>CM039675.1:120054129-121304129 GCA_022496015.1 Hordeum marinum
TCTCTGCGCGCTGATGCCCACCTGGACCATCTTGCATCATCCTTGATCTCCCTGAGGCTGAGTGCTACACAGAAATCCCCGTCCCTCAGGAGGCCTCTTACCTCCCGGGGGTCTTGGTGTTGTCCTCCTCGTGAGGGCGTTGTCTTGAGTGAGGCCGCGATGGGCCATACCTGTTCTTCAACGTGGGTCACGCCCTAGGACGCAGGCTGGCAGGTCTGGTGTAGGATCACTAGAAGAGTATGTCTAGAGGGGGGTGAATAGACTACTAGCAGGAATTTAAAATCTACACAAGGTGCAAAGTTAACTTTTGGTAGCTTTTAGCAATTATAGCAAGTCTAGTACACCGTACACATGCAAGTCCTCAAGTATAGTAGCGGGAAGTAAAGACATGCACATGGAAGTAAAGAGTAGGGATAGGGAGATAAAACGCATGAAGGACACGAAGATTTTTCCCGTGGTTCCTATAGGTGGTGCCATCGTACCTCCATGTTTATGGAGTCTTGAACCCATAGAGGGTAACGGTTGCGAGAGTCCACGGAGGGCTCCACCCATATGGGTCCACAAAGTAGCAACCTTGACAATTCCGTAACGGCTTTCATCCATGACGGACTAGCCTCACTATGGGTAGATCTCCACGAAGTAGGCGATCTCCTTGCCCTTACAAACTTTTTGGTTCACTCCACAACATTAGGTAGGAGGCTCCCAAGCGACACCTAACCAATCTAGGAGGCACCACCCTCCAAAAGGTAATAGACGTGATAATGTCGATGAACTCCTTGCTCTTGTGCTTCAAGATGATAGACTCCTCAACACACAATCACACTCTAACGGATTTGTCTTTGGTGGAAGAGATTGATTTGGTGGAAATCAACTTGGGGAGTCTAGAGATCAAGATTCATATGGTTGGAATGGAATGACATGATCTCAAGACATGAGTAGGTGGCTCTCTCTCAGAAAATAGGATTAGGGCAAGTACGGAATAGTTCTGAGTGCTTCTATTACGAGTGAGTGGTGGTGGAGGGGTATATATATGCATATGCAAAAATCCAACCGTTACACCTAATAAGTCCGATTCGATGACACCGATGTGTTAATCTCGGTGGTACCGAGTTGCCTAAAAGGTAGCAACTTTTGAATCTCGGTGAGACCGATACAAAAAACTTGGTTGCAACAATAAGGTAACCAACGGTCATATTGCCAAACTCGGTGACGCCGACTCAACAAACTTGATGGTACTGATTTTGTGAATTTGCGTAACACAACGTTGGCAACCCAAACTCGGTGGTACCAAAACAGAATCGGTTGAACTGAAAGGCTTGGGTTTGGCTGAGTTTGTCTGAGGCTGAGAATCCGTGGCACCGAGTGGAAAGTGTTGGTTGCACCATGTCGGTGCGCTAGAGTTTTGGGATCTCCAGTGCCTCTTACTCATGCACGGGCAGTAGTAGCCATCCTGGCAGCAAGGCCTAGCAAAGACTTACCAGATACCAGCATAGGAGAATCAAAATCACTGGCAAGGCCTTGTCGGGAGGGCTATCGACCCACCAGAGATGGAGCCCGGCCTTGGCAGGGCAAGGCCCCGGCAAGACCCCTCCAGTGCAAAGGGCAGGTATCAATCCAGCTAGACGCGTGTCACGGCGTCGATGTTGGAGGGAGCTAAGCAGCGCCGATGGGACGCGCTCACGTCCCATCCCACTGACGGAGAGAGATGCCTGATGGTGCATTGAATGAACCCGTCCTACTCCGCCGGTATTAGGTATGATAGAACTGTAGCTATGTACACCCCATGTACATACTGTACACCACCGTTTGGATTCCCTTAGAGTATAAAAGGAGGCCCAGGGCGATACGGTAGAGGACTTTTGGACTTTTGAACTCTTGGGCTTTTGCACTTTCAGGGGCCCTCTAGCGCACACGCGTGGCAGTGGCTCGCAGCATCCCTGTCGCAAGAACCCTAAGAACACTCTCAATACCACCAAGCAAGAGTAGACTTTTACGCATCCGTGCGGCCCGAACCTGGGTAAAGATCCTCGCATGCTTTTTATCAGACCGGCTCTTCGCGTAACCCCCCTCCCACCAAACCGAAACGGATCCCCATGATCCCATAGGTCCTCGTTCTCTACGAAATCTTTTGCACGCCAGGTAGGGGGGCGTTAGGTTGTGTGAACCCATTCTGGTAATCAGTGTGCCAATTCCCTTGCACTCATCATCGTCATGGCTCCCAAGAAGAGGGGCCCTATACTAGCTGGTCCATCCACATCCGCCATCCCTATATCTGCATAGACTGGAGAGGGGCGTAGACACGGGTGAAGGAGGTGGAGGCGGAGGTTCGGAACTTCCACGACGCTCAGGTGATCAAGGCCAAACTAGTGGTGACGTTCGCTGTGGAGACACCTATGACGGTGGCGGGAACCCCCACGCCCCTGGCTCTAAAGACGGAGTGGTACCGCCTGTGGGCGGTACGACAAACTTCGAGGATGGAAGGGTATCCTGAAGGGCACCCATGTCGGCCCCTACGCCACTCCCTTCTCACGACGCGCGTGGAGGTCCGCGCCAAGGCGCTCGCAATTCTCGGCATCCCCATGGGAAAGCTCCTGCAAATCCTTCCCAAGATGCGCGGGGACCAGCTTGCTCAACAACATGCAGGCGGGAGTGGCGTACCAACGCGGGACCGCAGCAGTACTCGTTCTAACACGGTGAGGAGTCAGAGGACCTCGCGCTCCTCACGCCATTCGTTACCGACCATATCAGAGGAAGCGATGGCGCGGGCGCTGCTACTCCTAAACTTCCTGCCGGCTATGGAGAAGCTCGATGAATGGAGAGCCACCATTCAGAGCCTCCTCACCGTCGTGGATAAGTTTCGATCCACCGAGCCGGCTCGTGCCAGTGGAGTGAAGACCGGAGGCGGAGCGACTTCAGAACATTCTCCTCCACAACAACGGCGCCAGTCACCGACTCGACGGACCGACGCTCACGATGGCTACTCGACGGCATTGTCCGACCCACGGACGCGCCACGATCAATGTCAACTTCTTTCAGAATGTGGCAAGGAAGACACTCGAACTATAATCGAGCGGCGGCGGGAAGCGCGCCTCTGGTCAGATAGGCCTGTGGGGCCCACTATAGACAAGTCTGCGCCAGGGTATCCTATCAACCTACCTTACGAGGTGGGTTGTCCAGCGTTTACCCGTCAGTTGCGGCAAGTCCAATGGCCCAACTCTCGCAAGTTTAAGCTAGAAGTCCTGGAGAAGTATGACGGCAAGACTCATCTGTCAGAATTCCTGAGCATCTACACCATTGCGGTGCAAGATGCCGGGGGTCACGATGACAAGATACTCGCCAACTACTTCCCATTGGTGCTTAAGCCCAATGTTAGGTCGTGGTTGATGCACTTGCCAGAGGGGTCAATCGCCTCCTAGGCAAACATGTGCCACGAGTTTGTTGGCGCCTTCACAAGAGGTCATCAAGCTCCTGGCCAACAAAGTGATCTACATATCATCCCTCAGGAGGAGGGCGAAACTTTACGCAAGTACATCCAAAGGTTCAACCGCGTGCATCACAACATCCCACACATTCATCCTGCTGCTATTATCAGCATGTTCCATCAGAACATGCGCAACCGTAGGATGCGGGAAGAGCTGGCGACGAACAGAGTCAGGGATGTCACCGAGCTATATGCTTTGGGAGACAAATGTGCTCAGGTTGAAGAAGGGAGAAGGCTCCTTGGGGAAGACGTCGACACAGGGGTCGACTCCAAAGATGAAGACACCACAGCCCTGGCAAAGAAGGGCCGGCGGCGGAACAAGAAGCGCAAGGGTAAGGTTGTGCTAGCCATCGAAGGATCCGGCAACCCCGGCACCACCAAGAAGGGCAAAGGCTGATGACCCTGGCCACAATGTTGCTGGGTGCGCCTACTGCCATGCCCTCGTGGCTGCCGGCAAGCCAGAAGACTCCGGCAAGCAGTATTGCAAGATCCATCGCACCAAGGGACACGATCTCCAAGACTGCCGGCAAGTTGAGCAGCTTGCCAAGAAGCAGAAGGCCGAGTATGATAGGCGAGACAAGGAGAAGGTCCAGGATGGTGCCGAGGGATCCGGCAAGAAGCGTGTTGGCCGAGGAGGCCGCCGCGGCAAGCCCAAGCAACAAAAAGACCTGCCAGCCCGTGGTCGTGACAAGCAAGAGTGAGATGATGATGATGTCGAAGAGGACAATGAGTCCAGTGAGCATGAGTTTCAGAAGGCTACAGAGATGATGTGCATAGAAGGAGGAGCCTCGCTGCATTCCTCTCACCGCCAACTTAAACTTTGGGTGCACAAGGTTAATGAGGTAGAGCTCTCTATCGGTGCATAGAGACCTATGAAGTGGTCCAACACTCCTATCATCTTCGACGCCGAGGATCACCCTGATCGCAAAACTGCGGTCGGGTGATTGCCATTGTTGGTCTCACCAACAATACGCAACCTCAAGGTGACGAAGATGTTAGTCGACAGTGGGGCCAGCCTGTACCTAATCTCGCCCGATGTCATTCAGAGGCTGAAAATTCCTGACGAAGATCTCGAGCCGACATGCGCTTTTCAAGGGGTCAATTCGGGAAGGACTCAGTCGAAGGGCAAGATCACGCTGTCAGTGACGTTTCGCAGCGATATCAATTTCAGAACAGGGAAGATCGTTTTTGACGTCGCCAAGATCTCACTGCCATACAATGAAATTCTTGGCCACCCAGCACTGGCCAAGTTCATGACAACCACTCGTTTCGCTTACAACATGTTGAAGATGCATGGGCCAATGAGCGTCATCACCATTAACTCTGACAAGAGAAGCACACTTATCTGCGCCGACCAACTCTACCGGGGGGCAGCTACAACACCTGCCGCCAAGGCACTTGCTCCTACCGCTAAAGCTCCTGGGGGAAACAAGACCGGCAACGCCTCTGGCGCACATTCCGGCAAGTGCGCCCCCTCGGGGTGCTACGCTCCCATCGATGACGTGCTAGAAAGCTCCACTGGCAAGAGCAAGAAATCCAAGGCAGCTCCACCGGAGACCAAGAAGGTGCCCGCCAAGGAGGATGGCACGGGGGAAACTTTCACCATAAGTTCCACCCTTGACGACAAATAGGAAAGCGCACTCATCGCCTTCCTACGGGCGAATGTCGATGTGTTTACATGGCAACCATCGTATATCCCCGGCGTTCCCACGAAGGTGATTGAGCACCACCTCGCCATCTTTCCACACGTGCGGCCCGTCAAGCAAAAGGTTCGAAAGCAAGCTTTGGAGACGCAACATTTTATTGCCGAAGAAATCAAGAAGTTAGAAGCGGATGGCATGATCAGAGGAGTACTCTATCCTACGTGGTTGGCCAATCCAGTCGTATTACGCAAGGCGAATGGGAAGTGGTGGCTATGCATTGATTTCACAGACATCAACAAGGCCTTTCCCAAAGATCCCTTTCCTTTGCAGTGCATCGACCAGATTGTGGACTCCACTGCCAGCTGTGACTTATTGTCTTTCCTTGACACCTATTCAGGCTATCATGAGATTTTAATGGCCAAGGAAGACGAGGAGAATACCACATTTATCACACCATGTGGTACGTACTGCTTTTTGCGTATGCCTTTTGGGTTGAAAAGTGCTGGTTCTACCTTTGCAAGAGCGGTCCAGATTGGTTTTGAGCCCCAGCTACATAGAAATATGGAAGCTTACATGGACGATACAGTGGTGAAAACCAAGGATAAGGCCATCAGACCTAGATGAAACATTTGCAAATCTCCACAAGATCAACATGAAGCTCAACCCTGAGAAATGTGTGTTCGGCATCCCATCCGACAAGCTTCTCATGTTCTTTGTATCCCAACGAGGAATAGAAGCAAATCCTAACAAGATCAAAGCAATTGAGCTAATTGAAGCACCAAGACAAGTCAAAGATGTGCGATGCCTTGGCGGCCATGTTGCTGCTCTGAAAATAGGTTCATGTCAAAATTTACTGTGCGCGCCCTGCCCTTTTTCAACATTTTAAAGAAGGCAGGTCCATTGAAATGGACTCCGGAAGCGGAGCCAGCGCTGCAGGACTTGAAGAAGTACCTTTCGTCTCCGCCGGTCCTAGTCGCGCCAAAACCACAAGAGTCGTTGCTGCTCTATTTGGCGGCAACAAATCAAGTGGTGAGTGTTGCACTAGTAGGTGAAAGAGAACTTGACGAAGAAGAGGCCACAATGGCAGGACCGTCATGCGACGAACTGGGACAGTTCCCGGCAGGATTTGGTGCCGACAAAGAAGGATCTGCGCAGTTGAAAGAGATAGTCCACAAGAAGAAAGTGGTGTAGAGACCAGTCTATTTTGTTAGTTCCTTGTTGCAGAGGGCTCAGTCGAGATATTCTGGCGTACAAAAATTGCTCTTCGGCCTTCTTATGGCCTCGAGGAAGATGCGACATTACTTCCAAGCACATGAGATCACCGTTGTCACCCGCTTACCACTGTAGCGGATATTGCAAAACCCGGAAGCTACCGGCAGGATTATGGAGTGGGCTTTGGAACTATCAAGCTTTGGTTTTAAGTTTGAGAGCACTTGATCAGTCAGAGAAGGGCTTGGCGGAGTTCATTGTAGAATGGACCCCAACGCCCGATGAAGAGATTCCATAGTCAATTCTCCCTGCAAGGAAACTGATCGAGAATGGATCATGTATTTTGATGGAGATTTCTCGCTCAAGGCACTGGAGCTAGAGTGCTCCTTATCGCACCCACCGGAGAGCACCTCAAATATGTGTTCTAGATTCACTTTCCCCGGGAGATATCAACGAAAAACACTGCTGAGTACGAAGGGATGCTTGCCAGTCTCAGGATTGCGGCAGACCTTGAGATCAAGAAACTTATTGTCAGGGGTGATTCTCAACTTTTCGTCAGGCAAGTGAACAAAGATTACCAGAGCCCGTTGATGGAAGCCTATGTAGATGAAGTGAGGAAGTTGGAAGAGTGTTTTGATGGGCTACAAATGGAGCACGTTCCACGTGCAGAGAATAGTGTTGCCGATGGCCGGTCAAAGTGTGTTGCCCTGAAGTTACGTGTGGAACTAGGAACTTTCGTGCTCCAACTAACTCAACCCTCCGTGACACCATCAACTAGACAACAGAAGAGAAGAAAGTTAAGTTCCGACAAGTACTCCTCGATAGAGCTCCATGAAGCCATCGGCGAGAAGGTTGACAGAGGGAACGACATGCTTGTTGGTGAGTAATATGCTCCGGCAGGGCCCCCGGCTCTTGCCGCAGAAGCATACGCTCCCGTCAGGCTTGCCGGGGCGCAGCAGACTCCGGCAGGCCGTCAGGCCCTTGTCGTCGAGCAAATGCTACCCCGGCAGAGGATAAGCCTTTCATCCTTGTTGTCGAGCCATAGGATCTAGCATGGGGATAGCACATCTTTCATTTCCTTCAGACAGGAGAACTTCCCGAGGAACAAGAACAAGCAGAGAGAGTAGCCTGCCGGTCTAATATGTACCAGTTCGTAGACAACGTCTTGCACAGAAAAAGACCGAACGGTGTGAAACTCAAAGATCTGCTGGCAGAGATACATGGAGGCATACATGCTGGCAGAGATACTCAAGAGCCCTTGTCGGGAAAGCATTCCGATAAGGCTCTTTTTGGCCCACCGCTCTCTAGGGCGCAACGGTATTGGTAACCAAGTGTGAAGCATGCCAGTTTCATTCAAAGATGCTACATCAACCAACTTAAGTACTTCAAACGATGCCTCTCTCCTGGCCATTTTCGGTCTGGGGGCTTGACATCTTGGGACCCTTTCCTCCCACTATCGGGGGCTTTGAGTACTTGTACGTTGCGATCGAAAATTTCACAAAGTGTCCGGAAGTGGAAGCGGTGAGAAAGGTGACAGCACAGTTAGCCGTCAAGTTCTTTAAGGGACTAGTTTGCGACTTCGGTATTCCCAATAGGATCATTACTGACAACGGCACACAGTTGATGAGACACACCTTCATGCACTATGTCCAAGACCTTGGTAGCAAAATATGTTTTGCTTCCGTTGCCCACCTAAGGAGTAACGACCAAGCGGAGAGGGCTAATGCTGAAGTGCTGCGAGGTCTCAAGATGAGAATTTTTGATAGGCTGCACAAGTGTGGAAGGAATTGGATTGATGAGTTGCCAGTGGTTCTTTGGTGAATCAGAACGAAACCAAATCGAGCTACCGGCCAGACACCCTTATCCCTTGTCTATGGGGCGGAGGCAGTTCTCCCCATGGAACTCATGTATGGGTCGCCTCGAGTCATCTCTTACGATGATCTTGAGCAAGAGCAGTTGCGGCAAGACGACACGACACTACTTGAGGAAGACCGTCTTCAGGCTGCTGTGAGAGCTGCATGCTACTAGTAAGCTTTGGGCCGTTACCACATCTGCAAAGTTAATGCCAGAAGTCTTGAGGAAGGCGACCTTTTTCTTTGGCGAGTTTAATCTGCCAAGAATTCCAACAAGTTGACGCCAAAGTGGGCAGGCCCTTATCAGGTAGTATGAGTCACTAGGCCTGGCGCAGTCCGTCTAGAAGACCGAAGATGGCATCCTAGTGAGCAATTCCTGGAATATCGAACATATTCGCAAGTTCTACCCATGAGGCACGGTTGTCGGGACCTTCGGCAACCACCTTTTGTACAAGTCTTGCGGCTGAAGCATATAATCCTTGATACAAAGCCAGGCTCGGACCCTGTGTGTAGCTAAATAAAGATAAGTGTTCCGCAATCCTGTTCGATTCTCATGTTTACTTAGGTGCATGTTTGTCTGAGGTGTTGCATTGCACTTAATCTCGGCAAGGACTAACGGGCCACCAAGGTTCCATATCCATATTTTCTCTTCTTTCTTTTTCTCAAAGGACAGAAGGACCCCTCGCGTGCAGCTTTGCCGGGGGGGAATGATGGTATGGATACCTATGAGCGAAGTCCCAAAGAAAAAACTTGCCAGAATGAGCACGACAACAAAATATAAGTTGCAAAAATCCAAGTGAATGATTACCGTGAAATTATTTTCCTTGGGTGACTTTGACTTCTGTATGGAAAACCTGCACGCACGGGAATCTTTCCGCAATTGGCTGCACTCTCACTTTGTTTCAGGACCACTCAGTGGCTTAAGTGGTCACGCCCGCGCTTCTTGTTTCATTTCGAGTCCGCACAAAGACTCAAGTGACAGTGCTCGCGCCCTTATTGTGCTTCGAGCACCACCAACACCTTGAACGGTTGCACCAAGGACGCCAAGGTGTCTTGCCGGCAGTGGCACCGCCAGTAGGCTGCTAAGGACTCGTTCCTCAAAGCGCTCGCGGTAGGGCTACACACGCTGACAAGATTCTTCCAAGAGGGCGTAGGGAAAGTTCCATGCAAAGAAACAGTCTAACCAGGAAGATAATGCGCATTCATTCAAAATGGAGTGAAATTTACATAAGATGTCGCTTGTTCCGAAGTACATCTTTATTTGACTTTCCCTCTAGGGGAGATCACAAGATGGAAAGGATGGAAAGGAGAGGCGGGATACAAGAAGAAAAAGATGGCAAGAGGCCCCCGGCAGAAGCCCGTTCTGACCCCTCTTGACCAGCACTGCATGGACGAGCAGGGCTGCCAGATGGGCAGGCAAGAACATGGCCCCTCCTAGACCGGCATTGCACCGAGGAGAGGGCAAGAGCAGGCAGAAAGGGGGATGGACCCGAGAAGCCGAACTCCATGGGCCTGCCGGAAGACCCAGCTGGAAGATGAGACAGCGCCCAGGAGTGAAGCACTAGGCAAGGACATCTTGCCGGGAGGGGGAGAGGCATTAGGCTGACGAGGATGGTGCGGCCAAGAGTCTGTACGAGCTCGAATCCTCGGGCTCCGACTTGACTGCTCGAAGAATGGACTCATCATCGCTGTCTTCGCCATTGTCCTCCCCATCATTGTCGCCCGAGGACAAGCTTTCGGTGCTGCTCGAGCTCTCTTCGCAGCAACTAAGACGGACGCTGAAGCGCCTAGAAATCTTGACGGAGAGCATATTGGCCTCCGTCACTTTGAAGTGAAGGACATGCCCCACAGGGATGTTGTGTGCGCCGGCGATGGTCTTCCAGCCGCGCTTGAGGAACATGACACGGTTCGCTGGGTAATCGACGTTTACCCACGTCGCGCCGTTACAGCAACCATCCACCCGTAGCCATAGGACGGGCGGCTCGTCGCCCTCCATTTCCCTGGCAAAGAAGCGAGGAAGGTGCAGATGGCCCCGGAGGGGACCGTCTAGCTCGAGGACAAAGTCCAGCGCCATCCCCTCAGCATGGGTCTCCTCAATGGATAGGCCTGGCGTCGGAGGAGGAGGTGGAGCGGCACTCCGCCTCCCCCGGCTTCAGCCCCCACGGCGGTTGCGACCCCTTGCGCCTCCTCCACCTTGCGCGCTCGGGCCGCCCTCTGCCTCCGTGGCTGAAGCGGTGGCATTATCCAGACGAGAGCTTCTTCTTGAAGCTGAGGACGGTAGTCGCCCGCGGCCCCTTTTCATGGCTGAGGGGTGTCGCTCGATGGTTATGGAGACGTGGGAGAGCGAACGCGGAGGTTTGCACACGGAAAGACAAGATATGGAAGAAGGATGGATGAGCACTGCCCCCTCTGCCCCTCTATTTATAGGGGGAAGTGCGAGGGCCGACTCTCCTCCACTCAAAAGGACGCTGCTGACCTCCTCCAATAGCGACGCCCTCGATCACGGGGCGAACAACAACCACCCCGTCGCTCCAATCCATGGTGCTGTGGTTGCTACTTTTCCCAGGGACTTTAAGTCATGGGAACCCATTGTTGGCTCCTTGCTATGCATGCGGTGGGCGTGGGGGAAATGACCTAATGTTGTAATTAAAAACTTGAAGGCTGCGCCGTGCACATATCCCATGTCCTGCATTTAATGGGCTTCGTGGGGAAGTGTAGCAAGCGCAACGTCCACCATCGCAAGGCCCTGCCATGCATGCCTGTGCACTAATTGGGCCTAGCCCAATAGTGTCTCATGACATGTGTAGCCAAGGCCTAGGGGCTCTTGTCGAAGCACTAGAGTTTTGGGCTCTCAAGTGCCCCATACTTGTGCACGGGCAGTGGTAGCCATCTTGGCAGCGAGGCCCAATAGAGACTTACCACATACCAACATAGGAGAATCAAGATCAATGGCAAGGCCTTGCCGGGAGGGCTATCGACCCACCAGAGAGGGATCTTGGCCCCGGCAGGGCATGGCCCCATCAAGGCGAAGCCCTGGCCAGACCCCGCCAGCGCACGGGGCAGGTGTCAATCCACCTAGACATGTGTCGCAGCGTCGACACTCGAGGCACCGAGGGGACGGGCTCCCATCCCATCCCACTGACAGACAGATATGCCTGACGGTGCATTAAATGCATCTGTCCTACTCCGCCATTGTCAGATATGATAGCACTGTAGCTCTGTACACCTTGTGTATGCACTGTACGCCACTATTGGGATCCCCTTAGAGTATAAAAGGAGGCCCACGGCGATACGATAGAGGACTTTTGGACTTTTGAACTCTTGGTCTTTTGCACTTTCAAGGGTCCTCTAGCGCACACCCATAGGAGTGGCTCGTAGCATCCCTGTAGCAAGAACCCTAAGAACACCCTCAATACCACAAAGTAGGAGTAGGGTTTTACACATCCGTGAGGCCCAAACCTAGGTAAAGATCCTCGCGTGCTTTTCATCAGACCGGCTCTTCGTGCAACCACCCCCCCCCCCCGCCGAACCGAAATGGATCCCCGTGATCCCATAGGTGTTTGTTCTCCATGACACCGATTTTGGATCTTTCGCTTTGGACAAACTTTTGTGGAAGAGCTTGTGGGTGTATGTGGTGACTATCGCTTGTGCACGTATGAGCATTCTGTTCCCTAACGGTACCTTACCCCCTTTTGATAGTATTGGCTTTCCTATGGACTCAAGATGATTTCTCACAAAGTAAAATGTAGAGTCATCTTTCTTGAAGCTTTGCTAATTCTATCTCTTCTCCTTCTTCTTGATGGGCTACTCTCCACACTCCTTTTTTTCCAATCCATCTCTCTATGGACTTTACCTGAAATATACTAGATGAAAATATTAGTCCAAGAGATAATGTATGTTTTCATGAATTATCCAAAATCACCAAGGGAGCATATTGTGCTTTCAATGTCCCCCTTTTTGGTAATTGATTACAACATACAAACAAAGCTTCAAATAAAGATATGCATGTATGTAATGAGGACTTTGAGAGACACATGACTTAGACTTGCTCCCCTACATGTGTGCAATCCCTTTAAAGGATAGTTGCTTTGGAATGCATGGACACACATATAGTAGAAACGATATGATAAGTCATGTGTATCTTGGCTATATGCATCAAATGTATGTGAATGAGGTGTATCCTTATTCAAGATTTCACTCTTGCAGACAATATGTGCAAGACGCAAGAGATCATCTTGATCAAGGGTATGATTCATATACTTACCTTGAGTTCTTGAGCATTATAGTAGTAGAGATACACTTGAGAAAACAATGTTAGGAAACGCAAGAGTATTCTACCAATCAAAAGTAATAGAACTTAAAAGTACCAAGAGATGGAGAACATATAGAAGATAGGATTCCTAAAGATTGATATGTCTCCAAGATCATATAGAAGTTTCTCCCCTAGATATGAAAATGATGGATCATCTTGTCCCCCTGAATCTTAGCATGTAGTTATTGGGAATGGATAGGGTGAGAAAATTCTAACATGAGTAGTGAAATGAAATAAACACATCTTTCTCCAAACCATATTTTTCTCCCCCTACATTGGTGTTCTCCCCTTGTCTATATATAAGTATAAGCATTGATATTCTCCTCTGCCCCTAAATTATATCTCCCCCTTTGCGTAAGTATGTATCTCTCTCTTTAGCTTTGAAGCTCTGGTATTTCTCCCCCTTTGGCATTAATTGCCAAAAAGGTCAGATATAGGGTCATATACAGGGATAATTGATTAAGAAGGGAGCCTTGAGAACAAGGGTCATAGAATGTAGGATTCATAGAATATGAAAATCATGAGAAAAACGAGGGAATCATTGAAAAGAATTTCTCTCCCTTTGGCTAAACTCAAAATTTGCAGAACATTTCTTGCTTTAAGTTAGGGATCCTTGAATGTATTCCCCCCTTTTAAAGAAGGGATCATTGAAGAAATGAAAATATCACACAAGGAACACAAAGATTTACACATACAAACACAGACTGAAATATGATAGAAAGTCGATGGCTTTAAGACAAATTTGTCGGTGGTACCGATACGATGTTATGCAGCTCATCTGCTGAATCGGTAGAACCAAGTGCTTTGAATCGGAGGCTCCGAGGAATAAAATAGAAACTTGCCAAGGTTTGGAAAACTTGCAAATGTGTGAATATTTGTAACAAATCGTCAAAAACGAATTGTAAATGAAATGTAAATAATTTACAACAGGTATCAACTAGAGAAGATTTGAAAGGTTCCGTGAAATTTGGCAATAGAGAATGAACCAACCAAGATCTTAACCTATATTAGAGTATATTGACTGAGGAGCCAAGCAAGAATACTTGATCATAGGTCATACTCATTGTTAAGCTCAAAAATGGGGTTACCATTTTTCGATTAAGCATTTTAATGTCTTCATATCACATGAGTTGCTTTTATCTGATGACTTGGAGTAAAGCCTTTTTCGAGGATATGAATACATACCTTTGAGTGAAGTTGATGACGTAGCTTGTAGGTGAACCTGATGAGGATAATCGAAGTTGATGAAGTTCATCTTTAGTTGGGAGCAATCCTTTTTGTTTTCATTAACATTTCACCTACATAGGTTAGTCATGCAAGGAAGAACATGATATATTGAAATGACATGATACCAATTGTGAGTTGATACCAATTGAGAAATATATGTCAAGGATATGTTTTGTTGTCTTCTTCCTTTCATCATCAAAGTGACATTGTGGATACTTGGTCATGACAAGATTTCTTTAAGATATGAGTTAGTGGCAGTCTTGTGGAGTGTTGTTCTTACAAGTACCTACAAAAGGGTTAGATGCAAGACAAGGGATCATAGAATTCCAAGATATGATATTCAAGGTAATATTATCATGGAATAGAAAATAAAGCTCATCTGTTGCAAGCATCTAAGTGAGCTTATCTCAAGTTTGAAGCATCAATGATGTTAAACTCACTCCTGAAATGACAAATCACCTTTTCATCAAGTGGCTTAGTAAAGATATCAGCCAATTGCTTGTTAGTACGAACATGCTTAACATTAATATATCCTTTGGCAACATGATCACCAATGAAATGATGTTTAACTTGAATATGCTTGGTTCGAGAATGTTGCACAGGATTATGACCACTCTTAATAGCACTATCAGTGTCACAAAGTAATGTCACATTTTTAACATAGATTCCATGATCTTTAAGCACAACATGATCTAGTGGCAATGTATTCCGCTTAGGCAGTAGATAGAGATATCGAGTTTTGTTTCTTGGAGGACCAAGACACAATAGATCTACCAAGAAATTGACAGGTACACGAGGTGGATTTTCTATCAACCTTGTCACCGGCATAGTTCGAGTCAGAGTAACCGACAAGATTAAAAGAAGATCACTTACGCTGTGGTGTTCCGGGCGGTGTCAACTGTGAAACAATTCCACACTGTCTTAAGTGACTGCCAAACTCATAACTCAGATATTCACCTCCTCAATCAGATCGTAGGAACTTAATCTTCTTGGTACGATGATTCTCAACTTCACTCTAAAATTGCTTGAATTTTTCAAACGTTTCAGACTTGTGTTTCATTAAGTAAATATACCCATATCTACTTAATTCATCAGTGAAGGTGAGAAAACAACGATATCCACCACGCGCTGTAAAATTCATCGGACCACACACATCAGTATGTATGATTTCCAATAAGTCACTTGCCCATTCCATTGTTCCAGAGAACGGCGTTTGAGTGATCATGCCCATGAGGCATGGTTCACATGTGTCAAGTGATTCAAAATCAAGTGACTCCAAAAGTCCATCAGCATGGAGCTTCCTCATGCGTTTTACACCAATATGACCTAAACGGTAGTGCCACAAGAAAGTGGTACTATCATTATCAACTCTACATCTTTTGGCATCAACGTTATGAACATGTGTGTCATCACTATCAAGATTCAATATGAATAAACCCCTAACATTGGGCGCATGACCATAAAAGATATTAATCATATAAATAGAACAACCTTTATTCTCTGATTTAAATGAGTAACCCTCTTGCAATAAACAAGATCTAGATATAATGTTCATGCTTAACGCAGGCACTAAATAACAATTATTCAGGTTCATCACTAATCCCGATGGTAATCGAAGAGAGAGCGTGCCGACGGCGATCACATCAACCTTGGAACCATTTCCCATGCGCATCGTCACTTTGTCCTTTGCCAGCCTTCGTTTATTCTGTAGTTCCTGCTTTGAGTTGCAAATGTGAGCAACCGAACCGGTATCAAATACCCAGGCACTACTACGAGAGCTAGTAAGGTACACATCAATAACATGTATATCATATATACCTTGTTTGTCGTTGGCCACCTTCTCGTCAGCCAGATACTTGGGGCAGTTCCGATTCCAGTGACGAGTTCCCTTGCAATGAAAGCACTCAGTTTCTCGCTTGGGTCCATGCTCGGGCTTCTTTGTAGGAGTAGCAACTGCTTTGCCATCCTTCTTGGTTTTACCCTTCTTACCTTTGCCCTTGACTTTGCCATTTTTCTTGAAACTAGTGGTTTTATTGACCATCAACACTTGACGTTCTTTCTGGATTTCAGACTCAGCGACTTTTAGCATCGCAAACAGCTCGGCCACTGACTTGTTCATCCCGTGCATGTTATAGTTCATCACAAAGCTCTTGTAACTAGGTGGCTGTGATTGAAGAACTCTGTCAATGATCGCCTCTGGCGGAAGGGCAATTCTCAACTCCGCTAGACGAGTTGAATACCCAGACATTCTGAGTATATGTTCACTGATAGACCCGTTGTCCTCCATCTTGCAAGCATAGAACTTATCGGAGGTTTCATACCTCTAGATCGGGGCGTTCTTCTGAAAGATAAACTTCAACTCCTGGAACATCTCATATGCTCCATGATGTTCAAAACGTCTTTGAAGTCCCGGTTCTAAGACAAAAAATATTGCATACTGAACTATTGAGTAATCTCCAGTACGTGCCTCCCAAGCGTTGTTAACGTCTTCAGAGGTCATGTCTTCTGGTTGGTCACCAAGCGGTGCATCAAGGACATATAATTTCTAGGAAGCCGTGAGGATAATCCTCAGATTACGGGCCCAGTCAACAAAGCTACTTCCATCATCTTTCAGTTTAGCTTTCTCTAGGAACGCATTAAAATTCAGGGGTGCTACTACATGAGCCATTGATCTACAACATAAATATGCAAAGTTCACTTAGACTATTGTTCACGATAATGAGTTTAGTTAATCAAATTGCTAAAGCTCCCACTCAAATTGACATCCATCAGGTCATCTGAGTGTCACATGATCCAAATCCACCAACTCAAGTCCAATCGTCACGTGAGTTGAGGTGGCTTCAATGGTGAACATCATTATGTTGATCATATCTACTATATGAGTCATGTTCGACCTTTCGGTCTCTTGTGTTCCGAGGCCACGTCTGTACATGCTAGGCTCGTCAAGTTTAACCCGAGTGTTCTGCGCATGCAACACTAGCTTGCGCCCGTTGTATGTGAACGTAGAGTCTGTCACACCCGATCATCCCGTGGTGTCTCAACACGACAAACTTTCGCAACGGTGCACACTCGGGGAGAACACAATTTTATCTTGAAATTTAAGTGAGGGATCACCTTATAATGCTACCGTCGTACTAAGCAAAACAAGGTGCATAAAAGGATTAACATCACATGCAATTCATAAGTGACATGATATGTCCATGAACTTGTGCTTTAGATCTCCATCTTGAAAGCACCGGCATGATCTTCATCGTCACCGGCACGACACCATGATCTCCATCATCTTGATCTCCATCAATGTGTCGCCATCGAGGTTGTCACGCCCTGCATGCTTCTACTACTATTGCTACCATTTAGTGATAAAGTAAAGCATTACATAGCGCTTAATGATTGACACACAGGTCATACAATAATTAAAGACAACCCTATGGCTCCTGCCGGTTGCCATACTCATCGACATGCAAGTCGTGAAATTCTATACATCACATGATCATCTCATACATCACATATATCACATCATGTAATTGGCCATATCACATCACAACATACCCTGCAAAAACAAGTTAGACGTCCTCTAATTGTGGTTGCATGTTTTACGTGGCTGCTACGGGTTTCTAGCAAGAATGATTCTCACCTACGCATAAACCACAATGGTGATACATAATTTGCTTTTCAACCTTCTCAAGGACCGCCTTTGTCGAATCCAATCCAACTAAAGTGAGAGAAACTGCCACCCGCAAGCCATCTAGGCAACAAGTTGCGTCGAGGGAACAGGTCTCTCGTAAGCGTACGAGTAATGTTGGTCCGGGCCACATCATCTCACAATACCGCTGAACCAAAATCCGACCAAGGGAGGAAGCAATCTAAGCATCAACGCCCACAAACCTTTTGTGTTCTACTCGAGATCTCATCAACACATAGACCTAGCTCATGATGCCGCTCTGGGGGAACGTAGCATGGAAAACAAAAAATTTCCTACGCACACGCAGATCTATCCATGGTGATGAGCATCTACGAGAGGGAGAGTGGATCTACATACCCTTGTAGATCGCTAACCGGGAAACGTTAATAAACGCGATTGGTGTAGTCGAACGTCTTCGCGATCCAAATCGCCGTGTGTCCCGCGATCTAATCACGATCCGTCCCGCGATCCAATCACAATCCGTCCCGCGATCCGATCACGATTTGTCCCACGAACTTGATCATGATCCGTCCCACGAATTTGATCACGATCCTTCCGATCTAGCACCAAACGGACGGCACCTCTGCGTTCAGCTCATGTACAGCTTGATGACGATCTCCACCGTCTTGATCCAGCAATAAGGAGTGGAGAGGAAGAAGAGTTCTCCGGCAGCCTGACGGCGCTCCGACGATGGTGTTGGAGCAATTTGGGTAGGGCTTCGCCTAAGCACTGCAGAAAACCGATCTAGAGGAGAAACTATGCACTGGAGGAATGGGTAGCACGTGGCTGAAAATCTAGTGCAAAAACCCAAAACCCTCTAATATATATAGGAGGAGAGGAGGAGAGGAGGCAGCCTTGGACTCCAAGGCTAGCTGGTTCTGCCGAACCTACTAGGAGAGGAGGATTCCTCCACCAATCCTAGTAGGACTAGGATTGCTCCTTTTTGCCTTTTTTCCACCTTTTCCTATTGGGTTTGTTCCTCCAGCCACATGGGCCTTGTGTGGGAGTTTCCACCAGCCCACTAAGGTCTGATATTCACTCTCCCACAGCCCATGAAGTCTCTTGGGTCGAAATACCCCTCCCACAGGCCTCCCGGCACACTACCGGCACTCCCGGTACACTACAGATGAGCCCGAAACTTTTCCGGCGACCAAAACAGGACTTCCTATATATCAATCTTTACCTCCGGACCATTCCGGAGCTCCTCGTGCCGTCCGAGATCTCATCCGGGACTCCGAACAACCTTTGGTCACCACCATACATAACTTTATATTACCGAAACGTCACCAAACCTTAAGTCTGAAGACCCTGCGGGTTCGAGAACTATGTAGACATGACCGAGACACCTCTATGGTCAATAACCAATGGCGGGACCTGGATGTCCACATTGGTTCCTACATATTCTACAAATATCTTTATTGGTCGAACCTCTATGTCAAGGATTCAATTAATCTCGTATGATATTCCCTTTGTTCTTCGGTATGTTACTTGCCCGAGATTCGATCTTCAGTATCTCCATACCTCGTTCAACCTTGTTACTGCCAAGTCTCTTTACTCATTCTGTAATACAAGATCTCACAACTAACACTTAGTCACATTGCTTGCAAGGCTTATTGTGATGTTGTATTACGGAGTGGGTCTTGAGATACCTCTCCGTCACACGGAGTAACAAATCACAGTCTTGATCCATGCCAACTCAACAGACACCCTCGGAGACACCTATAGAGCACCTTTATAGTCACCCAGTTACGTTGACATGTTTGATACACACAAGGTACTCCTCCGATATCTGTGAGTTGCATTGTCTCATGGTCATAGGAACATATACTTGACATGCAGAAAACAATAGCAATAAACTGACACGATCATAAGCTACGTTTGTAGTTTGGGTCTTGTCCATCACATCATTCTCCTAATGATTTGATCCCATTATCAAATGACATCTCATGTCCATGGATAGGAAACCTTAACCATCTTTCGATCAACGAGCTAGTTCACTAGAGGCATACTAGGGACATTGTGTTTGTCTATGTATCCACACATGTATCCATGTTTCCAATTAATACAATTATAGAATGGATAATAAGCGATTATCATGAACAAGGAAATTCAATAACAAACACTTTATTTATTGCCTCTAGGGCATATTTCCAACAGTCTCGCACTTGCACTAGAGTAAATAATCTAGTTCACATCACTATGTGATTTACATTGTAATGAATCGAACACCCATGTAGTTCTGGTGTTGATCATGTTTATCCCTTGGAAGAGGTTTAGTCAACGGGTCTGCAACATTCAGATCCATGTGCATTTTGCAAATATTTATGTCTCTCTCCACGATGTAATCGCGGATGGAGTTGAAGCGTCGCTTTATGTGTTTGGTCCTCTTGTGAAACCTTGGTTCCTTGGCCAGAGCAATGGCACCAGTGTTGTCACAGAACAGGTTCATTGGATTCAGTGCACTGGGCACTACTCCAAGATCTGTCATGAACTACTTCATCTAGACACCTTCCTTCGCCGCCTCCGAGGCTATGATGTATTCCGCTTCGCATGTAGAATCAGTTACCATGCGTTGCTTGGAACTGCACCAGCTTACCGCTCCCCCGTTAAGAATAAATACGTATCCGGTTTGCGACTTAGAGACGTCCAGATCAGTGTCAAAGCTTGCATCGACGTAACCCTTTATGACGAGCTCTTCATCACCTCCATAAACAAGAAACATTTCCTTAGTCCTTTTCAGGTACTTAAGGATATTCTTGACCGCTTGCCAGTGCTCCATTCCAGGATCACTTTGAAACCTTCCGGCCATACTTATAGCAAGGCTCACATTGGGTCTTGTGCACAGCATTGCATACATGATAGAGCCTATGGCTGAAGCATAGGGGATGAAACTCATCTTTTCTCTATCTTCTGCAGTTACTGAGCATTGAGTCTTACTCAACTTCACACCTTGTAACACAGGCAAGAACCCCTTCTTGGACTATTCCATTTTGAACTTCTTCAAAACTTTATCAAGGTATGTGCTCTATGAAAGTGCTATTAAGCGTCTCGATCTATCGCTATAGATCTTAATGCCTAATATGAAAGCAGCTTCTCGTAGGTCCTTCATTGAAAAACTCTTGTTCAAATATTCCTTCATGCTTTCCAGGATTTCTATATGTTTCCAATCAGCAATATGTCATCCACATATAATACTAGAAACGCTATAGAGCTCCCACTCACTTTCTTATAAATACAAGCTTCTCCTGAAATTTGTATAAACTCAAACGCTTTGATCACCTCATCAAAGCGCTTATTCCAACTCCGAGATGCTTGCACCAGTCCATAAATGGATCGCTAGAGTCTGCAAACTTTGTCAGCATTCATTGGATCAACAAAACCTTCGGGTTGCATCATATACAACTCTTCCTCGAGGAAACCGTTGAGGAACGCTGTTTTGTCATCCATCTGCCAAATTTCATAGTCGAAATAAGCAGCTATTGCTAACATGATTCTGACAGACTTAAGCATCTCTACGGGTGAGAAAGTCTCATCGTAGTCAACTCCTTGAACTTGTGAAAAACCCTTTTCCACAAGTCGAGCTTTATAGACGGTGACATTACCGTACGCATCTGTCTTCTTCTTAAAGATCCATTTGTTCTGAATGGCCTTTTGCCCTTCAGGTAATACTTCCAAAGTCCATACTTTGTTTTCATACATGGATCCCATCTCGGATTTCATGGCCTCTAACCATTTCTCGTAATCCGGGCCCATCACTGCTCCTCCATAGCTCGTAGGTTCATTGTTTTCCAACAACATGACCTCCAAGACAGGGTTGTCATACCACTCAGGGGTAGTGCGCGGCCTGGTCGACCTACCAGGTTCAATAGCAGCTTGATCCAAAGCTTCATGATCATCATCATTAAGTTCCTCTTCTACCGTTGTAGGTTCCACATAAACATCTTTCTGTGCTGCGCTACATTCTGGTTGAAGTAAAGGTTCAATAACCTCATCAAGCTCTATTTTCCTCCCACTCAATTCTTTCGAGAGAAACTCTTTCTCAAGAAATGTTCCGTTCCTAGCGACAAACACTTTGACTTCGGATCTGAGATAGAAGGTATACCCGACTATCTCTTTCGAGTATCCTATGAAGGCGCATTTCTCCACTTTGGGTTCCAGCTTTTCAGGCTGATGCTTTTTGACATAAGCATCACATCCCCAGACTTTAAGAAACGACAACTTTGGCTTCTTGCCAAACCATAGTTCATATGGCATCGTCTCAACGGATTTTGATGGTGCCCTATTTAAAGTGAATGCAGCTATCTCTAATGCATAACCCCAAAACTATAGTGGCAAATCAGCAAGAGACATCATAGAACGCACCATATCTAATAAGGTTTGATTACGACGTTCGGACACACCATTACGCTGTGGTGTTCCGGGCGGTGTCAACTGTGAAACAATTCCACACTGTCTTAAGTGACTGCCAAACTCATAACTTAGATATTCACCTCCTCGATCAGATCGTAGGAACTTAATCTTCTTGTTACGATGATTCTCAACTTCACTCTAAAATTGCTTGAACTTTTCAAACGTTTCAGACTTGTGTTTCATTAAGTAAATATACCCATATCTACTTAAGTCATCAGTGAAGGTGAGAAAATAACAATATCCACCACACGATGTAACATTCATCGGACCGCACACATCAGTATGTATGATTTCCAATAAGTCACTCGCCCGTTCCATTGTTCCAGAGAACGGCGTTTTAGTCATCTTGCCCATGAGGCATGGTTCACATGTGTCAAGTGATTCAAAATCAAGTGACTCCAAAAGTCCATCAGCATGGAGCTTCCTCATGCGTTTTACACCAATATGACCTAAATGGTAGTGCCACAAGAAAGTGGTACTATCATTATCAACTCTACATCTTTTGGCATCAAGGTTATGAACATGTGTGTCATCACTATCAAGATTCAATATGAATAAACCCCTAACATTGGGTACATGACCATAAAAGATATTACTCATATAAATAGAACAACCTTTATTCTCTGATTTAAATGAGTAACCGTCTCGCAATAAACAAGATCTAGATATAACATTCATGCTTAACGCAGGCACTAAATAACAATTATTCAAGTTCATCACTAATCCCGATGGTAATCGAAGAGAGAGCGTGCCGACGGCGATCACATCAACCTTGGAACCATTTCCCATGCGCATCGTCACTTCGTCCTTTGCCAGCCTTCGTTTATTCTGTAGTTCCTGCTTTGATTTGCAAATGTGAGCAACCGAACCGGTATCAAATACCCAGGCACTACTACGAGAGCTAGTAAGGTACACATCAATAACATGTATATCATATATACCTTGTTTGCCGTTGGCCGCCTTCTTGTCAGCCAGGTACTTGGGGCAGTTCCGCTTCCAGTGACGAGTTCCCTTCCAATGAAAGCACTCAGTTTCTGGCTTGGGTCCATGCTTGGGCTTCTTTGCAGGAGTAGCAACTGCTTTGCCATCCTTCTTGGTTTTACCCTTCTTGCCCTTGCCCTTGACTTTGCCACTTTTCTTGAAACTAGTGATTTTATTGACCATGAACACTTGATGTTCTTTCTGGATTTCACACTCAGCAACTTTTAGCATCACAAACAGCTCGGCCACTGACTTGTTCATCTCGTGCATGTTATAGTTCATCACAAAGCTCTTGTAACTACGTGGCAGTGATTGAAGAACTCTGTCAGTGATCGCCTCTGGCGGAAGGGAAATTCCCAACTCCGCTAGACGAGTTGAATACCCAGACATTCTAAGTATATGTTCACTTATAGACCTGTTATCCTCCATCTTGCAAGCATAGAACTTATCGGAGGTTTCATACCTCTAGATCCGGGCGTTCTTCTGAAAGATAAACTTCAACTCCTGGAACATCTCATATGCTCCATGACGTTCAAAACGTCTCTGAAGCCCCGGTTCTCAGCCATACAATATTGTACACTAAACTATTGAGTAATCTCTAGTACGTGCCTCCCAAGCGTTCTTAACGTCTTCGGAGGTCATATCTTCTGGTTGGTCACCAAGCGGTGCATCAAGGACATATGATTTCTGGGAAGCCGTGCGGATAATCCTCAGATTACGGGCCCAGTCAACAAAGTTACTTCCATCATCTTTCAGTTTAGCTTTGTCTTGGAACGCATTAAAATTCAGGGGTACTACTGCACGAGCCATTGATCTACAACATAAATATGCAAAGTTCACTTAGACTATTGTTCAAGATAATGAGTTTAGTTAATCAAATTGCTAAAGCTCCCACTCAAATTGACATCCCTCAGGTCATCTGAGTGTCACATGATCCAAATCCACCAACTCAAGTCCTATCGTCACGTGAGTTGATGTGGCCTCAATGGTGAACATCATTGTGTTGATCATATCTACTATATGACTCATGTTCGACCTTTCGGTCTCTTGTGTTCCAAGGCCATGTCTGTACATGCTAGGCTCGTCAAGTTTAACCCGAGTGTTCTGCGCATGCAACACTAGCTTGCGCTCGTTGTATGTGAACGTAGAGTCTGTCACACCCGATCATCCCGTGGTGTCTCAACACGACAAACTTTCGCAACGGTGCACACTCGGGGAGAACACAATTTTATCTTGAAATTTAAGTGAGGGATCACCTTATAATGCTACCGTCGTACTAAGCAAAACAAGGTGCATAAAAGGATTAACATCACATGCAATTCATAAGTGACATGATATGTCCATGAACTTGTGCTTTAGATCTCCATCTTGAAAGCACCGGCATGATCTTCATCGTCACCGGCATGACACCATGATCTCCATCATCTTGATCTCCATGAATGTGTTGCCATCGAGGTTGTCACGCCCTGCATCCTTCTACTACTATTGCTACCATTTAGTGATAAAGTAAAGCATTACATAGCGCTTAATGATTGACACGCAGGTCATACAATAATTAAAGACAACCCTATGGCTCCTGCCGGTTGCCATACTCATCGACATGCAAGTCGTGAAATTCTATACATCACATGATCATCTCATACATCATATATATCACATCATGTAATTGGCCATATCACATCACAACATACCCTGCAAAAACAAGTTAGACGTCCTCTAATTGTTGTTGCATGTTTTACGTGGCTGCTACAGGTTTCTAGCAAGAACGATTCTCACCTACGCATAAACTACAACGGTGATACATAATTTGCTTTTCAACCTTCTCAAGGACCGCCTTTGTCGAAACCGATCCAACTAAAGTGAGAGAAACTGCCACCCGCAAGCCATCTAGGCAACATGTTGCATCGAGGGAACCGGTCTCTCGTAAGCGTACGACTAATGTTGGTCCGGGCCGCTTCATCTCACAATACCGCTGAACAAAAATCCGACAAAGGGAGGAAGCAATCTAAGCATCAATGCCCACAAACCTTTTGTGTTCTACTCGAGATCTCATCAGCACATAGACCTAGCTCATGATGCCACTATGGGGGAACGTAGCATGGGAAACAAAAAAATTCCTACGCACATACAGATCTATCGATGGTGATAAGCATCTATGAGAGGGAGAGTGGATCTACATACCCTTGTAGATCGCTAAGCGGGAAGCGTTAAGAAACACGGTTGGTGTAGTCGAACGTCTGCGCGATCCAAATCGCCGTGCATCACACGAACCAATCATGATCCATCCTGCAATCCAATCACGATCCGTCCCGCGATCCGATCACAATCCGTCGCACGAACTTGATCACGATCCGTCCCACGAACTTGATCACGATCCTTCCAATCTAACAACAAACGGACGACACCTCCGCGTTCAGCACACGTACAGCTTGATGACGATCTCCACCGTATTGATCCAGCAAGAAGGAGTGGAGAGTAAGAAGAGTTCTCTGGCAGCCTGATAGCGCTCTGGCGATGGTGGTGGAGCAATTCCGGCAGGGCTTCGCCTAAGCACTGCAGAAAACCGATCTAGAGGAGGAACTATGCACTGGAGGAATGGGTAGCACGTGGCTGAAAATCTAGTGCAAAAACCCAAAACCCTCTAGTATATATAGGAGGAGAGGAGGAGAGGAGGAGAGGAGGCAGCCTTGGCCTCCAAGGCTAGCTGGTTCGGCCGAACCTACTAGGAGAGGAGGATTCCTCCTCCAATCCTAGTAGGACTAGGATTGCTCCTTTTTGCCTTTTTTTTCCACCTTTTCCTATTGGGTTTTTACCTCCGACCACATGGGCCTTGTGTGGGAGTTTACACCAGCCCACTAAGGGCTGATATTCACTCTCCCACAGCCCATGTAGTCTCTTCGGTCGAAATACCCCTCCCGGAGGCCTCCCGGTACACTACCGGCACTCCCGGTACACTACTGATGAGCCCAAAACTTTTCCGGCGACCAAAACAGGAATTCCTATATATGAATCTTTACCACCGGACCATTCTGGAGCTCCTCGTGACATCCGGGATCTCATCCGGGACGCCGAACAACCTTCGGTCACCACCATACATAACTCTATATTACCGAAACGTCACCAAACCTTAAGTGTGCAGACCATGTGGGTTTGAGAACTATGTAGACATGACCGAGACACCTCTACGGTCAATAACCAATGGCGGTACCTGGATGTCCACATTGGTTCCTACATATTGTACGAAGATCTTTATCGGTCGAACCTCTATGTCAAGGATTTAGTTAATCCCGTATGATATTCCCTTTGTTCTTCGGTATGTTACTTGCCCGAGATTCGATCGTCGGTATCTCCATACCTAGTTCAACCTCGTTACTGGCAACTCTCTTTACTTGTTCCGTAATACAAGATCTCGGAACTAACACTTAGTCACACTGCTTGTAGGCTTATTGTGATGTTGTATTACCGAGTGGGCCGTGAGATACCTCTCCGTCACACGGAGTAACAAATCACAGTCTTGATCCATGCCAACTCAACAGACACCCTCGGAGACACCTATAGAGCACCTTTATAGTAGCCCAGTTACGTTGCGATGTTTGAGATACACAAGTTACTCCTCCAATATCTGTGAGTTGCATGATCTCATGGTCATAGGAACATATACTTAACATGCAGAAAATAGTAGCAATAAATTGACACGGTCATAAGCTACGTTTGTAGTTTGGGTCTTGTCCATCACATCATTCTCCTAATGATGTGATCCCATTATCAAATGACATCTCATGTCCATGGCTAGGAAACCTTAACCATCTTTCGATCAACGAGCTAGTTCACTAGAGGCATACTAGGGACATTGTGTTTGTCTATATATCCACACATGTATCCATGTTTCCATTTAATACAATTATAGCATGGATAATAAATGCTTATCATGAACAAGGAAATACAATAATAAACACTTTATTTATTGCCTCTAGGGCATATTTCCAACAATAGAATGTAGGATTCATAGAATATGAAAATCATGAGAAAAACGAGGGAATCATTGAAAATAATTTCTCTCCCTTTGGCTAAACTCAAAATTTGCAGAACTTTTCCTCCTTTGAGTTAGGGATCCTTGAATGTATTCCCCCCCTTTTAAAGAAGGGGTCATCAAAGAAATGAAAATATCACAGAGGGAACACAAAGATTTACACATAAAAACATAGACTGAAATATGATAGAAAGTCGATGGCTTCAAGACAAATTTGTAGGTGGAACCGATACGATGTTATGTAGCTCATCTGCTGAATCGGTAGAACCGAGTCCTTTGAATCGGAGGCTCCGAGGCATAAAATAGAAACTTGGCAAGGTTTGGAAAACTTGCAAATGTGTGAATATCTGTAGCAAAGCGTCAAAAATGAATTGTAAATGAAATGTAAATAATTTCCAAGAGGTATCAACTAGGGAAGATTTGAATGGTTCCGTGAAATTTTGCAATAGAGAATGAACCAACCAAGATTCTTAACTAGATGATGGGAGGTGACTAGGTCACCTATATTAGAGTATATTGACTGAGGATCCAAGCAAGAATACTTGATCATAGGTCATACTCATTGTTAAGCTAAAAAATGGGGTTACCATTTTCCGATTAAGCATTTTAATGTCTTCATATCACATGAGTTGCTTTTATCTGATGACTTGGAGTAAAGCCTTTTTCAAGGATATGAATACATACCTTTGAGTGATGTTGATGATGTAGCTTGTAGGTGAACTTGATGAGGATAATCAAAGTTGATGAAGTTCATCTTTAGTTAGGAGCAATCCTTTTTGTTTTCATTAACTTTTCACCTACATAGGTTAGTCATGCAAGGAAGAACATGATATATTGAAATGACATGATACCAATTGTGAGTTGATACCCATTGAGAAATATATGTCAAGGATATGTTTTGTTGTCTTCTTCCTTTCATCATCAAAGTGACGTTGTGGATACTTGGTCATGACAAGATTTCTTCAAGATATGAGTTAATGGTAGTCTTATGGAGTGTTGTTCTTACAAGTACCTACAAAAGGGTTAGATGCAAGAAAAGGGATCATAGAATTCCAAGATATGATATTCAAGGTAATATTAGCATGGAATAGAAAATAAAGCTCATCCGTTGCAAGCATCCGAGTGAGCTTATCTCAAGTTTGAAGCATCAATGATGTTCAACTCACTCCTGAAATGACAAATCACCTTTTCATCAAGTGGCTTAGTAAAGATATCAGCCAATTGCTTGTTAGTACGAACATGCTTAACATTAATATCTCCTTTGGCAACATGATCATGAATGAAATGATGTTTAACTTGAATATGCTTGGTTCGAGAATGTTGCACATGATTATGACCACTCTTAATAGCACTTTCACTGTCACAAAGTAATGTCATATTTTTAACATAGATTCCATGATATTTAAGCACAAGATGATCTAGTGGCAATGTATTCCGCTTCGGCAGTAGATAGAGATATCGAGTTTTGTTTCTTGGAGGACCAAGACACAAGAGATCTACCAAGAAATTGACATGTACCCGAGGTGGATTTTCTATCAACCTTGTCACCGGCATAGTTCGAGTCAGAGTAACCGACACGATTAAAAGAAGATCCCTTAGGATACCAAATGCCAAAGTTTGATGTATTTATAAAGTATCTCACAATGCGTTTCACAGCCATAAGATGACATTTTTGGGGATCAGCTTGATATGTAGCACACGTGCAAACAATAAGCATAATATCAGGATGGGAGTGTCACGCCCAAGATGCGATCCTATCCTTATTTCGGCACGAGGGCCTCGACAGGGATAGAAGCGCATCTCGTCGTGTTGCAAGAATGGATATCATTACAAGTACATGTATAGAAGACATGAGTATATGGAATTGGCTTACACTCGTCACAAGCGAAATCAGAGTCACATCAATACAACAACATTCTCAAGCATCATAGAAAAGAGCAGAGTCTGACTACGGACAAAAAACAAACGACAAAATGACATCCAACCTTGCTATCCCAAGATGCCGCCTGGAACCCATCCTAGATCGATGAAGAAGAAGAAGAATTCCAAAAAACAAGCAACGCTCTCACATCCAAGCATCACATTACCTATACCTGCAACTGTTGTTGTAGTAATCTGTGAGCCATAGGGACTCAGCAATCTCATTTCCAAGGGTATCAAGACTATTAAAGCTAAATAGGTGAGGTATGGTTGAGTTGTGAGGCTGCAGCAAGCGACTAAGCGTTTATTTGAGTGGCTAACTTACGAGTACATAAAGTAAAGTATGGTGGTCTACGGATAACGAACGTCACCTAGTAATGATCTCTAAGAGGTCCTGAACACCTACTTACGTCAAACATAACCCCACCGTGTTCTCTCTCGGATAAGGACTGACGAGAAGAGACAGTCACGGTTACGCACACAGTTGGCGTATTTCATTAGATTTTACTTCAAGTTTGCTATGACTAGGTGTTAAACAAAGCATCCAAGTTTGCCACATAATCGCGGGCACGGCTTTCATAAAGATTTAGCCCTGTAGGGGTGCTCCAACTCTTCCATCACAAATTAACCACACGCAGCGGGAATAACCTCGACCATGGATCTCGTGATCATCCTAGGAAATTCCAAAGGAAATCCGACACCTCGAGATAGCCCAAAGAAGATCAGAGTTCCTCACTCAAGATGTTCGAGAAAGGTAAAACAAATCTAGCAAGG
Organism: Hordeum marinum; assembly: GCA_022496015.1. Lineage (NCBI taxonomy): Eukaryota > Viridiplantae > Streptophyta > Magnoliopsida > Poales > Poaceae > Hordeum > Hordeum marinum. Next base: position 120,083,652 of record CM039675.1, read on the forward strand.
CCGCCCGACGTGCTGACAATCCTGATAGGACCGCGTATCTCGTTCTCAGGGCACAACCGGATGAGCAGTATGTACGGTGGCCAGATAGAAATCCCCTGAGTTTCCCCGGGTGGCCCCGCAAGTGGCTCTGTTTTGAAGCAACACTCATGAGGAGCACTGGCCCGAGGGTTTATTAATTATCCACGGGTGCCGACGGGTCCCTATGCAATTTATTAGTTATTAGGCAAATGTAGTACCAATGTTGGGCCTTGTCAGGTTAAGTTTATCCCAAAACGAAAATCAAGGGGGTCCTCATAACAATCCCGAGCATGTTAGGATCGCTCAATTATGGAACATAACACTGGTTCACAAGTAACTAGGACAGCAAGACTGGAACAAAACACCGAGCAAAAGGCCAATCCTTGCACCCTTTACCAAGTGTATAAGTGCATTAAATTAAATAGCAATAATATTGTGATAACAAAAGAATGTTCATGTTGTCACGTGGAAGCAATTGCACCTGCACATAGAAACGCTGTAAGAAGGGCTGAGTATGCGGTAACATAGCCAAACAATGGTTTGCTGGGAAGGTGAAGGGTTAGAGGATTTTCATGGCAATGTTGGGAGGCTTGAAAAACAAGTGGTAGGTAGCGTGACATAACGATAAAAGCGGGACAACTAGCATGGCAATGATAGTAGTGGTATCCATGGAAATGCGTCATCTTGCCTGAGATCCTGCTCGGAAGAAGAACGAGTCCATGAACAAGACGAGCCAACGTAGTCGAACGAATCCTCACACTCCAAACTCCTTCGGAACTCTATCGAGAAGGAACAATCCAAAAACAACAATCAACACAAGATACACCACAACATATGCATGTCCTGTTTAATATGCATGATAGGATGCGCAAACGAATATGATGGATGTCCTGTTTAATATGCAATGCGTGGCACACTACAGGAATCAGGCACTTTGCCGTCAACCATCCCGGACGGCAAAGGCGTGCATCCCGGACGACAAAGCCTTTGCCGTCCACGAGCAAACGGCAAACCATCCGGCTGAATAAGCCACGGTAAAGGGTGCTTTGCCGTTTGCTGGCGGACGGCAAAGACCTTTGAATCTTTGCCGTCTGCCAGCTGATGGCAAAGAACCCATCTAGGCCAGCCCCAGGTTGCACAGGAAGCTGCCATGTGGTATCTTTGTTGTCTGCTCGCAGACGACAAAGGTCTTTGTCGTCCGCTAGTAGACGACAAAGTGGCTATACAGCCCCTGTTTTTTCTGTTTTTCTTAAAATCCTTCAATTTGACAGAATATCACATATATATCCAACAAATCAACAGTACAAGTTTCCAACAAGCATACTAACAATAAGTTTCAACAAGCATACCGTCAATGCAAAAAGGAAGCAGAAGTTGAAGAGTACACTCCGTCAATGCAAGCATCCTCATCTATAGCAAATCTGCAAAGTAGGAAAGATGAAAGTTACAAGAAGAAGAAGAAGACTAGCTAGAAGAAAAAGAAGAAAAAGAAGAAGAAGAAGAATTTATCTTCTCTTTCTTTTTCACCTCTCCTCTCCTCTTCTCCAAGGTAGTAATTCCATTTTCTAGCTAACTAAGAATATCAAGTCATTTTGGAGGAAAAAACGCTAAGTATAGGTCATTTTATAGCTATCCTAGTTAGAATATATCATTTTGGAGGTAAGTAAGGTTATTATGTCATTATTGAGGAAAATAAGCTAAGTATAGGTCATTTTGGAGCTAAACCAAGGTTATTATGCCATTTTTACCTAAGTGAGTTAATTATGTCATAAATGAACTAGCTAAGCTAATTATAGATCATTATTGAGCTATCCTAGGTAGTTATGCCATTTTGTACCTAAGTGAGCTAATTATGTCATAAATGAACTAGCTAAGCTAGCTATAGATCATTATTGAGCTATACTAGGTAGTAATGCCATTTTCTAGCTAACTAAGCATATCAAGTCATTTTGGAGGAAAAAATGCTAAGTATAGGTCATTTTATAGCTATCCTAGCTAGAATATACCATTTTCTTGCTAACTAAGCATATCAAGTCATTTTTTAGGAAAATAAGCTAAGTATAGGTCATTTTGGAGCTAAGTAGGTCATTTCTTAAGCTAAGTATGCATTTGTTAATGAAAACACTTGGGAAAACTTACAATCAACGCGGAGGTGAAGGACCGGTAGGGTTTGCGCCAGGGTGAGACATAGAAGGACCGGTCGGGCTTGCGGCAGACGTAGAAGGATCGGTCGATGCTTGTCGGGAGGCACACTGCACCAAATATCATTTGAAATATCTCATTAGCATGATGCAACTCAAATGTGAATACTAGTAACTAATGACCATTTAAATGAAACTCAACGTGGGTGCTATAGCAATATGGGGCATCGACGGAGGGGTCTGACCATTGTTCTGGCACACGGTCTGCACATTTTGTTTTCACGAGTCTTTCATATTAGTTAGTGATGAAACGAACATTACGTGCATGATTTGTCTAATATGTAGGAGAAACTTACCACGAGGAGCTCGTATAGGGCCCGGTGAGACGCGTCGTTCCGGTTCCTCTCCTCCAACAGCCTAGCCGTTCTCTTCTCCATGTCACTCTTCCTTTGCGCCTCCTGCCTATTTGCCTCTGCCAGAAGCTCCATTGGTCATGGACGAGGCCTTATCTCAGGATCAGAGCTCGTCTAGCGCTTCTTGATCTCCGGGAGAGTTCTAGGACAGCGTATCAGTCCATCCCCAATGGCTATCAAGCCATGGGGCCTCCCGCCACCAGATATCATCACGAGCTCTGGATCAAAAGGACTCTGGCTCGGGTTGAAGTCCTCCCCTTTCCTCGCCTTCCCCTCATCCGTATACCTCATGAGCTTGTTGTGGGAGGAGATGTTGCTGAAGCTCTGTGGATGATCGAGGTCATCCTCAGAGAATGCCTTGGCCTTCTTGTACGAGGCAGTATGGGACATGGCATAGAGGTCGAACAGAGGTGGCACCTCCTTCTTGTTGTGTCGCGCCTAAAAGAGAGGAACAAAATATTAGTTAAGGGCTCAAGCTGGCATGAAGAATGAAATTGCATGAATCATGAAGCAAACCACATACCCAGTTATCCCCGAACTCAAACAGGTTGGAGCTCCCTTGATGGTGTGGCACACCTCTGATTTGGGCACGCTTATCCTTGGCCTTGTTGTGTTCGGATAGCCATTCGGGAGAGCACCACTCATCCACAATTGCCTCCCAATAGTACATCCTATCCGCACACCATCTTGGGGGCACCTAAGTTAGACAAGAGAAATTTTAGCGCTACGCCTACGAATCAAATCAAAGAAACTAAGTACAAGGCCTTAAGAAAATATAATTACCTTCATTAACTTCTTCTTACTCATATAATTTTTGCGGCACTTCTTCTTGGCCCTCTTAATGTTACTCGAGGCGTAGTAGTCTCAAATAGCCTGCACCCGAGCCTCGTGCCGTCAGTTCTGAAGTAGGCGCTTGCACTCGGCTTCGAGAACAACAGCCGCTTTCGCCTTGTTTTCTGCAAGACACCTATCGATGAACTCCTTGATCTTGTGCTTAAAGATGATACACTCCTCAACACACAATCACACTCTAACGGATTTGGCTTTGGTGGAAGAGCTTGATTTCGTGGAAAGCAACTTGGGGAGGCTTGAGATCAAGATTCATATGGTTGGAATGGAATGACATCATCTCAACACATGAGTAGGTGGCTCTCTCTCAGAAAATAGGATTAGGGCAAGTACAAAATAGTTTTGAGTGCTTCTATTACGAGTGAGTGGTGGTGGAGGTGTATATATAGGAATATGCAAAAATCCAACCGTTACACCTAATAAGTCCGACTCGATGACACCGATGTGTTAATCTCGGTGGTACCGAGTTGCCTAAAAGGTAGCAACTTTTGAATCTCGGTGAGATCGATACATAAAACTTGGTTGCGTCGATATGGTAACCAACGGTCATATTGACCAACTCGGTGACGCCGACTCAACAAACTTGATGGTACAGATTTTGTGAATTTGCGTAACAGAAAGTTGGCAACCCAAAGTCGGTGGCTCCAAAACAGAATCGGTTGAACCGAAAGGCTAGGGTTTGCCTGAGTTTGTTTGAGGCTGAGAATCCGTGGCACCGAGTAGAAAGTGTTGGTGCACTAGAGTTTTCGGATCTCCAGTGCCTCTTACTCATGCACGGGCAGTAGTAGCCATCCTGGAAGCAAGGCCCAGTAGAGACTTACCAGATACCAGCATAGGAGAATCAAGATCACTCGCAAGGCCTTGTCGGGAGGGTTATCGAAGCACCAGAGATGGAGCCTGTCCTTGGCAGGGCAAGGCCCCGGCAAGGCATAGCCCCGGCAAGACCCCACCAATGCAAAGGGCAGGTATCAATCCAGCTAGACGCGTGTCGGGGCGTCGATGTTGGTCGGAGCTAAGCAGCGCCGATGGGACGGGCTCACGTCCCATCCCACTGACGTAGAGAGATGCCTGATGGTGCATTGAATGCACCTGTCCTACTCCGCCGGTGTTAGGTATGATAGCACTGTAGCTATGTACACCCCGTGTACATACTGTACGCCACTGTTGGGATCCCCTTAGAGTATAAAAGGAGGCCCAGGGCGATACAGTAGAGGACTTTTGGACTTTTGAACTCTTGGGCTTTTGCACTTTCAGGGGCCCTCTAGCGCACATGCGTGGTAGTGGCTCGCAACATCCCTGTAGCAAGAACCCTAAGAACGCTCTCAATACCACCAAGCAAGAGTAGAGTTTTACGCATCCGTGCGGCCCGAACCTGATTAAAGATCCTCGCATGCTTTTCATCAGACCGTCTCTTCGCGCAACCCCCCTCCCACCGAACCGAAAGGGATCCCCGTGATCCCATAGGTGCTGGTTCTCTACGAAATCTTTTGCACGCTAGGTAGGGGGCCGTTAGGTTGTGTGAACCCATTCTGGTAATCAGTGTGCCAATTCCTTTGCGCTCATCATCGCCATGGCTCCCAAGAAGAGGGGCCCGATAGCAGCTGGTCCATCCACGTCTGCCATCCCTATATCTACACAGACTAGAGAGTGGCGTAGACATGGGTGGAGGAGGAGGAGGCGGAGGTTTGGAACTTCCACGACGCTCATGTGATCAAGGCCAAACTAGCGGCGATGCTCGCCGCGGAGACACCTATGACGGTGGCGGGAACCCTCACACCCTGGGTGTAAATATGGAGTGGTATCGCCCGTGCGCGGTACGACAAACTCCGGGGATGGAAGGGTATCCTCCAGAGCACCCACGCCGTCCCCTATGCCGCTCCCTTCTCACAACGCGCGCGGAGATCCGCGCGAAGGCGCTCGCAATTCTCGGCATCCCCACGGGAAAGCTCCTGCACATCCTTCCCAAGATGCGCGGGGACCAACGCGGGACCTCAGCAGTACTCCTTCTAACACGGTTAGGAGTCAAAGGACCTCGTGCTCCTCACGCCGTTCGTTACCGACCACATCGGAGGAAGCGATGGCGCGGGCGCAGCTACTCCTAAACTTCCCGCCGGCTATGAAGAAGCTCGATGAATGGAGAGCCACCATTCAGAGCCTCCTCACCGTCGTGGATAAGTTTTGGTCCACTGAGCCGGCTCGTGCCAGTGGAGTGAAGACCGGAGGCGTAGTGACTTTAGCACATTCTCCTCCCCAACATCGGCGCCAGTCACCGACTCAACGGACCGACGCTCACGATGGCTACTCGACGGCATCGTCCGACCCACGGACACGCCGCGATCAATGTCAAGTTCTTTGAGAATGTGGCAAGGAAGACACTCGAACTATAATCGAGCGGTGGCAGGGAAGCGCACCTCCGGTCGGATAGGCGTGCGGGGCCCACTATAGACAAGTCTGCGCCAGGGTATCCTGTCAACCTACCCGAGGAGCACTAGCCCGAGGGATGATTAATTATCCGCAGGTGCCGGCGGGTCTCTATGCAATTTATTAGTTATTAGGCAAATGTAGTACCAATGTTGGGCCTTGCCAGATAAGTTTTATCCCAAAACGAAAATCAAGGGGGTCCCCATAACAACCCCAAGCATGTTAGGAGCGCTCAATTATGGAACATAATACCGGTTCCCAAGTAACTAGGGCAGCAAGAGTGGAAAAAAACACCGAGCAAAAGGCCAAGACTTCCACCCTTTACCAAGTGTATAAATGCATTAAATTAAATAGCAATAATATTGTGATAATAAAAGAATGTCCATGTTGTCACATGGAAGCAATTGGACCTGCAGCTAGAAACGCTATAAGAAGGGATGAGCAAGAGGTAACATAGCCAACAATGGTTTGCTGGGAAGGTCAAGGGTTAGAGGCTTTTCATTGCAATGTTGGGAGGATTGACAAACAAGTGGTAGGTAGCGAGACATAACGATAATAGCGGAAAAACTAGCATGGTAATGATAGTAGTGGTATCCAGGGAAATGTGTCATCTTGCCTGAGATCCCGCTCGGAAGAAGAACGAGTCCATGAAGAAGACGAGTTAACGTAGTCAAACGAATCCTCACACTCCATACGCTTTTGGAACTCTATCGAGAAGGAACAATCCAAAAACAACAATCAACACAAGATATACCACAACATATGCATGACATGATGCTCAAACGAATATGATGCATGTCCGATTTAATATGCAACGCATGGCCTGGCATGGCACGAACAACAAACAACTACTACATATTAAGTGAAGTTCAATATGCAGTGAGTTGCATGTTGACGAAAGATAGGAAAGAGGTGAAGCATGAGCATCTATATCATCTAGGCATTTTAAATGAGGCCGGAAGCAATATATAGCATATCTGAAATGTTCCCACATGCATATTATGAAATTGGTCCAAATCTGTACTAAACATGTTTTAGAGTTGTTAAACAGCCAAATAAATATCACCATGTGATTCTACACATTTTTCTTGTCAAGTTACATGTGTGGAACATTTTAAACGGAGCTACGGTTATTTAGATAGGAAATAATTCATTTTACATGTGATGCACGGTTAATTATATATGAGCATTTTTAAAAACAGGGTTTTTTCTGTAATTCTGAAAATCACAGGTAAATGGACAAATTCGTATATAGGAAAAAAAACATGGGCCTAAAATGGTGGGCGTGGCTTAGCAATGCTCGCACTGGGCGAAGGATAGGTGTAGGGGGGCGGCTCACCCATGGGCCTCATGGGCCGGCTGGAGCTGGGCCGAAGGGGAGGCAAGGCTGGTGGGCCGCTGGGCGCCGGCGCTTGGCGCAGCCCACGACGCGTCGGGCATAGGAGCCGGTCAACTAGACGAGCGTGCGGTTGATCCTCGTTGTGCCCCTCGATCCTGCCTGTACCGAGGCCAGCGACGGGCAACGCAGAGGATGAGGGACACCGGCTGGGCAGGGGAGGCAGCGGATCTGGCGCATCCCTTGCTGGATCTGGCCAGAGACGCGGCCAGCGGCGAACTGCGGGTCCATGGTTGTGGGGACCTATGGGAAGAGAGAGGCCGGGGGGATTAGGGAGAGGGAGAGGAGTCGGGGCAAGGATGAGGAAGGAGAGGGCGACCTGCGGCGGTGCTCAGCCCGGAGATGCTTCAGTGATCGCCGACGGGGTCGGCTTCGCTAGGGCTCGCCGGCGGGAGGCGGCGAGCGTGGCAGGGAAAGCGGTGCTAGGGCGAGCGGGGCAGGGAGCTCGAGCAGCGGTTGCGGGATCCGGGCCCAAATGGGCTTCCAGGACCCCTGCACGGGCTTGGCGCGAGGAAGAGGGAGACAGGCGGCTAGCAGCGGCGGCTGAGGGTTGGGGGTGCGGAAATCGAGGTGGGATTAGGGTTGCCTGATTTGGACGCTAGGGCTCCATTTATAGCAATTAGGGGCTAGGGTTAGGGGTTTCACACCGGTTTTGGACCCTCCGATCACGATCGGGCGGTCCAGAAGCAGAGGGGGCTAGCAGTCGGGCGAGTGGGCTGTGTAGAAGGTCTAGGGGGAGATGAGAGGGAAGATTGGTTGCCTGTGACACGAGGTTTTTAAAGCACCGAAAAACGTCCGACGAATAACCGATGACCGCACTGCTACGACTGACCGATGGGGTATCAAACGACCTCGGAATGCGAGGAAATTTGGCAGGCGGCCTACCTACACTATAATAAGACCGCACGCCAAGTTTCAACCCAATCCGAGAATATTTTTTACATGCTTTAAAAATGGGTTTTTTAAACAATGCCGCGGGCGCGTGCGTGTGTGGATGGTCTCGAAACGGGCAATGACAAGAACGGAGATAATCGGCGACTACGACGGATGCAAGTTTTCTAAAACGGGTGATGATGCTATGGAGATGATGCGAATGATGTGATGATTAATGCGACAACCAGACGAAACACAGACGAAAATGGAAACAAAGGGGAATCTTCTGTAGAGTCGGTCCCGGGCTGTTACAACTCTCCTCCACTACACGAGGATCTCGTCCCGAGATCTAGAATGAGAAGGGGAAGAGAAAGAGCAGGAGGTAAAACTTAGTTGCTTCTCAGACAAACGAGTGAAACCAATGATCATGAAGGATGGAAAGATATGAAGAACGACATGAGGAACAAGCAAGAATTCACAAGAAATTTCGGCATGACTTCGTTAGGATAGAGAGGAAAATTTTGATATGAAGGAAAGAAATTGAAAGAGAGACACCAAACTTTGGTTGGATTGGAATCAAAACTTCATAAGATGGAAGGATCATGAAAAATTTCACAGCACTCCGATAAAATAAATAAGCAAAGAAAGAACATGATCTTGATACAACAAGATGATGGTTGAAAGAGAGCAACATGACAACGCCTCCGGAAGAAAAGAATAGAAACTAGATCATTGGAAGGAAAAGAACGGAAAAGAAAAATGACAACTCCTACTACAAATGGATTTGAAAGCATATTTAGGAAGAAGAGATTGAATGGAGTTGTTGGAACACCAACAACAAAAAGAACAAGCTTGTTGTGGACTTGTGGAAAACATCTCAAAATTATGAGGTGACAACCTGCCACAGCAGAAACAATTGATTGCTTGAGAGCAACAAGATATGCAAAACTTCTTTCACCAAGAGGAGGAGAAAACTTGAATTATTTATGACACCATGATAGCAACAATCCTTAGGAAATGCTTTAGGTGAAATCCAACCCAAGATAACTCCGAGAAGACAAGATGGGTTTACTTATCTCATGGTTGACAATTTTCCTCCGAGACTACTCATAATCAAGAATTTAATAACACCATCTCAAAAGACAATGGAGAAGGAATTGAACTTAGAAATCCAAGATAAAGAACACTTGAGCACCTCCAACAAGAATCTTGAAGAACACTTCGAGAAGAATTACATCCTTAACAACCCACCATGAGGAACCTCCAGAAAAGAGAGGATGATAGAAAAGAATTGAAGGTTGAAAAAGAACAAGATTGGTGCCTTGCGATGAATTAGGTGAAGCTTAGCGACAAGATACTTGAGAAAAACTAGGAACTCCGGAAAAGAAAGATGATCAAAGAATGAAGGTTGGGAAGAATAATATGAAAGCCTTTCCATGATTTAGAAGAAGATATGCGAAGAGATTCTTGACAAAACTTGAAACTTCGAAAAAGAAAAGATAAGAACTCTTGAGATCAAAATTTGATATCATGAACACTCCGGAAGAAGGACTAAGATCCCTTGGATGAAACAAGAATAAGAATTATGATACGCCTATCCTTCGTCAAGTTAAATTGATGACAAACAACGGATTTGGCATACCACTTATACTTGTTCCAAAGAATTGAAGAGAAAGAGAGAGATCACAAACTTGAAGAAGTCTTCAACGAAACATCGGTCTGAATTAAAACGAATAGGAATGCATGAGAATGAAGAGATCAAGATTTGCCTAATAGAAATTGAACAAAGCACCGGGATTATTGAGATATGAACGAAGGGACAACAATTGAGAAGAATTTGAGAACGAAAGCTGAAAGCTAAGAACGAAGAAATTTTCTGAAATGATGGCCTTCGGAAGGTTCGAGAATGTGAACAACTCTGAATGCATCGGATAGATATGGGACAAATTTCTCATGAGTGGAAACAATTTGAGATGATAGCAAGAGCCTGAAACCATGAATCTTTGGAATAATGAACAATGACTGAAGAGAACTCTCCTTCGGTCTTGAATGCTGAGAATGATGACGAGAAACAACACCATGAATTAGTGAGATACTCCGGAATAATGAATAAGGAAAGGTTGAGACAACGACGAAAATGATTCGAAGCAATCTTGGAAGAGGAATATGACTGATGAAAAACATTTTTGCATCATATTTTAAAAGAACTTGAGGATATCTCCAGAACTTGAGCCAACATCGAAGCAACTCGAATTACCATATTTGAAAACAAGAAAAAGGATGAGGCTTACGAAACAAGCCAGAACAAATACATACCCACTATGCACTTGTTGGAAATATCATCCTAGGTACCTACTTGAATTCCCACCTAAGAACTTCCGAAAACTTTCTTGGTTATGCAATCCGGTGTTGGGGATACAAGGAGGAAATATCTCACACAACTAACAAACCTACACCCCAACTGTATACCTCCTTCAACACATAACCAGACGCTTCCGCAAGTCAATCTAACTCAGATCATCGAAAGCACAATGATACTAACCATGGTGGTACCCCGGACGCCTCCCCGGTACTGGGTGACTCCGACCTTATCTCACCACGACATGTATTGAAGCAATTCTGAACATCCTCCGTCCTGAGATACTAAGGAATTTGAACGATAATGATGTGCCAAGAATTCCCCGGAGCTCAACTCCCCGGCAGAAATCAAGTCAGACAGGAGGCACCAAGACAGAACTCCATCACAACGCCACCATATAGTTTCCAAAATACCCGTGTGATCCTAAAAAAATTTGAGCGAGAAGAGGAGTAGAATCAAAATTCCTAAGTCGAATACCTCACCAGAGCATAGAAGAGGAGTAAAACGAATACTACTCTCCGATATAACTAGAATCAAAATAGTTTTACTAGACTCGACTCGGCCAAGTTCGATCAAGCAAAGGGCTCCTATGGTCGTATGGCTCTGATACCAACTTGTCACGCCCAAGATGCGATCCTATCCTTATTTCGGCACGAGGGCCTCGACAGGGATAGAAGCGCATCTCGTCGTGTTGCAAGAATGGATATCATTACAAGTACATGTATAGAAGAGATAAGTTTATGGAATTGGCTTACACTCGCCATAGGCTACATCAGAGTCACATCAATACAATAACATACTCAAGCATCATACAAAAGAGCAGGGTCAGACTATGGACGAAAAACAAACGACAAAATGACATCCAACCTTGCTATCCCAGGATGCCGCCTGGAACCCATCCTAGATTGATGAAGAAGAAGAAGAACTCAAACAAGCAAGCAACGCTCTGACATTCAAGCATCACATTACCTACACCTGCAACTGTTGTTGTAGTAATGTCTGAGCCATAGGGACTCAGCAATCTCATTTCCAAGGGTATCAAGACTATTAAAGCTTAATAGGTGTGGCATGGTTAATTGGTGAGGCTGCAGCAAGCGACTAAGCATTTATTTGAGTGGCTAACTTTTGAGTACATAAAGTAAAGTATGGTGGACTACGCATAACGAACGTGAGCTAGTAATGATCTCTAAGAGGTCCTAAACACCTACTTACGTCAAACATAACCCCACCATGTTCTCTCTCGGATAAGGACTCACGAGAAGAGACAGTCACGGTTACGCACACAGTTAGTGTATTTTATTAGATTTTACTTCAAGTTTGCTATGACTAGGGGTTAAACAAAGCATCCAAGTTTTCCACATAACTGTGGGCATGGCTTTCAGACAGATTTAGCCCTGTATGGGTGCTCCAACATATCCATCACAAATTAACCACATGCAGCGGGAATAACTTCGACCATGGATCTGGTGATCATCCTAGGCAATTCCAAAGGAAATCCGACACCTCGAGATAGCCCAAAGAAGATCAGAGTTCCTCACTCAAGACATTCGAGAAAGGTAAAAGAAATCCAGCAAGGCCGCCCGACGTGCCGACAATCCTGATAGGACCGCGTATCTCATTCTCAGGGCACAACCGGATGAGCAGTACGTACGGTGGCCGGATAGAAATCCCCTGAGTTTCCCCGGGTGGCCTCGCAAGTGGGTCTGTTTTGGACCAACACTCATGAGGAGCACTGGACCGATGGTTGATTAATTATCCGCGGGTGTCGGCGGGTCCCTATGTAATTTATTAGTTGTTAGGCAAATGTACTACCAATGTTGGGCCTTGTCAGATTAAGTTTATCCCAAAACGAAAATCAAGGGGGTCCCCATAACAACCCCGAGCATGTTAGGAGCGCTCAATTATGGAACATAACACTGGTTCACAAGTAACAAGGGCAGCAAGAGTGGAACAAAACACCAAGCAAAAGGCCAACCCTTCCGCCCTTTACCATGTGTATAAGTGCATTAAATTAAATAGCAATAATATTGTGATAAAAAAGAATGTCCATGTTGTCACATGGAAGCAAGTGCACCTTCACCTAGAAACGCTGTAAGAAGGGCTGAGTACGCGGTAACATAGCCAAACAATGGTTTGCTGGGAAGGTGAAGGGTTAGAGGCTTTTCATGGCAATGTTGGGAGGCTTGACAAACGAGTGGTAGGTAGCAAGACATAACGATAAAAGCGGGACAACTAGCATGGCAATGATAGTAGTGGTATCCAGGGAAATGTGTCATCTTGCTTGAGATCCCACTCGAAAGAAGAACGAGTCCATGAACAAGACGAGCCAACGTAGTCGAACGAATCCTCACACTCCGACCTCCTTCGGAACTCTATCGAGAAGGAAGAATCCAAAAACAACAATCAACACAAGATACACCACAACATATGCATGACACGATGCGCAAACGAACATGATGCATGTCCGGTTTAATATGCAATGCGTAGCACACTGCAGGAATCAGGCACTTTGTCGTCAGCCATCCCGGACGGCAAAGGCATGCATCCCGGATGGCAAAGACTTTGCCGTCCACGAGCAGACGACAAACCATCCGGCTGAATAAGCCACGGTAAAGGGCACTTTGCCGTGTGCTGGCGGACGACAAAGACCTTTGATTCTTTGTCGTCTACCATCTTACGGCAAAGAACCCACCTAGGCCAGCCCCAGGTTGCACAGGCAGCTGCCACGTGGTATCTTTGTCGTCTGCTCACAGACGGCAAAGGTCTTTGTCGTCCGCGAGTAGACGGCAAAGTGGCTATACAGCCCCTGTTTTTTCTGCTTTTTCTTAAAATCATTCAATTTGACAGAATATCACATATATATCCAACATATCAATAGTACAAGTTTCCAACAAGCATACCAACAATAAGTTTCAACAAGCATACCAACAATAAGTTCCAACAAGCATACCAAGAATAAGTTCCAACAACATATCCAACATATACAAGTTTTGAACAACATATCCAACATATGTATCCAAAACAAGTTTTCAACAAGTTTTCATAAACAAAAAGGAAGCAAAATTTGAAGAGTACACTCCATCAATGCAAGCTTCCTCATCTATAGCAAATCTGCAAAGTAGGAAAGATGAAAGTTAGAAGAAGAAGAAGACTAGCTAGAAGAAAAAGAAGAAAAAGAAGAAGAAGAATTTATCTTCTCTCTCTTTTTCTCCTCTCCTCTCCTCTTCTCCAAGGTAGTAATTCCATTTTCTAGCTAACTTAGAATATCAAGTCATTTTGGAGGAAAAAACGCTAAGTATAGGTCATTTTATAGCTATCCTAGGTAGAATATATCATTTTGGAGGTAAGTAAGGTTATTATGTCATTATTGAGGAAAATAAGCTAAGTATAGGTCATTTTGGAGCTAAACCAAGGTTATTATGCCATTTTTACCTAAGTGGGTTAATTATGTCATGAATGAACTAGCTAAGCTAATTATAGATCATTATAGAGCTATCATAGCTAGTTATGCCATTTTGTACCTAAGTGAGCTTATTAATTATATCATAAATGAACTAGCTAAGCTAGCTATAGATCATTATTGAGCTATACTAGGTAGTAATGCCATTTTCTAGATAACTAAGCATATAAAGTCATTTTGGAGGAAAAAATGCTAAGTATAGGTCATTTTATAGCTATCCTAGGTAGAATATACCATTTTCTTGCTAACTAAGCATATCAAGTCATTTTTTAGGAAAATAAGCTAAGTATAGGTCATTTTGGAGCTAAGTAGGTCGTTTCTTAAGCTAAGTATGCATTTGCTAATGAAAACACTTGGGAAAACTTACCATCAACGCGAAGGTGAAGGACCGGTAGGGTTTGCGCCAGGGTGAGACGTAGAAGGACCGGTCGGACTTGCGGCAGACGTAGAAGGATCGGTCGATGCTTGTCGGGAGGCACGCTGCAGCAAAGATCATTTGCAATATCTCTTTAGCATGATGCAACTCAAATGTGAATACTAGTAACTAATGACCATTTAAATGAAACTCACCATGGGTGCTATAGCAATATGGGGCATCGACGGAGCGGTCTGACCATTGTTCTGGCACACGGTCTGCACATTTCGTTTTCACGAGTCATTCATATTAGTTAGTGATGAAACTTACGTGCATGATTTGTCTAATATGCAGGAGAAACTTACCACGAGGAGCTCGTATAGGGCCCGGTGAGACGCGTAGTTCCGGCTCCTCTCCTCCAACAGCCTAGCCGTTCTCTCCTCCATGTCACTCTCCCTTTGCGCCGCCTGCCTATTTGCCTCCGCCAGAAGCTCCGGGGCCCTAGCCTTAATGGCGAGCTCCATTTGTCGTGGACGAGGCCTTATCTCAGGATCAGAGCTCGTCTGGCGCTTCTTGATCTCCGGGAGAGTTCTAGGACAGCGTATCAGTCCATCCCCAATGGCTATCAAACCATGGGGCCTCCCGCCACCAGATATCATCACGAGCTCTGGATCAAAAGGACTCTGGCTCGGGTTGAAGTCCTCCCCTTTCCTCACCTTCCCCTCATCCGTATACCTCATGAGCTTGTTGTGGGAGGAGATGTTGCTGAAGCTCTATGGATGATCTAGGTCATCGTCAGAGAATGGCTTGGCCTTCTTGTACGAGGCAGTATGGGACATGGCATAGAGGTCGAACAGAGGTGGCACCTCCTTCTTGTTGTGTCGCGCCTAAAAGAGAGGAACAAATTATTAGTTAATGGCTCAAGCTAGCATGAAGAATGAAATTGCATGAATCATGAAGCAAACCACATACCCAGGTATCCCCGAACTCAAACAGGTTGGAGCTCCCTTGATGGTGTGGCACACCTCTGATTTGGGCACGCCTATCCTTGGCCTTGTTGTGTTCGGCTAGCCATTCGGGAGAGCACCACTCATCCACCAATGCGTCCCAACAGTCCATCCTATCCGCACACCATCTCGGGGGCACCTAAGTTAGACAAGAGAAATTTTAGCGCTATGCCTATGAATCAAATCCAAGAAACTAAGTACAAGGCCTTAAGAATAGATAATTACCTTCATTAACTTCTCCTTACTCAGATAATTTTTGCGGCACTTCTTCTTGGCCCTCTTAATGTTACTCGAGGCGTAGTAGTCTCTAATAGCCTGCACCCGAGCCTCGTGTCGTAAGTTCTGAAGTAGGCGCTTGCACTCGGCTTCGAGAACAACAACCGCTTTCGCCTCGTTTTCTACAAGACACCTGTCGATGAAATCCTTGCTCTTGTGCTTCAAGATGATAGACTCCTCAACACACAATCACACTCTAACGGATTTGGATTTGGTTGAAGAGATTGATTTGGGGGAAAGCAACTTGGGGAGTCTAGAGATCAAGATTCATATGGTTGGAATGGAATGACATGATCTCAACACATGAGTAGGTGGCTCTCTCTCTCAGAAAATAGGATTAGGGCAAGTACGGAATAGTTTTGAGTGCTTCTATTACGAGTGAGTGGTGGTGGAGGGGTATATATAGGCTTACGCTAAAATCCAACCGTTACACCTAATAAGTCCGACTCGATGACACCGATGTGTTAATCTCGGTGGTACCGAGTTGCCTAAAAGGTAGCAACTTTTGAATTTTGGTCAGACCGATACATAAAACTTGGTTGCACCGATAAGGTAACAAACGGTCATATTGCCAAACTCGGTGATGCCGACTCAACAAACTTAATGATACTAATTTTGTGAATTTGCGTAACAGAAAGTTGGCAACCCAAACTCAATGGCACCAAAACAGAATCGGTTGAACCGAAAGGCTAGGGTTTGGCTGAGTTTGTCTGAGGCTAAGAATCCGTGGCACCGAGTGGAAAGTGTTGGTTGCATCGTGTCGGTGCACTAGAGTTTTGGGATCTCCAGTGCCTGTTACTCATGAACGGGCAGTAGTAGCCATCCTGGAAGCAAGGCCAGTAGAGACTTACCAGATACCAGCATAGGAGAATCAAGATAACTGTCAAGGCCTTGTCGGGAGGGCTATCGACCCACCAGAGATGGAGGCCGGCCTTGGCAGGGCAAGGCCCCAGCAAGGCGTAGCCCCGGCAAGACCCCGCCAGCGTAAAGGGCAGGTATCAATCCAGCTAGACGCGTGTCGCAGCGTCGATGTTGGAGGGAGCTAAGCAGCGCCGATGGGACGGCCTCACGTCCCATACCACTGACGGAGAGAGATGCCTAACGGTGCATTGAATGCACCTATCCTACTCCGCCGGTGTTAGGTATGATAGCACTGTAGCTATGTACACCCCGTGTACATACTATACGCCACTGTTGGGATCCCCTTAGAGTATAAAAGGAGGCCCAGGGCGATACGGTAGAGGACTTTTGGACTTTTGAACTCTTGGGCTTTTGCACTTTCAGGGGCCCTCTAGCGCACACGCGTGGCAGTGGCTCGCAGCATCCCTGTAGCAAGAACCCTAACAACACTCTCAATACCACCAAGCAAGAGTAGAGTTTTACGCATCTGTGCGGCCCGATCCTGGGTAAAGATCCTCACATGCTTTTCATCAGATTGGCTCTTCGCGCAACCCCCCTCCCACCGAACCGACAGGGATCCTTGTGATCCCATAGGTGCTCGTTCTGTACGAAATCTTTTGCACGCCAGGTAGGGTGGCGTTAGGTTGTGTGAACCCATTCTTGTAATACGCGTGCCAAATCCTTTGCGCTCATCATCGCCATGGCTCCCAAGAAGAGGGGCCCGATAGCAGCTGGTCCATCCACGTTCGCCATCTCTATATATGCACAGACTGGAAAGGGGTGTAGACCTGGGTGGAGGAGGAGGAGGCAGAGGTTCAAAACTTCCACGACGCTCAGGTGATCAAGGCCAAACTAGCGGCAACGATCACCACGGAGACACCTATGACGGTGGCGGGAACCCCCACGCCCCTGGGTCTAAAGATGGAGTGGTACCACATGTGGGCGGTACGACAAACTCTGGGGATGGAAGGGTATCCTCTTGGGCACCCACGCCGGCCCCTACGCCGCTCCCTTCTCACAACGCGCGCGAAGGTCTGCGCCAAGGCACTCGCAGTTCTCGGCATCCCCACGGGAAAGATCCTGCACATCCTTCCCAAGATGCGAGGGGACCAGCTTGCTCAACAACATGCAGGCGGGAGTGGCGTACAAATGCGGGACTGTACAGTACTCCTTCTAACACAGTTAGGAGTTAGAGGACCTCGCACTCCTCGCGCCGTTCGTTACCGACCACATCGGAGGAAGCGATGGCGCGGGCGCAGCTACTCCTAAACTTCCCACCGGCTATGGAGAAGCTCGATGAATGGAGAGCCACCATTCAGAGCCTCCTCACCATCGCGGATAAGTTTCGGTCCACCAAGCTGGCTCGTGCCAGTGAAGTGAAGACCGGAGGCGGAGCGACTTCAGCACATTCTCCTCCACAACAACGGCGCCAGTTACTGACTCGACGGACCGATGCTCACGATGGCTACTCGACAGCATCGTCTGACCCACGGACGCACCGCGATCAATGTCAAGTTCTTTGAGAATGTGGCAAGGAAGACACTCGAACTGTAATCGAGCGGCGGCAGGAAGCGTGCCTCCAGTCGGATAGGCGCGTGGGGCCCACTATAGACAAGTCTGCGCCAGGGTATCCTGTCAACCTACCTTACGAGGTGGGTTGTCCAGCATTTACCCGTGAGTTGCGACAAGTCCAATGTCCCAACTCTCGCAAGTTTAATCTAGAAGTCCTGCAGAAGTATGACGGCAAGACTCATCTGTCAGAATTCCTGAGCATGTACACCATTGCAGTGCAAGATGCCGGGGGTCACGATGACAAGATAATTGCCAACTACTTCCCGTTTGTGCTTAAGCCGAACGTTAGGTCATGGTTGATGCACTTGCCAGAGGGGTCAATCACCTCCTGGGCAGACTTGTGCCATGAGTTTGTTGGCGCCTTCATAGGAGGTCATCAAACTCCTGGCCAACAAAGTGATCTACATATCATCCCTCGCGAGGAGGGCAAAAGTTTACGCAAGTACATCCCAAGGTTCAGCCGCGTGCATCACAACATCCCAGACATTCATCCTGCCGCTATTATCAGCATGTTCCATCAGAACGTGCGCAACCGCAGGATGCGGGAAGAGCTGGCGATGAACAGAGTCAGGGATGTCACCGAGCTATATGCTTTGGGAGACAAATGTGCTCGAGTTGAAGAAGGGAGGAGGCTCCTTGGCGAAGACGTCGACGTAGGGGTCGACTCTGAAGATGAAGACACCACAGCCCTGGCAAAGAAGGGCCGGCGGCGGAACAAGAAGCGCAAGGGCAAGACTGTGCTAGCCGTCGAAGGATCCGGCAACCCCGGCACCACCAAGAAGGGCAAGGCTGATGACCCTGGCCACGATGTTGCCGGCTGCGCCTACTGCCACGCCCTCGTGGCTGCCGGCAAGCTAGAAGACTCCGGCAAGCAGTATTGCAAGATCCATCGTACCAAGGGACACGATCTCCAAGACCCTCGGCAAGTTGAGCAGCTTGCCAAGAAGCAGAAGGCCGAGTATGATAGGCGAGACAAGGATAAGGTCAAGGATGGTGCCGAGGGATCCAATAAGAAGCGTGTTGGCCGAGGAGGCCGCCACGGCAAGCCCAAGCAACAAAAACACCGGCCAGCCCGTGGCAGTGACAAGCAAGAGGGAGATGATGATGATGTCGAAGAGGATGATGAGTCCAGTGAGCATGAGTTTCAGAAGGCTATAGAGATGATGTGTATAGAAGGAGGAGCCTCGCTGCATTCCTCTCACTGCCAACTTAAACATTGGGTGCACGAGGTTAATGAGGAAGAGCCATCTATCGGAGCACAAAGACCTCTGAAGTGGTCCAACACTCCTATCATCTTCGACGCCGAGGATCACCCTGATCGCATAACTACGGTCGGGTGATTGCCATTGTTGGTCTCACCAACAATCCGCAACCTCAAGGTGAAGAAGATGTTAGTCGATAGTGGGGCCAGCCTGAACCTGATCTCGCCCGATGTCATTCAGAGGCTGAAAATTCCTGACGAAGATCTCAAGCCGACAGGCGCTTTTCAAGGGGTCAATTCGGGAAGGACTCAGTCGAAGGGCAAGATCATGCTACCGGTGAAGTTTGGCAGCGATATCAATTTCAGAACGGGGAAGATCGTTTTTGACGTCGCCAAGATCTCACTGCCATACAACGTCATTCTTGGCCACCCGGCACTGGCCAAGTTCATGACAGCCACACGTTTCGCTTACAACATGCTGAAGATGCCTGGGCGAATGAGCGTCATCACCATTAACTCTGACAAGAGAAGCACACTTATCTGCGCTGACCAACTCTACCGGGGGCAGCTGCAGCACCTACCGCCAAGGCACTTGCTCCTACCGATGAAGCTCCCGGGGGAAAGAAGACCGGCAACGCCTCTAGCGCACATTCCGACAAGTGCACCCCCTCGGGGTGCTGCGCTCCCATCGATGATGTGCCAGAAAGCTCCACCGGCAAGAGCAAGAAATCCAAGGCAGCTCCACCGAAGACCAAGAAGGTGCCCGCCAAGGAGGATGGCACCAGAGACCAAGAAGCACCAAGACAAGTCAAAGACGTGCGATGCCTTGCCGACCATGTTGCTGCTCTGAATAGGTTCATCTAAAAATTTACTGAGCGCGCCCTGCCCTTTTTCAAAATTTTGAAGAAGGCAGGTCCCCTGAAATGGACTCCGGAAGCAGAGCCAGCGCTGCAGGACTTGAAGAAGTACCTTTCCTCTCCGCCGGTCCTAGTCGCGCCAAAACCACAAGAGTCGTTGCTGCTCTATTTGGCGGCAACAAATCAAGTGGTGAGTGCGGCACTAGTAGGTGAAAGAGAACTTGAAGAAGAAGAGGCCATAATGGCAGGACCACCGTGTGACGAACCGGGACAGTTCCCGCCAGGATCTGGTGCTGGCAAAGAAGGATCTATGCAGTTGAAAGAGATAGTCCAGAAGAAGAAAGTGGTGTAGAGACCAGTCTATATTGTCAGTTCCTTGTTGCAGAGGGCTCGGTCGAGATATTCTGGCGTACAAAAATTGCTCTTCGGCCTTCTTATGGCCTCGAGGAAGATGCGGCATTACTTCCAAGCACATGAGATCACCGTTGTCACCCGCTTACCGCTGTAGCGGATATTGCAGAACCCGGAAGCTACCGGCAGGATTGTGGAGTGGGCTTTGGAACTATCAAGCTTTGGTTTTAAGTTTGAGAGCACTTCGACCATTCAGAGCAGGGCCTTGGCGGAGTTCATTGTAGAATGGACCCCAACGCCCGATGAAGAGATTCCATAGTCAATTCTCCCTGCAAGGAAACTGATCGAGAATGGATCATGTATTTTGATGGAAATTTCTCGCTGCAAGGCGCTGGAGCTGGAGTGTTGCTTATCGCACCCACCAGAGAGCACCTCAAATATGTGTTCTAGATTCACTTTCCCCAAGAGAGATCAACGAACAACACTACTGAGTACGAAGGGATGCTTGGCAGTCTCAGGACCGCGGCAGACCTTGAGATCAAGAAACTTATTGTCAGGGGTGAATCTCAACTTTTCGTCAGGCAAGTGAACAAAGATTACCAGAGCCCGTTGATGGAAGACTATGTAGATGAAGTGAGGAAGTTGGAAGAGTGTTTTGACGACCTGCAAATGGAGCACGTTCCACGTGCAGAGAACAGCGTTGCCGATGGCCTATCAAAGTGTGTTGCCCTGAAGTTACCTGTGGAACCAGGAACTTTCGTGATCCAACTAACTCAACCCTCCGTGACACCATCAACTGGACAACAGAAGAGAAGAAAGTTAAGTTCCGACAAGTACTCCCTGACAGAGCTCTCTGAAGCCATTGGCAAGAAGGTTGACAGAGGGAACGACAGGTTTGTTGGTGAGTACTATGCTCCGACAGGGCCCCCGGCTCTTGCCGCAGAAGCATACGCTCCCGCCAAGCTTGTCGGGGCGCAGCAGACTCCGATAGGCCATCAGGCCCTTGCCGTTGAGACAAATGCTACCCCGGCAGAGGATAAGCCTTTCATCCTTGTTGTTGAGCTACAGGCTCTGGCATGGGCACAGCACATCGTCCATTTCCTTTAGACAGGAGAACTTCCCGGGGAACAAGAAGAAGTAGAGAGAGTATCTTGCCGGTCTAATATGTACCAGTTCGTAGACAACGTCTTGTACAGAAAAAGACCAAACGGTGTGAAACTCAAATGCATTTCCTAGGAAGATGGACTAGAGATGCTGGCAGAGATACATGGAGGCATATGCGGCTCCAACATAGGGTCAAGAGACCTTGTCGGGAAAGCATTCCGATAAGGCTTCTTTTGGCCCACCGCTCTCCAGGATGCAACGGTATTGGTAACCAATTGTGAAGCATGCCAGTTTCATTCAAAGATGCTACATCAACCAGCTCAAGTACTTCAAACGATGCCTCTCTCCTGGCCATTTTCGGTCTGGGGGCTTGACATCTTGGGACCCTTTCCCCGCGCTATCTGTGGCTTTGAGTACTTGTACATTGCGATCGACAAGTTCACAAAGTGGCTGGAAGTGGAAGCGGTGAGAAAGGTGACAGCACAGTTAGCCATCAAGTTCTTTAAGGGACTAGTTTGCGACTTTGGTATTCCCAATAGGATCATTACTGACAATGGCACACAGTTGATGAGCCGCACCTTCATGCAGTATGTCCAAGACCTTGGTAGCAAAATCTGTTTTGCTTCCGTTGCCCATCCGAGGAGCAATGACCAAGTGGAGAGGGCTAATGCTGAAGTGTTGCGAGGTCTCAAGATGAGAACTTTTGATAGGCTACACAAGTGTGGAAGGAACTGGATTGATGAGTTGCTGGTGGTTCTTTGGTCAATTAGAACGAAACCAAACCAAGCTACCGAACAAACACCATTCTCCCTTGTCTATGGGGCGGAGGCAGTTCTCCCCACAGAACTCATGTACGGGTCGCCTCGAGTGATCTCTTACGATGAGCTTGAGCAAGAGCAGTTGCGGCAAGACGACGCGGTGCTACTTGAGGAAGACCGTATTCAGGCTGCTGTGAGAGCTACACGCTACTAGCAAGCTTTCGGCCACTACCACATCCGCAAAGTTAATGCCAGAAGTCTTGAGGAAAGCGACCTTGTTCTTCGGCGAGTTCAGTCCGCCAAGAATTCCAACAAGTTGACGCCAAAGTGGGAAGGCCCTTATCAGGTAGTACGAGTCACTAGGCCTGGCGTAGTCCGTCTGGAGACCGAAGATGGCATCCCAGTGAGCAATTCCTGGAATATTGAACATCTTCGCAAGTTCTACCCATGAGGCACGGTTGTCGGGACCTTCGGCAACCACCTTTTGTACAAGTCTTGCTGCTGAAGCATGTAATCCTTGATACAAAGCCAGGCTCGGACCCTGTGCGTAGCTAAATAAAGATAAGTGTTCTGCAATCCTGTTCGATTCTCATGTTTACTTATGTCCATGTTTGTCTGAGGTGTTGCATTGCACTTAATCCCGACAAGGACTAACGGGTCACCAAGGTTCCATATCCATATTTTCTCTTCTTTCTTTTTCACAAAGGACAGAAGGACCCCTCGCGTGCAGCTTTGCCAGGGGGGAATGATGGTATGGATACCTATGAGCGAAGTCCCAAAGAAAAAACTTGCCGGAAGGAGCACGACAACAAAAGATAAGTTGCAAAAAACCAAGTGAATCCTTACCGTGAAATTATTTTCCTTGGGTGACTTCGACTTATGTACGGAAAACCTGCATACACGGGAATCAATCCGCGATTGGCTGCACCCTCACTGTGTTTTGGGACCACTCAGCTTCTTAAGTGGTCGCGCCCGCGCTTCTTGTTTTGTTTTGAGTCTGCACAAAGACTCAAGTGACAGTGCTTGCGCCCTTATTGTGCTTCGAGCGCGACCTACACCTTGAACGGTTGCACCAAGGACGCCAAGGTGTCTTGTCGGTAGTGGCACCGCCAGCAGGCTGCTAAGGACTCATTCCTCAAAGCGCTCACGGTAGGAATACACACGCCTACAAGATTCTTCCAAGAGGGCGTAGGGAAAGTTCCATGCAAAGAAAGAGTCTAACCAGGAAGATAATGTACATTCATTCAAAATGGGGTGAAATTTACATAAGATGTCGCTTGTTCCTAAGTACATCTTTATTTAAATTTCCCCCTAGGGGAGATCACAAGATGAAAAGGATGGAAAGGAGAGGCAGGATACAAGAAGAAAATGATGGCAAGAGGCCCCCGACAGAAGCCCGTCCTGACCTCTCTCGACCATTATTGCGCGGACGAGCAGGGTTGCCAGATGGGCAGGCAAGAACATGGCCCCTCCTAGACCGGCATTGCACCGAGGATAGGGCAAGAGCGGGCGGAAAGGGGGATGGACCCGAGAAGCCGAACTCCATGGGCCTGCCGACAAGATTCTTCCAAGAGGGCGTAGGGAAAGTTCCATGCAAAGAAAAAGTCTAACCAAGAAGATTATGCGCATTCATTCAAAATGGGGTGAAATTTACATAAGATGTCGCTTGTTCCTAAGTACATCTTTATTTGACTTTCCCCCTAGGGGAGATCACAAGATGAAAAGGATGGAAAGGAGAGGCAGGATACAAGAAGAAAAAGATGGCAAGAGGCTCCCGGCAGAAGCCCGTCCTGACCCCTCTGGACCAGCACTGCGCGGACCAGCAGGGCTGCCAGATGGGCGGGCAAGAACATGGCCCCTCATAGACCGACATTGCGCCGAGGAGAGGGCAAGAGCGGGCGGAAAGGGGGATGGACCCGAGAAGCCGAACTCCATGGGCCTGCCGGAAGACCCAGCTGGAAGATGAGGCAGCGCCGAGGACTAAAGCACCAGGCAAGGACATCTTGCCGGGAGGGGGAGAGGCGTTAGGCTCACAGGGATGGTGCGGCCAGCAGTCAGTACGAGCTCAAATCCTCGGGCTCTGACTTGACTGCTCGAAGAATGGACTCATCATCGCTGTCTTCGCCATTGTCCTCCCCATCATTGTCGCTCAAGGACAGGCTTTCGGTGCTGCTCGAGCTCTCTTCGCAGCAACTGAGACGGATGCCGAAGCGCCATGAAATCTTGACGGAGACCATATTGGCCTCTGTCACTTTGAAGCGAAGGACATGCCCCACCTGGAGGTTGTGTGTGCCGGCGATGGTCTTCCAGCCGTGCTTGAGGAACATGACGCGGTTCGCTAGGTAATCAACGTTTACCCGCGTCACGCTGTTACAGCAACCAGCCACCCGCAGCCATAGGACGGGCGGCTCGTTCCCGTCCATTTCCCTGGCGAAGAAGCGAGGAAGGTGGAGATGGCTCCAAAGGGGACCGGCCAGCTCGAGGACGAAGTCCAGCGCCATCCCCTCGGCATGGGTCTCCTCAATGGACAGGCCTAGCATCGGAGGAGGAGGTGGAGCGGCACTCCGCCTCCCCCGGCTTCGGCCCCCACGGCGGCTATGACTCCTCGCGCCTCCTCCACCTTGCACGCTCGGGCCGCCCTCCGCCTCCGCGGTTGAAGCGGTGGCATGATCCAGACGAGAGCATCTTCTTGAAACTGAGGACTGTAGTCGCCCGCGACCCCTTTTCATGGCTGGGGGGTGCCGCTCAAAGGTTATGGAGACATGGGAGAGCGAACGCAGAAGTTTGCACTCGGAAAGACAAGATATGGAAGAAGGATGGATGAGCACTGCCCCCTCTGCCCCACTATTTATAGGGGGAAGTGCGAGGGCCGACTCTCCTCCACTCCAAAGAACGCTGCTGACCTCCTCCAATAGCGACGCCCTCGATCACGGGGCGAACAACAACCACCCCGTCGCTCCAATCCACGGCGATGCGGTTGCTACTTTTCATTGGGACTTTAAGTCACGGGCACCCATTGCTGGCTCCTTGGCATGCATGCGGTGGGAGTGGGGGAAATGACCTAACACTATAATTAAAAACTTGAAGGCTGCGGCATGCACGTATCCCACGTCTCGCATTCAATGAGCTTCGTGGGGAAGCATAGCAAGTGCAGCGGCCACAACCGCAAGGCCCTACCACGCGTACCCGTGCACTAATTGTGCCTAGCCCAATAGTGCCTCGTGAAATGTGTAGCCCAGGCCTGGGGGCTCCTGTCGACGCACTAGAGTTTTGGGCTCTCAAGTGCCCCTTACTCGTGCACGGGCAGTGGTAGCCATCTTGGCAACAAGGCCCAATTGAGACTTACCAGATACCAGCATAGGAGAATCAAGATCAATGGCAAGGCCTTGCCGCGAGGGCTATCGACCCACCAGAGAGGGAGCTTGGCCCCGGCAGGGCAAGGCCCCATCAAGGCGAAGCCCTGGCAAGACCCCGCCAGCGCACGGGGCAGGTGTCAATCCACCTGGACACGTGTCGCGGCGTCGATGTTCGAGGCACCGAGGGGATGGGCTCCCACCCCATTCCACTGACGGACAGAGATGCCTGACGGTGCATTAAATGCACATGTCCTACTCCGCCATTGTTAGGTATGATAGCACTGTAGCTCTGTACACCCTGTGTATGCACTGTACGCCACTATTGGGATCCCCTTAGAGTATAAAAGGAGGCCCAGGGCGATACGATAGAGGACTTTTGGACTTTTGAACTCTTGGTCTTTTGCACTTTCAGGGGTCCTCTAGCGCACACCCATAGGAGTGGCTCATAGCATCCCGGTAGCAAGAACCCTAAGAACACTCTCAATACCACCAAGCAGGAGTAGGGTTTTACACATCCGTGAGGCCCGAACCTAAGTAAAGATCCTCGCGTGCTTTTCATCAGACCGGCTATTCGCGCAACCGGCCCCCCACCGAACCGAAAGGGATCCCCGTGATCCCATAGGTGTTAGTTCTCCATGACACACCGATTTTGGATTTTTGGCTTTGGACAGACTTTTTTGGAAGAGCTTGTGGGTGTATGTGGTGACTATCACTTGTGCACGTATGAGCATTTTGTTCCCCAACGGTACCTTGCCCCCTTCTGATAGTATTGTGTTTCCTATGGACTAAAGATGATTTCTCACAAAGTAAAATGTGGAGTCATCTTTCTTGAAGCTTTACCAATTCTATCTCTTCTCCTTCTTCTTGATGGGCTACTCTCCACACTCCTTTTTTTCCAATCCATCTCTCTATGGAATTTACCTGAAATATACTAGATGAAAATATTAGTCCAAGAGATAATGTATGTTTTCATGAATTATCAACACCACCAAGGGAGCATATTGTGCTTTCAATGTCCCCTTTTTTGGTAATTGATTACAACATACAGACAAAGCTTCAAATAAAGATATGCACGTATGTAATGAGGACTTTGAGAGACACATGACTTAGACTTTCTCCCCTACATGTGTGCAATCCCTTTAAAGGATAGTTGCTTTGGAATGCATGGACACACATATAGTAGAAAGGATATGATAAGTCATGTGTATCTTTGCTATATGCATCAAATGTATGTGAATGAGGTGTATCCTTATTCAAGATTTCACTCTTGCAGACAATATGTGCAAGACGCAAGAGATCATCTTGATCAAGGGTATGATTCATATACTTACCTTGAGTTCTTGAGCATTATAGTAGTAGAGATACACTTGAGAAAACAATGTTAGGAAACGCAAGAGTATTCTACCAATCAAAAGCTAGAACTTAAAAGTACCAAGAGATGGAGAACATATAGAAGATAGTATTCCTAAAGATTGATATGTCTCCAAGATCATATAGAAGTTTCTCC
The DNA here is from genome assembly GCA_022496015.1 of Hordeum marinum. Lineage (NCBI taxonomy): Eukaryota > Viridiplantae > Streptophyta > Magnoliopsida > Poales > Poaceae > Hordeum > Hordeum marinum. Next base: position 120,110,826 of record CM039675.1, read on the forward strand.
CCTAGATATGAAAATGATGGATCATCTTGTCCCCTTAAATCTTAGAATGTAGTTATTGGGAATGGATAGGGTGAGAAAATTCTAACATGAGTAGTGAAATGAAATAAACACATCTTTCTCCAAAACATATTTTTCTCCCCCTACATTGGTGTTCTCCCCTTGTCTATATATAAGTATAAGCATTGATATTCTCCTCTGCCCCTAAATTATATCTCCCCCTTTGCGTATGTTTGTATCTCTCTCTTTAGCTTTGAAGCTTTGGTATTTCTCCCCCTTTGGCATTAATTGCCAAAAAGGTCAGATATAGGGTCATATACAGGGATAATTGATTAAGAAGGGAACCTTGAGAACAAGGGTCATAGAATGTAGGATTCATAGACTATGAAAATCATGAGAAAAACGAGGGAATCATTGAAAATAATTTCTCTCCCTTTGGCTAAACTCAAAATTTGCAGAACTTTTACTCCTTTGAGTTAGGGATCCTTGAATGTATTCCCCCCCTTTTAAAGACGGGATCATCAAAGAAATGAAAATATCACATAAGGAACACAAAGATTTACACATACAAACACAGACTGAAATATGATATAAAGTCGATGGCTTCAAGACAAATTTGTCGGTGGTACCAATACGATGTTATGCAGCTCATCTGCTGAATCGGTTGAACCGAGTGCTTTGAATCGGAGGCTCCAAGGCATAAAATAGAAACTTGCCAAGGTTTGGAAAACTTGCAAATGTGTGAATATCTATAACAAAGCGTCAAAAACGAATTGTAAATGAAATGTAAATAATTTACAAGAGGTATCAACTAGAGAAGATTTGAATGGTTCCGTGAAATTTTGCAATAGAGAATGAACCAACCCAGATTCTTAACTAGATGATGGGTCGTGACTAGGTCACCTACATTATAGTATATTGACTGAGGAGCCAAGCAAGAATACTTGATCATAGGTCATACTCATTGTTAAGCTCAAAAATGGGGTTACCATTTTTTGATTAAGCATTTTAATGTCTTCATATCACATGAGTTGCTTTTATCTAATGACTTGGAGTAAAGCCTTTTTCAAGGATATGAATAGATACCTTTGAGTGATGTTGATGACATAGCTTGTAGGTGAACTTGATGAAGATAATCGAAGTTGATGAAGTTCATCTTTAGTTGGGAGCAATCCTTTTTGTTTTCATTAAGTTTTCACCTACATAGGTTAGTGATGCAAGGAAGAACATTATATATTGAAATGACATGATACCCATTGTGAGTTGATACCAATTGAGAAATATATGTCAAGGATATGTTTTGTTGTCTTCTTCCTTTCATCATCAAAGAGACGTTGTGGATACTTGGTCATGACAAGATTTCTTTAAGATATGAGTTAATGGCAGTCTTGTGGAGTGTTGTTCTTACAAGTACCTACAAAAGGGTTAGATGCAAGACAAGGGATCATATAATTCCAAGATATGATATTCAAGGTAATATTAGCATGGAATAGAAAATAAAGCTCATCCATTGCAAGCATCCGAGTGAGCTTATCTCAAGTTTGAAGCATCAATGATGTTCAACTCACTCCTCAAATGACAAATCACCTTTTCATCAAGTGGCTTAGTAAAGATATCGGCCAATTGCTTGTTAGTACGAACATGCCTAACATTAATATCTCCTTTGGCAACATGATCACGAATGAAATGATGTTTAATTTGAATATGCTTGGTTCGAGAATGTTGCACAGGATTATGACCACTCTTAATAGCACTTTCACTGTCACAAAGTAATGTCTCATTTTTAACATAGATTCAATGATCTTTAAGCACAACATGATCTAGTGGCAATGTATTCCGCTTCGGCAGTAGATAGGGATATCGAGTTTTGTTTCTTGGAGGACCAAGACACGAGAGATCTACCAAGAAATTGACATGTACCCGAGGTGGATTTTCTATCAACCTTGTCACCGGCATAGTTCGAGTCAGAGTAACCGACAAGATTAAAAGAAGATCGCTCAGGATACCAAATGCCAAAGTTTGATGTATTTATAAAGTATCTCACAATGCGTTTCACAGCCTTAAGATGACATTTTTTGGGTGCAGCTTGATATGTAGCACACATGCAAACACTAAGCATAATATCAGGACGGGAGTGTTACGCCCAAGATGCCATCCTATCCTTATTTCTGCAGAGGGCCTCTACAGGGATAGAAGCGCATCTCGTCATGTTGCAAGAATGGATATCATTACAAGTACATGTATAGAAGAGATAAGTATATGGAATAGGCTTACAGTCTCCACAAGCTACATCAGAGTCACATCAATACAACAACATTCTCAAGCATCATACAAAAGAGCAGGGTCCGACTACGGACGAAAAACAAACAACAAAATGACATCCATCCTTGCTATCCTAGGCTGCCGCCTGGAACCCATCCTAGATCGATGAAGAAGAAGAAGAACTGCAACAAACAAGCAACGCTCTCAGGTTCAAGCATCACATTACCTGTACCTGCAAATGTTTCTGTAGTAATCTGTGAGGCACAGGGACTGAGCAATCTCATTTCCAAGGGTATCAAGACTATTAAAGTTTAATAGGTGAGGTATGGTTTAGTGGTGAGGCTACAACAAGCGACTAAGCATTTATTTGAGTGGCTAACTTACGAGTACATAAAGTAAAGTATGGTGGTCTACGCATAACGAACATGAGCTAGTAATGATCTCTAAGAGGTCCTAAACACCTACTTACGTCAAACATAACCCCACCGTGATCCCTCTCAGATAAGGACTCGCGAGAAGAGACAGTGATAGTTATGCACATAGTTGGTGTATTTTATTAGAGTTTACTTCAAGTTTGCTATGACCGGGTGTTAAACAAAGTATCCAAGTTTGCCACATAACCGCGGGCACGGCTTTCAGAAAGATTTAGCCCTCCAAGGGTGCTCCAACTCATCCATCACAAATTAACCACATGCAGCGGGAATAACCTCGACCACGGCTCTCATGATCATCCTAGGCAATTCCAAAGGAAATCTGACACCTCGAGATAGCCCGAAGAAGATCAGAGTTCCACACTCAAGACGTTCGAGAAAAGTAAAACAAATCCAGCAAGGCCGCCCGACGTGCCGACAATCCCAATAGGAGCCGCGTATCTCGTTCTCAGGGCACAACCGGATGATCAGTACGGACGGTGGCCGGATAGAAATCCCCCGAGTTGCCCTGGGTGGCCCCGCAAGTGGCTATGTTTTGGACCAACACTCATGAGGAGCACTGGCCCGAGGGATGATTAATTATCCGCGGGTGTCGGCGGGTCCCTATGCAATTTATTAGTTATTAGGCAAATGTAGTACCAATGTTGGGCCTTGCCAGATAAGTTTTATCCCAAAACGAAAATCAAGGGGGTCCCCATAACAACCCCAAGCATGTTAGGAGCGCTCAATTATGGAACATAACACCGGTTCCCAAGTAACTAGGGCAGCAAGAGTGGAACAAAACACCGAGCAAAAGGCCAAGACTTCCATCCTTTACCAAGTGTATAACTGCATTAAATTAAATAGTAATAATATTGTGATAACAAAAGAATGTCCATGTTATCACATGGAAGCAATTGCACCTGCAGCTAGAAACGCTATAAGAAGGGCTGAGCAAGCGGTAACATAGCCAAACAATGGTTTGCTGGGAAGATGCGGGGTTAGAGGCTTTTCATTGCAATGCTGGGAGGCTTGACAAACAAGTGGTAGGTAGCGAGACATAACGATAAAAGCGGGAAAACTAGCATGGTAATGATAGTAGTGGTATCCAGGGAAATGTGTCATCTTGCCTGAGATCCCGCTCAGAAGAAGAACGAGTCCATGAAGAAGACGAGCCAACGTAGTCGAACGAATCCTCACACTCCGAATGCTTTCGGAACTCTATCGGGAAGGAATAATCCAAAAACAACAATCAACACAAGATACACCACAACATATGCATGACATGATGCTCAAACAAATATGATGCATGTCCGATTTAATATGCAATGCATGGCATGGCATGGCAAGAACAACAAATAACTACTACATATTAAGTGAAGTTCAATATGCAACGAGTTGCATATTGACGAAACTCCACGTTCAAATTATTTAGTTCACTCTCGTTTAGGTACTCATCAATATTAAACGTTGTTAAACATGGACAGAGGTGAAGCATGAGCATCTATAGCATCTAGGCATTTTAAATGAGGCCAGAGGCAATATATAGCATATCTGAAATGTTCCCACATGCATATTATGAAATTGGTCCTGATCTGTACTAAACATGTTTTAGAGTTGTTAAACAGCCAAATAAATATCACCATGTGATTCTACACATTTTTCATGTAAAGTTACATGGGCCTAAAACGGTGGGCGCGGCTTAGCAATGCTGGCACTGGGCGAAGGATAGGTGTAGGGGGGCGGCTCACCCATGGGCCTCATGGGCCGGCTAGAGCTGGGCCGAAGGGGAGGCAAGGCTGTTGGGCCGCTAAGCGCCGGCGCATGGCGCGGCCCACGACGCGTCGGGCGCAGGAGCCGGTCAACAAGACGAGCGAGCGATTGATCCTCGTCGTGCCCCTCGATCCCTCCTGGACCAGCGGCCAGTGACGGGCAACGGCGAGGACGAGGGACTCCAGCAGGGCAGGGGAGGCGGTGGATCTGGCGCATCCCTCGCCGGATCTGGCCGGAGACGCAGCCAGCGGCAAACTGCGGGTCCATGGCGGTGGGGACCTATGGGAAGAGAGAGGCCGGGGGATTAGGGAGAGGGAGAGGAGTCGGGGCAAGCGAGAGGAAGGAGAGGGCGACCTGCGGCGGTGCTCGGCCCGGAGATGCTTCGGTGATCGCCGGTGGGGTCGGCTCCGCTAGGGCTCGCCGGCGGTAGGGGACGAGCGTGGCAGGGAAAGCGGCGCTGGGGCGAGCGGGGCAGGGACCTCGGGCAGCAGCTGCGGGATCCGGGCCAAGATGGGCTTCCAGGACCCCTACGCGGGCCTGGCGCGAGGAAGAGGGAGACAGGCGGCTAACGGTAGTGGCTGAGGGTTGGGGGTCGGGAAATCGAGGTGGGGATTAGGGTTGCCTGACTTGGACGCTAGGGGTCCATTTATAGCAATTAGGGGCTAGGTTCAGGGGGTTTCGCATCGGTTTCGGACCCTCCGATCGCGATCGGGCGGTCCAGAAGTAGAGGGGGCTAGCGAGCGGGCGAGTGGGCTGTGTAGAAGGGCTAGGGGAGATGAGAGGGAAGGTTGGTTGCTCGTGACACGAGGTTTTTAAAACACCGAAAATCGTCCGATGAATAACCGATGACCGCACTGCTACGACTGACCGATGGGGTATCAAACGACCTCGGAATGCAAGGAAATTTGGCAGGCGGCCTACCTACACTATAATAAGACCGCACCCCAAGTTTAAAACCAATCCGAGAATATTTTTTGCGTGCTTTAAAAATGGTTTTTTTAAACGATGTCGCGGGCGCGTGCGTGTGTGGTTGGTCTCGAAACGGGCAACGGCAAGAACGGAGATAACCGGCGACTACGACGGATGCAAGTTTTCGAAAACGGGTGATGATGCTATGGAGATGATGCGAATGATGTGATGATGAATGCGACAACCAGACAAAACACAAACGAAAATGGAAACAAAGGGGAATCTTCTGGAGCGTCGGTCCCGGGCTGTTACAACTCTCCTCCACTACACGACGATCTCGTCCCGAGATCTAGAATGAGAAGGGGAAGAGAAAGAGCAAGAGGTAAAACTTAGTTGCTTCTCACACAAACGAGTCAAACCAATGATCATGAAGGTTGGAAAGAGATGAAGAACGACATGAGGAACAAGCAAGAATTCACAAGAAATTTCGGCAACACTTCGTTAGGATAGAGAGGAAAATTTTGATATGAAGGAAAGAAATTGAAAGAGAGACACCAAACTTCGCTTGGATTAGAATCAAAACTTCTTAAGGTAGGATCATGAAAAATTTAATAGCAATCGAGTAAAATGACTAAGCAAAGAAACAACATGATCTTGATACAACAAGATGATGGATGAAAGAGAGCAACATGAGAACGCCTCCGAAAGAAAAGAATAGAAACTAGATCATTGGAAGGAAAAGAACGGAAAAGAAAAATGACAACTCCTACTACAAATGGATTTGAAAGCATATTTAGGAAGAAGAGATTGAATGGAGTTTTTGGAACACCAACAACAAAAAGAACAAGCTTGTTGTGGACTTGTGGAAAACATCTCAAAATTATGAGGTGACAACCTGCCACAACAGAAACAATTGATTGCTTGAGAGCAACAAGATATGCAAAACTTCTTTCACCAAGAGGAGGAGAAAACTTGAATCATTTATGACACCATGATAGCAACAATCCTTAGGAAATGCTTTAGGTGAAATCCAACCCAAGATAACTCCGAGAAGACAAGATGGGTTTACTTATCTCATTCTTGACAATTTTCCTCCGAGACTCCTCATAATCAAGAATTTAATAACACCATCTCAAAAGACAATGGAGAAGGAATTGAACTTAGAAATCCAAGATAAAGAACACTTGAGCACCTCCAACAAGAATCTTGAAGAACACTTCGAGAAGAATTACATCCTTAACAACCCACCATGAGGAACCTCCGGAAAAGAGAGGATGGTAGAACAGAATTGAAGGTTGAAGAAGAACAAGATTGGGGCCTTGCTATGAATTAGATGAAGCTTAGCGACAAGATACTTGAGAAAAACTAGGAACACCGAAAAAGAAAGATGATCAAAGAATGAAGGTTGGGAAGAATAAGATGAAAGCCTTTCCATGATTTAGAAGAAGCTATGCAAAGAGATTCTTGACAAAACTTGAAACTTCATAAAAGAAAAGATAAGAACTCTTGAGATCAAAAATTTGATATCCTGAACACTCTGGAAGAAGGATTAACATCACTTGGATGAAACAAGAATAAGAATTATGATACGCCTATCCTTCGTCAAGTTAAATTGATGACAAAGAACGGATTTGGCATACCACTTATACTTGTTGCAAAGAATTGAAGAGAAAGAGAGAGATCACAAACTTTAAGAAGTCTTCAACGAAACATCGGTACGAATTAAAACGAATGGGAATGCATGAGAATGAAGAGATCAAGGTTTGCCTAATAGAAATTTAACAAGGCACCGGGATTATTGAGATATGAACGAAGGGACAACAATTGAGAAGAATTTGAGAACAAAAGCTGAAAGCTAAGAACGAAGAAATCTTCTGAAATGGTGGCCCTCGGAAGGATCAAGAAATGAGAACAACTCTGAATGCATCGGATAGATATGGGACAAATTTCTCCTGAGTGGAAACAATTTGAGATGATAGCAAGAGCCTGAAACCATGAATCTTTGGAAGAATGAACAACGACTGAAGAGAACTCTCCTTCGGTCTTCAATGCTGAGAATGATGACGAGAAACAACACCATAAATTACTGAGATACTCCAAAATAATGAATAAGGAAAGGTTGAGCCAACGACGAAAATGATTCGAAGCAATCTTGGAAGAGGAATATGACTGATGAAAAACATTTTTGCATCATATTTGAAAAGAACTTGAGGATATCTCCAGAACGATTAGAAGAGTTAGGTAGGATCCTGGGAAAAATCTGTGGTTTATGGGCCCACTCAAAAGAAACCACCGTTGAAACAATTGATTAAAAGAGAGATTGCAGCGGTACAAATGAAACTTGATGAGGTGAGGACCTCTAAGTAATTTAAGAGGATAAGAATGAAAATGAATGTCTTCTGAGATATCTTCAACACTCCGGATAGAATAGAGAGGGATGAATAAGCAAGAGAGGCTTGAACAAGAAATTCCAACATGGAAACCACTGAACGAATGAGAAAGGATATGATGAGCACCGAAGCTTGAATTGAATCCATCGGAGAAGAATAACAACAAGAACAAAGAATATGAGGATATACCTTGAAATAGAAACTCCTGAGAATATTCACAAAGAATCACGAGAAACAAGATAGAAGAAAAGATAGCAGAAGCATTACATGAATAGAAAAGACACTTGGATGAGAATTCAATCATTGAAGAAAAAGGGCGAGAGGGTGGGAAAACAAAAAACACCTAATACGGATGAAAAGAACTTCAGAACGAAATATGAGGATTGATCTTGCAAATATTGGAGATGATTGCATAACTTGACAAGGAGCGCCGGTTGAAAAGAATTGATATGATAACTCCGGTTGAGCAAAAGAATTAGCAATCCCACAAACATATGAGAACACTTAGGAAGAGATGAAATCACCACTTGACATCGAAGCAACTCAAATTACCATATTTGAAAACAAAACAAAGGATGAGGCTTATGAAACAAGCCAGAACAAATACATACCCACTATGCACTTGTTGGAAATATCATCCTAGGTACCTACTTGAATTCCCACCTAAGAACTTCCGAAAACTTTCTTGGTTATGAAATCCGGTGTTGGGGATACAAGGAGGAAATATCTCACACAACTAACAAACCTACACCCCAACTGTATCCATCCTTCAACACATAACCAGAGGCTTCCGCAAGTCAATCTAACTCAGATCCTCGAAAGCACAATGATACTAATTAACCATGGTGGTACCCCGGACGCCTCCCCAGTAATGGGTGACTCCGACCTTATCTCACCACAACATGAACTGAAGCAATTCTGAACATCCTCCGTCCTGAGATACTAAGGAAGCTGAACGATAATGATGTGCCAAGAATTCCCTGGCGCTCAACTCCCTGGAAGAAATCAAGTCAGACAGGAGGCACCAAGGCAGAACTCCGTCACATCGGCATCATATAGTTTCCAAAATACCCGTGTGATCCTAAAAATTTTTGAGCGAGAAGAGGTGTAGAATCAAAATTCCTAAGTCGAATAGCTCACCAAAGCATAGAAGAGGAGTAAAAAGAATCCTACTCTCTGATATAACTAGACTCAAAATAGTTTTACTAGACTCGACTCGGCCAATTTCGATCAAGCAAAGGGCTCCTATGGTCATATGGCTCTGATACCAACTTGTCACGCCCAAGATGCGATCCTATCCTTATTTCGGCACGAGGGCCTCGACAGGGATAGAAGCGCATCTCGTCGTGTTGCAAGAATGGATATCATTACAAATACATGTATAGAAGAGATGAGTATATGGAATTGGCTTACACTCACCACAAGCTACATCAGAGTCACATCAATACAACAACATTCTCAAGCATCATACAAAAGAGCCGGGTCCGACTATGGACGAAAAACAAGCGACAAAATGACATCCAACCTTGCTATCACAGGATGCCGTCGGGAACCATCCTAGATCGATGAAGAAGAAGAAGAATTCCAACAAACAAGCAACGCTCTCACATTCAAGCATCACATTACCTATACCTGCAACTGTAGTTGTAGTAATCTGTGAACCATAGGGACTCAGCAATCTCATTTCCAAGGGTATCAAGACTATTAAAGCTTAATAGGTGAGGTATGGTTAGGTGGTGAGGCTGCAGCAAGCGACTAAGCGTTTATTTGAGTGGCTAACTTACGAGTAACTAAAGTAAAGTATGGTGGTCTATGCATAACGAACGTGAGCCAGTAATGATCTCTAAGAGGTCCTGAACACCTACTTACGTCGAACATGACCCCACCGTGTTCTCTCTCAGATAATGACTCACGAGAAGAGACAGTCACGGTTACGCACAAAGTTGGTGTATTTTATTAGATTTTACTTCAAGTTCGGTATGACTAGGTGTTAAACAAAGCATCCAAGTTTGCCACATAACTGCGGGCATGGCTTTCAAAAAGATTTAGCCCTGTAGGGGTGCTCCAACTCATCCATCACAAATTAACCACACGCAGCGGGAATAACCTCGACCACGGATCTCGTGATCATCCTAGGCAATTCCAAAGGAAATCCTACACCTCGAGATAGCCCAAAGAAGATCAGAGTTCCTCACTCAAGATGTTCGAGAAAGGTAAAACAAATCCAGCAAGGCCGCCGACGTGCCGACAATCCTGACAGGACCGCGTATCTCGTTCTCAGGGCACAACCGGATGAGCAGTACGTACGGTGGCCGGATAGAAATCCCCTGAGTTGCCCCGGGTGGCCCCACAAGTGGCTCTTTTTTGGACCAACACTCATCAGGAGCACTGGCCCAAGGGTTGATTAATTATCCGCGGGTGCCGGCGGGTCCCTATGCAATTTATTAGTTATTAGGCAAATGTAGTACCAATGTTGGGCCTTGTCAGATTAAGTTTATCCCAAAACAAAAATCAAGGGGGTCCCCATAACAACCCCTTGCATGTTAGGAATGCTCAATTATGGAACATAACACTGGTTCACAAGTAACTAGGGCAGCAAGAGTGGAACAAAACACCGAGAAAAAGGCCAATGCTTCCACCCTTTACCAAGTGTATAAGTGCATTAAATTAAATAGCAATAATATTGTGATAACAAAAGAATGTCCATGTTGTCCCGTGGAAGCAATTGCACCTTCACCTAGAAACGCTGTAAGAAGGGCTGAGTACGCGGTAACATAGCCAAACAATGGTTTGCTGGGAAGGTGAAGGGTTAGAGGCTTTTCATGGCAATGTTGGGAGGCTTGACAAACAAGTGGTAGGTAGCGAGACATAACGATAAAAGCGGGAGAACTAGCATGGCAATGATAGTAGTGGTATCCAGGGAAATTTGTCATCTTGCCTGACATCCCGCTTGGAAGAAGAACGAGTCCATGAACAAGAAGAGCCAACGTAGTTGAATGAATCCTCACACTCCAAACTCCTTCGGAACTCTATCGAGAAGGAACAATCTGAAAACAACAATCAACACAAGATACACCACAACATATGCATGACACGATGCGCAAACGAATTTGATGCATGTCCGGTTTAATATGCAATGCGTGGCACACTACAGGAATCAGGCACTTTGCCGTGAGCCATCCTGGACGGTAAAGGCATGCATCCCGGATGGCAAAGACTTTGCCGTCCACGAGCAGACGGCAAACCATCCGGATGAATAAGACACGGTAAAGGGCGCTTTGCCATCTACTGGCGAACGACAAAGACCTTGGAATCTTTGTCGTCTGCCAGCTGACAGCAAAGAACCCACCTAGGCCAGCCCCAGGTTGCACAGGCAGCTGCCACGTGGTATCTTTGTCGTCTGCTCGCAGACGGCAAAGGTCTTTGTCATCCGCCAGTAGACGACAAAGTGGCTATACAGCCCCTGTTTTTTCTGTTTTTTCTTAAAATCATTCAATTTGACAGAATATCACATATATATCCAACATATCAACAGTACAAGTTTCCAACAAGCATACCAACAATAAGTTTCAACAAGCATACCAACAATAAGTTCCAACAACATATCCAACATATACAAGTTTCGAACAACATATCCAACATACATATCCAAAACAAGTATCCAACAAGTTTCCATAAACAAAAAGGAAGCAGAAGTTGAAGAGTACACTCCATCAATGCAAGCTTCCTCATCTATAGCAAATCTGCAAAGTAGGAAAGATGAAAGTTAGAAGAAGAAGAATACTAGCTAGAAGAAAAAGAAGAAAAAGAAGAAGAATTTGAATTTATCTTCTCTTTCTTTTTCTCCTCTCCTCTCCTCTTCTCCAAGGTAGTAATTCCATTTTCTAGATAACTAAGAATATCAAGTCATTTTGGAGGAAAAAACGCTAAGTATAGGTCATTTTATAGCTATCCTGGGTAGAATATATCATTTTGGAGGTAAGTAAGGTTATTATGTCATTATTGAGGAAAATCAGCTGAGTATAGGTCATTTTGGAGCTAAACCAAGGTTATTTTGCCAGTTTTACCTAAGTCAGTTAATTATGTCATTAATGAACTAGCTAAGCTAATTATAGATCATTATTGAGCTATCCTAGGTAGTTATGCCATTTTGTACCTAAGTGAGCTAATTATGTCATAAATGAACTAGCTAAGCTAGCTATAGATCATTATTGAGCTATCCTAGGTAGTAATGCCATTTTCTAGCTAACTAAGCATATCAAGTCATTTTGGAGAAAAAAAATGCTAAGTATAGGTCATTTTATAGATATCCTAGGTAGAATATACCATTTTCTTGCTAACTAAGCATATCAGGTCATTTTTTAGGAAAATAAGCTAAGTATAGGTCATTTTGGAGCTAAGTAGGTCATTTCTTAAGCTAAGTATGCATTTGTTAATGAAAACACTTGGGAAAACTTACCATCAACGCGGAGGTGAAGGACCGGTAGGGTTTGCGCCAGGGTGAGACATAGAAGGACCGGTCGGGCTTGCGGCAGACGTAGAAGGATTGGTCAATGCTTGTCGGGAGGCACGCTGCACCAAAGATCATTTGCAATATCTCCTTAGCATGATGCAACTCAAATGTGAATACTAGTAATTAATGACCATTTAAATGAAACTTACCGTGGGTGCTATAGCAATATGGGGCATCGACGGAGGGGTCTGACCATTGTTCTGGCACACAGTCTGCACATTTTGTTTTCATGAGTCATTCATATGAGTTAGTGATGAAACGAACATTACGTGCATCATTTGGCTAATATGCAGGAGAAACTTACCACGAGGAGCTCGTATAGGGCCCGGTGAGATGCATCGTTCCGGTTCCTCTCCTCCTCCAACAGCCTAGCCATCCTGTCCTCCATGTCCCTCTCCCTCTGTGTTGCCTGCATGTTTGCCTCCGCCTGAAGCTCCTGGGCCCTAGCCTCAATGGCGAGCTCCATTGGCCGTGGACGAGGCATTATCTCAGGATCAGAGCTCGTCTGGCGCTTCTTGATCTCCGGGAGAGTTCTAGGACAGCGTATCAGTCCATCCCCAATGGCTATCAAGCCATGGGGCCTCCCGCCACTAGATATCATCATGATCTCTGGATCAAAAGGACTCTGGCTCGGGTTGAAGTCCTCCCCTTTCCTCGCCTTCCCCTCATCCCTATACCTCATGAGCTTGTTGTGGGAGGAAATGTTGCTGAAGCTCTGTGGATGATCGAGGTCATCCTTAGAGAATGCCTTGGCCTTCTTGTACGAGGCAGTATGGGCCATGGCATAGAGGTCGAACAGAGGTGGTACCTCCTTCTTGTTGTGTCGCGCCTAAAAGAGAGGAACAAAATATTAGTTAAGGGCTCAAGCTAGCATGAAGAATGAAATTGCATAAATCATGAAGCAAACCACATACCCAGTTATCCCCGAACTCAAACAGGTTGGAGCTCCCTTGATCGTGTGGCACACCTCTCATTTGGGCATGCTTATCCTTGGCCTTGTTGTGTTCTGCTAGCCATTCGGGAGAGCACCACTCATCCACCAATGCCTCCCAACAGTCCATCCTATCCGCACACCATCTCGGGCGCACCTAAGTTAGAAAAGAGAAATTTTAGCGCTACGCCTACGAATCAAATCAAAGAAACTAAGTACAAGGCCTTAAGAATGGATAATTACCTTCATTAACTTATCCTTACTCAGATAATTTTTGTGGCACTTCTTCTTGGCCCTCTTAATGTTACTCGAGGCATAGTAGTCTCGAATAGCCTGCACCCGAGCCTCATGCCGTAAGTTCTGAAGTAGGCGCTTGCACTTGGCTTCGAGAACAATAGCCGCTTTCGCCTCGTTTTCCACAAGACACCTGTAGAAGGTCTGTAATCAAACAAAACAACACTAATTACTACAATCACTAGGTGTTGTTGATTTTTAATTCTGTAAAGGAGAAATTACCCAAAAGCGACGGATCACAATGTCAGCCACCGTCTCACACAAGACACCGTCGACCATCTCCTCTGGCGGGGCCTTTGCAGCCTTGTACAGCTCCCAGGTCAGTGCTACTTGTGGAGACTCACCCTCACCGGGCAACTTGACGTTCCCCGGGAAGTGGTGCCGGAGAAGCACACCAAGGACCTGGTTGGGCCTGCGGACACCACGCTCGTATTTCCAACCCCTGTAGTAGGACAAGGCCAACACATTAGATATTAATTTGAAGAAACATCAAGGAAAAAAGTTAAAAAAGAGAAAATGCACTTACTTCTCCGCATTAGGCGCAATCAACTACCTCTGCTTGCGGGTTGTCAACACGGGCGACAGCTTTGTACAACCACGCTGGTAGACCTTCTTGCCATCCTCAACCAGCTCGCCCTCGCTATAGGTGTCCTCAGACAAGTTATCCTCGCCACCATCAGCATGGCCACTAGCCTTCAGAGTGACGTGGGACAAAGACTCTGGGACCTGAGTCTCCTGGGACGAAGACTCTGGGACCGGAGTCTCGTGGGACGAAGCCTCGGTGACCCGAGGCTCATCGACCCGAGGCTCATGGACCGGAGTCCAAGACGGGTCCAAGTTAGACGGGTCCATTTGAGACGGAGCACCCCTATGGTCGGGAGAATCAGCTGGGGGTGGCGGCAAGGAAGGCGCAGCAGCCTTCCTACCTCTAGCACCTCTCTTCGGCTTCCCCCGACCTCTCCCGATCGAAGAAGAAGCACACGCCGGTGTCTGCATGTTGTGTACCAGCGCTCTCCGGAGTTGCTGGGGTGGAATAATAGCACCCCTCCCAGGACGCGCCGAGGAAGGAGGCTTAGAGCCCTCTTGACCCCCGCCCACCATCGGTCAACACCTGCAATGACAAAGAGTGAACGAAATTAGTTCAACATCAAAAATTGAATACCTAATAATATGAACTAATTAATAATATATATGTACATAATAATACTTGAATACCTCACATTATAATAATAATTAATAATATATGTGTCGTGTTGGGGTCGGGGTGCCGAGGGTGTCATGTCGGGGTAGGGGTGATATGTCGGGGTCTGGCGTGCCGTGTCGGGGTGTCAGGGTGTCGTGTTGGGGGTTGGGGTGTCGGTGGTGTCGTGTCGGGGTAGGGGTGCTGTGTCGGGGTCGGGGGTGCCGTGTCGGGGTGTCGGGGTGTCGTGTTAGGGGTCGGGGTGTCGGGGGTGTCATGTCGGGGTAGGGGTGCTGTGTCGGGGTCTGGGGTGCTGTGTCGGGGTAGGGGTGCTGTGTCGGGGGATCGGGGTGTTCGGGGTGTTGTGTCGGGGTCGGGTGTCAGGGGTGTCGTGTCGGGGTAGGGGTGCTGTGTCAGGGTCTGGGGTGCCGTGTCAGGGTGTCTTGTCGGGGGTCGAGGTGTCGGTGGTGTCGTGTCGGGGTTAGGGTGCTGTGTCGGGGTCGGGGTGCCATGTCCGGGTGTCGGGGTGTCGTGTCGGGGTCGGGGTGTCGTGTCGGGGGTAAAAAAAGGTAAGCAGTTAAGTAAACAGGAAGAAAACAAACACAGATATCCATGCCCTTCAGGCAATCACAAAAACATTTACCTTATCCTTAAACTCCCTTATGAGAAAGAAACACTCCAAACGTTTTTTTAACCCCGAAACAGTAGGAGAAACATTTCAATTTGAGCAATAGAGCGATCTATAGCATGGCAGATAACCACGTCAATGTAATGTTATCTATCATATATCCTGTATAATGAACATATAGTGAATAGACATGCATAATTTCTACGGATACCCCCCGAAAGATAAAAGATGTTCTATTTTGATCATCCGTGTTACAATTGTCGTCATTTGTAAGCAACTTCCCTGATCTTCCCTGTTGAAAACGGTTTGGACTTTAGACTATGTACCAAGGAGAACGTGCAATGAGAAATATCTCATCTTTTGTTTTGCAGCTAGACTAGAACAACAAGAATCTCGTAATTAAGCTGGTTTTCTATAAAGATTGTCCGACCGAAGTTTGTTATCAACAAAATTAAGCCCCGCAATGCTTCTTGTTTAACATCAAACAGTAAAACTAAGGATTCAGGTGTTATACAAGCAGTGGATGTGATGATGTTGAGCATGTTGTGTCAATAATACTTGGTCTCAGTTCTGAACTTTGTTCCAGCTAACACTTGAGAGTTTCAGAGACATGAAAGAGCAGGAAAAACTGACTCGATCAAGGCAAAATCGAAGACGGGGCGGCGGACCTGCTTGCCGAGGATGAGGAGGCTGGGGCTCTCCTGGAGCGTGAGGTCACGTAGGATCTTGGCGACGGCGAGTGGGACGAGCGGGCAGGCGGGGTCGGGGTCATGGAGGACATGGACAGCACGGTCGGCGGTGGGGCACTGGCGACGGGGCGTCAGGGGCGGCGGGTGGCGCGGCGGGGGTGGTGGCGGTGGGGTGTCGGGGGCGCCGTGGAGGGAGAGAGGGGCGGTGGGCACGGGCGGCGGCCAGCGGTGCCGACGCGGTGGCGACACGACGATGGGGGTGGGGGCACGGGTGGCGGGGATGGGGCGGTGGGGCTGAGGGTGGGGGCATGGGCGGCGGCCGGAAGTGGGCTAGAAAAAGAGAGAGGGAGATAAAGAGAGAGAGGCAGGCGGTGGCCGACGGGGAGGAGAGAGGGAGAGAAAGAGAGAGAGAGGCGGGCTGGGGGCGTTAGCTGTTAGTTAGCACCCCTCTTTGCCGTCCGCTAGCGGACGGCAAAGAGGGGGGCGTTAGGGCAAGTTGCGGGCTGGGTTTAGGGTGGGTCCCTTCCCTCTTTGCCGTCCGCTAGAGGTCGGCAAACCTCCTTTGCCGTCCGCTAGCAAACGGCAAAGAAGTGGCTGATGGCAAATCAACTGATTCCAGTAGTGCCATGGCATGGCAAGAACAACAAACAACTACTACATATTAAGTGAAGTTCAATATGCAATGAGTTGCATATTGACGAAACTCCATGTTCGAATTATTTAGTTCACTCTCGTTTAGGTACTCATCAATATTAAATGTTACTAAACATGGCAAGAGGTGAATAATGAGCATCTATATCATCTAGACATTTTAAATGAGGTCGGAAGCAATATATAGCATATCCGAAACGTTCCCATATGCATATTATGAAATTGGTCCAGATCTGTACTAAACATGTTTTAGAGTTGTTAAACAGCCAAATAAATATCACCATGTGATTCTACACATTTTTCTAGACAAGTTACATATGTGGAACATTCTAAATGGATCTACGGTTATTTAGATATGAAATAATTCATTTTACATGGCATTTAGGCAAATCAATGCAAACAGCAAGGTTAAACAGTTTTGTCACATGTGAAAGTTAGTAATTGTGAATCTACACAAAATTCTAGTCAAGTTTCATGTATAAAGTTTTTACATGTGATGCACGGTTAATTATATATGAGCATTTTTCTAAACAAGGGTTTTTCTGTAATTCTGAAAATCACACGTAAATGGACAAATTCGCATATAGGAAAAAAAACATGGGCCTAAAACGGTGGGCGAGGCTTAGCAATGCTTGCACTGGGCGAAGGATAGGCGCAGGGGGGCAGCTCGCCCATGGGCCTCATGGGCCGGCTAGAGCTAGGTCGAAGGGGAGGCAAGGTTGCTGGGCCGCTGGGCGCCGGCGCTTGTCACGGGCCACGACGCGTCGGGCGCAGGAGCCGATTAACAGGACGAGCGGGCGGTTGCTCCTCGTCGTGCTCCTCGATCCCGCCTGGACCGTGGCCAGCGACGGGAAACGGCAAGGACGAGGGACTCCGGCAGGGCAGCGGAGGCGGTGGATCTGGCGCCTCCCTCGCCGGATCTGGCCGGAGACGCGGCCGGCGGCGAACTGCGAGTCCATGGCAACGGGGACCTGTGGGAAGAGAGAGGCCAGGGGGATTAGGGAGAGGGAGAGGAGCCGGGGCAAGGGAGAGGAAGGAGAGGGCGACCTGCGGCGGTGCTCGGCTTGGAGATGCTCCGATGATCGCCAGTGGGAGGCGATGACCGTGGCAAGGAAAGCGGCGATGGGGCGAGCGGGGCAAGGGGCTCGAGCGGCCGCTGCGGGAGCCGGGACCAGATGTGCTTCTAGGCCCCCTGCGCGGGCCTGGCGGGCCTAGCGCGAGGAAGAGGGAGACAGGCGGCTGGTGGCGGCGGCTGAGGGTTGGGGGCATGGAAATCGAGGTGGGGATTAGGTTTGCCTGATTTGGATGCTAGGGGTCCATTTATAGCAATTAGGGGCTAGGGTTAGGGGGTTTCGCACCGTTTTTGGACCCTCCGATCGCGATCGGGCGGTTCGGAAGTGGAGGGGGCTAGCAGGCGGGCAAGTGGGCCGTGTAGAAGGGATAGGGGGGATGAGAGGGAAGGTTGGTGGCCCATGACACGAGGTTTTTAAAACACCAAAAAACGTTCGACGAATAACCGAAGACCGCACTGCTACGACTGACCGATGGGGTATCAAACGAACTCGGAATGCGACGAAATTTGGCAGGCGGCCTACCTAAACAATAATAAGACCGCACGCCAAGTTTCAACCCAATCCGAGAATATTTTTCGTGCGCTTTAAAAACGGTTTTTTTGAAACGATGTCACGGGCGTGTGCGTGTGTGGTTGGTCTCGAAACGGGCAACGACAAGAACGGAGAGAACTGACGACTATGATGGATGCAAGTTTTCGAAAATGGGTGACGATGCTATGCAGATGATGCGATGATGAATGCGACAACCAGACAAAACACATATGAGAATGGAAACAAAGGGGAATCTTCTGGAGCGTTGGTCTCAGGCTGTTACACAGAGGCACATAAATATAGCAATGAACCAATCATTGATCGATAAACCTTTTGATCAACCGGTTCTCTCTCCTTAGTAAGACCATCTTGTCCGCTAGTGGGCATGGGAGTTTTCATACCTTTGCACTCTTGCATTTTGAACTTCTTGATGTAGGATCGAAAGTAGGTCTAGAGGGGGGTGATTAGACTACTTGACCAAATAAAAATCTACTATTTCCCAATTTTAGTTCTTGGTAGATTTTAGCATTCATAGTATGTCAAGTACACCCTACACATGCATTTCTAAGAGTATAGCAGACAGAAGTAAAGACACTGAACATGTAAGTAAAGAGAGGGTAAGGAAAGCAAACACAATTGGTGACACGATGATTTTTCCCATGGTTCCAATAGGTGGCGCTATCGTACATCCACATTCATGGATTCTTCAACCCACGGAGGGTAACGGTCTTGAGAGTCCACGTAGGATCTACCCACGGAGGGTTCCACGAATAAGCAACCTTGACTATACCATGATGGCCTATGTCCATGGAGGACTAGCCTTACTCGGGGTAGATCTTCACGAAGTAGGCGATCTCCTTGCCCTTACAAACATCTTGGTTCACTGCACAACATGAAGTAGGAGTCTCCCAAGCGACACCTAACCAATCTAGGAGGCACCACCCTCCAAAAGGTAATAGGCTCAGTAATGTCGATGAACTCCTTGCTCTTGTGCTTCAAGATGATATACTCCTCAACACACAATCACTCTCTCATAGATATGGCTTGGTAGAAGAGATGGGATTGGTGGAAAGCAACTTGGGGAGGCTAGAATCAAGATCCATATGGTTGGAGTGGAAGATCTTGACCTCAACACAAGGGTAAGTGGTTCTCTCTCAGAAAACTAATAGGATAGGTATGGAATGGTTCTGAGTGCTTCCTATCAAGTAGGTAGTGGTGGAGGGGTATATATAGGCATCCCCAAAAATCCAACTGTTACACACAATAAGTGAGGCTCGGTGACACCGATGTGTTAATCTTGGTGGTACCGAAGTGACCAAAAGGTGTCAACTTTTGAATCTCGGAGGGACCGATATAGGAATCTCGATTGCACCAATAAGGTGACCAACGGTCAGAATGCTAATTCTCGGTGATGCCGATTCAACAATCTCGGAGGGACCGAAACTATGAACTTGCGTAACAGAAAGTTGGCAGCCCGACTCCTTGGCACCGAAAGCAGTGTCGGCTGTACCGAAAGGTTAGGGTTTGACTGAGTCTGTCTAGGGTTTGGAATCGGTGGCACCAGGATGGAAATGTTGGTTGCACCGATTTTGAGTGTTTGGCTTTGGAAAAACTTTGGTGGGAGAGTTTGTGGGTGTCTTTGGTGACTATCACTTGTGCACGTATGAGCATTTTGTTCACCAACAAAACCTTACCGCCTTTTAATAGTATTGGCTTTCCTATGGACTCAAAGTGATTTCTCACATATATAAAATGTAGAGTCCTCTTGCTTGAAGCTTTGCCAACCTATTTCCTTGCATCTTGGAGTATCCCACAATCTCTTTGCCAACCCATCATTGAACTTTTCCTGAAACATACTTGATGGAAATATTAGTTCAATGACTTATATGTTCTTATGAATTACCAAAACCACCAAGGGAGAAAATGTGCTTTCACTTGATCAAGTCCTTGGTGAACTTTGTTTGAGACATGAAAGTACCTTCTCTTGTTTGCTTGATTTGCAGACCAAGGAAGAATTTAAGCTCACACATCATAGACATCACATACTTCTCTGACATTAACCTTCCAAATTTCTCACTAAATTGTGGGTTAGTAGATCCAAAGATAATATCATCGACATAAATTTGACACACAAATAGTTCACCACCAACTCTCTTTGTGAATAAGGTTGCATCAATTTTATAGTTTCAAATCCTTTTTCAATAAGAAACTTAGTTAGGCATTTATACTAAGCATGAGGAGCTTGCTTACGGCCATATAAAGCTTTGCGAAGTTTGTAAACATGGTGAGGTTTCTTAGGATTTACAGAACTAAGTGGTTGCTTAACATAGACCTTTCTTCAATCTCACCATTTAAAAAAGCACTTTTAATATCCATTTGGTAAAGCGTGATATCATGGTGATTGGCATAAGCAAGAAGAATTCGAATGGCTTCTAGTCTAGCAATGGGGGCGTAGGTATCACCATAGTCCATAGCTTTGACTTGCGTATATCATTGTGCTACGAGGCGAGCCTTGTTGTGAACGACTTGACCATCTTTATCTTGCTTGTTCTGAAATACCCATTTCATGCCGATAATGTTTTGCTTGTTCTTGGGCTTCTCCATGAGTGTCCACACTTTTTTCCTTTCAAAGTTATGAAGCTCTTCATGCGTAGTATTCACCCAATTCGTGTCTTCAAGAGCTTGTTCAACCTTCAAGGGTTCAATGCTAGACTTGAAAGAATAATGCTCACAAAAGTTAGCTAGGCAAGTTTTAGAGCGAGTGATTCTCCCTGTTTGTATGTCACCAAAGATTTGGTTTAGGGGATGGTTCTTTTTCACTTGTGCTTGAACTCGGGGTAGCTTTGGCTTGTTAGTTAGAGGAGCTAGTTCTTCTTAATCATCTCCTTCATCTTTGTTGTTGTCGAAGTGGTCATCTCCTTGAGTTGGTGGTGAAGGAGGTTGTGGTGGATCTTCATGATGTACTTCCTCCTCCTCTTCATCTTGCCGTGTACCACTTGTGGATGATTCCATGTCGTTTTGTCTGTAGCCTTGATCTGATGTAGGAGCTTCCACTTGGGTTGTTGAAGTACTTTCCTTCACCTCCATGGGACGAATTTTGCTCATGGTAAAATATGGGATAGCTTCCGAAGGATCTTTATCATCTACATCATTTGGCAATTTTTTGACTTGCCAACCATTAGACTCATCAAACTTCACATCTACCGTCTCTTCAACTTTTCGAGTGAAGTTGTTGTAGACACGGTAGGTGTGAGAGTTCGATCCATAACCAAGTAGGAAACCTTCATGAGACTTGGGAGAAAATTTAGCACAGTGATGCTTATCAAGAATGTAACACTTAGCGCCGAATACCCAAAAGTATCCAACTAGGGGTTTGTTACCGGTGAGAAGCTCGTATGCCGTTTTACCGAGAAGCTTGTGCAGGTAGAGTTGTTTTGTGGCATGACATGTTGTTCCCACGGCTTCTGCCCAAAAGTGTCTTGGCGTCTTGTATTCCTCAAGCATCATTCTTGCCAACTCAATGAGGGTTCGGTTCTTTATCTCAACAACTCCATTTTGTTGAGGCGTGTACGTAGCCGAGAACTCATGTGAAATACCCTCTTCGTCCAGAAAGGTATCCACATGGGTGTTCTTGAACTCTGATCCATTATCGCTTCGAACCTTCTTGATCTTCACTTCAAATTGATTTCTCACTTTGCGTGCAAAGTTCTTGAAGATCTTTTGTACCTGTGACTTATCATCAAGAAAGAATACCCACGTAAATCTGGAAAAATCATCAACTATAACTAGACCATAAGAATTTCCACCGAGACTCTTGTAAGCATTGGGACCAAACATATCCATATGAAGTAACTTGAGTGGTCTCCTAGAGGTCATGATGTTCTTGACCGGATGAATTCTACCTAATTGCTTTCCTGCTTGACAAGCGCTACAAAGCCTATGTTTGTCAAAGATAACATATTTAACACCAAGAATGTGATCGCCCTTGATAAGCTTATCTAGATTGCGCATGCCCACATGTCCTAGACTTCTATGCCATTGTCAACCTTTAGATGATTGTTAAATAAGACAAATACGAGGTTGGGCCTTTTTAGCGAAATTGGCAATGTATAGATCAACTCTACGAATACCGGTAAAGACAATTTTATGATTATCAAATCGGAACACTTGGCAATCTACTTTGGTAAATAGCACATTGAAATTGAAGTCTGCTAGTCTAGATACAGAAAGAATATTATAGCCAAGGGATTCAACAAGCATCACATTTTGAATGGAGTTATCATGAGATATGGCCACCTTACCAAGGCCAAGTAACTTACCCTTAGAGTTTTCTCCAAAGGTCACGTACCTTTGAGGACCTTGATTTGGCATGATCTCTTGTAACATGTCTTTATCACCAGTCATGTGATCTGTGCATCCACTGTCGAGAATCCACTCTTTTCCAATGGAAATGTAATCCTTGAAGTTTGCCATTAGACTTAGATTCTTCATGTTCTTTTCATCCTCGATGTCGAACAACTCATCTTCGTCATAGTAGCCATGTTCTTCATTGTCATCATTTTGTGGAATCTCCTCGTCATAGAAACCAAGAGACTCATTAGAATCGTAACCATGACAATGTCCATGTTTATGAATGTGAAAGGCTTCAATAATAATGTTGTTGATAGTGGTGAAATCTCCTTTAGCACGCATGAGATTACGGAGCTCAAATAGGCATTTATCAAAGTTTGGATCACTAGGCTTAATTTTGTGAAAAGCAAAAGTTTGATGAAGAATTTCATCAAGATTACTTAATGAAAGATTTGGATATCTTTTATCCAAATCAGTCCACAAAGTATAAGAACATGCAAAGTTCTTCAACTGAGAATGCATGAATCTTGGTAAGCCTCTAACAATAAGATTGATAGTTTTAAGGTTACCAAGCATGTCATTCTTCCATCGACTATAGTACTATCCATCAAGAATGGGCACTCTACAATACAAACTCTCCACACTAGGCACATCCATCTTCCTCCACGGTGATGAAACCAACGCAATGGAGACCAATGCTCTAATACCAATTGCGGGATCACTAGAAGAGTATGTCTAGGGGGTGAATAAACTACTAGCAGGAATTTAAAATCTACACCAGGTGCAAGGTTAAATGTTGGCAGATTCTAGCAATTATAGGAAGTCTAGTACACCCTACACATGCAAGTCATCAAGTATAGCAGCGGAATGTAAAGACATGCACATGGAAGTAAAGAGTAGAGATAGGTATATTAAAAGCATGAAGGACACAAAAAATTTCCCGTGGTTCCGATAGGTGGTGCTATCGTACGTCCACATTTATGGAGTCTTCAACCCACGGAGGGTAACAGTCACGAGAGTCCACGGAGGGCTCCACCCATAAGGGTCCATGAAGTAGCAACCTTGACTATCCCATAATGGATTCTGCCCACGAAGGACTATCCTCACTATGGGTAGATCTTCACGAAGTAGGCGATCCCCTTGCCCTTATAAACTTCTTGGTTCACTCCACAACACGAAGTAGGAGGCTCCCAAGTGACACCTAACCAATCTAGGACGCACCACCCTCCAAAAGGTAATAGGTTCGATAATTTTGATGAACTCCTTGCTCTTGTGCTTCAAGATGATAGACTCCTCAACACACAATCACTCTCTCAAATTTTTGGCTTTGGTGGAAGAGATTGATTTGGTGGAAAGAAACTTGGGGAGGCTAGAGATCAAGATTCATATGGTTGGAATGGAATGGCATGATCTCAACACATGAGTAGGTGGCTCTCTCTTAAAAAATGGGATAGGGAAAGTATGGCATAGTTCTGGGTGATTCTCTTACGAGTGAGTGGTGGTGAAGGGGTATACATAGGCATCTCCAAAAATCCAACCGTTACACCTAATAAGCCAGACTCGGTGACACCAATGTGTTAATCTCGATGGTACCGAGTTGCCTAAAAGGTAGCAACTTTTGAATCTTGAGGAGGCCGATACATAAAACTCGGTTGCACTGATAAGGTGACCAACGGTCAGATTGTCAAACTAGGTGATGCCGATTGAACAAACTCAGTGATACCGATTTTTTGAATTTGCCTAACAGAAAGTTGGCAAGCCAAACTTGGTGGCACCAAAGCAGAATCGGTTGCGCAGAAAGGCTAGGGTTTGGCTGAGTCTGTCTGGGGATGAGAATCGGTGGCACCGAGTGGAAAGTGTTGGTTGTACCGATTTTGGATATTTGTCTTTGGACAGACTTTTGTGGACGATCTTGTGGGTGTATATGGTGACTATCACTTGTGCACGTATGCACATTTTGTTCACCAACAATACCTTACCCCCTTTTGACAGTATTGGCTTTCCTATGGACTCAAGGTGATTTCTCACAAAGTAAAATGTAGAGTCCTCTTGCTTGAAGCTTTGCCAATGCTATATCTTCTCCTTCTTCTTCATGGGGTACTCTCCACACTCCTTTTTTGCCAACCCATCTCTCTATGGACTTTACCTAAAATACACTAGACGAAAATATTAGTCCAAGACACAATGTGTGTTGTCATGAATTATCAAAACCACCAAGGGAGGATATTGTGCTTTCAACTAGGTACCCTCGTTCCCAAAACGTCGACAACATTCATCACTTATCTTCAAGACTGGAATGAAGAGCTCATCCTTTAGTTCTATGCAACTCTCCACATCTATGGATTCGGTAGAGACCTGAAGACATGGAAGATCCACTTCATGATTCGGGATGATTATGTCATAGATGATGCCACGAAATTCTTTCCTTCTACACTTCCTGCAGCCTCTGGCAATACTGAAGCCACTCAAAGCATCTTTCAACTGCCAGAGCCCAACATGACTGTAATGCTCACATTGATGAAGCCTTTGGCCCCAGAAGCATATTTTCCCACTTCATTCTTTGTTGAAGATCTTCAATATCTGCCGAAGACTATCTACCATATTCTTTGTCACACCATATGGCTAACCAAGGGGCATTCATCTTCACACAAGATGGAAGGGGCTCTAAAGACATTGGTCTACAACACAGTCTATGGCATCAGGTTCAATCTTCAACACCTCTTCTTGCGCAACTTGGCTGCCAGTGGAATCAGCTTGTTTGAACCAAAGATATATTCACCATGGATCATGCATTTCATCAAGTGCAGAACCAACACTAGGTTCTTGGCTGCTGCTCGCAATCATGGGATTTATCATCCATATGTCGAAGTCATTCATACTGACATCTATCCATCCAAGAGCAAGAACCCACTTATGCAAGGCACCAATAGCACAACTCATGAGGAATGGCTTCTTATTCCATCTGATCCATCTGTTGCTCGGTTGATTGGCTCTATTCAATAACCTCATCCCAATGTGACTACCACTAAAGCTATAGCCAGCACACTGTCTCGCCAAGATCACACTAGAACTGAGCACGCCAGGACTGATAGAGAACTTCTTGTCTCTCTTATTAAGAAACAAGATCGGTACCATGAATGGACACGAAGAAAAATGCATTCAATGGTCCAAGACATCAACCGCATTCGCAATCTCACCACCAAGAATGTCTTCATTGCTCATGAGACCAGCCGATGTGCCTGGAAGACATTAACAATGCTCGGACCTGAGGATGATCTTCGAAAGGATGGCTACAAGCACTAATTTCATTTCAGTGCTCCACCGCCTCGCACAGATAAATGGTGTCAGACGCCTTGTCTCGAAGACAGTGACTTTTCTTCTGAAGCACCATCCATCAAAGTGCGCCTTGCCAATGACGAAGCTGAAGATCTCACCTCTCCTCCAACACAACCTGCAAGTCGCAGCACTGCACCAAGCTCTCATGCACCAACCACCGCCGACCCTACCGCACCATCGTTATCAACTCCTACTAGGGACATGTAGTGCTCAATGTCTTTGTCCTTTTTGGTCATTCAATGACAAAGGAGGAGAAGCATTGGCTGGTGTTGGGGTATACAAACATGGGTATTTGTTTTCCCCTGACTTGTGCATGGACGGCAAGGTTCCTGATGCACCAACTCGAGCCAGTCAGGAAACAACACCAAGCCAACCCGACAATGATCAAGACAAACTACAACGAGCTCTATGCAGCAGCCCAAAACTGGGACTCCTGTGCGCCAAGCACTCCCCGGCGCTTGTCGGGGACCAAGACGTGCACCCCCTCTTGAAGACCCGGCAAGCCATCCCCCGACAGGCGTGAGCCAATCTGTCATCGCTCCACCTCATCACAAGGCCAATGACTTGTCAATGCGGTGTTGAGCCCCCAGGTGGCTAAGAAGCTTTCGCTGAGCACGTGGCTACACGCTGGAACGAAAATTACCCCTCCTTGACACCCGTCCTTAGATGTGTCCAGGTGAGGTGCAATGGTTAGCTAGAGCGGGGTATAAGCTCGCCGGGGATGCACCCCTGCACGCCACCTAGACTAGCAATGATGGTATGTCTCTAATGCCAGAGTTAGGTATGATAAACTCTACTAGCTATCTAATCATCAGACAATGTTTTGTTTTGCCACTGTGGTTGCCCCTTGTGCTCTAAAAGGAGGCCCAAGGCAACCTAGCTTAGGATTCGGACTTTTGAGCATTTGTACGCACGTAGTAGCTCCCCTGAGGGCAACCCTTGTCGGGTTGGAGCGATGCACATTCTTCGTGTTCCCTTGATCAATCCACCCACAAAGCAGGAGAAGGGTTTTACGCTTCACAGCGGCCCAAACCTGGGTAAATTGTTGTGTCGTCACGCTATCTCCGCTCTTTGTGCCTATGTCCATGCCCCCCCCCACACCGAACAACAAAGGGGACGATTGCCCCATGGGGTAATCATGTGCATCTAGCCCCGTGGTCTTTGGCACACCAGTTAGGGGGCGTTGTGATGTCTACTACACAACCTTCTTCTTGTAGACTCGTGTTGGGCCTCCAAGCATAGAGTTTTGTACGATAGTGGAAATTTTCGCTCAAATTGATGACCTAAGGTTTATCAATCCGTGGGAGGTGTAGGATGAAGATGGACTCTCTGAAACAACCCTGCAACCAAATAACAAAGAGTCTCTTGTGTCCCCAACACACCCAATATAGTGGTAAATTGTATAGGTGCACTAGTTCGGCAAACAGATAGTGATACAAGTGTAATATGGATGATAGATATAGGTTTTTGTAA
Organism: Hordeum marinum; assembly: GCA_022496015.1. Classification (NCBI taxonomy): domain Eukaryota; kingdom Viridiplantae; phylum Streptophyta; class Magnoliopsida; order Poales; family Poaceae; genus Hordeum; species Hordeum marinum. The sequence goes on from CM039675.1 coordinate 120,138,216, forward strand.
TATGAAAATATAAAAACAGCAAGGTAACCAATAGTAAACAGCGAGCAAAACATTGTATAAATGCTTGGAAACAAGGCCTAGGGTCGATACATTCATTAGTGCAATTTCACTCAACAATATTGGCATAGTTGAATCATATGTAAATACCTCTCGTGCGACAAAGAGTTCACTCCAAAGTCACAAATAGCACAGAACTAACGAAGAAATTATTGGAGGGTACGAAACCACCTCAAAGTTATTTGTTCTGATCAATCTTATGAGCTATCCCTATAAGTGTCACAAACATCCCTGGAGTTCGTACTAAAATAACACCTTAAGATACACATCAACCAAAACCCTAATGTCACCTAGATACTCCAATGTCACCACAAGTACCCATGGGCTTGATTATACGATATGCATCACATAATTTCAGATTCATCATGTTCAATCGAACACAAAGAACTTCAAAGAGTTCCCCAAAGTTTCTACCGGAAAGTCAAGACAAAAACGTGTGCCAACCCCTATGCATAGATTCCCAAGGTCACGAAACCCGAAAGTTGATCACCAAAACATACATCAAGTGGATCAATAGAACATCCCATTGTCACCACGGATATCCCATCGCAAGACATACACCAAGTGTTCTCAAATCCTTAAAGACTCACTATGATAAGAAAACTTCAACGGGAAAACTAAATTCATCACACCAAGATAGAGAGGGGAAAACTCCATATGATTCATCTATATCAATAAAGCTTGTAGTACATCAAGATCGTGCCATCTCAAGAACATGAGAGAGAGATCAAACACATAGCTATTGGTACATACCCTCATCACCGAGGGTGAACTACTCCCTCCTCTCCATGGAGAGCGTCGGGATGATGAAGATGGCCTACGATGATGGTTTCCCCCTCCGGGAGGGTACCGGAACGGGGTCCCAATTGTTCTTCCGTGGATTTGGAGGTTTGCGGCGGCAGAACTCCTGATCTAGGTTTCTTTTCAGAGGTTTCTATATTTATAGGAATTTTTGGCGTCGATCTACCATCAAAGGGGGGGCACGAGGCGGTGACAAGCCTGCTAGGCGCGGTCAGGGGGTGGCCGCGCCTAGCAGGCTTGTGACCTCCTCGTGGCTCTTCTGGCCCAACTCCAACACTTCGGGGGTCTCTTTCGGTCCAGAAAAAATCATACTAAATTTTCAGACCATTCCGAGAGCTTTTATTTCTGCACAAAAAAGGACACCATGGTAGTTCTGCTAAAAACAGCGTCACTCCGGGTTAGTTCTAATAAAATCATACCAAAATCATATAGAATTATTGTAATCATGGCATGAATACTTCATAAATTATAGATAGATTGGAGACGTATCACGTTGCGCTAGTGCAAACCTGAGATTGAAAGTGACATGTCAGCGATTCCAATGTCCCCCGTGTTGGAGAGAAAGAACGTCGACATCTCCTCTGAACTCCATTCGCTTTGGGGTTCGTTGTGTATCGATGCTATGGAAGCACCGATAGGCTAAGGCGAGGAACTACAACGTAGCAGTTGATACACTCTCCATGGGCGGAGCGACTGCAACACGTCACACGATTGAGGAAGAAATGAGTCAAATCATAGCATCAACCTCATTGCAATCCTCAAGCCCGCCTAATCCTAGGGGCGCGCGGCTGGGCCTAAAGAATGCACAAAAGAGGTACTCAATTCCGCTCCCTCCTCCCTTTCTTTCTTCTCCCGCAAACAGGTTCATTATAACGGAGGTGTCGCTACCGTTGATACACTCGTGTAAAGCTCGGTCCTGAATTCACTATCTGTAAGGGGCAATTTCCGAGCCAAACACTGGAGCACATCCGTTAGTAGATAACCATGGAAAGCTAACTATGGCAGGGCCTCGTTCACAAATACTTCTATCGCGTTGGTCGTTACTAGGTCGGCGGGTACGAAAGAAAGGAATGAGGATGAAGGGACCTAGATTAATTTCAATACCCCATTGTTGGTAGTTATCCATCAAATGTTTACATAGCCCTGGCAGATCCGTGCCGAAGAATTATGGTCATAACTAGTGAGTTCCCAAGTTTCTCCGTCTGTCCCTCTCTCTTTCACTTTTTTCCTCTCAAGATTAAGGTGAACGTGCGTGCATATGTTCGCCGAGAATATTGAAGGAGAGAAGCAGTCGTGCACGGAGGAAGGGACGATGTGCTTGGAAGAACATCAACCAAGACGGAGGGAAGAATCTACAACAAAAGCTAAGTTGACATGATTATCAACTTGTAGTGGAGCTTACCTTCGTGCAATCCCCCCTGAATTAGCTCGGTTTTGTATGATGAATCTTACACCAGATGGAACCCCACTGTCTTTTTGTTCGTGCCCTCATTTTTTTGAGTCTGCTCAACGAAATGTGCGACGACATCAAAGACTGGCAAGGGAAAACTCACCGACAGTGTGTACTTGCCCTCTAAAATGCAAAGGACCTGCTCCTCAAAGCAACCAAGGAAGCACGTTGTTGGTGCTCCACCAAAACATGTAAAGAGAGTAACCATACGAAAACCAATGAGGAAATAAGGGGGGGTAATCATACACGTTTACATAAAAACGACAATTCAACAACATTGAAGCAAAAGCAATATGTGGTCTGATACGAGATACAAATTATGTCTTAAATACAGGATAGCACACCAACAGGTGACTCGAGATTACTTCCGGAGGCTCCCTGGACCCTCCGAACTGAAAGAACCCTATTGGCGAGGGGGCAGCTTTCTCCTCGGCAGCAGAAATGTTACTATCCAGCAGTAGCTTCTTGAAGCCAACAGATAGGTCGAGCTCCGGGTAGTGATACTTCAGATTACTCAGAACCATGAAGAGGGTGTTGCGGGCCAGTTTCTGAGATTCATCGGCGAAGCAGGCATATCTGTCATCTTGTTACTCCTTCAAGCCCTCGATCAAGCCCTCGAAGAAGAGTGTCAGCTTGATGCTAGGGACCTCGTGTTGATTGACGAAGAAGGCCCAACTCTTCATGTTCATGCTTGAGATATGTGTGGTGAGGCGCTCGGCAATGTGGGTCAAGTTCTTGATCCAGAGGTCATGTTGTTCAACTTGGTTCTTCAGCCTATCCTCAACTTCTTCCTGGAGGAACTGAGCATCTGCCAAGCTAGTTTGCAATAGTTTTTCACGGTCGGCGGCAGACTTAATGTCTTTCTCCAAAGAGGCAAGCTTGGATTTAAGATCAGAAATGGCGACATTGGCCGCCTCAAGGTCTTGACCCTTGGAGGAAAGCTGCGTTTGCAATGTATCCAATATGGTTTGCACTTTCTGCGCTTCCTCCTAGAGGGATCCTATCTCCTTGTAACTCTTATCAAGATCCTCCGTCAGTTTGCTCAGTTGAGTTTCAAGAGTGGTCTTGGCGGCAGAAGCAGCGGCAATGTCCTCGGAAAGTTTCTTCAGCTGTTTTGCAGTCTCCAAGGATACTGTGTCGAGGGCGGCTTTATGGCCATCTTCCAACTTTTTGGTGTGCTGGAGGACACGAGCCTCCAATTCCTCATCCTTGTCGCGAAGGGAAGCATTGAGGGTCTCCTCCAGGGAAGAAATTTATGTCTCTCTAGCGTCCAGAAGCACTTTGCGCTCTGCCAAACAGGACTTCTCGGCCGCAACATCCGCCTGGCAGTGGACAACTTTTCATGTTGTCCCTTGAGGGAACGGATCTGCTGGTCATACCAGTCTTGCAGATCTTTTCCTTTGGTCCTCAACTGCTGCTCCACAAGTCCAACTTGCTCACGCAGCTCCTTGATACACTGCCACTTGAGATTGTACCTGTTCTAGACGTCCTTAATGCCAGTTGCCATGGTATCTAAGAAGGCCAAGTCCTGAGCACTATCCATAGAATCATCAACCTCCTCGACTCTCTGAAGTAGCTACGCCAGTATGCGTGTGATTCCTTCATTGATGTCCGCGCCTGCTGAGAAAGATGGAATGACAGTTGTTGGATACAGATGCGTGGTAACCAACGCAAGCTGGTTCAGGGTGCACTGCAATGATGACACCAAATGATAGATGGGAGAAAAAGTTCCCATGGATTGGAGCGGGGTCTATTCCTCGACGGGTACCTCTGGGCTTATCATGTTGCCGGAGTCCAGCTCCATCCTTACCACTGGTTCCTAAAGTTCCCCGGCAACCAACTTGAGACCTTCTGGAGCAGCAATCTTCATGGCCTCCTCAACGGCGTCCTTCCTGATATATGTGACCTCCTTAAGAAGCTCGAGATCTTCGGGAAGTAGGGCTGCAAACACTAGCAACGCACGGAAAGATGAGATTCCGGAATCACTAAATCATGCAAAGAAGGAAAAGATGGAAATAAAGGCGGGACAGTTTCCCTGCAGAGATTGCCGCGGAGCATTACCTTCCCCGGCAACATTTGTTGCTAGGGCGTGGTGTATTGCCGCCTCGTCGGTGATGTCCTCGGTGTGGGCGATCTCTTTGGCGGAAGCCCTTGTCGGGAATTCCTCTTCACAAGGGGCCGTTGATGAGAGACCTTGAGAAGGGGGATCCACCTGTGAAACCCCTCCTTGGAGGATCTCCCCCGTTACCTTGGCAGGCGTAAGGGGACGTTCTTCATCCCTGTTTATGAAGGAAGCTTGCACCTGGGCCTCGCGATGGGGACTTGGCCGTGGGCTGGACGTGAGGTTCTTCTCTCCATCCATTGCCGGACTCACGCCCTCCACGGAGTCCAGCCCCGCTAAGGACTTGGTTCATTTGGCCCGATGCACCAAAGGCTCCTCGTCCTCATCTTTGTCATAAGGCGATCATTCAAGCTCAATTAAAAGGAATCAAAAATAATTTCAGTCAAGACTGAGTTGAGACAACTTAGTCCTAATCCATTAACATGGAGCCCAATTCATACGACGCGGGCGGCGAAGTTAATCTTCCCCTCTTCAGGGTCGGGAGAGCGGAGCCTGTCGGAGGAGCCGAAACCTACGGCAGAGGGGAGTTCAGTGAAGAGATTGGGCTTGACGGGGGCTAGGATCCACCCCCATGTCCTTTTGTCGCTTGACGGGCGTACTCTGAGCTTGGGAGAGGCGAAGGGATTGTCTGCATGCTATCGCACATCCACCCCCTTTGGAGGTTGTCCTCTTCACCTTCAGAGGACCCCCACAAAGGTGCGGGAATCACCGTTTCCCGCTGGCGTGATGACGGACACGACACACTGGCTCGGGAGCCTGAGGACCTACCTCGAGGCATTCTTCCTCTGCCTCCGGCTCCTTCGCCTTGTCCTCTTCGGCCTCTCCATGAGTCTATGTTGCTATAGCTTGAGATCCCCCAACCCCAGCAGGCTCAACCCCGACAACACCCTCCTGGGCGGGTCCTTCTCTCTCCATTCCGGAAGAGTCGTCGCCCTCAAGCTCGTCTTCGTCCTCTCCTCCAGAGGTTGTGCCTTTGGAAGCTCTGGCTAGTTTGTCCTCCGCAACCCAGTCGGCGATGAAGCTCGTTCCACATCCCTGGTCGGTGCAAACACATTGTCATTCGCCTAGAAAAATCTTTCCTCCAAGACAGAGCACCATGCCATCTCACCCTCCAGAGAGGGCAATGGCCAGTCAGCTTTGACTCCAGAAGCGTCGCAATTAGGCATCCACTGCAAGATCTAGTTCCAGGCCGAATTGAGATGCAGCGGAACAAATTTCGCCGGTAGATGGAAAGGGTTGAACCTATCGAACAATTGATCGCATAGCCAACTATGTCTGTAGATGGTCAAATTGTTGTCGGGACCTGGATACAGCCGCATCCAGATGGCATGGCCACTGTATTCCTAGGTGGGCCTATCCCTCTTTTGCAAGGTGCCGATGCGGTGCCAGAGGAAGTCAGAGCCCACGATTTCAATGGTCAGCCCGTCAGCCTTGAGGTGGATGATCCTGTTCAATGTCGGGAGGAGTTTTCCATTCGTGAGGCCTGGTCTGCTCCAGTCGCTGCCACGTGAGACACACTCTTTTCGCGCAGAACAGAAATGAGGGGCTTTATCATCCCAGATCAAGCACCAATTACCCATCCATTCTTCCCACTTTCCACACTGTCGCCCAGGAAGGGAGTCCCAGTCCTCCTTCTTGCCCCGTGGAATCCAACTTATGTTCCCAGAGCGGTGGGATTTGTCCTCAATCCGGGGGGGTGTAGAAATGCCTAAACAAATCCACATTGGGGACGACTCTGACGAAGTTCTCGCATAGATGGGCAAAGATCGCCATGCATGCCATCACATTGGGCGTAAAAGTCCAGGATGTAGAATCCATAGACCGCCATTATGGCGCTGAAGAAATCTGAGAACGAAGGAGAAAGGCCACAGAAGAAGTAATCACAGAAGAGGCGATATGAATCGGAGGGCGTCTTGTCCTTGGGACTATCCGGCAGAACTTTGGGAGATTTGTGCCCCTCTATGTCTCTCCCCCACATATAGGCATAACTGTTGATCAGAGTGTTGGAATCCAAGGTCAAAGGGGAGATGACCACGTCCTTCCGCCGCCAGTTCTCTAGCTCTTCTGCCCTTCTTTTCCTATCTTCGACCGCCGGCTCAACCGATGCAACCGCCTATTTCCCCTTAACAACAATGGTTTCCTTCCCCATCTTTGGGCTCGCGAATGAGGAAGGATCATCTAGGAGGTTCTCGGTGAAGGGGAGGCAGCGGTGGGAGTAGTTCTTTCTGGCTTGAGGAAGAAGATGGAGGACGGAGATATAGATACGAATGAGTATCGCCTTTGTGCGCTTTCCCCTTTTTATGTGGAGGGCCCGCACGGGGGCTGGCTCTTCGCTATTTCCTCAAGAAATTGCCATTCCTTTACTAGTAGTTTTTTTATTTGCCAATGGCTACTATTCCGTGACCCCACGGTATATGATAATTACGCAGAGTGGACATGGAGCAGAAATGCAGTATTTCTCTGACGCGTGTCTGTGCACCGTTTGGGGCCTAACCCGACATGCCAAGTGACACGTTAGGATCAGGCCCGGGGCTTCTGTCGGGGTATACAAATAGGGTTATATGTTTTCCCCTGACTTGTGCACGGACGGCAAGATCCCTGGCGTAGCAACTCCATCCTGTCGAGAAAGAACACCAAGCCAACCCGACAATGATCAAGACGAACTACAATGAGATGTACGCAGCAGCCCAAACCAGGGACTGCTGCATGCCAAGCACTCCCCCGGCGCTTGCCGGGGACCAGGATGTGTGCCCCTTCTTGAAGACCCGGCAAGCCATCTCCCGATAGGCTTGAGCCAATCTGTCACAACTCCACCTTATCGCAAGGTATGTCACTTGTCAATGTCGTGTCGAGACCCGAGGTGGCTAAGAGGATCTTGCTAAGAACGTGGCTACACGCTAGAAGGAAAATTACCCCTCCTTGACACCCGTCCTTACACATGTCGAGGTGAGGTGCAATGGTTAGCTAGACCGCTGGTATAAGCTTGCCGGGGATGCACCCTTGCACGCCACCTAGACTAGTAATGATGGTATTTTGTTTCTAATGCCAGAGTTAGGTATGATAAGCTGTGCTAGATGTCAAATCATCAGATAACGTCTGTTTTGCCACTATGGTTGCCCGTTGTCCTATAAAAGGGGGCCCAAGGCAACCTAGCTTAGGATTCAGACTTTTGAGCATTTGTACACGCTTAGTAGTTACCCCGAAGGCAACTCTTGCCGGGCTGGAGAGCTTCACGTTCTTCGTGTTCCCCTAATCAATCCACCCACAAAGCAGGAGTAGGGTTTTACGCTTCATAGCGGCCCAAACCTGGGTAAATCGCCGTGTCGTCTCACTGTCTCCGCTCTTTGTGCCTGCGTCCACGCCACTCGCCAAACCACAAAGGGGCCGATGGCCCCATAGGTTATCGTGTGCATCCAGCCCCGATAGCTGGTAGTCTTCAAATGGGTCACCATATGGGTTGGGTGCTTTATTTTGTTAAGTTTATAACTCTTGTTCTTGAACATTTGCTATTTGGGTTGTAAAACTTAAGTCCTGATGGACATCTACACACTTCCTTTTATCTTACTTTTGGCACTATCTTCAATGCTTATCATATGTGCCCGAAGCCATAGAACAGATGCCCATTTTTCATTATGCAGTTCATTATCTTCAAAAATCATAGAAGATGCATAGTGATTGGATTCCAAGATATAAGGGGAGATCTCCACAAACTAAACCATGCCATGTGCTTTTGCATTCCAAGCAAAATCTTCATAAGCACGTCTTCAGGGGGGCTCTCTATATCTTGTAATCATAATCTTCAATCCTTATCTTCACATAATTTTATTCCCGTTGAAAACTTCAACCAGTTTATCATCAATCACCAAAAAGGGGGAGATTGTCAGTGCATCTAGTGCCACCCTTATTGGTTTTGGAGTATTGAAGACAAATGTGGTTGAGGGACTAATGTGTTTGTGGGAGTTAACAGGATAACACAGATAGAAGTCCCTGGAGTTTCGGTTTAACCATCGAAGACGACCCCCAAAAATGTTCGGAGACATTGATGACGAATGAAGCCATTGGTGGTATGCGGAGATATTCGCTTGAAGCTAATGAAATGCGAACACAAAGTCTTTTGGTAGTTTTGTTTATTCTTTCCTGAGTCATAGGAACAATTGTACTATTAAGTGGGGCCGATGTGATTGAAGTCGGATGCTGACGTGATGTTGAACCCATACAAATGTCTTCGAGTGCAGACATTGAGAGAAAATCTCTTCCAGAGTTGTTTGATTCAGCACTACTTGTAGCCCAAGTAATTTTTTCGCATGCGTTTGAAATCTAATCTTGTGACATGTGTCAGTTAGCCATTGAACCAAGGTCATTTTGGTCATATCAAGTTGGGGTGGCCGCTGGCTACAAATATCCCACCCCCTCCACCATAAGAAGGTGGCTGATTAGAGAAAGAAAGGACTGTTGTCATTTTGGAGCAACCCACCTCGATGAAGCGAGAACTATCCCGCGATGATACACCTAACCACCTAGAGCTAGTGTCTTTGAGCATCACCGAATTCATTCTGTTCTAGGAGAACTGAAGGCTTATTACACTTGAAAATTGTGATCTTCCATACGGTTAGGCGTTTGGATCTAGAGTGTCCAAGAGTCATTGTGGACTGCCGGGTGACCAAGTTTGTACAGGTTTTGGAAGTCTCCCCTGAAGACTTACCTGATTGATTGGACGCTGTCTAAGTGACTTGGGCTCATGTGGAATAAGGTGACCACGACGTCTTCTGAGTTCAATCTCAGCCTCCCTAACCAGATGTACAGTTGTCACAGCAACTGGAATTGGTCCAACGAATCATGTGTCTTCGTCAAGCAACTGGTTCTATCTCTCACTCTTACAATTCTGTATTGCATTGTGAAGCTATTGCTTCTTCATCTTACTCAAAGCCATTCATCAAGGACATTCTTTCTCAGTATTTATCTTCATACTGTCTAAGTTTATCGTTTATACATCTTAGCTTTCATGATGATTATGTGGTATCTATCTGAATGTCTTCATTGTTTTCCTTGCCTTGGATAAATCCTTGATTGATATGCCTACATGATCCGCTTCCGTCTACTTTGAATACATTTACTGTTTGGAAGCTTTTGATAAAAATCGCCTATTCACCCCCCCTCTAGTCGATAACTAGCTATTTCAATGTTAAATTAAATATATAATTATGAATGTTTGTTTGATTGAATGCTTGATTGTTGTTTAAAATTTAGTGGAATTTGAAACTTTTTGAAAGTTAAATGAGAGGGAATAAAAGGACCTTCCCAAACTTTTAGTTTTACATTTGGTATCTTGATTTTATTCAAAGTTTAGTTCAAAGCAAACCCTAGAGTGAAGATGACATGACTTCTTCCATCGAAAATATAAATGGTTTTTAATATATTTGAATAGCGTTTGAAAATATTTCAAATCAAAAACTTTATGCAACTCAATGACTTTCATGAGAGAAGATAAAGTGACTTCTTCAAATTTAAAATCAAAGAGAGATGAAAGTGTAAAAACACTTTTGAAATCTCTTTTGATGTTTTTCTTGAAATCACTTTCAGAATTCTCTGATAAATAAATAAAACGAGAAGAGGCAAATGACACTCCAAAACTAGAGGACAATTTTGTGTTGAGAATTAAATTTCAAAAACAGAAATTATTTTTCAATTTATTTGATATTCAAATTATTTTTCATTTTAGAGTTATTGCAAATTGAATTTTTCTGTTTTTTATTTGGCCTAAAATAAGTCCATGTTTTAGGATTTTTTTTTGCTGAAATTTTTTATATATAATATGTATATAGTATATTTTTATTTGTTTTCTTTTCTCTCTGTAAATTCAAAAATGGAAAAATCTTTAACTTAGAAACACCAACGTCGCGGCCGAGTGGCCAGTTCTGGCCCAAATTAATCGTGAGCTGAATTCCTAAGGATCCGGTTGGCCGATTCCCTGCCCCCCTCTCTCTCACTTACTGGTGGACCCCATCAACCGCTCCCGGATAATTCTGAATTGCATTGGGATTTCCCCGAAGAGGAAGGGATGTTGCAGCACAGTAAAGGTAATTATTTCCCTTGGTGAGAACCAAAGTTATCGAACCAATAGGAGGACCATGCAATTTTCCGTCTTTAGCGCCTACACACAAAAGATCACACACTTGCACCAAACGTGGGCAAGAGGGTTGTCAATCCCCTTGAACTCGTTACTTGCAAGCGATAAGTAGTGATAGATAGATAATTTGATAAATTTAATTGAAAATGAAGCGAAAGTAAAAAATGGCAGCACGGGGGGCATAGTTTTCGCTAGAGGCTTCTCTCTCGAAGAAGGCAGACGGTGGATAGACAAATTACTGTTGGGCTTTTCTATCAATTGCCCAGTATTCCTATTAATTTCCCATTATTCATCAAAATATTTTCGGGTATTTGGACTTCGTTTGGTACAGTATTCCTGAAAGTCTGAAAACATGCAAAATATAGCAACTAACACTTGGCACTTGGTTAATAGGTTAGTGATAAAACAACAAGTAAATGCTTAAAAGTATCCTACAATGATAATACAATAGCATGGAATAATCAAAAAGTATAGATACGTTAGAGACGTATCACTCCCCGCTCGCCCGTGCTTGTCTTCTTCCCGGCGCTCTCCCTTCCTTGAAGTCGCCGGCGCTAGAGCCCATCATTGATCCCTGCTGATTCTGGTCTTTCCCCATGCCTACACCTCCTACCCTGTAAGTACCCCTCTCCTCTCGCTCGATTACGGCCCAAATATCCCTCCAACCTCCCCCCCCCCCCTCTTGCAGCGAATCCCTCACCGGAGCCACTAGATGCTGCCTTGGATATTTACCACTTTAAACAATGGGCTTCGCAAAAATGCCACCTTCAAGATGTGTTTCTCAAAAATGCCATCCTGATCGCCGACCTCTTAATTATCATGCCATTACCTCCCTTTTGCAATTTTTGCAATTATTTTTTAATTTACCTGTACCTGAAAGGACCAAAATGCCCTTGTCTCTCCAAACCTCATCTGGTTCGTGTGTGGCTAGATTGGGTCATGGATGGAATGCTCCGATGTTGTCGATTCCTCGCCGTTGTAGCTCGGCCATGCCTGCGCGTGTTGTTGCAGCCAGCTCAGCCAGGCCTGCTCCTGCTCGTGGCCGTACCTCGCCCTCGCCTACTTGCCACCATTCTCGCTCACCCTGCACGCTATGTGAATGCTCACACTATGATGAGCTGAATTGTCGGACGAGAGAGCGATTGGCTACCTAGGACAAGATCCACATCCCACTCCCAATAAATACCGACGGCGCTAGTCCGCTGGAGCTGGTGGTCAACGTGTGCCGGCTAAGTGTCGCTGATCGGTGGGAGCTAGTGCACAACCTCCGCTTGCTCCGACACCAACGCGGGAGGATGGACAGGGTCGACGTGAGGTAGTTCGACTGAATGCGTAATGTATATTGCTAACTGCAGCTGCGGATATACAAGGTATAGTTTTGGAAATTAAAGATCAAGCAAAACAACAAGAGAAAGGCTTAATTCAATACGGGACAGAATGATTGGGTTCCATGCTGGCGTTGCCGGCACCGTGGTGCGTGTGCGTTGCGTCCAGGCGATTGGGGTCAGCGACGTCCAGGGAATAGGCAGCACGGGTACATCGAGGTGATTGGCCGCATGGATCAACAACAACTACACATCTGTGTTGGCAGCGACGTGTAGATGATCTGCGCCTGCCCGCAGTGTTATCAGCCATTTTCTAGGCTTGTGGCGGCGTTGCATGAGGCAACATAGCAACTTCAATGTCTACACGATACAATCAGGTACGTGTACACATCCATGGGTAGTCTTGTCCTTTCAGGTGCAGATAAATGGAAAAATTAAAGGAAAAAAACTTCAAAAGGGAACGAATGGCATGATAATTAAGATGTTCATGATCAGTATGGCATTTTTTGAGAAACCCGTCTTGAAAGTGGCATTTTTGCGAAGCCCAGTGTTTAAAGTGGTAAATATCCAATTTTCTTCGCCATTGACGAGCCCCAGCTCGCCCTGGTCCTCCCCAACCCTCGTCAAGGCAACCATCCTCTCCGCATCAAACCATTTCATCGATTGCAGCCCTCGCCTTCGTCGGTGACCCATGAAAACATCGTCGGTGACCACCAAGAGCTTCGGACCTCGCCAGAGACGACCTCCCCACTATAAGTTTCCCCGAGCGCCCTATATTGTTGGATCTAATAACGATGCCTCAGATTAGATCACTTAACTAATCAAACCGGTACGCAGTAGAGTTTGAGCGTCCGCTCGTTGAGTCCTTAACGCACACACCTCATCCAATAGAATTGCGCCACGTAGCCCCTTGTCTGGCCCGCAGTGTTTTTATATTTTATGTTTTATTTTACTTTCTATTTTTAAAACATATTGATTTTTGATTTTTTTTTGTTAATATCTATTAGGGTTTTTAATTCTTTTTGAGTGATTCTTTTTAAATTACATCAATAATTTTATGTAGTTTCTGTACATGCAAAGCTATGTCATGTTTGAATTTTTTTAATTAGAATTTGTTCAAATTTACGAAAAACACTAACTTGTGAATAATTTGAGTTTAAAAATAGATTTTGATTTGATTAGTTTTGCTCCTACGCAATAGTAGGATGAATTATCCACTAGTATTTAGTATTCTATTTTTAGGGTGACTTAAATTAGGGTTTCAGCGAAAACAGTATTGTTTTACATATAGTTTTGTTTTAGTCTTTTCTTTTTTGTCTTTAATAGTTTTTATTTCTTTTTGTCACTTTTGACAAATTATTTGTTGATTCTGTTAGTCAATAGTAGCCAATTTTATTTGTTAGTTAAAATATATTTTATATTTTGTTTCCCTAGATTTGTAGTAAAACTTGTATAGGTCCTACACAGGGTTAAAATCTTTTTATTTGTTCTTTTTGCTAATACATTTTTATGAAAACTACTTTCTATTTATTTATTTCTTTTATATTTTATTTTCTGTTAACATAGTTGTATCACTTTTCTTTCAAGTTTGTTGGACAAAAACTTTGGTTTTTTAGTAGTTTTTCGTAGGAGTTTTTCTTTATATTTTTGTTTGAAGTTTCATTTGGGTTTTATTTGGGTTTTCCTACTGAGTTCTCTATTGCTTTTAATTTGTTGAGTGTTATTTTTATGATTGCTAGAAATTGATTGCTATTGTGAATGCTTATGTGAATGACATGTTTGTATAATATAGAATTTATCAGCGTAATGAATAGTTTTACCAAGCCATATTCTGAGAGCGTTATAAACTTCATCAAGTAATACCAGGAAAGTTCACTTTGACCATATTTTCAAGCCTATGTTTTACTTGCATGTAGTGTCACCTTTTCAACAATCCCTCCAGTAGTGATATTGAATTCTTGTGGTTGAGTAGAATGCATGAGGTAGGAACCCATCTCCTAGTTATCAAGACCTGGGATGTTATTTAGTTTTAATGTTATGCTATCATAGACGGGAATTGGTATGAGTTCTCATGAGTGGTGTGAGAAGGAGGAATCTATGATCATTGATGACAACTTCAAGGTGGAATCATCAAGGCCTGCATATTCAAGACCTCAAGACTTCAAGACTCGAGACAAGATTTCAATACACACTACTAGGTGGAGGATCGTTTGATGGGCACCCTGAAGAAACTAGTGGATGGTTGGGATGCATGGAGAAGCACCATGGCATCTTGCGGAAAGCTTCACCCTGACTCAAAGATATAGAATAATACTTTGTGCCCGGAAGCATACAACCACAAGCCATTATGGGCTCTGGCTTGGTTGGCCCTAGTTGTGAGTCTGGCTGGGATTGTGCTAGCAGATGTAGTTGATGGTAGGATTGGATGGGCACCAGATAGTGGTCTGGGAACTTTTTGAAAGACCATATTTCATTTGTCATGTTCTCAAACACCCGGAAGTGCGAGGACATACAAGGAGGGAATGATTCTTGTGGGTAAAGTGCACAACACTCGACAAAGTTAAAACATAATCAATTAGACATGTCACCGGTTACTGATAATTTGAGCCTACGGACTTGGATCTATCTCTGAACTCTCAACACCAGATAGATAACTAATTGTAGGCAACTTATGATACTCGTGGGCTATGAGACATCGGTTGGCAGAACCATGTCGTATTAGATAACCCTGTAGTGAAAACTCCTAACATTCCTTTGTTGTAGGAAAACAAAATGAAACTGGCTTTTATGCAATAACAAAAACTCAGACACAGCGACACAAAGCCTTATTGCGTATAGAATAGTATTTATCATCTGCTTTCTATTGTGGTCTTGATAGTACAATCAATGCGCTGACCTACATGGCTGCAACATATCATGTTGCAGGATTTCAATGACGAGTAAGAGTTACGATATAGGGTTACGGTCTACACTCAACTTGTCATTGGCTTTGATGGTACTCCACACCCTTATTGTTTTGTTTCCCCTATGATATAAGGTATACTATGAATCTACGGTATTTATTTTACATGTGATGTTATGGTATTTCATCAAAGTACTATGTGTGCCAGCATATTGATCCAGGGATAGGACAAAAATCACAGAGGCACCTACTCATGTGGGTTGGGTCGCAACAGATATGGTATCAGAGCACACGTTGATTGTAGGATGTGACCCTAGAAAATTGCTTAATAATTAAAAGAACCTGATAGGCACAACTTTATTTTTATACTACTCTCTAAACCTCTTAATTCTTTTATTGAAATTTCCTTATTTCAAATTATATATGGAGATATACACTCTGAACGAAAGAGAGTACTATGAGGATGTTATTAGAGGCCTATTCCTTATGGAGCAGGTCAGACTGCTAATGTTGTCGATTGATACGTCTTCAACGTATCTATAATTTCTGATTGTTCCATGCTCCTATATTATTTATTTTGGATGTTTTACATGTATTAAGATGCTATTTTATATTATTTTTGCGACTAACCTATTAACCTAGTGCCCAGTGCCACCTATGTTTTTTCCCTGTTTTTTCAGTATTGCACAAAAGGAATATCAAACGGAGTCCAAACGAAATAAAATTGTATGATGATTTTTCTTGGACCAGAAGGAACCCATGAGACTTGGAGAAGAGGCTCGAAGATCTATGGGTGGGTGACAAGCCACCTGGGCACGCCCTAGGGGGGAATGGCTTGTGGGCCCCCCGTACCTCCTCCAACCCTAATTCTTCGCCTATAAATTCTGGAATATTCCACCAATACCAAAGAGAGCCACAATAATACTTTTCCGCCGCCGCAAGCCTCTGTTCCCGTGAGATCCAATCTTGGAGTCTTTTTCGATAATCAGTCGGAGGGGGATTCGATCACGCAGGGCATCTACATCAACTCCATTACCCTTCCGATGATGCGTGAGTAGTTCACCATAGACCTTCGGGTCCATAGCTAGTAGCTAGATGGCTTCTTCTCTCTCTATGTTCTTCAATACCATGTTCTCCATGATCTTCATGGAGATCTATCCGATGTAATACTCTTTTACGGTGTGTTTGTCGAGATCCGATGAATTGTGTGTTTATGATCGGATTATCTATGAATATTATTTGAATCTTCTCTGAATTCTTATATGCATGATTTCATATCTTTGCAAGTCTCTTCAATTTATTGGTTTGGTTTGGCCAACTGGATTGGTAATTCTTGCAATAGGAGAAGTCCTTAGTTTTGGGTTCAATCTTGCGGTTTCCTCAACCAGTGACAAAGTAGGGTAGCGAGGCACGTATTTGTATTGTTGCCATCATGTCATCTTACTTAATGCATCACTCTGTTCTTCATGAACTTAATACTCTAGATGAAGGCAGGAGTCGGTCGATGTGTGGAGTAATAGTAGTAGATGCAGAATCGTTTCGGTCTACTTGACACGGACGTGATGCCTATATGCATAATCATTGCCTTCGATATCGTCATAACTGTGTGCCTTTCTATCAATTACTCGACAGTAATTTGTTCACCCACCATATTTTTTTCCTTCAAGACAGAAGCCTCTAGTGAAACCTATCGCCCCTAGGTCTATTTTTCATAATATGTTTTCAGATATATAATAAAAAATACCAAAAATACCTTGTTGCAGTTTTATTAAATTTTATTTAGTTTTAATTCTAGCAATCTTTAATATATATCTCTATCAGATCTCATCCTTGCAAGTAATCGTGAAGGGATAGACAACCCCTTTATAGCGTTGGATGCAAGTGTTTGATTGTTTGTGTAGGTGCATAAATTGGGGCCTTGCTTGTACCTCCTACTGGATTGATACCTTGGTTCTAAACAACTGAGGGAAATACTGTTCTACTTTGCTTCATCATCCTTTCCTCTCAAGGGAAAACCAACGCAAGCTCAAGAAGTAGCAAGAAGGATTTCTGGCGCCGTTGCAGGGGAGGATACATAGCAAGTCTACATCAAGCCTACCAAGTACGCATCACAAACTCATATGTTGCATTTCATTATTTTCCATTTACCTCTAGTTTTCCTCTCCCCAACTTCTAAAACGATTTTCAGAAGAAATATAACAAAAATATTTGCCTTCTTATTCGCCCTTCTTCCGTTTGTCTTTTCATTTGCTTTTTGTTTGCTTGTGTGCTAGATCGATTCGTTGCCACCATGTCTGAATCTGGGAAGGTTATCATTTAAATTTTTTAGGGGATTTCTAATAAAAATCTTGACAAAAAATTTGGATCTTGCTCTCTAGATCATGAAACTGAACCTCCTCCTAATTATAAAGCCAAAACTTTTCAAGTGGGAGACGGTAATATTATTCAGAATAGTGTTATTCAAGAGTTCTTTCATTGTACGGGACTAATGCCTATGAATAAAAGATCTATTCTTCTTACCACAAATTGTTATGCGGATGCCATTGTCATACTCGATGAAAAATTGGAAAGAAAATGTGTGCACATTCATCCCGTTTTGCAAAAGGTGTTTTATGAACTTCCCAAAATTTATCATCCTAAGGCTAAAAAGGTTGCCACTATTATCCTTATGCGTGAATTTGATTTTATCATACAAGAAGCTATAGAAATTTTTCCTTTCTATAAAAAGTACATTGAACACCGTTCGATTGAAGAAATCATGCGCGATAAAGAAAACTTGTGTAGTTTTGAGTCTAGAGATTATCAATCTTACCGTGGTAATCTTAGAAGATGAGTTCCCTATTCCGAAATTACCCAAACCATTTACCTTCAAACTATGATGAATTTGATTGGATCACTACGGTAATCTATGTAGGATTCAATGATGATTGGTTAGAAGAAAAAGTCAGGGAACTCGTTAAAATGAGATACGCATTTTATATGATGATATTTATGGTGATGATCCAGATTATGAGTTTATGAATGTCAAAGTTAATAATCAAACTCCTTTTAATGAACTAAGTTATCCTATTAGAAAGGAAATAAAAGAAATAAAGGATTTGCTAAAAAAGGTTTTGGAAGATATGGTTGAGTATGGATTGCATACCAAAGATGACAATACCTAGATCTATTGTGTTATGCCTAGCTAGGGGCGTTAAACAATAGCGCTTCTTCGGAGGCAACCCAAATTTACTTTTATGTTTTTAGTTTTGTTTCTTTTATTGATTGTTTTACACATTATTAACTCTGTAGTAATTGTTTTTTACTGTTTTAATTAGTGTTTGAGCCAAGTAAGACCTTTGGGATGGTCTACGGTGATTGTTGATTTGATCTTGCTGAAAAACAGAAATTTTTGCGCTCAGTCCAGGAATTTTATAACTTCACCAGAGTGTCGAATGAGTCTGAAATTTTCACACAAGATTGATATAAAAATTTCCCAGATGTTCCTAATGTTTCGGAATTTTTGGAGTTACAGAAGTATTCGAAGTTTATGGATTGCTACAGATTGTTCTGTTTTTTTACAGATTATGTTTTCTTTGTGTTGTTTGCTTCTTTTGATCTATCTATGGGTTATATCGGGGGGTATGAACCATGGAGAAGTTGGAATACAGTAGATATTAAAACAGTATAAATAAAGAATCAGTTCACAACAGTACCTAAAGTGGTTATTTATTTTTCTTATACTAACGGATCTCACGAGTTTTCTATTGAGTTCTGTGTTGTGCAAGTTTTCATGTTTTGGGTAAAGATTTGATGGACTATAGAATAAGGAGTGGCAAGAGCCTAAGCTTGTGTATGCCCAAGGAACCCCAAGGAATATTCAAGGATACCAAAGATCCTAAGCTTGGGGATTCCCACAAGGCATCCCCTCTTTCGTCTTCAATCCATAGGTAATTTACTTGAGGCTATATTTTTATTCACCACATGATATGTGTTTTGCTTGGAGCGTCTTGTATGATATGAGTCTTTGCTTTTTAGTTTCCCACAATCTTCCTTTCTGCACACATATTTTGAGAGAGACATGCATGAATTGTGAATTTATTAGAATACTCTATGTGCTTCACTTATATCTTTTAAGGTAGGCAATTTTTCTCTAGTGCTTCACTTATACCTTTTTAGAGCACGGTGGTGTTTTATTTTACAGAAATAATTGAACTCTCGTACCTCACTTATATTATTTTGATAGTCTTTAAACAGCATGGTAATTGGTTTAGGTTATGAATTTAGTCCCAATATGATGGGCATCTAAGAGGGATATAATAAAAACTTTCATATAAAGTTCATTGAATACTATGAGAAGTTTGATTCGTTGCATATAGTTCTGAGATATAAAGATGGTGATATTAGAGTCATGATAGTGACTAATTTTGGATTCGTAGAAATACTTGTGTTAAAAGATTGTGATTCTCGTAGCATGCACGTATGGTCAACCGTTATGTAATGAACTCGGAGCAAGATTTGTTTATTGATTGTCATCCTTTGTGTGAGGGTCGGGAGCGCGTGATGGTTAATTCCTACTAACATCGCCCCTAGGAGCATGCGTCTAACACTTTGCTTTGATAACTAATAGACTTTTGCAATAAGTGTGTGAGTTATTTATGACTAATGTTGAGTCCATGGATTATACGCACTCTCACGCTTCCACCTTTGCTAGCCTCTCTAGTACCGCGCAACTTTCACCGGTGCATAAAACCCACCATATACCATTCCTCAAAAAAGCCACCATACCTACCTATTATGGAATTTCCATAGCCATTCTGAGATATATTGCCATGCAACATCCACAAATCCATTTATTATGACACACACCATCATTTTCACATTGCTTTGCCTGATCGTAAGATAGCTAGCATGATGTTTTCATGGCTTGTCCTTTTTTATGTCATTTGCTATGCTAGATCATTGCACATCCCGGTACATTGTTGGAAGCATTCATATAGAGTCATATTTTGTTCTAGGTATCGAGTAGTAATTTTTGAGTTGTAAGTAAATAAAAGTGTGATGATTGTTGGAAATATGCCCTAGAGGCAATAATAAAATGGTTATTATTGTATTTCCTTGTTCATGATAATTGTCTATTGTTCATGCTATAATTGTGTTAACCGGAAACCATAATACATGTGTGAATACATAGACCACAACATGTCCCTAGTGAGCCTCTAGTTGACTAGCTCGTTGATCAATAGATGGTCACGGTTTCATGGCCATGGACATTGGATGTCATTGATAACGGGATCACATCATTAGGAGAATGATGTGATGGACAAGACCCAATTCTAAGCATAGCACAAGATCGTGTAGTTCGTTTGCTAAAGCTTTTCAATGTCAAGTATCGTTTCCTTAGACCATGAGATTGTGAAACTCCCGGATACCGTAGGAATGCTTTGGGTGTGCCAAACGTCACAACGTAACTGGGTGGCTATAAAGGTGCACTACGGGTATCTCCGAAAGTATCTGTTGGGTTGGCATGAATCGAGACTGGGATTTGTCACTCCGTGTGACGGAGAGGTATCTCTGGGCCCACTCGGTAAGACATCATCATTATGAGCTCAATGTGACTAAGGAGTTAGTCACGGGATGATGTATTACGGAACGAGTAAAGAGACTTGCCGGTAACGAGATTGAACAAGGTATGGGGATACCGACGATCGAATCTCGGGCAAGTATCATACCGATAGACAAAGGGAATTGTATACGGGATTGATTGAATCCTTGACATCGTGGTTCATCCGATGAGATCATCGTGGAGTACGTGGGAGCCAACATGGGTATCCAGATCCCGCTGTTGGTTATTGACCGGAGAGGTGTCTCGGTCATGTCTACGTGTCTCCCGAACCCGTAGGGTCTACACACTTAAGGTTCGATGACGCTAGGGTTATAGGGAAAAGGTATACGTGATTACCGAAGGTTGTTCGGAGTCCCGGATGAGATCCCGGACGTCACGAGGAGCTCCGGAATGGTCCGGAGGTAAAGATTGATATATAGGAAGTCCAGTTTTGGTCACCGGAAAGTTTTCGGGCTCATCGGTAGTGTACCGGGAGTGCCGGGAGGGTGCCGGATAAACCCCGGGAGGGGTGTGACGACCAAAGGACCACATGGGCTGTTAGATAAAGTGTGCCAGCCCTTATTGGGCTGGGCAAGACTTTTGCTAAAGGCCCATGCGGCTGGAGATAAGGAGATAAGGCAAAAAGGATTTAAAAGGAGGAGATCCACCTCCCTTGTGGGAGGTGGACTCTCCCTTTAATTCGGCCGGCCATCTCCTCTTTGGAGTAGAGGACAAGCCAGCCCTCCACGTCCCTCCTCCTATATATACTTGAGGTTTTGGATGTTTTGAGACAAGATTTGATCTCTCTCTCTCACGGCGAAGCCCTACCTCTCTTCTTCCTCCTCCGCAGCGCTTAGGCGAAGCCCTGTCGGAATACCTTGCTACTCCACCACCACCACGCCGTCGTGCTGCTGTTGGAGCCCTTCCCCAACCTCTCCTTCCTCCTTGCTGGATCAAGGTGTTGGAGACGTCACCGGGCTGCACGTGTGTTGAACGCGGAGGTGCCGTCCGTTCGGCACTTGATCGGATCTACCACGATCTGAATCGCTGCGAGTACGACTCCATCAACCGCGTTCTTGTAACGCTTCCGCTTAGCGATCTTCAAAGGTATGAAGATGCAATCTCTCCCCTCTCGTTGCTGGTTTCTCCATAGATAGATCTTGGTGAACGTAGGAAAATTTTGATTTACTACTACGTCTCCCAACAGTGGCATCATGAGCTAGGTCTATGCGTAGAATCTATGCACGAGTAGAACACAAAGCAGTTGTGGGCGTCGAGTTTGTTAATTTGCTTGCCGCTACTAGTCTTATCTTGATTCGGCGGTATTGTGGGATGAAGCGGCCCGGACCAACTTTACACGTACGCTTACGTGAGACCGGTTCCACCGCCTGACATGCACTAGATGCATAAGGTGGCTAGCGGGTGTCTGTCTCTCCTACCTTAGTCGGATCGGATTCGATGAAAAGGGTCCTTATGAAGGGTAAATAGCAATTGGCAAATCACGTTGTGGTGTTGACGTAGGTAAGAAACGTTCTTGCTAGTAACCTATAGCAGCCACGTAAAAACTTGCAACTACAAATTAGAGGACGTCTAACTTGTTTTTGCAGCATGTGCCTTGTGATGTGATATGGCCAAAGGATGTGATGTGATGCATTGTGATGTATGAATTGATCATGTTCTTGTAATAGGATTCACGACTTGCATGTCGATGATTATGACAACCGGCAGGAGCCATAGGAGTTGTCTTATTTATTGTATGACCTGCGTGTCAATCATAAACGCCATGTAATTACTTTACTTTATTGCTAAGCGTTAGCCATAGTAGTAGAAGTAATAGTTGGCGAGACAACTTCATGAAGACACAATGATGGAGATCATGATGATGGAGATCATGGTGTCGTGCCGGTGACAGTGATGATCATGGTGCCCCGAAGATGGAGATCATAGGAGCAAAATGATATTGGCCATATCATGTCACTATATTGATTGCATGTGATGTTTATCATGTTTACATCTTATTTGCATAGAACGACGGTAGTAAATAAGATGATCTCTCAATAAAATTTCAAGAAAGGTGTTCACCCTAACTGTGCACCGTTGCTAAGGATCGTCGTTCCGAAGCACCACGTGATGATCGGGTGTGATAGGTTCTAACGTTCGCATACAACGGGTGTAAGCCAGATTTACACATGCGAAACACTTAGGTTGACTTGACGAGCCTAGCATGTACAGACATGGCCTCGGAACACGGAAGACCGAAAGGTCGAACATGAGTCGTATAGAAGATACGATCAACATAGAGATATTCACCATGGATGACTAGTCCGTCTCACGTGATGATCGGACACGGGCTAGTTGACATGGATCATGTATCACTTGGAAGACTAGAGAGATGTCTATCTAAGTGGGAGTTCATTAATAATTTGATTAAATGAACTTAATTATCATGAACTTAGTCTAAAAATGTCCTTGCAAATTATGTCGTAGATAGCTCGCGCTGTAGCTCCCCAGTTTTATTGATACAATCCTAGAGAAAAGTAAGTTGAAAGTTGATGGTAGCAATAATGCGGACTGGGTCCGTGATCTCAGGATTGTCCTCATTGCTGCACAGAAAGCTTATGTTTTTGATGTACCGCTAACTGCATCACTCCCTCAAGCGTTGTCTGTAGATGTTGTGAACATATGATAGGCACTTTTTGATGACTACGTGATAGTTCAGTGCGTCATGCATTACGGCTTAGAATTGAGGCTTCAAAATGTTTTGAACGTCACAGAACATATGAGATGTTCTAGGAGCTGAGATTGTGATCTCAAGCTCGTGCCTATGTTGAGAGGTATGAGACCTCCAACAAGATTCTTTGCCTGCAAGATAAAGGAGAATAGCTTAATCGGTGAGCGTGTTCTCAGATTGTCTGGGTGCTACAATCACTTGAATCAAGAGATAGTGATTAATGCAGTTCTCCAAGTCACTGCCACCAAGCTACTAGAGCTTCGTGATGAACTATAACATGCCAGGGATGGATAAGATGATCCCTGAGTTGTTCGTGATGTTTGACACCACGAAGGTAGAAATCAATAAGGAGCATCAAGTGTTGATGGTTAAGTGAAAACCACTAGTTTCAAAAGGGGCAAGGGCAAGAAGGGAAAAACTTCAGGAATGGCAAGCCAGTTGTTGCTCTAGTGAAGAAACCCAAGGTTGAGCCCGAACCCGAGACTAAGTGCTTCTGTTATGAGGAGAATGTTCGCTGAAGCGAAAAAACCCTAGATGATTGGTAGATAAGAAGGCTGGTAATGTCAATGGAAGTATATTTGATATACGTGTTAGTGATGTGTACCTTGCTGGTACTCCTAGTAGCACCTGGGTATTAGATACCGGTTCGGTTGCTAAGTGTTAGCAACTCGAAATAAAAGCTACGGAGTAAATGGAGACTAGCTAGGTGAAAGGTGACGATGTGTGTTGGAAGTATTTCCAAGATTGATGTGATCACCATCGCACGCTCTCTCTACCTTCAGGATTTGTGATAAACCTAAATAAATGTTATTTGGTGTTTGCTTTGAGCATAAACGTGATTAGATCATGATTAGTGCGATACGGTTATTCATATAAGTTAGAGAATAATGGTTATTCTGTTTACATGGATAATGCCTTCAATGGTCATGCACCCACTCGAAATGGTTTATCGAATCATGATCGTAGTAGTACACATATTCATAACATTGGTACCAAAAGATACAAAGTTAATAATGATAGTACCACATGCTTGTGGCACTGCCACGTAATGTCATATTGGTATAAATCGCATGAAGAAACTCCATGATGATGGATGTTTTTTGACTCACTCGATTTCGAATCGGTTGAGACATGCGAGCCATGCCTCTTGGGCAAGATGACTGAGACCCCGTCATCCAATATGATGGAGCGGGCAAGTGGCTTATTGGAATTAATACATGTTGATGTATGTGGTCCAATGAGTGTTGAAACACACAGTGGATATCGTTGTTTTTCTTTACCTTCACTGATGATTTGAGTAAATATGGGGATATTTACTTAATGAAACACGAATCTGAAATGTTTGAAAGGTTCAAGGAGTTTCAGAGTGAAGTTAAAGATCATCGTGACAAGAAGATAAATGTCTATGATATGATCATGGAGGTGAATATCTAAGTTACGAGTTTGGTATGCAATTTTAGACAATGTGGAAATTGTTTCACAGCTCACGCCTCCTGGAACACCATAGTGTGATGGTGTGTTCGAACGTCGTAGTCGTGCTCTATTGGATATAGTGAGTACTATGATGTCTCTTATCGTTTTACCACTATCGTTATGGGGTTATGCATTAAAGACAAATCCATTCACTTTAACAGGGCACCATCTAAGTCTGTTGAGATGACACCGTGAGAATTATGGTTTGACAGAAGCCTAAGCTGTCATTTCTTAATGTTTGGGGCTGCGACGCTTATGTGAAAATGGGTTTTTCACCTAGCGAGCTCGAACTCAAAGCAGACAAATGCATCTTCATAGAATACCCTAATGAGACATTGGGTATACCTTCTATCTCAGATCCAAGCGCAAAAGGTGTTTGTTGCTAAGAACGGGTCCTTTTTGAGAAAGAGTTTCTCTCGAAAGAATTGAGTGGGAGGAAGATAGAACTTGATAAGGTTGTTGAACCTTTGTTTCAACCAGAGAATAGCGCAACACAGAAAGATGTTTCTGTAGAGCCTACTTAGTTGAAAAGGAAGTTAATGATGATGATCATGAAGCTTCGGATCAAGTCACTATCGAACCTCGTAGGTCGACAAGGACGCGTACTGCTCCTGAGTAGTACGACAACCCTGTCTTGGAAATCATGTTGTTGGACAACGATGAACCTACGAACTATGGAGAAGCGATGGTGGGCCCGGATTCCAACAAATGGCTAGGAGCCATGAAATCCGAGAAAGGATCCATGTATGAAAACCAAGTATGGACTTTGGTAGACTTGCCTGTTGAATGGCGGGTCATTGAGTACAAATGGACCTTTGAGATAAACATAGACGCTAATGGTGAAATGTCACCGTTTATAAAGCTCGACTTGTCGCAAAGAAGTTTCCGCCAAGTTCAAGGAGTTGACTGCAATGAGATTGTCTCATCTGTAGCGATGCTAAAAGTCTATTAAAATTTTGTTAGCAGTTGCTGCATTTTTCGATTATGAAATCTGGCAGATGGATGACAAAACAAGGTTTCCGTAATGGTTTCTGTGAGGAAGAGTTGTATGTGATACAACCAGAAGGTTTTGTCAATCCTAAGGATGCTAATAATATGCAAACTCCAGCGATCCTTCTATGGACTGGAGCAAGCATCTCGGAGTTGGAATATATGCTTTGATGAGGTGATCAAAGTGTTTAAGTTTATACAAAGTTTATGAGAAACTTGTATTTGCAAGAAAGTGAGTGGGAGCACTATGGAATTTCTTATAAGAATATGTAGTTGACATATTATTGATCGGAAATGATGTAGAATTTCTGGAAGAGCATGAAGGGTTGTTTGAAAAGTTTTGTTTTTCAAAGGAAGACCCAGATAAAGCTACTATTTTATTGAGCATCAAGATCTATAGGGATAGATCTATTCGCTTGATAAGTTTTTTCGACGAAGACATACCTTGACAAGTTTTTGAAGGAGTTCAAAATAGATGGGTCAAAGAAGGAGTTCTTGACTGTATTGTAAGGTGTGAAATTGAGTAAGACTCAATACCCGACCACGGCAGAAGATAAAGAAGAGATGAGTGTCATCTCCTATGCTTTAGCCATAGGCTCTATATAGTATGTCATGCTGTGTACCGCACCTGTGTGTGCCTTGCCATGAGTCTGTCAAGGGGTACAAGAGTAATCCAAGAGTGGATCACTAGACAGCGGTCAAAGTTAGCCTTAGTAACTTGAGAACTAAGGAAATATTTCTCGATTATGGAGGTGATAAAGAGTTCATCGTAAAGTGTTACGATTATGGAGGAGACTGTTGGAAATATGCCCTAGAGGCAATAATAAAATGGTTATTATTGTATTTCCTTGTTCATGATAATTGTCTATTGTTCATGCTATAATTGTGTTAACCGGAAACCATAATACATGTGTGAATACATAGACCACAACATGTCCCTAGTGAGCCTCTAGTTGACTAGCTCGTTGATCAATAGATGGTCACGGTTTCATGGCCATGGACATTGGATGTCATTGATAACGGGATCACATCATTAGGAGAATGATGTGATGGACAAGACCCAATTCTAAGCATAGCACAAGATCGTGTAGTTCGTTTGCTAAAGCTTTTCAATGTCAAGTATCGTTTCCTTAGACCATGAGATTGTGAAACTCCCGGATACCGTAGGAATGCTTTGGGTGTGCCAAACGTCACAACGTAACTGGGTGGCTATAAAGGTGCACTACGGGTATCTCCGAAAGTATCTGTTGGGTTGGCATGAATCGAGACTGGGATTTGTCACTCCGTGTGACGGAGAGGTATCTCTGGGCCCACTCGGTAAGACATCATCATTATGAGCTCAATGTGACTAAGGAGTTAGTCACGGGATGATGTATTACGGAACGAGTAAAGAGACTTGCCGGTAACGAGATTGAACAAGGTATGGGGATACCGACGATCGAATCTCGGGCAAGTATCATACCGATAGACAAAGGGAATTGTATACGGGATTGATTGAATCCTTGACATCGTGGTTCATCCGATGAGATCATCGTGGAGTACGTGGGAGCCAACATGGGTATCCAGATCCCGCTGTTGGTTATTGACCGGAGAGGTGTCTCGGTCATGTCTACGTGTCTCCCGAACCCGTAGGGTCTACACACTTAAGGTTCGATGATGCTAGGGTTATAGGGAAAAGGTATACGTGATTACCGAAGGTTGTTCGGAGTCCCGGATGAGATCCCGGACGTCACGAGGAGCTCCGGAATGGTCCGGAGGTAAAGATTGATATATAGGAAGTCCAGTTTTGGTCACCGGAAAGTTTTCGGGCTCATCGGTAGTGTACCGGGAGTGCCGGGAGGGTGCCGGATAAACCCCGGGAGGGGTGTGACGACCAAAGGACCACATGGGCTGTTAGATAAAGTGTGCCAGCCCTTATTGGGCTGGGCAAGACTTTTGCTAAAGGCCCATGCGGCTGGAGATAAGGAGATAAGGCAAAAAGGATTTAAAAGGAGGAGATCCACCTCCCTTGTGGGAGGTGGACTCTCCCTTTAATTCGGCCGGCCATCTCCTCTTTGGAGTAGAGGACAAGCCAGCCCTCCACGTCCCTCCTCCTATATATACTTGAGGTTTTGGATGTTTTGAGACAAGATTTGATCTCTCTCTCTCACGGCGAAGCCCTACCTCTCTTCTTCCTCCTCCGCAGCGCTTAGGCGAAGCCCTGTCGGAATACCTTGCTACTCCACCACCACCACGCCGTCGTGCTGCTGTTGGAGCCCTTCCCCAACCTCTCCTTCCTCCTTGCTGGATCAAGGTGTTGGAGACGTCACCGGGCTGCACGTGTGTTGAACGCGGAGGTGCCGTCCGTTCGGCACTTGATCGGATCTACCGCGATCTGAATCGCTGCGAGTACGACTCCATCAACCGCGTTCTTGTAACGCTTCCGCTTAGCGATCTTCAAAGGTATGAAGATGCAATCTCTCCCCTCTCGTTGCTGGTTTCTCCATAGATAGATCTTGGTGAACGTAGGAAAATTTTGATTTACTACTACGTCTCCCAACAATGATCATCATTATTAGAGCATTGTCCCATGTGAGGAAAGGATGATGGAAGCTATGATTCCCTCACAAGTTGGGATGAGACTCCAGACTTTAAAAATAATAAAAGAGGACAATGAATCCAAAATAAATAAATAAATAAAGGAGCCCAAAGATATCCACCACAAATTAAAAAAAATGAGAGAAAATAGAGAAGGGACAATGCTACTATCTTTTTTCCACACTTGTTCTTCAAAGTAGCACCATGATCTTCATGATAGAGAGTCTCCTATTTTGTCACTTTGATATACTAGTGGGAATTTTTCATAATATAACTTGGCTTGTATATTCCAATGATGGGCTTCCTTAATTTACCCTATGTCTTCTTGAGCAAGCAAGTTGGATGCACACCCACTTAGTTTCTTTTTGAGCTTTCATACACTTATAGCTCTAGTGCATCCGTTGAATGGCGATCCCTACTCACTCACATTGATATCTATTAATGGGCATCTCCATAGCCTCTTGATATGCCTAGTTGATGTGAGACTATCTTCCTCTTTTCCTCGCAACCTCCACCATATTCTATTCCACCTATAGTGCTATATCCATGGCTCACGCTCATGTATTGCGTGAGAGTTGAAAAGGTTTGAGAACATAAAAGGTGTGAAACAATTGCTTGACTTGTCATAGGGGTTGTGCATGATCTAAATACTTTGTGTGGGGAAGATGGAGCATAGCCAGACCATATGATTTTGTAGGATAACTTTCTTTTGCCATGTTATTTTGAAGAGACGTGATTGCTTTGTTAGTATGCTTGAAGTATTATTGTTTTTATGTCACAATTAAGCTTTTGTTTTTAGTCTTATGGATCTAAACATTCATGCCATAATAAAGAATATTACTTGGATAAATATATTAGGTGGCATTCCACATCAAAAATTCTATTTTTATCATTACCTACTCGAGGACAAGCAAGAATTAAGCTTGGGGATGTTGATACGTTTTCAACGTATCTATAATTTTTGATTGTTCCATGCTATTATATTATCTGTTTTGGATGTTTTATATGTTGGGGCACGTCGCATGGGAAACAAAAATTTTCCTACGCACATGCAAACCTATCCATGGTGATGAGCATCTATGAGAGGGAGAGTGGATCTACGTACCCTTGTAGATCGCTAAGCGGGAAGCGTTAAGAAACGCGGTTGGTGTAGTCGAACATCTTCGCGATCCAAATCGCCGAGCGTCCCGCGATCTCATCACGATCTGTCCCATGAGCCAATCATGATCCGTCTCGCGAATTCATCACGGTCTGTCCCGCGAACTCATCACGAATCCTCTCCTGGCCTTGATCACGATCCTTCCGATCTAGTACCGAACGGACGACACCTCCGCGTTCAGCACACGTGCAGCTTGATGACGATTTCCACCGTCTTGATCCAGCAAGAGGAAGTGGAGGGGAGGAAGAGTTCTCCGGCAGCGTGACGGCACTCCGGTGATGGTGGTGGAGTTATTCCAGCAGGGCTTCGCCTAAGCACCGCAGAAAACCGATCTAGAGGAGAAGCTATGCACTAGAGGAACGGGTGGCATGTGGCTGAAAATCTTGTGCCAAAACCCTAAAATCCTCTAGTATATATAGGAGGAGAGGAGGAGGAGGCTTGTCTGCAAAAAGGCAGCCCTTGGGTCGGCCAAACCAAGGAGGGAGGAGTCCTCCTCCTCCACTCCTAGTAGGATTAGGACTCCTTCCTTATTTGGCCCTTTTTTTGCCTTTTTCCACCTTTTTCCTTTTGGTATTTTCTTCCCAGCCTCATGGGCTTTGTGTAGGACTTCCACCAGCCCACTAAGGGCTGGTATTCATCCTCCTACAGCCCATAAAGCCTCTTGGGTCGAAATACCCCTCCCGGTGGTCTCCCGGTACACTCCCGGCACTCCCGGTACACTATCGATGAGCCCGGAACTTTTCCAGCGACCAAACTGGGACTTCCTATATATGAATCTTTACCTCCGGACCATTCCGGAGCTCCTCGTGACTTCCAGGATCTGATCCGGGACTCCGAACAACCTTCGGTCACCACCATACATAACTCTACACTACCGAAACGTCACCGAACCTTAAGTGTGCAGACCCTGCGGGTTCGAGAACTATGTAGACATGACCGAGACACCTCTACGGCCAATCACCAATGGCGGGACCTGGATGTCCACATTGGTTCCTACATATTCTACGAAGATCTTCATCGGTCGAACCTCTATGTCAAGGATTCAATCAATCTCGTATAACGTTCCCTTTGTTCTTCGGTATGTTACTTGCCCGAGATTCGATCGTCGGTATCTCCATACCTAGTTCAACCTCGTTACCGGCAAGTCTCTTTACTCGTTCCGTATTGCAAGATCCCGTGGCTAACATATTAGTCACATTGCTTGCAAGGCTTGTTGTGATGTTGCATTACCGAGTGGGCCCTGAGATACCTCTCCGTCACACGGAGTAACAAATCCCAGTCTTGATCCATGCCAACTCAACAGACACCTTCGGAGATACCTGTAGTGCACCTTTATAGTCACCCAGTTACGTTGTGACGTTTGATACACACAAAGTATCCCTCCGGTGTCAGTGAGTTGCATGATCTCATGGTCATAGGAACATATACTTGACATGCGGAAAACAGCAGCAATAAACTGACACGATCATATGCTACGTTTGTAATTTGGGTCTTGTCCATCACATCATTCTCCCAATGATGTGATCCCGTTATCAAATGACATCTCATGTCCATGGCTAGGAAACCTTAACCATCCTTTGATCAACGAGCTAGTCTATTAGAGGCATACTAGGGACATGGTTTTGTCTATGTATCCACACATGCATTTAAGTCTCCGATCAATACAATTATAGCATGGATAATAAATGATTATCATGAACAAGGAAATATGATAATAACTAATTTATTATTGCCTCTAGGGCATATTTCCAACATTATATGCATTAATATGCTATTTTATTTTATTTTTGGGACTAACCTATTAACCTAGTGCCCAGTGCCAGTTTCTATTTTTTCCTTGTTTTTGAGTGTTGCGGAAAAGGAATATGAAATGGAGTCCAGACAGAATAAAATTCTAAGATGATTGTTCTTGGACCAAAAGGAACCCTAGAGACTTGGATAAGAGGCCAGAAGATCTACGGGTGGGCCACAAGCCACCTAGGCACGCCCTAGGGGGGGGTCACGCCCCCTGGCTTGTGGGCCCCCGTAGCTCCTCCAACCCCAATTCTTCGCCTATAAATTCAGGAATATTACAAAAATACCAAAGAGATCCACAATAATACTTTTCCGCCACTGCAAGCCTTTGTTCCCATGAGATCCAATCTTGGAGCCTTTTCCGGTAATCTGCCGGAGGGGGATTCGATCGCGGAGGGCATCTACATCGACTCCATTACCCTTTCGATGATGGGTGAGTAGTTCACCATAGACCTTTGGGTCCATAGCTAGTATCTAGATGGTTTCTTCTCTCTCTATGTTCTTCAATACCATGTTCTCCATGATCTTCATGGAGATCTATCCGATGTAATACTCTTTTGCGGTGTGTTTGTTGAGATCCAATGAATTGTGAGTTTATGATAAGATTATCTATGAATATTATTTGAATCTTCTCCGAAAATTCTTATATGCATGATTTCATATATTTCCAAGTCTCCTCGAGTTATTGGTTTGGTTTGGCCAACTAGATTAGTAATTCTTGCAATGGGAGAAGTGCTTAGTTTTGGGTTCAATCTTGCGGTGCTCTCAACCAGTGACAAAGTAGGGGTAGTAAGGCACGTATTTTTATTGTTGCCATCAAGGATAAAAATATGGGGTTTTCATCATATTTCTTGAGTTTATTCCTCTACATCATGTCATCTTTTTTAATGTGTTACTTTGTTCTTCATGAACTTAATACTCTAGATCTAGGCAGGAGTCGGTCGATGTGTGGAGTAATAGTAGTAGATGCAGAATTGTTTCGGTCTACTTGACATGGACGTGATGCCTATATGCATAATCATTGCCTTGGATATCTTCATAACTATGCTCTTTTCTATCAATTGCTCGACATTAACTTGTTCACCCACCATATTATTTTCCTTCAAGAGAGAAGCCTCGAATGAAACCTATGGTCCTCGGGTCTATTTTCCATAAATATTCTCAGATCTATAATCCAAAATACCAAAAATACCTTGATGCAATTTGATTTAATTTTATTTAGTTTCACTTCTAGCAATATTTTATATCTATCTCTATCAGATATCATCCTTGCAAGTAACCGTGAAGGGATTAACAACTCCTTTATAGCGTTGGGTGCAAGTGTTTGATTGTTTGTGTAGGTGCATAAATTGGGGCCTTGCTTGTACCACCTACTGGAGTGATACCTTGGTTCTCAACAACTGCGGGAAATTTTTATCTACTTTGCTGCATCACCCTTTACTCTTCAAGGGAAAACAAACGCAAACTCAAGAAGTAGCATCGATACTTGAGATCAAGGTGTGTAAGAGGAAGTCTGGATAATGGGGAGACAAGACTCAAGACTAAAAACATCACCTATGGGACATGAAAGTATGACTGGGATATGGGCACAAACACTACCGTCTATGATGCTATCACACGCTTAAGCTATCATCATCGAGTTGAGTTAGGAAATCACTACTTTGGAAAGTTTGGATGGCAGAAGGCCAATGGAGCACATATCATCTTGATGAACGAGGAGAAGATGAAGTTTTCACCTCTACTGGTGTATAATCAAGAACTCGAACATTACATCAAGAACCTTCAAATGGACCTTCTCGAAGCTTTATTTGACAAGGAAGAACTTTTTGGGGAACTCAAGGCCCAGAAGTTGAAGGTAGGCAAGTAGGAGAAGCGAGACCTCGAGATCCAGAAGATGTGTCGGGAACTGACTGAAAGTCGGACCATGGCACATGTCAAGGATGTTTAGATCCAAAATCTTAAGACCCAACTCCAGGAAATACAAGGATGTCACAATAAGATTCACTTCAACAGGGATGATCTAGCAGAAGAGCTTGAGCACATCAAGCACGACCAGAAGTAGCCCGTTGGAGATCAAGACCTGGATAAGCTAGCTTAGTAGTAGCCCCACCATAAGAGACTAAAGATGAACATTTTTTGATTAAAGTATCTGACCATACCAACCTTATGTGGGTGGCAATACTATGGAATTGATTCAATAAATGAATGTTTGGTTGTTAATATCTTCTGTTTATTACGCGGTTGGATACATACGATACTCGAAGGTTTGAATTTGTTTCAACCTTGAGAGACATAAGTTACGGAAGAATAAAATCTGACCTTCATATGGGAGAAACATCGGGAACTAGAAAACTCCCAAGCATTGAAGACCTGAAGTAATGAAGACTTGGTAACGAAACCATAGTAAACCATCCCGTTACAAAAGGTAGAAACCTTGAGCTAGGAATTGTTTGTTGATTGCGATAGGGTCTCTCTCTCTTTATCTTTCCCATACCAAGGCCTTGAACCCATGGACAAGATAATAACTTTCTCTCTCTTTATCTTCCTGGGACCAAAGCCTTGAACCCATGGACAAGATGATCACAAAACCTTTTTGGGAGGCAACAAACATTTCATCAAACAATATACATACTTCATTCCGAGTACCCATTTTCTTACACCTGCAGTGACACCCCTTTATGAGTATTTCCTCAAGGGCCCGGAAACGATCATGACCACTGACTAGTGATCATGATTATCCAAAGATCCTGAAGCATATGATGAAGCATATTCATCTTGAAAGAGATGCAATCTACAAAGGCTATCCCTTTCTAGAAAATGGAGTGGAACTTTGGTATGTGGAGGTACACCTCAAATGTGTGAAAGAAGTTTTTCCGAAGACTATGGGAAAATACTTTTTCATCTCACGTGTACCACGAGCAACCTTCTTTAACTCTATTCGAGATGCTGCCATGGAAGCCATACGTCAGATTGGAGAAATACTTGAAGCAAGACTCCTCCACACTCAGGTTTACCTGAGAGAAGTGCATGCAGAGATGATGGAAATGAAACTCATGACCACTATGATGAAGCAAAAGAGCAATGATTTTAAGGAGCACCTCACACAATTCCAGTGGGACTAAATCTTCCAAGGGTGACAAATGAATAAAGATGGACGTAATGCTTGACCATAACAAACTATGTGGATGGCAGCATTTGTAATAAAGTACTTTTGAATTTGGAGTTTTGAGAAGTGATTAAGGATGTAATGGAGGAATGAATATGAAAATAATATGATCTATTGATGAACATGTACCTTTTAATGGTGAATAGACCAATGGAAAGGAAAATGTACTCCACGGAGTGGAGTGTGGACCAAAAATAAGACTGAGAATTATTTTAATATGATGATTACCCCATGAGTATAAAGGAATGAAGTACTGATGAATTTAATGAGGAATATGGAACAATAGTAACTCAAAGGATGAATTAAAGTTGTACAAGTGTTGAAGTGGGCCTACAACAAACAGACCCAAGAGTTAATAAGGATCAAGCACAACCTTGATGAATGAAGAAATTTAAAAGAAATTGTGATACCGTCAGTAGACGTTACATGGGAAAATACAACAACCCGAGAGTTGTGAACAACCCGAGCTTGTTGCATCCTCACCACTTAACCATACCTCACACATTAAGCTTTAATAGTCTTGATACCCTTGGAAATGAGATTGATGAGTCCCTATGGCTCACAGATTACTAAAACAACAGTTCCAGGTACAGGTAATGTGATGCTTTGACGTGAACGCGATGCTTGTTTGATTTGGAGTTCTTCTTCTTCATCATCATCGATCTAGGATGGGTTCCAGGCGGCAGCCTGGGATAGCAAGGATGGATGTCATTTTATCGTTTGTTTTCGTCCGTAGTCGGACCCTGCTCTTTGGTATGATGATTGAATATCTTGTTGTATTCATGTGATCTTGTTCTAGCTTGTGTCGAGTATATGACAATTCCATATATAAATCTCTTATGTACATGTACTTGTAATGATATCCATTCTTGCAAAACAACGAGATGCGCTTCTATCCCTGTCGAGGCCCTCGAGCGAAAATAATGATATGATCTCATCTTGGGCATTACAAGTTGGTATTAGTTCCAGTACTGACCTAGGAGACCCCTTGATTGGTCGAACTTGGCCGCGTCAAGTCTAGTGAAAACTATTTTGAGTTTAGTTATATATCGGAGAGTAGGATTCCTTTCCCTCCTATTCTATGCTCTGGTGAGGAATTATGACTTAAGTATTTTAATTCTATCCTCTTCTCACTCAAAAATAATTTAGGATCATGCGGGTATTTTTGGAATCTATATGATGCCGATGTGATGGAGATTTGTACTTGGTGCCTCTTGTTACCGAGGAGTAGAGATCCAAGGGATTCTTGACACATCATTATCATTCAATTTTGTTAGTACATCAGGACGAAGGATGTTCGAAATTCCTTCAATACTAGTAGTGGCAAGAGGAGTCCGGCATCCAGAGTACTGGTGGAGAGACTTCGGATGTACTGCCATAATTGGTATCGTTGTGATTACGAGGGTCCGAGGTAGATGTGTTTCCGAGACCTCTGGTTATGTGTTGACGGATGTGTTACATTGGAGCGTAGTATTACCGTTAGGAGTTGAGTGATGGACTTTGCTCCTTGTATCCATGAACCCGATTGCATAACCGAAAGATTTTGGGAGTTCTCAAGTGGGAATTCAAGTAGTTACCTAGGCTATCTTTCTAACAAATGTGTGATGTGAGGATGGGGTTCGACATCTAATGGATCCATTTGTTCAGGGTCGTTCTTACAATGGACAGTATCGATTTATGTCATCAAATATGCTTCGTCAATCCTTGTAGTTCGCTATGCCTAGGGAGCATATTCGAGCGTCATTTCAATATGACAATCCAATGTACAATCGAGACCGTGCGAACCTTACCATGAAAATGTCGAGCGGAATCTCTGTCATGAATTTGTTCTGGCTTGTTTCATAAGCCCATCCTTTTTTTGTTTTGTATATGGTAATTCGTTGTGCTTCGATGTCAACTGGTGATCTGATATCTTTCCGAAGCAGTGTTCTCATATTTCTATGGGAATGCTAATCCTTTTTCTACATCAAATTGTCATTTCAAATCTTATTCGTAACCGGTGCTTTTATCTTCAAGAAGATTCAATCCTTCAAATATTTGCAAGATCAATCCTCATATTTATTTCCGGAGTTATTTTCATCTGTCTTAAGTTGTCTTTGTTTTTACCCACCCTCTTGTCCTTTTTCTTCAGTCATTAAATTCTCATCTAGGTGCCTTTATCTTCATTGACACTTCCGCTATCATTTCTTCCATTTGGTATCTAATGATTTCTTGTGGAGATTCTTAGGAGTTTCAGTTTCAAGATCTATCCTCATATTATTTATTATTGTTGTTATTCTTCCCCGGTGGATTCAATTCAAGCTCTCGGTGTTCACCATATCCTTTTCGTGAGTTAAATGCTTTCTCGTGTTGGAATTCTTATTCAATCCCCTCTTGTTTATTCAACTCTCCCTATTCTATCTGAAGTGGCAAGGTATCTTAGAAGACTTTCATTCCCATTCATATCCTCGTAAATTATTTCAAGTCTCTCATATCATCAAGCTCTTAATTTATATCGGTGCAATCTCTCTTTCTAAGCAATTGTTTCAATGGTGTTTCCCTTTGAGTGGGCCCATAA
Source organism: Hordeum marinum (assembly GCA_022496015.1). NCBI lineage: Eukaryota > Viridiplantae > Streptophyta > Magnoliopsida > Poales > Poaceae > Hordeum > Hordeum marinum. The sequence goes on from CM039675.1 coordinate 120,175,031, forward strand.
CCCACAGGTATTTTCCCCCAGATCTTACCTTGCTCTTCTAATCTTTTCTGGAGATCTCAAGTTCTTTTCAAACATGACATAAGAATGAATTTCATTAGTCCTATTCCTTCTCCAAGATCATTTCGAATTATCTTATTCATTGGCTGAACCTTTCCTTATTCATTTGTTCCAGAGTGTTTCAGTAATTCTTGGTGGTGTTTCTTGCCATCATTCTCTACGTTGAAGACCGAAGGATAGTTTCTCTTAATCTTGGGCCATTCTCTTGAAGGTCCGTCATATCATCTTGATTATATCCTCTCATTTTGTTTCCATTCATTGGAAATTCCTCCCATATCTATCCGGTTTATTTTATAGTTGTTCCATTTCTCGATCCTCCGAAGGCCGTCATTTCCGAAGATTTCGTCGTTCTCAGCTTTTAGCTTTTGTTCTCAAATTCTTCTCAATTGTTGTGTCTTTGTTCGTATCTCAATTATTCCGGTGCTTCATTCAAGATTTCTCTAGGCCGATCATGATCTCTTTGTTTTCATGTATATCCTTTCATTTGAGGCATCCCCATTCGTTTCAAATTCCTACCGGTGTTTTCGTGAAGACTTCTTCAAGTTCGTGTTATCCCTCTCCAAACTTTTTAAGAAGAATAAGTAGTATGCCAAATCCGTTGCTTGTCATCAATTTAACTTGATGAAAGATAAGCGTAACATAATTCTTATTCTTGTTCATCAAGGTGATCTCAATCCTTCTTCCGGAGTTGTTCATGATATCAAATTATCGCGTATAGTTATTCATCTTTTCTTTTCTGGAGTTCCAAGTTTTCTCAAGTATCTCTTTGTGAAGTTCTGTCTAAATATTTGCAAGGTCATAATCTTATTATTTTCAACCTTCAATTCTTTCGTTCATTCTTTTCTATACGAAGGTTCTTCATGGTGGCTCTTCAAGGATTTAATTCCTTCTCAAGTGTTCTTCAAGATTCTTATTGGAGAGGCTCAAGTATCATTCGTCTTGTATTCCGAAGTGTAATTCATTCTCTCTTATCTTTTGAGATGGTGTTATAGCATTCATGATTCATCAGGAGTGTCGAAGATAATTTATCAAGAATGGGATATTTAAACCCATCATTCCTTTCTCGGAGTAATTTAGGATGGATTGCACCTAAGGCATTTCCTAAGGATTGTTGTTGTTATGGTGTTTATCAATGATCCAAGTTCTCAATGTATCCTCCTGGTGAAAGAAGTTTTGCATCTCTTGTTGCTCCCAACCAATGAATTGTTTCCGTTTGTGGACAGTTGTCACCTCATAATTTTGAGATGTTTACAATAAGCCCACAACAAGATTATTCTTTTGTTGTTGATTTCCAACAACTCCGTTCAATCCTTCCTTGTGACGATGCTTTTCCAACTCAATTGTGGTAGAAGTTGTCATTTTCTTCTCCGGTCCTTTTTTCCATCGGTCTAGCTTCTATTTTTTTTTCTAGAGGCATTGTGATATTGCTCTCTTAAATATATCATCTTGTTTTGTCAAGATAATGTTCTTCCCTTGCTTTTCCATTCAACCGGAGTGTTGTGTTCTCTTTTCAAGTTCCTTCCATACTATCAAATTTTTGCCTCCCTTTTCTACTGAAGTGTTGCCAAATTTCTTTTGAATTTCTGCGTGTTCCTTGTGACATTCTTCATATCTTGCAACCCCAAGGTTCTAGGCATGCTTCTTATTCCTCTATTCTATCGGAGTGCTTTCAAACTCGTTCATATCCATTGCATCCTTCAGTTGAAGCTCCTAAACCTTTCAATGCTGAATGTTTTACTCATTGGTCAAAGAAGCAACTAAGTTTTACCTCTTCCTCGTGCTTTTCTCTTCTCCTTCTCATTCTAAGATCTCGGGGCGAGATCTCTTGTTAGTGAAGGAGAGTTGTAACAGCCCTAGACCGACGCTCCAGAAGATTCCCCTTCTATTTCCATTCTCGTCATGTGATTCGTTTGGTTGTCGCATTCATGATCGCATCATTCACATCATTTGCATAGCATCATCACTCATTTTTGAAAACTTGCATCCGTTCATAGTTGTCGGCTCTCCCCGTTCTTGTTGATGACAATTTTGAGACCAACCACACACGCATGCGCCCGCGACATCGATAAAATATTGTTTTTAAAGTGCATATGGAATATCCTTGGATTGGGTCGAAAGTTGGCGTGCAGTCTTGTTATATTGTAGGTAGGCCTCCTGCCAAATTTTGTCGCATTCTGAGTTCGTTTGATACCAGAACGATCGACCGTAACGGCAACGTCATCGGTTTATTCATTGGTCATTTTCTGTGTGTTTAAAACTCAGGTCACGGGCTCAAATTTCCCTCCTATCTCAATCCACACCCCCTCTCCACAGCCCACCATAGCCCCTCCACTTTCGGACCGTCAGATCAAGATCCAAAGGTCCAAAAACGGATAAAAAACCTAACCTACCCCCGTTTTTCTTATTTAAAAACCCCTACCCTGCCCCTAATCGAAACCCTAGCCCCCTCCCTGAAATCCGCACCACCGCCGGCCTCCAACCACCTAGTTGTTGCCCCCGTCTCGCACCTCCCACCACAGCGTGCCTGCTCGGCCCGAATCGCACTGCCACCGCTCCTCCTAAACCCCGCTCACCCATAGCCACAGGAGCGCCCGAGCCAGGTTGGCTCTGCGCCCGAGCCAGGTCGTCACAGCCCTCGTCGGACCTCACCGGAGGTCGCCGCCCGCTGGACCTAGGCCGGAGATCCCGCGCCTCGCGCTCTCTCCTCCCTGGCCTCTCTCCCTCCTCTAATCTCTCTCTCTCTCTGTGTTCTACAGATCTGCCAGCCATGGCCGCCATTGTTGATGTTCGTCCCCGTCCATGCTGGAAATGGAGGGATCTGGCAGTCCTGAGCCCGCCTTCGCCGGATCCAGCCTCTCCACCGCCACCCTTGCCTGCCTTACCACCGGTGCCGAAGAGCTCTGCGTCGCCATGGCTCCCGGTTGGGAAGGAGACGTCGACCCGAGCGCGACCGCCTCTTGCGCCATGGGCCATGACCCCACTGCAGCCCAGCTCCAACCGCTCCACCAACATGGGCTCGACCCGCTTGGTGAGCTCCCCTCTATCCTAACTCGCCCCCTATCCATCGCTCATGGTGTCCTTTAGCTATCTAGAGGCAACGGGCCAGTTTAGTTTTGGCCCGTGCATTGTTTTTTCTTGCTAGACGAATTTCCTATTTAACACGACATGTCATAATTTCCGAAAATTGCCATGATATAAAATTGCTAATAACTAATTAACCGTGCATCGCATGTAAAAACTTTATATCTGTAACATGCCTAGAATTTCAGGTAGATTCACAATTTCCCACTCTCACATGTGTTCAAAATGTTTACACTTGCTGTTTGCATTAATTTGTGTGAATGCCATGCTAAAACTGTTTTTGTCATAACTAAATAATCGTAGCTCCGTTTAAAATGTTCCACGTATGTAACTTGACTAGAAAAAATTGTAGAATAACATGGTGCATCTTATTTTTCTGTTTAACCAATATAAAATATGATTAGTTAAGATCTGGAACAATTATAAATTAACATATGGGGTCGTTTTGAAAATACTATAAGTTGTTTCCAACCTCATTTAAGATGCATGGATAGTGTTGTTTGTTTATGCTTCACCTCTTGCCATATTTAACAACATTTAATATTGTCGTGTACCTAAACGAGAGTGAACTAAGTAATTCAAATGTGGAGTTTCGTCAATATGCAACCCGTTGCATATTGAACATCACTTAACATGTAGAAGTTGATTGTTGTGCTTTGCCATGTCATGCATAACATGCATCATATTGGTTTGCGCATCATGTCATGTTTATGTTGTGGTGTACCGTGTGTTGATTGTTGTTGTTAGATTGTTCCTTCTCGATAGAGTTTCAAAAGTGTTTGGAGTGTGGGGGTTTGTTCGTCTACTTCACGGATCGTCTTCTTAATGGATTCGTTCTTCTTCTAAGCAGGATCTCAGGAAAGCTGATCATTTCCCTGGATACCATTACTATCATTGCCATGATAGTTGTCCTGTTTTCTATCTCTATGTCACACTACCTACCACTTGTTTGTCAAGCCTCCCAACATTGCCATGATAAGCCTCTAACCCCTCCACATCCCAACAAACCTTTGTTTGGCTATGTTATCGCTTGCTCAGCCTTCTTATAGCGTTTCTAGATGTATGTGCAATTGCTTCCATGTGACAACATGGATCTTTTGTTGTATCACAATATTATTGCTATTTAATTTAATGCACCTATATACTTGGTAAAAGTTGGAAGGCTTGGCCTTTTTCTCGGTGTTTTGTTCCATCTTTGCCGCCCTAGTTACTTGTGTACCGGTGTTATGTTCCATATTGAGCGCTCCTAACATGCTCGGGGTTGCTATGGGGACCCCCTTGATTTTTGTTTTGGGATAAAACTTATCTGGCAAGGGCCAACATTGGTACTACATTTGCCTAATAATAAATAAAATTGCATAGGGACCCACCGACACTAGCGGATCTTTAATCAACAACCCGAGCCAATGCTCCACATGAGTGTTGGTCCAAATCTAGAGCACCGTGCAGGGCCAACCCGAGGCAACTCAGGAGATCTCTATCATGCCACCGTACACTTCACTTATCTATCGTGCCCTAAGAATGAGATACACAGCTCCTATCGGGTTTGTCGACACGTCGGGCGGTCTTGCTGAATTTCTTTTACCTTTATCGAACGTCTTGTGCGAGGAATTTCGAATGCACTTCGGGCTATCTCAAGGTTGAGATTTCCCTATCGAATATCCAAGGAGATCATGGGTTTCATGGTCAAGGTTATTGTTGGGCAACGTTGCATGGGAAACAAAAAATTTCCTACGCACACGCAAGATCTATCCATGGTGATGAGCATCTACGAGAGCGAGAGTGGATCTACATACCCTTGTAGATCACTAAGTGGAAGCGTTAAGAAACGCGGTTAATGTAGTTGAACATCTGCGCGATCCAAATCGCCGAGCATCCCGCGATCCCATCATGATCCACCTCGCTATCCAATCACGATACATCTTGCGATCCCATCATGATCCGTCTCGCGATCTTGATCATGGTCCTTCTGATCTAGCGGCGAACGGACGGCACCTCTACGTTCAACACACATACGGCTTGATGACGCATTCGCCTCCTCGATCCAGCGAGCGATGGTGAAGTAGTAGATAAGTTCCAGTAGGACGACGACGTGGTGACGGTGTTGGTGAAGAACAATCTCCACAAGGCTTCGCCAAGCACAATGGAAACTATGACGGGTGATAAACTATAGGGACGGGGTTGCCAGCACACGGCTTGGGGTTTCTTGATCTATTCCAGGTTCTAGCCCTGCCCCTTTATTTATATGCTGAGCCCTGGGGTCGAAACTTGGAGAAAAATCCTCCTCGAGGTCGGTTTGCCCGCAAGGCAAGAGTCCTCCTTGGACTCTAGGACCAGACGCCAAGGTCCCCGGCGTCTGGCCCGAGACGCCAGGGTCACAGGCGTCTGGCTCCTGGCCTCCGCAAAACACCTTTTGCACCTTCCTATAGCCTCATGGGCTTTACCCATTGGCACAAATAAAGTGTTCTTGTACCCCCAAACCTTTTGGGAAACATCCGAAACTCTTACCGGTGAATTTCGGAACCCTTCCGGACACCAAACACTATTATCACATATATCAATCTTTACCTCCGGACTATTCCAGAGCTCCTCGTCATGTTCGGGATCTCATCCGCGACTCTGAACAACTTTAGGTCACCAACATAATATCTCAACTATACATATATCGTCACCAAACGTTAAGTGTTTAGACCCTGTGGGTTCGAGAACTATGCAGACATGACCGAGACACCTCTACGGTCAATAACCAATAGCGGGACCTGGATGCCCCCATTGGCTGCTACATATTCTACAAAGATCTTTATCGGTTGAACCTCTATGTAAAGGATTCAGTTAATCCCGTATGTTGTTCCCTTTGTTCATCATTATGTTACTTGCCCGAGATTTGATCGTCGGTTTCTCTATACCTAGTTCAATATCGTTACCGGCAAGTCCCTTTACTCATTCCGTAATACAAGATCTCGTGGCTAATACTTAGTCACATTTCTTGCAAGGCTTATTGTGATGTTGTATTACTGAGTGGGCCCTAAGATACCTCTCCGTCACATGGAGTAAGAAATTCCAGTCTTGATCGATGCCAACCCAATAGACACCCTCAGAGACCCAATTACGTTGCGACATTTGATACAAACAAGGTACTCCTGCAGTGTCAGTGAGCTGCATGATCTCATGGTCATAGGAACAGATACTTGACATGCAGAAAACTGTAGCAATAAACTGACACGATCATATGCTACTTTTATAGATTGGGTCTTGTCCATCACATCATTCTCCTAATGATGTGACCCCGTTATCAAATGACATCTCATGTCCATGTCTAGGAAACCTTGACCATCTTTGATCAACGAGCTAGTCTACTAGAGGCATACAAGGGACATAATGTTGTCTATATAACCACACATGTATTTAGTTTCCAATCAATACAATTATAGCATGGATAATAAACGATTATCACGAACAAGGAAATATAATAATAACCAAATTATTATTGCCTCTAGGGCATATTTCCAACAGTCTCCCACTTGCACTAGAGTCAATAATCTAGTTCACATCACCATGTGATTTACCTAGTTATGAATCTAACACCCAATAAGTTCTGGGGTCCGATCATGCTTTGCATGTGAGAGAGGTCTTTAGTCAACGGGTCTGCGACATTCAGATCCGTGTGTACTTTGCAAATCTCTATGGCATACTATTGACAGTTCTACCACACTCCACTTGGAACTATTCCAAGTGACTGCTCCACTATACGTATCCGGATTGCTACTAAGAGTCATCCGGATTGGTGTTAAAGCTTGCATCGAGGGAACTCTTTATGACGAACTCTTTATCACCTCCATAATCGAGAAACATCTCCTTAGTCCTCTAGTTACTAAGGATAATTTTGACCACTGTCCAGTGATCCACTCTTGGATCACTTTTGTACCCCTTGACCTATGGGCTCTATATTATGCCATGCTGCGTACCGCACCTAGTGTGTGCCTTGCCATGAGTCTGTCAAGGGGTACAAAACCTTTTAGCATCCTTAGGACTAACAAAACCTCTTGGTTGTATCACATACAACATTTCCTCAAGTAAACCGTTAAGGAAACAATGTTTTGACATCCATCTACTAGATTTCATAATTGAAAAATGCAGCAACTGCTAACATAATTCCAACAGACTTCAGCATCGCTACGAGTAAGAAAATCTCATCGCAGTAAACTCCTTGAACTTGTCGAAAACTTCCTTGTGACAAGTCGAGATTTATGAATGGTGACATTTACCATCAGCGTCTGTCTTCATCTTGAAGGTCCATTTGTACTCAACGACCTGCCATCCAACGGGCAAGTCTACCAAAGTCTATACTTGGTTTTCATACATGGATCCTTTCTCGGATTTCATGGCCTCTAACCATTTGTCAGAATCCGGGCCCATCATTGCTTCTCCATAGCTCGTAGGTTCATCGTTTGTCCAAAAATATGACCTCTAAGACAGGGTTGTCGTACTACTTAGGAGCAGTACACATCCTTGTCGACCTACGAGGTTCAATAGTGACTTGATCCGAAGTTTCATGATCATCATCATTAACTTCCTCTTGAACTAACGTAGGCTCCACAGAAACATCTTTCTGTGCTGCGCTACTCTCTGGTTGAAACAAAGGTTCAAAAAGCTCATCAAGTTCTATCTTCCTCCCACTAAATTCTTTCGAGAGAAACTCTTTCTCGAGAAAGGACCCATTTTAACAACAAACACTTTGCACTCGGATCTGAGATAGAAGGTATACCCAACTGTTCTTAGGGTATTCTATGAAGATGCATTTGTCCTCTTTGGGTTCGAGCTCATTAGATGAAAACCCTTTTTCATATAAGCGTCGCAGCCCCAAACATTAAGAAATGACATCTTAGGTTTCTATCAAACCATAATTCCTACGGTGTCATCTCAACACATTTAGATGGTGCCCTATTTAAAGTGAATGTAGTTGTCTCTAATGCATAACCCCAAAACGATAGTGGCAAATCGATAAGAGACATCATAGTTCGCACCATATCCAATAGCGCACGACTACAACATTCGGACACACCATCACACTATGGTGTTCCAGGTGGCGTGAGCTGTGAAACAACTTTCACACTGTCTAAAGTTGTATGCCAAACTCGTAACTCAGATATTCACCTTCACGATCACATCGTAGACATTTTTATCTTCTTTTCACGATGATCTTTAAACTTCGCTCTGAATTTGTTTGAACTTTTCAAACGTTTCAGACTTGTGTTTCATTAAGCCAATATACTCATATATACTCAAATCATTAGCGAAGGTAAGAAAAATAACGATATCCACTGGATGCTACAACACTCATTGGATAGCATACATCAACATGTATTATTTCTAATAAGTTACTAGCCCGATCCATCATACTGAAAACGGGGTCTTTAGTCATTTTGCCCAAGAGGCATGGTCCGCATGTCTCAACCGATTCGAAACTGAATGAGTCCAAAGATCCATCTGCATGGAGTTGCTTCATGTGATTTATACCAATATGACATTTAGCGGCAGTGCCACACGTATGTGGTACTATCATTATTAACTTTGCATCTTTTGGCATCAATGTTATGAACATGTGTATTACTACGGTCAAGATCCAACAAACCAATCTCATTGGGTGCATGACCGTTGAAGGTATTATTCATGTAAACAGAATAACCATTATTCTCTCACTTAAAAGAAAAAATGTATTGCAATAAACATGATCTAATCATGTTCATGCTTAATGCAAACACCAAATAACATTTATTTAGGTTTGTCACTAATCCCAAAGGTAGACAGAGCGTGCGATGTTGATCACATCAACCTTGGAGACATTTCCAACACATCATCACCTCACCGTTAGCTAGTCTCCATTTATTCAGTAGCTTTTATTTCGAGTTACTAACATTTGGCAATCGAACCGCTATCCAATACCTAGGTGCTACTAGGAGTACTAGCAAGGTACACATCAATAACACGTATATCAAATATATTTTTGTCGACGTTGCCAGCCTTCTTAACTACCAAGTATCTAGGGTTGTTCCGCTTCAGCGACCACTCTCCTCATAATACAAGAACTTAGTCTCGGGTTTGGGTTCAACTTTTGGTTGCTTCACTGTAGCAGCAACTGACTTGCCATCCATGAAGTTTACCTGCTTACCCTTTCCCTTTTCGAAACTAGTGGTTTACTAACCATCAACACTTGATGCTCCTTCTTGATATCTACCTTTGGGGTGTCAAACATCGTGAATAGCTGAGGGATCATCATTTGCATCCCTGGCATAATTATAGTTCATCACGAAATTCTAGTAGCTTAGTGATACAGACTTGGAGAACAATATCAATCACTACCGTATCTGGAAGATCAACTCCCACTCGATTCAAACGATTGTAGCACCTAGACAATCTAAGCACATGCTCAACGATTGAGCTATTATCCTTCATCTTGTAGGCAAAGAATCTTGTTGGCGATCTCATATCTCACAACACGGGACGAGCCTCAGATCCCAATTTCAGCTCTTAGAACATCTCATATGTTTTTTGATGTTCAAAACATTTTGGAGCCTCAATTCTAAGCCATAATGCATGGCGCACTGAACTATCAAGTATTCATTAGAACGTGCCTGTCAGATGTTCACAACATCTATAGACGATGCTTGAGGGGTTGGCACACCGAGCGGAGCATCAAGGACATAAGCCTTCTATGCAGCAACGAGGACAATCCTCAGATCACGGACCCAATATGCATTATTGCTGCCATCATATTTCAATTCTATTTCTCTAGGAACATATAAAAAATCATGGGAGCTACAACGTGAGCTAGTAATCTATAACATAATTTGCAAAGACACTTTGACTATGTTCATGATAATGAGTTCAATTAATCATATAATGAGTTCAATTAATCATATTACCTAAGAACTCCCACTCAAATTGACATCCCTCCGGTCATTCGAGTGATACATGATCCAAATTCACCAACTCAAGTTCAATCATCACGTGAGATGAGGTGGTTTCAATGGTGAACATCATCATGTTGATCATATCTACTATATGACTCATGTTCGACCTTTCGGTCTCTTGTGTTCCGAGGCCATGTCTGTACATGCTAGGCTTGTCAAGTTTAACGCGAGTGTTCCACATGTGCAACACTGGCTTGCACCCGTTGTATCTGAACGTAGAGTCTATCACACCTGATCATCACGTGGTGTCTCGACACGATGAACTTTTGCAACGGTGCACACTCGGGGAGAACAAAATTTATCTTGAAATTTTAGTGAGGGATCATCTTATAATGCTACCATCGTCCTAAGCAAAACAAGGTGCATAAAAGGATTAACATCACATGCAAATCCTAAGTGGCATGATATGGCCATGAACTTGTGTTTTTGATCTCCATCCTTAAAGCACCGGCATGGTGTCCATCGTCACCGGCATGACACCATGATCTCCATCATCTTGATCTCCATCAATGTGTCGCCATCAGGGTTGTCGTGCCCACCATGCTCATACTACTACTGCTACCGCTTAGCGATAAAGTAAAGCATTACATATTGCTTAACGATTGACACGCATGTCATACAATAATTAAAGACAACCCTATGGCTCCTGCCAGTTGCCGTACTCATCGACATGCAAGTCGTGATATTCTATACAAAACATGATCATCTCAACATCACATATATCTCATCATGTAATTGGCCACATCACATCACAACATACCCTGCAAAAATAAGTTAGACGTCTCTAATTGTTGTTTCCAGTTTTACGTGGCTGCTACGGGTATCTAGCAAGAACAATTCTCACCTACGCAAAAACTACAACGGTGATACATAAGTTGCTTTTCAACCTTCTCAAGGAACGCCTTTGTCGAATCCGATCCAACTAAAGTAGGAGAAATAGACACCCGCCAGCCATCTTTGTGCAACAAAGTTACACGTCAGTCGATGGAACCAGTCTCTTGTAAGTGTACGAGTAAGGTTGGTCTGGGCCGCTTCATCCCATAATACCGCTGAACCAAAACACGACCAAGGGAGGAAGCAATATAAGCATCAACGCCCACAAACTCCTTTGTGTTCTACTCGAGATCTCATCTACACATAGACCTAGCTCATGATGCTACTGTTGGGGAACGTTGCATGGGAAACAAAAAAATTCCTACACACACGCAAGATCTATCCATGGTGATGAGCATCTATGAGAGGGAGAGTGGATCTACATACCCTTGTAGACCACTAAGCGGAAGCGTTAAGAAATGCGGTTTATATAGTCGAATGTCTTTGCGATCCAAATCGCCGACCGTCCCGCGATCCCATCATGATCCATCTCACGATCCAATCGCGATCCGTCTCGCGATCCCATCACAATCCGTCTCGCGATCTTGATCATGGTCCTTCCGATCTAGCATTGAACGGACGGCACCTCCTGTTGGAGATATGCCCTAGAGGCAATCATGTATGATGATATTTCCTATGTGTTTATGAATAAAGATAGTCCTTGGACATTATCATTGATGTGTATTAAAAAGTATGTGACTTGTTTCTGAGACTATGCATTGTATGATGACAGTCCTAAATGGTCCCTAGTTGAAAGGGTTGTGTGGACGCGTGGCCAGTTAGACTAGCATATGACACATTGGATGGTTCGGTCTCACTGGCCATGTAGCATTGGATGCTAGCCAAATAATATGGACTCAGAAAGGTCTGGTCGGAGTCGACATAGTCGGATCTGAGTCGAGATAAGGTCTGAGTTGGACAAGCTCAACTTAGAGACGCAACGATAGGTCATATGTGAGTCTCTAGTAAAACATACGTTCTATGTCCTAAGACCTGAGCTAACGCATGTACTCGGAATGGTGATAGACTTGCTTTGGGCTGACCAAATGCTACTCCGTGACTAGGTAGTTACAAAGGTAGGTTTCGGGCTTGTCTAGACCCATGCTGCGAGACATGGTCGAGCAAGATGGGATTTGCCCCTCCTACCAGGAGAGATATACTCTAGGCCCCCTCGGGTGATCCGACCTGGATAAGCATGGCCATGCGATGAGGATTATGAGATAATCCGAATGTCGGTCAGATTCACCAAAATGAGAAAGAGGTCGTGCTGCAACAAGGGTGACCATTTCGCCTTGTGCACGACAACATATATCGTGAGGCAAAGGGAACAGAAGTGTGAAGTACAGGTTCGCCTAACCAGTTTCATCGAACACTTGGAGTCAGCACGTCTTGCTAGAGGCCTCTACCGACCAATTGAGTCGGATGTCATCTGACTCGCAACCAAGTGGACGAGAACCTAAAGGGTCGCGCGCTGAAGGGAAGGAACACATGGGCTTTAGGATCCGTGCGAGGCCCAAGAGTTGAGCCCGCGCCAGATGCTTATATATAGTGGAGGTGCGGAACACCCATCCGATTGATCGCTTTGACACCGTCATTGGGGCTTTGCATGAGTTGCAACTAGCCAACTCCACTCGCCGCTGCCGACCGTGTGATCGGACCTAGCAGTCCACCGCACGGGTGCTCCTCCTACATGCGCGGATACCGTTAGAGGCGGTGTACTTGCACCGCTCCGGCGAACCTGTACATGGGATCCGGCGATCGGCTGTTCGAGGGAGATTGGAACGGTTGTTTGAGGGAGATCGGACGAGGAGGAGACGGAACACACGAACGCGCGGCCGCAACTGCTGCATGGCACTACGTGTCTAGTGGTAGCAATCTGTGATCCATCTCCGTAGCAAGTTCTTGGAAGTTCTGTGCGTAGAAATCTTTTAATTGGCATGCGATGCACCTACGGTAGAACCCAAAAGTGGTATCAGAGCCTCTGCTATAGGTTTTGGATTTAGATCGGTAGCATATGTGATATGTGGCGGCGACAGATGTGATTTGTCGTCGTTCATGAGCTTGGCTGTGTGCACGGTTGATGAGATCAACTGCACATCGGGATCGTTGAGGCTATGTTTACTATCAATCGGAATTGATGAGGTCGTGACACAACCTACCCTACCAGTCGGTATCCGCCATCGGGGTTAACCGTGAAACATAAATCCGAATTGGGTTCGTGATGATCGATGAGATCGGACAGATCAGAAAATTCAGCATGATCGGAGTGCAGATGTGATCTGTGATTTCCGAAAACATCGGGCATTGCCCGCACCCGCAAGGGGCTCTGCCCCTTCGAACCCCGCCCGCTAACTGGCTAGCGGGACCGTAGTGTGTGTAGTGCCTTGTATTTCGTACATGATCACACAAACCGGTAGAATGTGACTCTATGCATAAGTTTGTTTTGCAGGCTTGATGTGAATAGTATGGCTCGTATGTATGTGATGCATGTGTGTAACTTAACATGACATGCGTGTCATGATTGTTAGCCGGCCTGTCGATTATTGTCATTATATTGTATAAGGACCTGCCTGTCGATTTGTGATTCTCTGTAAATTCATTACTAGTTGTAGAAGTTGGAGGACGGAGATCAAGTACGAGGCTTTGGCGTCCTGACGAGACGGACAAGATGGAGTTCCACCTTGGTCATCGGAGTTGGAGCCGACCTGGAAGGTTGTCCATGAAGGAGCCATACTATTTCACATATTTATGTTTATATGTGATTGATATTGCTTCTTGTTTCTATGCATGTTATAATGGTAGAAAGATCCCTCATTAATATCAAGTATATTGTCATTCCGGATGTTGCAACTTCGCATGTCAAGTACGTCTAGTAGTGGGCTCATAAAATTGAGGTGCTACTAGGTGTCCTTGAACTGGAGGGTTCGTGTCGGAAACAGACATGCACTGCATTGGGTTAACTTGACAAGGCTATCAAAATGGTTTTGGGCCTTGTGGCAGAGAAGGTTGGGAGTCGGGGTATGAGATACCTACCCAACCGACATGAGTCGTATAGAGATATGATTAGCAAGGAGTTGCTTACCGAATAGGCAAGTAAGCTAGCAGTGATGCTAAAGCTCACTAGTCGCTCGTGCTAGACGGGTCCTGAATCACTGAGAGTTTGCGGAGGGATGCTGACTTCGGTGGGAGTAGTTCTGTTCAAGGCTTGAATTACTCTACATAAACACATTGCTTAGTGATTGCATATTTTCTGTAGTAGATCAATGGCACCACCTGCTCAACCCAACTTTGCATTGAAATCAATTCTGGAAAGGATAAACTGAATGGAACAAACTTTACCACTTGGTATAGAATATAAGAATTGTTCCCAAGCACGATAAAAAGGAACATGTTCTAGAGGATCCACTTCCAGAGGAACCTACCAAGAATGCTAATGCCACAACCAAGAATGCCCACCAGAAACTCGTTAATGAATCAAACGAGATCAGCTGCCTCATGCTGACTTGTATGGAGCCCGATTTGCAACAGCATTTCGAAAACATTCAGGCTTTTGATATGATCGAGAGTTTGAAGAGCATGTTTGAGGTGAGTGCTAGGACCGAAAGGTTCAACGTCTGGCAGTCCTTGACGGAATGTAAGCTGAAGGAGGGTGATCCACTAAGCCCGCATGTGATCAAGACGATCGGGTACGTGCAAGCTTTGGATCGGTTAGGCTTCCCACTTGGGGACGAGCTGTCCACGGATGTAATTTTGGGTTCTCTTCCACCTAGCTATGGAACGTTCGTCTCGAACTATCATATGCACGAGATGGATAAGAAGCTCACTGAATTGCATGGGATGCTCAAGGTGGCAGAGCAAGATATTAAGAAAGGCACGCATCAAGTGTTGATGGTTCAGAACTCGGCTATGTTCAAGAAGAGTTGGTCCAAGAAAAAGGGTAAGGCAAAGGGCACGGAGAAGGCTATCTTAGCCGCTAAGCCAAAGTCTGGACCAAACTCAAACACCATTTGCTTTCATTGCAAGGAAGCTGGTCACTAGAAGAGGAACTGTAGCAAGTGGGTTGTTGAGCACGGCAAGAAGGCCGGAGATGCTTGTTCAGGAAAAGGTACACTTGTTACATATGTTATAGACATTTACCTTGCTGACATACCTAGTAGCTCTTGGGTATTTGATACCGGATCGGTTGTTCATATTTGCAACTCGATGCAAGGGCTGGTAAGAACTAGGCGTGTGGCACAAAGGGAGATTGACATCATGGTTGGCAACAAAGTAAGAGTTGCTGAGTTGGAGGTTGGCACGATGCAGCTCAAGCTTCCTTCTGGATTTATTTTGGAATTGAATAATTGTTATTACATTCCCGCACTTAGTCGGAACATTAGTTCTTCCTTATGCTTGATGAGTCAAGGTTATGAATTCAATATAAAGGACAATGGTTGTTCATTTTATTTGAATGGAATGTTTGATGGCTATGCACCCATAGTAGATGGGCTATTTATTTTAAATCTAGAAACGGAACCAGTCTATAACGTGAATGTCAAGAGGCATAAGCCTAATGAGATAAGTCCAACATACTTCTGCATTGCCAGCTTGGACACATTAGTCTGAAACGCATGAAGAAGATCCATGATGATGGACTCCTAACTTCTTCCGACTTCGGGTCGTTCAAGACTTATGAATCATGCTTGCTAGGCAAGATGACTACGTCTACTTTTGCAAAGAGTTGCGAGAGAGCATCCGAGCTGTTGGAGCTTATACACAATGATGTGTGTGGTCCAATGAGCACAACGGCCAGAGGTGGCTATCAGTACTTTGTGACTTTTACCGATGACTTGAGTAGAGATGGATATATCTATTTGATGAGGCACAAGTCAGAAAATTTTGAAAAGTTCAAAGAGTTTCAAAACGAGGTTGAAAATCAGCTCGGCAAGACAATAAAACTTCTATGGTCAGATCATGGAGGTGAGTACATGATCCACGAGTTTGATAATCATCTGAAAAGCCGATGTATAGTACCTTGGCTCACACCTCCTAGTACGCCGTAGAGAAACGGTGTGTCAGAACGGAGAAATCGAACCTTATTGGACATGGTCCGGTCGATGGTGAGCAAATCGGATTTACCCTTGTCATTCTGGGGATACGCTCTAGAAACTGCAGCTTTCACACTTAATAGGGTACCATTTAAATCCGTAGACAAGACACAACATGAGATGTGGACTGGGAAGAGTCCTAGTATGTCTTTTCTAAAGATTTGGGGTTGTGAAGCATTTGTCAAGCGACTCATGTCGGACAAGCTTACACCCAAGTCGGATAAATGCATATTGGTGCGATATCCAAGGGAAACCTTGGGATATAACTTCTACTACCGAGATGAGAACAAAGTGTTTGTTGCTCGGAATGGGGTTTTCCTAGAGAAAGAGTTTATCAATTGGGAGGCCAGTGGGAGAACCGTGCGACTCGAAGAAATTCGAGAGCCACTCGGGGATGACTCGGCTGGTGATGAGATCATACCGGAGTTGATCAGGGAACCCGTAGTGGAATCGGCACCGGAGCCATGGAGGTCGGAAAGATTGCGCAGAGTGTGCGATGTATTGTTGCTGGAAAGAGATGAGTCAGCCATGTATGTAGAAGCGATGGTGAGCCCAGATTCCAAGGCATGGCTAGAGGCCATGAGATCCGAGTTAAAGTCCATGGATGAGAATCAAGTCTGGGACTTGGTTGATCCGCCACCTGGCGTAGTTGCCATTGGTTGCAAATGGGTATTTAAGAAGAAAACGGATGTGGATGGAAATGTTCAGATCCACAAAGCTTAGCTTGTCGCCAAAGGTTATGGACAAGTTCAAGGAATTGACTACGACGAGACCTACTCGCCGGTAGTGATGCTAAAGTCGGTGAGGATCATACTAGCTATAGCTGCATATTTTGATTATGAGATATGGCAGATGGATGTGAAAACTGCTTTCCTTCATGGAAATTTATAAGAGGATGTATACATGATACAGCCCGAAGGTTTTGTCGATCCAACTAATGCTGGTAAAATATGCAAGCTCAATAGATCCATTTATGGATTGAGGCAAGCAGCTCGGAGTTGGAACATTCGTTTTGATGAAGTCATCGTTGACCTTGGTTTCATCAAGAACGAAGAGGACTATTGTTTATACAAGAAGTCTAGTGGGAGCTCGGTAGTAATTTTGATCTTGTATGTGGATGACATACTGCTGATCGAAAATGATGTTTTGATGCTGAACTCAGTCAAGGAATCATTGAATGGCAACTTTTCGATGAAAGACCATGGAGAGGTAGTGTACATTTTAGACATCAAGATCTATAGAGATAGATCGAGGAGGCTGCTTGGCTTAAGCCAGAGCACGCACATAGACAAAGTGTTGAAGAGGTTCAACATGAGTGAGGCCAAGAAAGGGTTCTTGCCCGTCTCACATGGTGTAAGGCTAAGCAAGACTCAGAGTCCTACGACTTCTGATGAGTGAAACCGGATGAATAAGATTCCATATGCCTCGGCAATTGGATCCGTCATGTATGCCATGCTATGTACACGGCCTGATGTTGCCTATGCAATAAGCCTAACAAGCAGATACCAGGCCGACCCATGTGAGAGTCACTGGGTAGCGGTGAAAACTATCTTGAAGTACCTGAAAAGGACTAAAGAGATGTTCCTAGTTTATGGAGGTGAGCAGGAGCTCTGCATAAAGGGTTACACTGATGCTAGTTTCCAAACTGACAGGGATGATTGTCGATCGCAAACTGGATTCGTGTATGTCATGAATGGAGGAGCAGTGAGCTGGACGAGTTCCAAGCAAGATACGGTGGCCGACTCCACGACAGAGGCCGAATACATTGCGGCTTGTGAAGCCGCAAAGGAAGATGTTTGGATTCAAAAGTTCCTGGAAGATGTTGGTGTGTTCCCGGGCTGGTCAAAACCGTTGGACCTTTATTGCAATAATTCAGGTGCCATCGCACAGGCCATGGAGCCGAGACAACACCACAAGACCAGGCACATAGACCAAAAATATCACTTGATACGAAAGCTCGTAGAGAAAGCTGATACCAATTTATGCAACATTCATACGGATGCAAATGTTGCAGATCCGTTGACTAAGCCGCTTCCACAACCCAAGCATGAGGGGCACGTTAGAGCTATGGGCATTCGATGTCTATTTGATTGACTCTAGTGCAAGTGGGAGACTATTGGAGATATGCCCTAGAGGCAATCATGTATGATGATATTTCATGTGTGTTTATGAATAAAGATAGTCCTTGGACATTATCATTGATGTGTATTAACAAGTATGTGACTTGTTTGTGAGACTATGCATTGTATGATGACTGTCCTAAATGGTCCCTAGTTGAAAGGGTTGTGTGGACGCATAGCCAGTTAGACTAGCATATGACATGGTGGATGGTTCGGTCTCACTAACCATGTAGCATTGGATGCTAGCCAGATAATATGGACTCAGAAAGGTCTGGTCGGATTCGACATAGTGAGATCCGAGTCGAGATAAGGTCTGAGTTGGACAGACCCAACTATGAGATGCAACGATAGGTCATATGTGAGTCTCTAGTACAACATATGTTCTATGTCCTAAGACCTGAGTTGGCGCATGTATTCAGGATGGTGACAGACTTGCTTTGGGCTGACCAAACGCTACTCCGTGACTAGGTAGTTACAAAGGTAGGTTTCGGGCTTGTCCATACCCATGCTACGAGACATGGTCGAGCAAGATGGGATTTGCCCATCCTACCAGGAGAGATATACTCTGGGCCCCCTCGGGTGATCTGACCTAGAAAAGCATGGCCATGTGATGAGGATTATGAGATAATCCAAATGTTGGTCGGATTCACCGCAACGAGAAAGAGGTCGTGCTGCAACAAGGGTGACCATATTGCCTTGTGCAAAACAACATATATCTTTTTGGCAAATGGAATATAAGTGTGAAGTACAGGTTCGCCTAACCAGCTTCATCGGACACTTGGAGTCGGCACGTCTTGCTAGAGGCCGTTACCGACCGGTTGAGTCGGATGTCATCTGATTCGCGACCAAGTGGACGAAAACCTAAAGGGTCGCGCGCTGAAGGGAAGGAACACGTGGGCTTTAGGATCCATGCGAGGCCCAAGAGTAGAGCCCGCGTCGGATGCCTATATATAGTGGAGGTGCGGAACACCCATCCGGTTCATTGCTTTGGCGTCGTCATTAGGGCTTTGCATGAGTTACAACTAGCCACCTCCACTCGCCGCTGCCAACCGTGTGATCGGACCTAGCAGTCCACCACATGGGTGTTCCTCCTGCACGCGTGGATACCGTTAGAGGCGGTGCACTTGCGTTGCTCCGGCGAACCTGTACATGGGATCCGGCGATCGGCTGTTCGAGGGAGATCGGAACGGCTGTTCGAGGGAGATCAGACGAGGAGGAGACGAACCACACGAGAGCGCTGCCCCAACCGCTGCACAGCACTGTGCGTCTAGTGGTAACAATTTGTGATCCATCTTTGTAGCAAGTTCTTGGATGTTCTGTGCATAGAAATTTTTTAATTGGCATGCAATGCACCTATGGTAGAACCCAACACCTCCGTATTCAACACACGTACGACTTGACGATGCCTTCACCACCTCGATCCAGCGAGCGATGGTGAAGTAGTAGATGAGTTCCGGAAGTGCGAAGACGTGGTGACGGTGTTGGTGAACAACAATCTCTGCAGGGCTTCGACAAGCACAACGGAAACTATGATGGAGGATAAACAAGAGGGATGGGGTTGCTGACACACGTCTTGGGGTTTCTTGATCTGTTCCAGGTGCTAGCCCCCCCCCCTCCATTTATTTATATGCTGAGCCCTGGGGTCGAAACTTGGAGAAAAATCCTCCTCAAGGTCGGTTTGCCCGCAAGGCAAGAGTCCTCCTCGGACTCTAGGACCAGACGCCAAGGTCCTCGGCGTCTGGCCCCAGATGCCCGAGTCCCTGGTGTCTGGCCCCTGGCCTCCGCAACACACCTTTTGCACCTTCCTAAAGCCTCATGGGATTTACTCCTTGGCCTACATTAAGTGTTCTTGTACCCCGAACATTTTGGGAAACATCCAAAACTCTTTCCGGTGAATTACGGAACCCTTCCGGAGACCAAACATTATTATCCCACATATCAATCTTTACCTCTGGACTATTCCAGAGCTCCTCGTCATGTCCGGGATCACATTCGGGACTGTGAACAAGTTTTGGTCACCAACATAATGACTCAACTATACATATATCATCACCAAACGTTAAGTGCATAGACCCTGCGGGTTCGAGAACTATGCAGACATGACCGAGACACCTCTACGGTCAATAACCAATAGCGGGACCTGGATGCCCATATTGGCTCCTACATATTCTACGAAGATCTTATTGGTTGAACCTGTATGTCAAGGATTCAGTTAATCCCGTATGTTGTTCCCTTTGTTCTTCGATATGTTACTTGCCCGAGATTTGATCGTCGGTATCTCTATACCTAGTTCAATCTCGTTACTGACAACTCTCTTTACTCGTTCCATAATACAAGATCCCATGGCTGAAACTTAGTCACATTGCTTGCAAGGCTTATTGTGATGTTGTATTATCGAGTGGGCCCTGAGATACCTCTCCGTCACACGGAGTAACAAATCCCAGTCTTGATCCATGCTAACCCAACAGACAGCCTCAGAGATACCTGTAATGCACCTTTATGGTCACCCAATTACGTTGCGACATTTGATACACACAAGGTACTCCTCCCGTGTTAGTGAGTTGCATGATCTCATTGTCATAGGAATAGATACTTGACATGCAGAAAACTGTAGCAATAAACTAACACGATCATATGCTACGTTTATGGATTGGGTCTTGTCCATCACATGATTCTCCTAATGATGTGACCCCGTTATCAAATGACATCTCATGTCCATGGCTAGGAAACATTGACCATCCTTGATCAACAAGCTAGTCTACTAGAGGCATACTGGGGGCATAATGTTGTCTATATGACCACACATGTATTTAGTTTCCAATCAATACAATTATAGCATGGATAATAAACGATTATCATGAACAAGGAAATATAATAATAACCAAGTTATTATTGCCTCTAGGGCATATTTCCAACAGTTATTCCCTGCGTGTGTTTAATTTGTGATGGATGAGTCGGAGCACCGCTGCAGGGTTAAATCTTTCGGAAAGCCGTGCCCGCGGTTACGTGGCAACTTGGAAACTTTGTTTAACACCCGGTCATAGCAAACTTGAAGTAAATTAAAATAAAATACACTAAGTGTCTGCATAACTGAGACTGTCTCTTCTCATGAGTCCTTATCCGAGAGATAATACGATGGGGTTATGTTTGACGTAAGTAGGTGTTGAGGATCACTTAGTGCTCATTACTAGTTCACATCCGTTATGCATAGACCACCCACCTTATTTTCTGTACTCGTAATTTAGTCACTCAAATAAATGCTTAGTTGCTTGTTGCAGCCTCACCACTTAACCATACCTCACTCATTAAGCTTTAATAGTCTTGATACCCTTGGAAATGAGAATGTTGAGTCCATGTGGCTCATAGATTACTACAACAATAGTTGCATGTACATGTAATGCGATGCTTTCACGTGAGCATGATGCTTGTTTGATTTGGAGTTCTTCTTCATCATCATCGATCTAGGATGGGTTCTAGGTAGCAGCCTGGGATAGAAAGGATGGATGTCATTTTATCGTTTGTTTTCGTCCGTTGTCGGACCCTATTGAATATGGTGTTGTACTGATGTGATCTTGTTGTAGCTTGTGGCGAGTGTAAGACAATTCCATATATTTATCTCTTCTGTACATGTACTTTTAATGATATCCATTCTTGCAAAACGACGAGATGCGCTGCTATCCCTGTTGAGGCCCTCGAGCCAAAATAAGAATAGGAGTGCATGTTGGGTGTTACAAAGAACCCCTCCCCTCTTGCTCAATTCCGCCCTTAATCTCCCTCCGAACCCCTCTATCTTGTCGTGAATCCCTCATCGGAGCCACCAGATGCCGCCGACGCCATTGACGAGCCCCAGCTAGCCCCGGTCATTCCCAACCCTCATCGAGGCCACCATCCTCTCTGCCTCGAACCCCTTCATTGACTAGAGCCCTCGCCTTAGGTGGAGACCCACGAAAACATCGTCGGCGACTACCAGGAGCTTCGGTTCTCGTCAGAGACTTCTCTGGAGACGACCTCCCCACTATAAGTTTCCCTGAGGGCCCTTCGCCATTGGATCTAATAACGATGCCCGATATTAGATCACTTAACTAATCGAACCGGTATGTAATAGAGTTCAGCTGTTCGCTCATTCAGCCCTCAGCGCGCACACCATATCCAATAGAATCGTACCACGTAGCCCCCTATCCGGCCCGTAGTGTTTTCTGTTTTTTGTTTTATTATAGTTTCAGTTCTAAAATAAAATTGATTTCTAATTTTGTATTGTTAATATCTATTATATTTTAATCCTTTTGAGTGATTCTTTTTTCATTATATCGATAATTTTATGTAGTCTCTATGGGTGTAAAGTTTGGTCATGGTTGAATAGTTTTAATCTAAATTTGTTCATTAATAATTTATGAATAACTGGAGTTTAAAAATAGATTTTGATTTAATTCTTTTTGCTCACAGTCACTAGTAGGATTTTTTATCCACTAATATTTAGTATTTTATTTTTGGATCATTTAATTAAGGGTTTTAGTAAAAATAGTATTGCTTTACTTATAATTTCTCTTTAGTCTTTTCTTTGTTGATTTTAATAGTTTCAAATTATTTCTTCTTGTCACTTTTGAAAAATTATGTGTAGTTTTTGTTAGTCAACAGTAGCCACTTTTATTTGTTAGTTAAAATATTTTTTATATTTTTTCTCTAGTGTCATAGTAAAACTTATATAGGTCCTACGTAGGGTTATAAAAGATTTTTATTTGTTCCTTTTTGCTAATATATTTTTATGAAAACTACTATTTCTTTATTTATTTGTTGCAGATTTTATTTTGTGTTAACTTAGTTGTATCACTTTTATTCTAAGTTTATTAAGAAAAAATGTTAGGTTCCTTAGTAGTTTTCCTTAGGAATATTTCTTTATAGTTTTCTTTGAAGTTTCATTTGAATTTTTCTTAGTTTTTCATATTGAGTTGTTTATTGTTTTTTATTTGTTGAATGCTATTTTTATGATTGCCAGAAATTGATTGATAGTTTGAATGCTTGTGAATGTTATGTTTGTATAATATAGATTTCTTCGGAGTGAGGAATAGTTCTACCAACCTATATTGTGAGAGTGTTATAATCTTCATCAAGTAATACCAGGTGATACGGCTCCAACGTACCTATAAGTTTTGATTGTTCCCTGCTATTATATTATCATACTAGGATACTTGGATGTTTATTTACCAATTAATATTATTTTTGAGAACTAACCTATTAACCCAATGCTAGTTGTTGTTTTCTACATGTTTTTGGCTTGTTAGGTTTATAGTACCAAACGAAGTCACATTTCCCTAAGAGTTTAATATGATTTTTTCTAGACAAAAAGAGGACTTGGAAGCTTGGGTAGGAGACTAGAGGCTGCACGAGGAAGGCATGAGCTAACAGGGCGTGCCCTCGGGGGTAGGTCGCGCCATGTTGCCTCGTGCCCCCTCGGGCGTCCCCTGGTGCCCCTCTCTGGCCTATAAATTCTAATAAATCCCCAAAAACCTAGAGAGCCTCCCGAAACACATTTTACACCGCAACAAGTCTCTATTCCGCCATGAGCCCATCTGGAGCCCTATTCTGGTGCCATGCCAGAGGGGGGGTCGATCACAAAGGGCCTCTACATCAAACTTGCTACTCACATGGTGATGTGTGAGTAGTTCCCCATAGACCTACGGGTCCATAGTAAGTACCCGGATGGCTCTCTTTCTCTCTCTCTCTCTTGATCTTCAAGACAATGATCACCGCATCTTCACTTTGATCTATCCTATGTAATTATTTTGTGCGGTGCGTTTGTTAGGATCCAATGAATTGTGGGTTTATGTTGAGATTATTCATGAAAATTATTTGATTATTCTCGAAAATCTATTATGATTCTTATGTGCATGATCATTATAGCTTCGCAAATCTCTTTGATCTATTGATTTTCTTTGGCCACGTAGATTGATGTTTCTTCAATGAGAGGGATGCGTTGTAGTGGGTTGAATCTGATGGGTTTCTATATTCGAGTAATAGAAGGGGACAAGATACATCTTTGTATTGCTGCCACTAAGGATAAAACGATGGGGGTAGTTCGTATTAATTAAAATCTCTTTGTCTACATCATGTCATTATTCTCCAAGCATTACTCTGTTTTACTTAATACTCTAGATGCATGCTAGATAGCGGTTCATGGGTGGAGTAATAGTAAAGCAGACAGGAGTTGACCTATTTGCTTATGGATGTTATGCCTATATACACATGATCATTGCCGTGAATATCACCTTCATATGTGATTTTCTATCAATTGCCCAACAGTAATTTGTTAACCAACTGTATGCTTATTTTCATGAGAGATGCCACTAGGGAAAACTATGGCCCCCGGGTCTTTTCACTTATAAGTTTACAAACTCTTCAATACCTTGCTGCCATTATTTAATTTTTATTTTATTTTGCAATTTACAATTATCTACTTCCAACTACACTACTTATAAGTTTGCAAATAATGAGTCCAAGGGGATTGACAACCCTCTTGCCCGAGTTGGGTGCAAGTGTTTGTTTCTTTGTGTGAAATTGCTAAAGACGGGGGTTGGTTGTTACTCATATTGGTTCGATATACCTTGGTTCTCTACCGAGGGAAATACTTACCTATATTTTGCTGCATCACCCGTTCCTCTTCACGGAAAACCCAACGCAGATCACAAGTATCACCAGGCAAGTTCACTTTGACCATATTTTTATGCGTAAGTTTTACTTGCATGTAGTTTCACCTTTTCACCAATCCCTCCATTAGTGATATTGAATTCTTGTGGTTGAGTAGAATGCATGATGTAGGAACCATATCCTCATTATCAAGCCTCGGGACTATATTTAGTTTTAATGCTATGCTATCGCAGACGGGAATTGGTATGAGAGCTCGTGAGTGGTGTGAGAAGGAGGGCTCTACGATCATTGATGAGAACCTCAAGATGGCATCATCAAGGCCTGCATCTTCAAGACCTCAAGACTTCAGTACTCGAGGCAAGATTTCAATACACACTACTGGGTGGAGGATGGTTTGATGGACACCCCGGAGGAACAAGTGGATGGACGGGATGCATGGAGAAGCACCATGACATCTTGCGGAAAGCTTCACACCGACTCACAGATATGGAAGAATACTTCATGCTCGGAAGCTTACGTATGCAACTACAAGTCATTATGGCCTCTAGCATTGTTGACCTTAGATGTGAATCTGACGGGGATGCTTCTAGCAGATGTAGTTTATGATTGGATTAGATGGGCACCAGACAATGGTCATGGGAACTCTTTGAAAGACCATGTTTCGTTTGCCTTGTTCTCAAACACCCGGCAGTGCAAGGACATACAAGGAGGGAATAATTCTTATGGGTAAAGTGCACAACACTCTGCAGAGTTAAAACCTAATCGATTAGTCTAGCCCCCGGTTACGGACAATTTGAGCCTCTTGACTTGGATCTATCTCTGAACTCTGAACACC
The DNA here is from genome assembly GCA_022496015.1 of Hordeum marinum. NCBI lineage: Eukaryota > Viridiplantae > Streptophyta > Magnoliopsida > Poales > Poaceae > Hordeum > Hordeum marinum. The sequence continues at coordinate 120,200,697 of CM039675.1, forward strand.
AGATTGATAACTACTTGTAAGAAACTTATGATACTTGTGGGCTATGATACATCAGTTGACAGAACCATGTCGTATTAGATAACTCTATAGCGAAAAGTCCTGACATCCCTTTGTTCTAGGAAAAAGAACATAAAATCAACTTTTATGCAAAACAAAACTCAGAGACAGATCCACAAAGCCTTATTGCATATAGAATAGTCTTTATCATTTGCTTATATTGTGATCTTACCGGTACATTCGATGTACTCACCTATACGGTTGCAATATATCATGTTGCAGGAATTCAACAACGAGTAAGAGTTACGGTATAGGGTTACGATCTACACTCAACTTGTCATTGGCATTGATAGGACTCCACACCCTTAGTGTTTTGTTTCCGCTATGATTTAAGGTATAATCTAAACCTATGATGCGTCTTTTACATTTGATGTTATCGTATTTCATCAAAGTACTGTGTGTGCTAGCATAGTGATCTAGGGATGGCACAGAAAGCACAGAGGCACCAACCCATTTGGGATGGGTCGCTACACAAGGGAAGGGCGAGCTCTAGGGGGTAGGTCATTCCCCCAACCTTGTGACCACCTCATGGGTCGTTTGCACTGCCTCTCTCCCCTATAAATTCTCTAATATCCTAAAGACCCTAAAGGAGCCCCCGAAACAATTTTTTGCTGTCGCAAGTCTATGTTCCTTCGCGAACCCATCTGGAGGCCTTTTCTATTACTCTATTGGAGGGGGAATCCATCACGAAGACCATCTTCATCAACCTTGTCGCCTCTCTAGTGATGTTTGTGTAGTTCCACCAGGACGTATGGGTCCATATCATGTAGCTAGATCGATCTCTCTCTCCCTCTCTCTCTCCAATGCAACGATCTCTATGGAGACCTATTTCATATAATATTTGCGGTGTGTTTGTTGGGATCTGATGAATTGTTAGTTTATGTTCATATTATTCATTGAAAGTAATTAATCCAATCTAAGATTTATTATATGTGATTACATATAGGGGCATATGCCTTCCGATCTATGATTTTGTTTGGCCAAGTAGATGAGTAGACCTTCAAACGGTGTCCTCACTCAATGACAGGAGGAGAAGCGAATGTCGGTGTCAAAACTGGTGGATCTCGGGTAGGGGGTCCCGAACTGTGAGACTAGGATCGACGGTAACAGGAGACGAAGGGGACATAGATTTACCCAGGTTCGGGACCTCCTATGGAGGTAATACCCTACATCCTTCTTGGATGTATTGATGATATGGGGGTTACAAAGTTGATCTACCTCGAGATCGAATAGCTAACCCTAGATGAGTTGTTCTGTTCCTACACCCTAAAACCCTCTGGCTTATATAGACGCTAAGGATGCCTAGGGTTTACACATGGTCAGTTACATGCTGAGGAGATAAACATGCCTATTCGCTACATCAAACATGGAGTACAAGCCGTGATTCCTGAAGCTTCCATGTTGGAGACTGGGCCTTCAAATATTCTTGTGTTTGGTAAGTGGCCTGTATGGTCCGGCCCATAGAAATAGGCCGGCCTCCTGAGGACCCCTTAATCTAGGACTCCCTCACTAGCCCCCGAACATGCCTCGAATGCCAAGGTTCCCAACTTCAATTGCTTTACACGATCAGAGTCTTCGGCTTGCGAGGTGGGTTCTTCCCGCCGATCATAGTTCGGCCTCTGGTGATAAGTAGCTTTCCGCATAGTAGCACATCCAAACACTGCAAATTGGCTGGCATTAAAGGCCAAACATCAAGGGGAGAATAATATTCTTCTGATGTCCTCTCTAACGAAAGTTCATGGCCCACCATGACCGCTAGGCCAGTTACACAAGCTCAATTCATGGTTCGAGGCCGTTTTAATCATCACGATCTATCAACATACTGATCGTGTCCCGTTTTATACAGGATATGTTTAATCATGCACGCGCAACGATTCACATGTCTCGGGAAGTGGAGGGATTCACGACGCAGCAAGGGGAGACAAAATCGATAAGCCTCATAAAACAAGAAGAAAACCCCAAAGCCTATTCATGTTTCCCATTCGCTCTCTTCGCCCTCCATTCCTATGCGGCTCCAAAGCACAGATCTAGGTCTTCCACCACCACCTCCGAACTCACCAATGGCGGGCTCCAAAGGCCAGTGGGATGTCTCCACGGTCATTGACCGGGACATTCTTGACCTCAAGAAGGTCGGCTACCTCTCTGTTGACATTCCTCATCGCGCACCAGAGGAGGGTCAAGTGATCCCCCCCCCCCCGGCTAGGCTAAAGGGAGGTCTTCCTTCCCCACTTCATCAGGGGGTTGAGCTTCCCGATTCACCCCTTTGTTGGGGGGTTGATGTTATTCTATGGTCTTGACTTCCACGACCTCCCACCGAATTCCTTTATGCATATATCGGCTTTCATCCTCGTCTGCGAGGCATTTCTTTGGGTCGAGCCACACTTCAGGACCTGGCTCAAAGTGTTCAACGTCAAGCCGAAGTGCGTCGGTGGGAAACACGCAGACTGCGGTGGGGCTGTCATCGGCAAGTTCACCCACGTCATGTGGCCATCAGGCACCTTCATTGACACCATCAAGGCGTGGCAACAGGAGTCGTTCTATATCACAGAACCATGTGAAGAAGGTCAGATCCCTCCTGTCGAATTCAGGTTCGGTCCCCCCACCAGACTAGCTTCATGGCTTAAAAGGGGCCTTAACTGGGGACCGAGCAAGGAGGTCAACGACCTACAGAAGCGCATCGGCGCCCTGGTTAAGGAGGACATCAAGCTGACCAACGTGGTCCAGGTGATGCTCCGGAGGCGCATCCTCCCCTGCCAGCGCCAGGACACTCCCTTGTGGGCTTGGCAACTTGATGATGTGCCCACAATCCGGAACCTCTTCCGCAGTATGCGGGAGAAGCTATGGAAGGCGCTCTTCAAGTCACAGGAGAGTTGGCCATCTGAGGAGGAAGACAGAGGTCTACACGCCTCCAAACCCACCACCGAGGTATGGGACACTTCTATTTGATCGACTTTTTCATTTCCCAAGGAGGATCCATAATGTTTTCTTCTGATCATTCTTCTATAGAAATGGCTAAATAAAGCTGTTAACATTAGCAGTTCGGCACCTCATCCCGAGGATGCTTGGTCCGGGCTGTTGGCGAAAAGGCTCATGGAGAAGCCTTACGAGTCCCTCACGAAGAAGGAGAAGAAGAAGAAACCAGGCCGAAGTATCCTTCGTATCCGGGATCAGTCAGAGACTGTGTCCGGGGAAACTCATGCCTCCTCGATCAAGAGGAGCATGAGGAGGAGGAGGAGCAGGAGGAAGATGAGGAGGACTAAGCCGGGGGGAAGGCAATTCCCCCCTCGCAAGAAAGAGGGCGGCGTCATCAGACGACCCAGAGGAGGTTCCCCCTCCTGCCCTGAAGAGGACGCGTCGTGCACAGCTAATCCTGTCCGACGACGGCTCGGACTTAGATACTAAGTTCGATAACCTCGAGGTGGTTCCACAAAGGAACCTCAGGGTCAAGCCCCCAGCTCGAAGGTTAGTATCCGAAGACCCCTTGTTTGTCCTTTTAACAAATTTAGAGTTTACAAAAATGTAGGTGCTTATGGATTTTGCAGCCCCCCGCGTCCTCCCTACTGACCAAATATCGGATGGGGAGACCCCACGCGCCGAACTAGCGGAGAGCAGGAATGCCTCGCATCCCGCAACTCCAAGCATCATGAAGGACACCACCGAGGTGTCGTCCGAACATGCTCCTATGGAGCCAGGCACCGGCAGTGGGGGAGATGACACAATGGCCGAGGCTAATGCCTCGGTTACAAAAGACTGGGGGAAGTACCCCGCCCAGAGACTGAGGAGGCCGGACGAGCGGCTGCTTAGACCCCTCCAAAGGCATCTCCGGAGCATAGCACGCCTCCGAAGGTTCTGGTTCAAACCCCGGTTGGTGATCGGGTTATCTGATCACCTCCGGCGCCACCGACCAACGGGTGGCCGGTCATGGAGGAGGCTCTATGGAGTGCCTTCGTCTCCGAGGAGCACCGCACCCTCATGGGTGCGGTATTAAAGAGCATCCAGTCCGTTGACAACGAACTGAAGGAGGCCTTCAAAGGTCTCCTAACGGGTTTTAGAGTAAGTCGCGTGATACTCTTATTTGCAAAGTTTTAATTTATTTCCATTATATACATGGCAGCCCCCAAGCCCTAGGAGAGTTTGGAAAAACTTACCTAGGGGTCAATCATGTATCCGATACCGAACTAGATACAATTTATGTGTCTGGCATGTTAGGGTAGCTCCTAATAAGATCCAACATATGATCGGATTGATTATAATGCGGGAGTTGAAAACCCATGTAACATGTCCATTGTATATGTATTGTAAACATCATCATCGGCGGCGGTGATAAATGGCGCTGAGCTGGATGAGCTGAATTGGAAGCTTAAACGCTCCGAGGATGAGGTTGAAGCCCTCAACCAAAGATTTGACGAGGCACAAGGTAGGTCAAAACGAAATCCAAATACCTTTGCCCGAACTCCTTTGTCCGAACACTTTTACCCGAACACTGTCCAGGCAGTTTTTCATAATATCTTAATGTGTAAACAGCTTCGACAAAGGAGGTGGAGAGGCTCAAGGCTGAGGTCCAACAAGCAAAATACCATGTGGCGTTGAGAGAGCGGCGACCAAAGAAATGGTGACCGCCCTTTCCGCCCTGCAAGCCACCAGCCAGAAGCACGAGGCTCGTGTGATGGAGGTTCAGTAGGAGCTCAAGGACACCAGCCGGAAGTGCGAGGTCCTTGAGCAGAAGGGCAAGGAGAGTGCAGCCGAACTTTCCACCCTAAAGAATGATCTTTAGAAGGAGCGGGTGGACAGGCGGTTTTATGAGGAGCAAGTCCGCCAAGCGAAGTACATAATGGGTTGTAAGCCATACTTACTATAGTGCGTCTTCGGGGATAGCAAATTCAAATTCCATACGCAGGTGTGGCGTTCTTCAGGCACCTCCTCCGATCTTCAGAAGAGCATGGCGGACGCCAATCTACTGTTCGCCTCGAGGGAAGAAGAAGATGAAGCTCGGCTGTTCTTGGCACAATTCAGAGCCCCCGAGCTCTCGCCTCTTCTTGTGGAGCAGCTAAAACAACAGATGGACCTGCACCAGATGGCACAGCCATCCATGAAGGACCTCTACATCCGCTTATGGCCCGGAGAGCCGCTGCCAGGCAGCTACTTTGGCATGGTGCAGAAGTTGATTGTTGCCTCGCCCCGCTTCGATGCCGTGAAGCACTCTTCCTGCATAGAGGGAGTCCGGATGGCCCTTGCTAAGGCTAAGGTGCATTGGCCGGGGCTGGATCCGATGAAGCTAGCCACCACCCCGCCGCCTCCCGGGAAGGAGCATAGAGGCCCCAAGCTATACTTCGATGGAGTGATGGAGAGTGCTCGGGTGATAGCGTCACAGTGTTCGGGCAATAATGTGTTTGAATGAGTTGCAACGCGTCCGAAGACTTATCGAATCTTTTGATGTTATAAGTTATTATGCTTTTATAGTTTTGCATTCATTTATAACTCCTGTGTGGCCATTCTAATACTGAAAGATGCGATTCGTCGGCTTCAGCCCCCATGTAGATACCACATGAGGTGTCTATGCCAATGCACTATGTCCCTAGCCGAGTGATCGGAACCCGAAGGCGGTAAAGTGTGGCAGACTAGGCAATCAGACAATAGTGCTTTATTTCTTTCACTTAGCCGCAGGGGCGTGAAAAAAACTGTGGGGAGCTTACAATTGGCTACCAAAGTGTTGTGATGTTCGGACGGACCACGGCTGAAGCCGGTATCACAAGGTTTGCACAAAGGACAAACCCCTCGTATAGCACGGGATAACCGCTTTTGAGGTTTGAAGTATAATACTTCCAGCTCGGGCCCACAGACCGAATCTCGCATACTATGATAGTTAGTTTTCGGCTTTCTCCCCTGAGGTGCTTGACCAGACTATCCGGAACCACAATCGTAGGGGTGCTCACTTTGCCCTTTTCGCTGAACGAGCAGCACATAAAGGGGCAAGCGTAGGAGCCGGGAAACCCAACTATTGACCCAAGACACAGTTCGGAACCGGTGCATATTAAGTGAACTCCAAGACGCCGAACACATAATGAACAATATGTAAGGCGATTTGTACGTAAGTTCGAGCCCCCAGTGTAATATCCGGTCACGTCGTAACGTATCAAATTGATTCGCGAGAAGAGGGAGAAAAGGAAAATATGTGCTAAGAAGGACAACCAGAAAACATATAAAATGATGTTGTATTTTTTCTCAACAACTCTTATTATTTGGAGTGCTGAAGCAACTGCTTACAGCTATATGGAGAAAAAAGATATTACTTGAGCAGTTGTACCAGGGGTCTTCAATTGATGGCCTTACGTCCTCAATATGCCCCGTTGCTAGTTTTACTCCTGATCTTTGGTGTGCCTCGATGGGTGGCATCATTCGGCGAATGGATCTTGCTAACGAAGTCTTGAGAAGTCGCTGAACTATGGATAGGCTTTATGCCCGTGATGGGCCCTTTAATGGTCCATGCATTGTGTCCGAAGACATATTTAGTGGTAGTAGTCTGGTCCAGCCGGACTCCCACCTTTGTTTCCTAACCGCTGCCCATGGAAATTTAAGAATGAAGTTCTACCTTCTTGGCGCATACTTCGCCGATCCTAGGGGCATGCGGTGGTGTGTGAGTGCCTATTTGGGGGTAGAGGAGGGCTCTTAGAGTTCGTACTGCAGTCGAACTCGCTTCCCAACCTTGCCCATCTTTACGATAGATGTCGAAACCTGCCAATCATCTTGGTAACTAAATTCGGCCGCTAGGACCAGCGCATGCTCCTCGGTCCGTAGAAATCGCTCTATATTGCCCTTGATAGTGATGAGCCCTCTGGGCCAGGCATCTTGAGCTTGAGGTATGCATAATGCGGGACAACGTTCAAATGAACGAACGCTGTCCGACCAAGCAAGGCGTGATAGCTGTTGTGGAAGGGTACGATGTCGAAGATCAAGTCTTCGTTACGAAAGTTGTCAGGCGAGACGAACACAACTTCCAGGGTTACAGAGCCCGTGCACCAGGCTTCGACACCTGGAATCACCCCATTGAAGGTGGCGTTACTGGGTTTAATCTGTGATGGGTCTATGACCATCTTTTTCACCGTATCTGAGTAGATCAGATTAGGCTACTTCCTCCGCCCATTAGGACTTTTGTGAGGTGATACCCATTGATAATGGGGTCAAGGACGAGTGCGGCAGAACCCCCGTGATGGATACTGGTCGGGTGGTCGCGCCGATCAAAAGTGATAGGACATGCCGACCATGGGTTATACTTCGAGGCCACCGGCTCTACAGCGTAGACCTCTCGAAGGACACGCTTCCTATCCTTATTGGGTATATGGGTGGCGTGTACGATGTTTACCGTCTTGACTTCTGGAGAAATTTCTTTTGGTTGACACCAATCGGACCCCAAGGATCATCCTTTTCTTTGCTGTGAGGGCTCTTGCTTTGATCCTCGGGTGGGAGCTTGCCGACCTATTTAAACACCCAACAATTGTGGTGTGTGTGGTTGGCGGGCTTCTCCTGAGTCCCGTGGATTTGGCAAGTTTGCTCCATTATTTTTTCCAGCGGAGTGGTTCCGTCGTGATTGCCTTTTGGAGGCTTCTTCCACTGTCCAGGATGGGAGTTGCAGAAGTTGGCATTAACGATCGCATCATCGGCATCACTGTTATTGTGTCGACGCTTTTTCTTATTGCGCTTTGGTTTTCCGTTGCCATCCCGGACTTCAGAGGCTCCGAGATCTTTGGAATTGTGGTTGCGTCTTGCCAGCCAATTATCTTTGCCCGCGCAAAAGAGGGTCATGAGGGAGGTGAGGGCGGACATAGTCCGGGGTTTGTCCTGGCCTAGCCGGCGGGCCAGGCATTTGTCTCGAATATTGTGCCAGAAGGAGGCAATGACCTTAGCGTCCAGATAGTCGACAAGCTGGTTCTTCTTAGTCAAGAGATTCCAGAGTTTCCAAGCAGACTCATCGGGCTTCTGGACGATGTTGCTGAGGTCGGAAGAATCTGGCGGCCGAACATAGGTTCCCTGGAAATTGGAGCGGAAAGCATCCTCCAGGTCCTCCTAGCATCCAATGGAGTTTTCGGGAAGGCTATTTGGCCAGCGCCGAGCTGGTCCCTTAAGTTTGAGGGGGAGGTATTTGATGGCATGAAGGTCATCTCCTCGAGCCATGTGGATGTGGAGGAGGAAGTCCTCGATCCAAACGGTTGGGTCAGTAGTTCCATCATACTGTTCGATGTTCACGGGTTTAAACCCTTCTGGGAACTGGTGCTGCATGACCTCATCCATGAATCAAAGCGGGTGAATGGCCCCTCGAATCCGAGCTATATCGCGCTTGTGATCGGTGTCTGTTCTGGCTCGGGTGCATTCCCGGTCTCTATTATTACCTCATTCGAGCCATGGCCTGTACCCATCCCGTCTATCGGGTGAGTATCCTCTGGATCCGTAGATGGATGTTGTACGACATGCTCTATGATCCAAGTCATGTCGCATGTCGAACATGTCATTCGGCTCTAGTGGCTCCTTTACCCGTCTTCGGGGTATTGCCGGTCTATAACCGGCGTCATCAGCCATCCGATCACGCCCACGAGGAGGGCGGTCTAGCCTGTCGTATGGAGTATGCTTTGGCGATGGAGTATCACTAAGCTCGTCGTTGAATTGTGGCAGCATCCTTCTTTGTGGATAGCTCTTGGTCTGGTCCAACAGACCGGTGACATGCCCTTCCTCAGCTGAGAGGAACCTTGTCCCTCGATCATTGAGGTCATCCTGTTCGGCTTTAAGTTGTCGTTCTTTGGCTCTCAAACTGCGAGCCATCACTCTGAGTTGATGTCTGAACTGTTCCTGATCTTCATGGTTATCAGGGATGTCCATGTCATTAGCTTCCAGGATATCCTCCTCCTCGACAGGGGGAGGTAACTATCGTCCTCGGAACCGTTGAAGTTGCCGGGGTTGCTCTAGTCCTCGGGCCTTTCCTGACCCTCTAACGGGTGTTCGGGATTATCAAGGTCGCCACGGTCTTCGAGGGTAACTCCGTCCCTGGTGCCGATAATAGCTTTCCTTCCCTTTTTGCCTTTCAACCGCTTATGCGGCTTCCGGTGCCTTGACGGTGCGTCACCTGACTTATGTCGTCATTGTTAGGTGTTTTGTCGCCATTGGGAGTGTCCACCATATAGACATCATATGTTGAAGTGGCGGCCGATCTTCTGGTATTAACAGCGATGGGGGCGCAATCCTCTTCATCCATGTATTCTGCCTCCTCGGAGGCATAGTCTAGCATGTCGGTTAAATCTTCGACAGTGGCTATCAAGTGGGTGATGGGTGGGTCAAAAAAATTGTCCTGACCTGCACCATAACCGATCCGAGCATAGATCGGGGTTGGGTCGTCGGTGATCTTCATCGACGAGATCCGATCTAGGGCCTCGTCAACCTCTGAGAGCCCAACCGGATCAGACTGTTTGGAACTTATGGAGTTTACCTCGGAAGTACCCTGGCATGGAGAGTGTTAGGCAAGAACACATGTCCGGTCTTTTAGTACAATGGCCGGGCAAAGACAAGAGATCGGTCCATCGCCATAGGTAACCCCATTGGCGTGTCCGAAGAAGGGACTTGAGGTTGAAGCCTCGGAGTCTTCGGGTGCTACAAGCGAAGCTGCGAGCCCGGTTAGCCACAAGTTGCCCCGAGAATCAACGGAGAACTCTAGGTTTCCGAATCTAACCTCACGATTAGGGGTGAAGCTCTCAACACGGCCTAGATGGTCGGTGGGATCAGTGTGCAACACCATGCTGCCGAAGGCGAAGATCTGTCCGGGGACGAAAGTGTCCATGTTGCGGACCTCTTCGTTGATGTTAGGGCGAGACATCGATTCCTCCTTGCTCACAGTGGAACTCTCAATGAAAGCACCAATGTCGGTGTAAAAATCGGCGGATCTCGGGTAGGGGGTCCCGAACTGTGAGACTAAGATCGACGGTAACGGGAGACGAAGGGGACATAGATTTACCCAGGTTCCGGCCCTCCTATGGAGGTAATACCCTACATCCTACTTGGATGTATTGATGATATGGGGCTTACAGAGTTGATCTACCTTGAGATCTAATAGCTAACCCTAGATGAATTGTTCTGTCCCTACACCCTAAAACTCTCCGGCTTATATAAACGCCGAGGATGCCTAGGGTTTACACATGGTCGGCTACATGCCGAGAAGATAAACAAGCCTATTTTCTACATCAAACGTGGAGTACGAGCCGTGATTCCTGAAGCTTCCATCTTGGAGACTGGGCCTTCAAATATTCCTGTGTTCGGTAAGTGGCCCGTATAGTCCAGCCCATAGATATAGGTCGGCCTCCTGAGGACCCCTTAATCAAGGACTCCCTTAGCGAGGCACGTATTTTTATTGTTGCTACTAAGTATAAAATGACGGGCTCTAGACATATTATTTGGTATTACTTTGTCTACATTATCTCATGTTACTTACAACGTTACTCTATTTGTTGTGAACTTAATACCATAGTGCATGCTCGATGGCGGTCGATTGGTGGAGTAATGGTCGTAGATTCATATTATATATTTATAAAATACATCAGAGTACTTGTAGTAATTATTTTCCTTTTTGTATATAATTATCTCCTACACTAGTTGATTTGATCCTTGCCCACATTGGGTGCAAGTATTTGCTCTTGTGTGCACAGGTCCTGATAATTTCTTCATGTTGTTTCCTATTGGTTAGATAAACCTTGGTTCCTAACTAAGGGAAATATTTGTTGCTACTTGACTACATCACCCTTCCTCATTGGGGAAAATCCCAACACATATCAAAAGTAGTAGAGAAATTTCTGGTGTCGTTGCCGAGGAAGCTATCAAACAAACTCGGGGTACCTACGCACACACACACACACACCTTATTTGCTTGCTTTATTTTGGTTATAACCATGTTGACTCAAAAAAGCCTTATGGATCCTCATCCACTTGTTGATCTTTTCAGCCACTCTTCGCAAACCAATAGCCAATAATGAAAAAGTTATAAAAGTATATGCTATTGGGATACGTTTAACGAATAAGAAACATGATTGCCACGTTATTAATGTGAATTGCATGAAATTTAATTGTGCTAATTAGAATGATTTGGTTTTATGTTTGTTTAGATCTTAAAATTTTATTTAAGCACCATCATGAACCTACTATTGATAATAAAATTTGCCATAGTATTAAAAGTTGGTGTGGAAAGGTGTCAACTTTAGGTAAAAATAATCCCACATATTCGGAGAGTATTCAATCTTATGATTTTGTTGACAAAGGTGGGTTTGGAGAGGTCATGACTTTAGTTGGTGTTGATGGCACTATCTTGGAAGATTGTAAAACTTTTATGCATGAGGATCATGGGGAGAATATTTTAGATGTTAGCTATATTGTTGAATTTGAATATGATCCTACATGTAATTATTTTGAGAGATCTAAATATGTTTATAAAAACCTTCATGTCATTAAATCACCTCTGTTTGTGTTGAAATTATTATTGTTCCATTCTTATTATATGAATATGCTAGATATCGCTTGTTTTGGTAGTTTGTTTTCCTATAAGATGCCTATGCATAGGAATTATGTTAGACTTAAATGTGTTTGTCACATGTTATATGATGCTCTCTTTGTGCTTTGATTCTCGTCTTTTATGTGAGCATGATTAAAATCTCAAAGTCTATCTTAATGGCTTTAGCGAAAGAACTTGGTGGGAGACAACTCAATATTTATATTGATTTCTATTTCCCTTTCTGTGTGTCAACATGGAATTATGTAGTAATTATTTTGTTATATTTTATTTTGAGTTTTCTGACAAGTAAACCCATTGGAATGATTTGGATGATAGTTGAATTGATATGGTGTAGAAACAAAAACTTTTACGTCCATCATTTGAATTTAATTTTTTACTAAAAGATGATAAATTGCTGAAATTTTTACACGATATTGAGATACAAATTTACCACGTTTTCCTATTGTTTAAAAATTTGTAAAGTTACATAAGTATGGTTTTAATACATATCATTACAAACTGTTTTCCTTTATACAACTTCTGTTTTTTATTGCATAGTGTGCTTGTTTTAATGATTCTACGAATTGTATCTGGCGGTATAAGTAATGGAGGAGTTACAATATAGTAGGTATTTTGCAAGAACAATTATGAACCTATTTATAATAGTACTTAAGGTGTTTATTATACAAATAGATCTCACGAGGTTTTGGTTGAGTTTTGTGTGCTGAAGTTTTGAACTTTTAGGTGCGATCATGATAGATAAATGAATAAGGAGCGGCAAGACCCTAGGCTTGGGGATGAATAAGTCACCCCCAAGGTAATATCCAAGGAAGACCCAAGCGTCTAAGCTTGGGGATGCCTCGGTAGGCATCCCCTCTTCCGTGTGCATTCCATCAGTAATTTTACTTGGAGCTATACTTTTATTCATTGGACGATATGTGCTTTGCTTGGAGAGTCGTGTATTATAGTTTTTTTATTTTCTTATTTTTAGTTTGTCACAGTCATTTGTTTTCTTCACACACACCTATTATGAGAGACACACATTCATTAGAATTTATTACGATGCTCATTATGCTTCACTTATACCTTTTGAGGCAAGGCAATTACGCTCATGTGCTGCATTTAAATCTTTAGAGCGCGATGCAAATTATAATTTAAAGAAATCATATGCACTATCATGATTCACTTATATCGGTTTGAGAGTCTGATAGTAAGTGGTAATTTGCACGAGTTGTATGTCTAGTCGGAAATGATAGGTATACAAGGGGGGTATAATAAAAGCTTCTCATGTAGATCACTAAATGCGATATATATAATCAACGGTATTGAACTTATAATCTGGGGGCTTACTATTTGGTGAATAATAATGATATTGAGGTTTGTGATCCAGTATTCATTAATATCGGCCATGACATAACTAGGAAGTTGGAGTGTTGAGTATCCTTGATTAAAAGCTTTGTGTGTTGTCTTGGAGGGGGCGCGCGATGGTTAACTACTACCAACCTCCTCCCTAGGGGCATGCAATAAGTACTTTGATTCAAGAGAGATAATAGAGTACACAATAAGTATTTGAGTTCCTTGTGACTAATGTGAGTTTGTGGACCGTAAGCACTCCTACCTTTTCAATATTTTGCTAGCTTCTTTGGTACTGTGCATTGCCCATTATCATCTTGAGATTTGGCACATACTTCGCTGTTGAATCCAAACCCCGTAATATAATACGCTCTATCACACATAAGACTCATTATATCTTCCTCAAAACAGCCACCGTACCTACCTATCATGGCATTTCCATAGACATTCTAAGAGATATTGCCATGCAACTCCCACTGGTACCGTTCATATGACTTGAGCTCCCATAGTCATTTTCCTTTGCATGATCATATAGTTGATATGATATTTGTGGCAAAGCCACCATTCATCATTGTATACATGTTACGGTAGCATCATTGTACATCCTGGTACACTGCCAGAGGAATTCATATGTAGTTATATAGGTTTTCAGTTATATCGAGTTGTAAGTAATTAGAAGTATGATGATCATCATTATCATTATTAGAGTGTTACCCTGGTTGTGAGAATATTAAAATAGACCAAAAAGTGTCTACACAAAAAAGTCAAAAGGAGCCACCAAAAAAAAGAGACGGGCGGCATTACTATATTTTTTCATACATGTCCTTCAAAGTAGCACCATGTTCTTCAAATAGAGTCTTAATGTTTAGTCACTTTCATATACTAGTGGGAATCAAAATAGAACTTGTCTTGCATATTCCATTGATGGACTTCCTCAAATATTCGTGTTCTTCATGATCAAGAAAGTTAGATGCACATCCACTTAGAGAGCTTTCATACACTTATAGCTCTAGTACATCAAAAAGTTGCATGGAAATCCTTACTGCTTGCAATGATAATGATTGAAAGGCATCTCCATAGCCTAATGATCCGCCTAGTTGGTGTGAGACTTTCTCAAACTTTTGCCTTACCTTATCAATCCCTACCACTATTATGTTCCACAAAAAATGTTGAAAGTCCACGGTTCATGCTTAGGTATTGGTAGTAGTAGAGAAATGGCTAGCCACAAGTCTTGTTGGTGGCGCGCCATATTAGGCCGACGCCAGCACTATATTTTTCAAATATTGCTGGCATCAGCCATTTTGGTATGACATCGCTAGTAACTTAGTGCTGGCGCTGGACGTACGTGGAATGCCACTTGTATGTGGCCTCCAACGTTGTGTGCAGGCGTAACTTAATGTTGGCGTACTATGTAGGTAGTACGCTGGCAATATTTCCTATATCTATGGCGTTGACTTTGTCCGGACACCAGCAGTTTATTTTGTGGGTCCATTTTTAGGTCAACATTGGGACCCACGTAATACCGGCGTAGCATACGACGGCACGCTAGGAATATACATGTTAGTGCTGGCGAACTGTTTTCTTGAAACGCCAGTAATAAAGTCGCATCACTACTATCACGTGATAACCCTTGTGTATACACTAGATTCCCCTTCTTCTTCCTCTTGCTCTTCCTATTCCTCCTCTCTCTTCCCTCATCATCTTGATAAACTCAACTATTTTATCATGATTCTTAATTAGGTAGTTAGATCTAGCTAGGTTATGCGTTATTTACTTTTGCTAGCCTCCTCCACACACTCACTCTCTAAGCTAGCTATATCTAGCTCTCTCCTCTACCCACTTGCATTAAATTTTCCTTCACCCTCCATTAATGGCACCCACAAACCAACATACGATCGGTCAGCTTCTCGCGGGATCGATCGAGGAATAGCTTGACTTGTGTCTCTTCTGCTTGAGGTAATTAACACAAAACACTTCCTCGTCATTTAATTATGCATGTTATATACGTGTGTGATCACTAAATGGCAAAACTTGCATAGATGGCGAATTTGTAGAGAGAGTTACCAATGTTTTGGCAAAACGTTGATTCATTTCCGTGTCGTCAAATTTCTAGTACTCAATATGTACCACTTTTAGCAAAGGTCATGCTAAAAAATTTTATGCCCCCGCTTGATATATATGTAATTCTTTTCGTATTTTCCTTTACAGCCTACTTTGATCTATCGAAAGATTCAATATGGATCGAAGTGTGAAGGCCTTTCTGAATTAGGGTGATGAATATGATACAAAAGTATGAAAGACAGATATTATATCCATGCAAGGCCTGCAAAATGGAATTTTCCATAACCCGTTCGATGGTATCTTCCTCGCACTTGCTTCGTCGTTGTTTCATTGAAGGTTATACACGATGGACAAAGCATGGTGAGGACAATGATGATGTACATGACGACGATGACGGAGCGGCGAATATGGAAGCGGAGAACCCTTTCAATGATGAATTAGCAGGGCCGCCCGAGGGAGGAAATAATAATGAACATGCACCTGGAGGAGGAAATGATGAAACGCGACCCGAACATGAAGAGGACCAAGTCACCCAGGATATGTCGTTGGATGAAATGTTGCAGGATCCCCATGTTGAAGAACTGCTTCGGAAGAAGACGACTAATGAGACAGATGATATTAAGGAGGCTCTCAAGTTGGTGCAATTGGAGTTAGGCGAGAATGCTCCACTATATGAAGGTTGTGATCCTAAGCACACCCACTTGCATGTCACGATCAAACTTCTAGACATAAAGGCAAGATTCAAGAGCACAAACGCAAGTCTGGATGCTACATTGGAATATTTACATACAGGTTTGCCCAAGGGGAATATGTTGCCTAAGAGTGATGATGAGGAGAAAAAAATCATGTGCCCTATTGATTTTCCGCATCTAATATATCATGCATGCATAAATGATTGCATCTTATATCATAACGAGCATGAGCACTAAACAGAGTGTCCAACTTGCAACGAACCCCGATACAAGCCTGGAAAGAAGGATCCTCGAAAGGTTGTATGATACCTTCCGTTGATTCTAGGCCTGCACCATAATTTCCCCAACGCGAAGGAAGCGAAGAACATGACTTGGCACAAGACCAGGAAATCCAAAAAAGATGGCATTCTGAGACATATTGTGGATGGTTGTCAGTGGAAAGCACTTGACTGCATTGAACCAGAATTCGCAGCAAAACCAAGAAACCCCAGGTTGGGTGTCAGTAGTGATGGACTAAATCCATGTGGCAAGCAGAGTAGCACACATGGTACATGGCCCGTGTTTGTTTGGATGTCCAACCTCCCGCCTTGGCTCTACACGAAACAAAAGTACATACACATGGTAATTCTCAGTCAAGGACCGCTCCAACAAGCAATGATATCAACACATATCTTGAGCTATTGAAGGAGGAGTTAGACATATTATGGAAGGATGAAGGGGGTCAAAACGTGGGAAGCTAGCACTAGAAACTATTTTCCAATGAGAGCAGCATTGCTCATGACCATTCATGACTATCTAGGTTATGGATATATTTCCAGACAAGCATGTCATGGACATTGCGGATGTGTTAAATGTATGGATGACACATCTTTTCTCCAGCTATCAAAAAAGGGCAGTTGCAAACAGTGTTCATGGGCCATCGAAGGTGGCTTGACAAAGATGATGAGTGGAGAAGTCATGGCGACCTGTTCGACAACATGATGAGGCTCGAGGGCCACGACGTAAGAGGAGTGAAGAAGAAATCCATGAGATGTTAAAGAATTGGACAGATTGCCTGAAGCCAATAAAGAAGAAAAGGAAGGTTGAGAAAATGTTGCTAAAAGTATGGAAAAGAAAACTTGTTTTCTCGGGCTTGAAGTATTGGGAACTACTCAGTTTGCCGCATTCTCTTCATATGATGCATATCATAAAGAATATCTGTGAGAGTTTGCTTGGCACACTGTTTGACATGCCAGAAAAAAATTAAAGACGGTGCAAGGGAAAGATAAGACTTGAAAGATATAGGTATTAGGAAAGAGCCAACCCGCATCCCTTAAAAGAACCAAGGAGATGGCCAAGGGCAAAAACATCGCCATAGCCGACAAGACAACGAAGGGCAAAACTGTGACAAAAAACAAAGAAGATTATTGCCCGCCAACTTGCTTCGCGCTCGACAAGGATGAGCTTCATCAACTTTTCAATTGCCTTGATGGCATCAAAGTTCCTTCTGGTTACTCAGGGCTCATATGCAGATATCTTGACACAAAAAAGCAAAGCTTTAGCAACATGAAGTCCCATGATTGTCATGTGATGATGATGCAATTACTTTCGGTAGCCCTCAGAGGGATAATGGATGATTATGTTTGCAATACACTTCTGGACTTCTGCAATATTTTCAATGTTCTCTCTCGAAAGTCGATCAGCATGCGTCATCTCACTCGACTACAAGAGGAGATCATCACAATACTATGTGAGCTTGAGATATCTTTCCCCCCATCCTTCTTTGATGTGATGGTGCATCTCCTAGTTCATGTTGTTTCTGAGGTTAAAGAGCTTGGACCGACATTCTTGCATACCATGTTCCCATTCGAAAGGATGAATGGAACTGTGAAGGGTTACATTTGTAATAGGGCTCATCCGGATGGAAGCATCGTCCAGGCGTATCTGACTGAAGAGTGCATATCATTTTGTAGTAATTATGTAGATGATGTTCAATCTCTTGGTTTGCCCCTGAGGAAGTCTGCTGATAGGCTTGATGGAGTAGGCCACTCACAGTTGAAGCGTGATTTAAATGTGGATATAAAGAACCGCCGAGACGACTTCGACAAAGCGCACACAGTGGTGTTACAACAAGCAGATATAATCACTCCTTGGTAGCAGACTCACAAGGACACCTTAAAGAGAGAGCATGCAATGGCAGGGAGACAAAGGACCGAATCCCAAATCATTAGAGAGCACAACTCCAAATTTGCAGCATGGTTAAAAGAGTGAATTCAGGAGAAACCACTGCCAACTGGTATTGCCAATGCAAATCTCATCTATGCATTAGTAGTAAACCCCGCATGCACCGTCGCCACTTACCAATCATATGGTATCAATGGATCTATACTGAGGCAAAAGACAAAAACTTTGATTACCAGAACTCAGGCATCAAGTTAATTGCCTCCACCAACAATGAAACTAATAGATACTACAGAAGGATTGAAGAGATATGGGAACTTGAGTGCGCCAAAGATCACACAGTGCCACTATTCCGGGTCAGATGGGCGAAGAAGGTCGAGAAGGAAGAACGTGGTACCGTTACCATGTCCCTGCCCGAAGCACAAGATGTTGGTGCAAAGGGTGTCAAAGGAATTACCACCAAATATGAACCTTGGGTATTCACTAAGGATGTGTCACAATGCTTCTATATAGCTGATCCGGCAAAGGCAAGTCATGTTATCGTCAGAAGATCCAAGAGATCCATCGTCGGGATGGACGGAGTGGCCAACAAGGATGACTATGATCAGTTCGGCGTCAACCCAAAAGAAGAGGACAACTATGATGATGATGAAAATTACACTACCAAAAGGAGCAGAACTACCTTGCCTGAGACAGGATGTCCCTTCTTACGAAAGAGTCATAATGCGGGACGAAAGTATTCAAGCAAGATTAAAAAGACCCAAACCATCGTTGAGAGGATTGTCAAACGAAGTCGTACTAGTTGATTAATTTGTGTGCTTCATCATTCTTATACTACACTTGTGTACTTCTCATTGCGTGATATTTTGGACGATATTGTACCTCGTTTGTGTGTACCTCCTAATTTGCATTATTATATACTTTGAACCACGTTCATGTATGCATTTTCACACGCCATTTGTCAAGTATTAGAACACCCCAAGCTAACACAACACCAATTACTGTTGGGGTCGGCCACATCATAGGCGCCAGCACTAATGACTAATAGGCACTTTTATCTAAAACTCAGATTCCCCTTCTTTCTCCCGCCGCCAGACACTGTTCTCCACCATTCCCCAGCCCAGTTGCGCCCGCACCCTGCTCCAGACATGCCGCCGCGCTGCCCAGCCCTTCCACCAGCCCACCCGCTCATCCAAGAGCCTTTTCTTGCATCGTCATGGATGACCACTCTCTCCCTTTATGGTCGTCCTGTCTGGCCACTCTCTCTATCTGTCGTCCTGTCCGGCCGCCGCGTCCGACACGCACCACCACCCCATCACGCATCTTCACGGGCGCCCCCATCGTTCCCTCCTGACAGCCGACCCCCGCTCGATCCGGACGGTGAAAATCTATCTCTAACCATTTGATGACATGTGAATTGATGAAATATTTTATCTGTTGCATCATCATGTGTTCTTGCGAATTGTCTCGCGCTAGCTATGTTTCAATTTGCAGGAAAGGTCGAGAGAGTGGCCAATGTTTTGGCGAAACGTGGGTTCATTTCCGTTTCATAAAAATTTCTTGCACTCAATATGTTCAATTTTTACCTACGTTAATGTCCATTTTTTCATTGACTTTTATTTTATGAATGCATCACAAAATGGAAGAATGCCCATACTGTTCCGACAAAGTGGTATGTGTGACGATCCTCACCTTGAAAACAATAAATGCTTCTCCATTATGCTACATGACTCAAGAGGAAAGATGGTTTCAATTCCAAATGTACAATCAATAATGAGGTGGATCACACAAATTTTGTTGCTAACAATGTGGTTTATATGACAATTATATGCCTCAAGATGAAAGATGAATACTATATTGCTAACTATGTTACTATTTTGTTCAAAGTCAGAATCTCTCAAGATGTGTTGTGCCTCCGGTGATGGGTGACCACCAGATATGGACATTTCGAGTTAAAAGAATGGAGGAAACTACCCGAGTGATCGCAACTTGGAGGATTGGAGATCGGTGAATCTCTATACTCCACCATGCATGGAGATGCAGGGGATTTCCCTCTTCTTCAACATTGATCCTAAATGTGATGAGTATCGTTCTAGTAGTTACGACGATGGTTAATTTATGCATATATATATATAAGTGATGTGTACCATAATATAAATTATGTTGTACGTGTTTTCATTTCTTATCGGAATCAGTATAGGACACAAACATCATTATGTATATACTAATACAAAATTGTGTTGTCGCCACAGCATTTCTCGCTGCGGTGATAGCATTTGTTGTTGTTGCGTTTGGTCATTTAGTACTGGCGTGCAAAACATCCGATACACCCGTCATGATCTCTCAAGTGTCTGGCGTTGGGAAATTTATAACGTTGTAGATATATATGATATTGCCGTTGTGGCGATAAAGCCAACGCCATAGGTACATGAAATATTGCTGGCGTAGGTTTCAACGCCACCACTATTTTTTAACTATGGCATCATATTGCTGGCGTAGGGTGTCTACGCCACCAAGGCCCTTTGTGTCACGCCATAGCTAGGGTTTTTTGCACTAGTGTGAGTGAATTTGAAAACTCTAAAGCGCATTAAAAGGTACGAGTCAAGCAGTTGGTTAGGCACCGAGCTGATCATAATTTATGCTTTTCATTACGAAGACGGATTTGTGCCATTTCTTACATTATGTGTTGGGGATAACATTCTTTAGTGTTGTTATTTTGGAAGACAAGACTATTTGCTAGTATTCATCTACATTATCATTTCAATATTTATTAAGTCATTGTTTCTCAAGATTTATACTTAAAATATTACATGATAGACATGTTAGGTGGCATTCAACATCAAAAATTATGTTTTTATCATTAACCTACTCGATGACGAGCGGGAATTAAGCTTGGGGATGCTGATATGTCTTCAACATATCTATATATTTTTTATTTTGTGCTATTACTTTATCAATCCTGTAGCTTTATATATCATTTTATATAATTTTTGGAACTAACCTATTAACCCAGTTCCAAGAGCCAGTGGATGTTTTCTGCATGTTTTTAGCTTTTCAGAATAACTGTACCAAACGAACTCCGAATGCGAAGAAAAGATTAGCGATTTTTTCTGGACCAAAACAAGACATGGACGCTTCAGAAGGAGTCCAGACGTTGCATGAGGAGGTGACAAGGGCAGGGCGCACCCCAACCTTTGTGACAACCTCATGGGTCTTATGCACCACCTCTCTAGCCTATAAATTCTCTAATATCCCCAAAACCCTAAAGGAGCTCCCGAAACAATTTTTCTGCCGTCGCAAGTCTCTGTTCCTATATGAATCCATCTAGAGGCCTTTTCTAGTACTCTGTCGGAGGAGGAATCCATCACGGAGGCTATCTTCATCAACATCGTTGCCTCTCTAATGATGTGTCCACCAAGACCTACAGGTCCATAGCATGTAGCTAGATCTCTCTCTCTCTCTCTCTCTCTCTCTCTTCAATACAATGATCTCTTAGGAGACCTATTCGATATAATTTTGTGGTTTGTTTGTTGGGATTCGATGAATTGTGAGTTTATGTTCAGATAATTCATTGAAAGCAATTGATCCAATCTGATTTTATTATGTGTGATTTCATACAAATATGTATGCTTTCCGATCTATGAGTTTTCTTTGGCCAAGTAGATGAGTATATCTTCAGAGGTAGTGGTGCATAGTAGTAGATTCAATCTTGCAGTGTCATGTGACCGAGGAGTAGTAAGGCACTTATTTGTATTGTTGCTACTAGGGATAAAACGACGGCATCTGAACATATTATTTGGTATTAGTTTGTCTGCATTATGTCATCTTGCTTAAAGTGTTATTATGTTTGTTATGAATTTAATCACATTGATGCATGCTGGATGGTGGTCGATTGATCAAGTAATAGTAGTAGATGTAGGTAGTAGTCGGTCTAGTTTTCACAGACGTAATGCCTATGTATTGATCATGCCATGAATAACAACATAATATTATTTTTTCTATCAATTGCCCAATATTATTTTGTGCACCCACCGCTATCATGCACATGAGAGAGATGACACTAGTGAATTGCTATGGGCCCCGGGTTCATCTTCATATTATATATTAAGAAAATACATAATAATATTTTCTTCATTTATTTATATTTATAATTATAATTATTTATCATGTACTGTTAGATTTGATCTTTGCAATTAAAGAGTACAAGGGCTTGACAACCCTCTTGCCTGCGTTGGGTGCAAGTGTTTGCTTTTGTGTGTGCAAGTACTACTGATAATTTGTTTGCATGGTTTTCTATTGGTTCGATAAACATTGGTTCTTAATTGGGGGAAATACTTGTTGCTACTTTACTACATCACTCTTCCTGTTTGGGGGAAATCCCAACGCGTATCAAAAGTAGGAGGGGGACAGTCCGCGGACATGGATGTCAGATTCGGTCATCCAACGTTGTCCCATACATTTCAAGCCCGGTTTTGACTTAGCAGACGAAACTCTTGCAAATCGGATGATACTCATCAAAGTTCGAAAAGAAAATAGCACAAAGCATCCATACATAGCATGCAAGTACAAAAATGTCCCTAATTCAATGTCCAACAAGTTTTCAACGGATAATGCCGTTCCACACATGTTGTCCCTTCAGCTTCATCCAACAATGTGTGTACGTAAATGATTGTGCCTCTGTCATGTGGTACGTCGCGACAACACGTACGGGCTACACAACGATAATAACAACATTGAGTGGATGAATGATTCAATGAACAAGTTGAGGAAGAAGAGGCAAAACTTACGGTCTCCTCTTTTGTCGCGTGCAATAGATACCTTGCCTCCAACAGAGCAACTACGTGACTAAACTTGTTGACGATGGTTTGAATGGCGTACCATCGATACGATAACGACCTCACATTGCGATTATGGATGATATGCATGTCATAGGGCGCATTGTGGTTTAGTTCGTGAAACGATTCACGCATTTGCTGACAAAAGATCCCCTCTCTGCTCCTGCTTACGAAATCCTCGAACACGGCCAACCACGCATGGCACAACAACTCACACTTCATTGTCGAGTATCCCGCCATCCTTCTTACTTTGAAAAAACGACATATGACGTCCAAAATAAACTCAATGGCATTTGACCGAACACTTGCCAGACGTGATAGCCGTCATGGAGGTCGTTGGCAGGTTAACGGAGTGTACCTATGTACAAACGGTTCCAAGGTGGATAGCGTCGTCAAAAAAGCGTGGGCGGGTGCGTTGGTGCTGGTTGTGAATGCCTGGAAACGCATGTGTGGCGTTCGGAGATGTACAATGACGGCGACGTAGGTGGAAAGTACGGATGCAAAGTAAGGAGAAAATGGCGGAATGGAAGAAAATAAGAACGGGAGGACAGATTTAGTGGGCCTCCGGTGTTGGAGTCCAGACTTGGTTGGTGTCCCCCCTCCCCCTTCCACTTTGCTTCCATTTTATGAAGAAAAGTGCGTCCAAATCGTGAAATGAACCGTTATAGATTTGTGTTGGATGATTTCCATGATCCGAATCACATCATCCGAATCGTATGCGGAAAATTTAAGAGCCACAGCCTTGGAAGCGGAAATTTGAAAGCCACAGCCTTGGAAATGCCCTTAAAGGTGGCTAGTTCCTGAAGAAAAGAATCAGCTAGCTGGCTGAGCGAGAACTAGCCCTAGTCAACTACTCCTGTAGCATGTGCACTAAACGTAGGTAGGTTCCTTCCTCCCTCGGTCTGTCCAGCTAATTGCGTGGTCAACGTTGTGCGGCGATGTGTTGGAGCATCCAATAATTCGCCTCCTTCTAGTTCCCACCAACATCAATCATGGACTCATGTCCTTTTCCATCGGCATGTTTGGCGTATTACCACCGCACGTGAGCTGTCCTCCGCGTCATGCTTCATCTTACGTGCGGGACAAGCGGGAGGATGTCGATCCATTTAGTCGGCTCATGCGAAATTCAACGTAAATGCAATTTAGCAGAGTTACCATCTTTGCAGTTGTTATGATATACTACCTTCGTTTTTAAATATTTATCTTTTTAGAAATTTAACTACAGATATATAATCTATACTTTAAATTATATCTTTATACATCGATACATAGTCCGCAGTCAAATCTCTATAAAGACAAATATTTAGAAATGGAGGTTTTTCATTCCTAAATATTTGTCTTTTTAAAAATTTCACTATGGACTACATATGGATGTATATAAACGAATGTTGATTAATTTATTTTGCTTTGTATATAGTTCATAGTTTAATATTTAAAAATATAAATATTTAGAAACGAAGAGAGTACTACGATATTATATTATACTATAAAATGGAGGAAATACATGCAACAGGCTTGGTAATATTTTAGAGGCTCGTGAGGTAACGTGAGAAAACTCACTCATCATTTCTCATCCTTGAAAACTGTTTTGTTCTTTTTTTTATATAAACACTTTGATAAAAGTTCCACAATATTTTGAATGTAGTCATGCACAGATCTTCATGAAGTTAGAGCATTTACAGCCAAATGTCTCAAACCTAGCTCATATGACTGGGTGAATGGCTCGGTGAGTGACCGGTAAAAAGAACCAGACGAGACATATGCCTAAAACCGGCCTCAAGCATATGGATTGACCGGCACCCCTTATATCCAACCCAAATATGGGACGGATATGGGAAGGCATGGGCGCAACCGGCCTACGCTAGCCGACCCGACTCCACATCCCCTCCCTAGGCCAAACGCTAGCCACTCCACTTCCCTTCTTTTCACTCCCCTCCGCCACCCAACCTCCATCGATGATCTCCGGTCTTCTCTGATATGACGGGCAGCAGATCTGAGTTCTACAATTTCAGACCCCTTAACCCGAGCTCATCCCACGCGGCCCAAAAGAGGAGATGATCGTTCGGCATGCGCTCCGCTGCTCCTAGGAGGAGGCGGCCCAATGGCATCGTTTAGATTCCTTATGCTCGGAATCCACTGCGTCCACCCAAATGGTGGATGGATGCGTTGCTAGGTGTGCCATTGATGCACCCCAGAGATAGTGTGGTCCGTTTGGCACCTGAACGTGGTGGCGGACGTGCAACCCTTTCGTTGGTGTGCCGAGGCAGAGGACACACCATGTGCACTGGCCGACACTAAAATCGCGAGTCATGCCCGTCGTGCGAGGCAGCGGGGACGGGGCCAGCAGAAACCCTCGTGACGGTGGACGTTGGCGAGGCGGAGTCGCATTCTCTGGTGGCACATATGGTGCACCAGTCTAGACGCCGCAACCGTGTCATGCTAGTTGTCGTTAGCTCATCCCAGAACGGATTTATCATCGATCTGACGTCGATCGGCGGTGTCAGGGATTCGGGCTCCGACGATAAACAGTAAGGCGTGGGAGACTACGGCGTGTCGAGTCCCATGAACCGACTCATGTCACATGTCCTATTCTACCTTGACGGCGACCGTACCAACACTACGGGGAACGAATCGGTCGTCAAACATGGACACATCGAAGTCGGACGAATTTCGCTTAAAAATAATTTACGTTGCATATAAGAGTATAACTTTGAGATTTCTAATTTTACGTATCCGTTTGTAAAATAGATTATTTGAGGTTTAACCGTTAATTGTCCATCAACACGTTTGGACGCGACCTCGGACCTTTGAGATGTTAGATTTGCCAATTCCAATTTTAGATGTTTCTACATGATCAAAAACATTAAATCGACATGTACAAGTCCGATGTGTCATTATTGCACCTTGCCCCCCTCTGATGACAAATGACACCGTTAGGAGGAGCCTGCTTCACTTGGTCCAAGCAACCTCCAATGATTGCACATATTTTGTATCGTATCTCATTGAAATGTAAGAGATTTGATCGTTCGATATTCTTTAATATTTTGAACTTATTTGATCTTTCTCACTACGGGCACTTTTAAAACTGACCCTCAAACTGCCTGCAAGCGGTTGGACCGTGCAGCCCGGACATGCTGTGTCATCCAATGCATGTGTGCATTGGTCCACCGAGCGGTTCGGGTGTACTTTTCTCCACGAAGCGGGAAACAAATAGGAGAGCTTTGCGGGCGTCCGGACAGTACCCATGTTCCCTGCTGACCACCCTGGCCCATCAAAACCCTTTTTCCTCGCCCACACACATTCTCGCCCAGCGTCTAATGCCCGCATTCTTGTCGCTATGGAACGGTCATGAACGGACGCGACCTCTCACTGGCTCCGGCATTGAAGCGGCGCATCGGCCGAGGACATCGCCCCTGCATGCTCGGCTGAACACGTCTGCTCGAAGCATTCAAACCCCTCCATTAAACCTGCACGTGTGCCGCTAAACCTAATCCATCACACGTGAGTTCGGGAGCTGACCGGCGTTAAACACAACACCGGGCTACCTCCTCTCGCTATTTAAAGGAGACCAAACTGCAGGCAAGAATCACACCACTCTATCGCTCCCCATCTCCTCCTTGCACCATTTTCTCCACCCTTTCGATGGCATCCAAAGAGCAGGAAAAGCAATTCACTAGCATAAAAACCGACTGGATGGTCCGCCGAGCCCGCTGGATACGAGCCAGGCAACTAGCGTTTTCACCTCCCTCGCCTAGCCGGATGGAGCAAGCTACCGCTCCACACCGTCATGTGGTTCAGTAACTCGTCACTCCAAGCCAACTCGTGAAGGAGTGGCGAGTTGCTCCTGGCAGGCACATGGGAGAGCAAGACAGAGCGGGCATCATGACTAACATGCATGAGGTCGGACTTCGTGCCATCTGCCATCAATGTTGGCAGAACTGCGTCAGGTTGACGTAGAAAGAAGCCGACTACATGGAGATCGGCGAGTTAGTGGCCATCGGGTCTGCGTCCCGTGTGAACATCGAGGAAAAATAGAACTTGGGAGGTCGCCGCCATTTTGGTCCTAGAAAGGCCACCGTAGGCGAATCGCTGGCGTACAAAGTCGGTGTTGCATCCTCTCTCGCAGACCACTGTCGTTCCCCGCCTTAAAAACCAATATTGATCCGCGCTTCGCAGAAGCGAATGCAACCATTCTCCTCCGGCTAAAGCACCCCCTTTTCGCTCCGACGAGCAACGCAGCAGGACAAAGGGAACAAAAGGGGGAGGAATATACCTTCAGGACTCTGGGCAGTCCGTTGAGAGGGCTACCGAATATGGGGAATACAAACGGATTCGTCTTGACCGGCCGTATACTACTTTAGTGTATCCGTGTCATGGAAATGCAGCTCCATGCGGCCGGACATGCACATAGTTTTACCCTTTTAGTAAAATATGTCCAAAATATAAAAAAATCATCCAGTTTGCATGAAATTCGTAGTGTTTGCACAAATTCCATCCGGATAGTTCAAATAGTTTTTGAAATGTATGCGAGCAGCGTTGGACGGCGGCCTCCGGCATTAGTGTTTCCAGACTAGTCCTCCTGTCCGTGAACGGTGGGAGGAAATTTGTCGGTCGATGTTGAAGTTAGGGCATCTCCAACGTTTGTCACTATTTCTTTACCATAAATGTCCCTTTTTACGTTTGTACTGTGTCCGCGGATAAGATACCGGAGCCACCATCCAACAATGCATGCATATATTTCAACAACAAATCAAACTAACCAGGAAAATTCGTGCAAATTCGACTTGTTTTTGGATAAACCGGAAGGGATTCATGCAAATACGGTGGATTTCATATAAACTTGACGAAAATCATTTCATTTTGGACAAACTTCAACTAAAAGCGAACTCGTTCGGTCGAGAGGTAAAATTCCTAATTTAAATGGTCGTCGGCGCCTATTCCACTTGGGACAGCCATGAGCCACGGGAACTGAAGCCCCCACACTTGCCTTCGCCTTCTCCATCTCATTCACAGCAACGCCCGCAATCACAGCTTGAGCGGCTAACTGGACGACATTTATCAGCCCACCAACCTAGGCGTAATGCGGAGGGAAGAACAGTGGCCTTCTTGGAACCCGAGCAACAGCGACCTACCATGCCCTACTCTTCCTTGCTATTAGCGACGCCGGCGAACGTGCCAGCTTTGTGTTTGTGGCGGAGGGTAGCTGGCTAGGCGGCATCGGCGATGTCCTCCTTGTCGTCGCTCTTGTCGAACACCTCGTCCACCGCCTCATCGAACTCCCTGTAGGTGGCCTCCAGTTCCGCCTGACGCTAGCGGTACCGCCAATGGTCAGGGAAGATCTTATGAGGGAGCGCTAGGATTAGAGAGAAGCCACCCGCTCCACCATGTTCACGTCCGGCACGATCACCTGCCAACATCGAGATCCTCCTCCGTCTGCCGGTGCTCCTTGAGGAGATGGAGGTTCTAGACTGCGTCGGCCTGCGCCTCCCAGAACTTCTCCTCCCACTCGTCCCGGCATGGGCGTCGTTGATGGTCATAGTGCAATGCACCGACAAGGAGGGTAGCACCAGCTCATAGTCGGTCGCATCCTCCATTGGAACATCGTCGGCCTCCGGCCGCCTGTCAGCCTGCAAGTCGGCCACAATGGAGGTCATCTCTTTCTTCTGCTCCCGCGTGAGCCCGTCCGAGAGAGCTTTGGAGCATGAGGCCATGTGAATGGTGCGGATAAGAGAAAGGGACCGGAGGAGGATGAGTGTCGGCTATGGCCAGGGATGGAGTGTATATAATGGGGCGGATGACATTGGTGGGCGGCATGCGAACGAACGAGTGGCGTCGGAGTAGGTTTCTCGGCAACTATGTGCGATTAATGTGGGTGATAGATGGATGGGCATGGTGTCGTTTGAACGTGGGGCCGATGCGTGCACCGTAAAGCATCGCGGGCGGCACTCTCTTGGTCGGTGCGTTGCTTCAATACTAGCACCAATGAGACGTCGCATCCGCTCTGGCTAGGCATGAATGCTGCCACTAACGCTATAGAGCGGCGCTGACAGTTCTGACCAGGAAACAATCGGACGAGGGAGGGATTTTTTATGGGCCATAGTGGTCAGAATCGGACGCGACAGCGGTCCGAATGCCTACAAAACCCCTCACGTTTGTGTCCACTTTGTGGAAATAACACATTTGCACCGCTCGACGGACCAATGCCGGTCTGCGTTGGATGGTTTCCGTGGTCCGGACCGCGCGATCTGGACAAATTTGGGTTGTTTAAGGGTCGGCTTTCGAGTTGCCCTAACCATGTTAAAACTGGTCTTTTGAATCATATTCTCACAAACAAACAAGTAGACCTTTTTACTTCATTGACAATTATCGTCCCGCGTCGAACTGAGAAGGCGCCCGAGTTTCTCTAGTTGTCGGAACGCACATAGGAGTGGTTATTCTTCAGACATGGCCCGTCTTTGTCTTCATCCTTGGTTTCTTCGTCACGTACTTGCGGGGGGAGGCATACGCCTTGGTGGTATAGAATTTTTTATTATTGGTCCCTCTCTCACTATTTGAATTACTCCTTCCATTTCTAAATATAAGTTCTTTAAAATATTATGATATGAAGTTACGGAACAAAATGAGTGAATCTATACTCTAAAATACGTTTATATATATCCGTATGTAATCCTTATTGAAATCTCTTACAAGAATTATATTTATAAATGGAGGGAATAGATACCTATGATTGGACGACTAGCATTCCGCTCGCTGTCGGTGGACATTTGATATGTCATCTGCTTAGTGACCCATGAAGCTGACTACATATCCCCACAACCTTTAATATGAAATCTTGCATGCTCAGTTTTAACGGAGTTGAGCCCTGCTAAAATGCAAGATTTTATCATGGCTTGCCTTGCAAAAGAGAATTTGGACGTTGAATCGACGGTCTCGGCATGGTCTTCAAGACACGCCTTTTGTTTCTTATACGTGCCTTCGGGAGGAGGATAATCTCGATCGCACCCGTGAGAAGTGGCATTGTTTCTTTGATATGCTACACCTCCTTAGGGATGGCACCCTCTAGGTATTTACGAGGATATGTATTTAGGGTAGGGTTCTAGGCCTAACCTACATGCCTTATCTAAGGACACAGCATTGTAAGACTTAAAAATGATGAGGAAGACTCCGATTGAAGTCACTATGGCACATAAGTCATTCGATAGATAATCCACTCGGAGCTTCCTCCCTCCACACTACAATAGCTTTTCACTCAGAAGAACCAATGTCCAGTCGAGAGCAGAAGTCCAGAAGGCACCCCAAGGAGGCCAACAGACAGGCGTTCAACCGGTCGCCATTAGTAGCATTTCGTAATTACGTTATCAGTAATGTATACCTTTATTACCGCAATTGAATCCTTGGTTGCCGGGCATTCATGAGGGGCAGCACACTCTATATAAGGCGCCCCTCTCCTCTGGCACAAGGGTTCGCATCCCATGTAACACTCATATTTCACACGACAAAAAGCTCCCGAGCACTGAGACGTAGGGCTGTTACCTCCACGCGAGGGGCATGAACGCATACATTCATGTGTACATCCTCGTCGTAGCTAGGACTTTGCCATCTTCTTACATACCCCTACCTTCTACTGTCAGACTCGTTCCCACAATAGTTGACGCCCACTGTGAGGCATGGCGTCAATCGAGCCATGATGCAAATGGTTATTTCTTCAACCACCAGCGTGCCCTCTATTCGGTTTCATCTTCACGTTCTAACACATCTTTTTTACTGTTCATCTTCATGACAAGCAAAGCATTGTAAGCAGAAGGGACACATCCATCCATCCAAGCACATACAAGGGAAACCATCATCATTCGGGTTGGCTTGCCTCCCATCCGTGTAAGCAAGCCACCTGAATCGGCACTCTGGACATCACCAATAGCGGCAACGGTGGCTTGAAAGCAGGAAGGTAACTGCGCCTCCACGCACGGCCATTGACGTCGTCCGCTTCATCGTCGTCACACACAGCCGCCAGTGTCGTCTACCTCATCGTCATCTGCGACGTTGTCATTGAGCCTCCACACACGGCCGGCGACGCCGTCCACTTCATCGTCGTCACACACGACCGCCGGCGTCGACCGCCTTCTCGTCATCTGCAATGTTGTCGTTGAGTCTTCACGCGCGGCTACCTACACCGTACGCTCCATCGTCAGCCGCCTCTTCGTCGCCTGCGACGTTGTCGTTGAGCCCCCACAAGCGGCCACGGGCACCGTCCGCTTCACCGTCGTGTCGCACGGCCACCCGCGCGCCATTCGCCTCATCGTTGACTCCGACCTTGTGTTCTCGTCTGCGACCTCTGCGGTGGAGGCGCAGGGCCAACGCGACTCAGGCACGCAACGCTCCATCATACGGCGATGTATGTCGGTGATGGTCTCCATGGCAGAGGTGCACTGCGACGGCGTCCTACAAACATCATCCACCCGCAACCAATGGCCGTTCGGGATTGAGGGAATCAATGCCTCGTAAGTGCATGGTTAATAGTATAGCCAACTGCTGACTATATGATGTTGCCATGTCATATATAGCCATCATATATAGTCACTCATATAATAAGGTTAGCTATAAGATTGCTATAAGAGTATTACTTTCTTTCACTTTTTCTCTATCTCTTTCTTCACATTTATTGCATTTGTCTAGAAATACTCATATAGCTAGGCTCTTGTATGAGAGCTCGTTCTCACCATTTTTTTCATCTTTCTCTCCTCCACATAGGTAGAAATGCCATTTAGGCGGGCTATATGATCATTATTATACTTGTTCTAACATGAATTACTCCCTCGATTAATTAACTGCATGCAGGAAGAAAACGGAAGGACATGGTGGCCCTCGATCAATTAACTGCATGCAGGAAGGAAAAGGAAGGACGTGGTGGCCATCGATCAATTAACTGCATGCAGGAGCAAAAGGAAATGGAATGACGTGGTGGCGATCTTCAACGCTGTATTAATTCGTTGCATCATTAATTGGCCATTCAGAGAGGATCTTCAGCACTATTTACGGCCAAAACAAGGTACGCCTTTGTTCACTCAGACACGTACATCTCCGGCTTCCTCAGGCAGATTTGTTCATTCGGATAGAGGGTACACTCGGCCACGCCATGTTTTCTTGGACATGTTAAGGCAACTAACGTACAGGCACTCGGTCATGTGTTTCCATTTGGTCGGCCGCTTCGTTCGTTGTCGTTCGGCTGTACGCATCGTCAACATTTGATTGTCTCGCGCGCTGTCCTTCCGTACGCGTCGTCACTATTCGGTCGCCCCGTACGTCATCGGTCAGCTCTACGTTCGTCATCACCCGACCGTCCCGTGCGTTGCCAATCAGTGAAACTCGTCGTCATCACATGGCCGTCCCGTGCGTCGTCAATTGGTGAGACACACCTTCATCACTCGGCCGTTCCGCGCGTCGCCGCTCCGTGATGCGCATCTTCATCACTTCATTGCTCCGCGCATCGCCACTCCATGAGGCACGTCGTCATCACCCGGCCGCCCCACGCGTCGCCACTTGGTAAGACTCGTTTTCATCACCTAGCCGCCCCGCGCGTCGCCACTCGGTTAGACACACCTTCGTCACTCGGCCGCTCCGCGCGTCGTCTCTTCGTGATGCACACCTTCATCATTCGGCCGCTTCGCGCGTCGCCGCTTCGTGATGCACATCTTCATCACCCGTCCGTCTCGCGCGTCATCACTCGGTGAGACTTGTCTTCATCACCTGGCCGTCCCGCGTGTCGCCACTCGGTGAGACACATCTTCGTCACTTGGCCGCCCCGCGTGTCACCACTCCGCTAGACGCTTCTTCATCACCCAACCACTTCGTGCGTCATCACTTTGCTGTACGCGTCATCATCACCCGGTCACTCCGTGCGCCGTCACTTTGTTGTACACGTCTTCATCACCCGGTCGCCCCGCGCGCCATCGCTCATGTGAACACATCTACAACATAACACCCACCATGAAACCTGCGTCATATCATGGTTGATGAAAATGATGTCCATGAAACCTGCGTCATATCATGGTTGACGGCAATGATATCCATAAAATCTGCGGGATAGGTTCTGACCTCTTCATCTCTAAGATAAGCATTCAGAAGCACTCGACGAACCGAGTGACAAGTGTACTCCACATACGAAAAAGGATCCCGAGTCCAAGTTCTTAAGACTATGCCCATCGTAAATGATCGACAGTAGTCTTGGGGACTACACCCAGTGGGTGCACTTACCGTGCCCCATTGGATAAAACTTCAATCGACCGGGTCTGTCCTGTCTAAGAAAACTTTGTCTCTATCAGACCCCTGCTGATGCAAGCACTCAACGGTGGTCTCGGGGACTACACCCAGTGTGTGCACTCAGCGTGCCCTCACTGGACCTACTATCACTCGACCAGGTCCGGCCTGTCGAATGTAAGCGATTATCAAAACAATTCTAGGACCCCTACCGATGTCATCACCATTCGACAGCGGTCTCGGGGACTATACCCAGTGGGTGCACTCAGCGTGTCCCCACTGGACCAGAAACCACTCGACTAAGACCTCATCTACTCGAGAGGAATCAACAAGAGAACACCCGGTGGGTGTAGAATCAAGATGGACAAGAATTCAATCAGAAATAAACTTACAATCGCACTTACTCGGACATTGGCACAAAGTGCTAAGGTGGCATCATAGACCAATTTGTTGTCCTTGTACGCCTCCTTCGTTCACGTCATCATGTGCTCAGCCTGGATCATGGCTTCTTTGCCAGCTCCAGTCTGGTCTTCTGGGATGCGATACAGAGGGAAGGCAGGCATCGGGTCAGTTGGTGCTGCATCTGGAGTAACGGTAGTTCCTTGAGGTTGCCCGATTGGCGTCGAGGCCACCAGAGTTGAAGTCGTTGGTGAAGCACTCGACAGTGGGGCCGTAAGTTCAACCCTTGCTCGAGACGAATCGCCAAGTCCTTCAGACGATGCCGTAGTCGACTTACGAGGCGTCTGCCCTGATGGTGCTCGCCAAGTGCGTACACGCGGGGTACCCCAAGGTCATAACTCCCCCTCCCCCCCCCCCCCGTCTGCTCATCATCATCCTCCAGCTGGATGACATCTGCAACTACCAGTCTACAATGCTAGTTAAGTCAATCGACGAGTCATTTGCAAGGAAAAAACAAAGGAGAGTGAAGGTATGTTATACCTCGCTAAGAGGTGGCCGCGTCAGCAGTATCCACATCCATATGCTCCTCTTCATCTCATGGAGGTGACGTCACCGAAGTAGCGGCTCTGACAGACAAGTTCCACTCGGTCAGCAAAGATATGAAGTTCTACAACAGCAAAAGGAAAAGGAAAATGAACACTCACGTTGAGGCGACAGGTACAGCAATCTTCATGCGGGGCAGAGCCTTCCGAGGTTTTGGTGCGTCAGTGTTGGGCTATTTCACGGCTCATTCAGTGGACTCAACTGGTGTAGCCTGGTCGCGCTTTGGGTTCCTGGTGCTCGACGTCACGGTTTTGCTTGGGGCAGCCACGGGGTCTTGGCGCTGATTAGATCTATGCTTTGTGCACGGAGGAGACTCAGCTTCTTCCTTGCTCTCCTCCGAGCCCTCATAATTGCCTTCGCTGTCCTCGGCATAATCGACGTTTATGCTGCCACCATCGCTCTCTTCTCCGTCATCGGGTTGATCTCCATTCGGCACAGGCGAGTATATGTTAGTTAACTCCTACAAGATACAAAAAGTAAAGTAAGTCGACTAATGACCCAATCACTCGACGAAACATGAAAGCATTCGACAAAGATATCACTTACCAGATTTGGCGGCGGGTTCTCAGCAGAGAAGGGCAAGATTCGCTTGGCTCCTAGGGGGTTGTCGCAAGCTCCAGTGATGCTTCTAAGCCACTGTGCAACAGTCTTCTCAGAGACTTCCTCTGGATGTGTCTGAGTGGTGTCCTCAGGGCTTGAGTAGTGCCACATAGCATGGTCCCTCGCTTGAAGGGGCTAGATTCATCGACTGAGAAATGTCTCCAGCAGATACATACCAGGCACTCCGCCACGAATCAGATTTACTATTGCCTTACTAAGATTCCTACCTGGACTTTCTCTCCTTCTGTCACTGACAATGATTTGGGAGTAGTGGGTCGCTCTCATGTGAAGGGGGGAAGGCCAGTCAACATGTTGGGAGATGCAACGTCGTTACAATAAAACCAAGTCAACTGCCAGCCCCGAACAGATTCAGGAAAAGTCATCGACGGAAACACACTTCTAGCTCTCTTTTGGAGTCCCAAGCCACCACATAACTAGATGACATGGGTCTTACTATCATTTGGGTTGGCTTTTTTGACCGACTGGGATCGGATAGTGAAGATATGTTTGAACAAACCCCAATGAGGGGGACAGCCCAAGAAGCATTCACACAAGGTTATGAAAGCGGCAAGGTACGAGATGGCATTTGGAGGAAAGTGGTGAAGTTGCGCTCCGAAAAAGTTCAAGAACCCACGGATGAATGGATGAGGAGGCAGAGAAAAACCTCGCTCGGCGTGGGTGAGGAGGAGGACTCGCTCCCCTTCATGCGGCTCCGGCTCAATCTCCCCCTCCGACAGCCTCCACGAATCATCAGTTACCAGCCTGTCGGTGAGGAGGTTCTGGAAGTCCTCATCCCTGACCGTCGACGGGATAAAATCTCCCTGGATCCACCCCGACGGCGCCATGAATCGGGCGCCCGATGGCTTTTTTGCCTTGGCCCCTTCCTTCTTGTCGCGCTTGAGCTTCTCCGTCTTGTTATTCGTCATCGCGGCGGCAGTCGTGGAGGTAGAGCTGAGCGGCACGCGTGGAGCCGAGAAGGCGGAGTAAATGAGGGGATTGGGGGAGAAGAATTGTGCCTACCTCTGTGTAGCCTTATCTTATATGCGCCCGAGTGAGTCGCTGACCTGCGGGCTTGCCAGATCCCTGTGAATCCCGGCCGCAGAGGAAGCGTTGTACATGGCGTAAATGGCGGCGCACAGATCAAGGCTTCATGGCCCCACTTTACCTAGTCGTTGTGTTGTTATCGCGTGGCACGTGCTTCCCAAATTTTCGAATCCCGTGGAATTCAGGCCTGACGAAGCGATCCGTCACATCAAAAGATCTTGATTGTTCACTTGAAACTGGTTTTGTGCTCAAGTTCACTTGAACGTTTATCAAGACAGAATCGATCAGGGCAAATGATAAAGACTCCAGTCGACGTAGATTTCCGTAAAGCCATGAAATGCATTTGGAATTTCCGTGTCTTATCAGAACCAGTCTCGATCCCTTTTTCACTCGACCCTCGATCCATTTGGGGGCTAATGATGAGGATATGTACCTAGGGTAGGGTCCTGGGCCTGACCTACATACCCTACCTAAGGACACGGCATTGGAAGACTTAAATATGACGAGGAAGACTCCGACTGAAGTCACTATGGCGCATAAGTCACTCGACAGATAATCCACTCAGAGGTAAATCCCTCCACTCGACTGTAGCTTTTCAGTCGAAAGAGCCAATGGCCAGTCGACAGCAGAAGACCAGAAGGCACCACAGGGAGGCCAACAGGCAGGCTTTCAACCAGTCGCCATTAGTAGCATTTATTACTTACGTTATCAGTAACGTATACATTTATTACCATGATCAAACCCTTGGTTGCCGGGCATTCATGATGGGCAGCGCACTCTATATAAGCCGCCCCTCCCCTTTGGCACAAGGGTTCGCACCCCCTGTAACACTCATATTCCACACGACAAAAAGCTCCCGATCACTGAGACATAGAGTTGTTACCTCCACGAGAGGGGCCTGAGCTCATACATTCATGTGTACATCCTCGTCGTAGCTAGGACTCTGCCCTCTCCTTACGTACCCCTACCTTCTAGTGTCAGGCTCGTTCCCACGACAAGTATGGGCAATAATCCTACATCTATGATTAGATTACTAAGGCTTACGAAACCTCCCATACAAATCCTCTAGGCCCCCTGATTTTCACCTGGTGTGGGTCCCAGCCGCTAATCTTAGCCCAATTAAGTACTTCCACATCAGCTTTTACGTAAAAGCCTCACTAAACTTTCGTAGGTGTAGCATTGCTCTAGGTATGGGTATGGCTGGATCCATCTCATACCCTTACTTGTCCTTTCTGAGCCTATCCATCACCCTTATTGATACCCGTCAATGAGTACGATTTTTCCCCATACCCGTTACCCAACAGGGTAGACGGGTACCCATGGGTAAAATTACCCATGTTTACAAATCATTAATTTGAATAAATTATAGTCATAAACAACAACATATAATCATAATTTACAAAAATAGATTATAACAATAATGTATGCTTATAAACAAAATCATATAGTCATAAACAACAACACATAGTCACATATTTTTAGTTTTTAAATTCTTGACATAGTGTAGACTGTCCACATAATTTTGAGTTCACATGGATTTTATATGGTCACATGGGTATATGGGTATGGGTTATATGAACCCATACTCGTACCCGCTCTACCCGATGGGTTTGAAAATTTCCTATTTATATACCTATGGGTAAAGTTTTATCCCATACCATTACCCTAATAGGATTTTGGCCCGCAGAGTACGTGGGTAATGGGTACACATTGCCATCCCTACACCTCCCCGCCGTTTTGCAGACAATGGAGGACACTTTTCTAGATTGGTGGATGCTACAGAAACTTCATTTTTCGAAGGTTAAAAAGAAGGGCTATGACACAATAGTTATCTATGTCGCTTGGTCCGTTTGGAAGCAAAAACATGCTTGGGTCTTTAATCGCTTGGAGCAGCAGGTTGGAGCCTCGGCTCTAACCAATAACATCCTTAACGAAATCAAGGACTAGAGAGTAGCTAGGAACGGAGTAGGAGGCTGACACTGGTTCTTGAGGTAGTTTTATTCTTGCTGTGGAGTGGGTGTATGAACGGTCATGTTCGCACCATCGTCGGTCTCTTGTAATCAACTTTTTTTCTATTAAAATATGGTAGCCATTATGCGTACTCTTTAAAAACAAAAAAAATGATGATCAAGCCTAGGAGAGTTGGGACGACGATTCTACAAGACCAATTTTGCTTCATGAAAATGGCCTCACTAGTCAGTAGTCGCTCCTGCATTCGTCCGAAAGCACAATATGCTCCCTTGGTGGTTTTGATAATTCATGACACAATACATTGTCTCTTGGACTAACACCTCTATCTAGTACATTTCAGATGGTGGTCCATGAAGATCTGAGTTAGCAAAAAGGTTGAGGAGATTGTGCAATTACCCCAATATACAAGGAAATAGGTTGGCCAAGCTTCAAGCAAGAGGACTCTACATTTTATATTTGTGAGAAATCACTTTGAGTCTATAGGAAAGCTAATACTATTAGAAGAGGGTAAAGTTTTGATGGTGAGCAATATGCTCAAACGTGCACAAGTGACAGTCACCAAAACATCCACATACTCTCCCACCAAAGTCTGTCCTAATCCAAATATACCAAATCGGTGCAACCAACTTTCCTATCCCGATGCCACAGAGTTCCAAACCCTAGACAGGCTCAGCCAAACCCTAACACTTCGGTGCAGCCGACACTGCACTCGGTGCTACCGAGTTGGGTTGCCAACTTCCTGTTACGTAAATTCTCATTTTTGGTCCGACCAAGAATGGTGAATCGACGTCACCGAGTTTGGTAATTCTGACCATTGGTCACCTTGTCGGTGCAACCGAGAGTTATATATCGATCCATACGAGATTCAAAAGTTGCCACTTTTTGTCACTTCGGTACCATCGAGATTTACACTTCGGTGTCACCGAGTCTGACTTATTGTGTGTAACGCTTGGATTTTTGGGATGCCTATATATACCCCTTCACCACCACCCACTCGAAAGAGAAGCACTCAGAACTATTCCATACCTATCCTACTCAGTTTTCTAAGCGAGAACCACCTACCCTTGTGTTGAGGTCAAGATCTTCCACTCCAACCATATGGATCTTGATTTCTAGCCTCCCCAAGTTGCTTTCCACCAGTCCCATCTCTTCTACCAAGCCAAATCTGTGTGAGAGAGATTGTGTGTTGATGAGTCTATCATCTTGAAGCATAAGAGCAAGGAGTTCATCGTCATTACCGAGCCTATTACCTTTTGGAGGGTGGTGCCTCCTAGATTGGTTAGGTGTCACTTGGGAGCCTCCTACTTCGTGTTGTGGAGTGAACCAAGAAGTTTGTAAGGGCAAGGAGATCGCCTACTTCGTGAAGATCTACCCATAGTGAGGCTAGTCCTTCATGGACGGAAGCCCCATGGAATAGTCAAGGTTGCTTCTTCGTGGAAACCTCCGTGGGTAGATCCCTCCGTGGACTCTTGCGACCGTTACCCTCCGTGGGTTGAAGACTCCATGAACATGGACGTATGATAGCACCACCTATCGGAACCACGGGAAAAATCCTTGCGTATCCTATTGGGTTTGATCTTTCTAACCCATCTCTTTTTTTACATGTGCAATGTCTTTACTTTCCGCTGCCATACTTGTAGACATGTATGTGTAGGGCTATTTGACTATCTAGATTTGCTAGAAGTATTAAAATCTGCCAACCAATTAACTTGGTAAAAGGTTAGGTTTTAAATTTCTGCTAGTAGTCTATTCACCCCCCTCTAGACACGCCTCTCTCGATCCTACAAGTGGTATCAGAGCTTTGGTCTCCATTGCTTTGGTTTAATCACCATGGAGGATGATGGATGTGTCTAGTGTAGAGAGTTTGAGTTGTAGAGTGCCCATTCTTTATGGAGAGTACTA
Organism: Hordeum marinum; assembly: GCA_022496015.1. Lineage (NCBI taxonomy): Eukaryota > Viridiplantae > Streptophyta > Magnoliopsida > Poales > Poaceae > Hordeum > Hordeum marinum. The sequence goes on from CM039675.1 coordinate 120,240,146, forward strand.
TAGTCAATGGAAGAATGCCATGATTGATCTATTTAATAGATTCCATTTGACTAAATATATTGCACAACCCTATGTGCTCTCCATTTATGAAATGCATCCCACACACGAAGAGAAAATTAACATGCTTGGTAACCTAAGAGTTGACAATCTTATTGTTAGAGGTTTACCAAGATTCGTGCTTTCTCAAATGAAGAACTTTGCATGTGCCCATACCTTATGGACTGATTTGGAGAAATGATATCCAAATCTTTCCTTAGGAAATCTTGATGAAATTCTTCATAAAATTGTTTCTTTTCACAAAATGAAGCCTAGTGATCCAAACTTTGATAAATGTCTATTTGAGCTCTGTGATCTTATGCGTGCTAAAGGAGATGTCACCACTATCAACAACATTATCTTTGAAGTCATTTGCATTCACCACTATCACCGTTAGTACATGCTTGTCAAATGGCTGACCATGTGTAGACCCAAACGCCTTGGAGGGCTGGGTATTCTCAACGCCTCCATTATGAATAAATGTTTGATCATTAAGTTGTGGTGGAAAATACTTATGACTGACTGGGATGCTCTCTCGTTTCAAATCCTAAAAGCTAAGTACTTCCCTAACTCCAGCCCCATATTTACAAACGCCTCGGGTGGCTCGCAATTTTGGTGTCAACTTGTGTCGGAGCGAGACGTTTTCAGATCCCGTGTTAAGTTTGTCGCTGGATCAAGGGGTTCTAACAGGTTTTGGTTGGATTGATAGTGTCAGGTGTAATAGCCCGGGACTAACGCTCTAGAAGATTCCCCTTTTATTTTCGTTCTCGTCTGTGTTTCATCTGGTTGTCGCATTCATCATTGCATCATTCGCATCATCTTCATAGAATCATCACCCGTTTTCGAAAACTTGCATCCGTTCGTAGTTGTCGGTTCTCTTCGTTCTTGCAATTGCCTGTTTCGAGACCAACCACACATGCACGCGCCCGCAGCATTGGATAATATTGTTTTTAAAGTGCCTTTAAAATATTCTCTGATTGGGTCGAAACCTGGCGTGCAGTCTTATTATAGCGTAGGTAGACCGCCTGCCAAATTTCGTCCGTAGTCGGACCCTACTCTTCTGTATGATGTTTGAATACGTTGTTGTATTGATGTGATATTGATATAAATTGTGGAGAGTGTAAGCTAATTCCATATACTCATCTCTTCTATACATGTACTTGTAATGATATCCATTCTTGCAACATGACGAGATGCGCTTCTATCCCTGTCGAGGCCCTCGTGCCGAAATAAGGATAGGATCGCATCTTGGGCGTGACAAGGTGGTATCAAAGCCAGGTTTCGATCCTGGGACCTGTGGGTTGGGTGGGTGGGAAGAACCACGGCCACCGAACTGCTTCTGTTGCTGAGGAGGACGAAACAGAGGAGGATTAGGCACCCAATACTTCTACTGCTTAGGAACCATCTGAGAGCTGGAAGAAGAAGAATATGAATCCCTTGAACGCTTCCTTGAGTTCTCCAACTTGAGCTGAGTTCCCTCAATGTTCAAAGCCATGTTGTAGAACTGATCAAACTCACGAGGCTCTTGAAGGACTAGACCTGGCAGAAGCTCATCATTGAGACCACCTCTGAACTGATAGATCATTGCCTTGTCATCTGGAACATCTTGCTTAGCATAACAGGCTAGATTCTGGATCTCGATATTGTACTAATAGCCAGACTTGCTCCCCTGCTTCAGGTGCCTGAACTTATCATGCATCTCCTCGACAAAGCTTGTCGGAATGTAATGGGCCCTGAAGTCACGACAGAAATTGTCTCAAGTAATAACACGATCGCCCCTGGAATCCTTGTACTGCTGCCACCAATCAGCTACCTGACCCTTGAGCTGGAACGATGCAAATCTGACAAAGTCCTCTGGTCTGACATTGCTACACTCAAAATGCTTACTCATATCCCGGAGCCAATCATCAGCATCAAAAGGCTGCTCACAACAGGTGAAAGACTTGGGCTGGTTGGCAAGGAACTGATTGAGCGTCGCAAACTGAGGTTGATTATGAAAATTCTTTTGAAAGCCTTGCTGACCCTGATCTCTTTCTTGCAACAGCCTGAGCAACATCTGAGTGTTCGCATTGGTTGCGGCCATCACAGCTTGCCAAGCTTCTGGAGGAGGAGGCGGTGGTGGGGGTGGTGGGACATCAGCCTGCTCCTCACCACGACCCGGATTTCCGCGAGTTGGTGGAGCCATCCTGGAGATGGACAAAATATCAGCACCTCATTGATAAGATGAATTCAAAGTGGAATCAAATGCTTGAACGAATTGCACAAATAATATCACAGCCTTCCTACTGAAAAATTAGTAAGAATGCTTTCTTCGGTTGCGATAACATCATTAGATATTAGAAGCCACTTGCAATAACACAAAAGTATTGAGCTAATGTTGCTCGGAACAAATGTATATACCCTCATACATAGAAGAAGATGATCCTAGATAACTACAAGAGTTCCCACCTAAGAACTTCCGAAACTTTCTGGTTATGCAATTCGGTGTGGGGGATACAAGGAGGAAATATCTCACACAACTAGAAAACCTACACCCCAACTGTATCCATACTTCAACACATAACCAGAGGTTTTCGCAAATCCATCTAACTTGAATCCTCAAAAGCACAACGATACTAAACCATGGTGGTACCCCGGATGCCTCCTCGGTACTGGGTGACTCCAACCTTATCTCACCACGAAAAGTATTGAAGTAATTCCGAACACTCTCCGTACTGAGATACTAAGGAAGTTGAATGATAACGATGTGCCAAAATTCCCTAGAGCTTGACTCCCTGGAAGAAATCAAGTCACCTAAGAGGCACCAAGACAGAACTCCGTCAAATCGGTATCATATAGACTCCAAAATACCCGTGTGATCCTAAAAATAATTTGAGCGAGAAGAGGAGTAGAATTAAAATTCATAAGTCGACTACTAAATATTCTTCCCCTTCTCATTCTAGATCTCGGGACGAGATCCTCGTGTACTGGAGGAGAGTTGTAACAGCCCGGGACTAACTCTCCGGAAGATTCCCCTTTTATTTCCGTTCTCGTCTATCTTTCATCTGGTTATCGCATTTATCATTGCATCATTTGCATCATCTTCATAGCATCATCACCCGTTTTCGAAAACTTGAATCCGTTCATAGTTGCCGGTTCTCTCTGTTCTTGCCGGTTCCCGTTTCGAGACCGACCACACATGCCCGCGCCCGCGGCATTGGAAAATATTGTTTTTAAAAGTGCCTTTAAAATATTCTTGGATTGGGTCGAAACCTGGCGTGCAGTCTTATTATAGCATAGGTAGACCGCCTGCCAAATTTTGTCCCATTCCGAGTTCGTTTGATACCCTGTCGGTCAGCCGTAGCAGTGCAGTCATAGGTTTATTATCGGACGTTTTTCGGTGTTTTAAACTCTATCACGGGCTGCCACATTCCCTCTCATATCATCCCAAGTCCCTCTACACAGCCCGCTAGCCCAACCTAGCCCCTTCCTCTGATCATGGCCATCGGATCGTGATCGGACGGACAAGGTCCAACCCCCAACCCTAGTGCCTTCCCTATTTAAACCCCCATGGAGAGAAAGCCCCTCACTCTCTAGGGATTCCCCCATGTAAAAATTGCACCCACACCCCTATAAAACCCCACCTCCTAGATCCACCTCCCTCTCCCCCGAAATCCCACCTCCATAGCCAATTTCAGCCCTCATATATGAAATCTGGGGCTAAAAATCGCCCAAATCCCACCTACCGGACATGTCCGGCTACCAACCCGGACAATGTCTAGCGACCGCAGAGCCCGCGGTCCCGCACCAGCCGTCCCCACGCCCGAGCTCCCTTTCCGGAGATCGACCCCCTCGCGGCCCGTCCTTGTCGGAGCCGGTCGCCGCCCCGTCGGCCTCGCCCGCGCTAGCCTCGCCGGCCCTTGCCGGAGGAGCTCACCGTCTCTGGCCGCCGCCGCCCCTCGCCGGAGTAGCCCTGCCGGATCTCCCTCTCCCTTCCTCTCCTTCTTCTCTCCCTCTCCTCACTAGCTCTCTCTCTCGCTCTACAGGTTCCCATGGAGCCGGCCGAAGCTCCGCCGCTGGCTTCCTTGCCGCCTCGCCGCCGCCCAGATCCGGCCGGGGATCACCGGATCCGGTCGCCCCTGGCCCGATCCCGGCCGCCTCGCGTCCTCCCACGCCAGCCAGCGCCACCCCTTGCTGTCGGTTGCCGCCATGGCATCTGCCGCGAGGAGCAGGGAGATGATGACCCAGCCCCGCTCGCTCCAGCGCCAGGTGGGTCGTGCCTCTCGCCAGGCCAAGCGCCCAGCCGACCGGGCCAAGTCCATTGGTGAGCCGCCCCTGCCCACTATCTAGCACCCTGTGCGCTTATTAGTTATCTTGCGCCCACCAGATTCAGCCCGTTTGTGTATTTTTTTTCTGCTAGCAAATTTTCTAATTATTCCTGAATATTGAAATTGCAGAAAAGTCCCTAATGATCATGCATTTAATAACTCCACTTCCGTGCATCGGATTAAAACAAATTATATATGAAACTCGACTAAAATTTTATGTAGATTCACAATATCCTAATTTCACATGTGATAAAAATGTTTAAACTTTCTGTTTGCATTGATTTGCGTAAATGCCATGCTAAAATGATTTATTCAATAACTACTCAACCGTAGCTCCGAATTAAATGTTTTACATATGAAACTTGACTAGAAAAATGTGTAGAATCACATGGTGACATTTATTTCGATGTTTAACAACTCTAAAATTGTTTTAGGACAGATCTGGATCAAAATCATAATTTGCATATGGGGTTGTTTCGGAAATGATTTATATTGCTTCCGGCCTCATTTAAAATGCCTAGATGATATAGTTGTTCATGCTTCACCTCTTCCCATGATAAAAAACATTAACCACTTTATCATAATATGGCGAGTTATTATTTTGTTATATGTATGTTTTCCCTCTCCATTTAAAATTGGTTAATTTCATCTTCGCCTTATGCCATGACCACCTATGTTAAAACATTTAATATTGATGAGTACCTAAACAGGAGTGAACTAAGTAATTTGAACGTGGAGTTTCGTCAATATGCAACTCGTTGCATATTGAGCTTCACTTTAATGTGTAGTAGTTGTTTGATGTGAATTGTCATGCCTTGCATATTTAAACTGGACATGCATCATATTTGTTTATGTGTCATGTCATGCATATGTTGTGGTGTATCGTGTGTTGATTGTTGTTTTCGGTTTGCTTCTTCTCGATAGAGTTCTGAAAGCGTTTGAGTGTGAGGATTCGTTCGACTACGTTGTCTCGTCTTCTTCATGGACTCGTTCTTCTTCCGGAGCGGGATCTTAGGCAAGATGACACATTTCCCTGGATACCACTACTATCATTGCCATGCTAGTTGTCCTTCTTTTATCGTTATGTCTCGCTACCTACCTCTTGTTTTTCAAGCCTCCCAACATTGCCATGAAAATCCTCTAACCCTTCACCTTCCCAGCAAACCGTTGTTTGGCTATGTTACCGCTTGCTCAGCCCTTCTTATAGCATTTCTAGTTGTAGGTGCAATTGCTTCCATGTGACAACATGGACATTCTTTTGTTATCACAATATTATTGCTATTTAATTTAATGCACTTATACACTTTGGTAAAGGATGGAAGGCTTGGCCTTTTGCTCGGTGTTTTGTTCCACTCTTGCCGCCCTAGTTACTTGTGAACCGGTGTTATGTTCCATAATTGAGCGGTCCTAGCATGCTCGGGGTTGTTATGGGGACCCCCTTGATTTTCGTTTTAGGAGAAAGCTTGTCTGGCAAGGCCCAACATTGGTACTATTTGCTTAATAACAAATAAAATTTGCATAGGACATGATCACCCTATGAATTAATCAACAACCCGGGCCAGTGCTCCTCATGAGTGTTGGTCCAAACTAGAGCACCGTGCGGGGCCACCCCAGGGCAACTTAGGTGATTTCTATCAGGCCACTGTACGCGTAGCTTATCCGCCGTGTCCTGAGAACGAGATACGCGGCTCTCGGTATCGTCGACACGTCGGGAGACCTTGATGGACTTGTTTTACCTTTCTCGAATGTCTTGAGTGAAGAACTCTGATCTTCTTCGGGCTATCTCGAGGTGTCGGATTTCCTTTGGAATTTCCTAGGATGATCACGAGATCCGTGGTCAAGGTTATTCTCGCTGCGTGTGGTTAATTTGTGATGGACGAGTTGGAGCACCCCTGCGGGATTAAATCTTTCGAAAAGCCGTGCCCGCGATTATGTGGCAAACTTGGATACTTTGTTTAACACCCGGTCATAACAAACTTGAAGTAAACTCAAATAAAATACACTAACTGTGTGCGTAACCGTGACTGTCTCTTCTCGTGAGTTTTTATCCGAGAGAGAACACGGTGGGGTTATGATTGACATAAGTAGGTGTTCAGGATCAGTTAGTAATCATTACTAGTTCACGGCCGTTATGCGTAGACCACCATACTTTACTTTCTGTACTCGTAAGTTAGCCACTCAAATAAATGCTTAGTCGCTTGCTGCAGCCTCATCACTTAACCATACCTCACCCATTAAGCTTTAATAGTCTTAATACCCTTGGAAATGAGATTGCTGAGTCCCTGTGGCTCACAGATTATAACAACAACAGTTGCAGGTGCAGGTAATGTGATGATTTGACGTGAGATCGTTGCTTGTTTGTTGGAGTTCTTCTTCTTCATCATCAATCTAGGATGGGTTCTAGGCAGCAGCCTGGGATAGCAAGGATGGATGTCATTTTTCATTTATTTTCGTCCGTAGTCGGACCCTGCTCTTCTATATGATGTTTGAATATGTTGTTGTATTGATGTGATATTGATGTAGCTTGTGGCAAGTGTAAGTCAATTCCATATACTCATCTCTTCTATACATGTACTTGTAATGATACCCATTCTTGCAACACGACGAGATGCGCTTCTATCCCTGTCGAGGCCCTCGTGCCAAAATAAAGATAGGATCGCATCTTCGACGTGACATGAGAACTCCCCGCTAGCCTCGCAGTTCCTGGTTCTTTTTTTTCTTATTGCCACAAGCCTGATATCTCTATCTTAGAGCTCTCAAGGGATAACTGGGACCTCCGTTCTCGCTGCGCCCTTTCTCCTGAATAGTTGGGTGACTGGCATCGCCTCGGTGCCTTATTCCCCCATGCTCTCGAAGGATGAGGACTCGGTTTCGTGGCCCCATTCGCATTCGAGTCGTTTTTCGGTCAAATCCCTCTATTCTAGGTGGATTGCTCTCCTACCTCCAAATTCATGCCTATTTTGGCACTCATAACCCCCCCCCAAGATAAAGATTTTTGTGTGGCAAGCCTTTAGCGGCGGGCTGCTCGGGGCTGATCTGATCTGAAAGCGTAATGGGTCAGGCTCGGGTCGTTGTTGTCTCTGCCTTGATTTGGAAGACTCTGAGCATATTTTCATCAAATATGTCCTTGCTGAGTTGGCTCGGAGTTGTGTTCGCTCTTGGTTGGGAGTGTCTTGGAACCCCAAAGCCCTTTAATGATACCCGGGCCCTGTCCCGGAACTTACAGGGTCTATCCAAAGGGTGTTTCAGAATGGATTTTCTGCGATGTGCTGGTCCCATTGGACCACTATAAACAAGTTTACTATCGAACATGTCTTCCCAAGCAAGCCGAAAGACTGTTTGTTTAAAATATCAATCATTTTGTAGCGGTGGAGATTACTGATTAAGGAAGAGGACCGGGACGCGATGGATAGGCTCATTTCCAAGGTTCAGGCTTCGGCTTCTGCTCTCTCCCAGCCGGGTTGCAGTTGGCTCGATGTAACTACCTTGGAGTGTTTCTTCTTTTTCTTTGCAGTAGGTTGTGGGCCTGCGTGCCGGTGATGTGTGAACTATGTGGTGACATGTGTGCCTGTTTTAAGTAAGTTGTACGAGTACTAAGTTTTTTGGTTGATGTACTGCATGAATATATATAACCCTGTTTGGTGGCTTTATTTAGCAAGTCGACGTACGTCGACATCAAAACAATATTAGAGCATTTTCAACTGACACGCCAAATAAAACATGCGCGAAAAACATGCTTTTTAACGCGCGCGTGCGTGGCACGCTACAGGGCCGCGGGAAAAGGTGCATCGCAAAAAAAATGGTGTGTGCGTGGAAAAAGCGGTGGCGCGTGGTACTTTTGGCGCGTGTCGACGCGCTGCTATAAAATCCAGTGCCTCCACGCCCCTCTCCGTCGCTTCGCCTCGCCAAGCGCCTCTCTATGCCACTCTCCCTTCTCGCCTCGCCGCCACCGCTCTCCCTCCTCGCCTCGTTGCCGCCACGCCGCCGGGGAAGCTCGGCCTACCACAGCGTCCGCACGCGCCCCTCTGGCAGCTTCTACGCTGAGATCTGCTCCGGCGATATGCGCCTCGGCCTCGGCACATTCGACACCGCCGACGAGGCCGTCCGCTCGTACGATGCGGCGTCGTGACGCCTCCAGCGGCCTCGTAGAGAGATGAACCTCCCCGAGGTGATGATGCGGGAGTGGGCGCAGCGTCTCGCGCCTCCCCGCGGCTTGTCACCGAAGAGGATCATCGCGAGAACCAGAGGCGGGAGCACCGCCTCTGCATTGCCGAGACGGTTCCCGCGGGACGTCCTCGACGAGCGTGTGTTCTTTGTGCAAAGGAGGGCGGAAAGGAGGGTGGAGCAAGCCGCCTATTCAACATCGAGCTCGGAGAAGCATCATCCTGGGACCCCAACGATGAACGGTATAATGACGACTTCGTCACGACGAGGAGTCGACGAAGGACATCACTGACTCGCAAAAAGACGATGAGGAGTAGTTTTATTGTTTTTTTAGCTATGAAGTATGTCTTTTTAGTTTTTATCTATGAACTATGTTTTTTTATCGTGTTTATTTACGAACTATGTTTAATATGAATTATCGACGAGTTAAAGTGTAGTGCGCTATAATTTTAACGCACTAAAATTTGCAGCATTCGAAGCAAATGCCTACTCGCCAAAAAAAACGACTTTGCGCGCGTTGCAAAAAAAAATTAGACGCCATGCATGTGCGCGTCTGTCGGACCGTAGCTAGCTACAGAGGTGCTCCAATCAATTCGTAATAACATAAAAAAAAATATGATGCTCCAGTCAGCCATAGCTGTCTAGCGAGCTTAGTCCACGTCTCCGAATATCTTTCTGTATTTGCCTCAGAAATTCACTTTATATACCGCATCCAAGCTAAGTAACCCTTCATCTAAACAAGCGACCAAAGCTACGGGGAGAAACCAACAATGGCGCCGCTCCCACCCCGGAGGCCAGCGTGCCTCCTAGCCCTCCTCTCCGTCGTCGCGGCCTTATTCCTAACCCCGACGGCCTTGGCGGCGGGGCGGAAGACCGGCCAGGTGACGGTGTTCTGGGGACGGAACAAGGCCGAGGGGTCCCTGCGTGAGGCCTGCGACTCCGGCATGTACACCATGGTTACCATGTCCTTCCTCGACGTCTTCGGCGCCAACGGCAAGTACCACCTCGACCTCTCCGGCCACGACCTGTCCTCCGTCGGCGCAGACATTAAGCACTGCCAGTTCAAGGGCGTCCCGGTCTCCCTCTCCATCGGCGGCTACGGCACGGGCTACTCGCTCCCGTCCAACCGCTCCGCACTCGACCTCTTCGACCACCTCTGGAACTCCTACGTTGGCGGGTCCAAGCCGGGCGTCCCCCGCCCCTTCGGCGACGCGTGGCTCGACGGCGTCGACCTCTTCCTGGAGCACGGCACGCCGGCGGACCGCTACGACGTGCTGGCGCTGGAGCTGGCCAAGCACAACATCCGCGGCGGTCCGGGGAAGCCGCTGCACCTGACGGCGACGGTCCGGTGCGGGTACCCGCCGGCGGCGCACGTGGGGCGGGCGCTGGCGACGGGCATCTTCGAGCGCGTCCACGTGAGGACCTACGAGAGCGACACGGGGTGCAACCAGAACTTTGGGTGGGAGGCCTCATGGGACAAGTGGACGGCGGCGTACCCGGCCACCCGGTTCTACGTCGGGCTCACGGCGGATGACAAATCCAACCAGTGGGTACACCCCAAGAACGTCTACTACAGCGTCGCGCCGGTGTCGCAGAAGAAGAACAACTACGGCGGCGTCATGCTCTGGGACCGATACTTTGACAAGCAGACCAACTACAGCAGCTTGATCAAGTACTACGCCTGAGCTATACAGTCTATACTTCCACAAGCCACGCTTGCATAACCGTCGTTTTGATTTTGATGTATTGCTGCAAGCGAGAATAATGTGAGGCTTGTACTTGGATAATTAAATAAATAAAGGAAACACTTCCTATCATACACCTGACAGGAAGCAATCGTCAGACTGCTTTTGCACCGTCCATACATTTTCCATCGGACGCATAAGATATACCAGCAAAATCGCTGACCTTTCCTAACCTACCTTATTTTAGGCAGCCACGTGCGCATAAGTAACCTCCGCTAATTCCTCTCTCCCAAATCAATCATCACCGTGAATCTCTCCTGCGTTCGGCTTACCTCGCCGGCGAGCATGTGAAGCGCCTTTGTCCGATCTCTGTAGGCACATCTCTGCAGTCTGCACCAGCGTGTAGCAGATACAACCGGCAAATTCCACCAACAAGTTGGCTCACGTAGTCTTTCTTCCTAGATTTTATTTTGTGTGCATTTTCTAGATACAAACCATTGTCAAGCTGATGCTCTAATATTGGCTCAAATCTACTACTCCTAGCATTTTTTTCACCCACATATTTCTGCACCCAAACCTTGTGTGCTAGTATGATAATTTGTGAAGTTAAATTTCATTGCTTCCACCTGATACAAACCATCGAATATTCACAATCCACAAACCACATTTTTCTGCACCCAAACCTTGTGTGGTAGCATTCTAATTTGTGAAGTTCATTTTTTGTGCTTCTAGTGTGTCTCTTACATGGCGTGATATCATCAAATTATTGCTTCATGTCAGTCATACTTCCAAATTTTATTCCATATGTTTCTATAGTTCTGTCATTTTACTTCAACTTCCCCGTACTTATATTTCTCACATATGACTCCATGGTACTGAAAATTTGCTTCAACCACTAGAAGTGTATGCTTCTTTTAGTGTATAAACCAATGTTTCTCACTATTTCACACTGATGTTTTTGTTTATGTATTTATAGCACAAAAATTATACTTGTGCTTCTTTGTTTCAACCGATGCTAGAGATGATGCAATGATGTCTACAACACTACGACCAGGATGAGGCGCCACTCTTTGTCGTGCGGATACCTTTTTGGCTCAGTGTGCATGTGGAAGTCATATTGTTTCGTGCATATACCCGGAGTGAAAATAATGGCATTGGATGTTTATTTTTTATTTTTGTTCCAAAAGGAGTTGTAGTAGCAAACAATTCTTGCCTTGGAGACAACTCCCTGGTTCATTTGAAGCAAGTGTAAGTGCACTATTTTCTCTGTTGATGGAAGGAAGTTAGTAAACACAATAGTATTTTTTGGAAGCAACTCTAGTCTATGGAATCAAGAGAGGATGCTTCAATAACAAGTGGAATTATCATTATTTTTGTGGAATAATAATAATATTTTGCTGGAAGCTAACAAAATTGCAAACACATAAAGATTGCGTATTTTCATGAGACGACATTACATAACATGACCACATACGAGAATCCGTGTGGGTATTCACAACCCTAACCATGAAGACTAATTCTCAGGAAAGAAATACTATTTGATGGAAGCAAAAGAATTGTGCCCTTAAATAAGTGGAATTATTTTTATATTTGATGGAATAAATCATTATTTAGTCGGGTGCAATTCTAGCAAGTGGAAAAAAGATATCAATGCTTCCAAGAAAAATATGCATTTACGTGGGACATAAATTTATACTAAATGGAAGCATAAAATTGTTGATAAGAAAATAAGCTGCTACGCAAGTTAATGTCTCAGGTTCGTCGGGGTGAACCAGCATCACGTGCTGGGGAATTAACGGGGCATGCAGAGCAGTTACTAGAAGCGGGAAACATGCAGAGTAGTTACTGGAAGTGGAGCAAATTAAAACGCAATTAACGGGAAAGTAACACTCAGCGCGTGGCCTACCAGATCTGACGAGATGCACACTTTTAATCCTACGGTTACAGACTGGTCTGATAGAAACTAATTTATCTGATACCTAGTGGTTGTCATAAATAAATAATTAAACAGTTGGTTGTACAGATCTCTGCTTTAATCATCAACTCTGTCGAGACCATCGACAAAAGGGCTCCATCAGCAGACGACCACTCTACCTCGCATGCCGCTCGGCCCACACGGGAGCGGCGGCCCAACCTGAAGGTCCACGGGCCAGAGTGGGTGTGATCCAATCACCCACTTGCCTGACTTAACCTAGCTCTTTCTTCAGACATCGACATCCAGTGGATCACGACACGACGACGCGGGCTACTTGTTCTTCCTCAATTCGTGTATCCACTCATCTGTAACCGATATTGCTACCTGAATTCGTGAGAAGAGTAATAGATCGAGTGATTCCCGTTTGGCTGCTAACATCTGGTATTCAGAGCCTCGTGATCCAAGAGCTGGTTTATCTAGTGGAGACTCAACTCCAGAAATCGATCAAGGATCGCATATCGGCCATGGAGCCTTCCTTCAAGGACTACTTCGACAAGCTGACCAGCTCCCTCGATGCGATCCACTCCAACATCCGCTCCCACACCACCAAGCTGGATGATTTGGCCCAGTAGCGCCCCGATCTGGAGCGGCGCGTGGATTAGCTCTCTGTCGCGGTCGCTGAGCTCCAATAGGCGCGACTTGCACCTGCTACGGTAGGGCAACCGGAGGCAGCGTTCGCACCTCCGCTACCTACACCAGCAGCGCCGCTGCGTGACCACGTCGGCACCAGCCAAGATGCGGAGGGCCGATCCCTCGGGTCGATCGACCACGGCATCGAAGTCATACCCCGGGGACTCGCACCAGTGTTCGCGTCGGTGGCCACCCCGGCCAACAGTCCGTCTCTCTCCATTTTTCCTCCCATCACTTCCCCCTATGCACATGCCAGCCAGCTCCTCGCGGAGATCGAGCAGGCCCACCCCTAGACCGGGTTTCCCCAATTCTCGGGGGAAAACCCTCGACTGTGCAAGACACTATGTGAACAGTACTTCCACATGTTCGGAATTCAGGAGAAGTACTCGGTTCCGATGGCATCCTTGAATTTCATAGGCACCGCATCCGTGTAGTTGCAATCAGTTCAGAATAAACTCTCTGAATTTGTCTGGGGGTCTTTTTCATCTCTGTTGTGCACCCGTTTCGGGCGAGATAGGCACCAGCTGTTGATTCGCCAATTTTATTGTCTCACACAGAAAACATCTATAGCTGATTATATCGAACAATTTGAATTGATCATCAGCCATTTGTCCGCTTACTCTGATTCAATCCATCCTTATTATTATCTCACTCGTTTTATGGAGGGACTCCGTCCGACATCCATGAGGTGGTGCTCATTCAGAGGCCATCGGACCTCGACACGGCGTGTGCTCTGGCACTACTCCAAGAGGAAGTAGCGGATGGAGTGGCCAGGGAACGTGTGTGCGCGCCCCTAACAAGATAGGGCGCCATGGACTGGGTGGGCCTCAATAGTGCGGGCACGCCCATGGCTCTGCCTCCTTCACCACCTCCAGGGAGCCTTCCTACTACGTCAGTGGCGACGGATCAGCGTAGTGTTGGCGCCAGCCGCATCGATGGGTGGAAACTCAAGGCTCTGCGCGAGTACCGCCGGGCTCGCGGACTCTGTTTCAAGTACGGCGAGCGTTGGGGGGGGGGGGAATCACACTTGCCCCACCAGTGTTCAAATCCACATCGTCGAAGAACTTCTCGAACTCTTCGGCATCGACAACATGGACAATCCACTACCTCCTTGACATAACTAACTGTAGGTGGAGACAACCATGGCGATCTCTCATCATCCTCTCACCGGGGGCACAACTCCAAAAGCAATTCGTCTTCATGTCTGGCTACAAGGTCATGAAGTTTTGCTTCTCATGGACTCGGGTAGTTCCTCGTCCTTCTTGGACGTGCAGCTGGCCTCCTCTCTGTCAGGCATGACTCCTCTACTTCGTCCCTGTCGTGTCAGGGTGGCTGATGGTGGAGAGCTCTGTTGTGTGTCACATATTCCCAGGTGTGGTTGAACCTCACAGAATCACGATTTTGTCATGGACATGAATATCTTACCTCTCGAGGCATATGATTCTATCTTGGGTATGGACTGGCTCGAGGAGCACAGTCCCATGAGCGTGGATTGGCGTGGCAAGAACCTCCTGATCACCACTCCTCGGGGGCCAGCTCACTTACAAGGGCACTTGCATGGTGTCGCCCCATGTTCAGAGGTCAACGGGTTGCATCTGTACTCTCTGCACCGTTAAGGAGCGCTTTCGCAAGTTATCCAACTCTATCAAGTCAAAGAAGATGATGAGCTGTACGCACCAACACCTGACAACATTCAAGTGGTCATTAACCAATTCGCTAATGTGTTTGGCGAACCTACAGAGCTGCCAGCGCGTTGCGCGTGTGATCACCACATACCTTTGATGCCTGGTGCGTAGCCGGTGAACCTGCGGCCTTACCATCACAAGCCAGAGCACAAGGACGAAATCAAGAAACAAGTATGAGAACTGCAGAAAGCGGGCATCATTGAGCACAGCCACAACCCATTCTCTTCCCCGGTGATCTTAGTCAAGAAGAAAGACGGTACATGATGCCTATGCATCGATTATCGACACCTCAACACCATAACTGTGGTGGGCAAATACCCAGTTACGGTAATCGAAGAATTGCTCAATGAACTACATGGTGCCAAGTGGTTTTCTATGCTTGACCTGCGCGCAGGTTACCACCAGATCAGATTGGCATAAGGCGAAGAGTTCAAGACAGCTTTTCAAACTCACTCGGGACACTTTGAATTCAAGGTACTATTTTGGGTCGCAGGCAGCCCGGCCACCTTCTTAGGAGCCATGTCTGACACTCTACAGCCCCTACTCCGTGTGTGTGTGTTGTCATTTTTTGATGATATATTGGTCTTTAGCCAGACTCTCGAAGATCACGCAACTCACCTATGTCAAGTGTTTGAGCCTCTCTGTCGCGAGTAGTGGAAAATGAGGCGGAGCAAGTGCACATTAGGGCAGCAGCAGATCACCTACTTGGGGCATGTCATTAGCATGGAGGGCATCGCAACTGATCCAACCAAAATCAAACCGGTGGCAGCCTGGCCCACACCCACCAACGTGAAAGAGGTTCGGCAATTCTTGGGATTGGCAGGATACAACGGCCGTTTTGGGAGATAGTTTGGTATCTTGGCACGACCGCTCTTTAACCTTCTCAAGAAGGGGACACCATTCGTGTGGACGGAGAACACGGAGCAAAGCTTTCAAATCTGCAAAAGCAGTTTGATCTCAACACCTGTTGTCGCTCCGCCAAACTTCCAGAAACAGTTCATGATGGAGACTGATGCATGTGACGCGGGAATAGGCGCGCTACTACAATAGGAAGAACACCCCATTTACTTCATGATCAAAGCTCTCTGTACCAAGTACCAAGGATTTTCAACATATGAGAAGGAATACTTGGCCATCCTATCTGCAATTGATCACTAGCGACCATACCTGCAGTCAGCGGAGTTCCTGATCAAGACAGACCAGCGCAACCTTGTTGGAAATATGCCCTAGAGGCAATAATAAATTAGTTATTATCATATTTCATTGTTCATGATAATCGTTTATTATCCATGCTAGAATTGTATTGATCGGAACCTCAGATACATGTGTGGATACATAGACAACACCATGTCCCTAGTATGCCTCTAATAGACTAGCTCGTTGATCAAAGATGGTTAAGGTTTCCTAGCCATGGACATGAGATGTTGTTTGATAACGGGATCACATCATTAGGAGAATGATGTGATGGACAAGACCCAAACTATAAACGTAGCATATGATCATGTTAGTTTATTGCTACAGTTTTCTGCATGTCAAGTATCTGTTCCTATGACCATGAGATCATGCAACTCCCTGACACCGGAGGAGTACCTTGTGTGTATCAAATGTCGCAACGTAACTGTGTGAATATAAAGGTGCTCTACAGGTATCTCCAAGGGTGTCTGTTGGGTTGGCATGGATCAAGACTGGGATTTGTTACTCCGTGTGATGGAGAGGTATCTCAGGGCCCACTCGGTAATACAACATCATAGCAAACCTTGCAAGCAATGTGACTAATGAGTTAGCCACGGGATATTGTATTACGGAACGAGTAAAGAGACTTGCCGGTAACGAGATTGAACTAGGTATAGATATACCAACGATCGAACCTCGGGCAAGTAACATACCGAAGAACAAAGGGAACAACATACGGGATTAACTGAATCCTTGACATAGAGGTTCAACCGATAAAGATCTTCGTAGAATATGTAGGGACCAATATGGGAATCCAGGACCCGCTATTGGTTATTGACCGTAGAGGTGTCTCGGTCATGTTTACATAGTTCTCGAACCCGTAGGGTCTGCACACTTAAGGTTCGGTGATGTTTCAATACTATAGATTTATGTATGGTGGTGACCGAAGGTTGTTCGGAGTCCCGGACGTCACGAGGAGCTCCGGAATGGTCCGAAGGTAAAGATTGATATATAGGAAGTCCTGTTTTGGTCACCGGAAAAGTTTTGGGCTCATCGGTAGTGTACCGGGAGTGCCGGGAGGATGTCGGGGGATCATCAGGAGGGGTGTCTCGACCCAAAGGACCTCATGGGCTGTGGGAGGAGTCAAACCAGACCCTGGTGGGCTGTTCTAATCCCCCACTAAGTCCCATGCGGCTAGGGGTGGGAAAAACCCAAAAGGTGGAGAGGTGGAAAGAGTTTCCAAGTGGAAAGGAGGAATCCTACTCGTAATAGGATTGGAGTAGGACTCCTCCACCTCCAATTTCGACCAAACCTTGAGGGTTTTAGGATGCCTCCTCCCCTCCATCCCTCCTATATATACTAGAGGATTTAGAGGAGAAAGCTAACCCTAATTGCCATGTGTTGCCCTCTTCTTCCTCTAGATCTGTTTCTCCTCTAGATTAGTTCTGCGGTGCTTAGGCGAAGCCCTGCAGGATTAGTTCCACCACCATTGCCGCCATGCCGCCGCGCTGCCGAAGAACTCATCTACCTCTCCGCTCCCTCTTGCTGGATCAAGAAGGCGGAGATCGTCATCAAGCTATACGTGTGATGAATGCGGAGGTGTCGTCCGTTCGGCGCTAGATCGGAAGCACCGTGATCAAGATCGCGAGACGATTCCTGATTGAATCGCGGGACGGATCGTGATTGGATCACAGGACAGATCATGATGGGATCGCGGGACGCTCGGCAATTTGGATCGCGAAGACGTTCGACTACATCAACCGCGTTTCTTAACGCTTCCCGCTTAGAGATCTACAAGGGTATGTAGATCCACTCTCCCTCTCGTAGATGCTCATCACCATGGATAGATCTTGCGTGTGCATAGGAATTTTTTTGTTTCCCATGCAACGTTCCCAACATTGGCATCATGAGCTAGGCCTATGTGTAGATGAGATCTTGAGTAGAACACAAAGGAGTTTGTGGGCGTTGATGCTTAGATTGCTTCCTCCCTTGGTCGTGTTTTGGCTCAGCGGTATTGTGGGATGAAGCAGCTCAGACCAACCTTACTCGTACGCTTACGAGAGACCGGTTCCATCGTCTGACGTGTAACTTCATTGCACAAAGATGGATGGTGGGTGTCTGTTTCTCCTACTTTAGTTGGATTGGATTCGACAAAGGCGGTCCTTGAGAAGGTTGAAAAGCAATTTATGTATCACCGTTGTGGGTTTTCATAGGTGAGAATTGTTCTTGCTAGATACCCGTAACTTGCAACAACAATTAGAGGACGTCTAACTTGTTTTTGCAGGGTATGTTGTGATGTGATATTGCCAATTACATGATGATATATATGTGATGTATGAGATGATCATGTATTGTATAGAATATCATGACTTGCATGTCAATGAGTACGGCAACCGGCAGGAGCCATGGGATGTCTTTAATTATTGTATGACATGCGTGTCAATCATTAAGCACTATGTAATGCTTTACTTTATCGCTAAATGGTACCAATAGTAGTAGAAGCATGGTGGACTTGACAACCCTGATGGCGATACGTTGATGAAGATCAAGATGATGAAGATCATGGTGTCATGTCGGTGATGATGGAGATCATGTCAGTGCTTTAAGGATGGAGATCAAAAGCACAAGTTCATGGCCATATCATGTCACTTATGATTTGCATGTGATGTTAATCCTTTTTATGCACCTTGTTTTGCTTAGGACAATGGTAGCATTATAAGGTGGTCCCTCACTAAAATTTCAAGATAAATTGTGTTCTCCCCAAGTGTGCACCGTTACAAAAGTTTGTCTTGTCGAGACACCATGTGATGATCGGGTGTGATAGACTCTACGTTCACATACAACGGGTGCAAGCCAGTGTTGAACATGCGGAACACTCAGGTTAAACTTGACAAGCCTAGCATGTACAGACATGTCCTCGGAACACAAGAGACCGAAAGGTCGAACATGAGTCATATAGTAAATATGATCAACATGATGATGTTCACAATTGAAACCACCTCAACTCACGTGATGATCGGACTTGAGTTGGTGAATTTGGATCATGTATCACTCGAATGACGGAAGGGATGTCAATTTGAGTGGGAGTTCTTAGGTAATTGATTAATTGAACTCATTATCATGAACATAGTTAGTAGTGTCTTTGCAAATTATGTAGTAGATTACTAGATCATGTTGTAGCTCCCTTGTATTTTTATATGTTCCTAGAGAAATAGAGTTGAAAGATGATGGTAGCAATATTGCGGACTGGGTCCGTGATCTGAGGATTATCCTCATTGCTGCACAGAAGGCTTATGTCCTTAGTGCACCGCTCGGTGCACCACCCCCTCTAGCGTCGTCTGTAGATGTTGTGAACATCTGATAGGCACGTTCTAATGACTACTTGATAGTTCAGTGCATCATGCATTACTGCTTAGAATTGAGGATCCAAAACATTTTGAACGTCACGGAACATATGAGATGTTCTAAGAGCTGAAATTGGGATCTCGGGCCCATGCCCGTGTTGTGAGATATGAGATCTCCAACAAGATTCTTTTCCTGCAAGATGAAGGAGAATAGATCAATCGTTGAGCATGTGCTCAGATTGTTTCGGTGCTACAATCGCTTGAATCGAGTGGGAGTTGATCTTCCAGATAAGAAAGTGATTGATATAGTTTTCCAAGTCACTATCACTAAGCTACTAGAGCTTCGTGATGAACTATAAAATGCCAGGGATGGAAATAATGATCCCTGAGCTGTTTGCAATATTTGACGCCGCGAAGGTAGAAATCAAGAAGGAGCATCAAGTGTTGATGGTTAGTAAAACCACTAGTTTTGAGAAGGGCAAGGGAAAGGAGGGAAACTTCATGGATGGCAAGTCAATTGCTGCTCCAGTGAAGCAACCCAAAGTTGAACCCAAACCCGAGACTAGGTGCTTATATTATGAGGAGAGCGGTCGCTGAAGCGGAACAACCCTAGATACTTGGTAGATAAGAAGGCTGGCAACGTCGACAGAAGTATATTTTGATATACGTGTTATTGATGTGTACCTTGCTAGTACTCCTAGTAGCACCTGGGTATAGGATACCGGTTTGGTTGCTAAATGTTAGTAACTCGAAATAAAAGCTATGGAATAAATGGAGACTAGCTAAGTGTGAGATGACGATGTATGTTGGAAATGTTTCCAAGGTTGCTGTGATCAACATTGCATGCTCTCTCTACCTTCGGGATTAGTGACAAACCTAAATAATTGTTATTTGGTGTTTGCGTTAAGCATGAACATGATTGTATCGTGTTTGTTGCAACACGGTTATTCATTTAAGTTAGAGAATAATGGTTATTCTATTTACATGAATAATACCTTCAATGGTCATGCACCCGGTGAGAATGGTTTGTTGAATCTTGATCGTAGTAATACACATGTTCATAACATTGATGCCAAAAGATACAAAGTTAATAACGATAGTACCACATACTTGTGGCACTGCCGCTAAATTTCATATTGGTATAAATCGCATGAAGAAACTCCATGTTGATGGATCTTTGGACTCATTCGGTTTCGAATCGGTTGAGACATGCGGACCATGCCTTTTGGGCAAGATGGCTACAGACCCCGTTTTCAGTATGATGGAGCGGGCTAGTAACCTATTGTAAATGATACATATTGATGTATATGGTCCAATGAGTGTTGTAGCGTGCAGTGGATATCGTTATTTTCATACCTTCACTAATGATTTGAGTAGATATAGTGTATATTTACTTAATGAAACACAAGTCTCAAGTGTTTGAAAAGTTCAAGCAGAATCGGAGTGAAGTTTGAGATCATCGTGACGAGAAGATAAAATGTCTACGATATGATCATGGAGGTGAATATCTGAGTTACGAGTTTGGTATACAAATTAAGACAATGTGAAAGTTGTTTCACAACACATGCCACCTGGAACACCATAGTGTGATGGTGTGTTCATACATCGCATTCGTGCTATATTGGATATCGTGCGAATTATGATGTCTCTTATCGTTTTGCCACTATCGTTTTGGGGTTATGCATTAGAGACAACCACATTCACTTTAAATAGGGCACCATCTAAATCTGTTGAGATGACACCATATGGTTTGTCAGAAACCTAAGCTGTCATTTCTCGGAGTTTGGGAATGCAACACTTATGTCAGATAAGCTCGAACACAAAGCGAAAAATGCATCTTCATAAGATACCCTAAGAACAGTTGGGTATACCTTCTATCTCTGATCCGAGTACAAAGTGTTTGTTGCTAAAACTGGGTCCTTTCTCGAGAAAAAGTTTCTCTCGAAAGAATTGAGTGGGAGGAAGATAGAACTTGATGAGGTTGTTTAACCTTTGTTTCAACCAGAGAGTAGCGCAGCGCAGAAAGATGATTTTGTGGAACCTACGTCAGTTGAAGAGGAAGTAAATGATGATGATCATGAAGCTTCGGATCAAGTTAATATCGAACCTGTAGGTCGACAAGGATGCGTACTGCTCCTTAGTGGTACGACAACCCTGTCTTGGAGGTCATGTTGTTGGACAACGATGAACCTACGAGCTATGGAGAAGCGATGATGGGCCCGGATTTCGACAAATGGTTAGAGTCCATGAAATCCGAGAAAGGATCCATATATGAAAACCAAGTATAGACTTTGGTAGACTTGCTTGTTGGACGGCAGGTCATCGAGTACAAATGGACCTTTAAGATGAAGACAGACGCTGATGGTAAATGTCACCATTTATAAAGCTCGACTTGTTGCAAGGAAGTTTCGACAAGTTCAAGGAGTTGACTGCGATGAGACTTTCTCACTTGTAGCGATGCTAAAGTCTGTTGGAATTATGTTAGCAGTTGCTGCATTTTTCAAATATGAAATCTGGCAGATGGATGTCAAAACATCGTTTCCTTAACGATTTACTTGAGGAAAGGTTGTATGTGATACAACCAGAAGGTTTTGTCAGTCCTAAGGATGCTAAAAGGTGTGCGAGCTCCAGCAATCCTTCTATGGGATGGAGCAAGCATCTCGGAGTTGGAATATACGCTTTGATGAGGTGATCAAAGTTTTTCAGTCTGTACAAAGTTTATGAGAAACTTGTATTTACAATAAATTGAGTGGGAGCACTATAGAATTTTTGATAAGCATATGTGGTTGACATATTCTTGATCGAAAATGATGTAGAATTTCTGGGAAGCATAAACGGTTGTTTGAAAAGAGTTTTTCAAAGGAAGACCTGGATAAAGCTACCTAATTGTTGAGCATCAAGATCTATAGAGATAGATCAAGATGCTTGATGAGACTTTCAATGAGTACATACCTTGACAAGATTTTGAAAGAGTTCAAAATGGATCAGTTGGAGAAAGAGTTCTTGCCTGATTTGTAAGGTGTGAAGTTGAGTAAGACTAAAATCTCGACCACGGCAGAAGAAAGAGAAAGGACAAAGGTCGTCCCCTATGCTTTAGCCATATGCTCTATATAGTATGCCATGCTGTGTACCGCACCTGTGTGTGCCTTGCCATGAGTCCGTCAAGGGGTACAAGAGTGATCGAGGAGTGGATCACTGGATAATGGTCAAGATTATCCTTGGTAACTAAAAGACTAAGGAAATGTTTCTCGGTTATGGAGGTGATAAAGAGTTCGTCGTAAAGTGTTACGTCGATGCAAGCTTTAACACCAATTCGGATGACTCTTACTAGCAATCTAGATACGTATAGTGGTGTAGCCATTTGAAATAGCTCCAAGTGGAGCGTGGTAGCAGTGTTTATAGTATGGCATAGAGATTTGCAAAGTACACACGGATCTGAATGTCTCATACCCGTTGACTAAAACCTCTTTCACATGCAAAGCATGATCAAACCCCAAAACTCTTTGGGTGGGAGATTCATAACAACTCACATGGCGATGTGAGCTGGATTATTGACTCTAGTGCAAGTGGGAGACTGTTGGAAATATGCCCTGGAGGAAATAATAAATTAGTTATTATCATATTTCCTTTTTCATGATAATCGTTTATTATCCATGCTAGAATTGTATTGATCGGAAACTCAGATACATGTGTGGATACATAGACAACACCATGTCCCTAGTATGCCTCTAATAAACTAGATCGTTGATCAAAGATGGTTAAGGTTTCCTAGACATGGACATGAGATGTCGTTTGATAACGGGATCACATCATTAGGAGAATGATGTGATGGACAAGGCCCAAAGTATAAACGTAGCATATGATCGTGTCAGTTTATTGCTACAGTTTTCTGCATGTCAAGTATCTGTTCCTATGACCATGAGATCATGAAAGTGTCAGTTTATTGCTAAGTGTTAGCCACGGGATATTGTATTACGGAACAAGTAAAGAGACTTGCCGGTAACGAGATTGAACTAGGTATAGAGATACCGATGATCGAACCTCGGGCAAGTAACATACCGAAGAACAAAGGGAACAACATACAGGATTAACTGAATCCTTGACATAGAGGTGCATAGAATATGTAGGAATCAATATGGGCATCCAGGTCCCGCTATTGTTTATTGACCGTAGAGGTGTCTCGGTCATGTCTACACAGTTCTTGAACCCGCAGGGTCTGCACACTTAAGGTTCGGTGACGTTTCGTAAGTATAGATTTATGCATGGTGGTGACCTAAGGTTGTTCGGATACCCGGATGAGATACTGTACATCACAAGGATCTCTGGAATGGTCCGGAGGTAAATATTGATATATAGGAAGTCCTTTTTTGGTCACCAGAAAAGTTTCGGGCTCATCGGTAGTGTACCGGGAGTGTCGGAGGGTGCCGGGGGACCATCGGGAGGGGTGTCTCAACACAAAGGACCTCATGGGCTGTGGGAGGAGTCAAACCAGCCCCTCGTGGACTGGTCTAATACCCCACTAAGGCCCATGCGGCTAGGGGTGGGAAAACCCAAAAGGTGGAGAGGTGGAAAGAGTTTCCAAGTGGAAAGGAGGAATCCTACTCCTAATAGGATTGGAGTAGGACTCCTTCACCTCCAATTATGACCAAACCTTGAGGGTTTGAGGCTGAATCGTCCCCTCCATCCCTCCTATATATACTAGAGCATTTAGAGGGGAAAGCTAACCCTAATTGCCACGTGTTGCCCTCTTCTTCCTCTAGATCTGTTTCTCCTCTAGATTAGTTCTACGGTGCTTAGGCGAAGCCCTCCAGGATTAGTTCCACCACCATCGCCGCCACGCCGTCGTGCTGCCGGAGAACTCATCTACCTCTCCGCTCCCTCTTGCTGGATCAAGAAGGCAGAGATCGTCATCAAGCTATATGTGTGCTGAACGCAGAGGTGCCGTCCGTTCGGCGCTAGATCAGAAGCACTGTGATCAAGATCACGAGAAGATTCATGATTAGATCGCGTGACGGGTCGTGATGAGATCACAGGACAGATCGTGATTGGATCGCAGGACGGATTGTGATGGGATCATGGGACGCTCAATGATTTTGATCGCAAAGACGTTCGACTAAATCAACCGCGTTTCTTAACGCTTCCCGCTTAGCGATCTACAAGGGTATGTAGATCCACTCTCCCTCTCGTAGATGCTCATCACCATGGATAGATCTTGCGTGTGCGTAGGAAATTTTTTGTTTCCCATGCAACGTTCCCCAACAAGCCTATTGCATCTGCAAGAGCAAGGCCTCACCACTCCTAGGCAGCAGCGAGCATTCACTAAGCTCCTGGGCCTCCAGTATAAGATCAGCTACAAAAAGGGGAGCTAGAACAGCGTCGTAGATGCCCTGTCATGCCAGCAGCAACCCGAACAGATCTGGGGTGTCTCTAGCTGCCAACCTTCTTTGATGGAAGATGTCGTAGCAAGCTACAACTCCAATCCACAAGCTCAACGCCTATTCGAGCAGCTAGCCATTTGTCCTGATCCCAAAGGGTGTTTCTCCCTGTCTCAAGGAGTGCTGCGATTCCGCTTGGCGTCAGCACTGGACTCCAACAATAGATCATATGCGCCTTCCATGACAGTCCTGTTGGCGGTCACTCGGGCTTTCCTGACACTGACAAGCGTGTACGTCCCTGTTCGCATGGCCGAAGATGAAGCACCACATCCTCCAGCATGTTTAGTCCTGCACCGTGTGTCAGCAAGCTAAGTTTGAACGAGTTGCATCCCCAGGTCATCTGTAGCCCCTGCCCGTTCCAACCGCAC
Source organism: Hordeum marinum (assembly GCA_022496015.1). Taxonomy (NCBI): domain Eukaryota; kingdom Viridiplantae; phylum Streptophyta; class Magnoliopsida; order Poales; family Poaceae; genus Hordeum; species Hordeum marinum. Next base: position 120,264,948 of record CM039675.1, read on the forward strand.
CCTGGGACATGATACCATGGACTTCATTGATGGGCTTCCTCAGTCAGGTTAGTTCAAATGTATTTGGGTCTTGGTCGACAAACTAACCAAATTCGCCCATTTTCTACCACTCGCCCACCCCTACAGTGCTAATCGAGTGGTTGCTCTCTACATGAAGCGCATCTACCCCATCCACAACTTTCTCAATTCCATTGTTTGTGATTGTGAACCTGTCTTTACAAGCCATTTTTTGCAAGAACTCTTCAGCTATGTTGGCATAGAGCTCCGCATGAGCACAACCAACCACTCGTAGACTGATGGTCAACCTGAGCGTGTCAACCACTGCCTTGAAACCTTTCTTTGGTATTTCGTTCACTCCTGCCACAAATGGTGGAGCCACTGGATTCTACTAGCTCAATTCTGGTACAATTCTTCTTCTCATTCCACTATCCAAATGATTACTTTCAATGCCATCTTTGTCCAGGAGCCACGTCACTAGGGAATCACGACCACCACAGCTTGCTCTGTGCTAGAGCTCCAATCTTGGCTGGACGAGTGCGCCATCATCTAGGACTTGCACCAACAACATCTCCAACGATCCCATCTCCTTATGAATCAACAAGCCGACAAGAAGTGCCCCGAGCGTGCTTTCGAGGTTGGCGACAGAGTCTTCCTGAAGCTGCAACCGTATGTTCAGACATCGGTGGCCAAGCGCGCGAATCACAAGCTCTCGTTCTATTACTATGGTCTGTATCAGATCATCACCAAGGTCAATGTTGTTGCTTACAAACTGGAACTCCCTACACAAGCAGCCATTGTGGGATCACTAGAAGAGTATGTCTAGAGGGGGTGAATAGACTACTAGCAGGAATTTAAAATCTACACAAGGTGCAAAGTTAAGTGTTGGCAGATTTTAGCAATTATAGTAAGTCTAGCACACCCTACACATGCAAGTCATCAAGTATAGCAGCGGAAAGTAAATACATTGCACATGGACGTAAGGAGTTGAGATAGGGAGATTAAACGCATGAAGGACACAAAGATTTTCCCGCGGTTCCGATAGGTGGTGCTATCGTATGTCCACGTTTATGGAGTCTTCAACCCATGAAGGGTAACGGTCGTGAGAGTCCATGCAGGGCTCCACCAATAAGGGTCCATGAAGTAGCAACCTTGACTATACCATGATCGCCTACGTCCACGGAGGACTAGCCTAACTCGAGGTAGATCTTCACGAAGTAGGCAATCTCCTTGCCCTTACAAACTTCTTGGTTCACTCCACAACATGAAGTAGGAGGCTCCCAAGCGACACTTAATCAATCTAGGAGACACCACCCAACAAAAGGTTATAGGCTCGATAATGTCGATGAACTCCTTGCTCTTGTGCTTCAAGATGATAGACTCCTCAACACACAATCACTCTCTCATAGATTTGGCTTTGATGGAAGAGATTGATTGGGTGGAAAGCAACTTTGGGAGGCTAGAGATCAGGATTCATATGGTTGGAATGGAATGGCATGATCTCAACACATGAGTAGGTGGCTCCCTCTCAAAAAATCAGTTGGTATGAGTGGGGATCTGTTTTGAGTGCTTCTCTTGCGAGTAGGTGGTGGTGGAGGGGGATATATAGGCATCTCCAAAAATCCAACCGTTACACCTTAAGTGACCAACTCAGTGACACCGATGTGTGAATCTCGATGGTACCGAAGAGACCAAAAGGTGACAACTTTTGAATCTCGGTGAGACTGATATATAAATCTCGGTTGTACCGATTACGTGACCAACGGTCAGATTGCGCAACTCGGTGACGCTGATCCAACAAACTCGGTAGGACCGATTTTGTGAATCGAGGTAACAGAAAGTTGGCAACCAGAACTCGGTGGCACAAAAGCGGAATTGGTTCCACCGAATGGCTAGGGTTTGACAAGGGTCTGTCTGAGTTTGGGAATCAGTGGCACCGAGTGGGAATTGCTGGTTGCACCGATTTTGAATATTTGGCTTTGGACAGACTTTTGTGGAAGACCTTGTGGGTGTCTATGGTGACTATCACTTGTGCACGTGGAGCATTTTGTTCACCAACAGTACCTTACCCCCTTTTAATAGTATTGGCTTTCCAATGGACTCAAAGTGATTTCTCACAAAGTAAAATGTAGAGTCCTCTTGCTTGAAGCTTTGCCAATCCATTTCCTTATCCTTCTCCTTCATGGGTACATTCTCCACGCTCCTTTTTTCCAACCCATATCTCTCTATGGACTTTATCTCAAATGCACTAGATGAAGGTATTAGTCCAAGAGACAATGTTTGTTGTCATGAATTATCAAAACCACCAAGGGAGCATATTATGCTTTCAATCTCCCCCTTTTTGGTAATTGATTACAACATACAATCAAGGCTTGAAAAAAAATATCCATGTATATAATGAATACTTTGAGGGACACATGACTTAGACTTGCTCCCTCTCGTGGGAACGAGCCTGACAGTAGATGGTAGGGGTACGAAAGGAGAGGGCAGAGTCCTAGCTACGACAAGGATGTACACATAGATGTATGAGTTCAGGCCCCTCTCGTGGAGGTAATAGCCCTACGTCTCAGTGCTCGGGAGCTTATGTAGTGTGGAATATATGGATTACAATGGTTGCGAACCCTTGTGTAGGAGGGGAGGGGCGGCTTATATAGAGTTTGCTGCTCCTCATAATTGCCTAGCATCTAAGGGTCCGATCGTGGGGTTAAAGTATGCCATTACTGGTAACGTATGTAATAAAAGCTACTAATGACCATTGAACCAACGTCTGCCCGTTGGGCTCTTGATGATGGCTCCTGGTATTCTGGCATCGAGTGAGCGTGAGGTCTTCTGAGTGACACGCGACTATCGAGTGAAGGAAGGAGTCTCCGAGTGGATATCTGTCGAGTGACTTTGAACGTCTCTAGGAATACACTCGGAAGTTCATGCTTGATCTTCAAGTCCTCCCATGCAGTGTCCTTAGGTAGGGTATGTAGGCCTTGTCTAGGACCCTACCCTAGGTACATATCCTCGTCATTAGCCCCTGAATGGGTCGGGGTTCGAGTGGTGAAATGAGGTATCAACATCAACCTTGAGTTAGGGCATCAAATCCTCCGAATGACATTTGGGGTTTCAATAAAACTTGCGTCGACTAGACTCTGAGTATTAACGTCCATTCAGGATCGGCACACAAAGTCTTCCGAATGATATTCGGGGTTTCAACGAAACTTGCGTCGATTGAATTCTTCTTCGTTCGCCCGGATCCATTCATCCTTAAAAGTGCCCGAGTGGATGTTCAACGCTTATTTTGCTCCGAGTGAACTGAAGGTATCTTGGAAGGTGACGGGTCGGTCTGACAGACCCGGATTTTGCGGGATATGAAAATTTGGGAAGCACGCACCCGCGATGATGACGCCACGATCATGGCAAGTGGAGGCACGATGCCTCGATTCTCGCGCCGGTCATATCACCACGTACTGGGCGTCGGCGGCGGTTGGCGTGCGTGATGATCTCGTGGGCCCACTGATCAGTGGGACACTCGGCGGAGTATAAAGTCTCACGCGTCGCGGCTTGCACAGAACTTCTGCCCATTCTTCCTCTCTTCCTCCGCCTTCCCTGCCTCCAGCGCCCCATCTTGTTCTTCTCCGACAAGAGCCGCTGCTGAGATGACGAAAGGCACCACGGAAAAGCTGGAGCGAGCTAAGAAGGGGGCGACGAAGCTCAAGGGCAAGAAGCCCTTGACTGCTTGATTCACCATGCCGGCGGGATGGATGCAGGGGGACTTTCTCCCCTTTGTAGTCACTCACGAGGACATGGAGGGCCTTGTCGCCAACGGGCTCGTGGAGGACGGTGCCTGGAGGCTGCCGGGGGAGGAGCGCGAGCCGGAGCCGCGCGACGGGGAGCGGATCCTCCTTCTCTCCCACGTTGAAAGAGGTTTCTCCATGCCACCCCACCCGTTCTTTAGGGCATTTCTGAATTTCTTCAGTGCCCAACTGCATCACCCCTCGCCAAATACCATTGCATATCTGTCTGCATTTGTCACTTTGTGTGAGTGCTTTCTGGGCTGCTCTCCCCATTGGGGGTTGTTCAAGCACCTCTTTATGGTCAGATCTTAGACCGTGAAGAAAGCTCTCCCCGCTGATAGGAAGACTCATGTGCTTCAGCTGTGTGGAGGTTTAGGAGTTCAAAAAGAGCGCGTAGTTCCTTCCCTGCCATGACTTTTCCTGAGTCTGTCAGAGGTTGGCAGTCGACCTGGTTCTACTGGAAAGATGCGGCATCGCCTAATATGTTGACTGGCCTTCCCCCTATACACCCGACCGTCCAGCTATCCCCAAATCTCTGAGGGTGACCGAAGAGGAGCACGTCCAAGTGGGTATCTTAGTTGAAGCGGTGGTGCAGCTGACTCGGGGTGGAGTGACTGGTATGGACCTATTGGAGACGTTTCTCGGTCGACGTATTCAACCACTCCAAGCCAGAGACCACACCATGTGGCACTACGCGGGTCCTGAGGACTCGACCAGGACGCATCTCGAAGAAGTTCCGCAGAAAACTGTCGAGCAGTGGCTTCGTAGCATCACTGGAGCTTGCGACAATCATTTGGGAACCAAGAGGATCCGACCTTACTCAGTTGAAAACCCGCCGAAGAATCTGGTGAGTTGTGTCGACTGATATACTTGTACTGTCGATTGATATATTGACTTATAAACTGACTTCCTCGCTTGAATCATGCAGGAGTGGACAAACATGCACTCTCCTATTCCCAACGAGAACCACGCTGAGGACGATGTGGTGAGCGAGGGCGGCAGCATGGACGGTGACGGTCCCTCTGACTCTGAAGATGAATACGCGGACTCCGATGAAGAGGAAGAAGTCGATTCACCTTCCCGGCGCGAAGGCCGCACCAAGTCCCGCCAGGATCCGGCAGCTGTTGAGGACAGGGCTCCAGGCCCTAGCAAGAAAAACCTGAAACGGAGTCGCCCTTCAACTGTTGAGTCGAGTGAGAGGCTGGCCAAACAGCCCAAGCAAGTCATGACCAAACCTCGCAAGGCCTTGCCTCGCATGAGGATGGCCGTACCTATCGTCTCCACATAAGTATTTATTTTCGAATTCTTTCTATCGACTGAAGTCTTGAGTTGTATCCGACCGAAAGTTGTTCAATCCGTCAGAGCTGCTACATCCATAACCTTGCCTCATCGAGATGGAGGGGAGGCGATGGATATCAACACTGCTGATGCGGCCACTTCTCATAGAGGTTAGTAAGTTGTTGATTTTCCCGAACGGGACTTGACATATGCAAACGTTAACATTGTCGGTTATTGTTGTAGAGGTCATTCAGGTGGAAGACGACGAGGAGCACTTGGACACTTCGTGCACTTGCATTTGAAGAGCCTCATCAGCGCAGGCGCCTCAGCGCTCGACTGCGGAGTCTCCCCAGGGGATAGGTGACTCGCCGCAACTCAGAGTTGAACCTACAGCACCTCTGTCGCATGCTCCTCCAGCTGTCTCGGCCGTTGTGACGTTGACTCCAACCAGACCCACTCAAACTGCCTCAGCTGCTCCAGCAACCCCATCGATCCCGCCTGCGACGATCTTCACTCTGAATCGCGTTTCGAAAGATCAGACCAGAGTTGCGAAGGAGGCCATGATCAAGGCGGAGCAGATCATGCTGAGAACCAAGGAGGCGTATGAGGCTAGCAAGCTCGCTTACGACACTAGCGCAGCCCTCCGCACCAATGTCTGAGTAAGTTCGATTGTAAGTACATTTCCCATTGAATTCCTATCTTTTCTTGGCTGTTGTACACCCACTGGGTGATTGCTGTAGAATGTTAGAAATTTCTCCACTCGAATAGATTGGATCGATAGTACGCGTGGTACTAGAGTCACTCAACATGTCGAGTGTTTTTTTTATGACGAGTTACTCGACGGATCGAGAGTTAACCGTCTCAGTGGAGGCACTCTTAGTGCACCCATTGGGTGTAGTCCCCGAGACCGCTGTCGAGTGCTTGCATCGGCAGGGATCTTAGAGCTTGTCTTACCCACCACTCCGCAGTTATTCTATAGGTTTCATGGATATTATTGACAAACCATGATATGACACTTCATAAGGATAGAGTGAACTTCACAGAGCAAGGAGGCGCGTCACTCGACGGGTCGAGTGTTCTGATAGGGTCGACCTTGTCAAATGTTTTAATAACTAGTGGGGGCACGCTAAGTGCACCCACTCGGTATAGTCCCCGAGGCTACTGTTAATCGCAGACGATAAGCAGTAGGCTTGAAAACTTGTCGTACGCATGGTACTAGAGTCACTCGACATGTCGAGTGCATTTTTTTCTGACGAGTTACTCGACGGATCGAGAGTTAACCGTCTCAGTGGGGGCACTCTTAGTGCACCCACTGGGTGTAGTCCCCGAGGCTACTGTTAATCGCAGACGATAAGCAGTAGGCTTGAAAACTTGTCGTACGCGTGGTACTAGAGTCACTCGACATGTGAGTGCATTTTATTTTCTGAAGAGTTACTTGACGGATCGAGAGTTTACCATCTCAGTGGGGGCACTCTTAGTGCACCCACTGGGTGTAGTCCCCGAGACCGCTGTCGAGTGCTTGCATCGACAGGGGTCTTAATAGAGACAACTTTAAATTTGTTTACGGCACATGGAGAGCGAGGGCCACTCGACATGTCGAGTGGACTTTTGCTTGAATTCTTCTTAGGTTGTTCCAAGGTTGCAAGATAGTCATTCGCCGGTGTTCATAACTCAGTCGACTGTCCAAGAACCACTTGTCGATTGAATTCCTATCTTTTGATGGTTCCAGATGGCTTGCAAACTTGGGACACAGTACAAGGACGTGGAGGATGAAAGGAACCGGCTGCGAGTGGATCTGGCGGTCTCCAATAACGCTCTGGAGCGAGCGAGTGCTGAGATGAAGTCTTTGGGAGGTAATTACTGCTGACTTTCCGCATTCCCCTCTTCACTCTTCATGTTTTGAACCGAGTGTTGTCACTCGAATAGACGTACGCAATGAAAACCTTCGACTCCAAGCGCGACTCAACAATGTTGTTTCTTTAGATTCCATGAAGAAGGCGCTGGGGGAGAAGGACAACGCGCTTGCTGACGCTCAGTGAGTGGCCAAGGACAAGACTGAAGATGCAAATCAGAAGCTGGCGGCCGCCAAGAAGCTGGAGGATGAGAACACCAAGCTGAAGCAGGAGCGTGCGAACCTCGTTAAGAAGGCCGAGCAACTGACCAAGAGGAGTAATGGCCTGGAGAAGCATTTGGGCGAATTCTTGAGGAAGATGTATATTCTGCTCGACGGTGAGTGTTTCTTGTTGACTGAGCTTTGTAAAATCTTTGAGGGTCACAGTTCACCGATTCTCTTCCAATTCCCCATTCTTCAATAGAATTCTGCCAAGACTTTGAGAAGGAGACAGAGGAGGTTGAGCCCAATCTGGATCCCACCAAGTCACCAGTTGCTGATGCAGTGGCGATGAACATGTTGCGACTCAACTTCCGACTCCAAGGCGTCCAGGCCTATATCGCCCGACTGAAATCTTCCATGGAGAGAATCGACAAGAATCTGTGGCCTAAGGACACTCTTCAGCTCAACCTCAACTCTATAATGGTTCGCCTGAATGAACTTCCCAGTCAAGTGCAGTCTTGGAAGAAATCTGTTGCTCGCTGCGGGGCCGACGTGGCGTTATCACTTGTCAGGGTCCATTGCAGGGACGTGAGGGAGGAGAAGCTAAACGAGCTCTAGGTGGTAAACACGCAGAAACTCTAGTTTAAGGACTTCATGGAAACCTTCAACAAGGCAGCCACTAGAATCGTCGACAGCATCGACTTGGACACTTTTGTCGAGCCCACCAGCCCGTCACCTGTTTAAAAAACTTGGTCTTTGGAAGAAACACTTTTGTCTTTGGAAGAAAAACCAGGCTGAGTGGAATTGTATCCCTTAAAACTTCATTCAGGCCTTAGGCCTGAGCACATTTGCTTCCGTATGAAACGTTTATCCGTGGTTTACCCTTTGGATTTTATCTGTATTTGGCTTTCAATCGTCTGTTCGACTGAGTTTGTTTTTAACTTAGGCGAAGCGTGTTCGCAGCTAAGCCCCCGAGTGTGAGGATTGCTCATCACTCGGAGTATTTTCGAACTTAGGCGAATGTCGATTCACGGCTATATTGTCGAGTGAATGGATTACTATCCACCCGACGAGGGTTTTTTAACTTAGGAGAAACGTGTTTCGCAGCTAAGCCCCCGAGTGTGAGGATTGCTCATCACTCGGACTATTTTCGAACTTAGGCGAATGTCAATTCGCGGCTAAGTTGTCGAGTGTATGGATTACTATCCACCCGACGAGGTTTTTTACTTAGGCAAAACGTGTTTCGCAGCTAAGCCCCCGAGTATGAGGATTGCTCATCACTCGGAGTATTTTCGAACTTAGGCGAATGTCGATTCGCAGCTAAGCTGTAGAGTGAATGGATTACTATCCACCCGATGAGGTTTGTAACTTAGGTAAAACGTGTTTCGCAGCTAAGCCCCCTAGTGTGAGGATTGCTCATCACTCGAAGTATTTTCGAACTTAGGCGAATGTAGATTCGCAGCTAAGCTGTCGAGTGAATGGATTATTATCCACCCGACGAGGTTTTTAACTTAGGCGAAATGTGTTTTGCAGCTAAGCCCCTGAGTGTGATGATTGCTCATCACTTGAAATAGTTTCGAACTTAGGCGAATGTCGATTCGCAGCTAAGCTGTCGAGTGAATGGATTACTATCCACCCGACGAGGTTTTTAACTTAGGCGAAATGTGTTTCACAGCTAAACCCCCGGGTGTGAGGATTGCTCATCACTCGGAGTGTTTTTGAACCTAAGCGAAGACGGATTCGCAAATAGGCCGTCGGGTGAATGGACTGCTATCCACCCAACAGGTTTTTTAACTTAGGTGAAACATGTTCGCGGCTAAGCCCCCGAGTGTGAGGATTGATCTTCACTCTAAGTATCCCCAAGAATGTAATTGTACGATTGGAACCGATGATATATATCACAGAAATGTGAATTGCATTGATGAAGTATTCTTATTACATCAGAAGATTCTTGTCTCAAGTATAAAAATGCTGGAGCAGATCTGCATTCCAGGCTCATGGCTCGTCTATCCACTTCATGAGATTGTACAGGTGATAGGCTCCATTGTTTAGCACCTTAGTGACGACAAAAGGGCCTTCCCATGCAGGAGCAAGCTTGTGAGGTCGGTGTTGATTCACTCGAAGCACTAAGTCTCCCTCATGAAACGCTCGACTCTTGACATTCTTCGCATCAAAGCGCCGCAGGTCTGGCTAATAAGCAGCGGTCCGGATCAGAGCCATCTCTCGCTCCTCCTCCAGAAGATCTACACCATCCTGTCTAGCCTGTTCAGCTTCAGCCTCAGAATACAACTCCACTCGAGGAGAGTTGTGGGCCAAGTCACTCGGCAATACAGCTTCAGCACCATAGACAAGGAAGAAAGGAGTTCGTCCAGTTGACCGATTAGGCGTTGTCCTCAGACCCCACAAAATAGACGGCAACTCAGTTACCCGGGCTTCGGTGGCATGATCCAAATCGCGCATGAGACGAGGCTTCAGACCTTGCAGGATGAGACCATTATCCCACTCAACATGCCCATTGGTTTGAGGATGCGCAACAGATGCATAATCCACTCGGGTGCCTTGGGAGTTACAGAAGTTCCTGAATTCTTCCGAGTCAAAATTAGTGTCGTTGTCCGTGATGATGCTATGCGGAATGCCGTATCGAATAATGATCTCTCTCATGAACATGACCACCATACAGGAGTTCAGCTTCTTGATTGGCTTGGCTTCTATCCACTTGGAGAATTTGTCGACTGCTACCAACAAGTGAGTGAATGTTGGGGAACATTGCATGGGGAAAAAAATTCCTACGCTCACGCAAGACCTATCCATGGTGACGAGCATCTATGAGAGGGAGAGTGAATCTACATACCCTTGTAGATCGCTAAGCGGGAAGCGTTAAGAAACGCGGTTGGTGTAGTCGAACGTCTTTGCGATCCAAATCGTCGAGCGTCCCGCGATCCAATCATGATCCGTCCCGATCAAGCACCGAACGGACGGCACCTCCGCTTCAGCACACGTACAACTTGATGACGATCTCCGCCTTGTTGATCCAGCAAGAGGGAGCAGAGAGGTAGAAGAGTTCTCCGGCAGCGTGATGGCGCTCCGGCGATGGTGGTGGAGCTATTCCGGTAGGGCTTCGCCTAAGCAGTGCAGAAATCCGATCTGAAGGAGAAACTATGCACTGGAGGAACGGGTAGCACGTGGCTGAAAATCTTGTGCCAAAACCCTAAAACCCTCTAGTATATAGAGGAGGAGAGGAGGAGGAGTCTTGGCTCCCAAGGATCCAGCCCTTGGGTCAGCCGAACCAGGAGGGAGGAGTCCTCCTCCTCGACTCCTAGTAGGATTAGGACTCCTTCCTAATTTAGCCCTTTTGCCTTTTTCCACCTTTTTCCTTTTGGGCTTTTTCTTCCCAGCTGAATGGGCCCTTTGTGGGACTTCCTCCAGCCCACTAAGGGCTGGTATTCATCCTCCCACAGCCCATGTAGCCTCTTGGGTCGAAATACCCCTTCCGATGGTCTCCCGGTACACTATCGGCACTCCCGGTACACTACCGATGAGCCCGAAACCTTTCCGACGACCAAAATAGGACTTCCTACATATCAATCTTTACCTCCGGACCATTCTGGAGCTCCTCGTGATGTCCGGGATCTCATCCAGGACTCCGAACAACCTTCGGTCACCACCATACATAACTCTATACTACCAAAACGTCACCAAACCTTAAGTGTGCAGACCCTGCGGGTTCGAGAACTATGTAGACATGACCGAGACACCTCTATGGTCAATAACCAATAGCGGGACCTAGATGTCCATATTGGTTCCTACATATTCTACGAAGATCTTTATTGGTCGAACCTCTATGTCAAGGATTCAGTTAATCCTGTATGATGTTCCCATTCAGTTAACCTCTATGTTACTTTCCCTATTGCACAAAACTGTAGTAATAAACTGACACGATCAAATGCTACATTTATAGTTTGGGTATTATCCATCACATCATTCTCCTAATGATGTGATCCCTTATCAAATGACATCTCATGTCAATGCTAGGAAACCTTGACCATCTTTGATCAACGAGCTAGCCTACTAGAGGCACACTAGGGACAAAGTGTTGTCTATGTATCCACACAGGCAATGTGTTTCCAGTCAATACAATTATTGCATGGATAATAAGAAATTATCAAGAACAAGGAACTATAATAATAACCATTTTATTATTGCCTCTAGGTCATATTTCCAACACATGTAAGCCTTAAAGTTTGCCATGAGACTTAGATCCTTCATGATCTTTTCATGCTCGATGTCGAACAACTCATCTTCATCATAGTAGCCATGTTCTTCATCGTCATCATTTGGTAGAATCGCCTTGTCATAGCAACCAAGAGATTCGCTAGAATCGTAACCATGACAATGTTCACGTTTATTAATGTGAATGGCTTCAATAATAATGTTGTTGATAGTTGTGACATCTTCTTTAGCATGCATAAGATCATGAAGCTCAAATAGTCATTTATCAAAGTTTGGATCACTAGGCTTCATTTTGTGAAAAGCAAAAGTTATATAAAGAATTTCATCAAGATTACTTAATGTAAGATTTGGATATCGTTTCTCCAAATCATTCCACAAAGTATATGCACAAGCAAAGTTCTTCAATTGAGAAAGCACAAATATTGGTAAACCTCTAACAATAAGACTGACAGTTCTAAGGTTACCAATCATGTCAATTTCCTCTTCGTGTGTGGGATGCAATTCATCAACGGGGAACACATAGGGTTTTTCAATATGTTTTCTCAAATGGAATTTGTCAAATAGATCAATCATAGCATTCTTCCATTGACTATAGTACTCTCCATCAAGAATAGGCACTCTACAACTCAAACTTTCCACACTAGACATATCCATCTTCCTCCACGGTGATGAAACCAAAGCAATAGATACCTATGCTCTGATACCAATTGTGGGATCACTGGAAGAGTACGTCTAGAGGGGGTGAATAGACTACTAGCGGGAATTTAAAATCTACACAAGGTGCAAAGTTAAGTGTTGGCAGATTTTAGCAATTATAGCAAGTCTAGCACACCCTACACATGCAAGTCATCAAGTATAGCAGCGGAAAGTAAAGATATTGCACATGGAAGTATGGAATTGAGATAGGGAGATCAAATGCATGAAGGACACAAAGATTTTTCCCGTGGTTCCGATAGGTCGTGCTATCGTACATCCACGTTTATGGAGTCTTCAACCTACGAAGGGTAACGACCGCGAGAGTCCATGAAGGGTAATGACCATTAAGGGTCCACGAAGTAGCAACCTTGACTACCATGATGGCCTACGTCCACGGAGGACTAGCCTAACTCGGGGTAGATCTTCACGAAGTAGGTGATCTCCTTGCCCTTACAAACTTCTTGTTTCACTCCACAACACGAAGTAGGAGGCTCCCAAGCGACACCTAACCAATCTAGGAGACACCACCCTCCAAAAGGTAATAGGCTCGATAATGTCGATGAACTCCTTGCTATTGTGCTTCAAGATGATAGACTCCTCAACACACAATCACTCTCTCAAAGATTTGGCTTTGGTGGAAGAGATTGATTGGGTGGAAAGAAACTTGGGGAGGCTACAGATCAAGATTCATATGGTTGGAATGGAATGGCATGATCTCAGCACATGAGTAGGTGGCTCTCTCTCAGAAAATCAGTTGGTATGAGTGGGAGTCTATTTTGAGTGCTTCTCTTGCGAGTAGGTGGTGGTGGAGGGGTATATATAGGCATCTCCACAAATCCAACCATTACACCTTAAGTGGCCAACTCGGTGACACCAATGTGTGAATCTCGGTGGTACCGAAGTGACCAAAGGGTGACAACTTTTGAATCTCGGTTGTATCGATTAGGTGACCAACAGTCAGATTGCGCAAGTCGGTGACGCTGATCCAACAAACTCGGTGGGACCGATTTTGTGAATCGAGCTAACAGAAAGTTGGCAACCCAAACTCGGTGGCACCAAACAAAATTGGTTGCATGGAATGGCTATGGTTTGGCAAGGGTCTGTCTGAGTTTGGGAATCGGTGGCACCGAGTGGGAATTGCTGGTTGCACCAATTTTGTATATTTGGCTTTGGACAGAGTTTTGTGGAAGAGCTTATCGTTGTCTTTGGTGAGTACCACTTGTGCACGTGGAGCATTTTTTTCACCAATAGTACCTTACCCCCTTTTAATAGTATTGGCTTTCCTATGGACTCAAAGTGATTTCTCACAAAGTAAAATGTAGAGTCCTCTTGCTTGAAGCTTTGCCAATCCATTCCTTCTCCTTCTCCTTCATGGGGATATTCTCCACACTCCCTTTTGCCAACCCATCTCTCTCTATGGACTTTATCTACAATGCACTAGATGAAGGTATTAGTCCAAGAGATAATGTATGTTGTCATGAATTATCAAAACTACCAAGGGAGCATATTGTGCTTTCAGCCGTGCACCTAGACTTACATCTTTCCATGCTCCGACGAGCCATACTTCTAGGTACGCAGGTTTAGCAATCACTGCCTTCCCTTTCATATGTTCCCGTTGTGTCAGCAACTGTTCTAGACACATGCTGGCGCCAAAAGTGGGGGGCAATGGTCAAACAAGTGCTCATCCGATGGTTTGATCCTGCGGCAATCTCTGACACCTGGGAAGACAAGCAGGAACTTCAAGCTCGTTTCCCTGCAGTTGAGGCTTGGGGGCAAGCCTCATTGCAAGAAGGATGGAATGTCAAGACCACTAACAGAAGGGCTCCATCAGTAGACGACCACTCTGCCTCGCGTGCCGCTGGGCCCACACGGGAGCGGTGACCCAACCTCAAGGTCCACGGACCAGAGTGGGTGTGACCCAACCACCCACATGCCTTACTTAACCTAGCTCTCTCTCCAGACATCGGCATCCAATGGATCACGACATGGTGGCGGCAGCTACTTGTTCTTCCTCAATTCGTGTATCCACCCATCTATAACTGATATTTTTTTTTGAGAGAGATCTAACTGATATTGCTACCTGAATTCATGAGAAGAGTAATAGATTGTGTGATTCCTGTCTGGCTGCTAACAAACTCCATTACTTAATTGTTTGTGTTTTTATTTGTAATTAAGATAGTTGAGTAATGGGAGTGGTATTTTGACTCTAGGGTCTAAAAGCTCCTTATATCATGTACGTACATGTGCGCGTGAGGATCTGTGCGGGGCATTTTTTAATGTGCCATAAGGTTTGGTGAGAAATCTGTAATACAAGGCCCGTGACGTATGTACGCCGGCTGGGAGCATCGATGGAGTAACTGGGGCAGGCGCTGGTCGACCGCGGCCTGACGGACAGGTTGGTGCCTTGGTGGCGAACAACAGTAGCAATCGATCATGCCCGATGCATCATGCATGGGCTGATGGGCACAAGTGGATGAAAACAATAGTTGTGTAGGGACACGTCGCTTCAAAGGTTAGCACACAGCGGCGGCAACGGATATGGCTGGCATTATAATACAATATACTGTAAAGAAACTTGATCAGAATTAATTAAGCATACTAGTTGTTTTGGGAAAAATCTCAATACACTGAGATATGACAATAACTGTCTACCGATTATGCAGCACGCTTCCAAATTACAAATGCAAACTTTCTTTTTGAAATGGAGGCAACATAGTTACCTCATCGATTAATTAAGAAGAAGAGAGTTATCCGGTTAGTTAACGGGAAACCGAATAAAAACCGTCATAAGTAAGACTCCACATGCGAACTACTCCCAAACAATGAAGCCACGACACAACAGAGACTGACCAATCGACACATCTAAGACAACACTTCTACAACCACCAAACAATTGGGTCTCATCATCACAGATGAAACGCCAACAGGTTGCTCTAACATGAGAAAAACACCTCGAAGAAGATCACCAACACAACCAAGTACCCATTTGCATCTCAAAGAAGTGCATCATGGAACCACCCGCGTCACTTCTTTATCACCACACTTCTTGATTTTGCACTTTTTCGATTTCTCCCTTCGAGGAGGAGTTTACCCCCTTAAGAGACGCCCGAATGCCTTGGTCATGCTAGGATCCAAGTTTGTGAGAAAATCATTAAGCTTGATGGCAAATATGTCACCTAGGTCTGGAACTGACCCTCTGGCCACAACAACGTCGTCGTCAACAGGAACCACATGACGAACAAACTCAGACGAGTGCTTAGCAACATGATGAGTAGTACTCATCACAATAGGAAACACCTGGCTAGGCTCCAAGGGCGTTAGAGTGAGCGTCAATGCCGCTGTCGAACCAACAAGAGAACCCATCTCCACATGCATCCTTGGCAGAGGCAAAATCAGTTCCCCACACAACTTACAAAGTTCAGGCATGATATGTAACACTGGTGCTGGATTCATGACAGAGAACTCATCTACAGTGGGGAAAGTAGGCAACGTCTATGAAGACATCATAGCACAAGGGGAGAAGCAGTTGTAGAGCTCCGCATCTCCGTCGTCGACTAACTCAGCATCAAGATATGGCCGGGGGTGACGTAGGGGGTGGCTTCTCCACAGTAGGCACAACGGAGAGCCCGCTCAGAGCAGCGTGTGCATGCTCAAGAAGGTTCCCAGCCTGTAGCAGCCAACCGTGCAAAGAATCAACTATGCCATACAAAGGTTGAACCGACTCCACCATTTGAGAGGAAGCCAAGCCTTGTAACTCATCTATTGCGGAGAAGATGGACCGAGGCACCGCCTTGGCCGAGCCTGTAGAACTAGTAGAAGGAGAAACAACAAACGCCCAGTACTCACGACGGCTCCCCTTGAATGGAAGTGTGGCTTCAGCCTGAGCCTTAAAAGGAGTTGGATCAAGACGTAGGCCGGAGTCGAGGTGGGAGAATGGCGACACGAGAAGGTCTGCAAGCAATCTGAGTGGACACAAGGCGTTGCAACACTCATGATCCCTGTGGCCATTATCCAAGAAATAGGAACACCTAAAGGGATTCCTGCACCCTGTTGCATGGTGTCCAGTCACGAGACATCTGCAACATCTACCATGAAGCAAAGCAGGGATGGGCCGAGGAGCCAAAGCATAGGTTGGCTTTGTCGAGCAGCAAAGGCCTTGCCATTACCGCACATCCTGCCAACCCTCATGCGCCTCTACTTCACGCTCCAAGGTCACCTTGCTGGAGTATTTGGCAGCCAACGACGTCTCAGGTGCAAGCGAGTCATCATCATCGTTGTCATCGTTGTCGTCGTCCTCGGATAGGGAGGCCCATGACACATGCCGCACTAGCGCCCAAATCAGTGTACGGGGCCTGTCGGAGTCTAGTCCCCGCGAACCAGCCTGTGGTTGTCGTAGGTCTTGTCCCTTTATGATGCAGGCGAGGACCTCGCCGGAGCTTTGAGACTCCGGTCGCGCCGGAGCAGCCATTGCTGGAGGAGGTTCCAAAGTGAGCGCCAGCACCTCCAGCAGCCCATGGGGAGTCGCTCTCCCCTCCTCCTCCACAACTGATGACGTGGGGAGGCGTCTCATCGATGACAGCTGTGAGTAGGTGAGCTCCAGCTCCGCCGGAGCTAGGAGACAAGTCAAAGCAGGGTCTAGCACAGAGCAAGATGCTAGAGGTCGCAACAGTAGGCTTGGAGCGACACCACCAGCCGAAGATGGGGAAGCAGGCGCGACAGGCGGAGCAGCCGACTTGAGAGGGTGTGAGCACGAGGATAGTAGGCCCACGCCCTCCTTCTGAAACCTCCAACCAGGAGGATGCTGGAGCAAGGCCGAGCTGGTGGATGTTGGGCCAACGCTATGATTGGGCGGACAGCCAACCCCCGCCTCCGCCGTCGCGAGGTTGGGCCGAGGGGAGATCGACGAGCCATGGCACGTGGCACCCTGTTGGGACAAGGGAGAGGAGGCGACAGGAGGCCCGGATCTGGTCACGGCAGATTCAAGGACGGTCAAATGAGTTGGATCATGGTGTCGCCGCGACAGGCACCAGACCCTTCGCTCGTTCCCATCGGGTTGTCTCGTGCTGAAGAACTTCTACTCTTGCATTAAAATCATTAAAATGCATACTAGTTGACGACATGATAATACTAAACAGATCCTTCTAATCGTGAGATGAACACTACTCCAACTATGGCAATCAGAACAACCATCACTAGCACAACGATCAAGATGCACCACGAGGTTGAGACTATCCAAGTCCTGCGTGAGGCAAGAGGAGGTGCTGCCTTGATCCCATTAGTGTCTGGATTCGTTGAGATAACGTGCAGAGCATGGAGCTGTGGTGAGGCCGGTCACGAACAGCAGGAGGGAGATACTTCGCATATGTCTCGTGCACCCGTGAAAATAGCATTTGTTGGCCATGGTTAGCATCGCGCCATGTAGAATCGTTCAGACTACAACTTAAATGACGGGGGCGACATTTGTAGAATCGTTATCCAGGTTGGGATCCATTTATGACACATGAACGAGAGCATTTTCTCCCTGCATCACTAGTAGAAAATAGGGCATTGGTTCGGGCCAGGCCAACACATTAGTCCCGGTTCAGTCATGAACTGGGACCAATGGGGCAACAGTCCTGGTTCGTGAGGCCAGGGGGCGGGCGGGCCACGTGGGGCATTGGTCCCGGTTTGTCTGGAACCTTTGGTTCCGGTTCTAGACATGAACCGGGACCAACTTACCTCGCTCCTGGCCCACAACCATTGGTCCCAGTTCATGGCTAGATCCGGGACCAAAGGGGGTCCTTTAGTCCCGGTTCCAGCCACGAACCGGGACCAATGAGATGCCTATATATAGCCCTCTCGCCAGCAAGCAGAGCATTCCACATTGCTCTGTTTTTCAGGCCGGCGAGGGGAGAGCTTTGTGGTGCTTTAGCTCACCTCCTATGCACATGAGGTGTTTGATGAAATGCCCAAGCCAAACTTAAGCTTTCTCCTCTCGAAGCTCCTTGTCCAAACTCCATTTTCGTCAAGATTTGTCTAGGTTTGGCGGTCTGTCCTGTCCCGTCCCCGTCCTGAAACCGCCGTCGATCGCCCGCGCGTGGTGAGCCTCTTGATCTTATCTTCTTGCTAAAATAAAATATACATACTCATATGATTTTCTTACTTTTATAATTGTTTGTTATTATATAGTGTCGTGATTATGGTATCCTCTCACGCTGGCCCTCGTCTAGTCTATGATTCAGATGTGGTATATTATCTTTTATATAACTATTTCACATATCTAATGTCTATGACAATTAATTATGCCACCAACTTGACGTAGATGTTTTTATCTATAGGAAGTAGTTGAACCAGAAATTCCATCTGACTATGCAATTCTGCTCGAGAAGTTAACAGAAAATGAAAAAGAAATCGATCATTTGAAAGAAAAATTAAAAAGAACTAAAGATGTCAAGATGGGATTGGAGTTGCATGTTGCCGATATCGTCGACTATCACAAGACCAAGATGGATGCAATGCGCTTGAAGCTTAGAAAGATTAGAAAATATGTCATTCATACTGAGGCTTGGTATCATTATGCCGTTGGATCAATTGGTACCTTAGTAGCGGTTATGATTGCATTTGTTGTTGCATTTATTTATTTTACATAGTTTCTCTATATGTTTTCATTACATGTTCTAGAGAGCTATATGTTGTTCAATAATGACAACTATGTATGAACTATACGTATTTATTTTGGTCATTATTGTACTTTTGCTTTAATGTGATGATGAATTTCTAATAATTTGGTCACTTCTCTATTCATGATATGTTGTAATGGTTTTTAATACACTTTATTCTATAACGCACGCAGATGAACCGGGAATGGATGTACGGTGACCAACGCACCTTCGAGTATATTAAGGGCCTGCATAATTTTAAACACACAAAAATCTGGAGTTCAAATAAGTTCATGAAAATGAAATGCCTTTTGTAACTGATGAGTTTCTGCCCGGAACCCTGATACTTCGAAAGAGACTGTCCGTTTTGTACACGAAGTGCATCCAGCTTTTGCCGTCACCCTCTCAACTTTTTAGCACATGCTATGTGGGTGAAATGATCATACCATGCCAAATTTGTACCTTTTCAAAGTTCATTTGTAGTGCTTTTCAAT
The DNA here is from genome assembly GCA_022496015.1 of Hordeum marinum. NCBI lineage: Eukaryota > Viridiplantae > Streptophyta > Magnoliopsida > Poales > Poaceae > Hordeum > Hordeum marinum. The sequence continues at coordinate 120,284,116 of CM039675.1, forward strand.
TTCAGGGTCGTTTAGCTCAAACAAATCAATAACTGCATGAAAAATACCAAATGAAGTCAGAAAGGATTGAAAATTGATGATGTGGCTTCGAATGGTGCATTTTGAACATACAAAAAGCCTGGAGTTCAAATAAGTTCAAGAAAATGAAATGCCTTTTGTAACCGATCAGTTTCCGTGCGAAACCCTGATACTTCGAAAGATACTGTCCGTTTTGTACACGAAGTGCATCCAGCTTTTGCCGTAACCCTCTCAACTTTCTAGCACCTGCTATGTGGGTGAAATGATGATACATGACAACTCCAACCTTTTCAGAGTTCATTTGTAGTGCTTTTCAATTTTAGGGTCATTTAGGTCAAAAAAAATCAATAACTTCATGCAAAATAACAAATGATGTCGGGAAGGGTTGAAAATTGATGATGTGGCTTTGAATGGTGCATTTTGAACACAGAAAAAGCCTGGAGTTCAAATAATTTCCAGAAAATGAAATGCCTTTTGTAACCGATGAGTTTCCATCCGGAACCCTCATACTTCAAAAGAGACTGTCCGTTTTGTACACGAAGTGCATCCAGCTTTTGCCGTAACCCTCTCAACTTTTTAGCACATGCTATGTGGGTGAAATGATGATACCATGCCAACTTTCAACCTTTTCAGAGTTCATTTGCAGTGCTTTTCAATTTTAGGGTCATTTAGCTCAAAAAAATCAATAACTGCATGAAAAATACCAAATAATGTCGGGAAGGGTTGAAAATTGATGATGTGGCTTTAAATGGCGCATTTTGAACACACAAAAAGCCTGGAGTTCAAATAAGTTCAAGAAAATGAAATGCCTTTTGTAACCGACGAGTTTCCGTCCGAAACCCTGATACTTCGAAAGAGATTGTCCACTTTGTACACGAAGTGCATCCAGCTTTTGCCATAACCCTCTCAACTTTTTAACACATGCTATGTGGGTGAAATGATGAACCATGCCAACTTTCAACCTTTTCAGAGTTCATTTGTAGTGCTTTTCAATTTCAGGGTCATTTAGCTCAAAAAAATCAATAACTGCATGAAAAATACCAAATGAAGTCAAAAAGGATTGAAAATTGATGATGTGGCTTTGAATGGTGCATTTTGAACACACAAAAAGCCTGAAGTTCAAATAAGTTCAAGAAAATGAAATTCCTTTTGTAACCGATGAGTTTCCGTCAGAAACCCTGATACTTCGAAAGAGATTGTTCGTTTTGTACACGAAGTGCATCCAGCTTTTGCCGTAACCCTCTCAACTTTCTAGCACCTGCTATGTGGGTGAAATGATGATACCATGCCAACTCCAACCTTTTCAGAGTTCATTTATAGTCCTTTTCAATTTTAGGGTCATTTAGGTCAAAAAAATCAATAACTTCATGAAAAATAAGAAATGATGTCGGGAAGTGTTGAAAATTGATGATGTGGCTTTGAATGGTGCATTTTGAACACACAAAAAGCCTGGAGTTCAAATAAGTTCCAGAAAATGAAATGCCTTTTGTAACCGATGAGTTTCCATCCGGAACCCTCATACTTTGAAAGAGACTGTCCGTTTTGTACATGAAGTGCATCCAGCTTTTGCCGTAACCCTCTCAACTTTTTAGCACATGCTATGTGGGTGAAATGATGATACCATGCCAACTTTCAACCTTTTCAAAGTTCATTTGTAGTGCTTTTCAATTTTAGGGTCATTTAGCTCAAAAAAATCAATAACTGCATGACAAATACCAAATAATGTCAGGAAGGGTTGAAAATTGATGATGTGGCTTTAAATGGCTCATTTTGAACACACAAAAAGCCTAGAGTTCAAATAAGTTCAAGAAAATGAAATGCCTTTTGTAACCGACGAGTTTCCGTCCGGAACCCTGATACTTCGAAAGAGATTGTCCACTTTGTACACGAAGTGCATCCAGCTTTTGCCATAACCCTCTCAACTTTTTAGCACATGCTATGTGGGTGAAATGATGATACCATGCCAACTTTCAACCTTTTCAGAGTTCATTTGTAGTGCTTTTCAATTTCAGGGTCATTTAGCTCAAAAAAATCAATAACTGCATGAAAAATACCAAATGAAGTCAAAAAGGATTGAAAATTGATGATGTGGCTTTGAATGGTGCATTTTGAACACACAAAAAGCCTGAACTTCAAATAAGTTCAAGAAAATGAAATTCCTTTTGTAACCGACGAGTTTCCGTCAGAAACCCTGATACTTCGAAAGAGACTGTTCGTTTTGTATACGAAGTGCATCCAGCTTTTGCCGTAACCCTCTCAACTTTCTAGCACCTACTATGTGGGTGAAATGATGATACCATGCCAACTCCAACCTTTTCAGAGTTCATTTATAGTCCTTTTCAATTTTAGGGTCATTTAGGTCAAAAAAATCAATAACTTCATGAAAAATAACAAATGATGTCGGGAAGGGTTGAAAATTGATGATGTGGCTTTGAATGGTGCATTTTGAACACACAAAAAGCCTGGAGTTCAAATAAGTTCAAGAAAATGAAATGCCTTTTGTAACCGATGAGTTTCCGTCCGGAACCCTCATACTTCGAACGAGACAGTCCGTTTTGGACACAAAGTGCATCCAGCTTTTGCCGTAACCCTCTCAAGTTTTTAGCACATGCTATGTGGGTGAAATGATGATACCATGCCAAGTTTCAACCTTTTCAGAGTTCATTTGTAGTGCTTTTCAATTTTAGGTTCAGTTAGCTCAAAAAATAAATAACTGCATGGAAAATACCAAATGAAGTCAAAAAGGGTTGAAAATTGATGATGTGGCTTTGAATGGTGCATTTTAAACACACAAAAAGCCTGAAGTTCAAATAAGTACAAGAAAATGAAATTCCTTTTGTAACCGATGAGTTTCCGTCCGAAACCCTGATACTTCGAAAGAGACTGTCCATTTTGTACACGAAGTGCATCCAGCTTTTGTCGTAACCCTCTCAACTTTCTAGCACGTGCTATGTGGGTGAAATGATGATACCATGCCAACTCCAACCTTTTCCGAGTTCATTTATAGTGCTTTTCAATTTTAGGGTCATTTAGGTCAAAAAAATCAATAACTTCATGAAAAATAACAAATGATGTCGGGAAGGGTTGAAAATTGATGATGTGGCTTTGAATGGTGCATTTTGAACACACAAAAAGCCTGGACTTCAAATAAGTTCAAGAAAATGAAATGCCTTTTGTAATCGACGAGTTTCCATCCGGAACCCTCATACTTCAAAAGAGACTATCCGTTTTGTACACAAAGTGCATCCAGCTTTTGCCGTAACCCTCTCAACTTTTTAGCACATGCTATGTGGGTGAAATGATGATACCATGCCAACTTTCAACCTTTTCAGAGTTCATTTGTAGTGCTTTTCAATTTTAGGGTCATTTAGGTCAAAAAAATCAATAACTGCATGAAAAATACCAAATGAAGTCAAAAAGGATTGAAAATTGATGATGTGGCTTTGAATGGTGCATTTTGAACACACAAAAAGCCTGAAGTTCAAATAAGTTCAAGAAAATGAAATTCCTTTTGTAACCGATGAGTTTCCGTCAGAAACCCTGATACTTCGAAAGAGATTGTTCGTTTTGTACACGAAGTGCATCCAGCTTTTGCCGTAACCCTCTCAACTTTCTAGCACCTGCTATGTGGGTGAAATGATGATACCATGCCAACTCCAACCTTTTCAGAGTTCATTTATAGTCCTTTTCAATTTTAGGGTCATTTAGGTCAAAAAAATCAATAACTTCATGAAAAATAAGAAATGATGTCGGGAAGTGTTGAAAATTGATGATGTGGCTTTGAATGGTGCATTTTGAACACACAAAAAGCCTGGAGTTCAAATAAGTTCCAGAAAATGAAATGCCTTTTGTAACCGATGAGTTTCCATCCGGAACCCTCATACTTTGAAAGAGACTGTCCGTTTTGTACATGAAGTGCATCCAGCTTTTGCCGTAACCCTCTCAACTTTTTAGCACATGCTATGTGGGTGAAATGATGATACCATGCCAACTTTCAACCTTTTCAAAGTTCATTTGTAGTGCTTTTCAATTTTAGGGTCATTTAGCTCAAAAAAATCAATAACTGCATGAAAAATACCAAATAATGTCAGGAAGGGTTGAAAATTGATGATGTGGCTTTAAATGGCTCATTTTGAACACACAAAAAGCCTAGAGTTCAAATAAGTTCAAGAAAATGAAATGCCTTTTGTAACCGACGAGTTTCCGTCCGGAACCCTGATACTTCGAAAGAGATTGTCCACTTTGTACACGAAGTGCATCCAGCTTTTGCCATAACCCTCTCAACTTTTTAGCACATGCTATGTGGGTGAAATGATGATACCATGCCAACTTTCAACCTTTTCAGAGTTCATTTGTAGTGCTTTTCAATTTCAGGGTCATTTAGCTCAAAAAAATCAATAACTGCATGAAAAATACCAAATGAAGTCAAAAAGGATTGAAAATTGATGATGTGGCTTTGAATGGTGCATTTTGAACACACAAAAAGCCTGAACTTCAAATAAGTTCAAGAAAATGAAATTCCTTTTGTAACCGATGAGTTTCCGTCAGAAACCCTGATACTTCGAAAGAGACTGTTCGTTTTGTACACGAAGTGCATCCAGCTTTTGCCGTAACCCTCTCAACTTTCTAGCACCTGCTATGTGGGTGAAATGATGATACCATGCCAACTCCAACCTTTTCAGAGTTCATTTATAGTCCTTTTCAATTTTAGGGTCATTTAGGTCAAAAAAATCAATAACTTCATGAAAAATAACAAATGATGTCGGGAAGGGTTGAAAATTGATGATGTGGCTTTGAATGGTGCATTTTGAACACACAAAAAGCCTGGAGTTCAAATAAGTTCAAGAAAATGAAATGCCTTTTGTAACCGATGAGTTTCCGTCCGGAACCCTCATACTTCGAACGAGACAGTCCGTTTTGGACACAAAGTGCATCCAGCTTTTGCCGTAACCCTCTCAAGTTTTTAGCACATGCTATGTGGGTGAAATGATGATACCATGCCAAGTTTCAACCTTTTCAGAGTTCATTTGTAGTGCTTTTCAATTTTAGGTTCAGTTAGCTCAAAAAATAAATAACTGCATGGAAAATACCAAATGAAGTCAAAAAGGGTTGAAAATTGATGATGTGGCTTTGAATGGTGCATTTTAAACACACAAAAAGCCTGAAGTTCAAATAAGTACAAGAAAATGAAATTCCTTTTGTAACCGATGAGTTTCCGTCCGAAACCCTGATACTTCGAAAGAGACTGTCCATTTTGTACACGAAGTGCATCCAGCTTTTGTCGTAACCCTCTCAACTTTCTAGCACGTGCTATGTGGGTGAAATGATGATACCATGCCAACTCCAACCTTTTCCGAGTTCATTTATAGTGCTTTTCAATTTTAGGGTCATTTAGGTCAAAAAAATCAATAACTTCATGAAAAATAACAAATGATGTCGGGAAGGGTTGAAAATTGATGATGTGGCTTTGAATGGTGCATTTTGAACACACAAAAAGCCTGGACTTCAAATAAGTTCAAGAAAATGAAATGCCTTTTGTAATCGACGAGTTTCCATCCGGAACCCTCATACTTCAAAAGAGACTATCCGTTTTGTACACAAAGTGCATCCAGCTTTTGCCGTAACCCTCTCAACTTTTTAGCACATGCTATGTGGGTGAAATGATGATACCATGCCAACTTTCAACCTTTTCAGAGTTCATTTGTAGTGCTTTTCAATTTTAGGTTCATTTAGCTCAAAAAAATCAATAACTACATGAAAATAACAAATGATGTCTGGCAGGGTTGAAAATAGATGATGTGGCTTTGAATGGTGCATTTTGAACACACAAAAAGCCTGGAGTTCAAATAAGTTCAAGAAAATGAAATGCCTTTCGTAACCGATGAGTTTCCGTCCGGAACCCTGATACTTCGAAAGAGACTGTCTGTTTTGTACACGAAGTGCATCCAGCTTTTGTCGTAACCCTCTCAACTTTTTAGCACATGCTACGTGGGTGAAATGATGATACCATGCCTACTTTCAACCTTTTCAGAGTTCATTTGTAGTGCTTTTCAATTTCAGGGTCATTTAGCTCAAAAAAACAATAACTACATGAAAATAACCAAATGATGTCAGGAAGGGTTGAAAATTGATTATGTGGCTTTGAATGGTGCATTTTGAACGCACAAAAATCCTGGAGTTCAAATAAGTTCAAGAAAATGAAATGCCTTTTGTGACCGATGAGTTTCCGTCTGAAACCCTGATACTTCAAAAGAGACTGTCCGTTTTGTACACGAATTGCATCCAGCTTTTGTTGTAACCCTCTCAACTTTTTAGCACATGCTATGTGGGTGAAATGATGATACCATGCCAACTTTCAACCTTTTCAGAGTTCATTTGTAGTGCTTTCCAATTTCAGGGCCATTTAGCGCAAAAAAATCAATAACTGCATGAAAAATAACAAATGATGTCGGTAAGGGTTGAAAATTGATGATGTGGCTTTGAATGGTGCATTTTGAACACACAAAAAGCCTGGAGTTCAAATAAGTTCAAGAAAATGAAATGCCTTTTGTAACCGATGAGTTTCCGTCCAGAACACTGATACTTCGAAAGAGACTATCCGTTTTGTACTCGAAATGCCTCCAACTTTTGTCGTAACCCTCTCAACTTTTTAACACATGTTATGTGGGTGAAATGATGATACCATGCCAAGTTTCAACCTTTTCAGAGTTCATGTGTAGTGCTTTTCAATTTCAGGGCCATTTAGCTCAAAAAATCAATAACTGCATGAAAAATACCAAATGATGTCGAGAAGGGTTGAAAATTGATGATGTGGCTTTGAATGGTGCATTTTGAACACACAAAAGCTTGGAGTTCAAATAAGTTCAAGAAAATGAAATGCCTTTTGTAACCGATGAGTTTCCGTCCGGAACCCTGATACTTTGAAAGAGACTGTCCGTTTTTTACACGAATTGCATCCAGCTTTTGCCGTAACCCTCTCAACTTTTTAGCACATGCTATGTGGGTGAAATGATGATACCATGCCAACTTTCAACCTTTTCAGAGTTCATTTGTAGTGCTTTTCAATTTCAGGGTCATTTAGCTCAAAAAACTCAATAACTAAAATTATAAACCTCTAGTATTTTTGAAACTAAAATTATATAAAACCTAAAAATTACCAAATTGAATATAATGTTAAAACAAAGTAATATTAAATAGCTGGAAAAATAGCACAGAAATAACATAAAAATAGCAAAAGTGAAAATAGATGCGCTTACAATGAAATTCAACCTAAATTCAAGGTTCTAGTTAGGCACCTAACTAGCATTTTGAATTTCGGTCAAATTTCGTGTATAAGGGCATCTATTTTCACTATGAGAGGAGCTTGACAAGTCAAGCGCATCGGGGCTTATAAACAGGTGTTGTCTCCCCTCGACTAGCGAGGTGGGACTAAACATCTGATGCTTCCCCGCCGGCCGACGAAAAGGGACTAGTGCCCCCCTTTCGTCCCGGTTGGTGCGACCAACCGGGACCAAAGGTCCCTGTTTCCCGCCCTTTGGGCTGTTGAAAAGAGACCTTTGGTCCCGGTTGGTGGCACCAACCGGAACTAAAGGTGGGCATTGGTCCCGGTTGGTGCCACCAACCGGGACCAATGCTTCTTCTATATAAGAAGCACATAGGAAATTTCGCAGTTTTCATTGCCACTTCGCCGAGCCCGCCGTCCTCGTCTCCGTTGTCGCTTGCCGCCCCGAGCCCGCCGGTGCCGTCCCCGTCCCCGTTGTCGCCCACGTCGCCTCCCCGTCGCCTTCCCATCGCCGCCCCCGCCGTCGTCATCCCCCTCCTCATCGCCGCCCCGTCCCCGTCACCTCCCCTGTCGCCCCCGTCGCCGCCCCTCGTCGCCGCTCCCACCGCCCCCGTCGCCGCCTCCCCGTCACCCTCGTCACCGCCCCGCCCTCGTCGCCGCCCCTGCCGCCCCTCCTCCATCGCCCCCGTCGCCGCCCCGCTCCCGTTGCCGCCCCTCCCCCGTCGCCGCCCCGTCCCTGCCCTGCCCCCGTCGCCGCCCTGTCGCCGCCCTCGCTGTGAGCCGCCGCCGCCCCGGCTCCTTGCAATTTCTTTTTAAAATATATGTTGATTTTTTTATATGATGAATGTTTATGTTAGATTAGTATGTGTATGTTAGATTATAGAATTTTTTTATGATGAATGTTTATGTTAGATTAGTATGTTTATGATGAATGTTTATGTTAGATTAGTATGTTAATGATGAAAAAAAATTGGTTTTATGAAAAATTAGTGATTAAACGATAAGAAAACGTTCTCATAGGAATTTGTCGATGATGCCCGGCCCGCATCCTCGTCGTCGAGTAGTCCGCGAGAGCCTGCTTGATAGGCGCCATGTCCGGGACTAGGCTTCGCCAGGCTGGCACTGGGAGGTGCTACCTTCCCGGGCTCGGAGGTTGGTGAGGAATGCAGGTATCATCATTGACCCGGACCTTCTGTGGTGGCGGTCACGCGGGCCACTTTCGGTGCGGAGGAAGCGGGCACCCGCGGAGGTGGTACGTCGCCGTGTCAGGGAGGAGGACGAGCACGTCCGTCGCTACATGGTGGCGTTGGACGCCTGGTTCGACAATACCTGGCAGATCCTTCAGGGATCTCACTTGAGTTATGATCCCGTGATGGTTCCTTATCTTTGGGTGTCCACCGCCGGCGACTCAGAGACCGCTAGTGAACCGAGTTCACCGTCCTCCACTTTGGATTCTAGGATATTCGATCTGTATTAGTGATCATATATGATAATATTCGAGATGTATTAGTTAATATTTGATGATGCATTAACTGGATTATTCGGGATGATGTATTAGTGATATTATATTCGAGGTCATTATAAATATTAATGTATTTGTGATATTTTATCGGTATAATGTGTGTGTGTGACTTTCGGTCTATCGTTTCTCCTTGTGTGACTTTCATGTGTGTTCTTGATGGAGGAATCCCGACTATTGTCGTGGGGTCGCCTCCTCTTTTTTCTCTTCTTTGCGATATACTCGTTGATATATTGCGCAAGAAGAGAAGAGGGAAGGCGTCCATCACCGGCGGTCGAACTATTACTGTGAGAGAGTGTCCACCAACATATATACACCACCATATCAGTGTGAGAGAGAGCACACCAACACACCATGAGATATGAGAGTTACTTAAGGAAAGACTCGACAGACCGAAAGTCACACACGCATTAGGATCCAAAGCGTGCCGTAATTCTTGACCTGGCTTATTCGGGATGATGCATTAGTGATATTATATTTGAGTTCATTATAAATGTATTTGTGATTTGCAAGTCATTCCGGTAAAACATAGGGAATTTTTTCTATGTCATTGCTCGATATATGAAACGGGTTGACTTTAGGTCTGTTTCGGCTCCTTGTGTGTCTTTCAGTGAGGGAGAGTGTCCATCATATATATATATATGAGAGAGGAAGAATCCCGACTGTTGTCGTGGGGGTCGCTTCTCCTTCATTCCAGTGTGCTAGACATTTTGGTGTAATGCACTCTGGGACGAATGGAGGAGCCACCATCACCGGCAGTCACAATATCAGAGGGAGTGCCCACCATATACGTGAGACGAGAGTTTAGGAAGGAAAGACTCGACAGACCTAAAGTCAACCTGTTGCATATTGAGTAATAGTGATCTGTGTGTTGATCAGTTTTCTCGTAGTTTCCTTCGATCGATTTTAAATGTTTCAACTATGAACATAGGAAATGTCTGACGACGAAAGTGAATTCGGTATGTGCGAGTACTGCGAAGACGAGCGTGGCTTGTGTGACGAGACTTTCCTAGTTGATGGTAGGCGCTTCAGCATCATGCTGGATGAGACCTTCGAAGTGGATACAGTAAGACATAATGACAAGTCTTTTTTGTAATTAAGCATGACTTCTGCCTCTTTTTCTTCAACTTATAATTAATTTTAATTTTTTACTGTTCAACTAGCATATCCCCTGCCATGCAAGAATTGCTGTCTTGGATAAGATTGGTTTCAATACTAAAAAAGATATGGAGGTAAAGATAGTTCACTTGAGGACCGAGCAAGGTTTTACTTTTGCGGTAAAATTATACCATGTAGACACCTATTGCTATTTTAAATGCAAAAATTGGCAAGCACTATGCAAGGCTTATGCATTTGAGCCTAATATGCTTATCACCTTTGATATTCGTCCGGAAGATCAAATTGAAGGTAATATCGACATCTGGGTCGATGTGCAAACACCTCCAGTTCTACCATTATGTGAGTTTCTCAACCATATTTATTAAGTAATTTATATTGTTTATTTAAAAATAGTTGACAACTTATTTGCATTGACAGCTTATTTTCATTCTTCAAAAAATGTACGGAAGATGGTAGACAGAACCTACTACTATAGTGATGAAGCAGAATTAACTTATAAGGAGAAAGATCATCTTACCGCATTTCTTAGTCATCTTGAGAATTACAATAGCTATTATCAAACTCCTGCACATTATGGTCAATACGTGCCACTAGTGCACGTGGTGAACTACGGTAACATCCATGGAGATTGCATGGTAAGATTTTAATTCTACTATTACGACAGTCGTGCATCTTTTGCATAAATTCTTCTAAAACTAAATTACATTGCTAACTACAAAGTTATTACTATGTTTTTCAACAGAAAATCCCGGAGGATTGTGTGCCTCATCTGATGTTTCCGAGAGGTCGCGTTGTTGTTACGAGCTTAGGGCCACCACAGCCAGGTCAGCCTACACATCACTCCTGTCCATACCGGATTTCTAAAACCAATGGAGTCATGACAATCAAAGATTGGAAAAAATGTATGCTCAATCGTAGAGAGCTACTTGGCAGCAACATTGTGCATAGGCCAAGAATGGGAGACAGGATGATCTCCGTTCTCCATAATGGAGAGCCAGAGCCTATCTTGTTTTATGATATTGTACCTAAGAGAGGGTAGAGTAGGTCCTACAAGATAGGAGTAGGTAGGTCCTAGGTACCATGTGTTATTATGTGCTACAATGTGTTAGAGTTGATGATGATGAGGAGGAGGAGGAGTTGTGATTATGACTGGTGACCAACTTGTTATATGATGTCTCATTGACAAAAATGATGATTAAATTGTGTTATATGTTCTATCTATAAGTATAGTACATAGCGTCGTGACCAAGCACGGAGATAAGAGAGATCACTTCTCTCTATTATCTATCTAACAAAATATATGAAACCCCTAAATTAACCCTTCAAAACCCTCAACCCCCCCCCTCTTTCAAAAAAAACAGCTCCTCAGCTGCTGACGCGTGGACACTCTTTGGTTCCGGTTGGTGTTACCAACCGGGACCAAAGGCCCTCCTGCCTGGGCTCGGCGGAGCGGCCACGTGTAGCCCCATCTGTCCCGGTTCGTAAGCGAACCGGGACTAAAGGTCATGGGCTTTAGTCCCGACCCTTCAGTCCCGGTTCCAGAACCGGGACAAATGGGCCTTACGAACCGGGACAAATGGGCCTTTTTCCACTAGTACATATTGGGCTTGGAGTCAGCGGGAGTGCTTCCTAAACCTTAGGCTGGTCATAATGGGGAGTATCATACACTAGTATCATGCATGTGATACTAGTTTATTTTATGATATTACCTCACCAATGCATATTATCATATATTACTATCATATAGCAATTATTTATTGTGATGCATGGCATATTGTAGCATAGCATTTATTATGATACGGTATCATGATATGATACTCTACCTCCTCTTTCTTCATTTTATTCTACGCCACCTCATCACATGTAATCCTTGGAGCTTCGTCAGAGCCTTTTCCTTCTCCACAGGCCAGATCTCAATTTACCTTCGCCACAACTTTAGAATAAGGAGAATCAGCTCAAGATAAATGGTCTCGCACTTAATTGATCCGGGTCAACACTTCATGTATCTAGTTTCGGCTTTATTTTGACTCCTTGTAGGGGCTCATGACAGTCCTGTAGGGGATCCAAAGGCTTTCGAGCAGTAGCAGCAGCAGGGCAGGAGAGTTGGTTATTCAATTGATCCTTTGATGTTGCTTTCTTTAGGCAATCTATGAATAATTCTACTTCTTGAACCACCGAATCCGCTTTTGAAAATGGATAACTAGCTCCATTTTGCGTCAAGTACTAAGGATGGGCCCAAAGCACACTTTTGAAAGGCATCGGTCACCTTAGAAATTGCCTAGTTGGCATGCGTGATATGGCTATGATACTCCCACTACGACCAACCTTAGAGAACTGATGTGAGGAAGATAAAATTTCCATGATGAGATTAAGGTGCGTCGCTTGGCCAATTAATGCAAAGCAGTGGAACATTTGCAGTCGGCTGCCTCCGTCTGGACTAATGGGCGGTAAGTATCTGGATGACATTAAATGATAGCCAACTGTGGGCAGGGGTACTGTTCTGAAATAGGAGACATCCGTGAATACTTGAAGAAATACATGAAAGGACACAGATCACAAGAAGAATGGATGGCAAGGATAGCATTTGGACCCTAGAGCTAAAACCAATTTTCGGTTGAGTAATATGTTACATGTTTGGGTTTCAGTTTGCCTACAAACTTACAAGAATGAAAGTTTAGTAGTGAGATTTCAGCATTTCGGTAAAAGTATTAGTCTACTCAGTTTGAGCGGTGATGAAAGAATTGAGAGCGTCGTCTTTGACGGTTACCGTTGTGAACTCCACTACTAAAATTGCTGGAAGTTCCTGAATTGCTAGGATAAGATGGTCTAGCAAAATTAGGACCATAATTGTGATTCTTCCAATCCGGATTATGGTTGTTGCAACCAACAAAGTTAACATCATTAATCTCAACATCAGTGATTGTAGATGTAAGATTTCTTCCTTAGCTTTTATCATACCTATATGTTACTCCATTATAGTGGTCAACTCTTCATATATTTTATTCTTTAATCCAATTTAGGTCATTAGATGCAGATCTTTTAACTTGTTTTCATTGGGTATGGTTCTCTCTTGCATATCATCCGAAAGTTTCTTTTCATCAACAATTTGTTTTCCTATTATAGGGCCTCTATTAAGCATATTTTTGGATAAAGGATTCAAACCATTATAGAACACATGGAGTATTAACCATTCCTCCATTACATGATTAGGACAATTCCAAACAACTTTCTTCATTTGTTCCAAGGCAAGCGCTAGTGTCTCGCGTTCTTCTTCTCTAAACCATGTGGTATTGGAACGTAATTTCATAGTCTTAGCAGGAAGGAGATATTTTTTTCATAAACATATTGTCTCTTCCATGATGTAATTGCTCCTTCTGGCAATGCCAAAATCCATTCTTTTTGCTCTTCCTCTTAGATAGAAAGGAAATAGTCACAGTTTAACTCCATCAGGATCAACCATCTTGAATTCTAGTCATTTCACATAGCCCACTCGAAGTGTGCAAATGGATACCCATGTCTTCACAAGCTAAGCCTCCGAACAGGTTTTGTTGAACCATGGTAACAAGATTAGTGATAATTTGGTTATGTTCAGTTATAACATTACATTATGCAGTTGACGCATGGATAGCATTTTCTTGAGTTCCAAACTCCCCAAGATTTTTGTGGCCATATACCAATTTCTTGAGTTGCAAACTCCCCAAGATTTTTAGTAGCCATACACTAATTTATTGAGTTTTTCATAAATTTGCAGGGAAGAACTAAGGACAGAACCAACTTAAAAACTGAAACAAAATAAAAGCAGAGGGCTCTAGTTAGCTTGCCAGGATAGCAGTTAATCTTCCAAGGTAATGGTACCAGAAAAATAGTTGATTACCATCTATCCGATCTTGGATGTTGATAGTTTTCCTTTGACCCTAAAGTAAACCAACAACCCCTTAGCACGCATACATGGGGATGTGAGGTTAGGTCTCAACCCTTAGCCCGAGGGGGGCTGCTCGCACATCGCAAATGAATTACACATACAAGACATTGTGGAGATTGATGCTTGAAGATGAATGATTATAGTCTTACAATGCATGCAGATTGCGATGCTCTCTCGATTTCAAGTGTAATGGATATGAATATGAGTACTATGGAGATGGAAAATGATTATGGATATGGTGATGGTTGTTGTAGATAGGAAAGGTGGTGGCGACTACATAGGTTAACTTCATGGATCAACGGCTCCTCCCGCCATAGTGTTTTGCTCTCCTTTAGATGTTGTAGGCGAGCGTAGTAGGGTTTTGGGATACCTTTGATGCAATTTTACTCTAGGTTCCTTGATAGAAATCAATAGGGATGTCATCATGGAGGCGGGGGCACCAGGTACAAGCACTCACGGTCGTACTGGTCATTGTCTTCTCCTCTAGACTCTGATGTGCACCTCCTATTCATCGAAGTTGATCAATGCACTTATTATATTTTATTTATAGCTTGATTTCGCACCTAAAATGACCCATTCATGTAGGGAAAAAAATAAACAAAGATACTTGCAATCTTCACGTTCATTAGTTATTAGTAAATCTAATCAAAATAATTATCTCGGGAAATTTGGGATTATCCGGTTTAAACATAGGTAAAAATGAGTGCAAAAATACACTCATTGGGGTGATTAGGGTTTTCGAAGCCGGGATGTTGTTTCACATAGATCAATTCACTAAGGCTGCATTCGGTTGACATGGATTTGAGTGGGGTTTGGAAGGGGTTGAAGGGGATTAAATCCCATACAAGTCAAATTCCCTCCAAATCCCCTGGAATCCCCTCGAGACAGGGTGTAACCAAACAAAGCCTATGGGGCTAGTAAGAAACTAAGAATGCACTCTTCACATCCATTCGATAAATCTTGAAATTATGATGTGATGTATATGCAAGAAAAATACAAATAGATTCAAGACGGGCAACAAGGGCAAAAATTTCACCAAAGTCCAAGCCTTTAACTTGGGTAAGGCCTTGTGCCATCAACCTTGCCTTGTTTATATAACTTGTCCATGCTCATCTTGGTTGTTCTTGAACATTCATTTGGTCTCTATGACATTATAATATCTTCCTTTGGGCCTCTCAATAAGGGAACAAACCTTGTTGTGGCTAAAGTTGTTGGTTTTTTTCATGCCTAACATCTACCCAATCCAAATTATCTACTTCTACATGAGGGGGTTCAACACAAGAGACAAACAAGTGATGTTCACAAAAGTTTTCCAAATGTCTACAGGTAGTTACCCCTTTAGATACGCTTATGAGGATGTTGTCGTTGTGGTGATCGAGCGTTTGAAATCATGATGACACTTTTCGTTTCTTCAACACAAGTGATTCTTCACTAAGTACTCAAGGAGGCATTGAAATGACTTACAATTGAATATCCAAAAGTATTTGATGTTGGGATTTTAACCGATGAGTTCACAAGGGGTATTGTTCTTGAGCTTGCGCGGATGGACACGGATTGAAGCATGACACGTAGTATTAATGATTCAACCAAAGATTCTAAGGGATTTATACTCATCAAGCATGGACTTTTCCATCTCTATAACAGTTCAGTTCTCCCTCTTTGTCACGCCATTTTGTTGTAGGGTATATGCAGTGACATATTGGTGCTTGATCATCTCATCACTCAAGAACTCTTACATGGTGTAATTATTGAACTCGGTGTTTTTATCACTTCGAATAGCCATATCTCATGTTTATGTTGATGTTGAGCTTCCTTCACAAATTTGATGAAGGTTTCTTGTGTTTCATATTCAACTCCCATTGATATCTCATATAATCATACAGAATGACCAGGAAAATCATCCTCCCTCCCAAGCTATCATAGGATGGAGGTCCAAAAAGATCCAGATGAAGGAGATCGAAGGTCCTCATTTTTGAGATGATAATCTTCACCTTATGCTTCTTTTCATGTAGTTTTCCAGCAATGCAAGCACTACAAACATGAATTTTGGCAAAAGATACATCAGTTATCCCAAGAATGTGCTCCCCCTTTAGGAGTGTTTGTAAATTTATTATACCCACGTTGGCTAGCCTATGGTGCCATAGGCCCAATATGTATGCCTTCGACATTAGGCATGTTGCAAGATGAGTGTCCTCTATTGATAAATCAAGCATATAAATGTTGTCCATAACATGCCCACAAATACCACTTTGACATTGTCTCTTCTAATTCAATACGGCCACATAAAATTCATGAAAATGAGAATCATAACCGGAACATGCCAATTGAATAGTTGAAAGTAGATCGTAGATGAGGGATTGGACAAGCATGACAATCTTAAGTGAAGCATAACTAGAGGTTCCCAAGTTACTCAAACTGAATGCATTGCCCTTACTATTGATAGCAAAGGAGATATTTGAGGAGGACATGAGCGCATCACAAAACTCAAGAAGCATATCCCTATCTTCGTCCATATGATTGGTGCATCCACCATCGATTGCCCATTAAGTTGCATCGAAGGTATAGTCCTACACGACTCAAGTCCTGATTTTAGGTCTGAATTTTTTAACCGGTACTAGATAGTTAGCAACAAGGATCTTAGGAACCCAAATAGTCCATGCATAATTATCATAGTTAGTGCCAATGAATTTGGGTACTCGTCGTTTCCTTTCATGAGAAATACGATGGGTTGTTCTTTTCCATAAAATCAACAAGATGGCCTTGTCCCCGGTGGCATTGTCATCCCCAACTTTCTCCTTTCCTTCTCCTTTTTCTTGTTCCCTTCTTGCCTAAAGACTGTATATTTTTGTGGAGGAGGAGCTTGATATGTATTGTTGTATTTCTTGTTCTTCTTCTTCTTGTAGGGGTCAAACCCAATTCCTTCCTTACTGACACGGACCTTTTGACTGTTCAAAAGTTCATTTAAGTCATTTTTACCTTGGATACAATAACCAAGACATTTATCAAGTTGATCTTTTAAATACTTATTCACCTCAAGGACAAAGCATAGTCAAGTATAGAGTTAGAAGAACAAAATAAGCATCATCATTCAACTTAATGGGAGGGAAGGTATCAAGAGACTCAAAGGTAGAGGCTTTAAGTTGATAATATGACTCGATGCGAGCTATGATCTCACCCCTGGCAAACTTGGATGTATTCTAAAGAAGATTAAAGTCATCAACAACTCTATCACGATCAACTTGAAGCTAGCATTTTTAGTCTTAAGCACACTTTGAACCATAAGAGAAATTTCTAAAGCATAATTAGTTTTATAAATTCAAGATGCGATGGTACAAGTTCATTCATGAATTCCACATTTCATGGAGGTTTTGCTCGAGGAATTTGACTCTCTATTTTTCCTGTATAAGGAGGGTTTCAACAATCCCATTTTAGTCATCACGTTTGGCCAGTGACTTCAAGATATTATGAAAACGAGTGATTGAATTACTATGAAGATTATTCATGAAGTACACTGAGGGTCCTCATCATAATCCACACCATCATCACACTCATCCATGAAAATAGGTGGGATTTGGGAGGTGAACTTTTATATTACCTCCTTAGCGTGCAAGTGCTGGTGTGCAATATATGCGTGAGTGTGGCAATGTGGCATACATGGGAGACATTCGTGGCCCTAGCGTTATTCTTGTTGATGCTCCAATCCGGGTCTAGGAACTTCGATACCCTTCAAATGGTGATGGTTTGTGGCTCGTACACAAGCGAAATCTCTATCAGTTGTGTCTATGTTGGTGGTGATGATGTTCTTGAGCATCGTTCCCTTCTTGGAGGCGCCATCGTTTGTGTTTCCGTCCACCTTTGTCTACAAGTGAAACCATTTATCTGATCGTCTTGATCGGTCGGTGCCGGTGGCATTTTTGGGATGTTCCTTTCTTGGAGGGATCATTGTAGGATCCCAGGTCTCTTCATTGAGTCGTGGTGGGGCTGTTTTGGATGGTGGCGGTGCTGCTGTGGCGTGGCTTGGCTTGGTTGGTGCCGGTGGTAATGGTCAAAGTCCCTTCTTCCTCAGTGGTCTGGTTTCTAGCTGACATTCGTGCTTTAAGATCTCTTTGTCGTCATATGGGTTGGTGTGCTTCATGCTAGGGTGAGGAGGGGAGGAGGCCTTCTTCAACAAAATATGGATTGTGCGGCAGTGGGGTTTGCCCTTTCTGGATCGAACAAAGGCATCTTCCTCTGTTGTTTTACCTCTTCCAATTCTAGGCATTGCAGTTTCATCTACCTAGATCAAGAAGCATTCGAGTGGATGAGGGCTTCAGCGGAGTCAAGGGGTGCTTTGCTTTACATCTTTTGTGATATTTCTCATTTGTAACCGCTATACCTTGTATTGAGGTCCTTTCCATGGCTCATGCTATGTAACATTGGTTTGCCTTTGTCTATAAAGCGATGTGAAAGCCTGTCTTGTGAACCCATGAACTTTATCAAATTTCACAAGCAAAAATAGTGACCCCACTACAAATTGATGTCAAATTTTGAAGCATGGCAAAACGAACGTTCTTATGGAAAATTAAGTGTCAAGAGCCTGATAATTCCCTTCGGCAAGCATGAAAAATCATGGTAATTTGCCATCCTTATAGTATGCCAAGGATCTAGACTCCTAGAGGAGGTTCAGACGTCCTATAAACCGGATGGAAGGGAGTAGAATGTGTCTGTAAGATATATACTTCCTCTAATGCATATTAATTGGTGTTGCTTTAATATAACTTTGTACTTAGATTCTTCCTAATGTTCCACTTTGTACAGGTGCTAATACTATCATGTAGACAAAAAGTCTGAAGTGACAAAATAATTAAGAGAAGAGAGATGATTTTGGTGGCTCCGAAAAAAAATACAAAGCGCATGAACCTAGCAAAAACACTTCAAAGAAAGTTCACCAACGCACACAAGAGTTAGCTGCTAAATCATTAATTAAAGGAAATTTATCTACAACAAGTTATAAGCACCAATGCATTGAGAGTTTTAGGTGCTAAAGCTTTTAATGTTCTTAGCACCTCGTGTAAGCACATGTGCATTAAAAGATGTCTTATTGAAATTGTACTAAAGCAGGATAGTTAATAGTGCCAAAAAGACAATGGTATCTCCAGCCAATCAGGGTTCAAGTAATACATTTGACATCGGTGCTCGCATTATTCCTTAATTTATTTCAGGCTTTCGGCGATGTTCGTTCAATGGGAGGAGACGTTCCCATCAACTACGAGGCAACTATGGTGAATTCGTAAAATCTCAAGATGCTATGCCAGCTAGGTCTCTCGGAGCTGCTCATATGGATAGGGTGTGCATGTGTATGCTCACAGAGATGAGCATATGCTCGTATATGTGAGCGACTTTGATTGTATTGTGTTAAAAAATGAATATGAAGCTTAGTGCATTTCAATGGGAGCGAATTTGTGGCATGCAAGTGTGGGGGCACTGAGTCCCCCGTGTGTCTTTTTATTTTTGGCGTCATATTTCAAATGTTTATATCATTTGAACGAACAACCCAAACTAAGTTATGTTTTCATATTTGTGTTTCTCGTGACGACGGCTTTCAAATAAGATTCAATTCAAATCTGTTTTGGTGAAATTTAAATTAAATTTCAACTCTTGAAACTTAATACGAGCGATCGATATAATCATGATTTTGGTGCCTACAAAAAAAACAATAATGTCTTCAAACAAATTCGGTGAAACTTGGTAAAAATGAGCGAGAAAATCACATGTTTCAGATAAAAAGTAACTTAAAACTTATTATGACATCGTGCGAGATTCGGTTATTTTATGAATCACAGTCGATCAGGCGACCGGACAACGGACAGCGGTTGACAGATGCATGCCCGTGCGGATTTCAGATATTTTAACCCACAAAGATATCAGGTACATCATTTGATTGGCCTGTTGAGAATGCGTCCTAGACCTCGCCTTCGGGAGTCCAGATCCTCCGCACAAGCAAGTCGTAATTTCTTTACATGTCCATTCTTTTCCACAACTAGTAAGCTTGTACGTACAACACACATCTCCATTATAAACACAAAAAACATAATATTTTTTTTGTTTAAATTTAAATTATTTTGTATTGTAATACTCTCTATATGTACAACTAATCGACATGGAAAATACATCAGAAAGGAACATCTTTTCAGGATGGTTAGGTTGGAATGGAAACCACTATCAACAAGCTAAAAGAAAGTCATGTTCTCAAGTCAGGTTCAGTGCAAACATTGTTAACAAAACTATTGCAATTAGTACCGGGTAAACTTCAGAAAACCTTTCAATTGTGTTCACGTACAGCGCACGCCATGTGATGGCGTGCTTCCTTTTTTCTGGAGCAAGTGCTTCTGATGTCATGGAAAGTATACACAACCAAGTTAGGCCTGATGTATTTATGGTTTCATAGAGATATGCCCATACACTTGTTTTCGTCATTAAACACATCACAACTACACAAGGTAGCAATGGAAATTACAGCAAGAAGTTGATGCATTTCTTAATTTGATGTTTAACAAAAAAATCAAACATTGTTAAGCCAACCAGCTATGAACAAAAAATGGTTCCGAGACAAATTAACAAAATTTTGTCTCTCCACAGAAAACAGAAGTGTAAATTATGGCACGAAATAAGATGGTGCAACCAACAAACTGGTACTTACAAGTGACTGCTATGTACAAAGGCATGGATCGCAATTCACATCTCCATAATAGCATTTTGGCACATCGTTGACTTTTTTTTACTACCAATTCTCATGTACAATATTTGCCTTCTCAAATATGAACTTTCATTCCTTGTATTTTCTGCAATTCCTCGTAGTCCCTCTTGCACTTCCACACGAGCTCCTCACAACAATCAAGGTATTGGATATCGGCGACCATGTGAAGCCCCCTCATGAGCTATATGTTCTCCTTCACCCCAGTAGCGACATTCATGGCGTGAGGGACAGCCAAAAGATCAAAGGAGATAGTATTAGTATTTATCCTCCAGACACAATGGAAATTGAGATGTAAGTAACAAGTTCTTCATCTGAAGGACAGCTCATAGCATATCGAGTTATCGACAGCTCGTGTGACAGCGTCAAACATGCTGGCATATACCACAATAACTCCGCTATGCCAGTACCTTCAAATTCATTGAAACAAATGCTAACATCAACTACAGAAACATAAATGCATGGTTACTATAATTTTTCTATAGAAAATGGCTGCAGTCCATGCTACGAGGAAGATGCTTGATGGTGCAATGATCTTAAGAGATGAACTGATACTGAATCATTTTAAACAATGATTCATAGAGCAACCTTTTGTTTTGTTGAGTTGGCACACATTCATATCATGCTTCTGCATTGTATCTTCTACATAAATTGTAGCCAATCGAAGGTTATGCCAGAATCTGTATCACATTTATAATAATTCTAGAAAACGAACCCTTCTCATTATATACAACATGTAACTGAAGTACAGAGTCCATTTCCCGCATCACTCACCATAAATATAGTCTTTATTTTTTATGTAACCGAAAGACTCTTAACTTACCTTTACTGCCTTTACCACGATTTGGGCATTTGCGAAAACCAGTTTCCTACCTGAATCGTTTGACCAAACGCTGCTCTCAGTTCTTCATCCATATTACCCTGCAGTGAAGCAAATCACATTGGACTCTTTAGATGTATCAGAAAATAAGAATGCCATAGCAATTAGTAATCAACAGTCATGCTACTGAAAACTACACTTTGTCATGCACGCAACTGAACACAACAAAAAAGTCCATATATAGAACAAATAATCAATGCCTCTACCTCAAGCACAGCAGAACTGAAATATTAAAAACTGCACACAACCAAAATGATAAAATTAAACCAATGTGATCGGAATCCAGTATGGGCTTTCAAAGTTGGCAGCGAAGTTTCATACTGTACTTGGGTTTAATGAACCAAACTAACCAGTGCCAAGCTACAGGATAAACACGACGTAAGAGAAATTGCCACTTCAGATGTGAGAGCAAATTAATCTTCCAGACAAGTACTGCAATTTTTCATGTTACATCGTCAGCTAAAATAATAAAAATGTGATAAGTGCTGCACCTTCTCAATCTGAAGATCAGTGAGCAACGTTTCAAAATTAAGATCAGTGACGGAGGAGAATATCCATATGCTCCAAATCATATGTCTTGTGTTCCTACATACCTAAAGTACAAGCCATGGTACTATCTTCCTCTAGACAGGCACCATTTCTGAACCTTTAGTGACATGAAAAGTTTGACAGAAAGCTTAATAAATGGAATTTCATTGTCCCTATTTTTTTTATAACTTGCCAAACCTCAACGGATAGGGATCATAGAACTGCAGTCCAATTATACCGAACATACATCCGTATAACCATTTATTTCATTGACTAAAAATCTGCAAAAAAAAAAATCAGCAAAACATGCATTCTTGCTCATGCAACTTAGTCTGGCAACCATATATAGAGTTAATTGCTTAAAATATTTATAGAACCTTATTCAACAAATACCGACAGCTTGAGCCAATTAAATCACATATGACAATACAAAATATGATGAAATAGATCCGTATGTAACCTCTCAATGAGTGAAGGTAAAAGCAAGAACAAAGTGATTTCAGGTAACCAATGAGAACATATGCCCTTGAAATAAAGTCGCTGAACTGTTACTTCGAGCGGAAAAAGGACCATCTTTTATGATTAAAATCCCCCACCTAGAGCTCCTTTGGTAACTTCTGAATCAGTTAGCCTTTATAACAAGTTAACAACTAAGTCAGAATAAGAAAACTGTACAAGAGATGCATCAATGAGTACCATGCTGCGTCAATCACTTGTTTCTGGGAATATTACCACAAACATCATGTGCTTACAGTATCCACAGTACAGAGCAGACCCTGAGAGCAGTTCGAGAATCAATAATGGAGAATAAGAAGCATGACAAAAAAAACTGTTCAGTAAGCTCTTGCGACAAATTTCTACAACAGCTGAATCACAATCCTGCACATTCCTCCTCCACACTCTCCTAGAATCTTGATCAGGGAGAGAGAAATAATGTAAATCGAAGCATACAAAGCACAACACCAAAGCAGTGCTTCAAATCTGTAAGCTAGCCCCAAAGTACCCCAAGTAGTGCAATCGGTGCACCCAAGTGTTGATTACAGCGTTAACATCCAGCTCTATTTGCATGCAAATAATCACAACATGGATAAATGAATATTACGTACGGTCCTATTGGATCTGCACTTTTTAAGAAAAACTTAGCTGTCGTCCTGTCGTACGGGTGCAGCGGACGCGGGTTCGCGTGGCGGAGGCCTCAGCGGAAGTCGGTTCACGCGGCGACGCAGGCTCGCATGGCAGCGGCCTCAGCGGAGGCGGGCTCTTGGAGCGACGACGGGCAGGCTCCCGTGGCGGCGGCGGGCTCGCGTGTAGGTGTAGGGCGGCCGCGATGTTGCAGGGAATCGACGTGCAGGAGGACAATCAGATCTCAAACAGGGGAGAGGACAGGATGATCGTGGAGGAGGTGACGGAGGAGCGTCCGCCTACTCGACGGCGCGGTACAGGGAGGAGATGGAGGATAGGGAGGAGATGGGGCTGCCGGGCGTCATGCGGTGTGGTGGCTGCGCAAGAAAGGAGGGCATCGGGGCTGCGGGCGAAGGGAGGCGAGGGCGGCCAGTTTCTTTTTTTCCGCGTTGATCGCGCGATGGAAGGGCTGCGGACGCGGTGATTTTCAGCCTGGTGGAGTACGGTCAGCCTAGGTAAATTGCTAAGCGTACACCAGATCGCGATTAGATTAATGATGGCTGTTAGATTGAGTCATCTGGGCTTAATCCTGTGGTGGTAATGTGTCCACAGACGTTTGGTTGGGTGCGCGTAGAAAAGATAATGTTTGATATTGTTTATTAGTAGCAGAGAAAAAATATTCTGACGTCTTACCAACGAAATCAAATGGATTATTCGTACTTCCTCTTTTGTCCTGCATGTTACATGTGTTATCCGTTCATGAAATAGAGTCAGAGTTCCTACGCACGGCGCAGGTTCGATGCGACCCAAACCGAGCTGAGCATTGAGCGACTTACTTCTGCGGTGCCATTTCTCAACTATAGCTAACTACAATAAATCATCTTGGCAGATTTTAGAGAGTCATACCTGCTGGCTTTTGCTCGTCCGCGTCGTTCTCACGCGGTGGTCGGACGGGCACCTCTCCCCCGGCCTCCTCCCTCCCCCCCGCCGTCGCTTGGGCGCGCTGCCGGGTGAAACCCGACTGGTGTGGGTGGCGGCGGGGCTCTTCTGCCCTCCTCGCTTGATGGCGGCGGCGCGGGTTGCTGCTGGCCAGCAGGGGCGCCGGGCTGGGCATGGGGCTCGGCGGCGGGATGGCTTCGTGGCGGATGCGTGTTCCCTAGTGGGGCGTGCCGGCAGTGGTCGGGTTTTCAGATCGGGCAACGGATGGATCTGGATCCCGGCGGCGGCAGACGACGCGGACTCTGGTGGATCTGGTCTCCTCCTTGGTGGATGGCGACGAGGGCTGCAGCGGCGAGTGATCGCTGGATGGGGTCGTTGGCCTCAGACAGATCTGGCCATGGTTGGTGGCTGGACGCATTCGTGAGGTCTGATGACGGGAAAATGGCTGGACGTGAGAACACGCCTCCACGTCATTGATACAAAATTAATAAATTTAAACTCATACAAAAATAAAATGAAGATTAAACATTGCGGTACATATTTCCAGAACTCTTATATTTATATAAAAATTCTGTTAATTACATCTACGGAGAGAGAACCCCTGATTAAGAATTCTAACATATCTATTACATAAGATTGCAACACATTTCTATTATAATATGCTACAATAAAAATCCTCCTCATGGTCGACGCTGAACTCCGGCTAGAGAACTTGAAGTTTATCCGCATAGATTATCTTTGACGCCGTTATGTTTGATGTTTTGCATATGTTTTCTTATCATGCAACAATTTTGTTTGTACTCAATTTTTTTTATGTTATGGTTTAAAATGAAGGCTGATTTTGGCCATGCTTGATTCGGCCCCATGTTTTCATGCATAGGATGCGTACATGTACTTTCAATATATATAACTCATATCATCGATTTCATTTCAGAAAACACATGCTTAGAGCATAAATTTTTGTTTTGTTTGGTTCATGGTTCGTGTCACGAAATTCATTTGAAAGGACCCATGTCGCATCACATTGTTTTTGTTATTTGGATGTTGTATTCCATGGAATTCATATGATAGAGCCCATGTCATAGTATAATTTTTATTATGTCCACGAGATTCGTGAAAGAGCCCAAGCCATAACATAGTTTGCATTTTACAACATATAACATGGAATTCGTATAAATCAACCCATGCCATAACATAATTTGTGTAACCTACGACATGAAATTCGTATGAAAGAACCCATGTCATAGCGTAATTTGTGTTTCTTTTGTTTCATGGCTTATATCATGTAATTCATATGAGAAGAACTCATGACATAACCTAATTTGCATTTCTGTTATTTTAGGGATCATTCCATGGAATTCATATGCGAGAACCCATGTCATGCCCTAGTTTATATATTTTTAGTCATTTTGTGTCTCATGTCATGAAATTCACATTTAAAGAACCCATGCTTAGAGTATTTTATGTGTTCCCCCAAACACGACATGTCTGCTTGAAGAAAATATGCATCCTTGGTCCGAACCAAATGGCCAAGACTAAGGACATGTCTATATAAAAAATATGCAAGTCCATGATTTCGTGTATTATGTGAATTCCTCGATCCGAACCAAAAAAGGCCGAACCTAAGGACATGGTTTCATGAGTTATATATTCCTCGATCCGAACCAAAAGGCCAAACCTAAGGCGCATTTAATGAGTTATATATTCCTTGATCCGAACCAAAAGGCCGAACCTAAGGTAACTTTCATAAGTTATGTACTCCTTGATCCGAACCAAAAGGTCGAACCTAAGACGCATTTCATGAGTTATATACTC
Organism: Hordeum marinum; assembly: GCA_022496015.1. Taxonomy (NCBI): domain Eukaryota; kingdom Viridiplantae; phylum Streptophyta; class Magnoliopsida; order Poales; family Poaceae; genus Hordeum; species Hordeum marinum. The sequence goes on from CM039675.1 coordinate 120,309,993, forward strand.
CTTAATCCGAATCAAAAGGCCGAACCTAAGGCTCATTTCATGAGTTATATACTCCTTGATCCGAACTAAAAGACCGAATCTAAGGGCATGCTTTGATGTATGAGAAGAAATGACACCTTGATCCGAACCAAACGGCCGAAACTAAGGATAAAACTTCGTGAAGTGAGAGAAAGATAGAGAGAAACTTCTTGGTTTGTACCACAATGATCCGCCAAGAAGCAAGATGAACATGATGAGAGATATAGGAAGGAGCAGGAAGATTAGAGGAAGATCATGATTCCCACCTTTTCTACCTTCCTCAGGCTACTGACCGGATGAAGACTTTCTTGCACCAGTGTGTATGGAGAAGCAGAACGTATTTGTGTGTTGTTGGGAGCAGGCGAGCAGCGACAGCAGCAGAGCAGAGCAGCGGCAGCCAGAGGTCAAAAAAGCGCCTTGTACACGCTAGGCATGCCTGTATTTATAGGAGCGGGGAGCAGCGGAGCGCCTAGCGCACTCACCCACGTCCCAATCGTGGGATCGTGCATGGCCATCGTGGGAGCGGTTTTTTTTTTAAATTTGTTTATCCTTTAATCGTTGGTTGACTGTGCTTTGGACCAGCCATTTGCATATATTAGTCGAGGTGGGCTTAGCCTTTTTTTATCACTAAATATTGCGGCCATGTCCCATCAGCCATTATGGGTTCAACTAAGTATTTTTTATTTCTTTAATCCTTAATTGACCGGCAAGGTCCCATCAGCCATTATGGGCTTAATTAGGCTGCTTTTTTAACGTGTGGGTTCATGGGCTCTTGAGCTTAATTATTTGATTAAGATTTACACATGCAAGCATAGTTAATTACTATAATGAATTGTCACATACGTACGTACGCTAGTTAGCTAGCTCAGTATGCGCTAGTGTATAATTCATATACACGTTAGCTAAATGAATGGGGTACTAATATTGCTTTAGCCATCAATTATATTAGCTATATATTTCATTGAGACACACTAATATTTTAATGGAGCCGCACTCGATAATGTTGGCGCTGGCTCCGACGATGAAATTTTAGATCAGTATCCGTTGGACGGTAGGAGTACTTATAAACCCTCCCTTTTTATAGGAGAAAACCTGATGACTGTTTATTTATTTTATTAAATTTAATAATTGTCGGTTAAATGTGTGAATTATCGACATTCAAAAATATATTATATGCCTATTTTTGTCAGTTCTCAATTTGAGTGGTTAGTTTTCTTTATTCCTTTCATTACAAAACGGAATTTTATCGTTTTGCATTTATACTTTATGTGGTTTATGTATTTTCTTTTATCTTGGTCAAAAATCCATGTCAACAATGTCCGGTGACTGGCTACCGGCCATGGTTACCGGGTGGCGGACAACGCGTTGGCGGGTGCGGCACATCGACGACTGGACGGATCTTGACGGGTTCTTCTGATATCGTCGGGATTCAATCCTGGTCTGGGTCCTTAACACCGCGAAGAACTCCGGGGAAAACCCTATATCTCATTGTGATCGAGCGATGGCGGTGCTTTTGCGTCGTAGTCCCTCTTAAGGGCATTGTTTTTGGAGTTTGCTCAGGTTGAAGGGACCAGCGACGTCGGCGACGCACGGTCTGGTGGCGCAACTGCCGATGAAAATCGCGCCGACTTCGGTCATGGCAGACGACGACGGCGTCTCCGATGTCGTTTCCTTGTTGATGCATCGTCGTTGCAGTTTGCGTCATCACGCTCAGGATGCTCCGGGGGAAACCCTAGATCTGGGTCTTCCGGATCGGACGATGACGACGCCTTTTGTGTTGTTCTTCCTCCCGGGGGCATCGTTTTGGAGCAAGTGCTAGCTGGAGGGGACCAGAGGAGGAGCGTTATTACATCTACCGCAAGGCCGACGGCGGATCCCGACGGCATGGCGCTGCGGTGTTTCGGCGATGGGCGCGTGTGGATGGATACGTGCAGGATGGTGGCGCTGTCTGGCACCATGGTGGTGTCGACGACATTCCTGATAAGGTCGGTGCGTCACTACCTGCTCTGGAGATAGATCAGTGGAAGACGACGGTAGCGGCTTCTGAGAGTGCGCCGGATCGATGTGTGACACAGTCCCGATATGTGGCTGGGCTGGGGCATCCGGCTTTAGATGTTAGGATTTGATGCGATGTTTATTTGGTATTCGGCTCGAACATTCGGCACCCCTTCATCAAGGGGATATGAATAGCGACAGGTGTTGCCAAAATGATGGCTTCAGATTCACTGATGTATTACTTTATAAGGTCTTTGTGAATAATTAATAAAATGATTGCATGCATCGTCCAGATGCAAAAAGCGGCGTACATCCCTTTTTAAAAAAAAAAAATAGGGCGACGGGGAAACTCAAGATGGACGACGGAGGCGACGGGAACAACGTGGACATCTACGGCTGCGAGGGCGATCAGGGAGGCGGAGGCGACGAGCATACGCGTACATTCCCACCGGTGTCACTCCCACCGGTGGCTCTCCCGATCAAGCCATCGGATCCACTTCCAAGATCGCAAGAGGATGCCGATCAGGTTCAGATTCTACAGCCAACAGTGGAATCGCCAGGTCGATGGCGCATCTCATTTTCTTGCATAGGTGGATCGGACAAGCACACCGAGGGTATTCTGCATCTCAATGGATCATCACGATGGATGACATTAAGAGATCTGGAGGAAGACATCCTCGCTGGCCGCCATCTTCAAGATGACGATCAGATTGGCCAAGGTGCGTCTTTGATCATTGATATTTTTAACATTCACATCAAACATCAAATTGTGCAGGACTGCAGAATGATGGAGGAATCAATTGTCTTCGTTGATCTGACTTCAAGCGATGCGGGACAGCAAGAAATCGAGGCCCCGCGTGTGGGAGGTCGTTTCTGGGTGCTCGCAGAGGATGATAAGGATGAAGTGCTCATAACGGAGGAAGAGGAACACTGGCCACAACCAGCCGTGATGCGACGCGCGCCGGTGCTGGCTGGAGGATCATCGGCCGGTATCACGCAGTCGATCACCAAGCGGGATGAAATACGAAGATCGGCGGCAATGAAGCCATGGAAGGGGTCGCTACCTAAGGTCAATATCTCGCCACCTACTTTGTCGGATTTCATCTCGTCGGCAACATGGACGACAGTCATGTCAAGAAAGAAGAAAAAGAAAAGGGTGGAGAAGATTTCGCAAACGCCGGCGGTTGTCGTTCCGGTGTCGGTCAGTGCGGCGAGGCAGGATCGTTTGAAATTGCTGATCGACTATGATGGGCTCTGTACGCAGATACTAACGTTGTGGGATCAAACGGCATCGCACGCAAGGGTTCGGGTAAAATACGCACAACCTGGCTTTCCATCGCACGCAAGGGCGGCGAGACGAATACCGGCGGCACGAAGCTTGTCCGCCCAAGACTCCCGCATGGCAGGTCGTGGTGGTGGTGCGCCGCCGGTTGGACGTCCCAACGACAATGAAGGTCACGACGGAGTGGTTGGACCCCGAGGAGGATACAACACCGCAGCTGGTGGCGGTCCTGGCACCGGCCGCGTAGGTGACGCGGGCAACGCCGGGCGTGGGAACGCTGCCTTCCGGACGGGCTTCGCTGCTGGCAGGGGCGGCGGCGCCGGCGCCGGCGACGGGCGAGGCGACGACGGGGCATATGAGTTCAGAGCAAGACGTTTTGAACATGGTTCCAGCCATGGCAACCGCGGCTTCGAGGAGAACGGATGGCAAGGTGCTGATAATAGAAACTTCAATCCACCTCAAGGAAACTTTGTCCAAGGAGCAACTGTCCACAATTCCGATTTCATGCAGGCAATGGCCGAGGCGGAGGGGGGAGACACCTTGGACGTATCTTCCTTCCAAGAAAAGCAAAGAATACCGATCCAAAGCTAGAACCTACTTTGCCAGCGGCAAAGGCTGCAACGCCGGCGGAGGCCGGTGCGGCAAATGACACAACAAAGTTACCTGAGGCGGCGGTCGCGGCCGTGAGGGCCTTGGCGGCTGTGAATGTAACTGTTGTCAATGACACGGATAATAGGGATACCATGAGCGACAAGGGGAGTGACAAGGTTGATAACGCTGGCGCAAATAAGGTCGCGCGAAAGAAAGAAAAACTGTGTTGCTTCCGATGTGGAGAGCCTGGCCACTTTGCTTCTGACTGCACTGCAGAACTGTGTGACATTTGCATGAAACCGGGCCACATGGCCGATGTGTCTCCTTTATTGTTAGCACCGAAGCCTGCTGTGATGATATATGGCTGCGAAAAGGTGTGATGGCACCCGGTTGTCCCGACCCCTTATTATCTGTCCGTTCACGTTTGCTAAGATTCGTGCGGTGGTCAGTCCATCAGCAGACCATTTGCAGAAGATGTGTGCTGGTTCAGTGTATTCGATGGTGACCGATGCATGCAACATGTTTTAGGTGTAGGCTGCAAGTCTAGATGTAGGCTGCGGATCTGTTTAACATGCATGACAGCAGTTCTCTCTTGTTTGATATGCATGCATAATACTAAATATACCTCCTCACGCTTTATCTCTCACATGATGTCTCTCACTAGCTTGTGTAAATACAGTACTTCCTAACAAACTCACCAAAAGCCTTTGCATGCAACAGTTCTCTCTCTTAACTTTTGCATGCAACTTTTGTAAAGAATGCAACATTCCCTCTCTCCTCTTCCTTGGTTTTATTGTTGTGCATAATGATGGTCTACCGTATGAGGTTATGAATCCTAACTGAACAGGTTACGAATCGATCCATGCATGGACCACCCTTATTTTAGAATTTTCTACTTGGGCATACTATTGGGAGCACAATTTTTTTTATCAGGGGAGTTGATGTAGCTCTTCACGGAAAGGAGCAATAGTGACCGAGTTGTGTGACAGGTGAGGTAGAATCTGTCAGGTTGAACAGTGACCTACGCAGCCCATTCTTACTGTTTACATAGCCTGCAAAACCTTTCGCCGTTGCAGGACAAGGCACAGATCGCCATGTCGGGCATTGTGTATGGACAACGAGGATAAGCGGGTGTCCTGACCCCCGAGACCTAAAAATGCAGTATGGCTGGAGTGACAATAGATTAATGTTCTTTGACACCCCTCGTAAGATCTCGCATAGACGTGATGCTGGAATCTCAACCAATGCCTTGGTCAAGGTATCGCATGGGACTTTGACAGCGGAGCAGGTGGCTCAGCAGCTAAGACGACTTGTGTCCAAGTCTTTCTATTGGTTCCCTACCAGAGTGGATGAGCAGGTTTACCGGGTTGAGTTTCCTAGTAGGGAAGATCTAGACAGATTACTAAAGTTTGGCTTCAGTAAGGTTCCGGGCAGTAAATGCCTTCTTGAATTTGATGAGTGCAAAAAACCAGCACCAACAGGGAGACAACTTGACAAGATATGGGTTAGGCTCACAGGGGTGTCAGAGGAACCCCTTGATGATTATCTCATGGTCTGGAGTTTGGGTTCTCTTCTTGGCATTAGTAGAAAACGGTTCATTTGTCCCAGTTTCAGAGACTAATTAGCCCCGGTTTTAGAACCGGGACTAAAGGGTCGGGACTAAAGCCCAAAATCTTTAGTCCCGGTTCGCTTACGAACCGGGACAGAAGGGGCTCCACGTGGCCGCTGCGGGGAGCCCAGGTAGGAGGACCTTTAGTCCCGGTTGGTAACACCAACAGGGACCAAAAGACATCCACGCGTCAGCATCTGGCAGGAGCTGGCAGGGAATGGGGGTTTAGAGGGGTTTTGGAGGATTAATTTAGGGGTTTCATATTGTGTTAGCTAGCTAATAGAGATAAGTGTCCTCTCTTTCTCCGTGCTTGATCGACGCTAGCTACTATAGAGAAAACTTGACACGCTAGCTAGTAAGCAAATGAAGGTACCATTAAGTACACAAGATCGTCATGAACATATACAGAGAGAAGTGATCGACCTCTCTTTCTCCGAGAGATTGGTCGAACAACAAGTTTTCGTATATCTATCCGACGCTACTAGCTACATATATACAATATAAGATCTCTTATAAACCCTACATCTAATGTCAAATTCCACATGGTATTCTCCGGCTTTATTTATGACGTGGTCAAGAAAGAATCCCGCCAATTCCTCTTGAATTGCTCATATACGATCATGTGGTAGGAGTTCATCCCGTATCTGTCACATCTAATTTGAAGAAGGGGGTCAATACACACACACACACACACACACACACACACACACACACATATATATATATATATATATATGGATAAAACTCAACACAAATGATGGTAATAAAATAAAATTGTGAATATTATTGCTTACGCACTTCATATTGTTTTTCAGAGTAGCCTCGCCTAGAGGTCGTCGCGTTGTAGATGAACTCGCAAACGTAGTATCCACAAAAATCATTCCCTTCTTCCTGCCACAAGCACTTTACGAGAAATAGAGTTCAATCAAACTGATAATCAAGCATGACAAATGGTATTGATGAAACTATAATCAATGGGAGATGGGCAGAACTAGCTAGTAGTACTTACTTTCAGGTGTGTAAATCGCAGCTCCCTCGGCAATGGCGGAACAATTGAGGTGAACTCTTTTCAAACCCTACCAGACAAAAACATATTACTTGATATCAGAAAATGAACAAAGTTGCCGATATGATGTGATAATGATCGATTGAACTTACTTCTGGAGCATTTCAGTCATGTTCGCATATTCCTGGGGATCTTTTCGTCTCGAGTCTAAGATGATTAGTACTCCCCGCTCAAGCTTAATCTCTAGCAGAATAAAGTGAAAGCTGTGCACGCATTCATAACTCATCACTTACATTACTATAACCTCGAGTAATAAGGGAAACCGAATATGCACAAGATAGTAACACTCACTGGCAGTTGTAAGGAAAGAGTATTCTCTCTTTGTTTTGATTTGTAAGCAACGATTGTAGCAAGTTGTCCTTGGTTTCCGTGACTCTGTGTTTAACCATCCATTCATGTATGATATTTGGGTTAATGAACCCAATGTCATAGATTTGTGCTTTTCTACATTTAACGATCTTCAATCTGCATAATATGGTGAGGATAATTATATATACATGCAATGAAAGAGCTAATATATATAGAGAGACTTAATTACAGAAATAGTACTTACAGAAAGTATCAAGTCACGAGTGTTTTGTCGAGGGCCTTTTGATTGTATAATTGGAATAACTTGTCAAATTCAACAGACAACTGATTCATTCCAATGAGGTCGTGCTCCTCTTTAATTCTCAGCGTCAAAGTATCCTTCCCAGACTCGCTGCAAGTTTTCATGTACCATTCATGGAATCTTTGCATCATCGTTGTTAGAGGAGGATGATCAGGTTTGACGAGAGGCTGCCCGTACTGGTAACTGAATTCGTCCACCTCCATTGTTTTAAAATCTACATCATCTCTCATGTAATCAGCAGGATTGGTACCGGGCACCATCCCCGGATGATTAGCAGCGATATCGCTAGACACCTTGAGCGGGGGGCATGATTGGTTCGCCTATTCACCGAGCTGGGGAAATTTTCCCACTTCTTCGTTCTGCTAACCTTGCATCGCTAGAAGTACTTCCTGACCGCCATGCATCTTGATATGTCTTTTTAAGACAGCGGACATAGTTGGAATCCGGCGGAGGCAGTGGTGGTCGCTTCAGGGCATCGATAGTGCGCTTCATTTTCACCGGATCTGGCTTCTCCTTCGGAGGTGGAGTTTTCTTTGCAAAATGGTCCCTCACTTGGGCACGACAGATGTCCTCGTTTTCCTTCTCGGTCCTCTCATATGGTAACTTTTTCAGAGCCTTGAGAGATGGACCGTATCTGAATTGCCTCCCGCCTCTGCTTGTACTGCTAGCCATCGGAGCGGCGGCGTCTCTCTTCCGTCGTTGCTGACGAGGCGGAGAAGGAGGTGGAGTGCTCCAACGTGCTGGAGGAGCCGGAGCAGCGGTGTCTGTCTTCCGCCGTTGCTGATGAGGCAGAGGAGGAGGCGGACTGCTCCGACGTGCCGGAGTATGCGAAGGAGGAAGCGGAGTGCGCTCACGCACTGGAGGAGCCGGAGAAGGAGGCGGAGTGCCCTAATCACTCACCGGAGGAGGAGGAGGAGGAGGAGGCGGAGTGCCGTGACTCACCAGAGGAGGGGGAGGAGGCAGAGGCGTCCAGTTTGGAAGCTTGATGTACTCCTTCTGCCATAGACATGTACTCCTCAGAGCATGAACCAGCTGATTCTCCCCTTCACCTGTAGGGTGGTCAAGCTCGAGCTCCTGAAATCCCTCCATTACTTCATCCACCGTCACAACAGCATAGCCATGTGGAATCGGAAGGCAGTGAAAAGTTCCGTTGGGTTGAGGAGGTGCAACAGAGCCGACAGACGCCTTCAAAGTGAGGTTCTGCCATTCGTCATAAGCTGGCAATGTTGAGCCTCCGTGATAGTATCCATGGGGTAGTTAGCAGCTGTGAGGTCAGGCCGAACGAGCTCTATGGAAGCCACGATGCTTCTCCGCTGAGATTACGGGGTAGCTTCTGGGGTAGCTTCGTCCCGCTGAGATGGTTGGCCGACAGCTTACTGGCTCTCAAGTTCCTCTAGCTTTCGTAGTCTTGCATTGAGCTTTTGCATGTCGCTCAGCTCCGCTTTCCTCTTTCTATCCCGTCTTCTATAACCACCTGTGTCGAGAAACCCAACCACCCACGGAACGAAGCCTTGTGTGCCTCATGTTCATCCAGGGTGCTCAGGATTCCCGAGGGCCTCAGTCAGCTCGTCCTTCTCTCTGTCGGGAATGAACGTCCCTTCCTGCGTTGCGGTGATATACTTCTAAAACTTCTTGATGGGTATTGCAAGTTGCTCGTCCATCCAACGACACTTCCCTATTTCAGGGTCCAAAAAGTTCCCCCAACCCCGAAGAACCAAGTCCTTGAATGGTCTGGCCAGTTCAATGTCTCTGATTCGACCCCTTTGGCAACCAGGTCATTCTCAACTTTGTCCTACAACAGCCGGGCTTTGAGGTAGCCACGTGTGATGGTGATACTGCTTCTTTGCAACATTATTCTTTTTTGTCTCTGACATTTTCTTGCTCTTGTCCGATGTCTTGTAGGCCACAAATGCGGGCCAGTAATCTCTTATCTTCTCAAATTGTTCGGTGAATTCTGGAGGCTTCCCTTTGTCGACAAACTTTGATTTCAACTCATTCTTCCACCTCCTGAATAGATCTGCCGTCTTCTTAAGAGCACACGCCTTTACCAGTGGCTCTATAACTGGGTTATTCGGATCCTCCTTTGGCAGTAGGGTGAAATTTTCCATCAGCGAGGTCCAAAGATCATCTTTCTCTCCATCGGTGACATAAGAAACTTCAGGGTCATCGTCCTTAGGCTTATTCCATTGCTTGATGCTGATCGGGATGTTGTCCCTAACAATAGCTCCGCACTGAGGAGAAAATGCGTCCTTGGTCCGCTTGGGTTCAATCGGTAGGCCATCGTCTGCGGGTGCTGTGATCGTGAACCTTTCTGCCTTGCACAACCTTTTGTTCGGGCCTCGTCTTGTTACCGAAGTTTGGCTCGATCCGGAGGGCTATAAAATAAGAAATAAGAGTTAATATATGTACATACAAAACAATTAATGCATCAATTAGCTAGTCAGCACCGGCTTAATTAATATATATACCTCGCCGGACTTTGCAACAGCTCCCTCCTCTGTTCGGTCACCAGAGCCGTCATCATGGTCTCCTTCTTCCTCTGGCATTCGGCCACCGGAGCTATCATGATCATGTCCTTCCTCCTCCATTGTTCAATCACCGGAGCCGTCATCCTCTCCTTCTAGACCATCGGTGTCGTTGAGAAACGACAAGGCATCACATCCGGCGAGGATTATTTCCCCCAACAATTGTTCTTATTCCAAGTCACTTTGATCCATAGTTTCTACAAATATTACAACATGGAAATTAATATACAAACATGAGAGATGGATATATTAGTGGCAATCATAGACCTAGATAGCTAATCACAACAAGGAATCATATTAGTGGCCTTGACGCTTCTATGGTTTGGGGTGGCCTCGACAACGCTTCTAGGGTTTGGGGTGGCCTCGACAACGCTCTTTTAACTTGGTAAATTTGGGTGGCCTCGACGCTTCTAGGGTTTGGGTGGCCTCTGCAATGCTTCTAGGGTTTAGGGTGGCCTCGACGCTTCTAGGTTTTGGTCGGGCAAGAGGGGGTTGATCGACGTCCCCCCTCATGTTGAAGAGTTATCGGAGTTTTCTATGAACAAAAAAATACTACCTATCACATGACATGTCCAGCGACCGGACTAGACCGCCTCTCTCATGAATGTACGACGTCCGGACCGCCTCTCTCATGAATGTCAAACAAGGGATTCTCTTAACCTTTAAGGGATTTAACAAAATGGCGCCATTCTAGATGTGCGGAAAATGGTCCGTATTTTTCCTGATCTCATCTCCCCTTCTATATGTCACGTTGTCTAGTGTCAAAGGATTCAAGAAAACCATGGCTTCATCATTAGTCGGAAGTAGCAGGCGCATAATGGTATGAAGCTCTCCAAAATTGTTTTGGAACGGAGTCCCAGATAGGATAATTAATTAGCTTTCTGGTATGAAGTTCAGCAAGAGCCTTCCGAATATCGTCCCAAAAAGCAAATTATTCCATCCGGAACTCCGTTCCAAAACAACTTTGAAGAGCTTCATAGCATCATACGCCTGTTACTTCCGGCTAATGATGAAGCCATGGATTTCTTCAATACTTTGACAGACAACGTGACATATAGAAGAATATACTTGATAATGGGGGCATTCTTGATAAATCTATATCAAAAGTCAAACTTTGACATATGATCAAACTTTGATATATGATCAAATGTTGCATATGTTACCGGCGAATTCTATATGAACAAAAAAAATTCCACATGACATGTCCTACGTCCCCCCTCATGTCGAAGTTATCGGGGAGGGGGTAGACGACAACGACGCTCACCCCTCATGTCCGACGTCTGACGTCCCCCCTCATGTCATGTCTGACGGCCCCCTCATGTCAAAGTTATCGGGGAGGGGGTAGACGACAACGACGCTCACCCTTCATGTTCGACGTCCGACGTCCCCCCTCATGTCATGTCCGACGTCCCCCCTCATGTTGAAGTTATCGAGGAGGGGGTAGACGACAACGACGCTCACCCCTCATGTCCGACGTCCGAACTCCCCCTGATGTCATGTCCGACGTCCCCCCTCATGTCATGTCCGATGCCCCCTCATTTTAACTAATTTCTATGACCAAAAAAATATTCTATGAACAAAAAAAATATTGACCAAGTTTTCATATATATATATCATATCATATCATATCATCATCATTCATCCATCCATCCATATTCAAAATGTTCATCCATCCATCCATCCATATTCAAAATGTTCATATTCTACAATATCACCAAAAGAAATCCTTACGGGTGGCGAGGTCGGGGACGGAGACGATTGTTGGCGGCGGTGCTTATGGGTGGCATGCGGGGACGATGATGAGAAGGAAAGGGGAGGAGGCAGGGGCTCACAACGTGCTCATAGGGAATGGCAGCGGGCTTGGGGAGGGCTCGAGGTCGCCGAAATCGATGCGGCAGCAGTGACGAGAACGGCGTCAGGGATGAAGGGGGCGTGGGCGCCAGCGTGGCGCTTCCCGCGGCGACGGCGACGGTGGGGGCGAGCCTCGGCGATATCGGTGGGCTGCGACGACGGGCGCGGGCGACGAGTCTCAGCAACGACGGGCGTGGGCGCGAGCGACGACGACGGTGGGGGTGGGGCGGCGAACGTCGGCGATGACGGGCGCGGGTGCGGGAGACGGCGGCGGGTGGCGCGAGGCGGGAGGGGGGGGGGCAGCCTGACGGCGTCGATGTCGTCGGCGTCGTCGAGGGCTACTCCGAGATGAGAACTGAAAATTCCTTAAATGCTACCTTATATACCCAGAGCATTGGTCCCGGTTCGTGTCACCAAACGGGACCAATGCACCCCTTTAGTCCCGGTTGGTGCCACCAACCGAGACCAAAGGACCAAAGGTCAGTTTTCGGCAGCCCAAAGGGCGGGAAACAGGGACCTTTGGTCCCGGATGGTGGCACCAACTGGGACTAAAGGTGTGTATTGGTCCCGCTTTGTGCCACCAACCGGGACGAAAGGTTCGTGTTGCCCGGGGCCAAATGTTTAGTCCCACCTCGCTAGCTGAGAGAGCTCGAGAGTGGTTTATAAGCCCTGCTACGCCCACCCTCTCGAGCTCCTCTCAACTGCAGGCTTGCAGGCCTAATCTGTCACTCCTTTGCCTGTGGGCCTATTGGGCCTGCTATGGGCTTGAATCTTAGCCCAACAAGCTGGTTTGGTTTCTAGTCGTATTCACGCCGTGGTGACCCAATAAGTGGCATTAAACAAAAACAAATTTTTTGTTTTGTTTTTTGCTTTATTTATTTTATTTTGTTTCTACTTATGGCTAAATACTTACTGTTTTTTAGCTATTCCTTTTTATTTTACGTTACAAAAATTATAAACTTTTTGTTAGTGCCATTAGTTTTCAAATTTGAATAGTTTAAATTTGATTTTTTTGAAATTTGTGTGAATCACTAGTTTGTGAATAACTTTACTAAAAAAATAGATTTTTGAGTGATTCATTTTCCTGATATTTAATATTACTGTGTTTTACCATTATATTCAATTTGGTATTTTTAGGTTATTTTAAATGTCTATTTTAATCAAAAACAGATTTTGTTATTTTAGTTTGCTATTAAAGTTTCTAACAAAAAATTTCTTTATGAAATTTCTTTTTGCTATTAATGTTTTGAACAAAAAATACTTTGATAATTTTAGTTGCAATTTTTTTATATAATTCTAGATTCAAAAATACTAGAGGTTTATAAAAGCTTTTTAGTTGATTCCTTTTGCTATTAGAGTTTTATAAAAGCTTTTTAGTTGATTATTTTTCTATTGAAAAATATTATAGTTTTGTTTTAGTTGATCATAACAGAATATTTTAATTGATTATTTTTAGTTCATTCTTTTTGCTATTAGCGTTTCATAAAAGTTTTCTAGTTCATTCTTTTTGCTATTAGTTCATTCTTCGAGCTAAATGAGCCTAAAATTGAAAAGCAGTACAAATGAAATTTGAAAAGGTTGAAACTTGGCATGGTATCATCATTTCACCCACATAGCATGTGCTAGAAAGTTGAGAGGGTTACGACAAAAACAGGATGCACTTCGTGTACAAAATGGACAGTCTCTTTCGAAGTATCACGGTTGGGGACGAAAGCTCATCTGTTGCAAAGGGGTTTCATTTTTTTGAACTTATTTGAACTATAGACTTTTTGTGTGTTCAAAATGCACCATTCAAAGCCACATCATCAATTTTCAACCCTTTCTGATTTCTTTTGGTATTTTTCATGCATTTACTGATTTTTTTAGCTAAATGACCCTGAAATTGAAAAGCACTACAAATGAACTCTGAAAAGGTTGAAAGTTGGCATGGTATCATCATTTCACCCACATAGCATGTTATAAAAAGTTTAGAGGGTTACGGCAAAAATTGGATGCACTTTGTGTACAAAATGGACAATCTCTTTCGAAGTATCCGGGTTTTAGACGAAAACTCATCTGTTACAAAGGTATTTCATTTTTGAACTTATTTGAATTCCAGACATTTTGTGTGTTAAAAATGAACCATTCAAAGCCACATCATCAATTTTCAACCATTTCTGACTTCATGTGGTATTTTTCATGCATTTACTGATTTTTTAAGCTAAATGACCTTGAAATTGAAAAGCACTACAAATGAGCTCTGAAAAGGTTAAAGGTTGACATGGTATCATCATTTCACCCACAAAGCATGTTATAAAAAGTTGAGAGGGTTACGGCAAAAAATGGATGCACTACGTGTACAAAACATACAATCTCTTATGAAGTATCAGGGTTTCATACAAAAACTCATCTGTTACAAAAGGCATTTCATTTCTTCACATGTAAATGTAGTGATATTCTAGATCAAAGGCACCGTCATAATAGTTGTGGAGGGAAAGTCTTCACTTTTTCTTCGCTTGTGTCCTTTGCTTATTGCGCCGTAACTATGGATAATCTTCATCATTTAACAGGGTGCTTGGGTCAGCCGTGACTTTGAAGGGAGGAATTTCATGAAACTTTTTATAATCTTCAGACATGTCTGTCTTGCCCTCCAATCCCATAATGTCTCTTTTTCCTGAAAGAACTATGTGGCGCTTTGACTCATCGTATGATGTATTCTCTTCCTTATCTTTTCTTTTTCTCGGTTTCGTGGACATGTCCTTCACATAGAAAACTTGCGCCACATCATTGGCTAGGACGAATGGTTCGTCTGTGTACCCAAGATTGTTTAGATCCACTGTTGTCATTCCGTACTGTGGGTCTACCTGTACCCCGCCTCCTGATAGATTGACCCATTTACACTGAAACAAAGGGACCTCGTGTAAAATGTATTCCCATTTATCTCGTACCCTTTGTAAGTCAATACAGTCAAAGATGGTCCCGTGGCCAATGCGTACATCTCATCAGAAACAGTGTTGTCACCCATGAGATGTGTTTGCAACTGAAAGGACGTGGATGTCGCCTAAAGGGGGGGTGAATATGCGCTTCAAAATAATTACGGTTTAGGCTTGAACAAATGCGGAATAAAACTATCATTTATGAGTCAAGCACAAAACCTAAAACAACTAGGCTCACCTATGTGCACCAACAACTTATGCTAAGCAAGATATACAACTAAGTGATAGCAAGATATATAACAAGAAACAATACGGCTATCACAAAGTAAAGTGCATAAGTAAAGGGGCTCGGGTAAGAGATAACCGAGGCATGCGGAGACGGTGATGTATCCCGAAGTTCACACCCTTGAGGATGCTAATCTCCGTTCGGAGCGGTGTGGAGGCACAATGCTCCCCAAGATGCCACTAAGGCCACCATAGTCTCCTCACGCCCTCGCACAATGCAAGATGCCGTGATTCCACTAAGGGACCCTTGAGGGCGGTCACCAAACCCATACAAACTAGGTTGGGGCAATCTCCACAACTTAATTGTAGGCTCCCAATGACACCACGAAGCATCACCACAACGGACTGTGGCTACGAGGTGACGTCAAATGCTCGGGGCAATCTCCAAAACCTAATTGGAGACCTCGACGCTTGCCCGGAGCTTTGCACCACAATGATTGAGCTCCGAGACAACACTAGCTGTCTAGGGCGCCAAGGCACCCAAGAGGAACAAGCTCTAGGGTACACAAACACCCAATAGTAATAAGCTTCTCAAACTTCACTTCCACGTATCACCATGGAGAACTCAAACCTATGCACCAAATGCAATGGCAAGGGTACACGGAGTGCCCAAGTACTTCTCTCCCAAATCCCACCACAACAACTAATGCTACAGAGGAAAGTGAGAGGAAGAACAAACAAGAACACGAAGAACTCCAAGATCTAGATCCAAGGGGTTCCCCTCACATAAAGGAGAAAGTGATTGGTGGAAATGTGGATCTAGATCTCCTATCTCTTTTCCCTCAAAAAGGAGCAAGAATCATTGGATGGATTGAGAGATAGCAAGCTCAAAGAGGGTTAACAATGGGGGCCAAACATGAGCTCAAAGGATAAGATCCATTGGGGAAGAAGACCACCTTTTATAGGTGGGCAAAAATCCAACCCTTATCCTCACAGCCCGCACAGAGCGGTACTACCGCTCCAAGGAGCGGTACTACCGCTAGGGCGGTAGTAGCCATATGAAAAACAATAGCGAGGAGGCAAAAGGCCAGTAGAACTGCCGGAGCGGTACCACCGCTCGTCCTCACGATACTATCGCTAGGGATAGCGGTACTACCGCAAAGTGTAGTGGTACTACTGCTTGCGAGCGGTACTATGCCTACCACCAGTGGACAAAACAAAATATTTTGGTCCGGAGCGGTAGTACCACTCCGGAGCGGTAGTAAAAAATTACATCTGCTCTAGCCGCGGTAGTACCGCTGCAGCCTTTTAAGAACACCAAAACTGCCACAACTTTTACAAACGCACTCTGAATTCAACGAAACAAAGTTTGTTGGAAAGCTAACGACATGGGATAACACAATCTTGATTTAAATATAAATAATAAGCAAATGATAAAAGTCCCATAAGAAGATGACGAGAACCCTTCCTCGAATAAGACCGGTAAAACCTCCAACACCGAGAACGCAATAGACGAAGCATATGAAATCCGTTTTCGATGTACTAGAGCTTGTCATGAAGATAACCACAAGCTCAAGAACCCACATAAGGAAAAGCCAACCAAGAACCAAGAAATATGATGATGCTAAGAATGCAATGGTTTGATCTCTCAACGAACGATACGATCAAGCTACTCACTTGAGAGCCCCCCTTGATAGTATGGCAATCGATCCTATAACCTGGTCTCTCAACTACCACCATGAGACCGGTAAAATAGAAAACCCTATCAAGGTCAAACCTTAGCCTTGCGAATAGTCCACTTGAGCTAGATGATGACGATCTTGACTTCCTCAAGATGGACCACCTTTCTTGATTGCGTTGGCTTGATGAAGACTAGATGATTGCTCCCCCATACTCCACTATGGGTGAACCACTCTTCGGCACATCTTCACAAGTCCATTGTCACCACAATGAACGGAGAGCCTCAAGCATGATCTCTCCATGATACTTCACTTGAGCTTGCACATCGCAACCTTAATAATGATCTCCACTTGATGTCATCTTCCAGCGGATGTATGGGATCTGCCTCTTGATGCAAGACCATGGAAATATACCTAACCCCACAAAGAACTCTCACGTAGACCATGGTTTAGTACACAAAGCATAATGGATAATTTACCACACCATGGGATCATTTGATCCCTCTCGGTACATCTTGTACGCTTTGTGTGTTGATCAACTTGATTCACTTTTTCACTTAGTCTTGATCAACCTTGTATCTTAGCTTCTCTCTTCATAAAGATGATGTCTTGAAGGTAAACATGAATGCTTACACAATCTTCTTCTTCAATACATGCTTGCAATAAGCTCAACTGCCACATGACCAATCTTTGGAGAAACCTTGAATACCACCTTGGTCACCATATAAACTCCTTGAAACCAACAGATAGACTCCAAGAAGTACCTACGGACAAATCCTTCGAATATAACTCAAGGCAACCATTATTCCATAGGGATTGTCATCAATTACACAAAACCACACATAGAGAAATGTACTCTTACAATCTCCCCCATTTTGGTAATTGATGACAACCACTTTCAAGAGAGTTTATATAAGGAAAGAAGCACAACCAAGCACACACACATGCAAAGCAATGCATGGGTTTGAGATGCAACTGCTTAAGCAATAAAGGCAAAACTCTCTAAGATTTCCAAAATAAACTCTCTAAACTTCTCCCCCATTGGCATCGATTGCTAAAATGGGCGAAAATATCAGAAATCCAATATAATAGGTGTTCCTCCAAAAGGTTTTTATTTCTCAAAATATGAGTGCAATGCATATCCAATGATAAGTAGTTGGAGGAAAACAAACTATATTGAGGATCAAAAGATTGCAAAAAGGATCGTATGGCACAAAGACATACACCAGAGTGAAGCAAGCAATCAAAAGATACCAATTGGAGCAATCAATCACATGGACCTACGAGCCACATGAATAAAAGATATTATGATATGGGCAAAAGAGTGTTTATAAAGAAACTAGAGGAGCTACCCATTATTTGCACACAATTAAGATTTTTTTTGTATTTGAATACAAGTGCACAAAATAGGATCATGACTCCCCCAAAATCAATACAAACACACAACAAGTGCAAGTAAGTAGATAAGACAATGAGCATAGTACTTGCACTAAACATATGGTTGAATAACACATAAAAGAGGCAATTTAAGAATAGGCTAAACCAGAATGATGTGTGTGAGTCATGGAAAAGCACTTGAGAATACTAATATAAGGACGAACATTTAGCATCAACATAGTCTTGATGAAATGAGACACAAAGTGCAAGACATATCCTTCCCACACACAAACCACTAGCGAATGTGTTCACAAAGCTTACTAATAATAAAATTAAAAACCAAAGCTTGTGACAACCCATGGTGAAGATAGGAAATAATAGCATTGTGAGGAGAAGGGATACCAATTGAAATGGCAAAACCCTCGTGAAGACAAGCATGAGGAAAATAATCTTCACCACCAAAGAGTGCATCAAGATGCAAGGATATATGATCCACACTCAAGACAAATTCTTTCACGAAACCACCAAGTAAATAACAAGGGAATGCAATGGTGGACGTGAAAGAAAAGAGGATATCAACTAGAGATGTAACTTGTCTCATGTGTATAAGATTCTAGGTAGAAGGCAATCATGATGATATATCCAGAAAGAGTGATGTACACACGAAATAGTTACAAGAAGGAACAAACAAGATATCCAAAAGGAAGTCATAAATATACCAGTAAGACCTTTGCTTGAAATAATAGCACAAATCCTAATATGTTCTTATTGTACATAAATGAACTCCCAATACATGAAAATCAAAGACATCACAACTAGCAATATGACATCATCGTTGAGACGCTTTGATAAAGGAAACAAGTACCACAAGAATGACTCAAGAAATTCATGTCATGATGCAACCTATAAAAGGTTGAATGCGAGAAATGTATGCATGAAGTAGATACGTGTTACCGAGATAGCATTGGATTGGTGTAGTAGACAATGGTTCATCGATCATCCTAGCATGGCTCAAATAAGCACATTGTGTCAACACCTTCCTTGTAAGTGAGCCGAGTATCCAATGTATCTCCAATTGTTCCTAGAACAACACCACAAACAAAGTGGTACCCAAACTTATTGGGACCAAAAAGTTAGTGGACAACAATATATAGGATAAAACTCCACATAAATATGTGCATATAGATACGAAATTGAATTTCATGCACACTTTAGACAATTTATGTCATAGTGGAGTTTCCCCTATATATTGGGTCAAGGAAAGAGAACATGCCAACGAAAGTACATGTAGTAAATATGCATGCTCAAGGATTTCAATAATCAAATCAACACACCGTTGATAAGATACCAAAAGATAAGGTATCAAGTGAAAATAAGATACAAACGAAAAATTATCACTTGACGGATACCAACTAAAAGATACATTAAGGAATGAGATATCCATTGACACATGCCAAATAGAAGGAAACAAGATACCAATTGAAGGAAAACAAGAGGTATCAAGTTCCTGAAAGAGATCTAGGTTCAAAACAAACCAAACCCTCCGCAAATTTTCATGATCGCACAAAGCACCATAGATAAAAGGCTTGCCACCCACCAACACACACTTGACGATGATCAAAAGATTTTATGATAAACACATAAAGTGAGTGTTCTGAAGAAAATATGATTGCTCCCCCAAGAGATGTGGATTATATAGAATTTTAATTTGAATACAAAATGCACACGATGGGATCATCACTTTCCCTATATCTATAGAAATACTAGACATGATCAAAAATATCCACAAGAGGCAAGGGAGACAAACGATAAACAAAAACCTATGTAAATATGATGAGCAAATTCTACCACTTACAAGGAATACCGATTGTCAAAGGACAAGAAGTATTTGGAAATAATTCCCATTGCTAGAGTGCAAATAGATCCAACATCATATTTACTCCTAGATCAAAAGAAAATGACACTTGTAGAGCTAGCATGCCACCTAGGAACAAGGTAAATTATAATATCAAATCTAAGTGGCAATATCTCAAATGTGCACATTCTCTCGGCTTGTAATATGCACATAGCATATTACTACCCCATAATGTGGTAACCCAATGCTAATAATAAGTGGCAAATGAAATCCAATAAGAGATGATTAATTGACCATTTAGAATTTTAATTTCTCATGAGAAGACATATCACATAGAATCTAGATAATCTTGTAATATCAATACTAAGTGTTATTCCTCATGTACATACATTTTTAGGATTGTGAAGTGCACAAAGCACATCACTCCCCTGAAATGGGATAATCCATTAATCTCTCAAGAGAGCCAACTAAGATAAGACAAGATGCAAAAAGGCTCAACACAATACGCACACGTACATGATGTGCAAACCAACATACCCATACATGTTTACCCAAGATAAGCAAGCAAGAGGCACACCATATACAAACACATGCAGGGTATAAAACCACAACATGCAAAGGGACAAGTAACTATCAATGTAAACAATTTAAGTACAAGTTACCATAAGTAGGTGCATTGGATATAAGATAGAAACTTGATAATCCAAATGACTTGGGTTGAGATAATATGAATGATGAAGATCCCTTAATTCTTCATGATGTAGCCAAGTCACCAATGCCCTCTAACAACACCTATTGATCAAGTTTGAGCTTGTTGGTCCACAACCAAGTTGGGTCCTAAGAGGCGAGTCACAATAGGCTTGGCTACCCAAATGGTTCTTTTCTTGACACTACTTTGAGTACCAACACATTTGGCAAGCAGATTGCAAAGCTTATCCTTCCCAACAGAACAGATATCATCAATAATGATTGGGTTGGATAAGATACCTTTCGTGCAAGAAGAAGTGAAGTGACCCTTCTCATGACATAAGTAGCAACATCTACCCTTTACTTTCTTCTCAATTGATTCCTCAACTTGAGGAGCAATGACTTGGGTCTTCTTGGGAAGAGGCCTTTCTTCAACTTGTGGTTGTGCATGCGATTGAACTTGTGGCCGCTTCCCTTGTTGCTTGTTACTTTGAGGCTTCTTCTTTAATGGGCAAGATCTTACATGGTGCCCTTTTATTTTGCACTTGAAGCAAATAATCTTGGCCGAATTCTTGACTTGTTCTTGGCCCTTCTTCTTGTACTTCGTGGACATCTTCTTCTTCTTGGAGTTGTGTCATTGTTTTCTCACGACAGATGCCATGGGTAGGCTTATCGTAGGTGGTTAGGCCCGAAGGACGCTGACGGGCTTCGGGTGCAAGATTGGACACAAGTTGTGGTGACACACGATGTACCCAGATTTAGGGTCCTCCGGGGGAGGTAATACCCCTAGTCCTGCTTGGTCTAGTTGGATGGATAGCTGTGTTTACAAGGGTGCTCCTAGAGTTGTGTCTAGAGGAGGATGAAGGAGCAGCCGGCTGGTCCTCCTCCATTGCTAGTGATGGTATGAGAGGAAAGCTTTATGTGGGTTTATGTGAATGATCGTCCCCCCCTTTGCATGGGGGGCTCGGGGGTTTTTATAGGCCAACCCCTTGGCTCTATAATATGTTCTAAAGTACAGGGGTGGGAGGACCCGACTGGCAGTCTCTCCGGCTGGCCAGGGGATCCCGCCCTTTGAGCCGTCTCGTCGTCTGTAGGGTCCACCGGTTGAGCGGTGCCGTCCCCCACTGGGGCCCGCCAGCCAGCTCTATGATTGGCCCTCACCCACCTGCCACGGCACAGGTCACCTGAGAGGCGTCGTCTAGCGCCAGCCGGCCGAAGTCTCTGGTACGGCCGGCTGCACTATAGCCATGCCGGGGCAGGTAATCGAGTGGGCGAGGGTGTGCCGACACTGTTTCCCTGCCCGTTCGCGCTCGCCAAGGTCAGCGGCTTGGACGGCCGGACTGTAGCCATGCGCCCTAGTGCGTCAGCGACCACTGTGGCCACAGGACCGCCCATCGTGGCAGTCATGTCATGTCATCGTACCCGCGCGCAGAGGGACGGGACGTTGCACGTCCACCCCAGGGTCAACGGTGGAGGCGGCCCGGAACGCAGCCCGGCCATGCCCAGCTGGCCTAGGGTCGAACCGGCTGCTCGACCAGCTGTCCGTGTCGCCAGCCGGTGGCGTCTTGAGCCGGCCGTCCCCCAGCCGGCCATGGGCAGCCGGCCGCACAGTTTTCTTTCAAAGTGGAAGGGGGAAGAACCCCGTTGTTTTCGCCTACCTAGGGGTAATAACCCCGTCAGTAGTTCCCGAAGCCGGCAAGGGGCCGTGTCCGATAGACGGAGGGGAGCCGGCAGATTCCCCCAAGCGGTACCCGCCTCCGGCGTGAAGCCGAAGGGGTAGCTGGGTCGGCTGTTGGACCCGACGCCTCGGGTTCCGGTGCGTTGCCCCGGGTCCCGCGCCGGCCCGCCGCACGCCACGCGGCGAGTAATGATGCGGTGGGCCCCGCGCACACGGGGAGATGGGACGTTGGCCTGGGCCTAGCCCGCTAGGCCCTGGGCCTAGCCCAGTAGGCCTCGAGGCGGAGACCGGGATCCTCTACGCCCCTAAGCGGCCATTATGGTCCGGGGCCACCCACGTGTGTGCGGAGTTTCCGTGGGAGTGGGCGCAATTAATCCCACGTCCCCTAGTCGTGGCCTCCCTATAAAAGGGGAGGAAGGGCAGGGGGTGGAGATACCCGCATCCCCCTCGCTACCCCGCCTTCTTGCCTTCTTCGTCCTCCTCGCTCTCCTTGCGCAACACCGCGCTCGAACCCGCAATCGCGCCCGCACGTCGCCCCGCCGCCGTAATGGCTGACAGACGCGAAGGGAGCTGGGCTGGCTCCGTCGTTGTTGAGGCAGACATCGCGGAGCTTCGCCGCGTGCATATGCTGCCGCCAGCGGAGCGGGTGGTCGCACGCGCGCCAGGCGACGAGGTGGCGCCGACGCCGCAGCCGGGGGAGCATGTCGTGTTCCTCTGACACTTCTCCCGTGGCTTCAGGCTCCCTGTAAGTCACTTCTTTTGCCTATTCCCCGACACCTTCGACTTCCAGCCGCATCACCTTGGCCCCAACGCGATCTTATACCTCACCGGCTTCGTGACGTTGTGCGAGGGATATCTCGGGATTCTTCCTTTCCTCGAGTTCTTCAACGCCCTCTTCTATCTCAAGCCGCTGAAGAGCAGCGGCTGCGGGGGCACGATGGTGTGTTGCCGCGGCACTGCGCGCTTCCCACCTCTTTCTCTCATTGATTCCATCAAGGGGTGGCACCGGACATTCTTCTATGTGAAGAACGCCAACCCAAACTTGGACTTCATCCGGCTGCCGCCGTTCGTTGACATGTAGTCCACCCAGGTGAACTGGCTGGGGGCCGCATCGCGCGGCGTGGCCTTGGCGGAGCTCGGCCGGCTCACGGAGCTGAAGAGCTCCGAGGGGTTGGTCGCCGCCGATCTGGTGGCGGCTTTCATCTCGCACTGGGTGTTACCTCTTCAGCTGAGGCCGCATCAGATCTACGACATGTCTGGCCGCTGCGACCCCTGCCGGCTGTCCACCGTCGACCCGACACCGGCTCAGGTGGCGAAGCGGGTGAATGCCCTCACGACGTTCAAGCTGAAGCTCAAGTCGTGGTCCTTCGGCATGGAGCCATATGACCGCATCAATCGTACTCCCTAGTAAGTCTTCTGACAAGACGACTTTTGTTCGTTTGATTCTTTCCAGCCGGCGGCCGGCTACAGACCTTACTTTGCCGTGCTGACCGTAGTTGTTGGTGCGACAGAACACGCCGGATGGCCCGCACCCCCAAATCTTCGAGGTGGAGTGCGAAAACTCCGACTTCGAAGACTACGAGCGGGGAGGCCCACCGGAGGAGGGGTGGACTCCTCGGGAAGAGTCGACGAGCCGGTAGACCCGCGAGCCGGCAACCCTAGTGGAGCCGGAGGATCTGGCGCAGCCGGGGAGCCTAGCGGAGCGGGTGAGTTCCTTCTTGCCCCCATGATCAGGGACTGGACGGGCGACGACGATGATGATGATGATGACGTAATGATTCTGAACGAGCCTCCTCCCTCAGCGCGTTAGGGCCGGCGGAGCGAGGAGCGTCTGGCTCAAGCCTCGGCGGCTGGAGCCGCCGGCCGGGCGAAGAGGCCGGCTCAGGAGGGGCTTGTGGCCCCGCCACCAGTCCCTAAGCGGGTGAAGGTGGCGGCGCAGAAGCCGCCGGCGTGCGCCAAGCGGGCCTTGCCCATTGTCATCGGGTAAGTCTCTTTTTCGTGTCTTGCATGTGTTTTCTTCCGGGTAGCGAGCCGGTGGGTGACCGGCCTTTGTGTGCTGTAGGGAACCCATCGAGCTTCACGAGGGGGAGCCGACGGGGGACCCGATGGATGCCGCCAGCCGGCTCTCTCGCGAGCATGTGGCCACCCAGCGGGAGGAGAAGAGGAGGCTCGTGGAGTTGCGAGCCTCAAAGTCTAGAACGCGAGGCGGGGCCTCGCATTCCGAGACTTCTAGCGGCGGGCGGTGGAGGAGGTTCGTGGATCCCGCGCGGGCGGTGGACTCGATGGCAGAATCGACCCGACTGTCGAGGCCTCCGTCGAGTGAGCCGCGAGGGGCGGCCATGGACCCGCTTGTGCCTCCACACACGGAGGAGGCGGCCCAAGCGAGGACAGCGGCAACGGAGCTGGCCCCCGAGGCGACCCGGCTAGAGGTGCTAGACATGACACCGCCCGTGGCCGAGCCAGCCCGGGTCGACGTGCCGGAGGCCCCGGTGGCTCTAGAGGCGGCATCAAAGGCGGTGCCAGAGGTCGCAGCCATGGAGGTGGAGGCGCCGTCCATCGCGATCATTGCGCCGGAGCGACGGGAGGTGGAGGCGGCGACGGCGTCGTGCGGAGGGCCGTTGGGAGGCGACTCTTAAACCCTCGCAGTTGTTGATCCGCCCCCGGCGGCCGGTACCATGGAGAGCCCGGGCGGCAATGGCGGCCGGGCCCGAAGGACCCTGCGGACCATGCAGGAGGTCCTCCGAGACTGGGAGGCGCTTGTTAGGGAATGTTGCATGGGAAACAAAAAATTTCCTACGCACAACAGATCTATCCATGGTGATGAGCATCTACGAGAGGGAGAGTGGATCTACATACCCTTGTAGATCGCTAAGCGGGAAGCGTTAAGAAACGCGGTTGGTGCAGTCAAACGTCTTCGCGATCCAAATCGCCGTACGTCCCACGATCAAATCACGATCCGTCCCACGATCCAATCATGATCCGTCCCATGATCCGATTACGATCCGTCCCACAAACTTGATCACGAAACATCTCACGAGCTTGATCACGATCCTTCCGATCTAGCACCGAACGGACGACACCTCCGCGTTCAGCACACGTACAGCTTGATGACGATCTCCACCGTCTTGATCTAGCAAGAAGGAGTGGAGAGGAAGAAGAGTTCTCCGGCAGCCTGACGGTGCTCCGGCGATGGTGGTGGAGCAATTCCGGCAGGGCTTCGCCTAAGCACTGCAGAAAACCGATCTAGAGGAGAAACTATGCACTGGAGGAACGGGTAGCACGTGGCTGAAAAAACTAGTGCAAAAACCCTAAAACCTCCAGTATATATAAGAGAAGAGGAGGAGAGGCCTTGGAACAAGGGCCAAGGCCTCCTTGCTTCGGCCGAAGGAGAGAGGGAGAGTTGGAGTCCACCTCCAATCCTAGTAGGACTAGGATTCACCCTATTTTGCCTTTTTTCCACTTTTTCTCTTAGGCCTTTTTTTCCTCCAGCCGCATGGGCCTCTTGTGGATGTTCCACCAGACCACTAAGGGATGATTTACACCCTCCTACAGCCCATGTAGCCTCTTGGGTCGAAATACCCCTCCCGGTGGCCTCCCGGTACACTACCGGCACTCCCGGTACACTATCGATGAGCCCAAAACTTTTCCGGCGACCAAAAAAGGACTTCCTATATATGAATATTTACCTCCGGACCATTCCGGAGCTCCTCGTGACGTCCGGAATCTCATCCGGGACTCCGAACAAACTTCGGTCACCACCATACATAACTCTATACTACCGAAACGTCACCAAACCTTAGGTGTGCAGACCCTGCGGGTTCAAGAACTATGTAGACATGACCGAGACACCTCTATGGTCAATAACCAATGGCGGGACCTGGATGTCCACATTGGTTCCTACATATTCTACGAAGATCTTTATTGGTCGAACCTCTATGTCAGGGATTCAGTTAATCCCGTATGATGTTCCCTTTGTTCTTCGGTATGTTACTTGCCCGAGATTCGATCGTCGGTATCTCCATACCTAGTTCAACCTCATTACTGGCAAGTCTCTTTACTCATTCCATAATACAAGATCCCGTAACTAACACTTAGTCACATTGCTTGCAAGGCTTATTGTGATGTTGTATTACCGAGTGGGCCCTGAGATACCTCTCCGTCACACGGAGTAACAAATCCCAATCTTGATCCATGCCAACTCAACAGACACCCTCAGAGACACCTGTAGAGCACCTTTATAATCACCCAGTTACGTTGCGACGTTTGATACACACAAGGTACTCCTTCGATATCTGTGAGTTGCATGATCTCATGGTTATAGGAACATATACTTGACATGCAGAAAATAGTAGCAATAAACTGACACGATCATAAGCTACATTTGTAGTTTGGGTCTTGTCCATCACATCATTCTCCTAATGATGTGATCCCGTTATCAAATGACATCTCATGTCCATGGCTAGGAAACCTTAACCATCTTTCGATCAACGAGCTAGTTCACTAGAGGCATACTAGGGACATTGTGTTTGTCTACGTACCCACACATGTATCCATGTTTCCAATTAATACAATTATAGCATGGTTAATAAACAATTATTATGAACAAGGAAATATAATAAGAAACACTTTATTTATTGCCTCTAGGCATATTTCCAACAGCGTTGGCGCGCATGCCAGCCCTATCGGCTCCCCAGGCGGGCGGCCCGGTCCCCTCATTCGGGGACTTGGGGAGCGTCCTGGACCGGTGCCGGCAGGAGCTGGCCCGGTTCGCAGAGGCGGCTGACGCCACCCTGTAGCGTGCGAAGGTAAGCACGGTTGTCCTTGTCTTAGATTTTTCAATGGGGGCGCGCAAGCACACCCACTGGGTGTAGCCCCCGAGATGCGGGCCGGCTGACCGACTGACGGGCAGCCGGGCCGGATCTCTTTGAGTGTGTCTTGATTTTTGGCTCTGTGTGATAGGAGGGGAACTCCTTGCGGCAGAAGATGCTCGAGGAGGTGGTCGCCATCCACGATCATGGAAAACACAGCTTTTACCGCCTGGAGGAGGATCTGGGGCGCGTGCAAGCTAAGTTGAGTTTCGTGGGAGGGGTATGTAGCCCCCGAGAGCGGCTAACGCGTGCCTTGTCTTGTAGGCGATCTGACCGCCCTCTGGGATGAGAAGACTGGGCTCATCTCAGAGTGGGACCGACTGGCGCAAGATGTCTAGGCGGCCACATAGGAGAAAGACCATTTGGCCGCGCTGCTGGCGGACGGGGAGGCGGCCCAGGACCGCCTCAAGGCCGTCATGGCAAAGGAGGTGGCGGCCAAGGAGACGACCATCAAGGAGGCGGCTGACACCGCCCGGAGGACTACCACCCTCCAAGACGAGGTGACCCTCCTCGAGAGGTCGCTCGAGGAGGTCAAGGGCTCCCTCGCCGCATCAGAGGCGGCACTGGCGTTGGAGCGGAAGGCGTCGCTCAACTTCGCCATCGGGGTGGACGACGCCATTAAAGGTAAGTGCCCATTTTCCCCTTCTCCAGCCGGTCACCTTTTCCTTTGTTGGTTCTTATGTTTGATTTGCCTTTCTTTTCTCTTCCTCTCCTTTCTCCCAGGGCGCTTCCTAGAAACTCAGCACCGCACTGAGCGCACCGTCGAGGAGTGCTGGGTATACTTCGGGAGCGCGGGCGCTCCATCGAGGAGGGCGCCGCGTGGGATGTGGACGAGCTTGGGGTTGCCATTGAGTGCCGGCTGACCCACCTCGAGCGGAGCGTGGAGCGACTGAAGACTTCCAGAAAGGAGATCATCGCCGCTCTGTGGCCGGGCCGCGGGGGAGCTCCGGCGAACCGCGTGGCCTTGTGGCTGGAGCAGGCCATGGCCCGGCTCGAGGCCTCAAAGGCGTCAACAGCCCGAGCCAGCGTGTAGATGGCGCTCCGGTTCGTCACGTCATGGTATCGTGGCGTGGACTTGGGCCGGCTAGCCACAATGCGGGACGATCCAACCGAGGAGCGGGAGGCCTGTGAGCCGGCCCTTGTCCGCCAGGCCAACGAGCTCACGTCGTACGTCGACGCAGATGAGTTCCTGCCGGCCCTTGGCGAGGACGGCGATCCGGTGCCTGAAGACTCCTTCGGCATCCCCCAAGGCCTAGCGGACGAGGAGGTTGCCGACGAGAGCACCGACTTGAACGGTGAGATGTCCGGAACCACAGAGGCCGCTTCGAAGGCCAAGGAGGCCGACCCGAAGGCCGCGACCACCTCTGAGGCGAGAGTCGAGCCGCCCAGCAACGCGCCGGCTGGAGGCACGTCGGCTAGCGACGCACCGGTGGCCTGAGCCCCCGGGCGTCTTTATCTTTCTTTTTTCTTTCCTGCAAGTTAGGCTCGAGTCCACCCACTGGTGGTGTTATGTAATGAACCGTGCTGGCCGTGGGCCATTTTGCCTTAACATTTGCATTGTGAATATTTGTGGTTGCATTATTGCTCCTGCCAGCTTGTCCTTATCCTTTTTCACCCTCTTGGTTCTTTTCAATCCCCCCTTTTCCCCTTTGGTTTCGGCCCCGCCAGCCCGACAACTGGGATCTGGTCTGTAGCTAGGTCAGGGTGTTCGCCTCGAGGGAGCTAGTTCGGAACTTAGGGACTGCGAGAGACATTCGGGATCTCCTTTCGATTGATCTTTCGTGTGAGCTAAGGCTTGCCGCCCCGAGGCCCCATCAGCCGGACAGCCGGGAGCTGGATCTGTAGCTCGGAGGTGTGGGAGGGTTTGCCCGGCTTACACTACTTAGCCAATTTTTGAGAGAAGCAACTTAGGACCAACCGGCGAGCCCCTGGGCCCGGGAGCCGGGTCGGGGAGCCGGTGAGCGAGGAAACCATTGAGGGAAGCGGAACAGGGCGTGCCCCAAGAGCCGACCTGGGGCACCCATTGCATCCATAAGCCCAAAAGGGTAGGGATACATACATACATTGGTCTTTTCAGCAGTAAAACGGGCGGAGGAGCGCCGTGTTCCATGGGCGCTCCGTCTCCTCGCCGGAGGCATCTCTTTTGCACTTCTGCGGCTTCTGGGCGTCTATTAGGTAGTATGCATTGTTGTGTAGCGCCTTGCTGATGATGAATGGGCCCTCCCATGGGGAGGACAGCTTGTGTTGTACGGCTGTCCACTGGATCCGCCTGAGGACCATGTCCCCTTCGCGAAAGGAGAGTGGCCGGGTCCGCTTGCTATGGTAGTGCTAGAGTTTCCGCTGGTAGATTGTCATCCGGATCAAGGCCAGTTCGCGATCTTCCTCGAGTAGGTTGACCCCGTCTTCTCTTGCCTCCTTTGCGTCCTTCTCCGTGTATAGGGCGATCCGAGGCGAGTCGAACTCGATGTCAGTAGGGATGATTGCCTCGGACCCGTACAAAAGGAAGAAGGGAGTGTAGCCGGTTGATCGGTTGGGGATGGTCCTGAGAGTCCAAAGGACGGCCGACAGCTCGTCGATCCAGCAGCCGGCCGACCTTACTAGCAGCGTCACGAGCCGAGGCTTGATGCTGGACAGGATGAGGCCGTTTGCCCTCTCGACCTGGCCGTTTGACTGTGGATGAGCGATGGAGGCCAGGTCGAGCCGGATTCCTTGCTTGGAGAAGTAACGCATGAGTGCGCTCTTGGCGAAGTACATGCCGTTGTCGGTGATGATGCTATGGGGGACACCTTATCGAATCGTGATGTCGTCGATGAACCGGACGGCCGTGGGGCCATCTAGCTTCTTGATCGGTCATGCCTCGATCCATTTGGTGAACTTGTCGACAACCACCAGCAAGTGCGGCATGCCGCCTCGTGCGGTCTTGAAGGGTCCCGCCATGTCTAGCCCCCAGACGGTGAAGGGCCATGAGAGGGGGATGGTTTGGAGGGCTGATGCCAGTAGGTGGCTCTACGTGCTGAAGCGTTGACAACCTTCGCACTCGTCGACCAATTTCTTGGCCGCCTTGAGAGCAGTGGGCCAGTAAAAGCCGTGGTAGAAGGCCTTGGCTACCAGGGTCCTGGAGGCGGCATGATGCCCGCACTCACCCTGGTGGATGTCGTGGAGGATCTCCCGGCCCCTTTCCGGCTTGACGCATCGCTAGAAGACGTTGGTGGTGCTGCGATGAACGAGCCCGTTGTTGATGATGTTGTACGCTGGGGCTTGGCGTTGGATTTGCCTTGCTAAGGCCTCGTCCGGGGGAGCTCGCCTCATAGAAGGAACACCAGGATAGGCTGGGCCCAAGAGGGGGCCGAGACGGGTGCCGGCTCGGGAGCCCCCGGGACTGGATGAACAGCCCCCGGGCCATCTTGCCAGTCCCCGAGGCCAGCTGGTCGATCGTCATCATGATAGCCGCATCGTTGGAGCCGGACGCCTTGGACGCAACTGGCTCAACTGGTGCTGGCAGGGCGGCCAAGGTTGCGGGAGCCGGTGGTGGAGATGCCAAAGGGGTAGCTGGAGCCGCCGAAGGGCCAAGAATGTCTGCCAGCATAAAGATTGACCCTGATTCTGGGGAAGGCTTGATCGATGGCTTGAGCAGCCGCTCGAGGGAGACGCTGGCTAGGATGGCCTGCCGGGTGGAGCCGATTTTTGCCAGCGCGTTGGCCGCCTCGTTGTCCGCCCGTGGGACGTGGTGTAACTCACAGCCCTTGAAGGAGCCGGTGAGCTGTTGTATGAGGAAGCGGTAGCTGGCGATGTTGGCGTCCCTGGCGTCCCATTCGCCAAAGACTTGTTGCACCACGAGGTCGGAGTCGCCGAAGCATAGGATGCGCCTGATGCCGATCTCCTTGGTGAGCCGGAGGCCGTGGACGATGGCCTCGTACTCAGCCACGTTGTTGGAGGCAGCAAAGTGGATCTGGAGGACTATGCCGGCACCCAGGCCGGTCCTCATTTTCGAGCCGTCGAAATGCATACGCCAATGTGTGGAGTCTGGGGGAGGCGACACGAACTCTGTCTTCGCCCAGTCGACAAGGAAGTTAGCCAACGCATGTGACTTGATGGCGATTCTTGGCTCGTACTAGATCTCATGATTGGTGAGGGCGATGACCCATCTGGTGATCTGGCCGGTGGAATCCCGGTCGCTCATGATCTTGCCGAGCGGGACCATGCTCACCACGGTAATGGTACGCTCCTGGAAGTACTGCTTGACCTTCTTGCTGGCGAAGTATATGCCGTAGCACATCTTTTGGTAGTGAGGTAGTTTTGCTTGGACGTGGAGAGGACCTCGCTGAGGTAGTAGATGGGCCGATGGACCGGTAGGGACTTGCCCTCCTCCGGCTGCTCGACCACTAGGACGACGCTGATGACGCGGGTGGTCGCCGCGATGTAGGCGAGCAGTAGTTCCTTCTCAGCCGACATGGCCAGGATGGGCGCACGGGTGAGAGCCTTCTTGAGGCCGCGGAAGGCCTCATCCGCCTCATCGGGCCAATCGAACATGCCTGGTTTCTTGGTGTGACCCGGCTCGACGAGAGCCGTTTTGTGAAGGAGCCCGTAGAGGGGCAGAGCCTTCTCCCCCAACCGGCTGAGCGAGGCAAGGTAGCCGGTGAACTTCTGGACGTCGTTGAGCCGGGTCGGCCTGGGCATGCGCTCGATCGCGCTGATCTTCTCGGGGTTCGCTTCAATGCCACGAGCGGACACGAAGAAACCCAAGAGTTGGCCGGCTGGGACGCAGTAGACACACTTCTCCGGGTTGAGCTTGATCTTGTACTGGCGCAGGTTCGCAAAGGTCTCCCAGAGATTGTCGAGGAGGCTGAAGTGCTTCTTGGTTTTCATGACGATGTCGTCGACGAAGACATGGACGGTCCTGCCTATCTGAGGCAAGAGGCACTTCTGCATGTAGCAGTAGGCCCCAAAGGGCGTGATGAAGGAGGTCTTGAGCCGGTCTTCTGGGTCCAGCTTGATCTGGTGGTAGCTGGAGTAGGCGTCCAAGAAAGACAGCAAGTCGCAACCGGCCATGGAGTCGATGACTTGATTGATCCGCGACATGGCAAATGGGACCTTGCGACATGCCTTGTTCAGGTTAGTGTAGTCGATGCACATGCGCCAGGTCTTGTTCTTCTTCAGCACCAGGACTGGGTTGGCCAGCCAGTCCGGGTGGAACACTTCCATTAGGAACCCGGCTACGAGCAGCCGGGCGATCTCTTTGCCTACAGTATGCCGCTTCTCCTCGGAGAAGCAGCACAGGGGTTGCTTGACCGGCTTGATGTCCGGCCGGATGTGTAGTTTGTGCTCGGCGAACTTCCTCGGAACAACTGGCATGTCCTTGGGGGACCATGCGAAGATGTCTCGATTCTCATGGAGGGAGTCTACAAGCTCGCCTTCCTATTTGCTGTCGAGACGGGAGCCGATGGTGATGAACTGAGTCGGGTTGTCCGGGTCGAGCGGGATTTGCTTGGTGTCCTTGGACGACTGGAAGGAGGCCTCGACGGCGGACTGCGAGGGGGGAGCCAGCACGGCCGGGTGGCTGGCAGCAAGGGCCACGAGCCGATCGAACTGCCGCCTCTCCTTGGCGATTTCCAGGGCCTCGGCCAGCCAACTGTTGTCTCAAGTGCACTCGATTGACATCTTGTAGTCGCCCATGATGGTGATGATTACCTTGGGGCCCGACATCTTGAGCTTGAGGTAGGCGTAATGGGGGACCGCCATGAATTTGACAAGGGCCGGCCGGCCCAGCAGCGCGTGGTAGGGGCTCGCGAGGTCCACGATCTCGAACAACACTGTCTCGCGGCGGAAGTGGCCGGGTCCACAGAAGAGGACGTCGAGCATGATCTTGCTAACAGGGGAGCAAGACTTTCCAGGCACGATGCCATGGAAGACCGTCCGGCTCGTCTGTAGGTCTTCTATCTTCAGCCCCAGCTTGTGCATCGTGTCGAGGTACATGATGTTGATGCTGCTTCCACCATCAACCAGCACCCGCGAGAAGTGGTAGGTGCACTTATTGGTGGCGATGGTGGGGTCGAGGACCAAGGCGCAGCTTCCGGTATTTGGCATTACGGCAGGTTGATTCACCCGGCTCCAGGTGACCGGCTTCTCTGACCAGTGCATGAACTGGGGACTTGCCGGCATGGTGGCGTTCACCTCACGGTGTAGCCGGCGCTGAGCGTGTTTGCTCGTATCTTCGTTGGTGAAGACGACGTAACAGCCGTGTTGGTTAGGGAACTAGTCGATCAGACGACCGTCGTTCTGGGCCGGAGCCGGAGCCGCTGCTGGGGCGATAGCTTGGGCCGGGGCCGGTGCGCGGGCATGCGGCGCGGGAGGAGCCATAAGGCCGTCCCCCCAGGCCAATCGCTGTGAGAAGTTGCACTGCGGAGCGTGTGCGTAGAGGGTTTGGCCCCTGAGTGGTTCTTGCAGGGGAGGTCAAGTATCTGCTCGAAGGTGAGCTTCGGCTGCCAGGCAGGCTTGCCAGTGCGCTGGCGCTGACTGGAAGGCTGGACAGCCGGCTCCTGCTACTCAATGGTGTTGACCTGCCGGCTCTCGTAGGGGGGATCGGTTTGGTCGTTCTTGCATTTGTTGTTCTGTGGCTGCCAGTTTTCGGCAGCCGACCGAGACG
Organism: Hordeum marinum; assembly: GCA_022496015.1. Taxonomy (NCBI): domain Eukaryota; kingdom Viridiplantae; phylum Streptophyta; class Magnoliopsida; order Poales; family Poaceae; genus Hordeum; species Hordeum marinum. Next base: position 120,343,467 of record CM039675.1, read on the forward strand.
TTGCCAGTGTTGTCGTTGCCTTGGTGGGCGGGGTCGTCTTGACCCGGATGGGTGAATCTGCCATGGCGTACTTGTCCGCCTTGGTCATGAGCTTGGCAAGCGTGTCCGGCTCAGAGCACAGAAGCTTGTGCTTGAGTGGTGTGCCGTCTCGACAGCCTTTGATGAAGTACTGTATGGCCTGTACCTCGTGCACCCCCTCACGGGAGTTATGGAGTTCGGTCTATTGGGTGAGGTAGTCGCGGAGGGACTCATTCGGCCCCTGAACGCACATGGCGAGTTCATGGGGGCGGCCGGGCCGCTTGTAGGTGCCAGTGAAGTTGCGAACGAAGGCCTCCTCGAAGTCCGTCTAGGTGTTGATGCTGCCGTCCACCAGGCTGTTGAGCCAGGTGCGGGCCGAGCCAATCAACATGAGGGGAGCGTAGCGAACGGCTACACGCTTGTTTCCCCTGGTGATGCCGACCATAGTGGTGTAGTCAATCAACCAGTCCTCGGGCTTGGCGGCCCCATTGTATTTGGGGGTGTCTTGGGGGAGAGTGAAACTGGTTGGGAACGGCTCGTTGCGGATCCGAGGGCCGAAACAGGCCAGGTCGATTGAGCCCTCCTCTTCGAGGAGGGACGACTGCGTGAGGTGGTCGATGCGGTTGCGGGCGTCGTTCTCGTTGTGGAGGACACGCGGCCTGATCTGGGCCGAGAGCTCGGGGCGGATGATGGGCGGAACTGACCGTTCCGGCTCGCGCCGTGGGGGTGGAGTGTGCCCGTGGCTGCGCTCGCTGCTGGCTGCCGGCGCTTCTTGGTGGCGGCTGCTGCAAGGCGGGTTGTCAGCGCCGGCTGCTAACAACTGGCTGCGCGCTCCCTGGTAGCTGAGAGGGCTGGGGGTTGTTTGTTTCGGCCTGGCGGCCGGAGGCGCGAGGGGAAGAGGAGTGCTGAGCTGGCTGACGGCCCACAATCCCCGTGCCCTCGCACTCAAGCCGGGGGCTTCTGGAGGCGGTGCCGCCCGATGCGAGCAGATGTTGCTGCGCTTCAACGACGTCAATGAGCTGCTTGATGTGACGCTCGTGGGCGGCACGTTCTTCGCCCTCCAAGGTAGCCAGGTCCTTGTAGGCTACCTTGAGGGCCCGCAGGTTATCTACAGGGGTGTCATAGACGGGCATCTTGCTGCCTAGGATTTTGGCGACCACGCGGCCGTGGTCGTGCACAGTCCTGCGCCGGCTGGGCTCGGTGCCAGCCGGGGTGAGACCGTAGGTGGAAGCGTATTCCCGCTGGGCAGCCTCCATGCGGCACCGTGTGGCCGTAAGGGAAGTGGCATCCTCGAACAGGACGCGGCGAACTGCCTTGACGTCAGCTGCGGCGGCGTCGGGGTTCGCTATCGGGGCGATGGGAGTGCTCAAGCCCTGGAGGGCCGCATCGAGCGGCTCGGAGGTGCCGACGCGGGCCGCGGCGGTGTCAGCCTCGTCCCGCACACGTCCGGAGGAGGTGGAGGAGATGATGGCCATTTCCCCCACGCGATCGTGGGATCTGCTGGACTGGGTTGCAGCAAGTGCACCCATGGTCGTGGGCGGATCAGCGCAGGTGCGCACCTGCCTAGGGTACTCGTCAGTGGCCCGAGCCTCAGCGAGACTGAGCCTGCCGAAGCGCTCAGTGAGTGTGTTGGTGTCGGCCGCGAGGCCGACAGGGTCGCCCGCAGGGCGTGCCGGAGCAAGCCCGATGAGCCCGCGGTTTTGCCTGGACGTGCGGCGGCGGCGGGGAATGGCGAGGGGTCCCACCCGGAGCATGAATTCGTCCGGTGCCACGTATGGCCCCACGGTGGGCGCCAACTGTCATCGTTTTCTCAGGACAGATGCCATGGGTAGGCTTATCGTAGGTGGTTGGGGCCGAAGGATGCCGACGGGCTCCGGGTGCGAGATTGGGCACAAGCGGTGTCGACACACGATGTACCCAGGTTCAGGGCCCTCCGGGGGAGGTAATACCCTTAGTCCTGCTTGGTCTAGTTGGATGGATAGTCGTGTTTACAAGGGTGCTCCTAGAGACGTGTCTAGAGGAGGAAGAAGGAGCAGCCGGCTCGTCCTCCTCCGTTGCTAGCGAAGGTATGAGAGGAAAGCTCTATGTGGGTGTATGCGAATGATCGTCCCCCCGTTGCATGGGGGGGGGCTCAGGGGTTTTTATAGGCCAACCCCGTAGCTCTATAATATGTTCTAAAGTATAGGGGTGGGAGGACCTGGCTGGTCAGGGGATCCCGCCCTTCGAGCCGTCTCATCGTCTGTAGGGTCCACCGGTTGAGCGGTCCCGTCCCCCGCTGGGGCCTGCCAGCCGGCTCTATGATTGGCCCTCGCCCACCTGCCGCGGCATGGGTCGCCCGGGAGGCGTCATCTAGCGCCAGTCGGTCGAAGTCTCCGACATGGCCGGCTGCACTATAGCCACGCTGGGGCAGGTAATCGAGTGGGAGAGGGCGTGCCGACATTGTTTCCCTGCCCGATCGCGCTTGCTAAGGTCAGCGGCCTAGATGTTCGGACTGTAGCCTTTCGCCCCAGTGCGTCAGCGGCCACTATGGCCACAGGACTGCCCGTCGTGGCGGTCATGTCATGTCGTTGTACCCGCGTGTAGAGGGACGGGACGTTGCACGTCCGCCCCGAGGTCAACGGAGGAGGTGGCCTGGAAGGCAGCCCGACCGCGCGCAGCCGGCCTGGGGTCGAACCGGCAGCTCGACCAGTCGTCCGTGTCGCCAGCCGGTGGCGTCTTGAGCCGGCCGTCCCCTAGCCGGCCATGGGCAGCCGGCCGCGCAGTTTTCTTTCGAAGCGAAGGGGGGGAGAACCCCGTAGTTTTGGCCTACCTAGGGGTAATAACCTTGTCAAGTTGAATCCAAGTCCACCTTTGTCATTTAGGAATTTTTGCCCACTCAAGATATTGTTGAGTGTGGACTTCCCTTCATGACTCTTTTCCAAGTATTTCTTCAAACAAGTGACTTGGACCTTTTGCTCATTGATTTCCTCTACATGGTTAGAATCAACACGAGTGCTAGAGGAAGTATAAGCTTCATCGTTAGATCAACAAGGCAATGAAAGTAATTCATCACAAGATGTACCAACATTATGGGTAGATGAACTACGAGGACTAGCACATGGTAATAAAGCATTTCTACTAGATGTAGTGCTAATGTCCACATGAGGCTCACTAGATGTTACCTTAGTGGTACTAGCCTCATGAGCTATCTGTAGCACATTATGCGATACTAGAAGATTGCCATGAGAGCTAGAAAGCTTTTCATGACTTTCTTCCAATTTCCCATAAGTGCTCGATAGCAACTCAAGTTGAGCCATTAGCTCTACATTCTCCTTTAATATGGATGCTTCACAATAAATAGAGTTAGTAGCACAAGCATCATCATTAACAACAACAGGAGAAGGCAACTTGGCAAGCTCTTTAGCATATGAAACTTTAAGTTGAGCATGAGACTCGGTGAGTTCAATGAGCGAACTCTTAATGACCCTTGAGCCATTTTCAAGGTGCTCAAAGTCCTCAAGGAGTTTAGCATGTGCAACTTCAAGCTTATCATTTTTAGTTCTAAAATCATTAGCCACCTTGAGAGCTCTTTCATGTGATTGCTTTAATCTAGATAATTCTAGAGCAAAGGTCTCCTCAAGAGATTCCTTGGTGGTTTGTTCATTTTCAAGAGCTTGAGATAGCTTCGCGATCTCATTGGCAAAATCACGTTCATGACCTTCCATTTTGTCAATGGTGGTCTCATGCTCCTCGAGATGAGCTTCCAACTCCTCAATATATTTCTTGCCCTCAATGTTGGAACGAGCAATTTTATTCTTATGAAGAGCTTTAAAAACCTTTTCTCCCTTAATTTTTAAGGAAGCAATATTGTCACTCTCTTCATCATTATCATTAACATCATCATCGTGAGATATATTGGGTTTCAAAGTAGAAGATACCTTTGAAGCCTTAGCCATAAGGCAAAAGTTAGAAACAATAGATGATGATGTAGGATCCCTTGAAGCACCATTCAAGACCACATCTTGTTCCATGGAGTGTTGGGTTTCCTCTACATTGTTAGCACAACAACTCGAGGAAATAGATACAGTTTTATAATGGCAACAAGATATAGCAAGCATATCATCATCAGATTTAGTCAAGCAACTTGTACATGATATGCAAGGACTATCAACACAAGCGTGTGAAACATTTAAAGTACTCGAGGTGTTAAAGTCCAAAGATGAAGCATTGTAATAATATAGTGAAGAAGAATTATTAACAATGAGCCCATTATCATCATTACAATGATCATCACTACTCACCATATAATTACCTTGTGGCAATCCATAGGTGAAGTAGATGAAGTTGAGAAGACAACACGACCAAAGGTGGAGGGAGAACAATCATCCCTACAAATCTTGGACTCACCAAATTTATCTTGAAGCTTTGTCCACAACTCATGAGCATCCTGGAATGACATGAGTTCAAATATAACTACATTGCTCAAAGCATCAAAAATCACATTAGAAGCTTAAGAATTGAGATAAGAGTTTTTCTCATCCTCCAAAGCCAGGTGTTGAGAATCCTCTCGAGGAGAAAAACCCATATCTACAATTCGCTCTAAAGATGGGTCCATGACCCTAAAGAGATTAAGCATGCGAATTACCCAAAATCAAAATTTGTGCCATTTAAACTAAGAGTGTCAGAGAATCCTAATCCCCTAGTCGACATCCTTACTCTCTAGGTTGTTAAACCTAATAATGAGAGACCTACCTCTGGTACCAATTGAAAGGGCGTGGATATCGCCTAGAGGGGGGGGGGGTGAATATGTGCTTTAAAATAATTACGGTTTAGGTTTGAACAAATGCGGAATAAAACTATCGTTTATTAGTCAAGCATACAACTAAAACAACTAGGCTCACCTATGTGCACCAACAACTTATGCTAAGCAAGATATACAACTAAGTGATAGCAAGATATATAACAAGAAACAATATGGCTATCACAAAGTAAAGTGCATAAGTAAAGGGGTTCAGGTAAGAGATAAGATTCTCAAACTTCACTTCCATGTATCATCATGGAGAACTCAAACCTATGCACCAAATGTAATGGCAAGGGCACACGGAGTGCCCAAGTCCTTCTCTCCCAAATCCCACCACAACAACTAATGCTACGGAGGAAAGTGAGAGGAAGAACAAATAACACAAAGAACTCCAAGATCTAGATCCAAGGGGTTCCCCTCACATAGAGGAGAAAGTGATTGGTGTAAATGCAGATCTAGATCTCCTCTCTCTTTTCCCTCAAAAAGGAGCAAGAATCATTGGATGGATTGAGAGATAGCAAGCTCAAAGAGGGTCAACAACGGGGGCCAAACACGAGCTCAAAGGATAAGGTCCATTGGGGAGGAAGACCCCCTTTTATAGGTGGGCAAAAATCCAACCGTTATCCTCACAGCCCGCACAGAGAGGTACTACCACTAGGGCAGTAGTAGCCATATGAAAACAACAGCGAGGAGGCAAAAGGCCAGTAAAATCGCCAGAGCGGTACTACCGCTCGTCCTCATGGTACTATCACTAGGGATAGCGGTACTACCGCAAAGTGTAGCGGTACTACTGCTTGCGAGCGGTACTAAAAAAATACATCCGTGCCTACCACCAGTGGAAAAAACACAAGATTTTGGGTCGGAATGGTAGTACCACTCTTGGATATGCGGTAGTACCGCTCCGGAGCGGTGGAAAAAAAATTACATCCACTCTAGCCGCGATAGTACCGCTGCAGCCTTTTAAGAATACCAAAACTGTCACAACTTTTGCAAACAGACTCCGAATTCAACGAAACAAAGTTTGTTGGAAAGCTAACGACATGGGATAACACAATATTTATTGAAATATCAATAATAAGAAAATGAGAAAAGTCCCATAAGAAAATGGTGAGAACCCTCCTCGAATAAGACCGGTAAAACCTCCAACACCGAAAACGCAATAGACGAAGCATATGAAATCTGTTTTTGATGTACTAGAGCTTGTCATGAAGATAACCACAAGATCAAGAACCCACATAGAGAAAATCCAACCAAGAACCAAGAAAGATGATGATGCCAAGAATGCAATGGTTTGATCTCTCAACGAATGATACGATCAAGCTACTCACTTGAGAGCCCCCCTTGATAGTACGACAATCGATCCTATAACCTGGTCTCTCAACTACCACCATGAGACCGGTAAAATAGAAAACCCTATCAAGGTCAAACCTTAGCCTTGTGCATAGTCCACTTGAGCTAGATGATGACGATCTTGACTTCCTCAAGATGGACCACCTTTCTTGATTGCGTTGGCTTGATGAAGACTAGATGATTGCTCCCCCATACTCCACTATGGGTGAGCCACTCTTCGGCACATCTTCGCAAGTCCATTGTCACCACAATGAACGGCGAGCCTCAAGCATGATCTCTCCATGATGCTTCACTTGAGCTTGCACATCGCAACCTTAATGATGATCTCCACTTGATGTCATCTTCCATCGGATGTATGGGATCTGCCTCTTGATGCAAGACCATGGAAATATACCTAACCCCACAAAGAACTCTCACGTAGACCATCGGTTAGTACACAAAGCATAATGGACAATGCTTACCACACCATGGGATCACTTGATCCCTCTCGATACATCTTGTACGCTTTGTGTGTTGATCAACTTGATTTACTTTTTCACTTAGTCTTTATCAACCTTGAATCTTAGCTTCTCTCTTCATAAAGATGATGTCTTGAAGGTAAACATGAATGCTTACACAATCTTCTTCTTCAAGACATGCTTGCAATAAGCTCCGAACTCCCACATGACCAAACTTTGGATAAACCTTGAATACCACCTTGGTCACCATATAAACTCCTTGAAACCAACAGATGGACTCCAAGAAGTACCTACGGACAAATCCTTCAAATATAACTCAAGGAAACCATTAGTCCATAGGGATTGCCATCAATTACCCAATACAACACATGGTGAAATGTGCTCTTACAACAACCAACTGCCGAAAGTCCTGATGTGTTCACATGTAATCAGTTGAGGGAGTCTTGTATTACGGGGTCATCAGATAGCCGACCTGTTGTATGTGCCGAACTGTATGGGCCACTCGCCGAACACCAGATGACCTGAAGGCCCAGTTACTAGGATGGAAGCTTCGAGGAGCACGACTTGTGCTCCGCTTCTGATGTAGTAAATAGGCATGTTTATCTCTTCGACATGTAACCGACCATGTGTAAACCCTAGGCCTCCTCGGCATCTATATAAGCCGGAGGGTTTTAGGGTATAGAGACAAGATAACTCATCTAGGGTTAGACATACGATCTCAAGGTAGATCAACTCTGTAACCTCTTACACTATCAATACAATCAAGAAGGACGTAGGTTATTATCTGCATAGGAGGGCCCGAACCTGGGTAAACTCGTGTCCCCTTCGTCTCCTGTTACCGTCGATCCTAGTCTCACAGTTCAGGCCCCCTACCTGAGATCCGCCGGTTTCTACACCGACATTGGTGCTTTCATTGAAAGTTCCTCTGTGAACCAGATGGAATCGATGCCTCATCTCTTCATCGGCGAATAAGTTCGAAACACGGACATCTTCGTCCTCGGGAAGATCTTTGCCTTCGGCAGCATCGTGCTGCATGTAGATTCCATCAACCATCTAGGCCATGTTGAGAGCTTCGCCCCCGATCAAGAGGTCAGGTTCGGAAACTTAGAGTTCTTCGTCGACTCTCGGGGCAATCTATCACTTCTCGGGCTCATGGCTTTGCCCGTGACCCCCAAGGGCTCAAAGGCCTTAACCTTGAGCCCTTCCTTTGGACACGCCCATGGGGTATCCCATGGTGGCAATATGATCTCTCACCCCGGTCCGGCTATTAAGCCATGTGACCGGACATGTGTTCTTGCCGAAGACTTCCCACGGGCATGCCTCACGGGGGTTAACTCCACGAGTCCTGAGCAGCTAGATTTGGGCGGACCTTCAATGGTTGACGAAGCCTTGGAGCGATTTTCGTCAATAAGGATCACCGGCGATCCAGCCCCGACCTATGCCTCGCCCGATTATTGTCCGGGAAGGGATGGATTTTTTTCAACCCACCCACCACCCACTTAATAGCTACCATCGAAGACTTAACCGACATGCTAGACTATGCCTTCGATGAAGAGGATCATGCTCCCACCCTGATTAATACCGGGAGTTGGGCTGCCACTTCCACATATGACGTCTATATGGTGGATACTCTTGCCACTAACAATGATAGTATGCCTCACAATGAGGGCAACAGATTAGGCGACCCGCCATCCAGGTGCCGGAAATCACATAAGCGGTCCAAGAGCAAAAAGGGAAGGAGGGCCATTATCAGCAATGGGGAAGACAATGCCCCCACCGATCAGGCCAATCCCAACCTCCCCGAGCACCCGTTTGAGGGTCCGGATGAGCCCGAGGATCAGGACGACCCCGATACCGCCAATGACCTCGGAGGCGACGATCACCATTCCCCCGTCGAGGAGGAATACATACCGGAAGCCGATGAATTATACATCCCTGATAACCCCAAAGATCAGGAAGAAATCAGGCATCGGCTCATCACAATGGCTCGCAGCCTCAAGGGCAAAGAGTGGCAACTAAAGGCCGAACAGGCCGACCTTACTGATCGATGGATGAAAGTCCTCTCAGCCAAGGATATATACAACACTGGTTTGTCAAACCAGCCCGAAATCTACCCTCAGAGAAGGCTGCTGCCACAATTTGACGATGAGCTCACTGACATTTTGTCACGCCCAAGATGCGCGCCTATCCATATTAAGACACGAGGGCCTCGATAGGTATAGAGGTGCATCTTGACGTTAGCAAGTACATCATCATTTAGGAAGATAAGAGTATATGAGTTGTCTTACACTCGCCACATGCTAAATTACAAATCCACACAATTATTCCAATCATCAATACAAAGGCAGGGTCCGGATATGGACGAAAACAAACGATAAAATGCTGCAATGACATTGGCTTGCTAGCCCAAAGATCTCGACCACGACCACTCTACGCGTCTAGATAAGTGATGTACATCCTGCCACGCTCCTCATCATACTCCCACTGGAGGTGTGTCACATCATCTGGCACGATCTCATCTGTACCTGCACCTGGATTGTGTAGTAATCTATGAGCCATGGGGACTCAGCAATCTCGCGCCCGGGTACCAAGACTATTCAAGCTTATAGGTTGGGAAGGGGTATGTGTTTAGTTTGCAGCAACACTAAGCATTTATGGTGGCTAAGCTTATGTAACATGAAAGTAAATATGTGGTCTACGATAAACGATCGAAACTAGAATGACCTCTATGAGATCCTGAACACCTACTTACGTCAATCATAACCCCATCGTGTTCTCTTTCGGATCATGTTCACAAGCAGAGACGATCACGGTTACTCACACAGTTGGTGTATTTTATAGAGTTTACTTCAAGCTAACTATAACCGGGTGTTAAACAAATATCCAAGTGGCCACATAATCGCGGGCACGGCTTTCCGAAAGTTTTAACCCTACAGGGGAGCTCCAACTAGTCCATCATAAATTAACCACACTCCGCGGGAATAGCCTCGACCACGGATCTCGTGGTCATCCTAGGCAACTCCAAAGGAATTCCAACACCTCGGGATAGCCCAATGAGAGTTAGAGTCCCACACGCAAGCCACTCGATAAAGGTAAAACAAATCTAGCAAGACCACCCGACGTGTCGACGAACCCGATAAGAGCCGCGTATCTTGTTCTCAGGACACGACAGATAAGCGATGCGTACGGAGGCCTGATAGAAATCTCCCGTGTTGCCCCGGGTTGGCCCCGCACAGTTCTCTAGTTTGGACCAACACTCATGAGGAGCACTGGCCTGGGGGTTGATTAATTATCCACGGGGTTGCAAAGCCCTATGCAAATTTTATTAAGTTGTTTAAGCAAATAGTACCAATGTTGGGTCTTGCCAGACAAGTTTTAATCTCAACCGAATAATCAAGGGGGTCCCCATAACAACCCCTAGCATGTTAGGAGTGCAAAGTATGGAAACATAACACCGGTAACAAGAAACTATGGCGGTAAAAGCGGAACAAAACACCTAGCAAAAGGCCAAGCCTTCCACCATACCAAGATATATATGTGCATTAATTTAAATAACAGATAATATTGTGATATGCCAAATCCATGTCATCACATGGATACAACCTGCACCTGCAACTAAGAACACTATAAGAGGGGCTGAGCAGCGGTAACTTAGCCAATCAAAGGTTTGCTAGGATGTGGAGGGGTTAGAGGCTATCATGGCAATGTAGGAGGCTTGACATTCAAGTGGTAGGTAATGCATAAGTAACGATAAGAACGAGACATCTAGCAAAGCAAAAATAGTGTCGGGATCCAGGTACGACCATCTTGCCTGTTGGTTCTTCAGAGGGACAAAGAGCGGGGTTTTCGTAGTGGTACTCTCCTGGATCCTTGTACTTATTTTCAACACTTGTGTCTACCCAAGATAAACAACAACAATAAATATCCAACGAAGGTGCAATGCACAAACAAGATGATGCATGATTCATTTCAAGAATTTAACATGGCAATCCTGAACTAGTCATGTTTCACATGCAATAGTTTGGTTATTTACAATTCTGGACAGAACCTCATGTTAAGTTATTTAAACATGCATGATCATGACAAATATGGATTCTTCATGCAAAATCGATACAAATGCATATGTAGAACGTAGTAAACGGAGTTACGGTTCTCACGCTACGCTCACGACAAGTTACGAAGGCAAAACACAAGATATAGAAGGCCATGGGCTATTCCTTGGCACTCCAAGGTATCCACTGGTTAGGCAATGAAAAACCAGCCATAATGGAGTCAAATATCAAGCAATTCCATGGAGTATAGCTCCCACAAGTCACAAAACACTAAAACAAACAATCTGCCACAAAACAGCAACATAGCAACTTTCACAGCCAATAACTAGAGCTACAGAAAGTCTCCAACCACAAACAAGGCATTGACATAAACTAAACAACATGCTTATCAAATTATCCAACTACACAATCTGGAATGGAGGCACGCATCAATAAGCATGAAGCTCACAAGTTGGCATTATGAAACAGATTTTTGGGACTTGGTGAAAATAACAGTTTTTTGGAATCTGAGTTAAGCTGACAGCAGAAACTAATGGTGATAGAGACCACCTCATGGCATGAAAATTAACAGGATGATAGAGGACAATATCTAGTTGAAAACACTAGCACTGATCTTGAGCTAATTCTCAACATATCACTTGGTAGCATCCACTCTTCATGGCATAAAAATATTAACAGATTCTCAGACTTAGAAATATTTAGCATGTTTGAAAACAACAACATTTTAGTGGCTACTTTAGAGCATGGTTCCCACTTGTATGCAAGTTTGACATGACAAAAATAAATACCATGGCATTCTACACATCAAAGGCTACCATATTCATGTTGGCACAATTATCTTAGCATGCGTGGATTAAATATAACAAAAATGACAAAATAGCACTTTGAGACAAAATGACATTTTGTCAAACTTGCTCAAATTCCCAAACAAGTCACACCAATGAATTCCTTGGGTGATTCCACCCCAAAATCATGTATCATACTCATATGTTCACATGGAGCATCATGACAAAATACTAGATAGAAAATTACCCCACATTCCTATAAGTGATAACTTACCTAAAATGCTCATGTTCAAAAATGCACATATCCAGATTTAGAAATTATACTAGAAATTTAAATGACCTAATATAACAACTAAAACAATAAAACAATAAAAGAAAACAACAAAGGGACCCACCTGACATAGGCACCATGGTCCCCTAGTGCATGACAAGTGGGGCCTGGGCCCACTTGTCACACACACACCACACACACACTCAGCTACACACACTGCACTCTGGATCTGGCAGCCACACCAGATCCATCACATACACACCACACACTGACACACACACTCCAAGTACACAGCCACACGGGATCTGGGCTGGCCGCACCAGATCGACACACACACACACACATCGCGCATGGGATCCGGCACCACACCGGATCCGAACACACAAAACCACACCAGATCCAATCGAAAAAGTTGAAAACAAAAGGGGGGGAGCGGGGACTCGATCCCTTGACCTCACGGTTAATTCCCCCAACCGCTACCACTGCGCTATGCTCACAGATCACACCAGAGAGGGGCATCGAGCCCACTAGTTCTAACCGATCGGCGTCTACTGACAAAACTGAATAAATCTGCACCTCCGGCGATTGCAAATGGTGGCAACGATTCCGGCGCCCAGATGGGCACTCCAGTGACGCTAACGGGCAAAAACAAAATGGGGATCTACGGGGTTGCCCTCCTCTGCTCGTCTCACGACGAGGAGGACGGAGGCGAGCTCAAGGCCTCACCTTGGACGGAACAGCGGCGGCAACGCACTACGGCGACGGTGAGCTATGCACTACGCAACAGGAGGGGATGCGGCGGCTCACTGAGAGGGGAACGACGAAGGCTTGGAGCGCGACGAAGAGGAGGAAAAAGGACGACGACACGGTGGCGACGAAGAGGAAGAAGAACGCTGGCGATGACCCGCTCCCTTGCGGACGACGCAATGGTCAAGCGCACTATGGGGAGGTGCTCCTCACCGCCTAGCAGCGGGAATGGAACGCGGTGGGCACCCGCGTTCTCCATGCCATCTCCGCCCGCAACGAGGGCCACCGAAGATGCGAACACAATGGCGAGGATGACCGGCGGCGGCTCTCTCTTAACATTACCCTCTTTGAAGCTTACCTGACAGAGAAGGAAGAGAAGGGGAAAAGGAGGAGGGAGGAGGAGATGGGAGATGGCGACGGCGCAAGGAACCCTAGAGGGGGAGGCACGCACGCCGAGGGGAGCTAAATTGGACCTGGGCTGATGGCGTTGCGATGGAGGGAGGACACGGCGGCGACGCGCTCGCTCTCTCACTCTGTGAACCTGACGGAAAAGGGAGGCAACAGAGCAGGTAGCCGTCACTACCTGGGCTGGGCCGCGTGGGGGAAGGATCCGGCCCAGCTCTCTCCCACTCATAGAGAAAACCAGCAGGGTTTTCCATTAAATAAAACAGCCACACAATAAAAACCAACAGAGGAAAAAAAGGATTTTTGATAAAACAAAAATACTTTTGTCTAAAAGGAAATGTGACCTATTTAATAAAATTAACAAGAGGATTTTTAAAGCAAGTATTAATACTATATAAAACAACAGCCCCTGTTATTTTAAAACCCCAAAATCATATAGCTCAAAACACCAAAAGAACAACACACATGGGCTCAAATTAATATTGGCTACATCATGAACATTTTTAACAAATTTTATTAGCAAGATAATTCTGTTGAAGAATGGAAATGGGAATAAAAGGTTTTAGGTTTGGTCTTTTGAAAATAAGAGAGAGGGGAGGAGGTGATCCCACTCAAGCACACACATCCACAAGACCACTCACATCATAACAAGGTCACAAGAAGCACACCACATTTTGCAATGCATGACATGATGATGAAATGGTATGATGCATGATGCATGAAACATTGGCATGGCAAAAGAGCAAATTCATCTCATTCATCACATGGCAACATGGGTCCACATAAGATTACATGCCATAAAAGGTAGGGCAGCACTTGGGCTGTCACACATTCCATATCCGCATCATACCCCATATGACAAGCCGGATCGCCCTCCTCGTGGGCGTGACAGAGCGGCCAACGACGCCGGTCACATACCAGCGATGCCCCGAAGACAGGGTAAGGAGCCATTCGAACCCACTAACAGGTTCGACCTGCGCGATGACTTAGATCATAGAGCAGGCCGTACTAGATCCATCTATGGATCCAGGGATTACTCACCGGGTAGACGGGGAGAGTATGACCATGGTTCGACCAAAACCATAGATCCCAGAAGCATAGCCGGCTCCATACAAACGCCGACTATAGGCGAGACATAGCTCGGTCAAGGGCGCCGCCCACCCATTGTGCTTCACGGATGAGGTAATGCGGCATCAGTTCCTCAAAGGGTTCAAACCTGTCATTATAGAACAATACGATGGGATCACTGACCCAACTGTATGGATCGAGGACTTCCTCCTCCCTATCCATATGGCACGTGGAGATGATCTCCACGCCATTAAATACCTACCTCTCAAGCTTAAGGGGCCAGCTCGGCACAGGTTAAACAACCTCCTCGAAAACTCCATAGGATGCTAGGAAGACTTGGAAGATGCGTTTCGCTCTAACTTCCAAGGGACCCATGTCTGCCCGCCGGACTCTTCCGACCTTAGCAACCTCATCTAGAAGCCCGGCGAGTCCGCCCGAAAATTCTGGAATCAGTTCTTGACTAAGTAGAGCCAAATCATCGACTGTCCGGATGCCGAGGCTATTGCCTCTTTCCGACACAATATTCAGGACGAATGGCTGGCCTGCCAGCTAGGTCAGGACAAACCTCGAACTATGTCCGCCCTTACCTCCCTCATGACCCACTTCTGTGCGGGCGAAGATAATTGGCTGGCTAGACGTAGCCACAATTCTGAGGATTCAGCGGCACCTGAAGCCCAGGACGGCAACTCAAAGCCAAAATGTAATAAGAACAAAAGCCCACATCATGGTAACGACGCCGACGACACGGCAGTCAACGCCGGATTCCACAACTCCCGACCCGAATAGTGGAAGAAGCCCCCTAAAGGCAATCGTGACGGGCCCACTCAGCTTGAGAAGATCATGGACAGGACTTGCCAAATTCATGGGACTCCGGAAAAGCCAGCCAATCACACACACCGCAACTGCTGGGTGTTTAAACAGGCTGGCAAGATACAACCTGAAGACCAGGGAAAGTGTGCGCGCAGCGAGGACAAAGACTAACCTTGGGGTCCAATGGGTGGCGGTCAGAAGAAATTCCCTCCTGAAGTCAAAACGGTGAACATGATATACGCCACTCACATACCCAAGAAAGAGAGGAAGCGGGCCCTTCGGGAGGTCTACACCGTGGAGCCCATAGCTCCAAAATATAACCCGTGGTCAGCTTACCCGATCACCTTCGACCGACGCGACCATCCAACTAGTATCCGTCATGGGGGCTTGGCTGCCCGTGTCCTAGTCCCCATTATAGATGGGTATCACCTCACCGAAGTCCTAATGGACGGAGGAAGTAACCTCAATCTGATTTACTCAGACACGGTGAAGAAGATGAGTATAGATCCGTCAAGGATCAAGCCCAGTAGCACTACCTTCAAGGGAGTGATCCCAGGGGTTGAGGCCTGATGCACGGGCTCTGTAACCCTGTAAGTCGTGTTCGGCTCGCCCGATAACTTCCGCAGCGAAGACTTGATCTTCGACATTGTGCCCTTCCGCAGCGGCTATCACGCGCTGCTCAGTCGGACCGCGTTTGCTCGGTTCAACGCAGTCCCGCATTATGCATACCTCAAGCTCAAGATGATGGGCCCCAAGGGGGTCATTACTGTCAATGGCAATACAGAGCGGTGCCTTAGAACATAGGAACATGCACTGGCGTTGGCGGCCAAATTTAGCTATAAAGACGATCGGCAAGCTTCGGCATTTGCCGTAAAGGCACGAAAGGCTGGGAAGAAAGTTCGGATTCAGACCAAAAACTCTGACCCTCCTTCCTCCCCTCAATAGAGACTCTCCACCATCACACAACCTCAGGACCATCAAATCACGTGCCAAAGAGGCACAACTTCGCACTTAAGATTCCATGGGTGGCGGTGGGGAACTTTCGAAGGGTGTTCGGTTGCTCCGAACTGTAACCATCAACACGTCCTCGGACCAGACGTAGGCACTCCTAAAGAACCTACCTGTAGTGTAAAGCCCATCTATATAATCGGCGACTTCTCAAGACCTAGTTTGGAAGGTCCATACGCCGAACACTATCACCTATCAAGGTATATCCAGAGGCAGGAGTCACCAAGCGATAGGGTATATCGAAGACGTATGGTCAACACTTGAAGACCCCTGGTACAACAGCTCCTATAGGCCTTCCTATTTTCTCTTTTTTCGCATACGTGTAAACAGTTGCTTCGGCAATCTGAGTTATAAGAGTTGGTTGAGGAAATATGAAGTTGCCTGGCGCAAGTATGCCTCAATTGTTTTGTTTTTAGGACAAACCAATTTTTCCCTCCCTCTTCTCATGAATCTGTTTGGTATGGCTTGAAGTCACCGGATATTAGACCGGGGGCTCGACTTCAAACTCAAACCGCCTTAACCATTGTGTTCTTGGCATCTTGGCATTCGCTCTATGTGCATTAGTTCCGAACTATGTCTTTGGTCATTAAGTTGGGTTGCCTGGCTCTTGTGCTTGCCCCTTTATGTTCCACCCAATCGCAGGGGTTCTCCCTTGCCCGGCTCCTGGACAAGGGAGAACCCCTGCGATTGTGCTTTCGGATAGCCCAATCAAGCGCCTCACGGGAGAAAGCCGATAACGGACTGTCATAGTATGCGCAAACCCATCTTTGAACCCCAAGGTAGAAGTATTACACTTCAACCCTCGAAAGGGGTTGTCCCGCATTACGCGAGGAATTTTCCCTTTATGCAAATGATATGATGTCGGCTTCGGCCCCGGTTTACCCGAACATCGCAACTACTTTGGTGGCTCATTGTGCGCCTCCCACAGTCCTTTTCGCGCCCCTTCGGTTAAGTGAAAGAACTAAAGCATAATAGTATGACTGCCTAGTCTGCCACACTCAAACTGCCTTCCGTTTCCGTTAATATGGCTAAGGAACATAGTGCTTTGGCATAGACACCCCATGTAGTATCTACATGGGGGATGAAGCCGACGACTCACATCTTTCAGTATTAAGCAACCACACAGGAGTTATAAAGGAAGGCAAAAAAAATATAAGAGCGGATACTATTATCATTGAAAGTTATCGCAAGTCTTCGGACACATTACAATTTCATTCAAAAAATCTTTCGCCCGAACACTATGACGCAATCACCCGCGCACTCTCCATAACTCCATCAAAGTATAGTTTGGGGCGTCAGTGCGACTTTCCAGGTGGCGGCGGGTCGTTGGCAACCTTCGTCGGATTGAGCCCTGGCTAGTGCATCTTGACCTTGGCAAGGGCCATCCGGACTGCTTCAATGTAGGAGGAGCGCTTGACAGCATCGAGGCGGGGCGCAACTTCAACCAGCCGCTGCACCAAACCGAAGTAGCTACCGGGGGTGGGTTGCTGGGCCATAAGCAGACGCAAAGGTCCCTTATGGCCTGCTCCGCCAGCTGATGCAGCTCCATCAGTTGTTTGATCTGTTCCACCACCAGAGGAGGACGCTTGGGGGCTCCGAACTGCGCCCAGAACATCCAAGCTTGGTCTTCCTCTCCCCGCGAGGCGAGCAGATGGTTGGCTTCCACCACACTCTTCTGGAGATCGGCAGCTGCGCCTGAGGATCACCATACCCAGGTTAGCAATTTGAATCTGCTATCCCTGAATACACACTTTAAGGAGTACGGCTTACCATCGGCTATCTCCTTGTCTTGGCAAACTTGTTCCTCGAAGAACCCTCTGTCCACCCGCTCTTGATGAAGATCAGATTACATGGTGGACAGCTCGGTCGAGAGTGCCTTGTTCTGTTGCTCCAAGGCATCACACTTGTTGCTGGCGTCCTAGAGCTCATCTTGTATCTTTGCCACACGAGCCTGGTGTTTATCACTGGTGGCTCGCAGGGCAGAGAGTGCGGTGGTCGCTTCCTTGGCTGCCACCTTCTCCATGGCCGCTTCAGCTTTGACACGCTGAAGCTCGGCCTTGAGATTTTTCATCTCTTTCGACGAAGCTACAACATGACAAGGACTTATCTATAAGGACTACATTGATAGAATCCGGTGAAGAATACTAAGATTTGATTCAAATTTACCCTGCACCTCGTTGAACTTTTGTTGAGGTCTTCCACCTCATCCTCGGAGCGCTCGAGCTTCCGATTTATCTCTTCCAGTTCGGAGGCATTTTTGGCTGCCACTGATGAGGAGGCCTACACATACAATATATGTATCACATCGGTACTTACTTTCCGAACTATAGATATGACCCCTAGGCGAGTTTGTTCAACTCACCTAGGGCTCGGGGGCTGCCATGTATATAATATGATTAAATAATATCTTAACACAAACGATAGGCAACTTACTTGAAAGCCTACAAGGAGACCTTTGAAGGCCACCTTCAGTCCATTGTCAATGGACTGGACGCTTTGTAACACCGCACCCATAAGGGTGCGGTGGTCTTCAGGGATAGAGGCGCTTGATAGAGTCTCCCCCATCACCGACCACTCGGTGGTCGCGGTGCCGGGGATGATCGGATTTCCCGATCACCCACCAGGGTTTGGATCGATGCCTTCGAAGGCACCACGCGCTCCGAAGACGTTCTTGGGGGGGAACTGATGGCCCGCCCGTCCGGCCTCCTCAGTGGCCGGGCAGGGGATCATCCCCTGTTCTTCGGTGGCCGACATGTTAGCCTTGGCCAAGGGGGTGTCCTCCGTGCCCCCTGTGTCCGCCTCGATTGGAGTATGCTGGGACGTCATCTCCATGGCGTCCTTTGTAGCACCCAGAGTAGGGGGGGGGTGAGGCGTTCCCGCTCTCCACCAGCTCGACTGGCGGGGTCTCCCCATCCAATATAACCTTGGTGGGGATAACACAAGGAGGGCTGTTGGACCAACGACTTGTGTGTCAGCAAATTCTGAGCCTACTAGCGATATAAAGAAGGGTCTTTGGATCCTAACTTGGATGGAGGGGGCTTGACCCTGAGGCTCCTTCGAAGAACCGCATCGGCATCTTGAGACGCGGAGCTCGAGTCCGATCTGTTGTCGGACAGGACTGTCCGCGCTTGCCACGCCCTCTTCGGGGCAGGAGAGGCTGCCTGCCCTGGGGCGTCCGAAGACGCCTCCCTCTTCTTGGCGGGGGGGGGGGGGGGTGTCGTCTCCCGTCACTCTTGACCTCCTCCTCTTCTTCTTCTCCTTCCTCCTCTTTGGCCTCCTCCTGGTTTGAGGAGGCGGGTGTGTCACCGGAAGCAGCATCAGGCTGATCCCTGATGCGGATACTAGCTTGACTTGGTTTCTTCTTCTTCTCCTTCTTCGGGGGAGGATTGTAAGGCTTCTCCACGAGCATCTTGGCCAACAGCCTGGCCCTCTCGTCTTCGAGCTGACGAGATGGACGGCATATGTTGGTGGCTTTCTTCAGCCATTTCTGCATAGACATGTTGGACAAAGGGTTATGGACCTTCTAAGTAATAAAACCGAACAAGCTAGGATGTGGTGTACCTCGGAGTCTGGCTTGGCGGCATGGGGGCCCTTGTCTTCCCCCTCGGCTGGCCAGGTCTTCATCGATTTGAAGAACGACTTCCACAGCTTCTCCCGCATAATGCGGAAGAATTTCTGGATTGTGGGCTCAGTGTCGAGTGTCCGAGCCCATAGTGGGGTGTCTCGGCGCTGGCAAGTGAGGACGCCTATTCGTAATATCACCTAAACCACATTGGCCAGCTTGGTGATGTCATCGATCAAGGAACATATCCGCTTTTCCAGATCGGCCACCCCCTTGCTTGACCCCCTCTCGAGGCCCTTTTTGAGCCATGAAGCTAGCCGGGTTGGGGGACCGGATTTGAATGCGGCGACGAGGTGCAGACCTTGTTCTTGTGGCTCTGTGATGTAGAACCACTCCTTCTGCCACCCCTTGATGGTGTCAATGAGGGTGCCCGCCGGCCAGTCGATGCGCGTGGGTTTGCCAATGACGACACCACTGCAGTCGGCGTGCTTGCCATCGACACACTTCGGCTTGATATTGAAAACCTGCAGCCAGAGCACAAAGTGTGGCTCGACATGCAGGAATGCCTCGCAGAGGAGGATGAAGGCAGAAAGGTGCATGATGGAGTTCAGCGGAAGGTCATGGAAGTCGAGGCCATAGAAGAACATGAGGTCCCTGACGAAGGGGTGGAGCGGAAAGCTTAATCCCCTGATGAAGTGGGGGATGAACACCACCCGCTCACTTGGCTTGGGGTGGGGATTGCTTGTCCTTTCTCCACCACGCGATGAGTGATATCAGCGGGGAGGTAGCCGACCTTCTTGAGGTTGAGGATGTCTTGGTTGCTAACTGTGGAAACTTCCCACCGGCCATTGGAGCCCGCCATTGCTGAGCTCAGAGGCGGGGGTGGAAAAGACCTAGATCTGTGCTCTAGAAGCGGAATGAAAGAGAAGGCGGAGATGTCGAATGGAGAGCGTGAGAGGCTGCTGGGGTTTTCTTTCTCCTTTTATGTGGTCTGTCGATTCGGGCTCCCCATGCTGCGTCATGATTCTCTCCACTTCCTGAGATGCGCGAGCCATTGTGGGCGTATAATTAACTACATCCCATATAAAACGGGACATGGTCCGTGTGGAGAGATAGTGTGGATAGAATGGCCTCGAGCCGCGCATCGAGTACCTATAACTGGCATATCGGTCGGGATGGGCTGTGACCTTTTGTTAGAAAGATTGTCAGGAAACATTTCCTTTTTCCCGACGCCTGGCCTTCAAAGGCCGAATTATCTCACAGAGTTCGGACGTGCCGTAATGCGGAAGAATTATTTGTCATCGGAGGCCAAACTATGGTTCGGCGGAAGGAACTCACCTCACAAGCCGAAGACTCTGTTCGCGAAGTAATTGGAGCTGAAGACTCTTGGCGTTGGAGGCAAGTTCGGGGGCTACTTAGGGAGTCCTGTATTAGGGGTTCCTTGGATAGCTGACCTGTTGTATGGGCCGGACTGTATGGGCCACTCGCCGAACACCGGATGACCTGAAGGCCCAGTTACCAGGATGGAAGCTTCAAGGAGCACGGCTTGCGCTCCATGTCTGATGTAGTAAATAGGCACGTTTATCTCTTCGGCATGTAACCGACCATGTGTAAACCCTAGGCCTCCTCGGCATCTATATAAGCCGGAGAGTTTTAGGTTATAGAGACAGGACAACTCATCTAGGGTTAGACATATGATCTCGAGGTAGATCAACTCTGTAACCTCTTACACTGTCAATACAATCAAGTAGGATGTAGGGTATTACCTCCATAGGAGGGCCCGAACCTAGGTAAACTCGTGTCCCCTTCGTCTCCTGTTACCATCGATCCTAGTCTCATAGTTTGGGACCCCCTACCCGAGATCCGTCGGTTTCTATACAGACACCAGTCGTCACACTGCTCGGGGTGTTTGGAGCGCAAAATATTCTTGTGTTCATCGACATACAGGATCACCAAGGTAGAATTCTATAGAACTGTGTAGTGTGCTTGAGACCAAGAATGCCCGTCCCTACATATTTTTGATTCCGCTCCTAGCATGCCTTTTCCAGTCAGTCTCCCCTCATACCGCGATTAAGGGAGACCAATCTTCTTAAGGTCAGGAATGAAGTCAACACAACACCCAATGACATCCTCTGTTTGATGGCCCATGGAGATTCTTTCTTCTGGCCTAGCGCGGTTATGAACATATTTCTTTAAGACTCCCATGAACCTCTCAAAGGGGAACATATTGTGTAGAAATACAGGGCCCAAAACGACAATCTTGTCGACTAGATGAAGTAGGACGTGCGTCACGATATTGAAGAAGGATGGTGGGACCACCAGCTCGAAACTAACAAGACATTCCGCAAAATCACTCCTAAACCTTGGCAGGATTTCCAGACCGATCACCTTCTGAGAGATTGCATTGAGGAATGCACGTAGCTTCACAATGGCTAATCAAACGTTTTCCGATAGAAGCCCCCTCAATGCAACCGGAAGCAGTTGCATCATAATCACGTGGAAGTAATGAGACTTTAGGTTCTAGAACCTTTTCTCTGGCATATTTATTATTCCCTTTATATTCGACGAGAAGCCAGACGGGACCTTCATACTAAGTAGGCATTCAAAGAAGATTTCCTTCTCTTCTTTGGTAAGAGCGTAGCTGGCAGGACCTTCATACTGCTTTGGATGCATGTCGTCTTTTTCATGCACATGTTGATGTTCCTCCCATGCGTCCAGTGTATCTTTTGTCTTCCCATACACTCCCAAGAAGCCTAGCAGATTCACACAAAGATTCTTCATCACGTGCATCACGTTGATTGCAGAGCAGACCTCTAGGTCTTTCGAATAGGGTAGGTCCCAAAATATAGATTTCTTCTTCCACATGGGTGTGCGTCCCGCATCGTCAGTCAGAACAGATAGTCCGCCAGGACCCTTTCCAAAGATTACTTGTAAATCATTAACCATATCAAGTATGAGATCACCAATACGGAGGGTGGGCTTCTTCCGGTGATCTGCCTCACCTTTGAAATGCTTTCCTTTCTTTCGACATTGATGGTTGGTCAGAAGAAATCGACGATGCCCTAGGTACACATTCTTCCTGCATTTGTCCAAATATATACTGTCAGTGTCATCTAAACAGTGTGTGCATGCATGATATCCCTTGTTTGTCTGTCCTGAAAGGTTACTGAGAGCAGGCCAATCATTGATGGTTACAAACAGCAACGCGTGTAGGTCAAATTTCTCCCGTTCTTTCTCATCCCACACACGTACACCTCTTCCATTCCATAGTTGTAAAAGTTCATCAACTAATGGCCTTAGGTACTCATCAGTGTCATTGCCGGGTTGCTTAGGGCCTTGGATGACCACTGGCATCATAATGAACTTCCGCTTCATGCACAACCAAGGAGGAAGGTTATACATACATAGAGTCACGGGCCAGGTGTTATGCTTGCTGCTCTGCTCTCCAAAAGGATTAATGCCATCTGCACTTAAACCAAACCATACGTTCCTTGGGTCACCTATAAAGTTGCTCCACTTTCTCTCGATCTTTCTCTGCTCCGACCCGTCAGCGGGTGCTCTCAACTTCCCGTCTTTCTTATAGTCCTCTTTGTGACATTGCATCAACTTGGCATGCTCTTTGTTTCTGAACAGACGTTTCAATCGTGGTATTATAGGAGCATACCACATCACCTTGGCAGGAACCCTCTTCCCAGGGCACTCGCCGTCAACATCACCAGGGTCATCTCGTCTGATCTTATACCGGAATGCACCGCATACCGGGCATGCGTTCAAATCCTCGTATGCACCACGGTAGAGGATGCAGTCATTAGGGCATGCATGTATCTTCTGCACCTCCAACCCTAGAGGGCATACAACCTTCTTTGCTGCGTACACACTGTCAGGCAATTCGTTATCCTTTGGAAGCTTCTTCTTCAATATTTTCAGTAGCTTCTCAAGTCCTTTGTCAGGTACACCATTCTCTGCCTTCCACTTCAGCTATTCCAGTGTGGTGTCGAGCTTTGGGTTGCCATCTTCACAATTAGAGTACAACCCTTTTTGTGATCCTCTAACATGTGATCGAACTTCAACTTCTCCTTTTCACTTTCACATTGTCTCTTTGCATCAATAATGACCCGGCGAAGATCATCATCGGGCACATCGTCTGGTTCCCCCGTTCCAGCATCACCGTATTCAGGAGGCACATAGTTGTCATCATCCTCTTCTTCTGCGTTGTCTTTCATCATAACCCCTCTTTCTCCGTGCTTTGTCCAAACATTATAGTATGGCATAAAACCCTTCTCAAGCAAGTGGAAGTGTAGGGTTTTAGAGTTGGAGAAAGCCTTCGTATTCTCACAGACGGTACATGGACAATGCATAAAACCATTCTGCTTGTTTGTCTCAGCCGCTTCTAGAAAATTATGCAGGCCCTTAATATACTCGGAGGTGCGTCGCTCACCCTACATCCATTGTCGGTTCATCTACATGCATTATATAATAAAGTGTATTAAAAACCATTATAGAATATCATGAATAGAGAAGTGTCCAAATTAATAGAAATTCATCATCACATTAAAGCCAAAGTACAGTAGTGACCAAAATAAATACATAAAGTTCATACATAGTTCTCTTTACTGAACAACATATAGCTCTTTAGAGCATCTAATTAAAACATACATTGAAACTATGTAAAAAAATTAAATGCAACAACAAATGCGATCATAACCGCAACTAAGGTACCAATTGATCCAACAACATAATGATACCAAGCCTCACTATGAATGGCATATTTTCTAATCTTTCTAATCTTCAAGCGCATTGTATCCATCTTGATCTTGTGATCGTCGACGACATCGGCAACATGCAACTCCAATTTCATCTTCTCCTCTTCAACTCTTTGTAATTTTTCTTTCAAGTAATTGTTTTCTTTTTCAACCAAATTTAACCTCTCGACAAGAATTTCTATGTCGGTTGGAATTTCCGGTTCACATACCTCCTAGATTAAAAAAATCCATGTCACGTTGGTCAGTATAATTGTCATAAACACTAAATAAAACATATAGTTATAAAAGATAATATATACCACATCTGAATCATAGACAGGACGAGGGCCGACGGAGGTGGATACCAAAACCATCGCACTATATAATAACAAACAATAATAAAAGTAAGAAAATTACACAAGTATCTATCTAAATCATATAAGTAAGAACTTTTTTGGTGGTGTCGGCGCCGAGATCAGCGTGGGTGATCGACGGCGGTGAGGACGAGGACGGGACAGGACGAACCGCCAAACCTAGACAAATCTTGAGGAAAATGGAGCTTTGACAAGGAGCTTCAAGGGGAGAAAGCTTAAGTGTGGCTCGGGATTTCATCAAGCACCTCATGTGCATAGGAGGTGAGCTAGAGCACCACAAAGCTCTCCCACAGCCGGCCAAAAAAACAAAGCAGTGCACTACTTTGCTCGCGGGCAGGGGGCATATATAGGCTTCCCTTTGGTCCCGGTTTGTGGCTGGAGCCGGGACCAAAGGACCCCATTTGGTCCCGGTTCCATCCACAAACCATGACCAATGGTTGTGGGCCAGGAGCGAGGCCCATTGGTCCCGATTCGTGTCTGAAACCGGGGCTAAAGGGGTCAGACGAACCGGGACCAATGGCTCACGAGGCCCGGCCGGTGCCCTGGCCTCACGAACCAGGACCGATGCCCCCATGGGTCCCGGTTCGTGAGTAAACTGGGATTAATGGGCTTTTCAAGCCTGGACCAAAGCCCTGTTTTCTACTAGTGTGGTAAGACCGTGAAGGTGGACATGCCCTTCACTCGTACTCATGGGATAGCGAGATTATTGGTCAGTGTGTTACATGTGGAATATGTGCCTAATGAGGTCCCATGGACTTATGAGGGGACTGTTTATGACCTGATGGTGGAAATTGAGAAGGAATCTATTAAGGAGGTTCATGATAAAATCACAGATGTAGACATGATCGAGGAGGGTGATGGTAATGATAACCATGGGCCTCAAGGGCCTCGTGGTGCGGATCGTAAAACACCACAACTTAAAGTACAGGTAAGGCGCCCGAGACGCACACACCGAGAGGGTCGGGCACTTCTACCGCTTCGATGGCTTCTCTATGCTGTGGGTCTTTTTAGGCGATGTCGGCGCCAAGTCGCCTATGGGGTGACAGAGCTAACATTCAGGATGGAGCGGTTCCTTCTGACACACATAATAAGGATGGCCACGACACCATTATGACAACAAAGGTAGTTGGAAATTCGAGAGGGACAGTACATGAGTTGATATCTTCAACATGGGTTGGTGCTTTGTCATTTGAGCAGGTGGGAATGGAACACAAGCAGGAGGCTCGTCTGACCCGGACATCACCACCGAGACCACTGGCTCCCTTCGTTGTGTCGGTTGACGAGGCACTGGCGGACTTCGAGCAGATGGCTCGGCTATCTCCACGATCGTCGGCTTCAGCCGGCCGACATAGCCCAATGGGGGTTGCGGAGGGCACCAGGACTCTGTTAGCGGGATGTGGAGGAGTTGGCGGAGACACAGTGCACACAGTGGTTGAGGATGAGATAGTCGCGGATGCAGTTGGGACTTTGGCGGGAGGTCAAATACCGGATGCTATAACCACTAAGGAGTTCATCGCTTTCGGCGGGATTCCGGACCCGAATACCGGTGACAAACACGTCAGTCATTGGATGCAAGGCCAACCTGACACGGATGGTCTGCAGTTCGGGCGTGCTATGAGAGCCGCCAAACTTTGAGATATCAAAGCAACTACAGGTATGTCCATAAATACTAGTCATTCTATCCTCCATTTTTCTGAACATGAGATTATTGATAAAGCATGCAACTTAGGGATTTCTATGGGTAGTAATGGAAAAGAAATAGCCAAATATGTTAATTAACTATTAGGTCTAGAAACTTATAGAGCATTAGACATAGTCCGGGAATTGGCAGTTGTGAAACACATGGATGAATTATAAATTAATAACTTAGGAATTATCGCGAGACAAACCTTGTGTGAGGATCTCATACCCAAATCAGGTATAGAGGATGAGGAGGAGGAGACGGAGGAGTTGGTGTCTAAGCGGTATGTGGCTCCTCTATACCCAATATATGGTTCAGTCTTTGGGGATGGCCATGAGACTACAGCCTTGATGCAGGAGAAACCAAAATGTCCCTCGAAGAGGAAAATTTATCCTACATCAGTGATTCGTAGGAGTGCGCGAGTCAAACAAAAGAAAAAAATTATGATGAAAAATGAAAGAAATCTTTTGGAATAGTGGAGGTCTAGCGGACTTGGCTAAACGGAGGTTTCTGGTGGAGGCATCGATAGAACATAAATTAGATTTCATGGCTTTACTAGAGACTGACAGAGATAATTTCACTCCACAGTTCCTGAGTAATATTGCAGGAGGGGTCGATTTTGATTGGCTTTGCTTGCTTCCCAAGGGTCGATCTGGAGGGATACTCCATAGGGTAAAATGTGAAACTCTAGAAGTTATCAATGTAGTTTATGGTGATTTTACCGTCAAACTTCGGGTGAGGTTGAAAGATGATGGGTTTCGTTGGGCTCTGGTAGCTGTATATGGGGCAGCTCAACAAGAGTTCAAAACTAAATTTCTCTCAGATCTTGTGAGGATTTGTGGAAAGGAAGGGTTACCTACTTTAGTAGGGGGAGATTTTAATATCATTCATAGAAGAAAAGACAAAAATAATGATAATTTCGATGCTAGATGGTCATTCATGTTCAATATGATCATTGAGAGTCTCGGTCTAAGGGGGATAGACCATAGTTGTAGACAATTCACATGGGAGAATTCATTACCCATTCCAACGTATGAGAAACTAGATTGGGTACTCACCAGTGTTGAGTGGGTAATGGTATAGGCCTTACAGAGAGCCATTTCGAACCACACCCCATTTCTTGTTGACTCGGGGAGGCAACACACATGGGCAACAAAAATGTTTTTCTTTCGAATTAGGATAGTTCGAGAGAGATGGATTTTTGGACCTAGTTGCTATGGAATGGGCCAAAGAGACCGGGGGACCTCCAGAATGGATAGATGGCAAAATAAAATCATGCATTTGAGACAATTCTCAAGGGGTTGGGCCAAAAACCAGAGTGGGGTATACAAAGTGGAAAAAGAAAGACTCATTCAGCTAATCAACGAGTTAGAGTTGAAAGCTCAGTCATCCATACTTAATAGTATGGATCGGAGTACAAAGTCCGAGGCTGAGGAGAAGCTTCGTGCGTTACTTCGGGAGAAGGATATTAAGTGGGCACTAAGAGCTAAGGTATCTACAGTAGTCCAAGGGGATGAGAATACCCAATTTTTTCACATGATAGCTAATGGAAAGCACAGAAATAAAAAGATAATGTGGTTAGAATAGGATGAAGGTACAATTTTAGGTCATGAGAACCTGAAATTGTACATGTCCGATTATTATGAAAAGCTTTTTGGAGCCCCTGAAGTAAGCTCTATTTCACTAGATGATCATGTAGTAGGCGATATCCCTCAACTGAATGATGAACAGAATGAGGTACTATCTGCTCCGTTTAATGAGAAAGAGTTGTTTGACGCAATAATGCAGATGAAGCAAAACAAGGCTCCTGGTCCAGATGGCTTCCCACCTGGGTTTTATAAGAGATGTTGGCATATCATTAAGGATGATATTATGCCTATGTTTCTTGATTTGTTTGACGGGCAATTACAATTATTCCATTTAAACTTTGGAACAATCACATTGTTGCCGAGGAAGGAGGAGGTCGTCCGCATTGAGCAATTCAGGCCGATATGCTTGCTTAATGTGAGTTTTAAAATATTTACAAAGTATGCAATGAATAGGCTAACGCAGATAGATCATTCGGTTGTACAAAGCACTCAGACGGCCTTCATGCCCGGTAGACACATCCTAGAAGGGGTGGCGGTTCTACATGAAACTCTTCATGAACTTCACTCCAAGAAACTTGATGGAGTAATCTTTAAGGTAGATTTTGAAAAATCCTATGACAAGGTTAAATGTTTGTTTCTACAACAAGCCATACGTATGAAAGGATTCAACAAAGCCTGGAGGAATCAGGTGGGCTCCTTTATTCAGAAACGCGGTGTTGGGATTAAGATGAACGATGACATAGGTCATTACTTTCAAACTCATAAGGGGTTGAGATAGGGAGACTCAATGTCTCCAATATTATTCAACATTGTGCCTGACATGTTGACGGTACTCATAGGACGGGCTATAGATAACGACCTAGTTGAAGGACTGGTACCACATCTTGTTGATGGAGGAGTATCCATATTACAATATGCGGACGACACCATTATTTTCATGAAACATGACTTTGCTAAAGCCAGAAATATGAAATTGATATTATGTCTCTTTGAACAATTATCGGGTCCAAAGGTTAATACTTAAAAAAAGTGAATTGTTCTGCTTTGGAAGAGCCAAGGAAGAATAAGATGCCTATAAACAACTATTCGGTTGTGAGATGGGGTCTCTACCATTTAGTTATTTAGGTATTCCTATTCATCATCGCAAACTATCCAATAAGGAATGGAAGTTCATAAAAGATCGGTTTGAAAAAAGAATAAGTTGCTGGAAGGGCAAGGTTATGTCATATGGAGGTAGGCTTGTGCTAATTAATTCAGTACTGACAAGCTTACCTATGTTTTTGTTGTCATTCTTCGAAGTACCGGTTGGGGTACGGAAAAGACTAGACTTTTATAGATCCCGATTCCTCTCGCAAAGTGATGAGAGTAAGAAGAAATATAGACTCGCTAAATGGGATATAATTTGTAGACCCAAAGATCAAGGGGGGTTAGGGATAGAAAACCTTCAAATTAAAAACAGATATTTGTTGAGCTAATGGCTGTACAGACTATCGGTGGAGACAGAAGGCATGTGAGTAGAAATTTTACGTAATAAGTACTTACATTCCAAGACTCTAGCTCAGGTCAGCGTGAAACCAACAAATTCACCATTCTGGGATGGCTTAATGAGATTAAAATAAAGCTTTTTTCATAGGTTGGAGTTTCACATTGGGAATGGTAACTCAACCAGATTTTGCAAGGATACGTCGTTAGGGGAGACGCCTCTGGCCATCCAATATCCAGCATTATACAATATTGTGCAACAAAAGTAAGCATATGTTGCTATGATATTACAGACAATCCCTCTAAATATTCAATTTAGGAGATCTCTGGTTGGGGAAAGATGGAATGCGTGGATCCATTTAGTATGGAGGTTGATGGAAGTTCAACTTTCTGACCAACCAGATAATATCCAATGGAAGCTAACTACGAGCGGTAGCATCTCTGTCAAATCAATGTATTTAGACATGATTAATGTTGGGCCAATACCGACCTCTCCACACATCTGGAAAATAAAATTTCTTCTTAAGATTAAGATCTTTATGTGGTTTGTCCACAAAGGAGTGATTTGATGAAATATAATCTGGTTAAACGAAGATGGGTGGGTTGTTCTAGATGTTGTTTTGTAACCAGAATGAGACTATTAAACACCTCTTTCTCGAATGTCCATTGGCTAGAATTTTATGGTGAACTATTCATATAGACTTTTATATTAACCCTCCAACTAGTATGAACATGTTATTTGGGACGTGGCTAAATGGAGCGGACGTAAACTCAGTGAGACACATCCGTATAGGAATATGTGCAATGCTTTGGCCTATATGGAACTGCAGAAACGATATGTTTTTAATAGGAAGAAATTCAACAACTTTTTGTAGGTTATCTACACAGCTACAACTTGGATCCATATGTGGTCCTTTCTCACGCATACGGAGTCCAGGGAGCTTTTGGTTACTAGGTGCAACCGGTGGGAGACGGCAGCTCGGGCTATCTTCAACCAATTTGGATGGCGACACACTAATAGGCTAGGTGTTTAGTCATCATAGCCTGTTATTCTCTAGCCAGATGTGCCATGTATTTTCCTTTTTGTTCAAGTTTTGTTTTGAGATTTTAGCGGATCTTGCACTCTTGTGGACCTCTTTAAGTTAATAAAATGGATGCATGCATCATCATGATGCAGAGGCCGGGGGTGATCCTCCTTTTCAAAAAAAACACAATTTTATATATATATATATTGTATGAAAATATATTGAATGACGATTTTGGTGGTATTAATTCAGTGTTATGGATGTTAATATTTTTTTGTATGGATTTGATCAAAGTTTAAAAAGTCTG
The DNA here is from genome assembly GCA_022496015.1 of Hordeum marinum. Lineage (NCBI taxonomy): Eukaryota > Viridiplantae > Streptophyta > Magnoliopsida > Poales > Poaceae > Hordeum > Hordeum marinum. The sequence goes on from CM039675.1 coordinate 120,373,981, forward strand.
ATTTGAAAAATACTAATATATCTGAAGTAAATAAAGACGAAAGGAGTAAGGATGTACTTATTTTACACGTGTATCTTACCGGCCATGAACAATACACATGTAGGACATGAGTATATTTCCACCTGAAAACAAAACAATGAGTAGAGACATGTATTATTTATAGAGGTGCTCCTTTCAAAATAAGTGTTTTAACTCTAATACAAACAAAGTTGTAATAATGTTAAGACACCTTTTTAGAGAAGGCTAAAATGACTAGCTTTAATTTTTACTTATCCACATCTGGGCGCATGACCCACGACAACTCCATTGCCCGATGAGCGCCCCGGCGACGGCGCCTCGATCTCCCTCGGTCGCCCAGCTCTACTACGGCCAAGGCCAGATCTGGAGGCCTCACCTTGCCCTCTCTCTTCTCCATGTGAAGCTCGGCTCGGCGCACTGTCTCCTTGCCAGCCTGTGACCGCGTCCTCGTCCGCGGACGGAGATTTTTTTCATGCTGGACGCCAGCTCTATGGCTTCCTCGTTGGCTGTGCTCCCGCGTCCTCCTGCTTGGAGGTATAGGCCGGAGAATGTAAGTGTGATGTCCTCCTGCCTGGGCCACCTAAAGCCAGCAACGGCGTCCATGTGGGCGCCTCGTGCTCGCACCCCCGCCAGCTTGGTGATTCGGTCCCCTTCGTCGAGGCCCGAGACGCCCTTGTTGCCTGAAGCTACCTCCGACCTGCTGAAGGCGCCCATGGCGTAGCTCCCCACGGTGGACCATGTCCAGCTCCCTTTAGCTATCTGCACCCCTGAAGCAACTCCTTTGAAGGACATTGCCCCTACTAAGACCGTGCGGACATGCAGATCCCAATAGGGACCCCCGCCTTGCAGTGTACAGTCTCCATTGGCAATGGTCCCTCTAGCACATGTTGCTTCCTCGATGATGTTGCCACCACTAGCGCCGGCCTCCTGTGCGGCAGGATCGACCGCCTTAGGAGTCGCTAATTCGAGCATCGCTCGAGGAACCAAAGATGGGTGTGATGACAAGAAGATAATAGATAAGTTGGAGTCTCCTCCGCTTGGTTCATCTTCAATGCCGACATGCAAAAGCCCCCTGCTGCCACTATCGCTCTTGAAGCTAAGGTGGGCCGAGACCATGTTGGTCAGGGTGTCATTTCGACCAGAGCACTCCCTCCGAGCCTTCAAGGGAAGGACTTGAGCGCAGCATCGCCTTCAAGCATTGGGCTCGAGGAAGGTGCTTTTGTTGCCTTGGGTGTGGCCATCAAGTCAGTGCATGCCATGAGCCATTTAGATGCATTTGTTGTCGTTGCGCTGGTCATCGAGACAGGTTCTGTTGTGCTTGCTCTCCAGTTGCTCGCGATCACTCTCTAGCCGCTCGCACTGGCTCTCCAGTCACTCGCGCTCCTCATCAACGGAGTTGCTCCCCATTCATTCGGACTTGTCCTTCAATGACCAGAAATTGGGCTGAGGTCATGGGCCAATTGTCGTTGCCTGTGCTGGTGCCACCAAGGTCATAAACTGGATGTTGCAAGGGTTCCAATATTAGTGTCTTTTTAGTGTCAACTTTGGAGTCCTAGTTTGCCCTACTGCGCATGGAGCTTCTTCGGGAGGTTGAGCAGCTCCGCACTAAGCTTCGCGATGCTCTTGTCAAGCTTCAGGTTATGTCGGTTGTGCCTTTGCTAACTGAGCTCCAGGTTGGTTCCATTCATGAGGAGGCTGAATGCGTCTTTGGATATTTCTCTCCTCGTGCTCTGCATGCAACACCGTTTGTCCCAAAGAATGCAGTCATCACTGAGGTCGTGCCTCCAGTTCTGTAGATTTTGGCCGAGCTGCAAGAGCTTTGTGAGGAGTCATCTCTGGTGCTATCGATGGAGTGGGTCTCATTGGAGTCCTTGCCGGTGGTCATGATGCCATCACCACCACCGTCAGTCCTGTCAGTCACTGACGTGGCTTGAGACTGCATCGGTATTTCCCCAAAGAGGAAGGGATGATGCAGCATAGCTACGGTAAGTATTTCCCTCATTTATTAAACCAAGGTTATCGAACTAGTAGGAGAACCAAGCAACACTATGCAAATGGTACCTACACGCAAAGAAGAAATACTTGCAACCGACGCGTAAGAGAGGTTGTCAATCTCTCCTCGATAAAAGATAGATTGAGTTGTATGAGATTGGATAAATAGATCGCACAAGAACACAAAATAAAAGATACAAATAAAAAGTGGAGCAAGGTACTTTGGTTTTTTTGGAATAATAGATCTGAAAACAAATACGGAAAAAGATAGATCAGAAAGCAATATATTAAAAGGATAGACCCGGGGGTCGTAGATTTCACTAGTGGCTTATCTCAAGAAAATAGCACACGGTGGGTAAAAAATTACTGTTGGTCAATTGATAGAAGATCAAATAATCATGACGATATCCAACCCAATGATCAACATATAGGCATCACGTCCAAGATTAGAAGACCGAAATAATTCTGCATCTACTACTATTACTCCACACATCTACTACTATCCAACATGCATCTAGTGTATTAAGTTCATGGAGAAACGGAGTAATGAAATAAGAACGATAATTTGATGTAGACAAGATCTATTCATGTAGTAATAGACCCCATCTTGTTATCCTTAATAGCAACGATACATGTGTGTCTCACTGCCCCTTCTATCACTGGGAGAGGACACTTCAAGATCGAACCCATCACAAAGCACCTCTTCCCACGACAAGAAAAATTGATCTAGTTGGCCTAACTAAACCAAAGATTTGAATAAAAAATACGAGGCTATAAATAATCATGCATCTAAGAGATCAAAGATGACTCAAATAATATTCATTGATACAAACTCATCATGAACTCAAACTTCATTAGATCCCAACAAACACACCGCAAAAAGTCATTGCATCAAATAGATCTCCAAGAGACCATTGTATTGAGAATCAAAAGAGAGAGGGAGAGAGAGAGGAAGCCATCAGGTACTGCCTACGGACCCGTAGGTCTATGGTGGACTACTCACGCATCATTGGAGAGGCACCCATGAGGATGTTGAACCCCTCTCTGATGGTGTTAGATTGGATCTCGTGGTTCTGAAACTTGCAGCGGTTAGAATTGTGTTCCGTCGACTCCTCTAGGGTTTCTAGAATTTCTGGGTATTTATAGAGCTGAGAGGCGCCAGAGGAGACCTCATGAGCCTCACAACCCATCAGGGCACGCCTGGGGCCTCTAGCACGCCCTGGTGTCTTGTGGGCCTTGTGGGCCTCCTCCCAGGTGCCTCCTTGTCTTCCAAGTTGTCTTCTGGTCCAAAAAAATCTCCAAAAAGTTTCGTGGCAATTGGACTCCGTTTGGTATTGATATTCTACGAAGTAAAAAAACAAGCAAAAAACATCAACTGGCACCGGGCACTATGTCAATAGGTTAGTCCCAAAAAATGATAATATAACAACATGATAATATAACAACATGGAACAATAAAAAATAATAGATACGTTGGAGACGTATCAACATCCCCAAGATTAATTCCTGCTCATCCTCGAGTAGGTAAATGATAAAAACAGAATTTTTGATGTGGAATGCTGCATAACATGTTCATCACATATTATTTTCTTTTGTAACGTGGACATTTGGACTTTTACATGATTCAAAGTAGGGACAATTGATTTTATGCCCCTAGTTGGGTCACACTCGGCAGGTTTACCACTAGTTTCCGAACACACTCGTTCCCGCCCAAACCACGCCGCTTCTCTTATGCTTTTGCCCTTTGACCGTTTGACCGTCACTTTGGAAACTTCATAGAAAATGCATACTAACTCAGAAAAATTCAAATAAGATATTAGAATGTTTATAAGAACATCACCTATATGTGCATGCAATTTTGCATTCTTGACAAAAATGTTGGAAAGTCCCCATCGCAGATGACAGCTAAAACTCAAATGGGGACTTTCCAACATTTTTGTCATGAATGTGAATGGCATGCACATATAGGTGATGTTTCTTTGAACATTTTGATACCTTATTTGAATTTTTTTCGAGTTAGTGTGAATTTTTTATGAAGTTTTCAAAATGATGGTCACACGGTCAAAGGGCAAAAGCATAAGAGGAGCGAAGTGACTTGGGCAGAACCGAGTGTTTTTGGAAATTAGGGGTAAAACTACCGAGTAAGACGCAACTAAGGGTACCAAATTAATTATGCCTTCAAAGTAATAGTCTAGTTTTTACATGAAGACTTTAATACTCAAGCATACCAACAAGCAACCATGTCTTTCAAAATATCAACACTAAAGAAAGTTATCCCTAGCTCATCATGCTCAATCATTGATCCATTCATGAAACACACTTGAATATTAGCTACACCCAATGCACAAGTATGATCATAGTGCCCCCTAGTTGGTGCTTTATAAGAGAAGATGGAGACTCAAATAAAAGTAAAAATTGCATAAAGTAAATAGATAGGCCCTTCGCGCAGGGGAGTAGGGATTTATAGAGGTGCTAAAGCTCAAAGCTTAAATTGAGAGAGAAAACTATTTTGGGTGGCATGCCATTCCTGTCAATGAAAACGACCGTGAATTTTCAATACTCTCCAAGCTAGATATATCATAGGCGGTTCCCAAACACAAAATAAAGTTTAGTCCTTTTCCCACCATTCTTTCATAATCCATGGCTAGCCATATCCACAGGTACCTTCCATACCAACACTTTCCAATGAATTTATTATTTCACAACGCAAAGTAAATTTACTTTTCATTTTGGGCATGGGCATCCCTATTATCGTTGTACTCTCATGCAATGATAAGTGAATAAACACTCTTCTTAAGAATAACACATATAGCATGGAAAAATATCGGCCACCCCCTACTGCTTCATGAGCGGCACGAGCACACAAAAAGGATATCCATTTTGAAAATTAGATATGTCACATACAAATTTTCTTGGAACAACACGAAAATAACGCGTATAGGTAGGTATGGTGGACTCATATGGCAAAATGGGTGTAAGGATTTTGGATGCACAAATACTATTTCTACTTAGTACAAGTGGAGGCTAGAAAATAGACTGACAAGCAACCAACCAAGATACAAAAATTCTCATAAACGGGTATTAAGCATAACTAACATTGAATAATGCACCATAAGTAGGATGTAATTTCATTGCATAACTATTAAATTTCGTGCTTGCATAGGGAATCACAAACCTTAACACCAATATTCTTACTAAAGCATAATTACTCATTAACATGACTCACATATTACTATCATCATGTCTCAAAACTATTACAAGGAATCAAGTTTAATTTTTCCAATGATCTTCATGAAAGTTTTATTATATACCTCTTGAATATCTATCACTTTAGGACAAGTTTCATATATTGACACTACTTTTGACAAGCTCAAATAAATTTAAGTGAAGAACATGAGCATACAAATTTCATCTCTCAAAATAATATAAGTGAAGCAAGAGATAATTTCTTAAAAATTTACTAAAAATAATCTAAGTGAAGCATGAGAGTATTTATTCAAAAATTTAAAGCATGATGTGCTCAAAAACATATAAGTGAGGCACTAGAGCAATTCCATAGCTCAAAAAATTTAAGTGAAGCATATAGAGCAATTCTAAAAAATCATAGCATAATTTCAGATCTCTCAAATAGGTGTGTACAACAAGGATAATTGTGACAAACTAAAAATCAAATCAAGAAAATACTCATATAATACAAGACTCTCCAAGAAAAACTCATCATATGTGATGAATAAAAATATAACTCCAAGTAAAATATCGATGGTCGTTAACAGAAAGAGGGTATGCCACTCGGGGCATCCCCAAGCTTAGTTGACTGTTTCTCCTTGGATATTATCTTGGGATCCCATTACATCCCCAAGCTTAGGCTATTTTCACTCCTCATTCCTTCATCCATCGTGATCTCACCCAAAACTTGAAAACTTCAATAACACAAAACTTAACAAAACCTTCGTGAGATCCGTTAGTATAATAAAGCAAATCACCGCTCTAAGTATTGTTGACAAAACCATTAATATTTTATTATTTAATTATATATACTGTATTTTAACTTTACCATGGCTTATACCCTCCAATACAAACCGTAGATTCATCAAAATAAGCACACAATGCAACTAAAACAGAATATGTCAAAAACAGAACCATCTGTAGTATTCTGTACTTTAACCATACTTCTATAACTCCAAAATATTTGAAAACTTAGGACAACGTCTGAAGTTCTTATATAAATCTTGTGTAAGAAATTCAGAATTTTTGGCACTTCTGTGATTATTGAAACTTTCTCCTGCTGGACGCAAAAGTTTCTGTTTTTCAACTAGATCAAATCAACTATCACCCAACATGATCCTAAAGGCTTTACTTGGCACAAACACTAACTAAAACATAAAAACACAATCATAACATTAACATAATTGTTTCAACACTCAAGAACAAAAATAAAAAGGTAAAAAATAAATTTTATTCATTGGGTTGCCTCCCAACAAGCGCCATCGTTTTTCGTCCCTAGCTAGGCATAAAGCATAGATTCAAGTGACATCATATTTCTTCTTATTTTCCATAGATGTATTTTTGTAAAGAGGTTTTAAAAATATAACTTGAAACACATTATCCATAGAAATCTTAGCACTATCAAGTTGTCCATCTATGTACCCACTTTGATTCCCGACCACAATCCAAGAATATTGTTGATTAACATCATTGAAAACTTGTTGGATCATATCTAAAACAGGGATTTTCTTTTTAAGTTTCTCTTCAAAAAATTGATTATTTCCAAGAAGATGTCTCAAAATGTGGTCACTATAGAAAAGGATCTCATATATTACCAGTTTTTCATGGCTCTTACCCAAAAGAAATTTGCATAGCTTCTCGTACTATGTGAGCAAATTCATTCATAAGAACAAGGGTAGCTAAGTTTTTCGCTTTGGGATCCTTTATAATGGGTAGCTCATAAAACAATCTTTGCAAGGTAGGATGGGTGTGGATAAACATAATTTTGAGTTTCAAAACTAGTGCTGAAATAGCTTCCGCATAAGTTTTAGTTCTTGTAAGTATAGGAGCATCATCAAAGTTAAATTTCCAACCCAATTGAAGAATTATTGGATAGTTTCTTTTCCTATAACGTTCCCTTGCCCCAAAACAAAAATTTAACATCCAGATTACCAAAACGTCCAATTTTAGGACTCCTGCCATCATCTGTTTCTGCCATACCAAAATCACTCATGATGACAAGCAAACAAAAGATCGAACGGGAAAAGGCAAACGAAAAAGCGGGCAAATAAAACGGCATTTTTTTGTAAAGTGGGGGAATGAAAATGAGCGTAAAATGTAAAATAATGTAAATTGCAAGGATATGATATTCGTGATTAGGAACCTGATAGATGTTGATGATGTCTCCATGGCAAAGATGCTAGAAATTGCTTTGACGCGGTTGAGACTGTGTCAGAATTTCCCCAAAGAGGAATGGATGATGCACCACAGCTACGGTAAGTATTTCCCTCATTTATGAAACCAAGGTTATCAAACCAGTAGGAGAACCAAGCAGCACTATGTAAATGGTACCAGCACAAAAAGAACAAATACTTGCAACCCGACACATAAGAGAGGTTGTCAATCTCTCCTCGGTAAAAGATAGATTGGTTTGTATGAGATTGGATAAATAGATCGCACGAGAACACAAAATAAAAGATGCAAGTAAAAAGTGCAGCAAGGTATTTTTGGGTTTTTGGAATAATAGATCTGAAAACAAATGCGGAAAAAGATAGATCGGAAAGCAATATATTAAAAGGATAGACCCGGGGGGCATAGATTTCACTAGTGGCTTCTCTCAAGAAAATAGCACATGGTGGGTAAACAAATTACTGTTGGGAAATTGATACAAGATCAAATAATCATGACGATATCCAATGCAACGATCAACATATAGGCATCACATCCAAGATTAGTACACCGAAATGATTCTGTATCTACTTCCATTACTACACACATCGACCGCTATCCAGCATGCATCTAGTATATTAAGTTCATGGGAAAATGGAGTAATGCAATAAGAACGATGACATGATGTAGAAAAGATCTATTCATGTAGGAATATACCACATCTTGTTATCCTTAATAGCAACGATACATGTGTGCCTCGCTACCCCTTTTGTCACTGGGAGAGGACACAAAGCAAGATCGAACCCATCACAAAACACCTCTTCCCATGGCAATAAAAATCGATCTAGTTGTCCTAACAAAACCAAAAATCCAAAGAAAAAATACGAGGATATAAATAATCATGCATATAAGAGATCAAAGAATACTCGAATAATATTCATGGATAGAAACTGCTCACGAACTCAAACTTCATCGGATCCCAAGAAACAAACCGCAACAATCATTACATCAAATAGATCTCCAAGAGACCATTGTATTGAGAATCAAAAGAGAGAGAGGAAGCCATCTAGCTGCTGCCTATGGACCAGTAGGTCTATGGTTGACTACTCACGCATCATCGGAGAGGCACCCATGAGGGTGATGAACCCCTCTATGATGGTGTTAGATTGGATCTCATGGTTCTGGAACTTACGGTGACTGGAATTGTGTTTCGTCGAGTCCTCTTTGGTTTCTGGAATTTCTTGGTATTTATAGAGCTGACAGGTGGAGTAGGAGACCCCTGTGGGCCTCACAACCCATCATGCACGCCTCGGGCCTCTAGCGCACCCTGGTGTCTTGTGGGCCCCACGAGCCTCCCCCAGGTGCTTGCTTGGCTCCCAAGTTGCCTTCTAGTCCCAAAAAAATCTCCGAAAAGTTTTGTGGCAATTGGACTCCGTTTGTGTTACTGTATCTCGTGCCCCTTAGTGATTTTGGTGTATTGAAGACTTATAGGTTAAGGTACTAATGTGTTTGTGAGTGTACACAGGCTCTATAAGTCGATGAGGAGTTTGATATATTCGGAGATTATCGACCCCTAAAAATGTATGTCTTCAAGTGAAGACTTTGTGAAGACTTTGTGAAGACTTTGAAAATAAAGAAGTTGGTGTGACCTTGAAGATATGAACGAGAAATATGAAGCGTGAAGATTTTTGTTTTCGTAGTTTCATTTCCTTTATTTGAGTCATAGGAAACACCGTACTGTTAAAGGGGGCCGAAGTAATACTAAGGAAAGTTTCCAACTGATGCTCAACTCAAAATCCTCAACCTATACAATCCTTCGAGTGAAGACTTTGGAAATCTCTTACGATTCACACAAGTTCTTCAGTGACAGAGACGAAGTTCTTCTGGTCTCTGAGGAAATTGATCTGACTGAGGAGTTAGGATTTCGCCAGTGCGAATTGCCTACAAGTGAGGAACATGATAAGCTGAGGACTTTCATAGTTCGAAATTTCGACCGTTGCTGTGCTTAGCGCCAGCTGTCCCCAATCATTCTTATCCACATAACGGTCATACCATTGGGGGCATTTATGTCTTATCATGTCGGGTTGCACCCTGGCTATAAATAGCCACCCCCACAACCACTAGCTGGTTGGCTGCTCCGAGAGAAAACTGACACTTGTCAATTGAGAGCATCCCATCCTCCGAGGACTTTGAGTGAAAATCATCAGTGAGGAAAAACCCACAACCAAACCACCAAACCCAAAGTGATTGAGCATCACTGAAGAAATTCCTATGTGGAACCGACGCTTGTTACCTTTGAGGACTGTGCATCCTGCAGACGGTTAGGCGTCATGGTCTAGTGCTCCTGCAGTCAATTGGGGATCAGGAAGTGACCTTGTCTAGAGCATCCAACAGTAAATTGTGGATCGCCGGGTGACCAGTTTGTGAGGGTTTTGTAAGTCTACCCTGAAGACTTACCCTGAGTGTTGGGCGAGGACTGTGTGACCTTAGCTCAAGGAGAATACGGTAAGGACTGTGTGTCCTGGGACTATGTGTCCTCTAGTTTAAATACCAGGCCGCTCCAAACTAGATGTATGACTGTCACAACAGTTGGAATTGGGTCATCAAACCATTGTCTTCATCAAACTACCTGGTTCTATTTCCTCAACCCTTTCATTTCCTCGTATAACTGTTGATGAAATTGAACTTTACTGTTTGAAGAATTTGTCTGAAGACTTTCACAATTTCCTCACCTCAAATTCTTCAAGTTACCTTGTTCCTCACTTGCTTATCATGTATCACATTACTTGTACTCTGTGCATGTTTCATTTCATCATGATGACTATGCTGTCGCTATGTTCCTCATGCACTTGAGTACTTATTCCACTGCTAGTTATTCATCACATTTCAAATTCCTCAAAGTTGAAATTCCTCAAGTGATGAATTTGTAAAAATCGCCTATTCACCCCCCCTCTAGTCGATATAACGCACTTTCAATTAGTATCAGAGCAGGTACTCCCTCGCTCTGTGTGATTTTGGTTTAACCACCTAGAGTTCTAGTTATGTTGACTGCAGTTATGATCATTGTTTCCGCGGGGTGTCCTACCTTCGATGGGACAGACTACCCCTACTGGAAGAACAAGATGCGTATGCACCTTGAAGCTATTGACAACGATCTCTGGTACATTGTGGAAAGTGGTGTGCCCTCTGTCACTCCCACTGTTACTACTGCTGATGTGAAGAGATTAAAGCAACTCAATTCTCAAGCAAAGAATATCATCTATGGCCATTTGAGCAAAGGTCAGTATGGCAGAGTGAGTGCTTTGGAGACTGCCAAGCTTATCTGGTATGGGCTGTCCAAAGTCAACAAAGGTGTTTCCACTCAACGTGACTCTCGTGTTGATGTTCTTCGCAATCTCTTCAAGTGCTTCAAGAGGCTTGACAATGAAAATGTTCAGCAAACATTTAATCGTCTCACTGATATCTCCAATGAGCTTCAAGCACTGGGTGCCACCGATATCACTGACCATGAAGTGGTGAAGAAACTGCTAAGATCTCTTGACTCCTCATTTGATACTCTGGCTTTGATGATTCAAGAACGTGGAGACTACAAATCACTTGACACTGCTGATATTCTTGAGAGACTCAATACTCATGAATTCCAACAAGCTGGGAAGAGAGACCTCTACGGGGCAAGCTATGGAAGATCTCGTGCTCTGAAGGCAAAAGCAATATCCTCATCTGAAGAAGAAGATTCTGACAGCAGCCTTGGTGATCCTGAAGAACTAAGTCAGGAACTAGCAATGCTTGTGAGAAAATTCCAGAAGTTCTCAAGGAAAGGTGGATTTGGAAAGTCATCAAAAAGTGGTTTGAGGAAATCAGATTCCTCAGAAGACTACAAGAAAAGGACTTGTCATCATTGCAAGAAGCATGGTCACTTTATCTCTGACTGTCCTCTCTGGGAAAAAGATTCAAAGAAGAAGAAGAAATACAAGGATGATAGTTCTGATGACTCAAAGAAAAAGAAGAAATCTTCAAAGTCCTCATCTGCAAAATCCTCATCTTCAAAGTCCTCAAAGCACAAGAAGAATGGTTCCAGAAAGGCTCGAGCATTCATCGGCAAGGAAATGGATTCTGAGGAAGAATATGAAGAAGAGGAAGAATCTGAGGAGGAATTAGAATCCGGTGTCGCTAGCCTTGCTATCGTTACTGCTTTCGTCAGCAAGTACATCTTCAATGATGAAGAATATGACTACTCCAACGACTCTGACGTCAGTAATGATGATTATGCTCCCACCTATTGCTTCATGGAAAAGGGCTCGAAGGTACACAAACATCATTCCTCATCTGAATCAAGTGAAGGTGAATCTGATGAATATGTGAAACCTAGATATTCTAAACTTGTAAAAATTGCCACTAAGCAACAAAGTGCACTTGAAAAGCTTCAGAAAATGCTAGACAAAAGCGATGATCTATTGAACTATGAAGTGGATCGGACTCAAATTCTGCCTAACGATCTCAAAAGTCTTCAGACAAAGTATGACAACCTTCAGAGTCATCATAACGGCCTCTTAGCCGATCATGAGAAGCTTTCTTATGAATTTCTTCAAAGAAATCAAGATCTTGAGAAACTGAGGGTGTCACATGAGGATCTCCAAAGGGAAAACGATTCCTTACTGGCTCAACAGATCAGTACCGCTCAGGAAGAATTTGTTCCACCTTGTTTGAAATGCATCGAACGTGAAACTGCTTATTCTTCATCTGAATGTTCAAATGCTTCTATTGCTGCAATTTCTTCAACTATTCCTGTGGTCTCAAATTCCTCATCTGAGGATACCACAAGTATCACTGATGACAATGCAGGGTTGAAGGAATTGTATGTGACAGGCATATACAAAAGTCTCAAAGGGCATCAAACCCTTTGCGATGTCCTCAAAAAGTAGATTCTGAACAGGAACCCTAGGTAAGAGGGTATTGCCTTTGTGAGGAAACTCAACGCTGATGGATCCTACTGGACACCTGTGTAGTACCCCAAAACCTCATGGGTTGCTGCGAAAGGACCTCCTGTAGATCCATCCACTTTATCTGGCTTTACGTGTGAAACTTTATATTTCTCTTATGAGTCACTTGACTCGAACTAAAAATTCTTCAAAAATCAGAAAGGTGAAGTATTTGCTAGATTTGTTGGAACTAACTGCAGGAATGGCTCTCCTATGAAGAAAAATCTGGGTTCCCAAGAGCTACCTTCAAAATCTTCAAGTGAATGTCCTCACAACACCATTCATGAAGAATAGGAACCCCAGATCAAAGTCCTCACTTGGACCAAATTTCTCAAACGGTCAAAAATATCATTCTCATGCTAATACTTCTGTTTCGCAGGAAAAATCTAAGAGTTATGAATATGTGCATTATTATTCAAACCATTATGTTCATAAGTCCTCGAAGAATTTCTCTGCTTATTCATTTGAGTACTCTAATCTTCGTCTTGCAAAATGAAGCGCACTTGCTTCAATGCCTCCTTTCTCACATAGTGCTCGAAGAATGATTAACTCTTTGCCACCCCTCCAGATGTGGGTGGTAAAGAAATTGAAATAATTTCTTATGCAGGGTCAAGTCTCCAGATGAAACTGAACATCTGATGAACTTGCTGGAGACCTGAGGAAATGCCTGAAAGGACGCAAGCTAACCATGATGAAATGAATTCCTCATTTCTCACATCCTCACACTCCTTGCTTACTATCTTGTGTGATGAAATCCTATCTGATGAAATTGATGTCATATTCTTCACTCTGAAGCATATGAGTTCGTAAGTTGTACTAATTCATCTGCAGGATGATACTCCAAAAGCTACTGAGTGGGTCCTCGATAGTGGATGCATAAACCACATGATGGGTGACAAGAATCTACTGATGAATTTGCCACTCAGTCCTTCTCCTCTGAAGCATATCACCTACGCAGACAAAGGAAAAAAGCAAGGTATTGGGACTTGGTAAGGTTGCTATCTCAAAGGACCGAACCATGGATAAGGTGATGCTTGTTGAATCCCTTGGGTTCAACCTTATGTCTGTCTCAATGCTTTGTGATCTTGATATGGTCGTCGTATTTGGAAAATATCATTGTGTTGTCATCATGGAATCTGAAAATTCCAAAGTCTTCGAAGGCTTTAGGAGAGGAGACTTGTATATTGTTGATTTCTCTACAGGTCCTCAACCCGCCACTTGCTTACTTGCAAAGTCTTCAGAAGGTTGGTTGTGGCATCAACAACTTGGACATGCGGGTATGAGGAACTTGCACACGCTCGTGAAGAAAAAGCACGTCATTCGCATCGAGGGTGTCAAATTCCTCAAGGACCATCTCTGCGGTGCATGTGAATCTGGGAAGATGACCAGATCCAACCATCCCTCAAAGACAATCATGACCATGACACGACCCTTTGAATTGCTTCACATGGATCTCTTTGGACCCACTCATTACTCCATACTAACAAATGCTTCAAGTTTGTATAGCTTTGCCATTGTTGATGATTACTCTCGTTACACCTGGCTGCATATTATTCTGTACAAAAATGAAGTGCAGGATGTCTTCAGATGATTTGCTTCAAGGGCCTCCACCAACTTCGGCATCAAGATCAAGCATATCAGGAGTGATAATGGGACTGAATTCAAGAACACTAATCTTGATGAATATCTTGATGAACTTGGTATTACTCATGAGTTATCTGCCCCTTATACTCCTCAACAGAATGGCATCGTGGAGTGTAAGAACAGGACTCTCGTTGAGATGGCACGCACCATGCTTGATGAATACAAAACTCGTCGTCGCTTCTGGCCTGAGGCAATTGATACTACATGCCACATCATCAACAGGGTATATCTTCACAAATTCTTCAAGAAGACTTCATATGAACTTATGACTGGCAACAAACCCAATGTAAGTTATCTTAAAAGTCTTTGGTGCAAAATGCTGGATCAAAGATCCTCACCATAATTATAAGTTTGCACTGAAAGCACATGAAGGTTTTATGCTTGGTTACGGAAAGGACTCGCACACCTACAAAGTCTTCAACACCTATCATCACAAGGTTGTTGAAATTGTAGATGTGCGGTTCGATAAAACTAATGGCTCGCAAAGAGAGCACCTGCCTTCTGTGTTAGATGAACAGTATCCTGAGGAATCCATCAAGCTGAAGGCAACTAAAGATATCATACCCACTAAGGAAGTCATTCCAATGAATCAAAACACTCATGTTGATACACCTGAAGAAAATGGTGCTAATGAAAATCCTCAGCCACGTCAACCTGCTCATCCAAGAGTTGCAAATGAAGTACAAATTGACAAAATCATCGATGACATCAATGCACCAGGTCCCCTCACTCGCTCAAAAGCTTCACATTTGACTAACTTTTGTGGGCACTTTGCCTTTGTCTCTATCATAGAGCCCACCAAAGTTGATGAAGCATTCAAGGAGCCTGAGTGGATTCAAGCTATGCAAGAGGAATTGCATCAATTCAAGCTCAACAATGTGTGGGAACTTGTCAAGCAACCAGATCGTCGCAAACATAACATCAGAGGTACCAAGTGGATCTACCGCAACAAGCAAGATGAAAATGGCCTTGTGGCGAGGAATAAGGCTCGACTTGGAGCTCAAGGCTACACACAGGTTGAAGGAATTGACTTTGATGAAATGTTTGCACCTGTTGCTAGACTTGAAGCTATTCTCATATTACTTGCTTACGCTAACCATCATAATATCATCTTATATCAAATGGATGTGAAAAGTGCATTCCTCAATGGTAAGCTTGAGGAAGAAGTATATGTTGCTCAACCCCCAGGATTGAAGACCCTAAGCATCCTGACAAAGTCCTCAGACTAAACAAGGCCCTCTATGGCCTCAAGAAGCCCCCCCGGGCATGGTACGACACTCTGAAGGAATTCCTCATGAAGAAAGGCTTCAAACCCGGTTCACTCGACCCCAATCTTTTCACAAAATCCTATGATAATGAACTGTTCATATGCCAAATATACGTGGATGATATTATCTTTGGTTGTACTGACAAACGTTACAGTGATGAATTTGCCTATATGATGAGTGAAGAATATCAAATGTCTAGGATGGGAGAGTTGAAATTCTTCTTAGGTCTTCAAATTCGTCAACAAGACAATGGCATCTTCATCTCTCAAGAGAAATACCTCAAAGATGTTCTGAGAAAATTTGACATGCAAGATTGCAAAGGCGTCAAAACTCCAATGCCTTGAAAAGGCCACCTCTGCACTGATCAAAATGGTACAGATTTTGAACAGAAGGTATACCGCTCCATGATTGGTTCATTATTGTATCTATGTGCATCTAGGCCAGATATTATGCTAAGTGTTTGGATGTGTGCCCGATTCCAAGCAACACTGAAGGAATCACACCATAAGGCTGTGAAACATATTCTTCGATACTTAGCTCACACACCAACACTAGGATTATGGTATCCCAAGGGCTCAAATCTTCACCTCGTCGGATACTTTGATGCTGACTATGCTGGAGATCGTGTGGATCGCAAGTCAACCTAAGGCACATGTCATTTCCTCGGACGATCCTTAGTATGTTGGTCCTCGAAGAAGCAGAACTGCGTTTCACTCTCTACTGCTGAAGCTGAGTACATTGCTGCCAGTTCATGTTGTGCTCAGTTACTATGGATGAAGCAAACCCTCAAGGACTACGACATCAAGTTGAAGAATGTGCCTCTCTACTGTGACAACGAGAGTGCCATCAAGATTGCATACAACCCAGTTCAGCACTCAAAGACCAAGCACATCTAGATTCGTCAACACTTTCTTCGAGGTCATGTACTCAAGGGCGACATCTCCATCGACCACATTCCCACTGAAGAACAACTGGCCGATATCTTCACAAAGCCCTTGGATGAAAAGAGATTTTGCAAGTTGCGATGTGAGCTAAATATCTTAGAATCTTCGAATGTTCTTTGAAAAAGGACACACTTCCTAACACTCATGCAAAATTGATGACTTAGACGTGCAGCACACGAAGTAACGTTTTTCTTCAATCAATGAAGAATAACCCTCCAAGTGTGAAGAAATTAATGAAGAATTTGATTCTCAGAACCCTACGACAATTGTACGCGGTGTCTGAAATCGTCATTCTTATACGGTGGGTCACGCCACCAACTAAAGTTGAAATTCTTCAAGATTGAGTTATTCATCATTTTTGCAAATTCTTCAAATTATCAAATTCCTCAAATTTGCAAATTCCTCAAGTTTTCAAATTCCTCAACTTTTCAAATTCTTCAAACTTTGAAATTCATGTTCTTCATTGACTATATATATATATTTGAGTTTTCAATGTCCTCAACAACATTCACTTATTGCTAATTCTTCAAGTTGATTTTCTTCTAAGTGAATGCGATCGCACCCTTTCCCCCTCTATGCTAAAGTCAACCCAGTTTGTTCACAAATTCTTCATATGCGTTCTACTTTGAAACTCGTTCAAAGTCTTCACTATGTCCTTGACAGCTGAAGAATTTGCGAACGGAAGATTTGAAATTTTCACTATCAAAATTTTCATCGGTTCCCGCTCAAACGATTCCGATTCCCGTGCCTGGATAATCCATGATCCCCCACTATCGCCACCTCTAAGTACGTGGGTGACACCTGTCGCGTGGAGAGCAAGGGTCAGGGGAAATCTTGTCCAAAATCTTCAAGCCGATTGGTTTTCACTCCCTCTATAAATACCCCCTCCCCTTCAACTGTACTCGGTTACTCCTTATCTCATCCCTCTCCCGAGCTCCAACCTAGCGCCGCCGCTAAAGTCATCGTCGCCGGTGAGGAAGAGCTTCACTGCCTCGACCTTGTTGTCGTCATACTCACATCGGCCGCGGAAGTCCTCACCCCGCCACCGCTGTAGCTGTCTCCCTCTGCCAAGCTAGGGCGTGGGAGATCTGAACGGATGAACATCCCAATCTCATCTCTTGTTCGTCGTGTTCTTCACCAGGGTAAATAAAATTTATTTTTACAGCCTTTGTTTGATCTTCAAATGCTCTTCGTATTCCTCAAAAGGTGTTTATTCTTCATGAACCTTATACTAAAGCACCTTACATCTTCTCATACTTAATGATTTTCCCTAAGTAATGATTTTCTTCAAGATTCCTCAATTGTGTGAATTCTCAAAATTTGCACAACTCTGGAACCTGAGACAAAGAACACTTAGTAAAATTCCTCAAGACACTCACGATCAAATTCCTCACACCAATTTTTTTTAAAAATTGACAACGCATATGACCTCTTCAAATTCCTCTATTCACAGCTACAACATGTCCGCTGATGAATCACTAGGTTCTCATTAACTTAACTCATTTGCAGAGCTCCTTAAGGAAATACTGTGTACTTCTTCAGAGTCCTCAAGAGTTCAAATTCCTCAAGTGAAGAAAATGGTTGATGGAAAGAAACCTCAGAAAGGTAGCAAGAAGCCATATGTGCACACTGCCTTTGAGATCCCAAAGGATGTGTATGATGAATACTGCACACCTAATGAAGAAACACATGGGAAAGAGACGACCAAGCAGAGAAAAATCCATCTGCAAAAGATTGAGAGGAGATGGGCAAAGGAATGGAGGGAATATCGTTATGTAACCCCAAAGTACATGATGAAATTTGCAGTGAAACCACAATGCAGCAGGCCTCCTCTAGCTCAGAATCAAATCGTTGATCCCACAACCCTCAAGACTGGTGAGGACTTTCCTCATCTATGGGAGAAGCAGCAAGCCAAGGTGGCAAGGAAAGCCAAAGAGGCTATGAAGAAATTTAATGAGGATTCTGCTGCTGCTGCCCCTGCCGTAGCCTCTGCAAGTGCTCCGAAGAAAATGATGCTGAAGATATCTTCTTTGAAGAAAAGTTCTTCAACATCAAAACCTTCACAGCAAATTCCTCAAGGTCAAAGGCCTCGGCCAACAAAGTCTTCTGCTCCTGGAATAGTTGCTGCTCAGTCTTCTGCGACAGCTACAAAGTCCTCAACCCCAGAGCATCTGGCAACATGCAAAAGGACTAAAGGTTTCTCCAGAGTTCCAAAGATCACGACAAGTCCCTCCACCACTGTAAAGTCTTCAACCAGCCCCTCTGTGCTGATGCTGAAGAAAACTACTGGACGAGGTAAAATACCAAGTCCTCACACAAGCAAGGCTGTGGTGACAATACCCTCAGGTTCTTCAGAGGGTGATGATGATGATGATGAAACTGATGATGAGGAATTGGAAGAAATCATCACACAAAGTCAGCAAAGGGCTGCTATTGCAAAAGGCAGTTCTGTCCCTCTTCTATTGGATCCCAAAACGATCCTCAACTTCATCGATATATGGCATGAAGACCCAAGCACCCCACTTTCTTCACTAAAACTGCCTTTTGGAGTGGATCATGTACTCACCCACTTCATCTCTGAAGAAAAGTGGAAGAGAGAACAAGCTTTCAGAGCAAGGAGGAATAGATCTTGCAAAGAAAAGTTTCTGCGAGATAATGTGATGAACTTGACTCCAAAACAGCTAGTCACAGTTCAGTCTGAGATTCGTACTCTCTCTGAGGATCAAGAGAGGTTTGATGCAGAATGGAAAGGAACAAAGGTCAGATTCGTCAGGGCTGCTCAAGCTGTAGTGAAGGATCACAACTCTAGGGTTGCAGCTCGATCACAACCACAAAAGCCTCAGTCTGATGAAACTCCTCAGACTACAGATGAAATTCCTCAAGCTGCTGATGAAATAGCTCAGCCTGATGAAACTGCTAATGAAAATGCTTCTGCACCAGAAGCAACTACAAGTGCTCTTGAGGAAACTCAGACCACTGATGATCATGCCAGGACAACCTCCATTGTTGTGCCTAAAGAAACTGATAGGCCAGCTGAAGACTCTGTTGCGCCTGAAGAAACTGAACCCACCAGGGCGGCTGCATCAGTTGTTCCTGAAGAAACTGAAACTGCTGAGGAAAAGACCCTCAAAAGAAAAGCATCAACTTCAGAAGCCCCATCTTTGAACAAGTTGAAGACTTTGTCAAGTTCTTAAACGAGACCAATTGATGCAACTCCAATTTCCTCAGCACCTGCCTACGCTATTGTGCCACTTGGGGTGGAGTACGTCATCCCAGAAGAAGACAAAAATCATTCTGCTGCTTCTACAAAGCAGATTGATGAAGAAATTGTTGTTGAAGATACTACTTCAACCCCCAAGGTATCATTGCCCTAGCTTCAGTTAACTGCTGAGGAAGATGGTGTAGAAGAAATACATGAAGAATCTGCAAATCTGAATATTCAAGTCAGTGAAGAAATTCCAACTGCAATAGCTGATATTCTTGATGCGCCTATCGCAGCTGAGGAACCTGTCCTTCAAATTACTCAGTCTCAAGTTCCTCCCATGCCAAAGGAGATCAAGGGCCGCTTCAAGCCAAATCTTCAACCAAAGCCAAAGATGCCATTCAAAGGCTCAGCGCGCCCCAAATTCCTCAAAAGAAATTTCTTCAATGAGCGCATGTTCTTCACAGGTCCAAATCCCTATGACTTTGCAAGGGCAGGACGCAACAGATTCTGGACGACAACATAACTCAACTACTATGCATCCGTTCTGTTTGAGAAGAAGAGAGTCTTCGAGCACCACCAAATTCCTCGTGCTGACATGGAAACCCTTCCATCATTCACACCGGTGCTCCAAGTTCTTCATGATGCAGACATTCTTCCATTCTGTGTCGACATATGCGAATGGAATGAAGAACTTATTCTTCAGTTCTATGACACGTTGCATATCAGCGGAAATGCTTCAGACGTCAACTCCTGGATATTGGACTGGATGACAGGATCAACACACTTCACTGCTCAAGCTTATGAATTGCTTCAGTGTGTCCCAGTTCCAATTCCCTCTGATGAAGCCCGCAAACTGTTCAATGAGCCTGCGCTTCCAAATCAGCTGATGCAAGTGTTGATGAAGACATTGCCTCCTGGAAAGCCTCAAAAAAACACCTTCCTTGTGAAGGATCTGCTATATGTGCCCAGGACTGTCTACCGTATCCTCACAAATACGCTATGTCCACAGAAAGGCCACAATTCTGAAGAAGAAGAAGTAGAACGAGTCATGAAGAATATGCTCTTCAACATAATTCATGGAATTCCCATCGACTTGCATGACTTCTTCATGAGGACGTTGGCCAGTGCTGCCTTAGCTCCATTTGAACAGAAGCCCTATGCGCCATGGATCATGAAATTCATCAGGGCAAAGTCCTCAGTTCCCTTCAAGGCTGATTTTCAGAATCACTTTGGCTTTCTGCCTCCAATCGAAGTCATCAAGAGCACAATTTCTTCAGTTGAAGGAAAAGGCAAGTCTGTTATTGATGAAGGAACTCGTCCACTGGACGAACAATTTCGCAAAGCTGCCTCCTTCTCTAAAAATGATGACACTGCCACTCAAGACTCCGATGCAAAGGCCTCTACTCAAAAACCTCAAGAGTCTGCCCCTCGTGTGATGACTGATCATGAGCTTCTATTAAGTCTTCATCAGAAGGTCAATCACAATCACAAGTGGGTAAAGCGTCAACTTGGATACATTGTGCAGAATATGACTGTGACGCAGAACACTGTCAAGAGGAACCACTATTATGCACATGAAAACCTCAAACGCTCTTGGGCTGTACTATCTCACATCCTGTCTTCTGATGAACTGGATGAGCTGGATCTTGAAGAACATCCTGACTTCGCTCGTCGTCCTCAGAAGAAATTCAAGAAATTTCAAGTTCCTCTGATGGTCACAAGTTCATTTTCTTCATCACGAGAGCACGATGATGATGAAGACATTGAAGACACTGCTGCAGGCCCTGCATCAACGAACGACCCCGACAATGCTGGCGCTCCTTCCTCACCAACAAGATGAAATTCTTCAAAGGGGCGTTAGTCATCACTTTTTCTTCCTTTTTGGTCTTCGATGACAAAGGGGGAGAAATTTTGAGTTAGTCTTCAAGCGGGTCTCTATAAATGGGCTATTTTTTGTTTAAGTTACAACTCTCGCTCTTCCAAAACTTTTGTTGATTGAGTTGTAAACTTAAGTCTGATGGTGGTGTGACACTTTTGAACTATTTCCTCGCACGTTTATTTCCTCAAATACCTTAATGCATGCATGCTGAATTTCGTCAGACACCATTTTCCTCATGCATTTCAAATTCTTCATATCATATGTTCAAATGCGTGTATGAATTACAAGATATAGGGGGAGTTCTCCATATTTTAACCTGCCATGTGCATTTGCAGTCCAAAGAAAATTCCTCAAATATGCACATCTTTAGGGGGAGCTCTCCTATATCTTGCAATCAAATTCCTCAAACTCTATACTTTCACTTCATATGTTTATCCCCATTGAAAACTTAACCTATTTGTCATCAATCACCAAAAAGGGGGAGATTGTTAGTGCATCTAGTGCCCCTTAGTGATTTTGGTGTATTGAAGACTTATAGGTTAAGGTACTAATGTGTTTTTGAGTGTACACATGCTCTATAAGTCGATGAGGAGTTTGATATATTCGGAGATTATCGACTCCTAAAAATGTATGTCTTTAAGTGAAGACTTTGGTGAAGACTTTGTGAAGACTTTGAAAATAAAGAAGTTGGTGTGACCTTCAAGATATGAACAAGAAATATAAAGCGTGAAGACTTTTGTTTTCGTAGTTTCATTTCCTTTATTTGAGTCATAGGAAACACCGTACCATTAAAGGGGGCCGAGGTAATACTAAGAAAGTTTCCAACTGATGCTCAACTCAAAATTCTCAACCTATACAATCCTTCGAGTGAAGCCTTTGAAAATCTCTTACAGTTCACACAAGTTCTTGAGTGACAGAGACGAAGTTCTTCTGGTCTCTGAGGAAATTGATCTGACTGAGGAGTTAGGATTTTGCCAGTGCGAATTGCCTACAAGTGAGGAACATGATAAGCTGAGGACTTTCATAGTTCGAAATTTCGACCGTTGCTGTGCTTAGCGCCAGCTGTCCCCAATCATTCTTATCCACATAACGGTGATATCATTGGGGGGCATTTATGTCTTATCATGTCGGGTTGCACCCTGGCTATAAATAGCCGACCCCCACAACCACTAGCTGGTTGGCTGCTCCTAGAGAAAACTGACACTTGTCAATTGAGAGCATCCCATCCTCTGAGGACTTTGAGTGAAAATCATCAGTGAGGAAAAACCCACAACCAAACCACCAAACCCAAAGTGATTGAGCATCACTGAAGAAATTCTTGTGTGGAACCGACGCTTGTTACCTTTGAGGACTGAGCATCCTCCAGACGGTTAGGCGTCATGGTCTAGTGCTCCTGCAGTCACTTGGGGATCACGAAGTGACCTTGGTCTAGGGCATCCAGCAGTAAATTGTGGATCGCCGGGTGACCAGTTTGTGAGGGTTTTGGAAGTCTACCCTGAAGATTTACCCCGAGTGTTGGGCGAGGACTGTGTGACCTTAGCTCCAGGAGAATACGGTAAGGACTGTGTGTCCTGGGACTGTGTGTCCTCTGGTTTAAATACCAGGCCGCTCCAAACTAGACGTACGACTGTCACAGCAGTTGAAACTGGGTCATCAAACCATTGTCTTCATCAAGCTACCTGGTTCTATTTCCTCAACCCTTTCATTTCCTCGTATAACTGTTGATGAAATTGAACTTTACTGTTTGAAGAATTTGTGTGAAGACTTTCACAGTTTCCTCACCTCAAATTCTTCAAGTTACCTTGTTCCTCACTTGCTTATCCTGTATCACGTTACTTGTACTCTGTGCATGTTTCATTTCATCATGATGACTATGCTGTCGCTATGTTCCTCATGCACTTGAGTACTTATTCCGCTGCTAGTTATTCATCACATTTCAAATTCCTCAAAGTTGAAATTCCTCAAGTGATGAATTTGTAAAAATCTCCTATTCACCCTCCCTCTAGTCGATATAACGCACTTTCAGTTTGGTACTGATATTCTGCGAAGTAAAAAAAAGCAAAAAAAAGCAACTTGCACTGGACACTATGTCAATAGGTTAGTCCCAAAAATAATATAAAGTTGCTATAAAATGATTGTAAAACATCCAAGAATGATAATATAATAGCATGAAACAATCAAAAGTTATAGATACGTTGGAGACGTATCAGTTGCCCATGGCGTCTTTGAGGGGTGAGCTTGTAGAGCCACATGTGTTGTCACCTAACTCATGTGTGCAACTAGACACACCTGAGTCCATCGCATCGATGGTTTCTGTGGTTGCTAATGTTGAGACAGTCAGTGTGTTAGTGCATAATCCTTTAGAGTCTAGCCAGTCGCTCGCCTTTGTGGAGCATGAAGGTTCTTATGTTGCAGTCACCCACTCACACGTGGCCGCTAGGTAGGTTTGTGTGCGTGACAAGGTCGATGAGATTCTCTTCCGGATAGAACCTCATAGCTTGCTCAAACATTTGGAGGTGGCTAGCCATTGATCTGGCAAAGCGATTGTGGAGGAGGCTCTCAGGAACACAGAAAAAAGGCGATGCCATAGAAAAGGCGTTTGCACCTTCTTGATGGATGCTCATAGTCTCTAGGGTTGTTCTTGTGGCCTAGCTTATCTTTGTGGATTTGGTGGTGCATGTGGTCCATTTTAATCTGTATATTTATCTTTTTTGTATACATTAAATGTGAACATATATGTTCATGAAATTTTATATGTTTATACTGCAGATATACATCT
Source organism: Hordeum marinum (assembly GCA_022496015.1). NCBI lineage: Eukaryota > Viridiplantae > Streptophyta > Magnoliopsida > Poales > Poaceae > Hordeum > Hordeum marinum. The sequence continues at coordinate 120,398,062 of CM039675.1, forward strand.
ATGTATACACCTTTTCAGATTATTTTTTCAATATGTGAAAACAGTATTTTTGCTGAAAAAAGGTAAAGAGCTCTATGAAGCTCGGTCTATGCAATGCTTTTTCGCAAACTAGGGTTACATCTTCTATGAGTCTATGAACCAAACAGTGCGGTGGTTCATTGTAACAACCCTGTTAATCAGCTATAGTGATGCATGTAATTAAGCTACAGTAAACCATGAGGTTAAGCTAATACTTTTGCTAATCAATGTTTGATCACAAATGGAATCATATCTCATTTCAAATTCCTATTGCTTTTGAAAACTCAAATAATAAGTGGATTAAATATTTTCACAAACCTGAAAACTAAAATCATATTTGGGTTACAAATATTCACCTAATATTTTCTAAATTGACACCAACATCATTTTAAGTAATTAAGGGCCCCAAAGCAATTATAAGAGAGGCCAAAGCTATTTTTTAAATGCCTTTTGCTTTATGAAAGTTTCAGACATTTTCAAATGGTCCTCAAACTTTTTGTGGCAGTGCTGAATATTGCAATGTGAATAATGGACTAGTTCATATATTTTACAAAAGCTAAATAGTGATGTAAATAAAATAGAACAGTAAAGAAAGAAATGCCAGAAAAAGGAAAAGAAAAGGGGGGAGCTAACCTACTGTGCTGTCGGGCCTAAAGTTGCAACAAGGAAGCCCATCCCACTATGGCTGGCCTTTCCCTAAGCTATCGCCAGAGCCAGGGAGGCTGAGCACGCCGCGCCGCCCGCAAGGATGAGCTCGCTATCGAACATCCCACGGCACCCCTTGGGGATAAGGGCATCCCCATGCCACTCTCTCACTTCCCTAGAACCCTAGCCCCAGATCCCCCCTGCTCACTTCCCCCTCTCTCCCTCGTGTTCGTCGCTCGGCCATGCGTTGCCATGGACACCCCTCGCTGAAGCTCGCAACCACTGCCACCCACTCGTCTGCGGAGGTTGTCCAGGAGCTTCGTTGGGATCGTCTCTGTCGACCTCACCACTGGATCGGAGCACAAGAGCCTCGTCCACCTCGCCCTCAACCTTCTTCCTCTCCGTCACCGAGTGCACGCCGCCATTCGATTTGCTCCTCTCTGGCAACCTCGGGCTTCCCTGAGACCTCCGTCGAGCTCCACTGTGAGCGTCACCTCGATCTCCACTCCCTCCATGCTTCCGGTCCACCCTCTACCTAGCGCGCCTCGCCTCCGAGCTCAGCATGCCGCCATGGCCATCGCACACGAGCAATGCATGCTCCCGGGCACTCGCGCGTGTTGCGTCGAATCCGACCCCCAGCTACCCTCTGCCCCCCACCCCCCCTCACCGCTCCCTCCACGTGTTTTACCAAGTCAGAACCCCGGCCACCGTTCGGCCTCCCTACCTATGTAGCTGTCCAGCCACCCCTGGTGCCGTTGATGGGTTAGATCATAGTTTCCATGTTTCCGGTATGATGGGAACGAGGAATGGGAACAAGGGACAAGAGTCGGTGGGTGAAAAAATAGGGTACAACAGAGGTATACATCTCTCGAATGGTTTTTTTACAGCGGGGACGCGATCCAATCTATTTGGATACGATGAACCCGGTACAGTACCATGGGTCGAGGAACGAAGAGTCCCTAACGTTGAGCATTCTTTGCAGTTAAAGGGATAAATTAATGAAGAACGAAGAGTTCTTGATGGTTAGCATTTCTTGTAGTTAATGGATCCCTTGCAGTTAAAGAACTACAAGGAGAACGAGGAGTCTTTGAGAAAAAATGGCAGCGTGAGTAAATTATGCTTGGCGTTTTGGCTGCTGGATCACCGAATCTAAATTGAGGAGTAAGTTGCGGGGACGCTGAATCTTCATCGAATCATACGGAATCTGACCTCGTTCCCGAATCCGATTCCGGGTCTATGAATCGGGATCGAGGGACGGCCTACCGTTCCCTGTTTCCAACTACTTTGGGTTCGATCGACGTGCGCTATCTCCCGCGTCTTGTACATGGTCGCGACGCGTGAAATGATGGCATGTGCACCATTCCTGTGCAGCACCGCCATTCCTGGTGGCCGATTGAGCTGCATCGGCACGCGCTAGCATTTAAACTTCGGTGGGTCCCACCGTCAACTAATTAGGAGCCTAATAACGCACTAACCAGCCACTGACAACGGGCCCTGTCATTGTAGCAATTAATTTAAATAATTTAGATGTTTAATGTGAAACTAGCAATCGGGTCCCACCCACTAATTAACCCAAACTAATTAAGCTAACCCCTAATTAACCCACAAAGACTGACAGGTGTTGTTCCAATGGATATGGCCGGCCCAGTCAGCTGCTGACTGAGCAAGGGGGCCCAGAGTCAGCCTCTGCTGACTGGTCAGTCGACCTAGTCAACTGGGACCCCCCTAGACCCACATGTCAGCCCAAGTTGCACCTCTGGGTGCACTGCACCGGGTGCACCAAGTATTTTAGTATTTAATTTTGAGTTAATATTAATTTTGAAATTTCAGAATATTAATAAAACTTTGAAAAAACATATAGAATAATTTATAACTCGGATCAAAATAGTTTATATATGAAAGTTGCTTTAAAAAATCCCACGAATCCGAGTATGTTGTCCGTTCATCTATCACATGCCCCTAGCATGATGAACATGGACATTTGGCATTAGGACCATCTATCCGGTAATAGCCAAAGACCCGAGAAATGTCGTTAGATATTTTCCCGCTCCGTGTGTGACGTGTAGTATTGCGTTAGCCCATCCCTAGCACTGCATGTTCTCATGTCATGCATTGTGATGCATCTGTTTACTTGTATTTATTGTTTCTTTCCCCTCTTCTCTCTGATAGACATCAAGACTGACGTTGTTGCCGGGTACGATTACACCACCGGTTACATCGCGTGGGATCCATCGAGGTTGATTCCTCCGGTTTCACCCTTGATGTTATGGACACGCGGATACTTTGACTTTACTACTGAAACATGTTGAGTTCGGGATGAACTGGAGGGTATTGGTGTAATAAAGACAAGGCATGGCCTGGCATTGTTGGCCCTTGCCACAAGTCCTCGAGACAGGGCAACGGGACCACATATCGTGGATCATCGATCGTCGCCACAGTTATCAAAACATGAATGGGTTTGGGTATGTGATCTGAGTAGGCCTCTGGTCTGTTTCGCACTCGTCACCATGCGAGAATAATTATGGGCACTCTGCCTCGTACATTAACCCGAAAGCTCTTTAGATGTCATAGTTGAGCAGCACGTGCCTGGATGGCCTGCGTAAGCACCGTCTTTGAATTAAGAGGTGTCGGGACTGACATCGGCCATCCACGTAATGCACAGGATTGTGAAGAGAGATTGGCCCATGCCCCTTCGCATTTAGGATGTAGGCCGGCGTGCGGCCTCTCTGTTGAGCCTAGGTAGGACTACTCGTGTGGATCAGCCGAGCTCAGGCATTACCTGAGCAAGTGTGTCCGACAAAAGTTAATCGAGCATGTTGGGTAAGTTTGTGCACCCCTGCAAGGAAGTATATCTATTCTAATAGCCGTGTCTACAATAACGAACAGTCAGAGTTGTATCCTGATCTTACAACTACAAATGAAGATTTTGAAATGAATGTGTGAGTTCTGAGGTTGCTTTCTCACAGGGAGCGGAGAAAGAATCTCTGGGCGGTACTTAAATAACTTACTACTTATGAAAATGCTAATCTACACTCTTCTAATGCTGCAAGACACTGAAGATGCTAGTCTTCGATGGGACTAGTATTTCCCCCTCTATTCTGGCATTTCTGCAACCAGTCCAAACATATAGCCCCATTCCTTTGATAATGTTGCATACTTATCATAGCTCTGATGTAAGTCTTGCGAGTACTTTGGATGAGTACTCACAGTTGCTTTGCTCCCTTTATCCCCCGCAATATGGTTACCGCGTTCACATGATGAAGCCTAGGAGACAATTGATCCCGCCAATGACTACTACTGCAAGGACGGAGCTTACTACTACATGGAGGCTTCCCCCAACCAGAAATAGGATAGGAGGCCCCCAGGAAGGAGGCCTTGCCTTTTCGATACGTTGGTTATGTTTGTGCTAGCCTTCTTAAGGCAAACTTGTTTACTTATGTCTGTACTCATATATTATTTGCTTCTCCTGACTCATTTGTATTTGAGCTTATGTATTCGATCCCTCAAGGCCCCTGGCTTATAATATGAAGCTTGTATGCCTTTAATTTGTGTCTAGAGTTGTGTTGTGATATCTTCCGGTGAGTCCCTAATCTTGATCGTGCGCATTTGCATGTCTGATTAGCGCATGATCAAAATGGGGGTGTCACATATTGGTATCAAAGTCAACTACTTGTAGGTAGCCCCCTTTCCAACTCCTTCGTCAAAGTTGAGTCTAGTACTTGAAAAACCTTTACTAACATTGTTCTATGGCTTACGGGCCCACATCTCAAATGGGCGGTATTAGGATCTTTCACTCCTCTTCTATACTCTCGGTTCTGATCTCTCTTCTACTTTGAGTTAAAGATTTTACTAACTTTAACATTAGGTTCTCGTGATCACATCCACCGGAGATCTATTTTATTGACAATTGTTTCCTTTGAAGTTATGATGCACACACTGTATTTTGACATCTTTGAACCTCTTTGTTATAGATGTGTCCCGCTAGGCAGCCCGTTTGTCTGACTACGGCTGCCAATGAGACTGGATTCCTGGCCATTTCGATCGACCTCTTGATCAGGCTGGGATATCGCTGGTACCTCGAGTACTCCATGTACGAGGAGTACTGCAAGTTCAACCAGGAGCAGTGCCAAGCTGAGGTTGTTATCTAGGATCGGGAGAACCTCTCCATCGCTGAGCTGCACACCTACAATGGTGTGGGAGTGACTGTGTATATGGCAGTCCATGATGCTGCCTATGTCGCTATCACCTTCCTCCTTGGAGAGCACTCACGCTTGGAGGAGACTGCATTCAGATACGTCCCGCATACCCCCCGCAGGGTATGAGAGTGGGAACTACACTTCTGTTTGCACTCCTTACGTGCTCCGACGTTATGACCTGTAGGTTCTGGTTCGGTACACCGAGGCTCTAGATCATACTATTTGGGCTCTTGCTGTGGAGCTGCACATCACTCGTACTTGTCTTAACAATGTCTGACCCAGTTGCTGCCAGCAGTCAGTGTGAGGATGCATCCTGAGTACATCCTTTACCCGTGTAGGACAAAGTTCCCACCAGGTCTTGATTGGCTTGTTGTTGGAGCTTATACTCCCCTACTTGGACCTTTGCTCCCCGTTCGGGACCAGTATCTGCACTAGAGTGTTCACGGAGTGGAGGATCCCACTATCATCGGCCTCCATCACCGTCACGTGCAGTTACCTGGCTTTAGTGGTTATCCTCGACGTTGATGTAGCAAATCGCTATGTCCCGTGGTTGTATCCCTCTACCGCGTGCCTACTCACTGCCTAGTTGGTCCAGGTTATTTACCTTTCCGAACTTGTACCGCTCATTTGTAATAGACCTATGTATGGATCTGTATGTCATGCTTGACTATTATGATGTATCTATTGCACTTCCTTTCGTTGTGCATGTTACCTCATGAATGATTCATTGTCTTTGCTATTACTCAATGCTAAACTACCACTGTTAAATTTTGTCGGAATGGTTAGACCAGCTGAACGTGGGCATGGTGCTGACCACCCACCATCACCTGAATACATGGCTGGAATGATGCAACGGTTTGAGCTGAACCACCAGTTTATGCAAGGGCTTATGGACCTATTTCCGAGGCCAAATATGAACCAGCCGCCAGCCCTAATAACTCTGCATGACTTTATATGCCTCAACCCTATTGTCTATCGCAGCTCAACTCAGCCGCTTGATGCTGATGACTGGCTCCATGGCATCACCTATGAGCTAGAATCTGCCAACGCCCTACTAGCTAGCTATGTCACATTTGTGGCCACTTATTGAAGGGTCCCGCTTCTCAATGGCGGGACGGTCACAGGCATTCATAGCCTATATCATCACCTGGCTAGAGTTACAAGTTGCTTTCCTTGTCCACTACATTCCTCGAGGAATTATGGACGGGAAGAAGCAAGACTTCTACAACCTAACCTAGGGCAACAAGACTATGGATGCTTATCAGCAGGAGTTTCTTGACTTGTCCTGCTATGCTAAAGAAGACATCGCAACAAATGCTCATAGACAGGAGAACTTCCACGAAGGCCTTCACCCGGATATCAAGCTTGTGCTCCTTGTTCAAGACTATGTTGATTTTGTCACCTTGGTGAACAAGGCCATCCAGGTTGAAACCAGTTTGCAGGAATACAAGGACAACAGCAAGGGCAACCGTGACATGGGCTCATCTTCAGGCTCATCAACTCAGAAACGCCAGATTTGGATCCACCACAACATGTACCATCCACTTGCTCCTCCTCTAAGATTGTGTTATGTTGCACCCTGTCTGCCTCCTCCACCAACTAGGCAGCCAAGGATCCCAGCTCCACCACCCCGAGTTCCTACTTCCCGTCCTGAGGATGGGATGTGCTTCAAGTGTGGCCTTCCAGGGCACCGTGCCAAAGAATGCAGGCAGAATCAGAATTTGCTTGCATTGCCTTCAAACAACTAGCCCCGCAACAACAATGACACGCCTGCTTATGGACGTGGTCAGGCTAACAATATTGAACTGAGTCAAGCTCAAGACCAGCCTGCTACTGTGATGGGTACTCTTCTTGTTAGCTCGGTACCAGCTTCTGTATTGTTTGATATAGGAGCATCACATTCTTTTATGTTGAAAGATTTTGCATACATGCATGACATTAAATATGAAGGGATGAATGTCCCAATAGTGGTAAACACCCCCGCGGGCCAATGTCGGACCTCACTGGTTAGCCACAATGTCCCCATTGAAATTGAAGGGATGGAATTCCGTGCCTCTCTCATTATGTTGAAGCCTTCCAACATTGACCTCATTTGGGAATTGACTGGTTGAAAACTCATATCGCTTCAATCGTTTGAACCACCAAAACCGTCCATCTTATGCATTCTTCAAATGAGATAGTAAGCTACCATGCTCGTCTTGTTCAAGATGTCGAAGCACGACTTTATGCCTTGAAAGAATTCAATGTGTCACCTCTTGAAGGGATTGAAAACATTCCAGTTATCCGTGACTTCCAACATGTCTTTAGAGAAGAACTTCTAGGAATTCCCCCTATGAGAGTTGTCAAGTTTGTCATCAATTTAGTGCTAGGCACCACTCCTATAGCTAAACGGCTTTATAAGATGCCTCCTCATGAACTCCTTGAGCTTAAGGAAGAAATCGAAAATTCACTTCATCAAGGTTTCATTCGTCCAAGTTCCTCTGCCTGGGGAGCACCTTCTCTCTTTGTCAAGAAGAAGGATGGTACGAACCATTTGGTCCAAGACTATCGTCCCATCAACCAAACAACCATTCAGAATAAATATCCGCTTCCTTGGATCAATGATTTGCATGATTAACCTGTTGGTTCCTCTATGTTTTCTAAACTTGACTTGAGGTTGGGTTACCATCAGACCAGAGTTCGTGAAGAAGGTATTCCAAAGACCACCTTTGTTACTCGATATGGTTCATTCGAGTACACTGTCATGTCTTTCGGCTTAACCAATGCTCCAGCAACATTCTCTTGTCTGATGAATTATATATTCATGTAATATCTCGACAAATTCGTTGGGGTTTATCTAGAAGAGGATATCCTAGTATTCTCAAAGAATAAAGAAGAGCATGCTAAACATCTTCATCTTGTACTGGAAAAGCTTCGAGAGCATCAACTTTATGCCAAATATTCCAAGTGTGAGTTCTGGTTGGACGAGGTGACCTACCTTGGTCACGTGATCTCCAAAGATGGTGTTTCCATCAACCTAGAATGAATTCAAGCCATTCTTAACTAGACTCCCCAGAAGAATGTTAAACAAGTTAGAAGTTTTCTCAGACTCGCCAGCTATTGTCGTCGTTTTGTCGAGAACTTCTCCAAGATTACCAAGCCCTTTGATCAATCTGCTTCAAAAAGGCGTTAAGTTTGAGTGGACATACAACTGCTAGGAATGTTTCCAGGTAGTCAAGGAAAAGCTGACAACTGCACCAGTGCTTGCCCCTCTAGATACTCTCAAGGACTTCGTCCTTTAGTACGACGCATCCTGTCAAGGATTAGGTTGTGTTCTAATGCAAGAACGTAGAGTCATTGCTTATGCTTCACGACAATTGCGTCCTCATGAAGAGAACTATACAATTCATGACCTTGAACTTGATGTAGTTATCTATGCACTGTTGTTATGGCAACATTACCTTCTCAGTAATCATTGTGAGATCTACACTGTCCATCAAAGCCAGACCTAAATCTCTGTCAGAGACGATGCATCGAAGCAATTACTGACTATGACTTTGGTATTTCATACACCCCTGGCAAGGGTAATTTCATGGTCGATTCTTTGAGTCGGAAGGCTTATTGCAAGAACCACATGGTTCAGAAGGCTAATCCCCATATTTGTGAAGATCTTCACAAATGGAACCTTCATTGTTCCACAGGGTTCTCTTAATAACCTTGTCATGGAACCAACTCTCTGAAGGCTATTAAGTCTACACAAGCCAAAGATGCTCATGTTGATTAGATGAACAGGGATCTTGACTTAGAAAAAATTAGAGATTTATCGCTAGCTGGAGATGGAACCTTGTACTTCAAGGATCGTATTGTGGTACCCCGATTCGAGCTTATGACAGAGAAGGTGATGAAAGAAGCACATGACACCCCTCTCTTTATTCACCTAGGAAGTACCAAGATGTATCTGGACATCCCTCGGAAATATTGGTGGTCTAATATGAAGCAAGACATTGCTCGATATATTGAAGAATGTGAAGTTTCTCGTCATGTTAAAGCAGAACATCAGAAACTGGCTGGACTTCTGCAACCACTCCCTATTACTAAACGGAAAAGAGATAAGATTCAAATGGACTTCATCACTGATTTTCCAAAGTCGCGGAAAGGTAACGATGTTATTTTTGTCGTCATCAACCAATTCTCAAAAGTCGCTCACTTTCTACCAGTCAAGGAGACAATTACCGCTGGTCAATTAGCAGCCTTGTATACCTCCAGAATTGTTTCATTCCATGGCATTCTGAAGGAAATCAGTTCAGACCGAGGCAGTATTTTCACCTCCAAGTTATGGGATAGTTTCCAAGAGGCAATGGGAACTCATATTACGTGGAGCACTGCTTATCACCAGTAGTCTCAAGGTCAAGTTGAACGAGTTAATCAAGTGCTTGAAGACATGCTTCGGGCCTGTGTTATCTCTTTTGGCAAGAAGTGGGAAGAATCCCTCCCGTATGTTGAATTCTCATATAACAACACCTATCAAGACAACTTGAAGATGCCCCCCTTTGAAGTGTTATATGGACGTAAATGTCGAACCCCTCTGAACTGGTCAAAAACTAGGGAACGAGCACTCATTGGTCCGGACATTATCCAACAAGCTGAGGAGCAAGTCCGCATTAGTCGGGATAATCTCAAGGCGAACATGTCCCGCTCGAAGAGCAATTATGACAAGAAACATTGGGGTTCAACCTATCAACAAGTGATCAAGCTTATCTGCGTGCCACTCCTTTGAGAGGCAATCATCGATTCAGAGTCAAGGGAAAGCTAGCTCCTCGATACGTTGGTCCTTTCCGCATTCTTGAAAGACGTGGTAATGTGGCTTACAAGCTGGAGCTGCCACCGAAATTCTCCCACATCCAAGAGGTCTTCCATGTGTCGCAACTTCGTTGTTGCTTCAAGGACCCGCACTGTGAAGTGGGTCATGAGTTGATCGAGGTGCAAGATGATCTCACTTACAAAGAGCATCTGATCCGCATTCTTGAAGAAACTGAACGTCGGACCCGTCAGAAGTTTACCAAGTTCTTTAAAGTGCAGTGGTCAAATCATTCTGAAGATGAAGCCACTTGGGAATGCGAGGATAACCTTCCGGCAGAATACCTTGATATTCTCCCTTCTACAACTTAATTCTTGGGACGAGAATTTCTTTTACTAGGGGAGAGTTGTAACACCCCCTTTTGATCAGCTACATGTTGACACCATATTTGGCACGGGAGAAAATCCAATCAGGATGACATCAGATGGAAAAAGTTTCAATTGCAAAGTTCTTCATCTCGTTGAAACAGACGATTTTGATATAACAATCGTCTCAATCAAAGGACGTATGCAACCTGTAGATCCAAAACAAGATCAGCAACAGAAGCTGCACAGCCATTTCGGATCCACCGAGTTTTTTGACTCAATGACACCGAGTTGACTCAGTAATTCCAAAAAAATATCATTCAGAAATTCTGAGTGAGATGCATAAGATTATAGAAAGTTGGCAACGTTAATACGGTGGGACCGAGAAAAATCACTTGGTGGCTCCGAGTTGGTCTAGAAAATTGCCAAAGTTTCCTGTCCGAGATAGGTTAGGTTTTTTGACGTTTTGGACAGGATTTTTAGTTCCTTTCTTGTACGGGAAGTCCATCCGCCTCATATATATGTTAGAGGTGATGGCCGATTGAACAACACACAATCGAACAAATCAATCTACTACTTTTTACCCTGGTTTTTGCATCTCTCCTTGTTCTTTCTCTCTCGTTCTTTGTTCATTCTTCATGTTGAAGGGCAGCGATCCTCAAGGCTCTAGGGGCGGGCGAACCGACCTAGGGCAGCCCATAGCTGCCGTGTGTCCAGACAAGGCCCCTCCTGGGTGCGTGGGGTTTTGGGTTCTCAAAAGCACCCGCCGGATTTCTTGCGTACCATGCTTCTAGACGGGTCTCCTTCGACGTGAGCTGTGATGCATCACCCCCGACATCGAGGGTACATGGTGACGTGTTCATGTGTCAATAATGTTTTTGGCAACTCCATTGGGGAAGAAAGATCAAGAATAATTATCAACCATGTCTAATCTCCCCCAGCCTTCAGAAGTTAACACCGATAACATCATTAAGCCAGTCTTGATGAACTATAGGATGAACATCGCCAGGCCTATGAAGCGCCCAAGAAGCAGCATGAAGAGGCTTTTGAGGTGCTCAAGAAGCAGCGTGAGGAGGAGGATTTGTATGCGTTTCTTTTAAGTTTCAAGAAGGACCGTCAAGGCAACATCACTCCGGATGGAAACGTCAATTTCCCTCCTCTTATTGACAAACAAGATGAAATCACTGGGAGTAAAGTTTTTTCTCCGGAGCAAGTGGCTATGATTGAAAGTCTTGTTAGTAAGGGTAATGAGATGACGTACAATTCTTGTATGGCAAATACTAATGCTAATAAAAATATGCCTCCATCATCTATTGGTAATGTTAGTATATCTGAAAACCCTAGTCCAACTTTACCTATCTCATTGGCACCTCCTATGCAACAACAATATTATATGTTGTTGAATTTTTACCCTAGTCAAACCAACCAGCTTGTGGCTGCACCAACATATCCTAATCCTATTATGAGTGTGCTCAATTTGGTATCAATGCCGAAACACTTTGTCACACCACCCATAGCCACAAGCATGTTTGGTCTTCCGTCGAATTATGGTTCGGCACCCATCCCACAAGTTGCACAACTAGCTGGTACCCAAGTTGCTCCTATCTCATTGCCACATGCATCTTCATCCACCTCGGATCCAATTTTAGCCAAAATGAGGGAGGATTTGCATAAGATGTTTCAAGAAACTTTTGGAAACGAGCCAAAAGTAAAGAGTCGTGTGTACCAAAAGCCTTATCCTGAACACTTCGATGCAATTTTGTACCCTCAAGGTTACAAGGTTCTTGATTTTGTTAAATTTAATGGAGAGGGCACAAAAACAACTTGGGCGCATGTCAGTCAATATCTAGCACAGTTGGGTGAAGTAGGTTCCATAGAGGAATTCAAAGTACATTTATTTCCCTTATCTTTAACTGGCATCGCATTTTCATGGTTTGCTGCTTTACCACATGGCTCAATTCTCTTATGGTCGGAATTAGAGCAAAATTTTCATGATCACTTTTATAGCGGTGATAATGAGCTTAAGTTGTCACATCTTACATCAATTAGGCAAAAACATGGTGAATCGGTCACCGATTATGTCAAGAGATTTATATATATAATCGATATTATAGCTTAGTGATAACTGAAAGAGACTTGGCGGATCTTATTCTTAATGGTTTGAAAACTCACATTAAAGAGAGGCTAGAAATTAATGATTTTTTAAGTATTAACCAAGTCCTACAAAAGGCTTTGGCTCAAGAGAGTCGAAGTAAAGAGGTTCATAGGTCTACAGTCGATCGTCCTAGAATGCATATGGTTGAGTATGGTGATGATAACTCGAACGGTGAGGTTGATGTCTATACTACTAAATTTGTTTGGTTCTCAAAGGCCAAACCCTATACCTGCAATGCTCTTAAGCCTATTCGCAAGAATCATGATGAGGAGATGAAGTTTACTTTTGATATATCTAAGTGTGATAAAATATTTGATGCTCTATTGCAAGATACGATGATCAGAATATCACACACCATTCTGCCGTTTGAGGAGATAAAACGGCATGCTTATTGCAATTACCATAATTTATTTTCTCATGCTACTAATGATTGCAATGTTTTTCGACGACAGATACAATCGGCCATTAATGACGGATGATTGAATTTTTCAGAGATGCAAGTTGATAAACAACCCTTCCCGATAAACACCATGGATTTGGAAGGGAAGAAAATGTTAATTCGTCCTAACATAGACGAATCTGCTAATAAAGATAATATTGTTATTGGTGAACCCAGGAAAGGCAAGGAGGGTGGAAAAGTCTTGGGAAGAAAGGTTGTGCTTGAGAAGCAACCCGATGGCAAGGAAGTATTGAAGATCATCATGAAAAATCCTACACTCAGGGGGCAACTGCAAGTACAAGAGGATACTGATGTTAAATTTATCAAGTCCAAGAATTCAGAAGTCTGCAAGCAGAAAAAGAGTGAAGCTAAGCACAAGCGAATCAAGCCCACTTTTGATATGTTGTTATCAAAATATGCCAATCAAGTGGCCGGTTCTAGCTCTAATTGGCCATCACATTTGAGGCATTCAAGATCACCTCCAAAGCAAGAATTTCGCCGCTATGCAAGCACATATGGGTCATGGGCATCAACATCATGGATGTCGCCACCCCCCTATGTGCCATATTACAGAGGAGACTTCAATGGATGATGGGGGCAACCCCAATGGCTCCTTATGCTTTTCATATGGGGTGGGCAACGCCTAGAAGGCCTACTCATGAGAGACTTTATTACCCCACACAAAGCCGTTTGAGCTATGGTACTAATCGGCCGAAACAAATGTCTCCGAGCAAAGGTCCCATGGCTAATGATCATGATGCTAGTACAAGCAATGCCGAACTTAGGGATCCCAAATATGCTCAACCTAACTGGTGTCCTTCGGGTTTAACTAAAACCATGAAAAGGAGACTACAACACATGAGGAACCACGAGAAGGTAGAGCGCAAAAAAGTAAGGAAAAGGACGAATTGTTCAATGAAATTCGGCCCATGGCACAAGAAAAACAAGTGTGAAGGCCTAAACAAAAATTGAACGTAGATGCTTCTACATTAGCTACATCCACAACAGCACCACCAAAAAAGGATGATGCGACCCTTATTACATCATCCATGCCACCAGAAACATCCCCTTCAATTGAGTAAACTTCAAGTCCAATATATACATTGGGAGATGAAGATGAGATGGTGGATTACGAATCTACGCCGGTTCGGGAAGGTATGGATATTAATATGGTGTATTACCTACCTGCTGATACGTCCATTTTGCATCATGCTTTTATATTGATATTTATTTCATTATGGGATGTTATTACACATTATGTTACAATACTTATGCCTTTTCTCTCTTATTTTAGAAGGTTTACATGAAGAGGGAGATTGCCGGCAGCTGGAATTCTGGACTGGAAAAGGAGCAAATCTGAGGTACCTATTATGCACAACTCCAAAAATCCTGAAATTTTATGGAGAATATTTTTGGAATTAATAAAAAATACTGGCGCAAGAATCAACCAGAGGGATGCCACCAGCAGGCCACAAGCCTGCTAGGCGTGGCCACCCCCTAGTCGCGCCTAGCAGGCTTGTGGGGCCAATGTGGCTCCTCCGACACCCATCTTATCCTATATGAAGCGTTTTGACCTGGGGAAAAATCAGGAGAGAGCTTTTGGGATGAAGCACCGCCGTCTCGAGGCAGAACTTGCACAAAACCAATCTAGAGCTCCGGCAGGGCGGTCCTATCGGGGAAACTTCACTCTCGGAGGGGAAATCAAAGCCATCGTCATCACCAACGATCCTCTCATCGAGAGAGGGTCAATCTCCATCAACATCTTCATCAGCACCATCTCCTCTCCAAACCCTAGTTCATCTCTTGTATCTGATCTTTGTCTCAACACCTCAGATTGGTACCTATGGGTTGCTAATAGTGTTGATTACTCCTTGTAGTTGATGCTAGTTGGTTTACTTGGTGGAATATCATATGTTCAGATCCTTTGTGATAATTAATACCCCTATGATCTTGAACATGAACATGCTTTGTGAGTAGTTACGTTTGTTCCTGAGGACATGGGATAAGTCTTGTTATAAGTAATCATGTGAATTTGGTATTCGTTTGATATTTTGATGATATGTATGTTGTCTCTCCTCTGGTGGTGTTATGTGAATGTCGACTACACAACACTTCACCATTATTTGGGCCTAGGGGAAGGCATTGGGAAGTAATAAGTAGATGATGGGTTGCTAGAGTGACAGAAGCTTAAACCCTAGTTTATGCGTTGCTTCGTAAGGGGCTGATTTGGATCCATATGTTTCATGCTATGGTTAGGTTTACCTTAATTCTTCTTTCGTAGTTGCGGATGCTTGCGATAAGGGTTAATCATAAGTGGGAGGTTAGTCCAAGTAAGGGCAGCACCCAAGCACCGGTCCACCCACATATCAAATTTTCAAAGTAACGAACGCGAATTAAATGAGCATGATGAAAACTAGCTTGACATAAATTACCATGTGTCCTCGGGATCGCTTTGCTTTATATAAGAGTTCGCCCAGGCATGTCCTTTGCTATAAAAAGGATGGTGATACCTTGCTACACCTTTGCTACACTTTTTACTTCTTACTCGTTACAAATTATCTTATCACAAAACTATCTGTTACAGATAATGTAACATCCCAAAATTTCATTTTGGAATGTTATGATTATAGCTATGCATCTAGCAGCATTATTGCTTGATTTTATGTGTTAGTTGAAATGTCTCTTCTGGATTTCAGAAAGCTCTTTCTACTTTTCCCTAAGTTGCTTTCACCTATTTGAAATTTTGGTTAAAAGTTCAAATAAGAGAGGAGGAACATGGCACTCCACACCAGGGACTAATTGGTGATATATTTGAACAATAATAACCAGGGGTTATTTTGAAAATATTTGCAAAAAGGGTTTAAAAACAATTAGGCAATTTCTGAAAATATTATTTTTTCAAAGTGTTCAAATGACAGAATAGAAATGTTCATTAAATAGAATTTATTATTCTGTTAATTTTGATGTATAATACCCCTATATTTACAAACGATTTGAATGCTTTAAAAACTTTTGAATGTCTCTGGAATATTATTAAAAAGAAACGGTAACCGTTTCCGGTATTTAACGGGCCGGCCCACCGGCTTTAAAAGCCGAGACCGTTACCGGTCGGCCGACCGAGCGCATTCACTTCCCTCTCTCTCACTGCAAACGGACCCCACCCGACCGACCGTTGCCCCGAAACGGTCGTCTTCTCCTTCCCCGCGCGCGCCGGACCCGACTCGCCGACCGTTTCCCCCTCACCGGATCTCTCCCCTCTCTCCTCCCCCGCACCCCCGAGCACCTATATAAGGGCGCTGCTTCCCCGCATCCATTTTCCCCCCCAAGCCCCCTCTCTCTCTCGCCGAGGAGACCACGCAATTGCTCGCCGGAGTAGCGCCACCACCGAATCACGCCGTCGAGCGTAGCCACCGTCTCCGTCCACCGTTCGCCCCACCGTTGCCACCAATCGACTCCGGAGAACCATTGCCGTTGCCCGGACCACTTCCCTGACTTCCCCAACCACCGGAGCGCCTCGCCGTCGCATTCGCCGCTTCCGGACTCGCCGGAGACCCCGACGCCGGCGACTCTTAACACTGTGAGCATTCCCACTCGTTCGATCTATAATCGACGACCCAGATTAGATCGGATTTAATCCGAACCGTTTTCCTTTATGGATCGGTCGCCCACCCGAAACCCCCGAGCGCACAACCCCCTTAGCCAATCGGACAGCGCCACGTATCCCCCTGACCGTCGCAAATCTTTTTTCTTTTTCTGTTTTTGTTTTAATTAACAGAATGTTTTCAAAAATTGTTTTGCTTATATATTTTAATCTATTTAGTGTTTTGAGTTGATTCTTTTTGCAATAGCTCACATTTTACATGTAGTTTCACCCTGTACTTTTAAATTTCAAATTTGAACTATAAAATTTGAATTGAATCAAATCTGCTTAAAATCTTCAAATCTGAATAACTAGAGTTTGAAAATAGATTTTGACATGAATCTTTTTGCTACTGTTTGGTATTAGTTAGGACTACCTTCATGCTTAGTTTGAAGATATTTAGGATATATTTGATTAATGTTTTAACCAAAAACAGAATCTGCTTAGTATTATAATATAGTTTTATAAACTCAATTTTAATTAGTTTGATTTTAGAATTTGGTTTTATTTGTTTATTAGGTTCTGTTAGTAAACATTTAGTGTTTTACTCACTGTTAATAAAAATATAAATTTGCTTAGTTTAATTTTATTTAACATAGGAATCACAACTTATTTTCAAATAGGTTTATTTTGATTAAAACAACTAACTAGTAATAGTTTTGTTTTCAAATAAAGTTCTGTATACTTTAATTCTGTTTTCTAAGACAGATTTAATTGTAAATTATTTCCTGTTAAGAACATGTTTTACAAATAAATAATAAGTTTAGTTTTTCATTCTTTTGTTAATATAACTATAGTTGATTCATATAGTGTTTATCACAAACTTGTATAAACTTTACTAAACTTTTCCCAACAAACTTAAATTGATTTTATTCTGTTTATTAATAAAATATTCTATTGTTTCCTTGCTGACAACAATTGTTTTGTTATTACAAAATAGTTTTATTATGATAGTAGTGTTTTATCAATCACCTCCTAGAAAACAAAACTTTGTGTGTTTTCTTACTTGAGATTTGTGCATTGTTTTGTCTTGATTGTTTACTAGTTCTTGGTTGATGTTTGTGAGTTACAATATTTTGTTGTATGCTTATTGAGTGCTTGTCTGCTTCGTTAGATTATCCGGAGTGCGAAGCTTGTTACTTAGAGTCACTCACGTACGAAGATCATCAATCAGGCAAGTCACTTTGATCATGTTTTACCCATGTTTTATATGCATTAGTTCTACCATCTCCCCAATTGCATGCAAGATAGGTTAGTTGGAAACTTGGTTACATTGTTGTAGTATCATGTGGTAGGTAACCCCCTCAACCTCTTTGACACATTGGCCCCGGGAAACGTTGTTTTTACCTTTTGCTATGCTATTAGTAGACGGGGTTGGTTGTGTGATTCATGAGAGTTGAGAGAGTTAATAATTTCAAGACCTACATAATGATCAAGATTTAAGACTCCGAGTTTTCAACATACCTCTGGGTGGATGATGGTTGAACGGCACCCTGGAGAAACCAGTGGATTTGCCTAGGTGATGCTGGAGATGGCCAGTATTCACGCGGAAAGGTCCACCCAGGCACAAAGAGATGGATGGATGCTTTAAAACCCAAGGCTTACCTGCACAGCCACAAGTCATTATGGGCTCTGGCTTGGTTGGATATCGTGGTGACCCTGGACAAGCGGTGCTACGAGAGGTAGAAGAACGGTAGGAAAGGATGGGCACCGACAGAGTCGTAGGGAAACCCTTTGGAAGACCATGTTTTGGTCATCCGTTTTCTCAAACACCCTGAAGTGCGAGAAATCAAACGGAAGCGACCAAATCTTGTGGGGAACGTGTGCAAAACTCTGCAGAGTATTCCAAACCTAATCGATTAGCCATGTCCACGGTCATGGACGACTTGAGCCAAAGGAATTGGAACTTCCGGAACTCTCAACACAATCAATAATGATGATGTGGGTATTAACAATTTTGGGTATGAGAATTGGTTGGTGGAACCATCTCATTAATCAACCAACTTAGTAATATTTTGCTTAGCCCCTCTCTTGATGTAGGAAAAACTTGGCTTTACGCAAAAACTTACACCACCACCTGCCATATAAGCATATAGACTAGCTGATTATTTTCACCCCTCTCTTGTGACTTTGCCGGCATATTCCATATGCTGACCTACACGGCTGCAACGTATCATGTTGTAGAGTATTTTTCCGACCAGGAGTGAGGACGCGTTCTATGCTCAGTGAGATGCCCTTGGAGTCGGATGGACTCATCTACCGTCGACGCTTCCACAAGATTTAGATATTCTCATGAGTTGGCCGTTGGCCACTTTATTGTAATATTTATTGTAATAAAGGACTCGATATGAGATTTCGATTAATATAATGCTGTGTGATTTCCCTTTGATATATACATTGATGTACCGTGTGTGTACCAGCATGATCTTGGGATGGTACGGAAACACCGGAGACTTGACCTTTCAGGTCGGGTCGCTACAGAAATGGTATCAGAGCACACGCTGACCGTAGGACGTAACCTCTAGGATTGGAAAGCCTTAGGATTGTTTCTCTTTGTCTTTAAATATCTTATACTCTCATCTATTCGTTTCTAACTCCTCTCCGATTATTTCAAAATTTATAGATGGCCACCTTCATCCCAGTGTTGATCACGGAGTTTTGCCAGCCTGACGCAACGATGCCCTTTGGTAAGGAGCTGATGAAGATCGCCAAGGACGTAAGGATTGCTTTGCCGAGCATCACCGGGATTCCTATCATGTCATTTCCCCAAGATGGACGCTACAGGATCGAGGTGCATATCCCAGGGAAGTCTTTTGGGAACCGGAAGGAACCCATCGACCTCAAGTTCGTGGCACCCAGTTGGATACTTGGAAGAGACATGGCCATTCATCGTGCCCTTGGACATATCCAGGAGGAATACAGAGGTGGAACCATTTCACCAGGACTCAGCATGGTTTGCCGCAGAGATGCTCATGGAAACATCATAACCCCTCCCACTGCAGACACCACTATTTCCTATATCCAGACCCTGGAGACTCACATCAGGACTCTGGAGCTTCGAGTTCGTGCTGATACGAAGACAATCAAGAATCTGAGGAACCGCGAGCTGGACCTTGAAGCTGATTTGCGAGAGGCCAACTATGAACACGAGCATGAAGTGAAGGACTTCCTAGAGAGGATTGATGAGAAGAATGCACGCATCGCAACTCTGGAGGAGCAGCTAGACATGGGGGAAAACCTTCACCCCGAAGGAGACATGGCACCCTTCATCAGCGACGATGAAGACTATGAGGAAAGCACCACCGGAGAACCTACGACTATGCACTTCTGAGGAGAACCTTAGTTATGCCCTCCATCTATCTTTTATTTTCGTCGTTAAAGCGTAGGTCGATGCTTAGTTGTTTGAGATTTGTATTCCCGATGTTTGACATTGATTGAATAAATGAATGAGTGTTTGGTGTGATATGTTTGTTGCATTGCATATGGGTAGTGATTTCTTCTAGACCTTTGTTCTATTCTAATTCTCATCCCTATGAAAATAGCAAGATGCCTCCACAACGTGAGACCGAGTTCACTTTTCCGCCGGAACTCACACAACTTCTTCAGCAGCAGAATGCACTGATGCAGTTATTGATTCAGAATCAGACCAACAATCAGAACAACCACAACCACCATCCACCCCAGACTGACAATCTCACCCGTTTTCTGAGGTTGAACCCTCCAATTTTCTCCAGCAGCACTGAGCCCATTGTGGCAGATGATTGGCTCCGCAAGATGGAGAGAGAGCTGATCACCGCTGGATGCACTGACGCTGAGAAGGTGCGATTTGCCGCACATCAACTGGAAGGACCAGCAGCTTCATGGTGGGAGAACTACACCACCACTTATCCTATTGCAGATGTGACTTGGGAGAAGTTCAAGCTTGCTTTCCGCACCGCTCATGTTTCAGCTGGAGCCATGAGTCTAAAGAAGCGCGAGTTTCGCAACTTGCGCCAGGGTAATCGCTCTGTGGCCCAATATGTGGAAGAGTTCAGCATGTTTGCCCGTTATGCCCCAGGAGATGTGGCCGATGATGCGGACAAGCAAGAGAAATTTCTGGAAGGACTCAACGATGAGTTGAGCATGCAGCTGGTAGTGGCTAATTTCAACAACTACCAAGAGCAGGTGGATAAGGCACTTATTCTGGAAGGTAAACAGCAGTAGATTGAGAACCGCAAGAGGAAGTACACTCAGGGGAAGTTCAACTCTGGAGCTCATCAGAAGGCTCGCTACTCCCCGTACTCAGGAAATACCGGATCAGGTACCGGTAAGTTTGGAAGGCACACTCATGTTGTGCACAACCATGGAGGCCACCATCATGAAGGAAATGGGAACAACCGTCTCAACCATGGCAATTTCAAGACTGACAATGGGAATGGGAACAACAACCAGCACCGTCAAGTTCCTGTTCAGAAGGATCTGAGTCACATCACCTGTTTCAAGTGCCAGAAGACAGGGCACTATGCTACTGAGTGTCCCCAGAGCAAGCAAGGCAGTGGAAACGGCAACAACAACGGCAACTCCGCAGCCAAGAAGCCAATTTTTTTTCCTCGTGCCCAGGTGAATCACCTCGACGTGGAAGAAGTCTATGATCAACCCGAGACTGTGGTTGGTAAGTTTTTATTGCATTCACGTTCGGTTACAGTACTTTTTGATTCCGGTGCAACTCATTCATTCATATCAAGGGTAGTTGTGGATAAGTATGGTTTGCCCACCAAAACCCTTAGTCAGCCCATTAAGGTCAGTTCCCCAGGAGGTATGATGATGGCAGGGATAGGATGCCATGCCTTGAAACTCAATATAGGAAACCATGTTTTTCCCACCGACCTCATCGTCTTAGAGTCACAAGGACTGGATGTAATCCTAGGCATGGATTGGATGACCAAGTATGAAGGAAATCTTGATTGCCTCAGCAAGTCTGTTTCACTCACCACCCCGGAGAACAAGAGGATTAAGTATGTATCCCGACGCACACGTATGAGTGCACGGTTAAATGCCCTCATAGGAGTTGTTCAGGAGGAAGTACCTATGGTAAAAGACTTTCCAGATGTATTTCCGGAAGAATTACTAGGCATGCCACCAGATAGGGAGATTGAGTTCCTAATAGAGCTATAGCCAGGGACAGCCCCAATTTCCAAGAGACCCTATCGGATGCTCGCAAATGATCTGTTGGAAATCAAGAAGCAAATTAAGGAGTTATTGGACAAAGGTTATATTCGCCCAAGTTCTTCTCCTTGGGGAGCCCCAGTTCTTTTGGTGGAGAAGAAGGATAAAACCTTGAGAATGGTAGTTGACTATCGTGCCTTGAACGAGGTGACTATCAAGAACAAGTATCCTCTACCGATGATTAATGATTTGTTTGATCAGCTCGTAGGAGCCAAAGTATTCTCCAAGATCGATCTTCGATCAGGGTATCACCAGTTGAAAATTCGTGAACAGGATATACCCAAAACAGCTTTCACCACGAGGTATGGCTTGTATGAGTATATGGTCATGTCTTTTGGATTGACTAATGCTCCTGCCTACTTCATGAATTTGATGAACAAAGTATTCATGGAATACCTAGACAAGTTTGTTGTGGTGTTCATCGATGACATTCTGATATTCTCCAAGAACGAGGAAGAGCACAAGGAACATCTGCGTTTAGTTCTGGAGAAGCTGAGAGAGCATCAACTATATGCCAAGTTCAGCAAATGTGAATTTTGGCTGACGGAAGTCGGATTCCTTGGACATGTTATTTCCGGAGATGGAATAGCAGTGGACCCTGCTAAGGTTGAAGCCGTCACCGAGTGGAAGTCCCCTACCTCAGTTAAGGAGATCCGCAGTTTCCTCGGAGTTGCCGGATATTACCGGAGATTCATTGAGAATTTCTCAAAGATTGCCAAGCCCATGACAGAGTTGTTGAAGAAAGAATCTAAGTATATTTGGACTGAGGAATGTGAAGCCAGTTTCCAGGAGTTGAAGAAACGTTTGGTCACAGCCCCAGTGTTGATCTTGCCCGATATTCGGAAGGATTTCCAGGTTTATTGTGATGCTTCACGTCAAGGACTTGGAGGAGTACTCATGCAGGATGGAAAAGTTGTAGCCTATGCATCCAGACAACTACGACCTCATGAGTTGAATTATGCCACGCATGATTTGGAACTAGCAGCCGTAGTGCACGCACTCAAGACTTGGAGACATTTTCTTATCGGAAATAGTTGTGATGTTTACACCGACCATAAGAGCCTGAAGTATATCTTCACGCAGAAAGAGTTGAACCTCAGACAGAGACGATGGTTAGAGTTAATCAAGGACTATGACATGAGATTACACTACCATCCAGGTAAGGCTAATGTTGTAGCCGATGCCTTGAGTCGTAAAACTTATGTGAACACACTCACAGCTAGAGGATTACCCCAAGAGTTAGCCGATGATCTCAGAGAGCTAAAGCTAGAGATAGTTCCAAGAGGATATGTTGGTACACTAGAGATCTAGTCCACCTTGACCGAAAGAATTCATGAAGCCCAGAAATCGGACAAGGAGATAGCTGAGATAAAGCAGAGAATGGAAGATGGTAAAGCTAAAGGTTTTCGTGAGGATGAACACGGAACTTTGTGGTTTGAGAACCGAATCTATGTGCCCAATGACCCAGAGCTCAGGAAGTTGATACTTCAGGAAGCCCACGATTCACCTTACTCGATACACCCAGGCAACACCAAGATGTATCTGGATTTAAAGGAAAGTTATTGGTGGACAGGTATGAAGAAAGATATTGCGAAACATGTTGCAATATGTGATGTTTGTCAGAGAGTAAAGGCAGAACATCAGAAACCAGCAGGGTTACTCCAACCTTTGCAGATACCCGAGTGGAAATGGGAAAAGCTTGGTATGGATTTCATCACAGGATTGCCCAGGACCCGTTCAGGTTATGATTCCATCTGGGTAGTGGTAGATCGCTTGACCAAGGTAGCTCATTTCATTCCAGTGAAAACCACTTATACCAGTGCTAAGCTAGCCAAGATATATATGACCAGGATCGTATGTTTACATGGAGTTTCGAGGAGTATCGTGTCAGATAGAGGAACACAATTTACCTCAAAGTTTTGGCATCAGTTACATGAAACTTTGGGTACAAGGCTAGAGTTTAGTACAGCCTTTCATCCGCAGACAGATGGACAGACTGAGAGAGTCAACCAGATTCTGGAAGACATGTTGAGAGCTTGTGCGCTAGACTATGGTTCTAGTTGGGACGATAACTTGCCTTACGCAGAATTCTCATACAACAACAGTTATCAGACCAGTCTAAAGATGGCCCCTTTCGAAGCGTTATACGGAAGGAGATGCAGAACACCACTGACGTGGGATGGTGTTGGAGACCGACAACTTTTTGGTCCCGACCTTATCCGAGATTCTGAAGAGAAAGTCAAGATGATTCGTGACAGACTCAAGATAGCTCAATCTCGACAGAAGAGTTATGCTGACAGCAAACATAAAGAAGTGACATATGAACTGGGAGACAGAGCATATCTTCGTGTATCCCCGCTTCGTGGAATCAAGAGGTTTGGTGTTAAAGGAAAATTAGCACCCAGATTCATAGGCCCCTACAAAATTCTTGAACGTAGAGGCGAAGTTACATACAAACTGGAATTGCCGGAAGGATTATCCGACGTTCATAATGTGTTCCATGTGTCCCAGCTGAAGAAATGCCATGCCGAGATGGCTGATATCCCTTTGAGAGACACCGTGCCCCTACAGGCCATACAGCTTGAAACTGATCTGACTTACGAGGAGAAGCCTGTCAAGATCCTCGAGACATCCAACCGAGTTACCCGCAGCAAGATTATCAAGTTCTGTCAAGTTTTGTGGAGTCATCACACCGAGGAAGAAGCCACCTGGGAACGCGAAGAAGATCTTCGTAGAGACCATCCGCACCTATTTTCTAGCCAACCCGAATCTCGATGGCGAGATTCATCTTAAGGTGGGTAGGTTTGTAACATCCCAAAATTTCATTTTGGAATGTTATGATTATAGCTATGCATCTAGCAGCATTATTGCTTGATTTTATGTGTTAGTTGAAATGTCTCTTCTGGATTTCAGAAAGCTCTTTCTACTTTTCCCTAAGTTGCTTTCACCTATTTGAAATTTTGGTTAAAAGTTCAAATAAGAGAGGAGGAACATGGCACTCCACACCAGGGACTAATTGGTGATATATTTGAACAATAATAACCAGGGGTTATTTTGAAAATATTTGCAAAAAGGGTTTAAAAACAATTAGGCAATTTTTGAAAATATTATTTTTTCAAAGTGTTCAAATGACAGAATAGAAATGTTCATTAAATAGAATTTATTATTCTTTTAATTTTGATATATAATACCCCTATATTTACAAATGATTTGAATGCTTTAAAAACTTTTGAATGTCTCTGGAATATTATTAAAAAGAAATGGTAACCGTTTCCGGTATTTAACGGGCTGGCCCACCGGCTTTAAAAGCCGAGACCGTTACTGGTCGGCCGACTGAGCGCATTCACTTCCCTCTCTCTCACTACAAACGGACCCCACCCGACCGACCGTTGCCCTGAAACGGTCGTCTTCTCCTTCCCCGCGCGCGCCGGACTCGACTCGCCGACCGTTTCCCCCTCACCGGATCTCTCCCCTCTCTCCTCCCCCGCACCCCCGAGCACCTATATAAGGGCGCTGCTTCCCCGCATCCATTTTCCCCCCAAGCCCCCTCTCTCTCTCGCCGAGGAGACCGCGCAATTGCTCGCCGGAGTAGCGCCACCACCGAATCTCGCCGTCGAGCGTAGCCACCGTCTCCGTCCACCGTTCGCCCCACCGTTGCCACCAATCGACTCCGGAGAACCGTCGCCGTCGCCCGGACCACTTCCCTGACTTCCCCGACCACCGGAGCGCCTCGCCGTCGCATTCGCCGCTTCCGGACTCGCTGGAGACCCCGACGCCGGCGACTCTTAACACTGTGAGCATCCCCACTCGTTCGATCTGTAATCGACGACCCAGATTAGATCGGATTTAATCCGAACCGTTTTCCTTTACGGATCGGTCGCCCGCCCGAAACCCCCGAGCGCACACCCCCCTTAGCCAATCGGACAGCGCCACGTATCCCCCTGACCATCGCAAATCTTTTTTCTTTTTCTGTTTTTGTTTTAATTAACAGAATGTTTTCAAAAATTGTTTTGCTTATATATTTTAATCTATTTAGTGTTTTGAGTTGATTCTTTTTGCAATAGCTCACATTTTACATGTAGTTTCACCCTGTACTTTTAAATTTCAAATTTGAACTATAAAATTTGAATTGAATCAAATCTGCTTAAAATCTTCAAATCTGAATAACTAGAGTTTGAAAATAGATTTTGACATGAATCTTTTTGCTACTGTTTGGTATTAGTTAGGACTACCTTCATGCTTAGTTTGAAGATATTTAGGATATATTTGATTAATGTTTTAACCAAAAACAGAATCTGCTTAGTATTATAATATAGTTTTATAAACTCAATTTTAATTAGTTTGATTTTAGAATTTGGTTTTATTTGTTTATTAGGTTCTGTTAGTAAACATTTAGTGTTTTACTCACTGTTAATAAAAATATAAATTTGCTTAGTTTAATTTTATTTAACATAGGAATCACAACTTATTTTCAAATAGGTTTATTTTGATTAAAACAACTAACTAGTAATAGTTTTGTTTTCAAACAAAGTTCTGTATACTTTAATTCTGTTTTCTAAGACAGATTTAATTGTAAATTATTTCCTGTTAAGAACATGTTTTACAAATAAATAATAAGTTTAGTTTTTCATTCTTTTGTTAATATAACTATAGTTGATTCATATAGTGTTTATCACAAACTTGTATAAACTTTACTAAACTTTTCCCAACAAACTTAAATTGATTTTATTCTGTTTATTAATAAAATATTCTATTGTTTCCTTGCTGACAACAATTGTTTTGTTATTACAAAATAGTTTTATTATGATAGTAGTGTTTTATCAATCACCTCCTAGAAAACAAAACTTTGTGTGTTTTCTTACTTGAGATTTGTGCATTGTTTTGTCTTGATTGTTTACTAGTTCTTGGTTGATCTTTGTGAGTTACAATATTTTGTTGTATGCTTATTGAGTGCTTGTCTGCTTCGTTAGATTATCCGGAGTGTGAAGCTTGTTACTTAGAGTCACTCACGTACGAAGATCATCAATCAGGCAAGTCACTTTGATCATGTTTTACCCATGTTTTATATGCATTAGTTCTACCATCTCCCCAGTTGCATGCAAGATAGGTTAGTTGGAAACTTGGTTACATTGTTGTAGTATCATGTGGTAGGTAACCCCCTCAACCTCTTTGACACATTGGCCCCGGGAAACGTTGTTTTTACCTTTTGCTATGCTATTAGTAGACGGGGTTGGTTGTGTGATTCATGAGAGTTGAGAGAGTTAATAATTTCAAGACCTACATAATGATCAAGATTTAAGACTCCGAGTTTTCAACATACCTCTGGGTGGATGATGGTTGAACGGCACCCTGGAGAAACCAGTGGATTTGCCTAGGTGATGCTGGAGATGGCCAGTATTCACGCGGAAAGGTCCACCCAGGCACAAAGAGATGGATGGATGCTTTAAAACCCAAGGCTTACCTGCACAGCCACAAGTCATTATGGGCTCTGGCTTGGTTGGATATCGTGGTGACCCTGGACAGGCGGTGCTACGAGAGGTAGAAGAACGGTAGGAAAGGATGGGCACCGACAGAGTCGCAGGGAAACCCTTTGGAAGACCATGTTTTGGTCATCCGTTTTCTCAAACACCCTGAAGTGCGAGAAATCAACCGGAGGCGACCAAATCTTGTGGGGAACGTGTGCAAAACTCTGCAGAGTATTCCAAACCTAATCGATTAGCCGTGTCCACGGTCATGGACGACTTGAGCCAAAGGAATTGGAACTTCCGGAACTCTCAACACAATCAATAATGATGATGTGGGTATTAACAATTTTGGGTATGAGAATTGGTTGGTGGAACCATCTCATTAATCAACCAACTTAGTAATATTTTGCTTAGCCCCTCTCTTGATGTAGGAAAAACTTGGCTTTACGCAAAAACTTACACCACCACCTGCCATATAAGCATATAGACTAGCTGATTATTTTCACCCCTCTCTTGTGACTTTGCCGGCATATTCCATATGCTGACCTACACGGCTGCAACGTATCATGTTGCAGAGTATTTTTCCGACCAGGAGTGAGGACGCGTTCTATGCTCAGTGAGATGCCCTTGGAGTCGGATGGACTCATCTACCGTCGACGCTTCCGCAAGATTTAGATATTCTCATGAGTTGGCCTTTGGCCACTTTATTGTAATATTTATTGTAATAAAGGACTCGATATGAGATTTCGATTAATATAATGCTGTGTGATTTCCCTTTGATATATACATTGATGTACCGTGTGTGTACCAGCATGATCTTGGGATGGTACGGAAACACCGGAGACTTGACCTTTCAGGTCGGGTCGCTACAGATAATTTCAATGCTTGCAGAGAATACCTTACTGGAAACCGCTTGTCATTTCCTTCTTCTCCTTGTTGGGTTCGACATTCTTACTTATTGAAAGGACTACGATAGATCCCTTATACTTGTGGGTCATAAAAACTCTTTTCTGGTGTCGTTGCCGGGGAGTGAAGCATCTTTGGTAAGTGGAATCTGGTAAGGAAAAAATTATATAGTGTGCTGAAATTTACTGTCACTTGTCACTATGGAAAGTAATCCTTTGAGGGGCTTGTTCAGGGTATCTTCACCTCGATCGGAAACACAAAGAGTTGTCCCTCGACCTACTGAACCTACTGAAAATATTTATTATTAAATTCCTTCAGGTATGATAGAGAAACTGCTGGCTAATCCTTACACAGGAGATGGAACACTACATCCCGATTTACATCTAATCTATGTGGATGAAGTTTGTGGATTATTTAAGCTTGCAGGTCTGCCCGAGGATGACATTAAGAAGAAGGTTTTTCATTTATTATTTGAAGGAGAACGCATTGACATGATATAGGCTATGTGATGATATTGGATCATGGAGCTACAACTGATTGAAGATGGAATTTCATCAGAAGTTCTACCATATGCATCTAGTTCATCATGATCAGAATTATATTTATAATTTTTGGTCTTGTGAAGGAGAAAGAATCGCTCAATCTTGGGGGAGGCTTAAGTCAATGTTATATTCATGCCCCAATCATGAGCTCTCGAGAGAAATTATTATTCAGAATTTTTATGCTCGGCTTTCTCGTAATGATCAATCCATGCTCGGTACTTCTTGTGCTGGTTCCTATATGAAGAAACATGACTTCAAATGGGATTTATTGGAAAGAATTAAATGCAACTCTGAAGATTGGGAACTCGACGAAGGTAAGGAGTCGGGTATGAGCCTTATGTTTGATTGTGTTAAATCTTTCGTAGACACCAATGCTTTTCATGAATTTAGCACTAAATATGGACTTGAATCTAGGATAGTAGCTTCTTTGTGTGAATATTTTGCTACTCATGTTGATCTCCCTAAGGAGAAGTGGTTTAAATATCATCCTCCCATTGAAGTGAAAGTAGTTAAACCTATTAAAGTTGAAGAGAAAACTATTACTTATAATGTTGATCCTGTTATTCCCACTTCTTATATTGAGAAACCACATTTCCCTGTTAGAATAAAGGATCATGCTAAAGCTTCAACTTTCAACTGTGGTTCGTAAGAGCTATGCTAGAACACCTACACCCCCTGAGCAAATTAAAGTTGAGCCTAGTATTGTGATGGTTAAGGATCTCTTGGTTGATAATATTGATGGGCATGTTATTCAATTTTGTGATGAAGCTGCTAGAATTTCTAAACCTGATGCAAAAGATAAACTTAGACCCGTTGTTGGCACGCCTGTTGTTTCTGTTAAAATAGGAGATCATTTTTATCATGGCTTACGTGATATGGGTGCTAGTGTGAGTGCAATTCCATTTTCCTTATATAAAGAGATTATGAATGATATTGCACCTGCTGAGTTAGTGGAAATTGATGTTACAATTAAACTTGCTAATAAAGATACTATATCACCAGTTGGGATTACTAGAGATGTTGAAGTCTTGTGTGGGAAAATAAAGTATCCTACTGATTTTCTTGTTCTTGGTTCCCCACGATATAATTTGTGTCCCATTATATTTGGAATACCATTCTTGAACACCATTAATGCAAGGATACATTGTAAGAAGGAAACGGTTACCGTAAGCTTTGGGGATACGTCTCATGAGTTTAATTTCTCTAAATTTCATAGACAACCCCATGATAAAGAACTGCCTAGTAAGGATGAAATTATTGGTCTTGCCTCTATTGTTGTGCCTATTGATCCTTTAGAGCAATATTTGCTAGACCATGAAAATGATATGCATGTGAATGAAAGGAATGAAATAGATAGGATTTCCTTTGATCAACATCCTATTCTGAAATACAACTTGCCTATTGAAATACTTGGGGATCCTCCTCCACCCAAGGGTGTTCCCGTGTTTGAGCTTAAACAATTACCAGATGCTTTGAAATATGCTTATCTTGATGAAAAGAAGATATATCATGTTATTATTAGTGCTAACCTTACAGAGCATGAAGAACAGAGATTATTGAAAAGTCTGAAGAAGCACCGTGCTGCTATTGGATATACTCTTGATGATCTTAAGGGCATTAGTCCCACTCTATGTCAGCACAAAATTAAAATGGAGCCTCATGCTAAACCAGTTGTTGATCACCAATGAAGGTTGAATCCTAAAATGAAAGAAGTGGTAAGAAATGAAATATTAAAGATTCTAGAGGAAGGTATCATTTACCCTATTGCTGATAGTAGATGGGTTAGTCCAGTTCAGTGTGTCCCTAAGAAAGGAGGTATTACCGTAGTCCCTAATGATAAAAATGAATTTATCCCGTAAAGAATTCTTATAGTATATAGAATGGTGATTGATTTTACGAAATTGAATAAAGCTACTAGGAAATATCATTACCCTCTACCTTTTATTGATCAAATGCTAGAAAGATTATCTAAACACACGCATTTCTGCTTTCTAGACGGTTATTCTGGTTTCTCTCAAATACATGTGTCAAAAGAGGACCAAGAAATGACCACCTTTACCTGCCCTTTTGGTACCTTTGCTTATAGGTGTATGCCTTTTGGTTTATGCAATGCACCTGGTACCTTTCAAAGATGCATGACTGCTATATTCCTTGATTTCTGTGAAAGGATTGTTTAGGTTTTCATGGATGATTTTCCCGTTTACGGAACTTCTTTTGATGATTGTTTGAGCAACCTTGATCGAGTTTTGCAGAGATGTGAAGAAAACTAATATTTTCTTGAATTCGGAGAAGTGCCACTTTATGGTGACTGAAGGCATTGTCTTGGGACATAAAGTTTCTGAAAGAGGTATTGAAGTTGACAAGGCTAAAGTTGATGCTATTGAAAAAATGTCGTGTCCGACGGATATCAGAGGTATAAGAAGTTTCCTTGGTCATGCTAGTTTCTATAGGAGATTTATTAAAGATTTCTCTAAGATATCTAGGCCTCTCACTAATCTTTTGCAAAAATATGTTCCATTCATTTTTGATGATTATGTGGAGAAGCTTTTGAAATTCTCAAGAATGCTTTGATTTCTGCACCTGTTGTTCAACCACCTGATTGGAACCTACCTTTTGAAATTATGTATGATGCTAGTGACTATGTTGTTGGTGCTGTTCTAGGACAAAGAGTCGATAAGAAATTAAATGTTATTCATTATGCTAGCAAAACTCTAGACAGTGCTCAAAGAAACTATGCTACCACTGAAAAGGAATTTTTAGCAGTTGTGTTCGCTTGTGATAAGTTTAGAACCTATATTGTTGATTCTAAAGTAATAGTTAAAATTGATCATGTAGCTATTAAATATCTCATGGAAAAGAAAGATGTTAAACCTAGACTTATCAGGTGGGTTCTTCTGCTACAAGAATGTGATTTGCATATTGTTGATAGAAAGGATGCCGATAACCACGTAGCAGATAACTTGTCTAGGTTAGAGAATGTTCATGATGACCCACTACCTATTGATGATAGCATTCCTGATGAACAATTAGCTGTCATAAATGCTTCTCATAATGCTCCTTGGTATGCTAACTATGCTAATTACATCATCGCTAAATTTATACCACCTAGTTTCACATACCAACAAAAGAAAAAGGTTTTCTATGATTTAAGACATTACTTTTGGGATGACCCACACCTTTATAAAGAAGGAGTAGATGGTGTTATTAGATGTTGTGTGCCTGAGCATGAACAGGAACAGATCCTACGGAAGTGTCATTTCGAGGCCTACGGAGGACACCATGCTGGAGACAGAACTGCACATAAGGTATTACAATATGGTTTTTATTGGCCTACTCTCTTCAAGGATGCTCGTAAGTTTCTATTGTCATGTGATGAATGCCAAAGAATTGGAAATATTAGTAGACGTCAGGAAATGCCTGTGAATTACTCTCTTGTTATTGAACCATTTGATGTTTGGGGTTTTGATTATATGAGACCTTTTCCAACGTCCAACGGGTATACTCATATTTTAGTTGTTGTTGATTATGTTACTAAGTGGGTAGAAACCTCTATTAAGATGATTAAAGAAGTTATTTTCCCTAGATTTGGAGTCCCTAGATACTTAATGACGGATGGTGGTTCACATTTTATTCATGGTGCTTTCCGTAAATTGCTTGCTAAATATGATGTTAATTATAGAATTGCATCTCCTTATCATCCTCAGTCTAGTAGTCAAGTAGAATTAAGCAATAGAGAAAATAAATTGATCTTGCAAAAGACGGTTAATAGATCTAGGAAGAATTGGTCTAAGAAACTTGATGATGCATTATGGGCTTATAGAACTTCTTACAAGAATCCTATGGGTATGTCTCCGTATAAAATGGTTTATGGTAAAGCATGCCACTTACCTCTAGTGCTAGAGCATAAAGCTTATTGGGCAATCAAAGAGCTCAACTATGACTTCAAACTTGCTTGTGAGAAGAGGTTATTTGACATTAGCTCACTTGATGATTGGAGAACCCAGGCCTATGAGAATGCCAAGTTGTTTAAAGAAAAAGTTAAGAGATGGCATGGTAAGAGGATACAAAAGCGTGAATTTAATGTAGGTTATCATGTCTAGCTATACAATTCTCGGTTAAGATTTTTTGTAGGAAAACTTCCTTTAATGTCGTTGAGGAGGTATATCATTCCAGTGCCATCAAGATCAACAACACCGAAGGCACAAATCCTAAGGTGGTAAACGGGCAAAGAATCAAACACTATATTTTAGGTACTCCCTTTAATGTCAAAACGAACATTATCAGTACCATAACTCCCGAAGAGCATATTAGGGAGACTTACCAGAGCGTTTCAGACTCTGAAAAGGAATAGGTACATGGTACGGTAAGTAAACCGACTCCAAAAGTTTCCCAATAGCAATTTTACTCAGTTTTGGAATATTTAAAAAAATAGGAAAATTAAAAGCAGTCCGAAGGACACACAGGGAGGTGACAAACCTGCTAGGCGAGGCCACCCCTGGCCGCGCCTAGGGGGCTTGTCACCACCCCGTGCGCCCTCGGACTCCGCTTTCTTGTGGAACATCCCTTCGGGTCAGCAAAAATTCATTATATAATCTCCTGAAGGTTTCGACTTTCATATCACGAAAATACCTGTTGTTTTTGTTTTGAGTCGTTTCTGCAACGGATTTAGAGCAAGATGTCATCTCAAGAGTCTGATGGGGAGAGCTACATATCGCATTATCTAGCCAATCTGAAGCTCTATGGGGACCTCTATCCTTATGGATTATTCTCAGAGGAGGAACAAGAACAAAAGTACCGAGAAGAAAGCTCAAATGAAGAGGAGACTCCTATGCCTCAATTGGGGGACATGCACGTGGAGTTCAGGAAATCAAGGCTCCCAAACACAAGGAGAAAACCCAAAGTTCTATTTACCCCTTCTCATTTCCTGCAGGAGAGTAAAGAAAAATTATGTCAACGGATATTGAAGCTCGAGCAGGAAGTAGATGACCTAAGGGAACAAAATTTCATGCTCAAGAGGAAATTGAATAATCTTCCAGCCTCATCAACAACTCCACCACCATCACCTCCGAAGAAGGACACCTGAAAACATGGGTATGGGCAGTCGCCTTGGATTGTGCCAAGCTTGGGGACGTGCCTGTTGGGAGACGTAGTAGTAAAACAAAATTTTCCTACGTGTCACTAAGATCTATCTATGGAGAAACCATCAACGAGTGGGGAGAGATTGCATCTTCATACCTTTGAAGATCGCTAAGTGGAAGCGTTACAAGAACGCGGTTGATGGAGTTGTACTCGCAGCGATTCAGATCGCGGTGGATTCTGATCTAAGCGCCGAACAACGGCGCCTCCGCGTTCAACACACGTGCAGCCCAGTGACGTCTCCTACGCCTCGATCCAGCAAGGAGGAAGGAGAGGTTAGGGAAGGGCTCCAACAGCAGCACGACGGCGTGGTGGTGGTGGAGTAGCAAGGTATTCCGGCAGGGCTTCGCCTAAGCGCTGCGGAGGAGGAAGAAGAGAGGTAGGGCTTTGCCATGAGAGAGAGAGAGTTCAGAACTGTTCTCAAAAGGACAAAACCTCAAGTATATATAGGAGGAGGGAGAGGGAGGGCTGTCTTGGACTCTCCTCCAAGGAGGAGAGCTTCGGCCGAATCAAAGGGATAGAGTCCACCTCCCACAAGGGAGGTGGATCTCCTCTTTTAAAACCCTTTGCCATTTATCTCCAGATATCCAGCCGCATGGGCCTTTCTAGAAGGTCTTGACCAGCCCAATAAGGACTGGCACACCTCCTCTAAGGTCCCACAAAGTCCTATGGTCGTCACACCCCTCTCGGCGGTCCTTCGGCACCCTCCCGACACTCCCGGTACACTACCGATGAGCCCGAAAACTTTCCGATGACCAAAAGTGGACTTCCTATATATCAATCTTTACCTCCGGACCATTCCAGAGCTCCTCGTGACGTCTAGGATCTCATCCGGGACTCCGAACAACTTTCGGTAATCACGTATACCATTTCCCTATAACCCTAGCGTCATCGAACCTTAAGTGTTTAGACCCTATAGGTTCGGGAGACATGTGGACATGACCGAGACACTTCTCCGGCCAATAACCAATAGCGGGATCTGGATACCCATGTTGGCTCCCACATGCTCCACGATGATCTCATCGGATGAACCACGATGTCGGGGATTCAATCAATCCCGTATACAATTCCCTTTGTCTATCGGTATGATAGTTGCCCGAGATTCGATCGTCGGTATCTCTATACCTTGTTCAACCTCGTTACCGGCAAGTATCTTTACTCATTCCGTAATACATCATCCCGTGACTAACTCCTTGGTCACATTGAGCTCATTATGGTGATGTCTTACCGAGTGGGCCCAGAGATACCTCTCCGTCACACGGAGTGACAAATCCCAGTCTCGATTCGTGCCAACCCAACAGACACTTTCGGAGATACCCGTAGTGCACCATCTATTGATCAACGAGCTAGTCAACTAGAGGCTCACTAGGGACATGTTGTGGTCTATGTATTCACACATGTATTATGGTTTCCAGTTAACACAATTATAGCATGAACAATAGACAATTATCATGAACAAGGAAATACAATAATAACCATTTTATTATTGCCTCTAGGGCAAATTTCCAACAGTCTCCCACTTGCACTAGAGTCAATAATCTAGTTACATTGTGATGAATCGTACACCCATAGCATTCTGGTGTTGATCATGTTTTGCTCGTGAGAGAAGTTTAGTCAACGGATCTGCGACATTCAGATCCGTATGAACTATACAAATATCTATATCTCCCTCCTGAATGTAATCACGGATGGAGTTGAAGCGGCGCTTGATGTGTCTTGTCTTCTTGTGAAACCTAGGCTCCTTCGCAAGGGCAATAGCTCCAGTGTTGTCACAGAATAGAGTCATCAGGACCGACGCACTTGGAATTACTCCTAGGTCAGTGATGAACTCCTTCATCCAGACTCCTTCCTTTGCTGCTTCTGAAGCAGCTATGTACTCCGCTTCACATGTAGATGCTGCCACGACGCTTTGCTTGCTGCTGCACCAGCTGACTGCCCCTCCGTTCAAAATATACACGTATCCGGTTTGCGACTTGGAGTCGTCCGGATCTGTGTCGAAGCTAGCATCGACATAACCCTTTACGACGAGCTCTTCGGCACCTCCATATACGAGAAACATGTCCTTTGTCCTTTTCAGGTACTTCAGGATGTTCTTGACCGCTGTCCAGTGTTCCGCTCCGGGATCACATTGGTACCTCCCTACCAAACTTATGGCAAGGTTCACATCAGGTCTGGTACACAGCATGGCATACATAATAGAGCCTATGGCTGAGGCATAGGGGATGACACTCATCTCTTCTCCATCCTTTGCCATGGTCGGGCATTGAGTCGTACTCAATCTCACACCTTGTAACACAGGCAAGAACCCCTTCTTGGACTGATCCATATTAAACTTCTTCAATATCTTTTCAAGGTATGTGCTTTGTGAAAGACCTATGAGGCGTCTCGATCTATCTCTATAGATCTTAATACCTAATATGTAAGCAGCTTCTCCAAGGTCCTTCATTGAAAAACACTTATTCAAGTAGACCTTTACACTTTCCAAGAGTTCTATATCATTTCCGATTATCAGTATGTCATCCACATATAATACGAGAAATGCTACAGAGCTCCCACCCACTTTCTTGTAAATACAGGGTTTTCCATAAACCTGTACAAACCCAAACGCTTTAATCACTTCATTAAAGTGAATGTTCCAACTCCGAGATGCTTGCACCAGCCCATAGATGGAGCGCTGGAGCTTGCATACCTTGTTAGCATCTTTAGGATCGACAAAACCTTCTGGCTACATCATATACAATTCTTCCTTGAGGAATCCATTAAGGAATGTCATTTTGACGTCCATTTGCCAGATCTCATAATCATAAAATGCGGCAATTGCTAACATGATTCGGACAGACTTCAGCATCGCTACGGGTGAGAAAGTCTCATCGTAGTCAACTCCTTGAACTTGTCGATAACCCTTAGCGACAAGCCGAGCCTTATAGACGGTCACATTACCATCCGCGTCGGTCTTCTTCTTAAAGATCCATTTATTTTCAATGGCTCGCTTATCATGAGGCAAGTCCACCAAAGTCCATACTTTGTTCTCATACATGGATCCTATCTCGGATTTCATGGCTTCAAGCCATTTGTTGGAATTCGGGCCCGCCATCGCTTCTTCATAGTTCGAAGGTTCACCGTTGTCTAACAAAGTGATATCTAGGATAGGGTTGCCATACCACTCTTGTGCGCAACGTGTCCTAGTGGACCTTCGACGTTCAATAGTAACTTGATCTGAAGTTTCATGATCATCATCATTAACTTCCTCTCCAGACGGTGTAGGCTCCACAGAAACAACTTCCTGTGCTGTGCTACTCTCCGGTTCGAGTGGAGGTACAATTACCTCATCAAGTTCTATTTTCCTCCCACTTACTTCTTTCGAGAGAAACTCTTTCTCGAGAAAGTATCCATTCTTGGCAACAAAGACTTTGCCCTCGGATCGTAGGTAGAAGGTATACCCAATAGTCTCTTTGGGATATCCTATGAAGACGCACTTTTCTGCTTTGGGTTCGAGCTTCTCAGGTTGAGGTTTCTTCACATAAGCATCACATCCCCAAACTTTTAGAAACGACAGCTTAGGTTTCTTTCCAAACCATAATTCATACGGTGTCGTCTCAACGGATTTTGACGGTGCCCTATTTAAAGTGAATGCGACAGTCTCTAATGCATATCCCCAAAATGATAGCGGTAAGTCGGTAAGAGACATCATAGATCGTACCATATCTAATAGAGTGCGATTATGATGTTCAGACACACCATTTTGCTAAGGTGTGCCAGGCGGCGTGAGTTGTGAAACAATTCCACATTTCCTTAGGTGCGTGCCAAACTCGTGACTTAAATATTCTCCTCCATGATCAGATCGTAGGCACTTTATTTTCCTGTCACGTTGATTCTCTACCTCACTCTGAAATTCCTTGAACCTTTCAAAAGTTTCAGACTTATGTTTCATTAAGTAGACATACCCATATCTACTCAAGTCATCAGTGAGGGTGAGAACATAACGGTAGCCACCACGAGCCTCGACACTCATTGGACCGCATACATCGGTATGTATTATTTCCAACAAGTTAGTTGCTCGCTCCATTGTTCCAGAGAACGGAGTCTTAGTCATCTTGCCCATGAGGCATGGTTCGCACGTGTCAAATGATTTGAAATCAAGAGACTCCAAAAGGCCATCAGTATGGAGCTTCTTCATACGTTTGACACCAATATGACCAAGGCGGCAGTGCCACATGTAAGTGGGACTATCGTTATCAACCTTACACTATTTGGTACTCACACTATGGACATGTGTAACATCACGTTCGAGATTCATCAAAAATAAACCATTGACCAGCGGGGCATGACCATAAAACATTTCTCTCATATAAATAGAACAACCATTATTCTCAGATTTAAATGAGTAGCCATCTCGCATCAAGCGAGATCCAGATACAATGTTCATGCTCAAAGGTGGTACTAAATAACAATTATTAAGGTTTAACACTAATCCTGAAGGTAGATGTAGAGGTAGCGTGCCGACGGTGATCACATCGACCTTGGAACCATTCCCGATGCGCATCGTCACCTCGTCCTTTGCCAGCCTCCGCTTATTCCGCAGCTCCTGCTTGGAGTTACAAATGTGAGCAACTGCACCGGTATCAAATACCCAGGAGCTACTACGAGTGCTGGTTAGGTACACATCAATAACAAGTATATCACATATACCTTTAATGTTGCCGTCCTTCTTATCCGCTAAGTACTTGTGGCAGTTCCGCTTCTAGTGACCGGTACCCTTGCAGTAAAAGCACCCAGTCTCAGGCTTGGGTCCATGCGTGTTCTTCTTCTTCCCGACAACTTGCTTACCGGGCGAGGCAACAGCTTTGCCGTCCTTCTTGAAGTTCTTCTTACCCTTGC
Organism: Hordeum marinum; assembly: GCA_022496015.1. Lineage (NCBI taxonomy): Eukaryota > Viridiplantae > Streptophyta > Magnoliopsida > Poales > Poaceae > Hordeum > Hordeum marinum. The sequence goes on from CM039675.1 coordinate 120,436,429, forward strand.
CTTTCTTGAAACTAGTAGTCTTATTTACCATCAACACTTGTTGCTCCTTTCTGATCTCGACCTCTGCTGATTTCAGCATCGAGTACAACTCAGGAATGGACTTCTCCATCCCTTACATGTTGTAGTTCATCAAAAAGCTCTTGTAGCTAGGTGGAAGCGACTGGAGGATTCTGTCAATGACCGAGTCATCCGGGAGATTAACTCCCAGCTGAGTCAAGCGGTTGTGTAGCCCAAACATCTTGAGGATGTGCTCACTGACAGAACTATTCTCCTCCATCTTACAGCTGAAGAACTTGTCGGAGACGTCATATCTCCCGACTCGGGCATGAGCTTGGAAAACCAGTTTCAGCTCTTGGAACATCTCATATGCTCCGTGTTGCTCAAAACGCTTTTGGAGCCCCGGTTCTAAACTGTAAAGCATGCCGCACTGAACAATGGAGTAATCATCGCAGCGAGAATGCCAAGAGTTCGCAACGTCTTGCTCTGCTGGGAGAAGGGGTGGGTCACCTAGTGGTGCATCAAGGACATACAATTTCTTGGAAGCTATGAGGATGATCCTCAAGCCATGGACCCAGTCCGCATAGTTGCTTGCATCATCTTTCATCTTGGTTTTCTCTAGGAACGGGTTGAAATTGAGGGTGACATTCGCATTGGCCATTGGATCTACAATATAGATTGTAAAGATAATTTTAGACTAAGTTCATGATAATTAAGTTCACATAATCAAATTATTTAATGAACTCACACTTAGATAGACATCTCTCTAGTCATCCAAGTGACACATGATCCATGTCAACTAGCCCGTGTCCGGTCATCACGTGAGACGGACTAGTCATCCATGGTAAACATGTCCATGTTGATCGTATCTTCCATACGACTCATGTTCGACCTTTCGGTCTTCCGTGTTCCGAGGCCATGTCTGTACATGCTAGGCTCGTCAAGTCAACCTAAGTGTTTCGCGTGTGTAAATCTGGCTTACACCCATTGTATGCGAACGTTAGAACCTATCCCACCCGATCATCACGTGGTACTTCGGAACAACGATCCTTAGCAACGGTGCACAGTTAGGATGAACACTTTTCTTGAAATTTTAGTGAGAGATCATCTTATTTACTACCGTCGTTCTAGCCAAATAAGATGTAAACATGATAAACATCACATGCAATCAATATAGTGACATGATATGGCCATTATCATCTTGCTCCTTTGATCTCCATCTTTGGGGCACCATGATCATCATTGTCACCGGCGCGACACCATGATCTCCATCATTGTGTCTTCATGAAGTTTTCTCGCCAACTATTACTTCTACTACTATGGCTAACGTTTAGCAATAAAGTAAAGTAATTACATGGCGTTTATGATTGACATGCAGGTCATACAATAAAATAAGACAACTCCTATGGCTCCTACCGGTTGTCATACTCATCGACATGCAAGTCATGAATCCTATTACAAGAACATGATCAATCTCATACATCACAATGCATCACATCACATCCTTTGGCCATATCACATCAAAAGGCATATGCTGCAAAAACAAGTTAGACGTCCCTCTAATTTGTAGTTGCAAGTTTTTACGTGGCTGCTATAGGTTACTAGCAAGAATGTTTCTTACCTACGTCAAAACCACAACGTGATATGACAATTGCTATTTACCCTTCATAAGGACCCTTTTCATCGAATCCAATCCGACTAAGGTGGGAGAGACAGACACCCGCTAGCCACCTTATGCAACAAGTGCATGTCAGGCGGTGGAATCAGTCTCACGTAAGCATACGTGTAAAGTCGGTCCGGGCCGCTTCATCCCACGATACCGTCGAATCAAGATAAGACTAGTAGTGGTAAGCAAATTAACAAAATCGACGCCCACAACTGCTTTGTGTTCTACTCGTGCATAGATTTTACGCATAGACCTAGCTCATGATGCCACTGTTGGGAGACGTAGTAGTAAATCAAAATTTTCCTACGTGTCACCAAGATCTATCTATGGAGAAACCAGCAAAGAGTGGGGAGAGATTGCATCTTCATACCTTTGAAGATTGCTAAGCGGAAGCGTTACAAGAACGCGGTTGATGGAGTCGTACTCGCAGCGATTCAGATCGCGGTGGATTCTGATCTAAGCGCCGAACAACGGCGCCTCCGCGTTCAACACACGTGCAGCCCGGTGATGTCTCCTACGCCTTGATCCAGCAAGGAGGAAGGAGAGGTTAGGGAAGGGCTTCAACAGCAGCACGACGGCGTGGTGGTGGTGGAGTAGCAAGGTATTCCGGCAAGGCTTCGCCTAAGCGCTGCGGAGGAGGAAGAAGAGAGGTAGGGCTTTGCCGTGAGAGAGAGAGTTCAGAACTGTTCTCAAAAGGCCAAAACCTCAAGTATATATAGGAGGAGGGAGAGGAAGGGCTGGCTTGGACTCTCCTCCAAGGAGGAGAGCTTCGGCCGACTCAAAGGGATAGAGTCCACCTCCCACAAGGGAGGTGGATCTCCTCTTTTAAAACCCTTTGCCATTTATCTCCAGATATCCAGCCGCATGGGCCTTTCTAGAAGGTCTTGGCCAGCCCAATAAGGGCTGTCACACCTCCTCTAAGGTCCCACAAAGTTCTATGGTCGTCACACCCCTCCCGGGGGTCCTCCGACACCCTCCCAGCACTCCCGGTACACTACCGATGAGCCCGAAAACTTTCCGGTGACCAAAACTGGACTTCCTATATATCAATCTTTACCTCCGGACCATTCCAGAGCTCCTCGTGACGTCTGGGATCTCATATGGGACTCTGAAAAACTTTCGGTAATCATGTATACCATTTCCCTATAACCCTAGCGTCATCGAACCTTAAGTGTGTAGACCCTACGGGTTCGGGAGACACGTGGACATGACCGAGACACTTCTCCGGCCAATAACCAATAGCGGGATCTGGATACCCATGTTGGATCCCACATGATCCACGATGATCTCATCGGATGAACCACGATGACATGGATTCAATCAATCCCGTATACAATTCACTTTGTCTATCGATATGATACTTGCCCGAGATTCGATCGTCGGTATCTCTATACCTTGTTCAACCTCGTTACCAGCAAGTATCTTTCTCGTTCCGTAATACATCATCCCGTGACTAACTCCTTTGTCACATTGAGCTCATTATGATGATGTCTTACCGAGTGGGCCCAGAGATACCCCTCCGTCACACGGAGTGACAAATCCCAGTCTCGATTCGTGCCAACCCAACAGACACTTTCGGAGATACCCGTAGTGCACCTTTATAGCCACCCAGTTACATTGTGACGTTTGCCACACCCAAAGCATTCCTATGGTATCCGGGAGTTGCACAATCTCATGGTCTAAGGAAACGATACTTGACATTGAAAAGCTTTAGCAAACGAACCACACGATCTAGTGCTATGCTTAGGATTGGGTCTTGTCCATCACATCATTCTCCTAATGATGTGATCCCGTTATCAACGACATCCAATGTCCATGGTCATGAAACCGTGACCATCTATTGATCAACGAGCTAGTCAACTAGAGGCTCACTAGGGACATCTTGTGGTCTATGTATTCACACATGTATTATGGTTTCCGGTTAACACAATTATAGCATGAACAATAGACAATTATCATGAACAAGGAAATACAATAATAACCATTTTATTATTGCCTCTAGGGCATATTTCCAACAGTGCCCCGGTATCGTATCACACCACACCTTTTTCTTTTTTCCTTTTGATTTTATCTTTCCCAGCTCGATCCTTTTTGTTTTTGTTTTGATCTAGTAGAATAAAAGTTTTAGTATGATCTACCTTTTAGTTTTTTCTTTTGCTCCCCTTATGTAAGCAAGTCCAAGAGTTATATAATAAAAATTAGTTTTGATGAGAGGGCTTTGCTAGATCACTATGCTCTTGAAAGCAATAAAGTATAATAGAACTAAAGCAAATATAATACATAATGATCTTATGGGGAGTAATGACTTCACATATAAAAAGTATGGTGATTGAAATTTGTTGAGAGTTAACAAACATAGTAATTGTTCATTGGTGCAATTGAAAGGAAGTGATAAAGAAAGAGAGATTCACATATAAATATATTATCTTGGACATCTTTTATGATTGTGACCACTCATTAAAATATTACATGCCAAGAAGTTGATGCTGGACAAGGAAGACAACATAATAGGTTATGTTTGCTTGCATCCGTATAGAAGTTATATGGTTTTAGATCCTCCAACATGTCGTTCTTGCTTCCACCTCACATCAGCCAAACTTCCGCACCAAGTAGAGATACTACTTGTGCATCCAAACACCTCAACCCATTTTTTGCCATGAGAGTCCATCATACCTACCTATGGATTGAATAAGATCCTTCAAGTAATATGTCATCGATGCAAAAAGGCAATAAAAATTGCTCCTAAATATATGTGATCTTTTATTGTAAGGGAAATAAGCGTTGTACGAACTTGTGGTCGTGAAGAAATAAAAGCGACAGACTACATAATAAAGGTTTCTATCACAAAGGGCAATACAACGCGGCGTACCTCTGCACTAAGAGCTTGTGTATCCAAAAACAATAAGCGCATGACAACCTATGCTTCCCTCTGCGAAGGGCCTATCTGTTACTTTTACTTTTTAGCACTTACCTTTATGCAAGACTCATGGTGGTCTTCACCAATTCCTATATTTCACCTCTCTTGGAAAACATTATGTGTTGGGGAATGATCTAGACTTATATAGCCACTCAGATGTGGGTGACCATGGGTTATTATAGTTGACATCACCCTTGAGGTGAATACTTGGGAGGCAATACTATAAGTCCTTATCTTCCTCTGTGTTCGATCGAAGCTTTGACCTCATGGGTACTGCATGAGTGCTAGCAATTGTGAAATACTAAAATATGATTGAGTATGTGTATTTGCTTTACAAGCTCTTATATTGACTCTTTCCGATGTTATGATAAATTGTCAATTGCTTCAGTGACTGAGATCATAGTTTGTTGGTTGTTAATAGAGTTCTCAGCTCACACTTTATCTTGTGAATGAATTGTTACTCTAATATAAAGAATCTCATACAATGATTATTGTTGTTCTAAAGTTGATCATGATGCCCTCATGTCCGTATTTTATTTTATTGACACCTCTATCCCTAAACATGTGGTCATATTCATCGATCTCGGCTTTTGCTTGAGGGCAAGCAAGGTGTAAGCTTGGGGGAGTTGATACGTCCATTTTGCATCATGCTTTTACATTGATATTTATTTCATTATGGGTTGTTATTACACGTTATGGTACAATACTTATGCCTTTTCACTCTTATTTTACAAGGTTTACATGAAGAGAGAGATTGCTGGCAGTTGGAATTCTGGACTAGAAAAGGAGCAAATCTGAGATACCTATTCTACACAACTCCAAAATTCCTGAAATTTTACAGAGAATATTTTTGGAATTAATAAAAAATACTGGTGCAAGAATCAACTAGAAGGGGGGCCACCAGGAGGTCACAAGCCTGCTAGGCACGACCACCACCCTGGTCGTGCCTAACAGGCTTGTGGGGCCCATGTGGCTCCTCTGACGCCCTTCTTCTCCTATATGAAGCGTTTTGACCTGGAAAAAATTAGGAGAGAGCTTTCGGGATGAAGCGCCGCCGTCTTGAGGCGAAACTTGCATAGAACCAATCTAGAGCTCCGGCAGGGCGGTCCTGCCAGGGAAACTTCCCTCCCGGAGGGGGAAATCAAAGCCATCGTCATCACCAACGATCCTCTCATCGAGCGGGGGTCAATCTCCATCAACACCTTCATCAGCACCATCTCCTCTCCAAACCCTAGTTCATCTCTTGTATCCGATCTTTGTCTCAACACCTCAAATTGGTACCTGTGGGTTGCTAGTAGTGTTGATTACTCCTTGTCGTTGATGCTAGTTGGTTTACTTGGTGGAAGATCATATGTTCAGATCCTTTATGATAATTAATACCCCTCTTATCTTGAACATGAGCATGTTTTGTGAGTAGTTATGTTTGTTCCTGAGGACATGGGATAGGTCTTGTTATAAGTAATCATATGAATTCGATATGCATTCGATATTTTGATGAGATGTATGTTGTCTCTCCTCTAGTGGTGTTATGTGAACGTCGACTACATAACACTTCATCATTATTTGGGCCTAGGGGAAGGCATTGGGAAGTAATAAGTAGATGATGGGTTGCTAAGTGACAGAAGCTTTAACCCTAGTTTATGTGTTGCTTCGTAAGGGGATGATTTGGATCCATATGTTTCATGCTATGGTTAGGTTTACCTTAATTATTCTTTTGTAGTTGTGGATGCTTGCGATAGGGTTTAATCATAAGTGGTAGGTTTGTCCAAGTAAGGGCAGCACCCAAGCACCGGTCCACCCACTGGCACGCCCAAGATGCAATCCTATCCTTATTTCGGCACGAGGGCCTCGACAAGGATAGAAGCGCATCTCGTCGTGTTGCAAGAATGGTTATCATTACAAGTACATATATAGAAGAGATAAGTATATGGAATTGGCTTACACTCGCCACAAGCTACAACAAGATCACATCAATACAACAACATACTCAAACATCATATAGAAGAGCAGGGTCCAACTACGGACGAAAACAAATGGTAAAATGACATCCATCCTTGCTATCCCAGGCTGCCGCCTGGAACCCATCCTAGATTGATGAAGAAGAAGAAGAACTCCAACAAACAAGCAACACGCTCACGTCAAATCATCACATTACATGCACCTGCAACTGTTGTTGTAGTAATTTGTGAGCCACAGGGACTCAGCAATCTCATTTCCAAGGGTCTCAAGACTATTAAAGCTTAATAGGTGAGGTATGGTTAAGTGGTGAGGCTGCAGCAAGCGATTAAGCATTTATTTGAGTGGCTAACTTAAGAATATAGAAATTAAAGTACGGTGGTCTACGCATAACGTACGTGAACTAGTAATGCTCACTAACTGATCCTGAACACCTACTTACATCAATCATAACCCCACTGTGTTCTCTCTCGGATAAGGACTCGCGAGAAGAGATAGTCATGGTTACGCACACAGTTGGTGTATTTTATTGGAGTTTACTTCAAGTTTGCTGTGACTGGGTGTTAAACAAAGTATCCAAGTTTGCACCGGTAGAAATGAAAACTTGATGAGGTGAGAACCTCGGAATAATTTGAAAGGAATTGAATGCAAACGATATTTTTTTAGATTCTTCGACACTCCAGATAGAATAGATAGAGAAATAAACAAAAGAGGCTTAGATAAGAATTCCAACATGGGAGAGCAAATAGAGAATGAAAATGATATGATGAACACCAATAACTAGAATTGAATCCATCGGATAAGAATATCAACAAGAACAAGGAATTGAGGATAGATTTTGAAAATGGAACTCTTGAGAATCTCCACAAAAAATCATCGGATACAAACGAAGAAATGATAGCGGAAGCATTGATGAAGAGAAAGGCACTTGGAAGAGAATTTAATCATTGAAGAAAAAGGGCGGGAAAGTGGGAAAAACAAAGAAAACTTGGAATATATGAGACGAACTCCGGAAAGAAATGAGAATTGATCTTGCAATATTGGAGATGATAGAATTATCTTGAAGAGAAGCACACCGGTAGGAAAATAAATGATATGACAACTTGATTGATGAAAATAATTAGCATTCCCGCAGAAATATGAGAACACTACTTAGCAAGATATGAAATCACCACTTGACATCGAAGCAACTCGAATTACCATATACAAAACAAAACAAAGGATGAGGCTTATGAAACAAGCCGGAACAAATACATGACAGACATTTCGTCTGATATTTTCGTGGTAAGGTTCGCACGGGCTCGGTCGTACATTGGATTGTCATATTGAAATGGCGCTCGAATATGCTCCCTAGGCATGCGAGCTACAAGGCTTGACGAAGCATATATCGAGACTATCCTCTGTAAGAAAGACCGTGAACAAATGAATCCACTAGATGTCGAACCCCAACCTCACATCATGATCTATTGAAAGGTATCCTAGGTAACTACTTGAATTCCCACCTAAGAACTTCCGAGAACTTTCTTGGTTATACAATCCGGTGTTGGGGATACAAGGAGGAAATATCTCACACAACTAACAAACCTACACCCCAACTGTATCCATCCTTCAACACATAACCAGAGGCTTTCGCAAGTCCATCTAACTCGGATCCTCGAAAGCAAAATGATACTAACCATGGTGGTACCCCGGACGCCTCCCCAGTACTGGGTGACTCCAACCTTATCTCACCATGACAAGTATTGAAGCAGTTCCGAACACCCTTAATTCTGAGATACTAAGGAAGCTGAATGATAACGATGTGCCAAAAATTCCCTGGAGCTCAACTCCCCGGAAAAAATCAAGTCAGACAGGAGGCACCAAGACAGAACTCCGTCACATCGGCATCATATAGTTTCCAAAATACCCGCGTGATCCTAAAAAAATTGAACAAGAACAGGAGTAGAATCAAAATTCCTAAGTCGAATACCTCACCAGAGTACAGAAGAGGAGTAAAAAGAAACCTACTCTTTGATATAACTAGACTCAAAAATAGTTTTTTACTAGACTCGACTCGGCCAAGTTCGATCAATCAAGGGGGCTCCTAGGTCGGTACACGCTTTGATACCAACTTGTCAAGCCCAAGATGCGATCCTATCCTTATTTCAGCACGAGGGCCTCGCCAGGGATAGAAGGCATCTCGTTGTGTTGAAAGAATGGATATCATTACAAGTACATGTAAAGAAGATATGAGTATATGGAATTGGCTTACACTCGCCACAAGATGCAACAAGATCACATCAATACAACAACATACTCAAACATCATACAGAAGAGCAGGCTTCGACTCCGGACGAAAACAAATGGTAAAATGACATCCATCCTTGCTATCCCAGGCTACCGCCTGGAACCCATCCTAGATTGATGAAGAAGAAGAAGAACTCCAACAAACAAGCAACGCGCTCACGTCAAATCATCGCATGCAACTGTTGTTGTAGTAATCTGTGAGCCACAGGGACTCATCAATCTCATTTCCAAGGGTATCAAGACTATTAAAGCTTAATAGGTGAGGTATGGTTAAGTGGTGAGGCTGCAACAAGCGACTAAGCATTTATTTGAGTGGCTAACTTACGAATACAGATATTAAAGTATGATGGTCTACACATAACAGACATGGACTAGTAATGATCACTAACTGATCCTGAACACCTACTTACGTCAATCATAACCCCACTATGTTCTCTCTCGGATAAGGACTCGCGAGAAGAGACAGTCACAGTTACGCACACAGTTGGTGTCACATAACCCCACTATTTGAGTTTACTTCAAGTTTGCTATGACCGGGTGTTAAACAAACTATCCAAGTTTGCCACATAACTGCGGGCACGGCTTTCCGAAAGATTTAACCCTGCAGGGGTGCTCCAACTCATCCTTCACAAATTAACCACACGCCGTGGGAATAACCTCGACCACGGATCTCGTGATCATACTAGGCAATTCCAAAGGAATTTCGACACCTCGAGATAGCCCGAAGAAGATGAGAGTTCCTCACGCAAGACATTCGAGAAAGGTAAAACAAGTCCAGCAAGGCCTCCCGACGTGTCGACGATCCTGATAGGAGCCGCGTATCTCGTTCTCAGGACACGGCGGATAAGCTACGCGTAAGTGGCCTGATAGAAATCACCCAAGTTGCCCTGGGGTGGCCCCGCATAGTGCTCTAGTTTGGACCAACATTCTTGAGGAGCACTGGCCCGGGTTGTTGATTAATCCATAGGGTGATCATGCCCTATGCAAATTTTAGTTGTTATTAAGCAAATAGTACCAATGTTTGGCCTTGCCAGACAAGCTTTATCCTAAAACGAAAATCAAGGGGGTCCCCATAACAACCCTGAGCATGTTAGGAGCGCTCAATTATGGAACATAACACCGGTTCACAAGTAACTAGGGTGGCAAGAGTGGAACAAAACACCGAGCAAAAGGCCAAGCCTTCCACCCTTTACCAAGTGTATAAGTGCATTAAATTGAATAACAATAATATTGTGATAACAAAAGAATCTCCATGTTGTCACATGGAAGCAATTGCACCTGCATCTTGAAACGCTATAAGAAGGGCTGAGCAAGCTGTAACATAGCCAAACAACAGTTTGCTGAGAAGGTGGGGGTTAGAGGCTTTTCATGGCAATGTTGGGAGGCTTGACAAACAAGAGGTAGGTAGCGAGACATAACGATAAAAGCGGGACAACTAGCATGGCAATGAAAGTAGTGGTATCCAAGGAAATGTGTCATCTTGCCTGAGATCCCGCTCGGAAGAAGAACGAGTCCATGAAGACAAGCCAATGTAGTCGAATGAATCTTCACACTACGAACGCTTTTGGAACTCTATCGAGAAGAAGCAAACCGGAAACAACAATCAACACACGATACACCACAACATATGCATGACATGACGCACAAACAAATATGATGCATGTCCAGTTTAAATATGCAAGGCATGACAATTCACATCAAACAACTACTACACATTGAAGTGAAGCTCAATATGCAACGAGTTGCATATTGACGAAACTTCATGCTCGAATTATTTAGTTCACTCCCGTTTAGGTACTCATCAATATTAAATGTTTTAACATGGGTGGTCATGGCATAAGGCATAGATGGAATTAAGCAATTTTAAATGGAGAGGGACAACATACATATAACAAAATAATAACTCTCCATATTATGAGAAAGTGGTTAATGTTGTTTATCATGGCAAGAGGTGAAGCATGAACAACTATATCGTCTAGGCATTTTAAATGAGGCCGGGAGCAATATATATCATTTCCGAAACAACCCCATATGCATATTATGATTTTGATCTAGATCTGTCCTAACACAATTTTAGAGTTGTTAAACAGAAAAATAAATGTCACCATGTGATTCTACACATTTTTCTAGTCAAGTTTCATATGTAAAGCATTTAATTTGGAGCTACGATTGAGTAGTTATTGAATAAATCATTTTAGCATGGCATTTATGCAAATCAATGCAAACAGCAAGTTTAAACATTTTTATCACATGTGAAAGTGGGATATTATGAATCTACATAAAAATTTAGTCAAGTTTCATATATAATTTGTTTTAATCCGATGCATGGAAGTGGAGTTATTAAATGCATGATCATTAGGGACTTTTCTGCAATTTTAATATTCAGGAATAATTAGAAAATTCGCCAGCAGGGAAAAAATACACAAACAGGCCGAATCTGGTGGGCGCAAGATAACTAATAAGCGCACAGTGCGCTAGATTATTTTATCACAAAACTATTTGTTACTGATAATTTCAGTGCTTGCAAAGATTACCTTACTAGAAACTGCTTGTCATTTCCTTCTGCTCCTCATTGGGTTCGACACTCTTACTTATCGAAAGGACTACGATATATCCCCTATACTTGTGGGTCATCACCTGCCAAGTTTCGTGCTATAGGTGAAGAACGGGAGGTGGCACAACTAGATTTTGGTCCTAAGAACGCTATCTTCGAGAAGCCAAAAGAACCGGTGAAACACTGGAAGCCATTGTACCTCAAGGGTCATATTAACGGGTCACCGGTTGCTAGGATACTCATTGATGGTGGTGCTGTGATAAATCTTATTCCCTATTCGGTCTTCAAGAAGTTGGGGTTACATGATGATCCATTAATGAAGACCAATATGGTACTTAACGGATTTGAGGGTAAAGAAAAGACAGAGGCCAAAGGTGTGATGTGCATGGAACTCACTATAGGAAGCAAAACTTTGGCCACCACATTCTTCATCACCGAGGTGCAAGGTAACTATAATGTTATATTAGGTCGTGATTGGGTTCATGCTAACCACTGTGTGCCATCTACCATGCATCAATTCTTAATACAATGGGTCGATGATGAAGTAGAAGACGTTCATGCGGATAATTCGGCTTGTGTTGCTTGCCGATGCATTAGTGGATTGGATTCATCCCGATGTTTCCTGCTTAACAGGGCGTGACCTCTCAGAGTTTGATTTCCTTAGTGCTACAAGGAACGAGTTCATTCCCATCTCTTTAAACCCTATTGGTGGTAATCGGTTCCAAGGTATGATGTAAACGAAAATTTGAAATCAATGGCCGATATAGAATTATCACCCTAAGCATATAAAATGGCTGCTGGAGTGTTGACATCGTCCTTAGAACAAATACATTGCAGATTATTTTTCGGCATACAAGCTTTCCCGAAAACAGGGGCATATGTTGACACCAGATTTTGGCACGGGAGAAAATCTAGTCAATATGACATTGGATGGAAAAAGTTTCAACTGCAAAGTTCGTCGCCTCGTCGAAATGGACGATTTTGATATAAAAATCGTCTCAATCGAAGGTCGTATGCAACCTATGGAGTCAAAACAAGATCAGGAACAGAAGTTGCAGAGCCATTTCGGATCCACCGAGTTTTTTGACTCGGTAATTCCAAGAAAAATCATTCGGAAAATCCGAGTGAGATGCAGAAGATTATAGAAAGTTAGCAACGTTAATTTGGTGGGACCGGGAAAAATAACTTGGTGGCTCCAAGTTGGCCCGAAAATCGCCAAAGTTTCCTGTCCGAGTTGGGTTAAGTTTTTTGATGTTTTGGATTTTAGTCATTTTCTTGTAGGGGAAGTCCATCTGCCTCATATATATGTTAGAGGTGACGGCCAGTTGAACAACACACAATCGAAAAAATCAATCTACTATTTTTACCCTAGTTTTTGCATCTCTCCTTGTTCTTTCTCTCTCGTTCTTCGTTCGTTCTTCGTGTTGAAGGGCAGCGATCCTCGCGGCTCTAGGGGCGGGCGAACCTACCTAGGGCAGCCCATAGACATCGTGCGATTAGACGGGGTCCCTCCTGGGCACGTGGATTTCGGGTTCTCAAAAGCACCCGTCGGATTGCTTGCGTACCACTCTTCCGAACGGGTCTCCTTCAACGTGAGCTGTGGTGCATCACCCCCGACATCGATGGTACACGGTGACGTGTTCGTGTGTCAACACTATAGTGATGCATGTAATTAAGCTATGATAAACCATGAGGTTAAGCTAATGCTTTTGCTAATCAATGTTTGATCACAAATGGAATCATATCTCATTTCAAATTCCTATTGATTTTCAAAACTGAAATAATAAGTGGATTAAATATTTTCACAAAACTAAAAACTAAAATCATGGTTGGGTTAAAAATATTCACCTAGTATTTGCTAAATTGACACCAACATCATTTGAAGTAATTAAGGGCTCCAAAACAATTATAAGAGAGTCCAAAGCTATTTTTTAAATGCCTTTTGCTTTATGAAAATTTCAAACATTTTCAAATGGTCCTCAAACTTTTTGTGGCAGTGTTGAATATTGCAATGTGAATAATGGACTAGGTCACATATTTTACAAAAGCTAAATAGTACTACAAATAAAATAGAACAGTAAAGAAAGAAATGCCAGAAAAGGGGAAAGAAAAGGGGGGAGCTAACCTATTGCGCCATCGGGCCTTAAGTGGCAACAGGGAGGCCCGGCCCACCACGGCTGGCCTTTCCCTAACGTCTCGCTAGAGGGAGGGAGGCCGAGCACGCCGCGCTATCCGCGTGGATGAGCTCGTTGTCGAGAATCCCACGGCTGCCCTCTACGATAAGGGCATCCCCACGGCACTCTGTCACTTCCCCAGAACTCTAGCCCTAGATCTCCCCCCCTACTCACTTCCCCCTCTCTCCCTCAAGTTTGTCACTCGGCCGAGCGTTTCCATGGACGCCTCTCGCTGAAGCTCGCGACCACTACCACCCACTCGTCCTAGAGGTGAGCTCCGTTAGGCTCGTCTCCGTTGACCTCGCCACTGGATCGGAGCGTAAGAGCCTCTTCAACCTTGCCTCAACCTTCTTCCTCTTCGTCACCGAGCGCACGCCGCCATTCGATTCGCTCCTCTCCGGCAACCCCCGGCTTCCCCAAGACCTCCCTCGAGCTCCATTGTGAGCGCCGCCTCGATCCCCTCTCCCTCCATGCTCCCAGTCCCCCTCTACCTAGCGTGCCTTGCCTCCGACTTCTGTCTGCCTCCATGTCCATCGCACGCGGGCCATGCATGCTCCTGGGCACCCACACGTGCCACTAGCACGCTCTTGGGCACGTGTTGCGTCGACCCCCAACTACCCCCCCCTTCGTCTCTCCCGCCACGTTTTTGACCAAGGCCGAACCCCGGGCACCATCCAGCCTCGCTACCTCTGTCGTTTCTGGCCACCCTCGGTGCCGTCGTTGGCTTAGATCGACACACGCGAGCTCTCGCGTCTCTTAGATGGCCGCGGTGCATGAAATGGTGGCATGTGTGTCATTCCCGTGTAGCGCCACCATTCCTGGTGGCCGCCGGAGCTGCATCGGCGTTTGAACTCCCGTGGGTCCCGCCCATCAACTCATTAGGAGCCTAATAACGCACTAACCAGCCACTGATAGTGGGCCATGTCACTATAGCAATTAGTTCAAATTATTCATATGTTTAATGTACCACTAGCAATAGGGCCCCACCCACTAATTAACCCAAACTGATTAATCTAATCCCTAATTAACTAGGAGAGACTGACGGGTGGGTCTCTACCACTGTTCCAGTGGATAGGGTCGGCCCAGTCAACTGGTGACTCAGCAGGGGGCCCCACCAGTCAGCCTCTGTTGACTAGCCAGTTGGCCCAGTCAAATGGGACCCCCCTGGACCCACATGTCAGCCAATGTTGCACCTCTCGGTGCACTGGACGAGGTGCACCTAGCATTTTAGTATTTAATTTCGAGTTGATATTAATTTCAAAATTTCGGAATATTAATAAAACTTTGAAAAAACATATAAATAATTTATAACTCGGATCAAAATACTTTATATATGAAAGTTGCTCAGAAAAATCTCACGAATCCGAATACGCCGTCTGTTCAGCAGTCACATGCCCCTAGCATGATGAACATGGACATTTTTCGTTAGGATCACCTGTCCAGTAATAGCCAAAGACCCGGGGAATATCGTTAGATATTTTCCCGCTCTGTTTCTGACGTGTAGTGTTGTGTTAGCCCATCCCTAGAATTGCATGGTGTCATGTCAGGCATCGTGATGCAACTAGTTGTTTGTATTTATTGTTTCTTGCCCCCTCTTCTCTCTGGTAGACACCGAGACTGACGCCGTTGCCGGGTACGACTACACCACTGTCGATCAGCCTTTTGCAGTAGAGCAACAAGGCAAGCAAACCCCCTTGATCATTCCTATATTGCCCATTCTTTCTATCTCATGCTTGCATTAGATTTTGCTATCGTTATAGTTTTCTTCTATTCTGATGCATAGCCTATTTTTGTTAAACTGCTATTGTATCTGTTGTTATATTAAATGCTTAGTATATGTTGATTAGTGATCCCCACTGACCCCACGTAGTCCTTGTTACCCCTACTTCATCATCGACAACTCGAAGACTTGAAGACTCGATCAAATTGATCAATGAGCCATGCCCATCACATCACCTCACACCCCCTTAGTTGTATGACTCTGCAGGGATACTATCGAGTACCGAGGGTGATACCTCGTAACGTACTCATGATGCTAACTCTGTAGCGTAGCTAGTCGGTCGTGGATTTCGAAGGGTGATTCCTCCTTCTCCCCTTTTGACAATGATCTATCGTGCAACACCTCAAGCGTATACCATCGAGGGTGATTCCTCTCTGGTCACCTTGATGGTTACATCATGTGGGATCCATCGAGGTTGATTCCTCGAGTTTCCCCCTTGATGTTATGGACACACTGGTACTTTGACTTTACTACTGAAACATGTTGAGGTCGGGATGACCTGGAGGGTATTGGTGTAATAATGACGAGGCATGGCCAGGCATTCTTGGCCCTTGCCACAAGTCCTCGAGACGGGGCGACGAGACCACATATCGTGGATCATCGATCGTCGCTGCAGTTATCAAAACATTAATGGGTTTGGTATGTGATCTGAGTAGGCCTCTGGCCTGTTTTGCACTCACCACCACTCGGGAATAAGTATGGGCACTATGCGTCGTACATTCGCCCGAAAGCTCTTCAGATGTCACAGTTGAACGGCACACGCCCGGGTGGCCCGCGTAAGCACCATCTTTGTATTAAGAGGTGCCAGGACTGACATCGGTCGTCCACGTAACGCGTAGGATTGTGAAGGGAGATTTGCCCATGACCCCTTCGCATTTAGGATGTATACCAACATGTGGCCTCTCTATTGAACCTAGGTAGGACTACGGCGTGTCGATCAGACGAGGCCGGGAATTAGCCGAGCAAGTGTGTTCGGCCAGAGTTAATCGAGCGTGTTGGATAAGTTTGTGCACCCCTACAGGGAAGTATATCTATTCGAATAGTCGTGTCCACGGTTACGTACGCTCGGAGTTATATCCTGATCCTACAACTAGAAATGGAGATTTTGAAATGAATGTGTTAGTTCCAAGGTTGCTTTCTCGCAGGGAGTCGAGAAAGAATCTCTATGCGGTATTTAAATAACTTACTACTTATGAAAATGCTAATCTGCACTCTTCTAATGCTGCAAGACACTGAAGATGCTAGTCTTTGATAGGACTAGGATTTCCCCCTCTATTCGGGCATTTTTGCAGCTAGTTCAAACATATAGCCCCATTCCTTTGATAATGTTGCATACTTAGCATAGCTATGATGTAAGTCTTGCGAGTACTTTGGATGAGTAATCATGGTTGCTTTGCTCCCTTTTTCCCCCTCGATACGTTTACCGCGTTCAAATGACGGAGCCCGGGAGACGGCTGATCTCGCCAACGACTACTACTACCAGGACGGAGCTTACTACTACGTGGAGGCTGTCCCCGACCAGCAGTAGGATAGGAGGCCTCCGGGCAGGAGGCCTTGCCTTTTCGATCTATTGTTTATATTTGTGCTAGCCCTCTTAAGGCAAACTTGTTTACTTATGTCTGTACTCACATATTATTTGCTTCTGCTGACTCATTTGTATTCGAGCTTATGTATTCCAGTCCTCGAGGCCCCTGGCTTGTCATATGAAGTTTGTATGACTTTAATTTGTTCTAGAGTTCTATTGTGATAGCTTCCCGTGAGTCCCTAATCTTGATCGTGCACATTTGTGTTTATGGTTATCGTACGATCAAAATGGGGTGTCACATCCATCACTCCGAACACCAGAAAAGTTAATACAGAAACAAAAATTTGCTAGCACATTCGTTGCTTGATTAGCTGAACGAAAACACGACTTGGAATTGATGAACTAATGTCAACATATTATGCAAATATTGCTGAAGCCGCATCTCACCATCTTGTTTTGTCCCGTGCAAAAATTGATGACCTCATGAGAATCAAATTCTGCTTCAAGGTTAGAATATCCCTCGCTCCCATGTTGCTTAGTGAGCATCACTCTGCCAAGTGTTGACCCCTCCCCCTCCCCTCACCAGCCCTCACCGTCGTCGCAGGCGTCACCGAGCAAAGCTCGTGTGGCGTCGGCTGTGCGAGATCTAGGCTGCCCCGTTGCAATGAACTTCCTATGCTATGTTGCGTCAAGGTAGCAGCCCATGTCAGCGGGCTACTCCGCCGTGGTGTGGTATCACGACCGATGGAGGCGCGGCTGCTTCCCCGTGGTGCGACGTTGCGGCTTGCTTGGTGCAGCGACGGTCGGTCGGTGCAGCTCCAGATGAGCTGGCTCCGCCCTTCCCGTGGCTGGCTCCGGCTAGGTGTGGGTCTCTGGAGCGGCCTCAGGTGAGCCAGGATCCTCCGGATCTGGCTCCTGCGGGCATGGGGGTCGTTGGACTTGTGCGGGCCTCCTGCTCGCTAGCTGGTGGCAGTTGAGGTTGCGGTGTGAGGCTGCTTGGTGGTCCGACCAAGCTCGGTCTCTGTCAGGCTATGTGACAGTGCCCGGTGAAAGCTCTGGCTCGGCTACTGGTCAGGGACAGCGAGGGCGACGCTCTCGAGTGTTACACTCTTCTTGAAGACGTCGCCAAGCTGTGTTGTCCGCCCTGTTTGTTTTCGGTCGGAGAGACCAGTGATGGTTGTGTGGTGTGGTGGTAGATTCCACTTGGTCTTGGCACGAGGGCTTCGTGGGAGGTGTGCAGATTAGTGGAGGTGCAGTGCGAGAGAGTGCGGTGTTGGGTGGTGCTACAGGCGAAAGCTTGTCGATTCTTACCGACCGACGGCGTCGGCGTCTGCGAACGTCATGTCACCTCCTTGTAGGCGTGGTTGGAGTCCACCCCCTGCACATTCTCGGCTCCAGCTCTTCGGGTGAAAGCCTAAGGCCTAGTCAGGTCGGGCGACGACGTCGGCATCGCCGCTTCCTTCTTTGGGGCGTCGCCTTGAAGAGCATTGGATCCCGTTTGCGTGCTCCTTGGGCTGGACACTTGCAGCATTGCGTCTGGCAATGTGGATGTTACACGACTTCTTGTGTGGCAAGGATGGCGGCTTCGAACGAAGTTGGTCTGCAGCTGAGCTTTGGTAGCCGGTCTTATCCGGCATGTCTGAGGGGTCATCGTGCCTCACTTGTCTTCCTGAAGTCGGAGCTGTAGAGAAGGTGTCTCCGCGATGACGATGATACGAGACGGGTGGTCGGTTTCTTTGCTGGCTCGACGCAGACCCAACGCTTCTCCCCTGCAATGCTCGTCAACAGAGTCAAAGCTACCTGGTCGTCGGCGCATGCGATGGACTGTTTGGCATCGGCCGATGCAGGCCTCGACGCTTGCTTGCGGTGAGAGCTACATCAGTTGTTGTTGAGGGTGTAGTCGGAGTCGCCCTCGTAGAGGTGTGATGACAACCGGATTACAACCTCAACAACGCTTTTCTCCTCAAAGATGCATGTGCGTTCTTGTGTTTTGCTGACGTGTTGTAAGGTCTTTGTTCATTTTTTGTTAATTAATTAGGCAACTCTCTTCCACATAGAGAGGGGGAGGGAGAGAGAGAGAGAATCTCAAGTTATTCATCGGACTGAGTCCATCTCTCGCAGCCAAGGCCCCAGCGATAACTGAATCAGCTGCGTACGGAACAAATTTGCATTTATTCACCAGATTGAGTCCATCTCGTAGCCAAAGCCTGGGCGATAGCTGAATCAGCTGCATACGGAACAAATTTGCATCGAGCAGCCAAGAACACTTATTTTGGGGCGGAGTGATTATTTGAGACGAAAACGGTAATCCAGCCAAAAACACTTATTAAAAATGGCACAAACGCTCACTCATGCATTTAATTTGTCAACAAGTACCTGGTAAATTTTATGCAAAACCATCAGTTTGCAGGATTTACCATCTCTTTGGCATCCAAACCATCAGGTTCATATACAAACATTTTGCAGCAGTTTCCACTTCCCCATATTTACAGAGTAGCAGTGCACAGTAAGAAATCAACTCAAGCAGACAATTCTCTCCCAAAATTAAATTGTATGCATGCTTCTGAATCCTCAATCATTTCTTCAACATAAAGCTCTCTTTGAGGATATCCGCAGCGAATATAAGTAGCTCCACCATCTGCATGCTAGCGGAACCGAGGGGATCTACCTTTTCGGATTTTGATGGTTTAGGTGAGTCTGAAGTGATACCACCTGATGAATCCCCTGACCAGCTTACTGGGAGAACGACGCCAAGAGCTGTTCTCATGAGGTTCGCTTCTGTTATAAGACTGTTTAGCGCTTCATAAGTACTCTCCAAAGAACAGCCGGATTTGACATCATCATAAGCCTGAGAAAAAATGGTCAAGATACAAAAAGAAATGGCTAGCACATATTACTGCTAAAGCCAACAATTCAATAAAAAAAGTGCCCTACCTTCATAAGCACTCTGTGTAGTCTATGAACCAAAGAAGTGAGACGTTCCATAGTAGCAACACTTTCCAAAAGGGTAGCATTTTCAACTTTCAACCTGTAATGAAGGGGCATGAAACGAAGAGCAACGCAGAACAAAATTGCAAGTGCAGAGAAGCTTATGGCAAAAATAGTCTACGATGCAGCATATTGGGGTCATATTATTTAGCTAATAAAAAGACTGAGCGTGATGGGAATGAACCAAGAAAGTAATTTGTAGATATTATCACAAACCTTGAAAGATCTACTGAGCACCCTCTACAAATTGTCAGATCATTGCCATCAGAGCGCTCATGCCCACTATTATTTTCCTTTTTTATCCATTGCCTTAGAGATGTTCTGTTAAGAATAGTCTTCAGTATCCCTTGTTGGTCATGTCCAGAAGTGACTTTCGGAGTATCAACAATACCATGACCATCATTCACAGTAGAGCTGCCGTATAAGAAGAAAATATATACAGTGATAAGAAAAAGAATGAATCATAAACATGATCCAGTATGATGATTTGCTGCACATAAAGCTTACCATTTCAGGAGATATGCCTCTTTCAGTTTTGCTAACTCCATCAGGACCTTCACCTTTTCATCTTTAACCTGTATAGAACAGGTGAAGCAAGTTATGAGATGTGCATCCAACTTGCAGGCTCTAGTATGTACCCTTAAGACAAACTTCTAAGATGCTGTGAAAGAGAAGAGTCCAAGAGGAAAATAGACAACAGAAGGGCCTGTTTGCATATTAAATCCAGCTTCATCCGTGCCTCCATAAGTCCTTGATATTTGGTGGGGCATTAATTGCAAAATAATTTAAGTTCCAAACATGTGATACACTGAAGGTGTTGAACAGATCTAATTGTTTCATAGACCATCATAGTAATGGTTAACCAATGTTAATGGTGTAGTCCTTGCCATCTATGTATACTACCCACGTCTCTGTGTGCGCCAGTGAACTCACGGTTAAATTCAAAACACCATCGGAGGTCCACAACTAGTTTTGACTTTGGTGACATGGCTAAACGAGTACGGTAGCCCTAGTCCTCACAATGACGGCTGCCAATGCTGAACAGCAGCCAGCTCCGATTCGGTTCTACAAAAGGACTTCACCAGATTTTACTATAACAACCACACCTCTAATTTTGCATTTCCAGAAAATACCGGTTCTAGTAGGACAAAAGTGGACAGACATAATATTCGTGACAGTGTCACATGAAATTTCCCCATATGCTTTACAATTTAAAACACTCAGCATAACTCAAGATTCATAAGTCTGTAAAGATTGTAACAGGAAAGTAACGGCCATCAAAAGTGTAGGGAGTACTACTTGAGATAAGTTCTTCTGAAGGTCCTCTATAATAGCTTGGTTCTTCTGTTTTTCCAGAAGATATCTTTCTTGTTCCTGTGAGAAAAGCATAAGCACCTCCATCTGTAGTAGATTTCAACATAATGTGAGATTATTTAATATAAAGAAAGGCTCATATGAGAATTTCAAGCAGAAAGAAGCACCAGGGTGATGTTGTACCTTCTCTTGCAAAATTTGAGCAAGCGCTTTTGAATCATCAAATGTTGTAGAATAACTTGTAGGAACATCACCCTACAATATATGAAATAACAAGAAAGTCATATAACTGTAAAGAGAATTGTGACATCCATCGTTCAGGGGTTAAAAACTACTGCCTCTGATCCTTTCTATAAGATGTATTAATTTTTTCAGAAGTCAAACTTATCTATCCTTCACCACGTTTCTAGAAAAGATCAACATCTACAAAACGGAATCAGTACCATTAGATCCACCGTGAAATATATTTTCATATTTTTATTTATTTAGTAATGTACAAATTGGTAGTTTTTTCTATAAACTTGATGAAAGAGAGAAAAGTTTGACTTTTGAAAAAAAATACACCTTATAAAAAGGAACGGGAGAGTGTAAAAGCAAAGGATTTGCATATTGTTCAAGCAATATTCATGTATTATATTTGAAGTTGCAAAAATCAATTCCAAATGCTTTTGGGGTTGATTTTGCATAAGAAAGGGTATGCCAAACTAATTCCAAACATGATCAATTATGGACGTCCAACTAAAATACATTAATATTTGAGTAATGCGCACCATCCTTGCCTTTAAAAGAAGTGAACCCCTGAAAAACAGGATGTTACAAGAGATGTTTTCTTCAGGGAAAAAAAGGGGGGAAACGCATCAACAAAGTACCTATCTGAAAAAAGCAAGGACGTGGTATCTTGCTTACACAAGATAAATAGTAGATATGATTTAAATGTAAAAAACAAGTATGCCAACCTAGGATATATTCATTTGATGTGTTCCGGAGATCTGACTCTATTAAGTAATTTATCAATTTCTTCACAAGTTACACTGTAACCCGTGAGCACAAATCTAGATCAAGGAAATGGTTCAGCATAAAAGCAAGACTTGAGAATGTTCATTATGTTCTGAACAAACCTTAGGGATGGTGTCAGGGCTAATATCCATAGTAACATGCACATCTTTACAACTACTGTCACAGCATTGCATCTTCCCAACAGGGTTACCAATGATCTCAGCATTGATGCAAATTTGAGTTAACTTGTCTTGAATCTCATTAACAGCAGTGCTTAACAGAAGTGATTCTTCTTCCAATATTTTCATAATTTCAGCCCTTTGATGTGTATAGAATTTTTGAAGAGCTGACAGACCATTTCTCATAAGATCATCATTGAGTGCCTGCATTCCGAAGTGTATACATCATTGAGCGCATTAAGGTGTCGTGAGAAAAAAAAACGATGTGATAAATTGAATTTCTGTACCTGTTTATTTTCCAGTGTTCGTGCATTTCTTTGCAAGTGCTGTTCAACTTCAAAACTCTGGATATCCCAATGACAGATCTCTTAGGAAAGCCGAAAAGCTATTTGTCTCTGCTACAGATGAACTTGTCTTACCATTCTTAGATTGTTTTGCAGCTTAGATATTTTAGCTTTAAGTGACTCATTCTCCTGTTCTAGAGATGCCTACATAAAAAAGATCAGTTAGGCTAGGCATAGTGGGGAGTAACTTAGACTAGTGTCATATGCATGACACTAGTCTATGTTATTACCTTCATAGTGCAAAGTAACTTAGAAGTAGTATCATAGATGATTGCATTTATTAGATTGTAGACCCATTTTGTTTTGGGTTGCGTTATGTCACAGTAACATATTATGTTACTCCAAACACCTCTCTCATCATTAACTACATGCCACATAAACAAACTTGTCTTGGAATGCGCTATGTTACTAGCTAAGTTCCTCCCACTATGACTAGCCTCAATGTGTATAAAACTAGAAACAATAAAATTATTGAAACTGTCCGGTAGCAAAATAAAAGTTTGCCGGTGTGCCACTTATAAAGAAGCATACAAGGCTCATGTTATTAATTTATATATTTATTAATATTGCCCAATCAAAACGTCTTACTAAATTTTACTGATTATGTCTATACCATACTTCAATACATTCCAGCTATTAAATATATATTAATATAGAATGTGGAAATTTCTAAATTATCAGTAGAGCATCTATTTTTGCAAATCAGAATTTTCTATAACCAGGTCCTTGTGTATATCTGAGACTGCATTGCTTAATTTAGGCAAAGAGGACATGATCTCTAGCAGAGTCAAACCTATAAATAGAATAACTATTTACTTAAAATCTTGAGAACCATCAGACATGCAGCTACTTTATAATTCCTGTCTCCACGTAAGGTTCTGTAATTTATAAAACGAGAAAGCTAAAGTTCAAAGTAGAAATGCTTCCTCTTAGAATTTTAGAAAATGCAATAACTGACATCAAAGTTTAACACATCCCTATCTTTTGCATTGCTTAGGTTCCCAAAATAAAGTTGTCCAGACAAACATACCCTACAACAGTGGATTATAAAACTTCAATAGAAGTATTAGATATATTTTAAACTGAAAGAACAGTTAAAATTAAAAATATCAATCTGCAAGTGAATTATTATCTCTCATGGATAAAGTGATTTAAGTTTACAATGTACTTCGAAGTTGAGGTTTCGCCATCCAAGTTGAAACTCCAATTCTCAGCAGAATCATCTAGAAGAATCGAACATTTCTCTTCAAAAGTAATGTTTGAAGGGCATCCACATTCTCTGTAACGAACTTCATAGAATTTTTGAATAACCTGAAACAGAATCAAACATCAAATTCCCAATCAAGAAAGGATCAATTCTGATATATACTGGGTGGTGCAAATGATGCAAACTGGCAACACATCAAATCAGCATGAAAGAGGGCAGGTCATAATTGCATTTGTTTAATCTAAATAGACTAAGCGTAGATGGCGAGGTACAGACAACCACATAGATTAGAAATAAAAAATATGCAGTAGGTCAAGGAAATTATTTACACTCAGGAGTCCATCAAAAACACTCGATACTAGTCCTGCTTAGCTCAATTCAAATTAGAAGGTTGGGCAGGAAAAATGGGCAGGACTTTTTAAATCCTGACATTATTCAGGATTTTGACAGCAAGGCATTTTTTGCATTTCGTTTTTTCATTCTCTTTGGGCCCACAACTGAGGAAAACAGCCCTGTGGCAGAAACAAAAGCAAAATTTACAGACTTATAGTGGTAAGATTTTCCCATTAAATCCCTCATTGAACAGGAAAAATTACCAGATAATCATAGTAGACACAGCCACACAAAACATGTGCACATCCAAGAGAGATATAGTATTTTTAGTTCTCTCAACTAAAATCTGGTACTTTTTCAGTAAGTATGAAAAAAATACTTTCAAGTGAACTTGCAGAGATTTTATGCTGGTAGTAATGGCAATGAAGAAATCAAAAGCATGCTTACATTCAAGGAAGATTCTGTATGCGCTTTTAGCTCTGTCAACTCCATTTGCAAGGCATCGTTCAAACATTTCTGATCTTCCATTGCAGTTTGATATTCTCTCGTCCTGCCAATAAACAATCATGATACTCTGCACTTATCTCAAACGTGCGGCAAATCTAGGTCATTCTCCATTCCATTGTTGAATGTGGGATACTTAAATAAAGCCTATATGAAGTCTAGTTGCGATTTAAGAAACTACCAGATGCAGAAGCAGAAAGAATAAGGTCTGTGGTCACCACCCTAACGATATAATTGTGTAACGAATGAACAGTTAAAATCTGTGTTGGAAAATTTAGTATGGTATGCATGTCTTGTTTACAGATGGGCAGCACAAATTTTAACCCACACCGAAAGTTAAGAAAATTTACGCACGGGCAAAATAAGGCCATGCACAGTGCTAGGTGCTTAGAAAAATAAAGCAGTTTTGCTTTAAGCACTAGTTGTTATTTGTAGAGTACAGGTGCTTAGAAAAATAAATCGGTTTTGCTTTAGACACCTCTCGTACAAATAAGCACTGGTGCTTAAGAAAAAATGTTTTTTTATTTTTTTAAGCACTACTCTAAGCTCCTAGCATCGTACATGGTCTAAGCTTCCACTTTCCTCGCTAAACAAGAGAATATTGTCGAAACTTAACTGCTGGCTTTTTTTTTATTAGGATGTGTTCCATAATATGTGCAGTTGCAAGTCTGCCAATGCACCAGCCATCATTGATATCGGATGCTGGCCATTTTACAACCAACAAACTCACATCCAAAAAGAAAAACCCCACAAGACCACCTATTTGCCAAGATCTTTAATACTGTAGATACCAGTCAGTTTCCATTATACTCTCCTCTGGGGAACTTGGTGAAACGACACATTAACATTTCATCTTCCTTTTAAACCAATTATATCTTAAATACCAGAGGAAAGTTGAAGACATGTGAAATAGGAAATGAGTAACAGTACTTTTCCTCAAAGGTAGCGCACATTTTTAACCCTGCTTCTTCTCGCTCCTTTGCTTTCTCACACTACCAATTTCGAATGTCATGTAAAGCATTACATCTTTAGATACAGAATTGACTTAATAAGTAAATCAAGAAGAACCTCCAACAATGAACCATCTCGTTCAGCAAATGCCTGAGCAACACTGCTCTGGAAAAACCTCACTTGCTGCTCTAGCTCCTTGGTCTGCATTGTCATTGCAGGATAGAGGGTCATTTCCACAATAAGCTAGATTGCTTGTAAACAGAACTTTAGGAGGTTAAAGAATTGGTGAGCTAAATTCCACAGAATATTAAGCATAGGAGGCCTTTGTTGTCTATTTCAATTTAACTGAGGTGAAATTAATGTTAAGCAAAAGCCCCAAAGGGTTCCTTCACTAAAAAAGACTAACCAAGACTCTGAATATGCCTATCATGCTTGAAATGGTACTTCACTTTCAGGCTGCAGATTCTGAATAAGCACAACTATTAGTGGATTTGTTTTGGGGCCCTTTGCTTAGTTGTGCACTGTCTGAATGATATGTGGGGTCTAGCTATAAGTGAGCATAGATATATCATTCCATGTTCAAGCTCAAGGGACTGCACTCCCTATACTGCTTGTACGTGGATGATGCGGAACAAGTATAAAATTATCTGCCACTAAACATTGGTCAGCAGAAGTTACAACATTGTTGACAAAACAACAACAGTCAATTGTGCAAGTCAAAGTATGAAACCTTTGATAGCTCAGCACCATATAAATCAGCAAGCTGGCTCTGAAATTTAATTAATGCAATCATTAGAAGAAAGAAAAAGAAATGCAGATAGAAACAATAGTACAGCGAGGAAGAGAAGCACACCTTAACTCGATAAGCCTCAGCAAGCTCCTCTTGCAAATTTTGGTTCTCTCTTAAGCATCCACTTAACTTCTTCTGAAGGATGTCAATATCCTGCTCCAGAGCTGTTGTCCTGGATAGTTAAAACAAAACATTAGTTTACTTCCGCTACAAAGATAACGATGGAACATGGACAGAACATATAGAAGCACCTCTGAGATAGCATTCGAGTTGCAACAGAAACATAACCCGGCCCAGCTTGTTGCATACATAATTGCTCGATATCTTTTCTCAGTTCATCACGTTCTGCCAAACAAAGAAATATCAATCAATAAGTGTACACCTATCCCACCCAAAAAAGAAATAGAGAATGAAAACTAGAACTATTCCCAGAACAACTAGTCTACATGAGCAGCTTTGAGAAAACAGAACATGGTGTTCTCTCCATTCAAAAGGACATCAATCTGAAGTATAAGAAAATAGGCACATTGATCTTCCATTGAAAATCTCCAATTACTAGTAACATCTGCCAATAGTTTCCACTTTCCAACATGTTATCCATGTACACATGGTATCCAAAGGAAGCAACACTGCTGCATACTAAAATACTTCTATGTCTGAACAAAGTTGTAGAAGGTTGGAAATATTATAAAGACTCATAAAATGTCTATCAGAAACAATTTATTTTCCCAATTTGTACAGCAAGCCACCATTAACAAAGTGAACGAAATTTTAAAAATAACTAGTGCATCCTTCGCAAAAAATATCTACTCAAATATGTGAGAATAGCCAAGTTATTTTTTCGAGAAAACGCAAAGGACCTTTGCATTTCAGTTCGTTGAAAAGATTGTGGCCCTCCTAGGAGGTGAGTTATACATTTTTACGGGGCCGATCAATGGACGTCCCAGGATGTGGGCAAAACAACCCTAAGTCCCTGGGCCCCAGCCTTTGCCCAACATCGGGCCTCGTCTTTGATCCTATCCACTAGCGATTCAATGGAAGGTGTCGCATTGTCGAAGACACATGCGTTCCTATGCTTCCATAACATCCAGGGGACGAGCAGCGCGATAGACTTGAGGGCCTTTCGGTGCGGCAGCGGCGTCTGCTCCTTCGCGCGTAACCACCCCTCCAAGACAGTGAGCTCCTGGCCTGGGATTTGGATGGGCATGCGCATCCAGCCGAGGATAGAATTACATGTCTGACGAGCAAAGGGGCAAGTCAGGGTCAGGTGTTGCAAAGTCTCCATGGCCTGGTCGCAAAGGAGGCAAGTTATGACAGGGTACATATTATCAGGGAAGGAACTCTAGTGCATAGACTAGAGTTCCCCCTTGAATTTCCAATGGTGTACATATCGCTTTTATATCTTGAAGTGCATAGACTAGAGTTCCCCCTTGAATTTCCAATGGAGTACATATCGCTTTATATCAGGGTACATATCACTTTTATATCTTGAAGTAATTATTGAAGGAAACCAGGAACTAGTACTATTCCTCCTTGAATTTTCAATGGAGTACCTCCACTCGAAAAGGGGTTAGTGAGGGGACTGAATTGAACTACTTGCACAGAGAAAACAATGTAGCCAAACTAATCTGCAGGCCGAAATGTTTTATCTAATGAGAACAACTTCGATTGGCACAGCAAACAAGCAGTATTTAGGGTTATCACCTAATGTATAAACAAATGATCTTATATATGACAGATATGAGTGAGTACCCCGCTGGAGTTCTTCAACTTGACGAGTTAATACTTCACCATCGTATGGCTTCTCATCCATTTTCTACAGAAAGAATAGATAGAATAAGACTAATGTTCTTGAATAAAAATGCAAATGAATTGATATACTACATGTCATCATGTAACATAAACATCAAAGCCGTGCAATGGAAGCCTCAAGTTCTGAGCACAATAGTACTATCCCAGGTTTGCAGCGAAGCAGGGGCGATCCCCTAGACCCGCTTCTTCCTATCAAAGAAGAAGTGGAAGAACAAATGTGCTGCAGTACAGGGGACATGGATGGATTTCTCCCAAGATTTCGAACCCGGGATCGACACAATTGCTAAAACGCGGACGAAACCCTAGCCTGCTAATCCGGCCAAAAATTAAGCATAGGTTCGACTGGGATTCAGCAAAGCCTACCTTGAATCCACGAGGACCTATGTCCGGGGTCGTCTCCTCCAGGCAATCGTCGAGAAGAGCGCCGCCGCTTCGCCGCGGCTCCGAGGAGGCCAATGTTGGGGAACGTTGCATGGGAAACAAAAAATTTCCTACGCGCACGCAAGATCTATCCATGGTGATGAGCATCTACGAGAGGGAGAGTGGCTCTACAAACCCTTGTAGATCGCTAAGCGGAAAGCGTTAAGAAACGCGGTTGGTGTAGTCGAACGTCTTCGTGATCCAAATCGCCTAGCGTCCCGCGATCTTATCATGATCTGTCCCGCGATCCAATCACGATCCGTCCCACGAACTCATCACGATCCGTCCCGCGATCTCATCATGATCTGTCTCGCGATATTGATCATGGTCCTTCCGATCTAGCGCCGAACGGACGGCACCTCCGCGTTCAGCACACGTACAGCTCGATGGCGATCTCTGCCTTCTTGATCCAGCAAGAGGGAGCGGAGAGGTAGAGGAGTTCTCCGGCAGCGTGACGGCACCGCGGCGATGGTGGTGGAGCAATTCCGGCAGGGCTTCGCCTAAGCACTGCAGAAAACCAATCTAGAGGAGAAACTGTGCACTAGAGGAACGGGTAGCACGTGGCTGAAAAACTAGTGCCAAAAACCCTAAAACCTCTAGTATATATAGGAGGAAGAGAGGAGGAGGCTTGGCCCTCAAGGGGCCATCCCTTGGTTCGGCCGAATCAAGGAGGAGAGGAGGACTCCTCCTCCAATCCTAGTAGGACTAGGATTCCTCCCTATTTTGCCTTTTTTCCACCTTTTTCTCTTTGGGTTTTCTCTCCCAGCCGCATGGGCCTTGTGTGGTACTTCCACCAGCCCACTAAGAGCATGGTTAATAGTATAGCCAGCTGCTGGCTATAAGCCATTGCCATGTCATCTATATCCCATCTTATAGCCAACATGTACAATAGAGTATACTATTGTTTTATTATATAGCTCACCTTTCACTCTCACAAAGTGCCTAGGAGCACGTGCTAGAGCTGGCTCCATGAAGAGCCCGCTTACCTTCTCTCTCCTCTTCTCTCTCCTCCAACTAAGCAAAAATATAATAGTTTATTTCTTATAGCCCGCTGAGTCAGCTCTATTGTACTTGATCTAAGGGCTGGTATTCACTCTCCCACAGCCCATATAGCCTCTTGGGTCGAAATACCCCTCCCGATGGTCTCCCGGTACACTACCGATGAGCCCGAAACTTTTTCGGCGAACAAAATAGAACTTCCTATATATCAATCCTAACCTCCGGACCATTCCGGAGCTCCTCATGACGTACTGGATCTCATCCAGGACTCCAAACAACATTCGGTAACCACCATACATAACTCTATACTACCGAAATGTCATCGAACCTTAAGTGTGCAGACCCTGCGGGTTCGAGAACTATGTAGACATGACCGAGACACCTCTATGGTCAATAACCAATAGCGGGACCTGGATGCCCATATTGGTTCCTACATATTCTACGAAGATCTTCATCGGTCGAACCTCTATGTCAAGGATTCAGTTAATCACGTATGATGTTCCCTTTGTTCTTCGGTATGTTACTTGCCCGAGATTCGATCGTCGGTATCTCCATACCTAGTTCAACCTCGTTACCGGTAAGTCTCTTTACTCGTTCTGTAATACAAGATCCCGTGACTAACACTTAGTCACATTGCTTGCAAGGCTTATTGTGATGTTGTATTACAGAGTGGGCCCTGAGATACCTCTCCGTCACACGGAGTAACAAATTCCAGTCTTGATCCATGCCAACCCAATAGACACCCTCGGAGATACCTGTAGAGTACCTTTATAGTCACCCAGTTACGTTGCGACGTTTGATACACACAAGGCACTCCTCCGGTGTCAGTGAGTTGCATGATCTCATGGTCATAGGAACAGATACTTGACATGCAGAAAACAGTAGCATTAAACTGACATGATCGTTGTCGGGACCCCGATCCTAAGTCATATGAATCTAGACTGTAACATATCACATCACTTTGCGGCCTCACGCACGGTAAGCTCCACAGCTGTAGCCTTACCTCAGCCGGGACCGTTTGCGTCTTTTGGCTCACGTATGTGAACATGTCGCTGGCAATCAAACAACAAAGAACCCGGGCCGACATGACTAGTCATAGAACCCAAGTGGGACATCCGTACGGAAATAGGCATACGTAACCCAACAATGCAGGTGTCGGCCTCAAGCGCGTGTAGACGAGTCATAGCAAGCTACAAGGACTCCATTACGTCGTGAGACATAAATGCCATCACCGCACGTAGACGAGTCGTAGCAGGCTACAGGGACTCCATTACACTGCGAGACATTTCCCCGAAGGGACAGACACAGCAGCAAAGAAGGATGCATGTCGGTCAATCAATGTGTCCGAAGCAGTAGCAAGCTACCAAGGCCCAATGGAAGCACAAAGAGGCAGTTTTTCGTAAAGAGTACTACTAAAGGCACACGACTAGGTGTCGGATCCCATACATACCGTTGCACGTCACACGTACGCATGACATGCCCGATATGCATAGATACAACCATGGCATCACAACATAACCATACAACAACTTTTATTTAAGGGGCTCAGACGAGCCTTGCATAACATGTTCTTACAGATAGGGGTCACATGACCCGACACTCAAGTCATACAAACAAGTTCATACAAACCAAGCGGAAGCATAAGCTGTCTGAGTACAGACAGATGAAAGGGTAAAAAGGCACATGGCCTGACTATCTACAGCCCGCCACAAAGCATAGGGTCGTAGCTGGGACACCAGCTATTCGGCATCGTCAACATCTAGATAGAACCCACCTGATGGGTCCTGGGTCTCATCTGCAACATTTATTAAGAAAACGTGAGTACAAATGTACTCAGCAAGTCTTTAAAACAGACCTAGTCTATTCATGCTCATGTATCAACAAGGGGAGTGGTGGAGTTTATGCAACAATGCCAGCTTTGACTCATGGCTAACCTACACTACACCATTTTTAGCTCTTTGTTTAGATTTTAGTTATCGCACACGAGTCCACTAACTCCATGACAATACACCACCATGGATTCACTTCTCTCTCCTGGGAGAGTGCCATCCACGATACTCAGACTTGTCTTGATATTTTTACGAGTATCCATTTGATTATCTATGAACAACATAAGTTTTCCAAGTAGTCCATATCCGAGGACGCGGCTATTCGAATAGTTTCATACCCTGTAGGGGTGTACTTCTTCACACACGCTCTCGCCACTTATCGTCGTGTGCTCTTAAAACCATGCACCTTGGCAACCTTCAAGCGGAAGCCCAGCGAGGGAGTCGGCCACGACCGTCAATCACATAAGACCTCTAGTCCAGGCTATCGCCTATTTGAGACTGAACCCGTACGGAAGTCCGGCCGAAGTTTCCGCTATGGCCCCAAACAATGTGCGCAGGGTTCCCAAGCCCACCATTCGGATGACCCTTGGTACACCGTGCCACTGCCTACCGCGTCGTAACCCACCCCTAGGGTCAGCGCTACGCATGGCCTCCAGCATGCTATAAACACCAGAAACTACTTGCAACTCCTGGACTAAGGACTAAGCGACTAAAAAGTCAAGAGGGGTCGAGTTACCGGAACCCAATGTGTGGTAGTAACTAGTATTGGATCACAAACACGGAACTCGGTTCCTACGAAC
Source organism: Hordeum marinum (assembly GCA_022496015.1). Lineage (NCBI taxonomy): Eukaryota > Viridiplantae > Streptophyta > Magnoliopsida > Poales > Poaceae > Hordeum > Hordeum marinum. Next base: position 120,468,750 of record CM039675.1, read on the forward strand.
GGTCCCAATGAGACAACCCGCTATGTACTCTTACATAGCCTCTCATCGCAACCTTTACCAACTCGGTTTCATCTTAAGCTTATCACATCAGAACATCATTATTTCACTCCAGTTCATCACCCAGATGAATCGGACCTGACACAACTCTAAGCATAGTAGGCAAAGTAAGCTAAGCACATCATGGCACAAGCATCTACCAGGTATGCTAGGTTGCAAGGTTTAGCTATTTACTGTGAGAATGACAGGTCATGCAAAAGAATAGGTTCATCTACCATGTATGACAGACAAGTGAACGTTTGTCCTAATGCAATAAACAAGAGCAGGAGCGAGAGAGTGGGATGTTATCAGAATGATCAAAGGGGGTTTCTTGCCTTGCTGGCTAGCGGAAAGGTTCTCTCCTTCGTTGGAATACTCGGGGGTATCCTCAGAAGCAGGGCCTACCGCAATACAGATAAATAACAATCAATACACGCAAGTGCAACAATATGATGCATGATCATGACATGGTATCATGTAAGGATGGGCTAATGCAACTATTGTCCAAGTTAATTTGAAATGAGTTTGAATATAGGTTCAAAATCAACCTCCATTTCATATTCCATATATTAACATATTAGTAAATGTCAATGTTCATCTACATAGGTTACTCTAACATGCATGATAATAGCACCATTAGATTCATTGGATTTTTTTGATAAATTTTCATATATAAATTATTTTCATCTGAGTTATAGATTAATTTATATGAATTTTTGAAGTTTTAAACATTTTTTGGAATTATTTTAAAACTAGAAATTCCTTTATTACATTAGCCTGACGTCATCATGGCGTCAGCAGGTCAGCTGACCAGGCTAGGTCAAACCTGACCTATGGGACCCACTGGTCAGTGACCTAGTCACTAATAGGGTTAAATAATTAGCTAATTACTAATTAGATTAGGTTAGGGCCCACTGGTCAGTGGGCCATTAACTTAATTAAGTTAGTTTAATTATTATTTTTAACTAATTCTAATTAGAAAGGGGGCGGGGCCCACTTGCCAGTTGACCTGGGGTCAAATCTCGTGGTCAGCGTAGGTTGACTTGTCGGCGTTGAGCCGCCAGCGACATCAGGGATGGCGGAGGGGTCGGATCTCCTCCTCCGGCGACCAAAAGGACGACGGAGGGCACTAGGAGGGCCTGCGCTCGAGCGCGCGTCTATCTAGCCCCAATCCAGAGGCTGGGGTGGTTGGGATCGACGTCGGCGACGAGCTCAGCGGCGGCGGCGGCTCGGGCAGGACTGGCTACGGCGCTAAAGGGCACGGCGGGAGGAGCTAGAGGCGGTTATGGGCCCCTGCATGCACCACGAGCATGAGCCCGCGGTCAAGTGCGAGTTGTGGCCGCTGTGGCCACGACTATGCTATGACCGGCGGCGAGCTCCTCTTGGCTTCAGCGACAGGCAGGGCTAGCGGAGGGGAACGGTGTCGGGGCTAGGGGGAAACGATCCGGGGCCTCACCGGAGGGTCTTCTAGCACCTTGGCGTGGTCAAGGACGCACGGGAGACGACGAATCGGCGGCGTCTTCAGTACGGCGAGGGAAGAACGGAGGAGAGGAGGGGGAGGAGAGAGCGCGCGAGAGAGAGCACGTAGAGGAGAGAGGGGAGGAGAAGAGGCCACGGCAAGGAGACCTCGCGCTGGCACTCTCCGAGACCTCCAGGCCAGCAGCTAGGCAGGGAGGAGGTGGTCGGCATGTGCCCGCGCGCGGCGAGCGCACGCCCCTGTCCTCCTGGCGAGAGGATAGGGATGACTGGCACGGGCCAGTTGGGCCGGTTCCCCCCTGTGCTTCTTCCTCTTTCTTTTCTTTTCTTTCTGTTTTTCTATTTCTGACATTTGTTTTATTTCTTTTTTAGGTACCAATGGTTTGATAAAATATCCCAAATATTTTATAATATCAAGTTTGAATATTTCAAACTCCAATAAAAAGTTTCAGGATATTTTGAAATATAAAGTATTGATAATGCTTTATTTGGCATTTTTAGAGGCTTTGTTATTTCTTTTTAAATTGCTATAACTGTTCAAATATTTAAAATGGCCCCTGATATATTTGTGTCCATATTTATCAGACATAGGGAACATTTTGTATTGGCATATTGAGTTTGTTGGGTTTTCACAAACTTTTAATTAATTTGATTCCACTGTGAGCTTGGGGTTTCTTTTAATCCCCATTTCATGTTGATGAAAAATTGAAACATGATGCACACACATGCCGTCCTATGACATCTAGCTAGGGATGTGACAGTCATATGCTACGTTTGTAGCTTGGGTCTTGTCCATCACACCATTCTCCTAATGATGTGATCCCGTTATCAAATGACATCTCATGTCCATGGCTAGGAAACCTTAACCATCTTTGATCAACGAGCTAGTCTATTAGAGGCATACTAGGGACATGGTTTTGTCTATGTATCCACACATGCATCTAAGTCTCCGATCAATACAATTATAGCATGGATAATAAACGATTATCATGAACAAGGAAATATGATAATAACTAATTTATTCTTGCCTCTAGGGCATATTTCCAACAGCCAAGATGAGGTTTCGAGAGCTGTCCCAAAACCAAATGGTCGCTCCTCGTGGCCTCACATGTGGAGCCTGCGAGGTGGGCCCGAGCGGCTGTATGCTCTTCTTCACAGTACTCCGCTCTTCTTCACGGTACTCCGCATGTAGTGCATGTATAATGGTTGATAAAATAGTGTTACCTTAAGTCTTGCATGTAGTTTAGAGATGATCAAATAAAATGTCTATAATATATCATTTTTTAGCCTTATCTTCAATAACTAGCTATTTCTAAAAATATGATGAGACATATTGTGCTAAGAGATCATCTCTTATCTTTTCTTAAATAATAGAAAACAAACATTTTCTTATGATTTCTCTCTCTTCGATCTCATCATTTATCATACGTGGAGCACCATTGTACATGTCATATGCTAATCCTTGTAAGCTTAGAAAATCTATAGTCGGACCCCTCATACCCTCCTCAAACGCCCGGGCAGGTCGTCCGGTCACTGCCCGGTCACAAAAAATCGACCTAGACGGGCCTCTCAAAGCGGCCTCAAACGCGCGGACTAACCCGCACCCCTTGTTTCCATCACAAATATGGGGCGGGTATAGGGAAGCCCGGGCGTGCCCGGGCACACCCGCGACGTCGGACCCGACAACCCGACCCCACCTCAAATTGCCCCCAAATCGACCCCACGAAGTGCGGGATCCATTTGGTGTTATCGTCTCTTCTTCCTCCTCGCGTTGTCCGTCTCCCAGCTCCGTCATCGCGCGCACTCCGTCGCCTAGTAGCCTCTGCTCCCCCGGATGCTCGGTCAGAAGGATCATCTCTCCCGACCTATCCGCGGAGGACGTCGTCCCCGGCCCGAAAGACACCGTGGTACGTCCAACAACTCTCTGCCTCTGCCTTGCGCGGGATGTGTTTGACATAATGTTTGACCAGATATTTTCTTCAAATTTGTAGGAGAAACGGTGGATTCTGATGCTTGTCCGTTGAGGAGTATGGACCAACGCAGCTTGATGAACCGATTCAAGAAGAGTTCTCCGATTCATTGGATTCGGTCGAAGAAGTGGACATGATCATGCTCATTAGCATGGAAGAGGAAATGGACCGACAAGTGAAGCATATTCTCAATTTTAAGGGCTCAATCAAAGGAAGATGAGTCATCAATCGGGATAACGAACAAGAAACTTTGTGGCAGTTGATGACATGTTGTGTTATTTTGCACAATATGATCGTCGAGGATGAGGGTGATGGTGTAGCTCAAACCAATGATTTTGAAGCACCTAGAGAACAAGTTGAAAGATCAAGATGTAGTTCAGCTTATTAACTTTCTGCTTATGCATCAGAACCTGCAAGATCATCACGTGCACACGCAACTACTCAATGATCTGGTGGAGCATATGTGGACCCACAATGAAAATCAAAGAGCAGATGATTGATTGTGCACTTCAAATAAATTTGATGTAAACACTTATTATTTTTTGTACCAACACTTGTTTTACGTGCGACGTTTAGTATCGGATGATCGACGTGCATGGCTTTGTATGGATTTAAGAGTCCGGATATGAGGCATGTGGATGCATGGAGCGAAATATGAAGGGTCATCCGGGCGCGTTCGCGTGCGTGTAGGGGACGGATTTGCAAGGTTCAGCTGTAGATGCTCTTAACTCCATCTTTCTTAGAGCATGACTGGTTCGCTGCCAATATTGACATTGCCAAATACTAGCAATACCAAGACTTGTCAAATAATGGTAATTTTATGTGAAATAGGCAAGACGAGTTGGTAAGCAATCAATTAGTAGCCAATATTTGGCATAATGCCAAACATTGGCATGCCTATTTTTGGCACTAAACCAATTATCCTATCAGTCTGTATATAAAGTTTGTTCAGTCAAGGTTTATAAAGTTTGACTAACTTTATATAAAAAAATATTAACATTTATAATACAAAATCAATATTATCATATGCGTCATGAAATGTATTCTCGTACTATATAGTTTTAGTATTGTAGATATTCATATTTTTAATATAAATTTGGTCAAACTTAGTTTTTTTTCTGAAAGATCCAGCATTGGCTAGCTTCATTTGATTTAGTAGGAAGCAATGGTTAGAAAAGCGATCAATTGTTCGATGGGTGAAAAGAGAGAGAAATTGTAAGAAAAGTGCAGCTGGGGACAAGATTCCAATGCACCTAGAGGAACAAAAACTAGGGGTGTTATCTCACAGCGGTGTTCTCGAACGGGGTCTCTATGGCTTTCGCGCCTGCTGCTCGCCACTGCTCCATTGTATGTTGAATGTTTTTCAGAATTTGGGATATTGTTGCTCTTTTGTCTATGAAAATGTTGTTGTTTCTCTCCCACCAAATCGCCCATGAGACTGCCATGGTCATTGTTGCTATGCCCCTTCTTTCCTTCTTGCTTGTGCTTGTTATCATGATTTTTACAAATTTTTCTATGGTTTTTACATTTGCATGTGGCAATCCGACCGCTTTCTAGCGCCTCCATGCGGTTGCATCATTCCATATTGATCTTGAGAACAGGCAGTTCCAAAAAGATGCACTGGGGACTCCAAGTTTCGCATGCATAATTGACAAAAGTAAGTGTTTGGCCATTGTCTTCGCTACAGGCGATCATTGCACCATATTGATCAAACTTTGTGGAGTTTGATTTTGATCAAATCTTATACGTGGAGTAAGAAAGAAACTGAGGGAGCTCTCTCCAACTGGGCATCTAACATCTAAACTAGTGTATAGTCTATGTTACTATCTTTAGACTATCCATAGCGGGGAGTAACTTTGACTAGTAACATGAATATGTGTGGTTTCATCTAACATTTTATTTATTACTCCCTCCGTCCTGTAATATAAGAGTGTTTTTGACACTATCCCTCTGTCCCATAATATAAGAGTGTTTTTGACAGTAGTATAGTGTGACGCCCCCATTATGATTGTACGCTAATAACACACGCAAATGCGTACGACCAAGATTAGGGACTCGCGGGAAGATGTCACAACACAACTCTAGACACAAATTTAAGTCATACAAGCTTCATATTACAAGCCAGGGGCCTCGAGGGGTCGAATACATAAGCTCGAATACATACGAGTCAACGGAAGCAAATAATATATGAGTACAGACATAGGTTAAACAAGTTTTGCCTTAAGAAGGCTAGCACAAACATATCAATGGATCGAAAGAGATGAGGCCTCCTGCCTGGGAACCTCCTATCCTACTGCTGGTCGGCGGCAGCCTCCACATAGTAATAGGCTCTGTCGGGGTAGTAGTAACCGTTGGCGGGATCCATTGTCTGATGGGCTCTGTTATCTGCTCGCGGCAATCGTATCAAGAGGAGAAGGGGGATCAAAGCAACGATGACTACTCATCCAAAGTGCTCACAAGACTGACATCAGAACTATGCTAAGTATGCAACATTATCAAATGAATGGGGCTATATCTTTGGACTTACTGCAGAAATGCTAGAATAGAGAGAAGGCCTAGTCCTATCAAAGACTAACATCTTCAACATCTTGCAACATTAGAAGATTGTAGATTTGTAACTCATATGTAGCAATATTATTGTAGCAATTTATTAAGTAACCACGCCCAGAGTTTCTTCCTTGACTTCCTGCGAGAAAGCAATCTCGGAGCCAAACATTTCATCTCAATTTTAAGTCACAGTTCTAGTTGTATTAGATCGGGGTACAACTCCAAGTCTTCCTATTACCGTGGACATGGCTATTCGAATAGTTGAATTCATCCCTACAGGGGTGCACCACATTTACCAACATGCTTGATAACCTCTATCCAGACACACTTTTCTGGGTCATACCCGGCATCGGGAAATCAACACGTCATCGCCCTACCTAGGCTCAACAAAGAGGCCATCCCACCGGTCTAAATCCTAAGAGCGCAATGGTCATGAGCCCAATCACCCTTTGCACTCCCGCATGATGCGAGGGCGACCGAGATAAGTCCTAGCACCTCTTATACAAGATCAATGCCGTCGCGGACCACTCGGGCGCGCGTCACTCCATTGATGACGTCCGAAGAGCTTCGGCCGATACAATGACGCTGAGTACCCATAACTTCTCCCACGTGAAGGTTAGTACGAAAAAGGTCAATCGACCAACTTAGAGTAAATACCCAACCCATTAGCATTTTTTAACTCGATGACAAGCACGATACGCGATATGTGGTCCCATCGCCCCGTCTCGAGGACTTGCGGCAAGGGCCAAGAATGCCTAGCCACGCCTCGTCGTATTACGCCAAAACATCTGGTCATCCTGACCTCATCATGTAATAATAGTAAAGTTAAAGTAATCATGTGTCCAAACATCAAGGGGAAACCCGAGGAATCATCCTTAGGGGATCCCACCCGATGTAACCATCAAGGTGACCAGAGAGGAATCACCCTTGATGTTTCACACTTGAGTGGTTGCATGACTGAGTCATCGTCAAGAGTGGTGAAGGATAACCACGACCGGCTAGCTACACTATGGAGTTAGCATCATGAGTACTTTACAAGGTGTCAACCTCGGTACTTGATAGTATCTCTGCAGAGCCGTATGCTACCTCTTGATCATGCGTTGGTAGTCCCTTGAAGAGGAAAGGGTGATGCGGTGAAGTAGATAAGTATTTCCCTCCGTTGTTGAGAACCAAGGTATCAATCTAGTAGGAGGAACAAGCAAGTCGTCAATGGATGCACCTACACAAACAATCAAACTCTTGTACCCAACGCTATAAAGGGGTTGTCAATCCCTTCACGATTATTTGCAAGGATTAGATCTGATAGAGATGGATGTAAATGAGAACGGAAAGTAAAAGGTAAATAAATTACAGCAAAGTATTTTTGGTATTTTTGGTTTATAGATCTGAAAGTATATTATGGAAAGTAGACCCGGGGGCCATAGGTTTCACTAGAGGCTTCTCTCTCGAAGGAAAATATCATGGTGGGTGAACAAATTACTGTCAAGCAATTGATAGAAAAGCGAATAATCATGTAGTTATCCAAGGCAATGATCATGCATATAGGCATCATGTCCGTATCAAGTACACCGAAATGATTCTGCGTCTTTTACTATTACTCCACACATCGACCGACTCCTGCCTGCATCTAGAGTATTAAGTTCATGAAGAATAGAGTAACGCATTAGGAAAGATGACATGATGTAGAGGGATAAACTCAAGCAATATGATGAAAACCCCATCTTGTTACCCTTGATGGCAACAATACAATATGTGCCTCGACACCCCTACTATGTCACTGGGTGAGGACACCGCAAGATTGAATCCAAAATGAAGTACTTCTCCCATTGCAAGAATTACCAATCTAGTTGGCCAAACCAAACCAGTAACTCGAAGAGACTTACAAGGATATGAAATCATGCATATAAGAATTCAGTGGAGATTCAAATAAGATTCATGGATAATCTGAACATAAACTCACAATTCATTGGATATTGACAAACACACCACAAAAGAGGATTACATCGGATAGATCCCCATGAAGATCATGGAGAACATGGTATTGAAGATCAAAGAGAGAGTAGAAGCCATCTTGCTACTAGCTATGGACCCTTAGGTCTATGGTGGACTACTCACGCATCATTAGAGGGGCAATGGAGTTGATGTAGATGCCCTCCGTGATCGAAACCCCCTCCGACAGATTACCGGAAAAGGATCGAAGATTGGATCTCTCGGGAACGGAGGCTTCTGGTGGTGGAAAAGTATTTGCGTGGCTCTTTTCGATGTTGGGGGAATATTAGGGAATTTATAGGCCAAAGATTAGGGTTAGGAGACCTATCGAGAGACGGCAAGCCTGCTAGATGCGGCCAGGGGGGCCGCGCCTAGCAGGCTTGTGACTCCCTGGCACGTTTCCTGCCGTGCACTCCAAGCCTTGTTTATTTGTTTCCTTCCAGAAAAATTTCTTCCGAAGGTTTTATTCCATTTGGACTCCGTTTAATATTCCATATCTGCAAAACTCAAAAAAAAGGAAAAAAAACAGAAACTGGCACTAGGCTCTAGATTAATAGGTTAGTCCCAAAAATAATATAAAATAGCATATTAATGCATATAAAACATCCAAAACAGATAATATAATAGAATGCCATCATCAAAAATTATAGATACGTTGGAGACGTATCAGCATCCCCAAGCTTAATTCCTGCTCGCCCCGAGTAGGTAAATGGTAAAAACATATTTTTTGATGTGGAGTGCTACCTAACATATTTATCCATGTAATATTCTTTATTGTGGCATGAATATTCAGATCCGTAAGACTCGAAACAAAAGCTTAATATTGATATAAAAACAATAATGTTTGAAGCATACTAGCAAAGCAATTGTATCTCTTCAAAATATAATGGCAAAATAAAGTTATCCATACAATATCATATGGTGTGTCTATGCTCCATCTTCCCCACACAAAGTATTTATATCATGCACAACCCCGATGAAAAGTCAAGCAATTGTTTTCACACCTTTATTTTCTCAAACCTTTTCAACTCTCACGCAATACATGAGTGTGAGCCATGGAAATAGCACTATAGGTGGAATATAATATGGTGGGGGTTGTCAAGGAAAGGGAGAAGATAGTCTCACATCAACTAGGCGTATCAACAGGCTATGGAGATGCCCACTAATAGATATCAATATGAGTGAGTAGGGATTGCCATCCAACAGATGCACAAGAGCTATAAGTGTATGGAATCTCAAAAAGGAACTAAGTGGACGTGCATCATGAAGAAAAATGTCACTAGTTATATGAAAGTGACAAAATAGGAGACTCTCTACCATGAAGATCATGGTGCTGCTTTGAAGCACAAGTGTGGAAGAAGATAGTAGCAATGTCCCTTCTATCTTTTCACTCATTTTTGGTGGGAATCTAAGGCCTCTTTTATTATATATATATATACATATATATATATATATTTGGGCTTCGCTAGCCTCTTTTATTTTTTTCATAAAGTCCGGAATCTCATCCCCACTTGTAAGGGAATCATAGCTTCCATCATACTTTCCTCACATGGGACATGCTCTAATAATGATAATCATCACACTTTTATTTACTTACAACTCAAAAGAAAATTACAACTTGATACCTATGATAAAATATGACTCTATATGCAATATGGAAGTGATGGTGCAAGTCATAAAAGGAAACGGTGGAAGCTGCATGGCAATATATCTCGGAATGGCTATGGAAATGCCATAATAGGTAGGTATGGTGGCTGTTTTGAGGTAAGATATATGGTGGCTGTTTTGAGAAAGGTATATGGTGGCTGTTTTGAGGAAGGTGTTTGTTGTACCAACAAAAGTTGCACGGTACTAGAGAGGCTAGCAATGGTGGAAGGGTGAGAGTGTGTATAATCCATGGACTCAACATTAGTCATAAAGAACTCACATACTTATTGCAAAAGTCTATTAGTCATTGAAGCAAAGTATTAAATGCGTGCTCCTAGGGGAGAGGCTGGTAGGAGTTAACCATCGCACGCTCCCGACCCTCACACAAAGGTCGACAGTCTACAAACAAATAATGCTTCGACTTCCTTACGTAACGATTCACCATACGTGCATGGTACGGGAATCACAATCCTTTACACAAGTATTTTTACCAAATCACAATTACTTCCTAACATGACTCTTAACATTACCATATTTATATCTCAAAACTTTATGCAAGGAATCAAAACTCTCATAAATACTCAATGCACTTAATATGGAAGTTTTTATTATATCCCTCTTGGATGCCTATCATATTCGGATTAAATTCATAACCTAGACCAATTACCATGTTGTTTAGAGACTCTCAAAATAATATAAGTGAGGTACGAGAGTTCAAGTATTTCTATAAAACGCAAACACCACCGTTATCTAAAAGATATAAGTGAAGCACATAGAGCAAAATTGCCTAACTCAAAAGGTATAAGCGAAGCACATAAAGCATTCTATCAAATTCACGATTCAGCATGTCCTTATCAAAAAATGTGTGCAACAAGGATGATTGTGGCAAACTAACAAGCAAAGACTCATATCATACAAGACGCTCCAAGCAAAATACATATCATGTGGTGAATAAAAATATAGCCTCAAGTAAATTTACCAATGGATTGAAGATGAAAGAGGGGATGCCTTCCGAGGCATCCCAAGCTTAGCCTCTTTGGCATACTTGAATATGACTTGGGGTGCCTTGGGCAACCCCAATCTTAGGCTCTTGCCACTCCTTATTCCATAGTCCATCAAATCTTTACCCAAAACTTGAAAACTTCACAACACAAAACTTAACACAAAACTCGTGAGATCCGTTAGTATAAGACAATAAATCACCACTTTAGGAACTGTTGTGAACTCATTATTTATTTATATTGGTGTTACACCTACTGTATTGTAACTTCTCCTTGGTTCATACCCCATGATACAACCCATAGATTCATCAAAATAGGCAAACAACTCAAAGAAAACAGAATCTATCAGAAACAGAACAGTCTGTAGCAATCTAAAAACTTCGTATACTTCTGTAACTCAAAAAATTCTGAACAGTTAGGACAACCTGGGAAATTTATATATCAATCTTGTGTAAAACTATTAGACTCATTCAACGCTCTAAAATTTTTAGAAAAATCCTGGACTGAGCACAAAAGTTTTTGTTTTTCAGCAAGATCAAATCAACAACTACCATAGATCACCCCAAAGGTTTTACTTGGCTCAAACACTAACTAAAATACCAAAACACAATTAATACAGAAGTAATAATGTGGGAAACACTCAAAAACAGAAGCAAAAATAGAACAAAAAATAAAATTGGGTTGCCTCCCAACAAGCGCTATTGTTTAATGCCCTTAGCTAGGCAAAACGCGAAAGATCTGGGTATTGTATTCTTTGGTATGCAATCCAAAAGTATCTATCATAATAGATTCATAAGGCAATCTTATTTTATTTCTAGGAAAGTTTTCCATGCCTTTCCTTAATGGAAATTGGAATCTGATGTTTCCTTCTTTCATGTCAATAATTGCACCAATCGTTCTAAGGAAAGGTCTACCAAGAATAATAGGACATGTAGGATTGCAATCTATGTCAAGTACAATGAAATATACGGGCACATAAATCCTATTTGCAACAATAATAACATCATTAATACTTCGCATAGGTTTCTTAATAGTGGAATCTGCAAGATGCAAATTTTGAGGGCAATCATCAAGATCATGGTAACCTAGCACATCACATAAAGTTTTCAGAATCATGGAAACACTAGCACCCAAATCACACAAAGCATGGCACTCATAATCTTTGATTTTAATCTTGATAGTAGTTTCCCACTCATCATGAAGCTTTCTAGGAATAGAAACTTCTAACTCAAGTTTTTCTTCAAAAGATTTCATCATATCATCAACTATATGTTTAGTAAAAGCCTTATTTTGACTATAAGCATGAGGAGAATCCATCATGGATTGTAACAAGGAAATACAATCAATCAAAGGGCAACTACCATAATTAAGGTCCTTGAAATCCAAAAGAGTGGGTTCATTGCTATTTAAAGTTTTGACCTCTTCAATCCCACTTTTATCAATTTTAGCATAAAGATCTATAGACTCTGAATCATTAGGACGCTCTTTAACTAAAGTTGACTTATCTACAGACCCATCTTTATCAAGATTTATATTGGAAAAAGAAGATTCAATAGGAGTCAGATCAATCACTTTGAGATCTTCATCATTATTATCACGAGAACACACTTTTTCAAGCCCATGTATTCTAGCGGTTTTCCTTACTTTCATCCACATAAATTCTCATAGCTTTTAAAGACTCACTGATATCATGATTAGGTGGAGTAGATCTAACTTTCAAAGAATCAATCTCAAGTGAAATTATATCAACGCTCCTAGCCAAATTATCAATCTTGAGCACTTTTTCTTCAATAGTAGCATTAAAAACCTTTTGTGAACCAATAAATTCTTTCGCAATATTCTCAAGATCAGAGGGCATATTATTATAATTTCCATAAGAAATGTTGTAGGAATTACCATTATTATTAGAGGAATTACTAGGGAACAACATAGGGTTGAAATCACCTCAATACGCGTTATTACCAAAATTGTTCCTACCAATAAAATTCACATCCATAGATTCATTATTATTTCCAATCAAAGAAGACAAAGGCATATCATTGGGATCAATAGGAGCACTCTTACTAGCAAACAATTTCATCAATTCATCCATCTTTTCACTCAAAGTATTTATTTCTTCAATAGCATGCACCTTTGACTAGTAGGAGATCTTTCGGTATGCCATTGAGAGTAGTTTTTCATAATATTATATAGGAGTTTAGTAGCTTCTCCTAACGTGATTTCCATAAAAGTACCACCCACGGAGGAATCTACAAGATTCCTAGATGCAAAATTCAATCCCGCATAGAAAATTTGTATAATCATCCATAAACTCAAACCATGTGCGGGACAATTCCTAATCATTAATTTCATCCTATCCCAAGATTGTGCAACATGATCACAATCAAGTTGCTTAAAATTCATTATATCGTTCCTAAGGGAGATGATCTTAGCGGGTGGAAAGTACTTGGAGATAAAAGCATCTTTACACTTATTCCATGAATCAATACTATTTTTAGGCAAAGATGAAAACCAAGTTTAACACGATCTCGTAGCGAAAATGGAAATAGCTTCAATTTCACAATAGTATTATCCACATCTCTCTTCTTTTTCATAACACACAATTCAACAAAAGTATTTAGATGGGAGGCGACATCTTCACTAGGAAGGTCGGAAAATTGTTCTTTCATAACAAGATTAAGCAAGGCAACATTGATTTCATAAGATTCCTCACTAGTGGCAGGAGCAATCAGAGTACTAATAAAATCATTATTATTAGTATTGGAAAAGTCACACAACTTGGTATTCTTGGACATCGTGACAAAGCAAGCAATCAAGCACACAAGCAAACGAAAGGTAAACGAAAGAAGGGAGAACAAAAAGGCAAATCCTTTTGGTATTTTCTGAAAATCGTTTTAGAAGTGGGGGAGAGGAAAACGAGAGGCAAATGGCAAATAATGTAAATGCAAGAGATGAGTTTGTGATGGGTACTTGGTAGGCTTGATGTGTATCCTCCTCGGCAACGACGCCAGAAATTGGCAAGTTCAGGGAGAGTTCTTGTCTTAACTTGCTATGTATCCTCCCCTCCAACGGCGTCGGAAATTCTTCTTGCTACCTCTTGAGCGTGCGTTGGTTTTCCCCTGAAGAGGAAAGGGTGATGCAGCAAAGTAGATAAGTATTTCCCTCAGTTGTTGTGAACCAAGGTATCAGTCCAGTAGGAGGAACAAGCAAGTGACCAATGGATGCACCTACACAAACAATCAAACTCTTGCACCCAACGCTATAAAGGGGTTGTCAATCCCATCACGATTATTTGCAAGGATTAGATCCGATAGAGATAGATGTAAACAAGAACGGAAAGTAAAAGGTAAATAAATTGCAGCAAAGTATTTTTGGTTTATAGATCTGAAAGTATATTATGGAAAGTAGACCCGGGGCCATAGGTTTCACTAGAGGCTTCTCTCTCGAAGGAAAATATCATGGTGGGTAAACAAATTACTGTCAAGCAATTGATAGAAAAGAAAATAATCATGTAGTTATCCAAGGCAATGATCATGCATATAGGCATCACGTCCATATCAAGTAGATCGAAATGATTCTGCATCTACTACTATTACTCGACACATCGACCGACTCATGCCTGCATCTAGAGTATTAAGTTCATGAAGAACAGAGTAACGCATTAGGAAAATGACATGGTGTAGAGGGATAAACTGAAGCAATATGATGAAAACCCCATCTTGTTACCCCTGATGGCAACAATACAATACGTGCCTTGCTACCCCTACTATGTCACTCAGTGAGGACACCGCAAGATTGAACCCAAAACCAAGTACTTCTCACATTGCAAGAGTTGCCAATCTAGTTGGCCAAACCAAACCAATAACTCGAAGAGACTTACAAGGATATGAAACCATGCATATAAGAATTCAGAGGAGATTCAAATAAGATTCATGGATAATCTGAACATAAACTCACAATTCATCGGATCATGACAAACATACCACAAAAGAGGATTACATCGGATAGATCCCCATGAAGATCATGGAGAACATGATATTGAAGATCAAAGAGATAGAAGAATCCATCTAGCTACTAGCTATGGACCCGTAGGTCTATGGTGGACTACTCACGCATCATCGAAGGGGCAATGGAGTTGATGTAGATGCCCTCCATGATCGAAACCCCCTCCGACAGATTACCGGAAAAGGCCCAAAGATTGGATCTCTCGGGAACGGAGGTTTCTGGCGGCGGAAAAGTATTTGTGTGGCTCTTTTTGATGTTGGGGGAATATTTTGGAATTTATAGGCCAAAGATTAGGGTTAGGAGACCTGTCGGGAGACGGCAAGCCTGCTAGGTGCGGCTAGGGGGCATGCCTAGCAGGCTTGTGACTCCCTGGCAGGTTTCTTGTCGTGCACTCCAAGCCTAGTCGATTTGTTTCCTTCCAGAAAAATTCCTTCCGAAGGTTTTATTCCATTTGGACTCCGTTTAATATTCCATATCTGCAAAACTCAAAAACAAGGCAAAACAGAAAGTGGCACTAGGCTCTCGATTAATAGGTTAGTCCCAAAAATAATATAAAATAGCATATTAATACATATAAAACATCCAAAACAGATAATATAATAGCTTGCCATCATCAAAAATTATAGATACGTTGAAGACATATTATCATCTCCAAGCTTAATTCATGCTCGCCCCGAGTAGGTAAATGATAAAAACATAATTTTTGATGTGGAGTGCTACCTAACATATTTATCCATGTAATATTCTTTATTGTGGCTTGAATATTCAGATCCGTAGGACTCAAAACAAAAGCTTAATATTGATATAAATACAATAAAGTTTCAAGCATACTAGCAAAGCAATTGTATCTCTTCAAAATATAATGGCAAAAGAGAGTTATCCCTACAATATCATATGGTGTGTCTATGCTCCATCTTCCCCACACAAAGTATTTATATCATGCACAACCCCGATGAAAAGTCAAGCAATTGTTTTCACACCTTTATTTTCTCAAACCGTTTCAACTCTCATGCAATACATGAGCACGAGCCATGGAAATAGCACTATATGTGGAATATAATATGGTGGGGGTTGTCAAGGAAAGGGAGAATATAGTCTCACATCAACTAGGCGTATCAACAGGCTATGGAGATGCCCATTAATAGATATCAATGTGAGTGAGTAGGGATTGCAATCAACGGATGCACTAGAGCTATAAGTGTATGAAAGCTCAAAAAGGAACTAAGTGGATGTGCATCATGAAGAAAAAACTCCAGCAATTCACACATGTTATATGTGATGCTCTTGCAAAGTTTCATCTCAATCACCATTGATTTGCTTCATAAAAATATTCCAAAACCCTCTCTGTCCAGATTCAAGTTTGGACAACTTTACATTGTGAAGTATCTCCTATTGATCTCAAACTTTTGGGCTTGTTCTAATCCCCAAATAATGATGCTACACTAAGTGGTGCAACAAGGAGATTAGCTTAGCATGACTAGATCTATAGAAATCTGATTCTGCCAAATTCTAGGGATTACCAAAGTTACATTGTGAACTTTCATCAACTAAGTTCAAACTTGGTTAACAACCGTACTTCTAACCACCCTCTAACCCTGCCAAATCTCAAGTCAAGCAAACCCCATTTGCTTGCCTGAACCTTCATCAAACACCTTCTGCTAGAATGGTAAAACCTTTGTTTGACCCCCTTTTACTATTCTCCTTGGGTTCAAATTTTTACCACAGCCTACTAGAATTGTACTTCACCTCCGTTAACTTTCTCTGGCCAAGACTCAATGTTTAAGTGGGGTAAAAACCCATTCTTCCCTTCTGGACACAAGGAATCTCCCTCTCTCTCCACCCCTCTCTCTCCCTAGTGGGTCACCAGGGCATCCAATGCCAGATTCCCCTAGTCTAGACCCCCTGTACCCCTAGAAACTTGTGGCCACGCACAAGACGTCGTTGGCATGCCGTAGCATGCCAAACGGGCGCTCTGGAGCGTGCTACGGTGCACTGCCGCACGGTAGCCATGCCCATCCCGATGCTCCCGACCACCTCGGGCAAGGGGAGCACGCCACCAAGTCCCCTCGACGTTCGCGCCTCCCTGCCAGTTGTCTCCCCTTCTCTCTTGCTCCCCTATTGCCCCCCTCGCGTGCGCACGACATCGCCCTAGAGCTCCAATGACTGAGCCCACACGCTCGACGCCCCTCGACCCCTCTGCTTGTCCTCTATCCCTTTAGAGCATCCCTCGTGGTCCCCTAACCACGCCCATGCCCTGACCCTTGGCTACCGCAGCTCAACATCTCGCGCCCGAGCTGTCCCACGCGCGCCACCCTCTGTCTCCTCCCCTCCTATAAATAGGACTCCCTAGCCTCGCTTCTGGCCTGCCCTCGCCTCCTACTGCCCCCAATCGACCGCCTGCTCTTCCTTTGCAAGCTCCCGAGCCTCTGTGCCCTGGGTTGCCGTCGTTCGGTAGGTACGAAGCCTCTCCTCTTCCCATTTTTGCGTCATTTGCTTCCCCTCCTTCTTAGGAGTCTAACCCAGCCCTCCATCCGTCGGTTTGCAGGTAGGAGCAAGCGCTTCATGCTCGCCAACCTCGGTCGTCGCTCGGGCTCCTTGCCTCCGGTGGTCCCGTCACCTCCAGCGACTCCCTCTGGTACCACGCGATAGGAGGTGCTCCCCTGAGAACGCCTGGACCATTGGCAGGCCTTGCCATCGACCGTAGCGCCATTAGTGAGCTCCTCTGCTCCTTGTCCAGAGGTGAAGGATGACAAGTGGAGCCCACTTGTCATACCCTCACCCTCCCCTCTCTTGCTATGAGGCTGGGTCTGCTGGCAGGTTTAAATGAAACCCGCCGCGCGCGTACCTGGGCTGAATCCCCTGGGCCGGCTCGGGCCTCTCCCTGTTTCGGCCCAGATGAATGGTGTAGTTTCCTTTTTCTTTTTCTATAGATTCTTCCAAAAATTCCACAGACCAAAATATTAATCCAATGCCAAATATTTCTCCACCATAAATCTTAGAATATTCTGAGAATATAACAATGCCACTTGTGCATTTTTGTATAAATGTTTTACATAGTGATTTTAATTAAAACCTAGTTTTAAATATTTTTAGCCTATGTTTAAATAGTTTTAAAAATGCTTCTCACAACAAAATCATAGATAGATGTTGTTAGAATAGTTTGTAGTATTTATCAGAGTGGGGTAACATTTTAGAAGTAAAGATTCAACTCTGTTTTTTTGTGATGCTTATTTTTGCCTGTTTATTTCGCGACGATAGATTACGTTGTTGATGAGGGAGTTGGACCCAAAGACTTTGAAGACCACAAAGACTTTGTTGAGCCAGGCAAGCAACCCTTTGACCAAGACTATGAACCCTTTTATTGCATGGCATATAACACTTATTTCCATGATGTTGATCATGTTGATGTGGTGACCACTTCGGTGGGATGCCTCCGATACTTACTCGTTGATACTTGCATCGTGGATGACCCTACCTCGTTATGAGGGTTGTGCGGGTGGGAGTAGTTATGTTGCTAGTAGTTGCTATGCAAGTGGGATGGGAATATGCATGGTGATGGAAACAAAAATGATTTCAAAGACTTTTTGAAAACCCAGTCGGGTGCCACTAATGCCTGAGGGAGATGATGATGGGCTAGGTAGCCACTTGATAATGAAGTGGTGTACCGGAGCAAGTGAGTGCGTGTGGTTTTCGAAAAACAGATTGGTGTAAGTTGCGACTGTTATTCCAACCTTACATGTACAACCACGATACCCCTTATGGGACGCGGCTTTGTTGATTACTTTGATGGGTACTATCATAGAGCCCGCATTACTAGTGGCGAGAGTGAAGTGGTCACTCTCGAGATGGGGTCATACCGGAATGGGCGATCATGCGCTGTCTTCACAGGCACCGGGCACACCGTTGGTCCCTTAATGGATGATATGATCTGGAGTGAGGCTCATGTGATGTACATCATGAGGGTTGTGTACCAATCGAGTGGACTCTTTGTTTAGTATCGTCAGGGGAAAGGCATTGTTCGGGTGCTTACCTCAGGTATGTTATATACCGTGAGTCGTGGATGACATGGAAGTTCTCCGAGTCTTGTGGGTAAAGTGTGCAACCTCTGCAAAGTGTAAAAATATTCGAATAGCCGTGTCCATGGTCAAGGACAGTTGGATGACCGCTATTGTGCTATGTCCAAATGTTTACTAAACTTGGTGTGTTTGCATGTGATGGTGACGAAGGTGATACTTGAGTTAAGTCAAATGATTTGACGTGATGACTGAACATGAGATGTTCAACCCCTTGCTTATGATACTATCTTTAACTTATTCAAATGGATACCTATCAACAATTGATGCATGCTTACTCAAGTTACTTGATCATATCATTACACTTAAAACTAGCTTTCCATAAAACTTTCCTACTTAGTGCTATATCATGCATTGTTGTACCTTGTTCCAAAACTTGGGTTGCTTGCGAGTACATTCAAAGTACTCATTGGCTTGACACTGATTATTTAATTGGCCAGGCATGGAAGAATAGGGATACGGTGAAGAGTTCGTTGGTGACAAACATGCGAACTAGGACGCTTCCTAGTCAGAATGCATGTAGGTTTAAGGCAGATGGCATGGGTTCACACTTTCGACCAAGACTTCTGTTGTTTGTTATGTTTAAGTGTTTGGCCCTTGTGGCCCTATCTATGTAAGACTTGGCCTAGCTGGCCTTTATTTGTGTAAGACGGTACGTAAGGATGTAAGACTCGTGTTATTCAGCTTATGTGTGTTCAATGAGCATTGATCTCTGGGATCATTGTACACGTGCATTCCATGATCATGACTTATGAGTCGGGGTCCCCACAGCTGCCCAGTCAGCTAGTTGACCAGGCCAGCCTGCGAGGATCCCTAGTAAGTGAACCAGAGGGTCCACCTAGCCGGCCAGGTGAGTGGCGGCCGCCGGTTCGCCATCGATGACCAAAATTCGCAGCGGCGATGCACTGGCTGCATCGGGATTCTCCCAGAGGGCCCCATTTGGAGCGCGGGGTGGCGCGTTCGAACGAGGAGGCATGTGCGCTCTTGTTCCAACCATCATAGAAAGCTAAGGCAGCCGGAGCTCGACGGAATCGAGCTCATGGTGGCGGCTAGAGCGCAGGCTTGAAGCAATCGAGCCTAGGCGCTCGCCTTCGTCATTTGAAAGGGACAGGCAGCGCCTACGCGCGACTATGGGCACGCCAACATTGAGCCCGAGGGGCATTACAACGACCGAGTGGAGACCATCCATGACGGTGGAGCTCTGGCAATGGCGCGGGGCAGCCAGGGCGAAGCAGCAAAGGGAAAGGAGAGGGGGGACAACGGGGAACTCATGGGGTTCAGTAGGGGGACAGCGGGCTCGGGGAGGTTCGGGGTCGAGCGAATCGACCGGAGACGTCCGCCGGGTCCGAGGAGGGGAAGCGCTCAGGGATAACGACGTAGCGAGCCATGGCTCGAATTGAAGCGCGACGAAGACGAAGGGGGCCCCGCGGAGCTCCAGGGCACAGTGAGGAGGCGTGGGGACGCAGGCGTACACGAGCTTCACCATGGCGCGACCATGGAAGTGCTTGACCAAGGTGGAGGAGGAGGGGCGAGCAAGGGAGGAGAAGATGGGGGCGCTAGGGTTTGACTACGGGGCATCGGGGTCTTGTAGGACACCGAGAGGGACTGGATGCACGCGGTATGGCGATCCCCGACCATGGATGCCGCGGGCACATCCAGCGTGCCTCTGGTGAGCAGTGCGAAGGAGGGAGACGACGGGTGGGGATGGGATGGGCTGGTGCTATAGCAGCTGGGCCTAAGTGCCCAACATGTTTCTCTCTTTTTTTCATTTCCTGTTTCTATTTTCTTTTATTCTTTCCCGTTTCATTTATTTTAGCACCAAATACCTTTAGTAAAAATATGGCACAATGTCCATTATTCTCAGTGCAATTTATAGCACTGTCACAAAAAGTTTGAGGACGTTTTGAAATTATTTGAAATCTACAAAATTCAAAAGGGCATTTAATTAATTGATCTCGCCTCTGTTATATTAAATTTGAGGCACCAAAGCACTTTGCAAAAAGCTGCTTACAATTTTATAATTTCCTATGGAATATTTGGAACCCGGCCATGATTTTTGTTTTCATGTTTGCAAAAAAAATCCACTTTTCAAAAGAATTTGAATTGCAAAGGGAATTGAATTAGGAATTGATTCCAATAGTGATCACGCATGGATTAGCAAAAGCATTAACTTACACTTGGCCATCATTGTAGCTTAATTACAATGATCACTCTAGCACTGAATTCAGGGTGTCACAACTCTCCCCTACTAAAAGAAATTATTCTCCCAAGAATTAAGAAGTAGAAGGAAAGAGCTCGGGGTATTCATCATGAAGATGATCCTCACGTTCCCAAGTGGCTTCATCTTTAGAATGATTTGACCATTGCACTTTGAAGAACTTGGTAACCTTCTGACAATTCCGACGTTCAGTTTGATTGAGAATGCGGATCTAGGTGCACTTTATAAGAAAGGTCTTGTTGCAGCTCAAGCATATCATGATCCACTGCTCGGATAGGATCCTTGAAGCAGCGGTGGAGCTATGACACATGGAAAACATCATGGACCTGAGAAAGGTTCGACGGTAGTTCCAATTGATATACCACTTCTCCATGCCTTTCAAGAATAGTGAATGGGCCAATATAGCAAGGAGATAGCTTGCCCTTGATCCCAAAGCCTTTTTGCCTTTTTGCCAGGTTGATAGACCATATCCTTGTGATGACGGTCATACTGACTCTTCTAACAAGACTGAGTAGACTTCATATTCTCACGAATAACGTGGACTTGATCTTCGGTGTGTTGGATAATATCTAGACCAACAAGTGAATGTTCCCCAGTTTCTTACCAATTCAGAGGAGTTCGACACTTTCGTCCATATAATACTTCAAAGGGGGCCATCTTCAGGCTAGCATATAACTGTTGTGGTAGGATACTTGACATACGGGAGAGATTCCTCCCATTTCTTGCCAAAAGAAATGACACAGGCTCGAAGCATGTCTTCGAGAATCTGGTTGACTCGTTCAACTTGTCCCTAGGATTGAGGATGAAAAGCGGTGCTGAAGGACAGATGAGTTCCCATAGCCTCCTAGAAACTTGCCCAGAATCTTGAAGTGAATAAGTTGTCGCGGTCTTAGCTAATCACCAATGGAATACCATGGAGTGAAACAATTCTAGACATATATAGATCTGACAGCTGACTAGCAGTGATGGTTTCCTTGACGACCATAAAATGTGCAACTTTGGACAGTGGGTCAATGACGACAAGAATAACATCATTACCTTTCTACGATCTGGGAAAACCAGTGATGAAATCCATCTCGACATGGTCCCACTTCCATTCAGGAGTAGTAATAGGTTGCAGAGTTCCAACATGCCTTTGATGTTCTGCCTTGATTCGACATCAAATGTCACATTATGCAACATAGCATGCAATGTCTTGTTTCATGTTCGACCACCAGAACCTTTGACAGATGTCTTGGTACATCTTGGTACTACCCGGATGAATAGACAAAGGTGTATCATGAGCTTATTTCATCACTTTCCTAGTCATATTCAGGTTTACCCTCTTATTTGGAATGAAAAAGCGACCCTTATAATACATGATGCCATGATCCGCAATAGTGAAGCAAGAGAGTTTACCTTCTGCAAGATAGAGTTTAATCTTTTCGACTTCATCGTTATAGTGTTGAATAGTTTTTATGCTGCCCACGAGATCTGGTTCAGCCACCAGGTTATTAAGGGAACCCTGATTAACAACACTGAGGTTCATCTTGCGGAACTCTGGCATAGGGGGAGCGAGATAACCCCGAGGAAGAATATGGAGGTTCAGCTTGCGGAATTACTTTTGAAGAAGGGGGTGAACCTTATGAACCTGAAGGTGGTTGTAGTACGACTTGCAACTCAAAGCATCAACCACTACATTAGCCTTGCCAGGTGTATAAGAAATACCCACATTGTAATCTGCTATGCACTCCATCCATCTCTGTTGACGGAGGTTTAGATCCGGCTGAGTAAACAGGTACTTCAGACTTTGGTGATCGGTGTAGATCTCACAATGATTACCAGTAAGGTACTATTGCCACTCTTTAAGTGCATGTATTACTGCAACAAGTTTGAGATCATGAACTGGGTATTTCTCTTCATGAGGGCTCAATTGACGTGAGGCATAAGCAACCACTTTGAGCTCTTGCATTAGGACATAGCCTATTCCTTGTCGTGAAGCGTCACAATAAATGACAAAATCCTTACGAGTATCCAAAGGAGCAAGCACTGGAGCATATATCAGCTTGTCCTTAAGTGCCTGAAAGCTCTCCTAGCATTTTTCTATCGACTCATATTTAACACCTTTGTGAAGCATATTGGTTAAGGGCTTTGCAATCTTGGAGGAGGTCTCGACAAAACGATGGCAATAGCTGGAGAGTCCGAGAAAACTTCTGACTTGATTGACATTCTTCGGGGGAGTCCAGTCAAGAATAGCCTGAACTCATTCAGGGTTGACCACAATACCATCCTTGGAGATCACATAACCAAAGTAGGTTACTTCGTCCAAACAGAACTCACATTTGGAATACTTTGCATAAAGTTGATGCTCTTGAAGCTTTTCTAGCACAAGATGAAGATGTTCAGCATGCTCTTCTTTATTCTTGGAGAACACCAGGATATCATCCAGATAAACCACGAAAAATTTGTCGAGGTATTCCATTAATAGATAGTTCATCAGACGAGTGAAGGTTGTTGGAGCATTTGTTAAGCCGAAATACATGACGGTGTACTCGTATGAACCATAGCGAGTAACAAATGCGGTCTTCGGAATATCCTCTTCACGAACACGGATATAATGGTAACCCAACCTCAAGTCGATCTTAGAGAATATCGAGGAACCAACAAGTTGATCATACAAATCATTGATCTGAGGGAGCAGATATTTGTTCTAAAATGTAGCTTGGTTGATGGGTCGATAATCTTGGATCAAATGGTTCGTACAATCTTTCTTATTAACAAAAAGAGAAGGTTCTCCCCAAGCAGAGGAACTTGGGCGTATGAAACCCAGACGAAGGGAATTTTCAATTTCTTGCTTAAGTCCAAGGAGCTCATGAGGAGGCATCTTATAAGGACGCTTGGCTATAGGAGTGGTACCGGGTACCAAGTCGATAACAAACTTGATAGCTCTAGCAGGGGGAATCCCTGGAAGTTCTTCTCGAAAAACATCTTGGAAACCCCAGACAACTGGGATCTCTTCAATCCCCTCAAGAGGTGATGCATTTAATGCATTCAAGGCATATAGCCAGGCTTCAGCATCTTGAACAAGATGAGCATGGTAGCTTACTATATCATTTGAAGGATGCGGTAGGTGGATGGTTTTGGTGGCACAAACGGTTGAAGCGGCATGAGCCTTCAACCAATCCATTCCCATAATGAGGTTGATTTTGGAAGACTTCGATATAATGGGAGAGGCATGGAATTCAAACCCTTCAATTTCAAGGGTGACGTTGGGACTAACCATGGAGGTTCAACATTGGTCTGCGGGGTGTTTACCACTATCGGAATGTCCATCTCTTCGTACTTAATTCCATGCATGGATGCAAAATCTTGAGACATAAAAGAGTGCGATGCTCCTGTATCAAACAATACAGAAGTTGACACTAAGTTAATAAGAAGAGTACCCATCATGTGGTAGGCTCGTCTTGAGCTTTAGTCAACTCAATGTTGTTAGCCTGACCACGACCATGAGTAGGCATGGCATTGTTGTTGCGGGGCTGGTTGGAAGGCAGTGCAAGCTGATTCTGATTCTGCCTACATTCTCTGGCACGGTGTCCTGGACGACCACACTTGAAGCACAACCCATCCTCAGGACAAGAAGGAGGAACACGAGCTCGTGGTGGCGGAGCTGGAAGCCTCGGCTGCCTTGCTGGTGTAGGAGGCAGACGAGGTGCAACATAGGACGGCCTTGCAGCAGGAGTAGGTGCATGGTACATGTTGTGGGGGATCCAGATCTTGCGCTTATGAGTTGCTGATCCCGAAGATGAGCCCATGTCACGATTGCACTTGTTGTTGTCCTTGTAGTCATGCAGACTTGTTTCAACTTGAATGGACTTGTTCACCAAGGTGGCAAAATCAGCAAAGTCCTGCCCAAGGAGTGCGAGATTGATATCAGGGTGAAGGCTTTCACGGAACTTTTCCTGCCTATGAGCATAAGTTGCGACGTCTTCTTTAGAATAGCGAGACAAGTCCAAAAACTCCCACTGATAAGCATCCATGGTCTTGTTGCCATGGGCGAGGTTGCAGAACTCACGCTTCTTCCTACCCACAATTCCCCGAGGAATGTGGTGGTCACGAAAAGTGGCTTGGAACTCCAGCCAGGTGATGATGGTTCCAACAAGCTATGAGCACCTCTGACTGTCCCACCATTGAGCAGCGGGACCCTTCAGGAAGTATGAGGCAAAAGTGACATAACTATCCATTGGGGTGCTTGCAGACTTCAGTTCATAGGTGATGTCATACAGCGAGTCATCAGAGTCAAGCGGATGAGTTGAGTTGCAGTAGATAGCAGGGTTGAGGCGCATAAAGTCATGCAAAGTCATTGGGGCTGGCTACTGATTCATGTTCAACCTCAGGAATTGATCCATAAGCGCTTGCATAAATTGTATGTTCAGCTCAAACCGCTGCATCATCCCAGCCATGTATTCAGGTGGTGGTGGGTGATCGGCACCATGACCACATCTAGCTGGCCTAACCATTCTGTCAAATTTTTAACACTGGTAGTTTAGCATTGAGTAATGGCAAAGACAATGTATCATTCATGAAGTAACATGCACAAATAAGGAAGTGCAATAGATACGTCATACCAGTTCAAACACGACATACTCATCCATACATAGGTCTATTGCAAGCCATAAGTTTGTTACAAGCCAACGGCACAAGTTCAGAAAGGTAAACATTAGACAACTAGGCGGCACGCAGGCACGCGATAGAGAGATACAACAAGGAGGCATAGCGAGACGCTACATCAATGTCAGGGACAACCATTGAAGCCAGGTAACTGACGATGATCACGTATGCCAAACCCAGGGGCAGGATTCTGCCAACCATGAACACACTGATGCATGCTCTAGTCCGGACCGGGGAGGAGAGGTCCGCACGCAGGGATACGACCTCCAACAACAGGCCACTGAAGACCTACGGGTACTCCGTCCTACGCGGTTAAGGTATGTACTCTGGATGCATCCTTGCTCTGACTCTCGGTATCAACTGCTCCATAGCATCATAAAGATGAGTACGAGTGGCGTACAACTCAAAAGTCAGAGCTCGGATAGTACGATCCAGCGCCTCAGTGTACTGAACCTGAATCTGTGGGTCGTAATGATGACTCACATAAGGGGTACAGACTGCATTCTAGGATCGGTCGTTGCTCTGTGCACGTAAGGGGTTGATGTCTACTACGCAACTTTATTCTTGTAGACTCGTGTTGGGCCTCCAAGCGCAGAGTTTTGTAGGACAGTAGCAATTTTCCCCCAAGTGGATGACCTAAGGTTTATCAATCCGT
This sequence comes from Hordeum marinum, assembly GCA_022496015.1. Lineage (NCBI taxonomy): Eukaryota > Viridiplantae > Streptophyta > Magnoliopsida > Poales > Poaceae > Hordeum > Hordeum marinum. The sequence goes on from CM039675.1 coordinate 120,495,014, forward strand.
GGGAGGTATAGGACGAAGATGGTCTCTCTCAAACAATCCTCCAATCAAATACAAGAAATCTCTTGTGTCCCCAACACACCCTATACAATGGCAAATTGTATAGGTGCACTAGTTTGACGAAGAGATGGTGATACAAGTGCAATATGGATGATAGATATAGTTTTTTTTGTAATAGTAACAATAAAAAACAGCAAGGTAGCAAGTAACAAAAGTGAGCACAAACGGTATTGCAATGCTTGAAAACAAGGCCTAGGGTCCGGACTTTCGCTAGTGCAATCTCTCAACAATGCTAATATAATTGGATCACATAACCATCCCTCAACGGTCAACGAAGAATCACTCCAAAGTTCTTATCTAGCGGAGAGCATAAGAAGAAATTGTTTGTAGGGTACGAAACCACCTTAAAGTTATCCTTTCTGACCGATCTATCTAAGAGTTCGTACTAAAATAACCAAGTTATCCTTTCCGATCGATCTATCCAAGAGTTCGTACTAAAGTAACCAAGTTAACCTTTCCGATCAATTTATCTAAGAGCTCGTACTAGAATAACACCATATGATACGCATCAACCAACTCCGATGTCACCTAGATACTCCAATGTCACCACAAGTATCCATGAGTTAATTATACGATACACATCAAACAATTTCAGATTCATAATACTCAATCCAACACAAAGAACCTCAAAAAGTGTTGGAGATATGCCATAGAGGCAATCATTTATGATGATATTTCCTATGTGTTTATGAATAAAGATAGTCCTTAGACATTATCAATGATGTGTATTAACAAGTACGTGATATGTTTGTGAGACTATGCATTGCATGATTACTGTCCCAAATGGTCCCTAATCGAAAGGGTTGTGTGGACGCGCAGACAGTTAGACTAGCGTATAACACGGTGGATGGTCTGGTCTCACTCACCAAGTAGCATTAGATGCTAGCCAGAAAATATGGACTCGGAAAGATCTGGCCGGATTCGACGTAGTTGGATCCGAGTTGAGATAAGGTCTGAGTTGGACAGACCCAACTATGAGACGCAGCGATAGGTCATGTATGAGTCTCTAGTACAACATACGTTCTATGTCCTAAGACCTGAGATGGTGCATGTACTCGGGATGGTGACAGATCTGCTTTGGGCCGACCAAACGCTACTCCGTGATCGGGTAGTTACAAAGGTAGGTTTCGGGCTTGTCCAGACCCATGATGCGAGACATGGTCAAGCAAGATGGGATTTGCCCCTCCGATTAGGAGAGATATACTCTGGGCCCCTCGGGTGATCCGACCTGGATAAGCATGTCCATGCGATGAGGATTATGAGATAATCCGAAGTGCTAGTCAGATTCACCGGAACGAGAAAGAGGTCATGCTACAACAAGGATGACCATGTCTCCTTGAGCAAGACAACATATATCGTGCGACAAAGGGAACAAAAGTGTGAAGTACAAGTTTGCCTAACCAGCTTCATCGAACACTTGGAGTCGGTGCGCTTTGCTAGAGGCCGCTACCGACTGGTCGATTCGGATGTGATGTAACTCACTACCAAGTGAATGAGAACCTAAGGGGTCGCGTGCTTAAGGGAAGGAACACGTGGGCTTTAGGATCCGTGCAAGGCCCAAGAGTTGAGCCCACGACGGATGCCTATATATAGTGGAGGTGCGGCACACTTATTCAGTTGATCACTTCGGCATCGTCATCAGGGCTTTGCATGTGTTGCAACTAGCCACCTCCACCCTCCGCCGACTATGTGATCGGACCTAGCAGTTTGTCGCATGGTGCTCCTCCTGCACACGCGGATACCGTTATAGGCGGTGCACTTGCACCGCTCTGGCGAACCTATACGTGGGATCCAGCGGTCGGCTGTTCGAGGGAAATCGAAACGAGGAGATGGACCTCGCGGACGCATTGCCCCAACTCTACTTCCGCTGCATGGCACTGCGTGTCTAGTGGTAACGATTTGTGCTCCATCTCCATAGCATGTTCCTGGTTGTTCTTCACGTAGGAAATTTTTGATTTGCATGCAATGCACCTACGGTAGAACCCAATAGTGGTATCAGAGCCTCTACCATAGGTTTTGGTTTCAGATCGGTAGGATATGTGATATGTGGAGGCAGCGGATGAGATCTGTCGTTGTTCATGAGATCGGCTATGTGCATGGTTGATGAGATCAACTGCACATCGGGATCATTGAGGCTATGTTTTCTGTCAATTGGAATCGATGAGGTCGTGACACACTACCGATCGGTTTCCACCATCGGGGTTAAGTGTGAAACGTAAATCTGAATTGGGTTCGCGATGATCGATGAGATTGGTCAGATCAAAAAATTCAGCGCGATCGGAGTACATATTCAATCTGTGATTTCCGTTGTGTGCGTAGCGCCTTGTATTTCATACACGATCACACAAACTGGTAGAATGCGATTCTATGCATAAGTCTGTTTTGCAGGTTTGATGTGAATAGTTTGGCTCATGCGTGTGTGATGCATGTGTGTAACTTAACATGACATGCGTGTCATGATTGTCACCCGGCAGGAGCCAAAGTGATGTCATTATATTGTATAACGACTTGCGCGTCGACTTTTGTTTCTTTGTAAATTCATTACTAGTTGTAGTAGTTGGAGGACAGAGGTCAAGCTCGAGTTGTTGGCGTCCCGGTGTGACGGACAAGATGGAGTTCCGCCCTGGTCATCGAAGTTGGAGCCGGTGTGGAAGGACGCCCATGAAGGAGCCATACTATTTCACATATTTATGTTCATATGTGATTGATATTTCTTCTTGTTTTCTATGCATGTTAGAATGGTAGAAAAATCCCTCGTTAATATCAAACACATTGCCATTTCGGATGTTGTACCTTCGCACGTGAAGTACGTCTAGGGGTGGGCTCATAAAATTGAGGTGCTACTAGGTGTCCTTGAACTGGAGTGTTCGTGTCGAACACGGGCATGCACTACATCAGGTTAACTTGACAAGGCTATCAAAATGGTTTTGGGCCTTGTGGCAGAGAAGGTTGGGAGCCAGGGTATAAGATACCCACCCGACCGATAGGAGTCATATAGAGATACGATTAGCAAGGTGTTGCTTACCTAATAGGCAAGTTGGCTAGCAGTGATGCTAAAGCTCACTATTCGCTTGCGTTACTCGGATCCTGAATCACTGAGAGTATGCGGAGGGATGCCGACTTCAGTGGGAGTAGGTCTGTTTAAGGCTTGAATTACTCTACATAAACACATTGCGTAGTGATTGCATATTTTCTATTGTAGATCAATGGCACCACCTTCTCAACCCAACTTTGCATTAAAATCAGTTCTGGAAAAGGATAAACTGAATGGAACAAACTTTACCACATGGTATAGAAATTTGAGAATAGTTCTCAAGGACAAGAAAAAGTAACATGTTCTAGAGGATCCACTTCTAGAGGAACCTACCGATAATGCTAATGCCACAACCAATAATGCCCACCAAAAACTCATTGATGAATCAAACGAGATCAACTGCCTCATGTTGGCTTGTATGGAGCCCGATTTGCAACAACATTTCGAAAATGTTGAGGCTTTCGATATGATCGAGATTCTCAAGAGCATGTTTCAGGTGCAGGCTAGGACCGAAAGCTTCAATGTGTGGAAATCCTTGACGGATTGTAAGCTGAAAGAGGGTGATCCACTGAGCCCGCATGTGATCAAGATGATTGGGTACGTGCAAGCTTTGGATCGGTTAGGCTTCCCACTTGGGGACGAGCTATCCACAGATGCAATTCTGGGTTCTCTTCCAGCTAGCTATGGGACGTTCGTCTTGAACTATCATATGCATGGCATGGATAAGAAGCTCGCTGAATTGCATGGGATGCTTAAGGTGATAGAACAACATATTAAGAAAGGCACGCATCAAGTGTTGGTGCAGAACTCGGCTAAGTACAAGAAGAGTTGGTCCAAGAAAAAGGGCAAAGCAAGGGGCACGGAGAAGGTTGTCTCCGCTGCTGAACCAAAGTCCGGAGCAAACTCAAAGACCATTTGCTTTCATTGCAAGGAAGCTAGTAACTGGAAGAGGAACTGTAGCAAGTGGCTTGCTGAGCATGGCAAGAAGGCCGGAAATACTTCTTCAGGCAAAGGTACACTTGTTGTATATGTTATAGACATTTACCTTGCTGATATACCTAGTAGCTCTTAGGTATTTGATACTGGATCGGTTGTTCATATTTGCAACTCGATGCAGGGGTTGATAAGAACTAGGCATGTGGCACAAGGGGAGATTGACATCAGGGTCGGCAACAAAGCAAGAGTCGTCGCATTTGAGGTCAGCACGATGCAGCTCTAGCTTTCTTCTGGATTTATTTTGGAATTGAATAATTGTTATTACATTCCCGCACTTAGTCAGAACATTATTTCCGCGTCATGCTTGATGATTCAGGGTTATGAATTCAATTTAAAGGTCAATGGTTGTTCATTTTATTTGAATGTAATGTTCCACGGCTATGCACCCATTGTAGGTGGGATTTATTTTGAATCTGGAAATGGAACCGGTCTATAACATGAACATCGAGAGGCATAAGCCTAATGAAATAAATCCGACATACTTCTGGAATTGCCGACTTGGACAGATTAGTCTGAAACACATGAAAAAGCTCCATGATGATGGACTCCTAACTTCGCCCGACTTCGGGTCGTTCAAGACATGTGAATCATGCTTTCAAGGCAAGATGACTAAGTCTCCTTTTGCAAAAAGTTGTGAAAGGGCGTCCGAGCTATTGGAGCTTATACATAGTGATGTGTGTGGTCCAATGAGGACAACTATCAGGGGTGGCTATCAATACTTCATGACTTTTACCGACAACTTGAGTAGATACAAATATATCTATTTGATGAGGCACAAGTCAAAAACTTTTGAAAAATTCAAAGAGTTTCAAAACAAGGTTGAAAATCAGCTCGGCAAGACGATAAAACTTCTACGGTTAGATCGTGGAGGTGAGTACATGAGCCAGGAGTTTGATGATCATCTGAAAATCTGAGGTATAGTACCTTGATACGTCTCCAACGTATCTATACTTTTTGATTGTTCCATGCTATTATATTATCTTTTTTGGATGTTTTATATGCATTAATATGCTATTTTATATTATTTTTGGGACTAACCTATTAATCTAGAGCCTAGTGCCAGTTTCTATGTTTTCCTTGTTTTTGAGTATTGCAGATAAGGAATATTAAACGGAATAAAATATTTGCGATGATTTTTCTTGGACCTGAAGACATCTACCTGACCTAGAGGGGAAGGCAAGGAACCTGCAAGGAGGTCACAAGCGAGGGGGCGCAGTATAGGACTGAAAGTATGTCTGGAGGGGGGGTTATTAGACTACTTGACCAAATAAAAGTTTTGCCTATACCAAGTTTTAGGGTTGACAGTTTTTAGCATTTCATGGCAAGTCAAGTACACCCTACACATGCAAGTCTAAGAGTATATAGCAGCAGAATGTAACAACAAGCATGTAAAGGGATAGGGTAGGAAGATCAAATGCAGTTGTAGACACGATGATTTTTCCCGTGGTTCCGATAGGTGGCGCTATCGTACATCCACGTTTATGGAGTCTTCAACCCACGGAGGGTAACGGTCGCGAGAGTCCATGGAGGGCTCTACCCAAAAGGGTCCACGAAGTAGCAACCTTGACTATTCCATAACGGCTTCCGTCCACGAAGGACTAGCCTCACTATGGGTAGTTCTTCATGAAGTAGGCGATCTCCTTGCCCTTACAAACTTCTTGGTTCACTCCACAACACGAAGTAAGAGGCTCCCAAGCGACACCTAACCAATCTAGGAGGCACCACCCTCCAAAAGGTAATAGGCTCAGTAATGACGATGAACTCCTTGCTCTTGTGCTTCAAGATGATAGACTCCTCAGCAACCAATCACTCTCTCACAGATTTGGCATGGTAGAAGAGATGGGATTGGTGGAAAGCTACTTGGGGAGGCTAGAGATCAAGATCCATATGATTGGAGTGGAATATCTTGACCTCAACACAAGGGTAGGTGGTTCTCTCTCAGAAAACTAGATGGGGCAAGTGTGGAATAGTTTCGTGTGCTTCTCTTTCGAGTAGGTGGTGGTGAAGGGGATATAAAGGCATCCCCAAAAATCCAACCGTTACACACAAAATGACCAACTTGGTGACACCGATGTGTTAGTCTCGGTGGTACCGAAGTGACCAAAAGGTGGCAACTTTTGAATCTCGGTGAGACTGATATAGGAAACTCGGTTGCACCGATAAGGTGACCAACGGTCAGATTTCCAATCTCGGTGACGCCGATCCAACATTCTCGGTGGTACCGATAATGTGAATTTGCGTAACAGAAAGTTGGCAATCTAAACTCGGTGGTACCGGTATGGAATCGGTTGCACCGAAGTGGCTAGGGTTTGGCTGAGTCTGTCTAGGTTCTGGAATCGGTGGCACCGGTATGGGAAAGTTGGTTGCACCGATTTTGAGTGTTAGGTATAGAACAGACTTTGGTGGGAGAGTTTGTGGATGTTTTTGGCGACTATCACTTGTGCACGTTTGAGCATATTGTTCACCAACAAAACTTTACCCCCTTTTAATAGTATTGGCTTTCCTATGGACTCAAAGTGATTTCTCACAAATATAAATTGTGGAGTCCTTTTGCTTGAAGCTTGGCCAACCTATTTCCTTGCATCTTGGGGTATGTCCACAATCTCCTTTTGCCAATCCTATTATTGAACATTTCCTGAAATATACTTGGTGAAAACATTTGTTCAATGACTTATATGTTGTTATTAATTACCAAAACCACCAAGGGAGCAAATGTGCTTTCAATCTCTCCCTTTTTGGTAATTGATGACAACATATAGATCAAAGCTTCGACATATGATAAAATCAATGAATATAATCGTCGCTTTGAGAGGTATGTGATAAGAAAGAGCTCCCCCTAAATTTGTGCATTATTTTGAATTTGCGTTTGAATGCAAATGCACAATCGATTAGGTATATGGGGCACTTCTTCCATGTCACATACAACTTGGTGGTGTGCGAGAGTAATTAGAATGAATAACAAAGCACAACACAATCAAGCAAAGGTGAATGATCATCTCATAAGCATTAAGATGATAGGAAATAGTAGCATCACACATAAAGCGTAAAATAGTAGCATAACACACATGATCATACGCTTCAACACAAGCAACCAAAAGACTAAATATTTTGAAAAGCAACAAACACCAAAATGCTCTCTCGCTCGAAGCCTAAAGATCTAAATACACTTCTCCCCCTTTGGCAACAAGTTACCAAAAAGTTCAAAGGCATACCTCTAATCGTTCTTGGGCAGATATCCTCTAGTTGTTGATGAAGGAGTCGAGAGAACACCGTTGGCGAAGATCTCTGCAGATGTCGGGGATGGAGTTGGAGTGGCAGCTGGAGGAACTGGAACAGATGGAGTAGGAGCTGAGGTAATAGCAGGAGGAGCTGATGAAGAGGGCCTCAAGTTTGGAGCTGGCACAGTGGCTGATCTGTCCTGGGTATGAAACTATGTGCCTATCCTGAGAGGTGATCCATCCTCATCATCCTCATCATCTGAAGAAGTAGTCTGAGGAAGATGCACTAAGTCAACTTCCTTCTTGAGCTCATTGACTCTCTTAGTCAGCCCATCCACCTTATCATTAAGGGTCTTGATCCTGTTTTCAAAGATCCTCACAAGACTGTTCTGGTTGTCCAGAATCCCCTTAATGTCCTTCTACATACCTTGAAATGATGATATCAACAGATCCATTTGCTCATTTCTGGATCTAGGGACTTGAGCACTAGTGGCTCTAACTGCCTCTGCCTCTGCCTGAGCTGTAGCAGATGTGGGATGTTCAACATCCATCACCACAACATTGTCCTCGAGATCTAGCTATAAGGGTAAATGTGGACGATCTAGAGCAAAAATGTGCTTCTCCAACTTTGAATTGATAAGCATCTGGATGTAGGGTGCACAACAGCAAGAGCGCTTCTGGTCAGCAGCGACCCTCTTGATTGTCTCAACAATCAAATCCATGACTCTGGCCCTGGTGTGTCTGTCAAGGTGGATCAACATATTGATGGAGTGACCTCAGATCATCTTGTCATCTCCTGACTTGGGCATCAAAGTATGCCTCAGAATGGTGTTCATTGTGCGGAGGCCAGCTTGAAGAAAGTAGATAGATCCTAGCATGTGAGACTTCACATTGGCAGCAGGGATCTCCTTGTATATATTTGCCATAGCATTGTGGCTCTCCTTGGATTCTGAGTATACATCCAAGTCACCATCCTATGCTTCAGGAACTCCTAAGATAGCAGCCCATTCTTCAACAGTCGATTCATACCTTGCACCTTTAGTCATCCATACAATTCTACCATCTCCATAGAAATGTGCAGTGGAGTAGAATTGCATGATCATCTCATCATTCCAAGCAGTGAATTCTCTGCCAACAAACTCATCCAAATCTATGTAGTGGAAATTGTCTTGGACACTTGGAAAGTAGTCCTCATTCTCCTTAATGAATTTCCAATCAACATATCTCATATCACTAACAGTTGGGCTCTTGTCAAAAAGCACAGTCTCGTAGAAATCTTGTTGCTCTTTGGTATAAAATCTGTAGTCCACGGTTGTCTTCTTCCTCAGGGCATATGGATCAGCAGCTCTCCATGCTCTCAATCTTGAATCCTTCCTCTTCTTCATATCCTTAGCTAGTGGGTAGCTGGCACTGTGTACTGGAAGATGTGGTCTAAGCTTCATCAAAGTTGTCAAGTCATCATCATCTTCAACTCTGGAAGCAGTCCCTTTGTTTTTCTCAGAAGCTGGAATCTGCATGGATGTCCTCTTAGGCTTCTCAGCAGGAGCCTTCTTGGATGTGCTAGTCTTTGGCATAGCATCAGCCATAAGCTTCTTTTGCTTTTTCTTGGGAGGGGCCTTCTCAACATGCTCTTTCTCCTCTTCAGCATCAGCACCAGTAGCTTATTTTGGATCCTCATACATGAAGGTTCTTCTGCCAATAACATGAATAACCCTCTTTCTTGCTTTCTTCTCTCCTGCCTTCCTAGGCATAGCTTTCTTGTGGACGTCAACTGAAATAGTTGCTCTGGCAGTCTCATGAGCCTTGAAGGTTGAAGCAGGTGCATAGATCTTGCTGACAACTCTCCTGGAAGAAGTGGCTTCAGTAGCAGACTTCTTAGCAGCTTTATCTTGCTTCTTAGCAAGAATCTCTTCTGGAATGAAGTATGAATCTTCTTCATCTGAATTTAGCTTCTTCCTAGCCCTAGTAGCAGCCTTGGGCAAACCATGGGAACTGGGAGTGCCTGGGTCTGAAAATGAACTTTGCTCTCAGGTCATTCTGACTGTCCTCTGCATCTGACATACTGACCCTGTGAATGGAATATAGATGAGCAGAAGTAGATGAGTCATCACAAAATTATCAACTGGTTTTTGAAATTTTGAACAAAAGATTTTCAAAGTTTTGCATTATGTCAGAAACAAATCGGTAAGGCCAAAGCAAAAAATTTGGTGACACCGAGACTGACTGTCCCTTTTAACAGAAACTTGGCACCCTTTTTGGTGAGACCTAAAAGGAGTGCTCGGTTTCACTGAGACAGTTCTCAACAACACAGAAACGAAAATCGGTAGTACCGATTTTCTTGATTCGGTTCTACCAAGTTGCGTCGGGCGGAAGGCAAACCCTAGAAAACCAATGGTTCGCTAGCCTATGAGATTTCTTGGTGGATAGGAATACATGCAATGAGTGGCTTATAGATAAAATCAAATCCAATGTGCAAGAATCAGAAGGGAGTGCAAAGGAGGTCGAATCCGTACCCTAACTTGGTTCCGATCCGCTACGTCGGCGACGATGGAGCAGATTTCGTCGACAGCGGCGATTCCCAGTGGCGGAGGAGCAAAGGAAGACAAGGGCGAAGACTAGGGGTCTCGAAGCGGCAGCTTAGGGTTTTGAGGCATGACAGTTCTAAGGATGAATTTCAAAATGTTGGGGTCCACAGTATATATACCCTCCACTGCCGGTGATATCGATTTTTTGTTTTCGGTGTCACCGAGTTCCACAACTGTCAGCTGACAGGGAAACTTGGTGTAACCGAGAATATGAAATCGGCAGTACCGAGATTCAAAAACGTATCAACCCTAGGCATTCGCTGAGACCGAGATTGTGGGGTTGGTTCCACCGAGATGCACTTGGGAGGTTTTAATGGTCAGTCCTTGTCGATACTGAACTCCGAGTGCTCCACACACAGAGGGATCGAAAAGCACTTCTTCAAATTTTGTGATGCATCATGAATGGAATATGAGGTGAGAAAGCATAGATAGCTAAAGAGTGGTCCTAGGCATTCTTGTCCATCCAATTGGCAAAAAGATAAAATCAATAACCAAATAGCAACAATTGGATGTCCTCGAATGAGAAAATAAATGCAGACCAACATGCTCGCATAATAAGATGTCAAAAGAAATCATGACAAACATGCACAAACACACTAGCATCTAACAAGCACTTGGGCGATGACGAAGCCATCTATATATGAGTATTTGACTTAGGAGCCAAGTAAGAGTACTTGATCATAGGCCATACTCATCATTTAAGCACAAGTGGGGTTACCACTTTTACATAAAGCATTTAATGTTGCACATACTAAGAGATGCTTTGACTCAAGTCTTAGAGTAAAGCTCCCCCTTAATGTGACATCCCCCCATAAGAGGGATAAACTAACCTTGGGTTTCGTCGATGAAGACTTCATGTTGGTGAGGTAGTTGTGGATGCTCAATGTTGATGAAGATCACCAAGATTTGGGAGCATCCTTGTTGTTTCCTTACTCCTCTCACCTACATGGGTTAGTCCCAACACACAAGAGACAAATACAAGGATATCTATGGACATGGAGTGCAAAGCATATGTTATGATGTCCATTGATTAGTTGATTACCTTGTCCCTTGCTTACCTTTGAGGGAATGTGTGACTCCTTGAACTATTGCATTCAGATGATGTTGAGTGCAAAAAGTCCTTGCCAATAATGAATGTGAGTGAATTTCATTGGCGGAGTCACCCCCCAAGAACTTACTAGTTCTTCTTCTTGGGGACCCACATCAAGTTGATGGGGATCCTTGGTGTTGAAGTAGCCTTTGTAGTAGTTTAGCTTGAAGTAGCCTTGGGAACCCACTCCACCAAAGCTAGGGATTCATCTTCATATGAGGCAATGTCCTCTTGAAGCTTGTTCTTGCCCTTGAGCTTGTGGTCTTGTGGTGGAAGGTCATCTTAAGTGTTTGTCCCCTTGGGAAGAGTATTTTCATACTTCTCCTTTTGAGGAACAAACTTGGGCTTGGGATATTGACCTTCTTCCCACTCAACTCCATTAGCGTTGAAGTAGCCAACACCACGATTCTTCCGGTATCCTCCGTGCTTGCGTACAATTTCCTCAAATTGCTTACATCTGGCAAGACTCTTGTAGATACCTTTTTCTACAATTCCTTTCAATAAAGCATTTTATTGCTCAAGTGTAACTTGGCTAAGAGAATCATCATTAGTGGAATCAATAGAACTACTAGAAGCAACATCATTGAGTTTAGCATTTTTATTGTTGCTACTAGATGAAGAACCTTTCTTGCCTATGTTACTAGATTGCTTAGTTTTAACTTGAGGCATGAAAGTAGACAAGATTAGTCGTTTGGCTAGATAAGATGAAGTCTTCTTTAGGAGATCGTCATTGATAGCTTTGAGAAACTCATGCTCTTGCTCCAAGTTGAGCTTCTCGAAGCGTAGCTTCTCATGAGTTCTCACAAGCTCTCTATGATCTTCGAGAGTAGATTCATGAGATAACTTAAGAGTGTTTAGTTCTTTAGCTAGTTGTTCTATTTTCATCTTATCATCCTCAAATGACTCATCTTGACTAGCATGAGAATTATCAAGTTCATTTTGATCAACATCACTAGTTTTATCACAAAGCAAGTCATCATCACAAAGCAAATCATCTTCATCACTATCAAAATCAAGATACTCGGGGTGTGATACCTTGGGGCCTTTAACCATGAAGCAAGTTCCACTCCCTTCGTTTGGTGAATCAAATAGATCGTAGGAGTTGGTAGTCACTAGAGCAATTCCGGCAACACCATCATCTTGACTATAGTCGGAGTCAGAGTGATAGCTTCTCTCAGAGTTGCTGTCGGAGTCACAGCCGGAAACCCAATCACCAACATGAGCTTGATGTTTTCTTCTTGTGTAGCTCTTGGTGTACTTGTCCTTCTTCTCCGAATCTCTACCTCTCCTTGAGTGTATTCGTTCATAACGATCATCTCTACTCCTTCTCTCTCTTTGTGGTGATTCATTCCTTGAGCTTCGTCTACGAGGTGACTCTTCTCTTCTTTTGTAGGGAGCTGTGCACTCATTTGAGTAGTGTCTGGGCTTCCCACAATTGTAGCAATTGCGGTCACGACTTGATGAACGCTTCTCATCATATCTTGAGTTGGAGTTTCTTTCTTTGCATCTATTCTTGTAGAACTTGTTGAATTTCTTGACCATGAGGCTTATATCTTCATTGGTGACAAGGTTGTTGCTTGAAGTTGCGGGAGCATCACTTGTGGCTTTGTAAGCACCGCTAGACTTGTGATGAAGTCCTTCCTTATCTTTGAGTGTCATCTCATGAGCAACAATCCTTCCAATGACTTCTGTAGGCTTGAGATCTTTATAGTTTGGCATCATTTGGATCAATGTGCACACGGTGTCGTATCTATCATCCAAAGCTCTAAGTATCTTCTTGATGATGAATTTGTCGGTCATTTCTTCGCTTCCTAAGCCGGCAATCTCATTGGTGATGAGAGCTAGCCTAGAGTACATCTCTGCCACTCCTTCACCATCCTTAATCTTGAACTTGTCAAGCTGACCTTGAAGAACATCTAACTTGGATTCTCTCACGGACTCGGTTCCTTCATGCATATCAACCAAAGTATCCCAAATCTCTTTTGCATTCTCAAGACGGCTGATTTTGTTGAATTCTTCGGGGCATAAGCAGTTGAAGAGAATGTCGCATGCTTGAGCATTGAGTTGCAACATCTTCAACTCATTCGCGGTCGCTTCACGATCCGGTTCCCGTCCATCCGCAAAGAACTCACCTTGCAAGCCAACACAAACAACAGCACAAACGGCGGGGTTATGACCAAGAATATGCATTTTCATTTTGTGCTTCCAACTAGCAAAATTAGTGCCATCAAAGTACGGTCCTCTACGATAATAACTTCCCTCAGTAGACGCCATACTCTCCTAGGTTGTGAGACCTAAGCAATGGAGACCAAAGCTCCAATACCACTTGTAGGACCGAAAGTATGTCTAGAGGGGGGTGATTAGACTACTTGACCAAATAAAAGTTTTGCCTATAACAAGTTTTAGGGTTGACAGTTTTTAGCATTTCATGGAAAGTCAAGTACACCCTACACATGCAAGTCTAAGAGTATATAGTAGCGGAAAGTAACAACAAGCATGTATAGAAGGGATAGGGTAGGAAGATCAAACGCAGTTGTAGACACGATGATTTTTCCCGTGGTTCCGATAGGTGGCGCTATCGTACATACACGTTTATGGAGTCTTCAAACCACGAAGGGTAACGGTCTCGAGAGTCCACGGAGGGCTCCACCCAAAAGGGTCCACGAAGTAGCAACCTTGACTCTTCCATAACGGCTTTTGTCCACGAAGGACTAGCCTCACTATGGGTAGATCTTCATGAAGTAGGCGATCTCCTTGCCCTTACAAACTTCTTGGTTCACTCCACAACACGAAGTAGGAGGCTCCCAAGCGACACCTATCCAATCTAGGAGGCACCACCCTCCAAAAGGTAATAGGCTCGGTAATGACGATGAACTCCTTGCTCTTGTGCTTCAAGATGATAGACTCCTCAGCACCCAATCACTCTCTCACAGATTTGGCATGGTGGAAGAGATGGGATTGGTGGAAAGCTACTTGGGGAGGCTAGAGATCAAGATCCATATGATTGGAGTGGAATATCTTGACCTCAACACAAGGGTAGGTGGTTCTCTCTCAGAAAACTAGATGGGGCAAGTGTGGAATAGTTCTGAGTTCTTCTCTTTCGAGTAGGTGGTGGTGAAGGGGTATATATAGGCATCCCCAAAAATCCAACCGTTACACACAAAATGACCAACTCGGTGACACCGATGTGTTAATCTCGGTGGTACCAAAGTGACCAAAAGGTGACAACTTTTGAATCTCGGTGAGACCGATATAGGAAACTCGGTTGCACAGATAAGGTGACCAATGGTCAGATTTCCAATCTCGGTGACGCCGATCCAACATTCTCGGTGGTACCGATAATGTGAATTTGCGTAACAGAAAGTTGGCAACCTAAACTCGGTGGTACCGGTATGGAATCGGTTGCACCGAAGTGGCTAGGGTTTGGCTGAGTCTGTCTAGGTTCTGGAATCGGTGGCACCAGTATGGGAAAGTTGGTTGCACCAATTTTGAGTGTTAGGTATAGAACAGACTTTGGTGGGAGAGTTTGTGGATGTTTTGGCGACTATCACTTGTGCATGTTTGAGCATATTGTTCACCAACAAAACCTTACCCCCTTTTAATAGTATTGGCTTTCTTATGGACTCAAAGTGATTTCTCACAAATATAAAATGTGGAGTCCTTTTGCTTGAAGCTTGGCCAACCTATTTCCTTGCATCTTGGGGTATGTCCACAATATCCTTTTGCCAACCCTATCATTGAACATTTCCTGAAATATACTTGGTGGAAACATTAGTTCAATGACTTATATGTTGTTATTAATTACCAAACCCACCAAGGGAGTAAATGTGCTTTCACGCAGCCACCTACCCTGGCCACACTTGGCAAACTTGTGGCCCCCCAGCAGGTCTCCTAACCATATTCTTCAGCCTATAAATTCCCAAATATTCCCCCGATACCAAAAGGAGCCACACAAATACTTTTCCGCCGCCAGAAGCCTCCGTTCCCAAGAGATACAATCTTGGAGCCTTTTCCAGTAATCTGTCGGAGGGGGATTCGATCACGGAGGGCATCTACATCAACTCCATTGCCCCTTTTGATGATGCGTGAGCAGTCCACCACAGACCTACGGGTCCATAGCTAGTAGCTAGATGGCTTCTTCTCTCTCTTTGTGCTTCAATACCATGTTCTTCATGATCTTCATGGAGATCTATCTAATGTAATACTCTTTTGCGGTGTGTTTGTCGAGATCCGATGAATTGTGGGTTTATGTCCGGATTATCCATGAATATTATTTAAATCTTTTCTGAATTCTTATATGCATGATTTCATATCTTTGCAAGTCTCTTCGAGTTATTGGTTTGGTTTGGCCAACTGGATTGGTAATTCTTGCAATGGGAGAAGTGCTTAGTTTTGGGTTCAATCCTGTGGTGTCCTCACCTAGTGACCTAGTAGGGATAGCGAGGCATGTATTGTATTGTTGCCATCAAGGGTAAAAAGATGGGGTTTTCATCATATTGGTTGATTTTATCCCTCTACATCATGTCATCTTACTTAATGTGTTACTCTGTTCTTCATGAACTTGATACTCTAGATGCATGCAGGAGTCGGTCGATGCATGGAGTAATAGTAGTAGATGCAGAATCATTTCGGTCTACTTGACACGGACGTGATGCCTATATGCATAATCATTGTCTTGGATATCTTCATAATTATTCGCTTTTCCATCAATTGCTCGACAGTAATTTGTTCACCCACCACGTTACTTTCCTTCGAGAGAGAAGCCTCTAGTGAAACCTACGGCCCCCGGGTCTACTTTCCATATTATATTTTCAGATCTATAAACCAAAAATACCAAAAATACCTTGCTGCAATTTATTTACCTTTTTACCCTCCATAATATTTTACATCTATCTCTATTAGATCTCATCCTTGCAAATAAACGTGAAGGGATTGACAACCCCTTTATAGTGTTGGGTGCAAGAGTTTGATTGTTTCTGTAGGTGCATCCATTGGTGACTTTCTTGTATATCCTACTGGATTGATACATTGGTTCTCAAAAACTGAGGAAACTTATCTACTTTGCCGCATCACCCTTTCCTCTTCAAGGGAAAACCAACACAACCTCAAGAAGTAGCAAGAAGGATTTCTGGCGCCGTTGCCGGGGAGATCTACATCAAGCCTACCAAGTACCCATCACAAACTCATCTCTTGCATTTACATTATTTGTCTTTGCCTCTCATTTTCCTCTCCCCACTTCTAAAACAATTTTCAGAAAATACCAAAAAATTGCCTTTTTATTCGCCCTCTCTTTTTTGTTTGCCTTTTTCTCGTCAGATCTCTTGTTTGCTTTGTTTGGTTGTGTTGCCATGTGCCTTCTATTTGCTTGCATCTTTGATTGATAAAAATCTATTGATATGGATCCTCATCCACTTTCTAATCTTTTCAAAAGACCAACTTATTATGAACCAATTGCTAGTGAGTTGAGTGCACTTGATTATCTTTATGAAGTTTTGTTTGAAAATCATGAATCTGAAAATTTTGATGAAGTGTTGAAAGAAGAAATTTATAAGGTGATTCATGATAGTTCCTTGAATGAAAAGCATGATTTCCATGTTGTTAGTATGAATTCTCTGAATATCCATGATGCTAATGATATGCAAAACCACAAGCTTGGGGATGTTATGCTTGATGAAGATGATATTTTTTGTTCCCCAAGTTTTGGTGATGACACGTATGCTATAATTGATCATGAAAAGAATCCTTTATGTGATAGTTATATTGTGAGATTCCTTCATGATGTTAATGAAATTTATTATGAGGGACGAACATATGCTTGTAGGAATTGCAATAATATCAAGTTTCCTCTCTATGTGTTCAAATATTTGAAGTTATGCTTGTTTTGCCTTCCTATGCTAGTTGATTATTGCTCCCATAAATTGTTTGCTCACAAAATCACTATGCATAGGAAGTGAGTTAGACTTAAATGTGCTTGTCATAAGATTCATGATGCTCTCTTGCATGTTTCAAATACTACTTTTTATGTGAACATCATTGAAATCATTATGCCTAGCTAGGGGCGTTAAACAATACGCTTGCTGGGAGGCAACCCAATTTTATTTTTATGTTCTGTTTTTTGCTTCTGTTTTTGAGTGTTTCAAACATTATTACCTCTGTAGTAATTGTGTTTTGGTGTTTAACTTAGTGTTTGAGCCAATTAAGACCTTTGGGATGGTCTATGGTGATTGTTGATTTGATCTTGCTGAAAAACAGAAACTTTTGCACCCAGTCCAGGAATTTTATAAATTTATCCGAGTATCTAATGAGTCTGGATTTTTTACAAAATATTGATACAAAAATTATCCAGGCTGTCCTCATTGTTCAGAATTTTTGGAGTTGCATAAGTATACAAAGTTTCCAGATTGCTACAGACTATTCTGTTTTTGACAGATTCTGTTTTCTTTGTGTTGTTTACCTATTTTGATGTATAGTTTGATATGTGGGTGGACCAGTGCTTGGGTGCTGCCTTACTTGGACAAACCTCCCACTTATGATTAACCCCTTTCGCAAGCATCCGCAACTACGAAAGAAGAATTAAGATAAATCTAACCATAGCATGGAATATATGGATCCAAATCATCCCCTTACGAAGCAACGCATTGTAACATCCCAAAATTTCATTTTGGAATGTTATGAAATATAGCTATGCATCCATCATCATCATTGCTTGAATACCTGTATTGTTGAAATGTTCTTTCTAAAATTCTGAAAACCCTTCCTACTTTTCCTAAGTGGCTTTCACCTATTTGAAATCTTGGTAAAATGTTCAAAATAAGAGGGGAGTAACATGACACTCCACACCAGGGTCATTTTGGTGATCTATTTGAACAAAAGTAACCAGGAGTTGTTTTGAAAATATTTGCAAAAAAAAAAGGTTTTAAAAACAAATAGGCAATTTCTAAAAATATTATTTTTTTTCAAATTGTTCAAATGACAGAATAAAAATGTTCACTAAATGGCATTTATTATTCTGTTAATTTTGATATATAATACTCCTATATTTAGAGATGATTTGAATGCTTTAAAGGTTTTTGAAACGCTCTGGAAAATCATTAAAAGAAAACGGTAACGGATTTGCTATTTAAACCAACCGGCCCACAGGCTTTATTTCGCGAATTCAATACGCGTCGGCCGACCGACGCGCATTCATCTCTCTCCCTCTCGCTGCCATCGGGTCCCACCCCGACCGACCGTTAGCCCCGCTCGGTCGCCTCCTTCCTCTCGCCCGACCTCGCCGGCCGTTTCTTCCCCCCCCCCCCCGGATCTCTCGCCCCTCTTAACCCCCTCACTCACCAGCGCCCCTATAAGTACCGGCCAGTCCCCGCATCCATTTCCCCCAAACCCCTCCCCTATCTCGCCGGAAGGCTGCCGAAATTCCTCGCCGGAGTAACTCCACCACCGGAGCTCTCATTGTCGTAGCCATCGCCTCGGTCACCCTCGCCCTTCTCCGACCCCTCCGTTCGACGCCGGACCTCGCCCACCATCGTCTGAACCCCTTTGCTGCATCTCTCGACCACCGGGGACCCCTCCGGCAACGTCTTCGACCACCGGCCGCCGCCACCATCGCCGGAGTCCACCTCCCCTCCGGTAAAAATCTTCGGGCTCATCTCCACCCTTGGATCCAAAATCCACGACCCAGATTAGATCAATTTAATCCCCGAAACGTTTTCCTTTTCGGTCCGGTCGACCGCCCGCAACCATCCAACACACGCGCCCCCAACCAATAGGATCGTGCCACGTAGCCTCCTAGCCGTCTGGTAGATTTTTCCCTTTTCTGTTTTTGTTTTAGTTAACAGAGTGAATCCAAATTTTGTTTTGCTTATAACTTTTAATCTATTTAATGTTTTGAGTTGATTCTTTTTGAAATAGCTCAAATTTTTCATGTAGTTTCACACTGTACTTTTAAATTTCAAATTTGAACTATAAAATTTGAATTTAATCAAATTTGCTCAAAATCTTCAAATCTGAATAACTAGAGTTTGAAAATAGATTTTTATATGAATCTTTTTGCTACTATTTGGTATTAGTTAGGACTATCTTCATGCTTAGTTTGAGGATTTTTAGGATGAATTTGATTAGTGTTTTAACTAAAACCAGAATCTGCCTATTAATTAGAATGATTTAAATTAACTTAGTTTTAATTAGTTTAAATTAGAATTTGGTTTTATTTGTTTATTAGGTTCTGTTAGTAAACATTTAGTGTTTTGACTCACTATTAATAAAAATATAAATTTGCTTAGTTTAATTTTATTTAACATAGGAATCACAACTTCTTTTCAAATATGTTTAATTTGAACTAAAACAACTAGTTAGTAATAGTTTTCTTTCAACAAAGTTTTATATAATTTAATTCTGTTTTCTAAGACAAGTTTATTTGTAAAATTCTTTTCTGTTAAGAACATGTTTTGCTAATAAATAATAAGTTTTGTTTTACTCTTTTGATAGTAAAACTATAGTTGATTCATATAGTGTTTATCAAAACTCTTACAAACTTTACAAAAAATTTCTCAACAAACTTAAATTGATTTTCTTCTGTTTATTAATAAAAATATTTTTTTGTTTCCTTGCTGTCAACAATTGTTTTGGTTATTTCAAAATAGTTTTATTATGTTAGTAGTGTTTCAACTTTGTGTGTTTTCCTTACTTGTAATTTGTTCATTGTTTTGTCTTGATTGTTTACTAGTTATTGTTTGATGTTTGTGGGTTACAATATTCTGTTGTATGCTTATTGAGTGCTTGTTTGCCTCGTTAGATTATCCGGAGTGTGAAGCTTGTTACTTAGAGTCTCGCGAGTACGAAGATCATCAATCAGGCAAGTCACTTTGATCATATTTTTACCCATGTTTTATATGCATTAGTTCTACCATCTTCCCCAATTGCATGCAAGATAGGTTAGTTGGAAACTTGGGTACATTGTTGTAGTATCATGTGGTAGGTACCTCCTGAACTCTTTGACACATTGGCCCCGGGAAACGTTGTTTTACTTTTTGCTATGCTATTAGTAGACGGGGTTGGTTGTGTGATTCATGAGAGTTGAGAGAGTTAATAATTCCAAGACCTACATAATGATCAAGATTTCAAGACTCCGAGTTTTCAACATACCTCTGGGTGGATGATGGTTGAACGGCACCCTGGAGAAACCAGTGGATTTGCCTAGGTGATGCTGGAGATGGCCAGTATTCACGCGGAAAGATCCACCCAGGCACAAAGAGATGGATGGGTGCTTCAAGACCCAAGGCTTACCTGCACAGCCACAAGTCATTATGGGCTCTGGCTTGGTTGGATATCGTGGTGACCCTGGACAGGCGGTGCTATGAGATGTAGAAGAACGGTAGGAAAGGATGGGCACCGACAGAGTCGCAGAGAAACCCTTTGGAAGACCATGTTTTGGTCATCCGTTTCTCAAACAACCTGAAGTGCGAGAAATCAAACGGAGGCGACCAAATCTTGTGGCGAACGTGTGCAAAACTCTGCAGAGTACTCAAACCTAATCGATTAGCCGTGTCCACGGTTATGGACGACTTGAGCCAAAGGAACTGAAACATTCGGAACTCTCAACACAATTAATATGATGATGTGGGTATTAACAATTTGGGTATGAGAATTGGTTGGTGGAACCATCTCATTAATCAACCAACTTAGTAATATTTTGCTTAGCCCCTCCCTTGATGTAGGAAAAACTTGGCTTTACGCAAAAACTTACCACCCCACCTGCCATATATGCATATAGACTAGATGATTATCTTTTCACCCCTCTCTTGTGACTTTGCCGGCATATTCCATATGCTGGCCTACATGGCTGCAACGTATCATGTTGCAGAGTATTTTTCCGACCAGGGGTGAGGACACGTTCTACGCTCGGTGAGATGCCCTTGGAGTCAGATGGACTCATCTATCTTCGTCGCTTCCGCAAGATTTAGATATTCTCATGAGTTGTTTAAGCTTCCGTCACTCTAGCAACCCATCATCTACTTATTACTTCCCAATTCCTTCCCCTAGGCCCAAATAATGGTGAAGTGTTGTGTAGTCGACGTTCACATAACACCACTAGAGGAGAGACAACATACATCTCATCAAAATATCAAACGAATACCAAATTCACATGATTACTTATAACAAGACTTATCACATGTCCTCAACAACAAACGTAACTACTCACAAAGCATGTTCGTGTTCATAATCAGAGGAGTATTAATTATCATAAAGGATCTAAACATATGATCTTCCACCAAGCAAACCAACTAGCATCAACTACAAGGAGTAATCAACACTACTAGTAACCCACAATTACCAATCTAAGGTTTGAGACAAAGATCGGATAAAAGAGACGAACTAGGGTTTGGAGAGGAGATGGTGCTGATGAAGATGTTGATGCAGATTGACCCCCTCTTGATGAGAGGATCGTTGGTGATGACGATGGCTTCGATTTCCCCCTCTCGGAGGGAAGTTTCCCCGGTAGAATAGCCCTGCCGGAGCTCTAGATTGGTTCTGTCCAAGTTCCGCCTCAAGACGGCGGCACTTCGTCCCGAAAGCTTCCTTCTGATTTTTCCAGGTCAAAACCCTTCATATAGTAGAATATGGGCGTCGAGGACCTGCCAGGTGGGTCACAAGCCTGCTAGGCGTGGCCAGGGGGTGGTCGCACCTCGCAGGCTTGCCACCTCCTGGTGGGACCCTCTGGTATATGTTTTGCCCAGTATATTTTATATATTCCAAAAATAATTCTCCATAAATTTTCAGGACTTTTGGAGTTGTGCAGAATAGGTATCTCAGATTTGTTCCTTTTCTGGTCCAGAATTCCAGCTGCCGGCATTCTCCCTCTTCATGTAAACCTTGTAAAATAAGAGAGAAAGGGCATAAGTATTGTACCATAACATGTAATAACAGCCCATAATTCAATAAATATCAATATAAAAGCATGATGCAAAGTGGGCGTATCAGCCGAGCACTTTTTACTTGTCGTCCTTAGCAAGCAGCTGCTCCAACGTGTTGATGGAGTTCTCCACAATGACCGGGTCGTTGTTGTACACAAACGAGAGATCCGTCTTCCTGATGTGGGTGTCCACTTTGACAATAATGGTGAACAAACGCTTGGCGCCTGCAATCTCCATTGGGTCCGTGCGGGAATGTTGAAGCGATGAAGACATGTGCATACTCTCTCTATTATTTGTCATCATGGGTGTGCTTCTTGTGTTTTGTGGCACGATCGAAAGGCGGAAGAGATGAAGGTAAATGGTCGCGGGAATAAATGGGTGGGAGCCCGACGGCCTGGAATTTTGGCACCTCCGCATGGCAGTTTTTGTAGTGCTTACCTGCATGGTGGCGTCGGGTGTGGTACAACCGCATGCATATGGCGCCCCAAACTGGAGGGACGCTGGCAGAGCGCGCGTGCATGGACACGAGCAGAGCATGCCGTGGCTGCCTCAATCGGTCACCTCATGCGTAGAGCAGTTCGTGACGGTGCATACAAAACGGTCATTTGCTATGTAATAAAACGTGAATGTTTTGTTATTATTAAGCGTTGTGTACTTTTCATTTTTCCCTCCTCCGTCCCGTCTTTTCACCTTGTTTCCGGCCAAGGATTCTGGTCTATGCTTCGGGAGCATGCAGGCATTTCTTTTGGCCTTCCCATTCCCACGCAACCGCGCAGGCTCCCGCGCAAGCTTCCCGCCTGGCTGGCTGAAATCCCACAAACCCTCAATTCTTGGTTGCCTACTTTATAAACTCGGCATCTGCACCCCGCATTCATCCCCTCACTCCCCGTAGCTTCTCTAATTTGCTTCTCCCCAATCATCAATGCCACCCGTCTGTCGTCGTCGCTCCGCCACTTCGCGAGAGGACAACTCTAGTTGGGAGGTTGCACCGCGTCGGTGGCAGACTCCCCGAAAGCATGTAGTGCGTGTGACATCCTTGTTGGGTGTGCGCATGCCACCCACCACATGCTCCACCATCGTTTCCCGAAGGCAGTTGCCGGCGGCGACCATCATGGTCGCCACCCCATCGTCAGTCGGCATTGTTGCCACACCACCAGTGGCCGCCTTGGCCACCACCACACCTTCGTCCGCCTTGGCTGCAACCCCACCATCCGTTGTCGGGGACATCACCCACGTCGCCATCGCGGCCCGAAGGCGGGAGGAGGAGACCGCCAGCAATGCCTAGCTGCTCGGCATTTGCGTCAGCGGCCTTGCGTGCTACATCAACTTCCTACATGAGGAGGAGGAGCACCAGGTCGAGCATGCAAAGAGGCTCACCATCGCCATGGTCGCGGCAGACACCACAACGGTGGCATGGAATGAGGATATCTACGATGAGTCTCGCCGCTTCGAGGTGGCGTGTCAGGAGCGGCGGAGGGCAGCAGCGATAGGCAATGGATTTGACTCCTCCAGCTCATCGGTAGGCTCCTCCTCCTTTGTCTGTTACTGAACGCGCTGGATTAGCACATCTATTGGGATTGAGCTGCTTTGAGGTTCTCACGAATGACACGACACATCTCTTTTGCTCCAATGATCATGTCATTTCCCAGAATTTGACGCTCACCGGTTTCCGACCAATTGAGCGGGGTACGACACTTCCTGCCGTAGAGAATCTCGAAAGGGGCCTTGCCTGAGCTAGCCTCAAAGCTGTTGTTGTATGAAAATTCAGTGTATGGAAGGCGGTCTTCCCGTTTCATGCCGAAAGAAATCACACAGGCTCTGAGCATGTCTTCGAGGATTTGATTGACTCTCTCAACTAGGCCACTTGTATGAGGATGAGATGCAATGCTGAAACGGATCTTGGTACCCATAGCCGACTGGAAGGAGTCCCAGAACTTGGAAGTGAATAGGCTTCCACGATCTGAGGATATGAGTTGAGGAATACCATGCAAAGAAACTATCATTAACGTATACAGCTCTGCTGGTTGAGCTGTTGAGATAGACTCTTTGACCGGAAGGAAATGGGAAACTTTGGTCAACTTGTCGATAACCACAAAGATGGCATCGTTGCCCTTCTTGGACTTAGGAAAACCAGGGATGAAATCCATCTCCACAAGATCGAATTTCCACTCTGGAATAGGCAAAGGCTGAAGGAGACCTGCTGGACATTGATGTTCCTCTTTCACTCTGCGAGAAACATCACACTCGTTCACGAATTGAGCAATTTCACGCTTCATGCGAGTCCACCAGAAGGTTTCCTTGAGGTCCTGATACATCTTGGAACTGCCTGGATGAATGGATAGGAGAGAATTGTGTGCTTCGTCCATGATAACCTTCCCGAGATCACCTTTTGGAACCATCAGACGGTCCTGAAAGAACAAAGTATCTTTGTCATCAACGCGAAAGCACTTATACTTTGGAATGCCCTTGGCCACACTTTTCTTCACTTTCTTCACCATCGCATCAAGAAGTTGAGCTTAGTGAAGCTGATCTTCCAGAGTCGAAGAGACTTGAAGATTTGCAAGAAAACCCTGCAGAATCATTTGAAGATTGAGCTTGCAGAAGGCTTCACAAAGCTCGGGTTGAAGAGGCTTCAGGATAAGACTGTTGCAGTACGCCTTTCGAATGAGCGCATCTGCAATGACATTTGCTTTTCCAGGTGTATACTCAATGCTTGGATTGAAGTCCTCAATCAATTCCACCCAACGATACTGCTGAAGATTGAGATTGGGTTGAGTGAAAATGTACTTCAAGCTCTTGTGATCGGTGTACACCTCAACTGGTCTACCCAACAACAAATGTCTCCAAGTTATCAGAGCATGCACAATTGCCGCCAACTCAAGATCATGCGTGGGGTAGTTCTTCTCGCTAGGCTTCAGCTGTCGCGAGGTATTGTTAGGGAACGTTGCATGGGAAACAAAAAAATTCCCACGCACACGCAGATCTATCCATGGTGATGAGCATCTACGAGAGGGAGAGTGGATCTACATACCCTTGTAGATCGCTAAGCGAGAAGCGTTAAGAAACGCAGTTGGTGTAGTCGAACGTCTTCGCGATCCAAATCGCCGTGCGTCCCGCAATCCAATCACGATCCGTCCCGCGATCTAATCACGATCCGTCCCACGAACTTGATCATGATTCGTCCCACGAACTTGATCACGATCCATCCCACGAACTTGATCACGATCCGTTCCACGAACTTGATCAAGATCCTTCCCATCTAGCGCCGAACGGACGGCACCTCCGCGTTTAGCACACGTACAGCTTGATGACGATCTCCGCCGTCTTGATCCAGCAAGAGAGAGCAGAGAGGTAGAAGAGTTCGCCGGCAGCGTGACGATGCTCCGGCGATGGTGGTGGAGCAATTCCGACAGGGCTTCGCCTAAGCACTGCAGAAATCCGAGATAGAGGAGAAACTATGCACTGGAGGAACGGGTAGCACGTGGCTGTAAAAAACTAGTGCAAAAACCCTCAATACCACCAGTATATATAGGAGGAAGAGAGGAGGTGGCTTGGACCAAGGGCCAAGCCACCAAGGAGTCGGCCGAACCAAGGGTGGAGGTGGAGTCCACCTCCAATCCTAGTAGGACTAGGATTCACCCTCTTTTTTGCCTTTTTCCACTTTTTCTCTTAGGACTCTTTTCTTCCAGCCGCATGGGCCTCTTGTGGTTGTTCCACCAGCCCACTAAGGGCTTTCCACTATCCCACAACCCATGTAGCCTCTTGGTTCGAAATACTCCTCCCAGAGGCCTCCCGGTACACTACCGGCACTCCCGGTACACTACCGATGAGCCCAAAACTTTTCCGGCGACCTAAACAGGACTTCCTATATATGAATCTTTACCTCCGGACCGTTTCGGAGCTCCTCATGATGTCCGGGATCTCATCCGGGACTCCGAACAAACTTCGGTCACCACCATACATAACTCTATACTACCGAAACGTCACCAAACCTTAAGTGTGCAGACCCTGCGAGTTCGAGAACTATGTAGACATGACCGAGACACCTCTACGGTCAATAACCAATGGTGGGACTTGGATGTCCACATTGGTTCCTACATATTCTACGAAGATCTTTATCGGTCGAACCTCTATGTCAAGGATTCAGTTAATCCCATATGATGTTCCCTTTGTTCTTCGGTATGTTACTTGCCCGAGATTCGATCGTCGGTATCTCCATACGTAGTTCAACCTCGTTACTCGCAACTCTCTTTACTCATTCTGTAATACAAGATCTCGTAACTAACACTTAGTCACATTGCTTCCAAGGCTTATTATGATGTTGTATTACCGAGTGGGCCCTGAGATACCTCTCCGTCACACGGAGTAACAAATCCCAGTATTGATCCATGCCAACTCAACAGACACCCTCGGAGACACCTTTAGAGCACCTTTATAGTCACCTAGTTACATTGCGGCGTTTGATACACACAAGGCACTCCTCCGATGTCCGTGAGTTGCATGATCTCATGGTCATAGGAACATATACTTGACATGCAGAAAACAGTAGCAATAAACTGACACGATCATAAGCTACGTTTGTAGTTTGGGTCCTTTCCATCACATCATTCTCCTAATGATGTGATCCCGTTATCAAATGACATCTCATGTCCATGTCTAGGAAACCTTAACCATCTTTAGATCAACGAGCTAGTTCACTAGAGGCATACTAGGGACATTGTGTTTGTTTATGTATCCACACATGTATCCATGTTTCCAATTAATACAATTTTAGCATGGATAATAAACAATTATCATGAACAAGGAAATATAATAATAAACACTCTATTTATTGCCTCTAGGGCATATTTCCAACAGTCTCCCACTTGCACTAGAGTCAATAATCTAGCTCACATCACTATGTGATTTATATTTTAATGAATCGAACACCCATACAGTTCTGGTGTTGATCATGTTTAGCTCTTGGAAGAGGTTTAGTCAACGGGTCTGCAACATTCAGATCCATGTGCACTTTGCAAATATTTATGTCCTTCTCCTCGATGCAATATCGGATGGAGTTGAAGCGTCGCTTTATATGTCTGGTCCTCTTGTGAAACCTTGGTTCCTTGGCTAGAGCAATGGCACCAGTGTTGTCACACAATAGGCTCATTGGATTTAGTGCACTAGGCACTACTCCAAGATCTGTCATGAACTGCTTCATCCAGACACCTTCCTTTGCCGCCTCCGAGGCTGCGATGAATTCCGCTTCGCACGTAGAATCAGCTACCACGCTTTGCTTGGAACTGCACCAGCTTACTGCTCCCTCGTTAAGAATAAATACGTATCCGGTTTGCGACTTAGAGTCGTCTAGATAAGTGTGAAAGCTTGCATCGACATAACCCTTTACGACGAGCTCTTCATCACCTCCATAAACGAGAAACATTTCCTTAGTCCTTTTCAGGTACTTAAGGATATTCTTGACCGCTTGCCAGTGCTCCATTCCAGGATCACTTTGAAACCTTCCGGCCATACTTATGGCAAGGCTGACATCGGGTCTTGTGCACAACATTGCATACATGATAGAGCCTATGGCTGAAGCATAGGGGATGACACTCATCTTTTCTCTATCTTCTGCAGTTATTGGGCATTGAGTCTTACTCAACTTCACACCTTGTAACACAGGCAAGAACCCCTTCTTGGACTGATCCATTTTGAACTTCTTCAAAACTTTATCAAGGTATGTGCTCTGTGAAAGTGCTATTAAGCGTCTCGATCTATCTCTATAGATCTTAATGCCTAATATGAAAGTAGCTTCTCCTACGTCCTTCATTGAAAAACTCTTGTTCAAATATTCCTTCATGCTTTCCAGCATTTCTATATTGTTTCCAATTAGCAATATGTCATCCACATATAATACTAGAAACGCTATAGAGCTCCCACTCACTTTCTTGTAAATACAAGCTTCTTCGTAAACTTGTATAAACTCAAACGCTTTGATCACCTCATCAAAGCGCTTATTCCACTTCCGAGATGCTTGCACCAGTCCATAAATGGATCGCTGGAGTTTGCAAACTTTGTCAGCATTCTCTGGATCGACAAGACCTTCGGGTTGCATCATATACAACTCTTCCTCAAGAAAACCGTTGAGGAACGCTGTTTTGACATCCATCTGCCAAATTTCATAGTCGAAATAAGCAGCTATTGCTAACATGATTCTGACAGACTTAAGCATCGCTACGGGTGAGAAAGTCTCATCGTAGTCAACTCCTTGAACTTGTGAAAAACCCTTTGCCACAAGTCGAGCTTTATAGATGGTGACATTACCGTCCGCGTCTGTCTTCGTCTTAAAGATACATTTGTTCTGAATGGCCTTTCGCCCTTTAGGTAATACTTCCAAAGTCCATACTTTGTTTTCATACATGGATCCCATCTCGGATTTCATGGCCTCTAACCATTTCTCGGAATCCGGGCCCATCACTGCTCCTCCATAGCTCGTAGGTTCATTGTTGTCCAACAACATGACCTCCAAGACAGGGTTGCCATACCACTCAGGGGTAGTACGCGGCCTTGTCGACCTACGAGGTTCAATAGTAGCTTGATCCTAAGCTTCATGATCATCATCATTAACTTCCTCATCTACCGTCGTAGGTTCCACAGAAACATCTTTCTGCGTTGCGCTACTTTCTGGTTGAAGTAAAGGTTTAATAACCTCATCAAGCTCTATTTTCCTCCCACTCATTTCTTTCGAGAGAAACTCTTTCTCAATAAATGTTCCATTCTTAGCGACAAACACTTTGCCTTCGGATCTGAGATAAAAGGTATACCCAACTATCTCTTTCGGGTATCCTATGAAGACGCATTTCTCCGCTTTGGGTTCCAGCTTTTCAGGCTGAAGCTTTTTGACATAAGCATCACATCCCCAAACTTTAAGAAACGACAACTTTGGCTTCTTGCCAAACCATAGTTCATATGGCGTCGTCTCAACGGATTTTGATGGTGCCCTATTTAAAGTGAATGCAGTTGTCTCTAATGCATAACCCCAAAATGATAGTGGCAAATCAGCAAGAGACATCATAGAACACAACATATCTAATAAGGTTCGATTATGACGTTCGGACACACCATTACGCTGTGGTGTTCCGGGCGGTGTCAACTATGAAACAATTCCACACTGTCTTAAGTGACTACCAAACTCATAACTCAGATATTCACCTCCTCGATCAGATCGCAGGAACTTAATCTTCTTGTTATGATGATTCTCAACTTCACTCTTAAATTGCTTGAACTTTTCAAACGTTTCAGACTTGTGTTTCATTAAATAAATATACCCATATCTACTTAAGTCATCAGTGAAGGTGAGAAAATAACGATATCCACCACGCGTCGTAACATTCATTGGACCGCACACATCAGTATGTATGACTTCCAATAAGTCACTCGCACGTTCCATTGTTCCAGAGAACGGCGTTTTAGTCATCTTGCCCATGAGGCATGGTTCACATGTGTCAAGTGATTCAAAATCAAGTGACCCCAAAAGTCCATCAGCATGGAGCTTCCTCATGCGTTTTGTACCAATATGACCTAAACGGCACTGCCACAAGAAAGTGGTACTATCATTATCAACTCTACATCTTTTGGCATCAATGCTATGAACATGTGTGTCATCACTATCAAGATTCAATATGAATAAACCCCTAACATTGGGTGCATGACCATAAAAGATATTACTCATATAAATAGAACAACCTTTATTCTCTGATTTAAATGAGTAATCGTCTCGCAATAAACAAGATCCAGATATAATGTTCATGCTTAACGCAGGCACTAAATAACAATTATTCAGGTTCATCACTAATCCCAATGGTAATCGAAGACAGAGCGTGCCGACGGAGATCACATCAACCTTGGAACCATTTCCCATGCGCATCGTCACTTAGTCCTTTGCCAGCCTTTGTTTTTTTTTAGTTCCTGCTTTGAGTTGCAAATGTGAGCAACCGAACCGGTATCAAATACCCAGGCACTACTACGAGAGCTAGTAAGGTACACATGAATAACATGTATATCATATATACCTTGTTTGTCGTTGGCCGCCTTCTTGTCAGCCAGGTACTTGGGGCAGTTCCGCCTCAAGTGACCAGTTCCCTTGCAATGAAAGCACTTAGTTTCTGGCTTGGGTCCATGCTTGGGCTTCTTTACAGGAGTAGCAACTGCTTTGCCATCCTTCTTGGTTTTCCCCTTCTTGCCCTTGCCCTTGACCTTGCCATTTTTCTTGAAACTAGTGGTTTTATT
Organism: Hordeum marinum; assembly: GCA_022496015.1. Classification (NCBI taxonomy): domain Eukaryota; kingdom Viridiplantae; phylum Streptophyta; class Magnoliopsida; order Poales; family Poaceae; genus Hordeum; species Hordeum marinum. Next base: position 120,525,172 of record CM039675.1, read on the forward strand.
GACCATCAACACTTGATGTTCTTTCTGGATTTCAGACTCAGCGACTTTTAGCATCGCAAACAGCTCGGCGACTGACTTGTTCATCCCGTGCATGTTATAGTTCATCACAAAGCTCTTGTAACTAGGTGGCAATGATTGAAGAACTCTGTCAGTAATCGCCTCTAGCGGAAGGGCAATTCCCAACTCCGCTAGATGAGTTGAATACCCAGACATTCTGAGTATATCTTCACTGATAGACCCGTTCTCCTGCATCTTGCAAGCATAGAACTTATCGGAGGTTTCATACCTCTTGATCCGGGCATTTTTCTGAAAGATAAACTTCAACTCCTAGAACATCTTGTATGCTCCATGACGTTCAAAACGTCTTTGAAGTCCCGCTTCTAAGCCATACAATATCGCACACTGAACTATTGAGTAATATCCAGTACGTGCCTCCCAAGCGTTCTTAACGTCTTCGGAGGTCATGTCTTCTGATTGGTCACCAAGCGGTGCATCAAGGACATATGATTTCTGGGAAGCCGTGAGGATAATCCTCAGATTACGGGCCCAGTCAACAAAGTTACTTCCATCATCTTTCAACTTAGATTTCTCTAGGAACGCATTAAAATCCAGGGGTGCTACTGTGCGAGCCATTGATCTACAACATAAATATGCAAAGTTCACTTAGACTATTGTTCAAGATAATGAGTTTAGTTAATCAAATTACCAAAGCTCCCACTCACATTGACATCCCTCAGGTCATTTGAGTGTCACATGATCCAAATCCACCAACTCAAGTCCGATCATCACGTGAGTTGAGGTGGCTTCAATGGTGAACATCATTATGTTGATCATATCTACTATATGACTCATGTTTAACCTTTCGGTCTCTTGTGTTCCGAGGCCATGTCTGTACATGCTAGGCTTGTCAAGTTTAACCCGAGTGTTCTGCGTGTGCAACACTGGCTTGCACCCGTTGTATGTGAACATAGAATCTATCACACCTGATCATCACGTGGTGTCTCGACACGACGGACTTTCGCAATGGTGCACACTCGGGGAGAACACAATTCATCTTGAAATTTAAGTGAGGGATCACCTTATAATGCTACCGTCGTACTAAGCAAAACAAGGTGCATAAAAGGATTAACATCACATGCAATTCATAAGTGACATGATATGGCCATGAACTTGTGCTTTAGATCTCCATCTTGAAAGCACCGGCATGATCTCCATCGTCACCGGCACGACACCATGATCTCCATCATCTTGATCTCCATCAACGTGTCGCCATCGGGGTTGTCACGCCCTGCATGCTTCTACTGCTATTGCTACCGTTTAGCGATAAAGTAAAGCATTACATAGCGCTTAATGATTGACACGCAGGTCATACAATAATTAAAGACAACCCTATGGCTCCTGCCGGTTGCCGTACTCATCGACATGCAAGTCGTGATAATCTATACATCACATGATCATCTCATACATCACATATATCACATCATGTAATTGGCCATATCACATCACAACATACCCTGCAAAAACAAGTTAGACGTCCTCTAATTGTTGTTGCATGTTCTACATGGCTGCTACGGGTTTCTAGCAAGAACGATTATCACCTACGCATAAACCACAATGGTGATACATAATTTGATTTTCAACCTTCTCAAGGACCGCCTTTTTCGAATCCGATCCAACTAAAGTGAGAGAAACTGTCACCCGCAAGCCATCTAGGCAACAAGTTGCATTGAGGGAACCGGTCTCTCGTAAGCGTATGAGTAATGTTTGTCTGGGCCGCTTCATCTCACAATATCTCTGAACCAAAATCTGACCAAGGGAGGAAGAAATCTAAGCATCAACGCCCACAAACCTTTTGTGTTCTACTCGAGATCTCATCTACACATAGACCTAGCTCATGATGCCACTGTTGGGGAACGTTGCATGGGAAATAAAAAATTCCTACGCACACGCAGATCTATCCATGGTGATGAGCATCTACGAGAGGGAGAGTGGATCTACATACCCTTGTAGATCGCTAAGCGGGAAGCGTTAAGAAACGCGGTTGGTGTAGTCGAACGTCTTCGCGATCCAAATCGACGTGCGTCCCGTGATCCAATCACGATCCGTCCCACGATCTAATCACGATCCGTCCCATGAACTTGATCATGATCCGTCCCATGAACTTGATCACGATTCGTCCCACGAACTTGATCACGATCCTTCCGATCTAGCGCCGAACGGACAACACCTCCGCGTCTAGCACACGTACAGCTTGATGATGATCTCCGCCGTCTTGATCCAGCAAGAGAGAGCGGAGAGGTAGAAGAGTTTGCCGGCAGCGTGACGATGCTCCAGCGATGGTGGTGGAGCAATTCTGGCAGGGCTTCGCCTAAGCACTGCAGAAATCCGATCTAGAGGAGAAACTATGCACTGGAGGAACGGGTAGCACGTGGCTGTAAAAAACTAGTGCAAAAACCCTCAATACCACCAGTATATATAGGACGAAGAGAGGAGGTGGCTTGTCCCAAGGGCCAAGCCACCAAGGAGTCAGCTGAACCAAGGGTGGAGGTGGAGTCCACCTCCAATCCTAGTAGGACTAGGATTCACCCTCTTTTTTGCCTTTTTCCACTTTTTCTCTTAGGACTCTTTTCTTACAGCTGCATGGGCCTCTTGTGGTTGTTCAACCAGCCCACTAAGGTCTGATTTCCACTCTCCCACAGCCCATGTAGCCTCTTGGGTCGAAATACTCCTCCCAGAGGCCTCCCGGTACACTACCGGCACTCCCGGTACACTACCGATGAGCCCGAAACTTTTCCGGCGACCAAACAGGACTTCCTATATATGAATCTTTACCTCTGGACCATTACGGAGGTCCTCGTGACATCTAGGATCTCATCCGGGACTCCGAACAAACTTTGGTCACCATCATACATAACTCTATACTATCGAAACGTCACCAAACCTTAAGTGTGCAGACCCTGCGAGTTCGAGAACTATGTAGACATGACTGAGACACCTCTACGGTCAATAACCAATGGTGGGACCTAGATGTCCACATTGGTTCCTACATATTCTACGAAGATCTTTATCGGTCGAACCTCTATGTCAAGGATTCAGTTAATCCCGTATGATGTTCCCTTTGTTCTTTGGTATGTTACTTGCCCGAGATTCGATCGTCGGTGTCTCCATACCTAGTTCAACCTCGTTACTGGCAAGTCTCTTTACTCGTTCTGTAATACAAGATCCCGTAACTAACACTTAGTCACATTGCATGCAAGGCTTATTGTGATGTTGTATTACCGAGTGGGCCTTGAGATACCTCTCCGTCACACGGAGTAACAAATCCCAGTATTGATCCATGCCAACTCAACAGACACCCTCGGAGACACCTGTAGAGCACCTTTATAGTCACCCAGTTACATTGCGACGTTTGATACACACAAGGCACTCCTCCGATGTCCGTGAGTTGCATGATCTCATGGTCATAGGAACATATACTTGACATGCAAAAAACAGTAGCAATAAACTGACATGATCATAAGCTACGTTTGTAGTTTGGGTCTTGTCCATCACATCATTCTCCTAATGATGTGATCCCGTTATCAAATGACATCTCATGTCCATGGCTAGGAAACCTTAACCATCTTTCGATCAACAAGCTAGTTCACTAGAGGCATACTAGGGACATTGTGTTTGTCTATGTATCCACACATGTATCCATGTTTCCAATTAATACAATTTTAGCATGGATAATAAAAAATTATCATGAACAAGGAAATATAATAATAAACACTTTATTTATTGCCTCTAGGGCATATTTCCAACAGGTATAAGCAAAAATCTTCTTATCTTGCATGAGAACGACACCAAGACCTTGGAGGGAAGCATCACAGAACACTTGGAAAGGCTTTGATTGCTCGGGAGGGACAAGAACTGGAGCTGAAGTTAGTTTCTTCTTGAGCGTATTGAATGCCACATCACACTCAGGAGACCAAGCATACTTGACATTCTTCTGGAGGAGATTGGATAGAGGCTTAGCAATTTGAGAGAAGTTCTCCACGAATCTTCTGCAGTAACTTGCAAGCCCGAGGAAGCTACGAAGCTGCTTGACATTATGAGGAGGCTCCCACTTCAAGATTGCCTCAACTTTCTCAGGGTGCACTTTAATGCCCTCGACAGAGATCACATGCCCAAGGTACACCACTTCATTGAGCCAAAACTCACACTTGGAAAACTTAGCATAGAATCGATGCTCTCTTGGCTTGTCAAGCACAAGTCGTCGATGCTCTACATGTTCTTCATTGGTCTCCTAGAACACGAGAATATCATCCAAATACACCAAGATGAACTCATTCTTGAAAGGAGAGAATATGAAGTTCATCATCCTGGAGAAGGTTGGAGGAGCATCGGCGAGACCAAAAGATATGACGGTGTACTCATAAGAGCCAAAACTCATCCTGAAAACAGTCTTTGGAATATCTTCTTCACGAATGCGAATCTCATGATAGCCCATGCGAAGATCAAGCTTTGAAAAAACCTTGGCACCTTTCAGTTGTTCAAACAACTCATTGATGTTGGGATGTGGGTACTTGTTTCTGATTGCCTTTTTATTCAATGGACGATAATCGACACAAAGTCGGTCTGTGCCATCTTTCTTCTTGAGAAACAGAACACCACAACCCCAAGGAGAAGAACTTGGTGTGATCAAACCCAGACGTTCTTGTTCATCTAGCTGCTTCTTCAACTCTTTCAGCTCTTCGGGGCCAAGCTTATACAGACGCTTGCAAACCAGTTCAGTTCTAGTCTCGAGGCCAATCACAAACTCAATTGGCCGATGCAGAGGCATTCCTAGCAGTTCTTCAGGAAAGACATCTTCATACTCATAAACCACCGGAATTTGAGAAATAGCTGAGATTTCACCCTTCTCATTAAGAGCAAAGAGATGGATCGTATCATCGCGAGCTACGAAAATGATCACAACTTCTGAAGGATGAGTCAATTTGACTTCTTTGGCTTGACAATCCGCATGCACCTTGTTCATAGCCAGAAAGTCCATGCCAAGAATAAGATCAATATCGGAATTACCGAGAATAATTGGAGTGGCCAGAAAATAATAATTGCCCATCTTGATAGAGACATCCGGAACCACCTTGTTAGCGCTCAAGAGAGTGCCGGGTGAAACAAGACGCAAGGCCTTGCTTAGATATTCCGAATCGAAGTCATGCTCGGCAAAGAATGATTTGGACATTAATGAATGTGATGTACCAGTATCAAACAACACTTTTGCAGGAAAAGAATTAACGGAGAGATTACCCATGATCACTTGAGAAGAATCCTCTGCCTCGGCTGCATTCACCATGTTCACTCTTGCTAACTTGGGATTATGCTTCATCATAGCATTGCCTGGAGGTCTGACTGGAGGAGGAGGCGAAAGACGCCGCTGGTTTCACTTGTTTGAGTAGTGGCCCTTCTGACCACACTTGTGACAAGTAACCTCTAAGAGCAGACGGAAGTTGCCTGGAGGAGGAACATTAGCTGACTTGGGTGCCTGGGGCCTCTGCTAATATACTGGGTTGGGTGGGTGGGAAGAACCACGACCATCGAACTACTTCTGCTGCTGAGGAGAACGAAACGGAGGAGGAGGAGGAACCCAATACTTCTGCTGCTTAGGGACCATCTGAGAGCTGGAAGAAGAAGAGTAGGATTCCCTAGAACGCTTCCTTGAGTTCTCTAACTTGAGTTGAGTTATCTCGACCTTCAAAGCCATGTTGTAGAACTGATCAAACTCATGAGGCTCTTGGAAGACCAGACCTAACAGAAGCTCATCCTTGAGACCACCTCTGAACTGATAAATCATGGACTTGTCGTTAGGAACATCTTGTTTAGCATAGCGGGCCAGATTCTGGAACTCGGCGTTGTACTGATAGACAGACTTGCTTCCCTACTTCAGGTGCCTAAACTTCTCACGCATCTCCTCAACAAAGCTAGTCGGAATGTAATGGGCCCTGAAGTCACGACAGAAATCATCCAAGCTGACAACACGATCACCCCTAGAGTCCTTGTATTGCTGCCACCAATCTGCTGCCTGACCCTTGAGCTGAAACAACACGAACCTGACATAGTCCTCTGGTCTGACATTGCTGCACTCAAAATGCTTACTCATGTCGCAAATCCAATCATCTGCATCAAAAGGCTGCTCACAACAGGTGAAAGACTTCGGCTGGTTGGCAAGGAACTGGTTGAGTGTCGCGAACTAAGGTTGATTCGTAAAATTCCCTTGATAACCTTGTTGACACTGGTCTCTCTCTTGCAACAGCCTGAGCAACATCCGAGTATTCGCATTGGTTGCGGCCATCAAAGCTTGCCAAGCTTCTAGAGGAGGCGATGGTGGGGGTGGTGGAGGATCAGGCTGCTCCTCACCCTGACCCAGATTCCCTCGAGTTGGTGGAGCCATCCTTGAGATGGACAAGAACATCAGCATATCATTGACAAGATGACTGCAATAAGCTAAATAAACGAGTTGAAAGAAATTGCAATGAATATCATCACATGCATTCAAACTAAAAATTTAGTAAGAACGCATACTTCAGGTTCGGAATAACATCAACAGATCTTTAAGCCACTTGCAATAAGACAAAAGTATTGAGCTAATGTTGCTCGGAACAAATGTATATGCCCTCATACATCTGAAGAAGATGATCCTAGATAACTACTTGAATTCCCACCTAAGAACTTCCAAACTCTTTGGTTATGCAATCGGGTGTTGGGGATACAGGGAGGCAAAATATCTCACAAAATTAACAAGCCCTACACTCCAATTGTATCCAACCGTCAACACATACCAGAGGCTTCGGAACACCATCTATCTCGGATCCTCGAAATCACAACGATACCAAACATGGCAATACCCCAGATGCCTCCCTAGTACTAGGTGACTCCGACCTTATCTCACCACGATAAGTATTGAAGCAATTTAGAACACCCTCCGTCCTGGGGTACTAAGGAAACTAAATGATAGCGATGTGCCAAGAATCCCGTGGAGCTCAACTCCTCGGAAGAAATCAAGTCAGACAGGAGGCACCAAGACAGAACTCCGTCACATCGGCATCATATAGTTTCCAAAATATTCATGTGATCCTAAAAAAAATTGAGCGAGAAGAGGAGTAGAATCAAAATTCCTAAGTCGAATACCTCACCATAGTATAGAAGAGGAGTAAAAGAAACCTACTCTCCGATATAACTAGACTCAAAATAGTTTTTACTAAACTCAACTCGGCCAATTTCAATCAAGCAAAGGCTCCTATGGTCGTATGGCTCTGAATACCAACTTGTAACGCCCAAGATGCGCGCCTATCCTTATTTAGGCACGGGGGCCTCGACAGGGATAGAGGCACGTCTCGTCGTTTCACAAGTGCAGTAAACATTGCATACATGTATGAAGAGATGAGTATATTAGTTGGCTTACACTCATCACAAGCTAAATTACAAGTTCACACAATTATTCAAACATCGTATAGAAGACATGGTCCGTCTACGAACAAAATCAAATGAAGAAAAGAAGCAATGAAAAACTGCCTTGCTATCCCAAAGATCACGACCATGGCCTCTCTACTCATCGGGGTACGTGACATACATCCTGCCACGTTCTTCATCATACTCCCACTGGAGCTGGGTCACATCATCTGGCACGGATTCATCAACACCTGCACCTGTATTGTTGTAATCTGTGAGCCATAGGGGACTAAGCAATCACGTAACTCGGGTACCGAAACTATGTAAGCTCATGGGTTTGGAAGGGGTAAGTGTTGAGTTTGCAGCAAGCACTAAGCATTTATTTGGTGGCTATATTACGAGAACATGAATGTAAATATGGTGTTATACGAAAGACGGTCAAAAGCTAGCATGATCACTAAGTGATCCTGAACACCTACTTACGTCAAACATAACCCCACCGTGTTCTCTCTCGGTTCATGTGCACGAGCAACGACGATCACGGTTACACACACAATTGGTGTATTTTATTAGAGTTTACTTCAAGTTGACTATAATCAGGTGTTAAACAAAATATCCAAGTTGCCACATAACCGCGGGCACGGCTTTGAGAAAGATTTAACATTGCATGGGTGCTCCAACTAATCCATCGCAAATGAACCACACATCGCGGGAATAACCTCGACCACGGGTCTCGTGATCATCCTAGGCAATTCCAAAGGAAAACCGACACTTCGAGATAGCACGAAGAAGATCGGAGTTCCTCACGCAAGACATCCGAGAAAGGTAAAACAAGTCCAGCAAGACCGCCCGACGTGTCGACGAACCCGATAAGTGTTGGGGAACGTTGCATGGGAAACAAAAAATTTCCTACGCACACGCAAGATCTATCCATGGTGATGAGCATCTACGAGAGGGAGAGTGGATCTACGTACCCTTGTAGATCGCTAAGCGGGAAGCGTTAAGAAACGCGGTTGATGTAGTCAAACGTCTTTGCGATCCAAATCGCCGAGCGTCCCGTGATCCAATCACGATCCGTCCCGATCTAGCACCGGACAGACGGCACCTCCGCGTTCAGCACACATATGGATTGATGATGATCTCCGCCTTCTTGATCCAGCAAGAGGGAGCGGAGAGGTAGATGAGTTCTCCGGCAGCGTGATGGCACTGCGGCGATGGTGGTGGAGTAATCTCACCAGGGCTTCGCCTAAGCACCATTGAAATTGATCTAGAGGAGGAACTACGAACTAGAGGGTAGGGTTGCACGTGGCTGAAAAATCTTGTGCCAAAACACTAAAACCTCTAGTATATATAAGAGGAAGAGAGGAGGAGGCTTGACCAAGGGCCAAGCCATCTAGGCTTCGGCCGAAGGGAGGAGAGGAGGAATCCTCTTCCAATCCTAGTAGGACTAGGACTCCTTCCTTATTTGGTCTTTTTGCCTTTTTCCACCTTTTTCTCTTTGGGCTTTTCTTCCCAGCTGCATGGGCCTTGTGTGGGACCTCCACCAGCCCACTAAGGGATGGTATTCACCCTCCCACAGCCCATGGGCCTCTTGGGTCGAAATACCCCTCCCGATGGTCTCCCGGTACACTACCGGCACTACCGGTACACTACCGATGAGCCCGAAACTTTTCCGGCGACCAAAACAGGACTTCCTATATATCAATCTTTACCTCCGGACCATTTCGGAGCTCCTCATGATGTCCTAGATCTCATCTGGGACTCCGAACAACCTTCGTTCACCACCATGCATAACTCTATACTATCGAAATGTCACCAAACCTTAAGTGTGCAGACCCTCCGGGTTCGAGAACTATGTAGACATGACTGAGACACCTCTACGGTCAATAACCAATAGCAAGACTTGGATGCCCATATTGGTTCCTACATATTATACGAAGATCTTTATTGGTCAAACCTCTATGTCAAGGAATCAGTTAATCCCGTATGATGTTCCCTTTGTTCTTCGGTATGTTACTTGCCAGAGATTCGATCGTCGGTATCTCCATACATAGTTCAACCTCATTACCGGCAAGTCTCTTTACTCGTTCCGTAATACAAGATCCCGTGACTAATACTTAGTCACATTGCTTGTAAGGCTTATTGTTATGTTGTATTACCGAGTGGGCCCTGAGATACCTCTCCGTCACACAGAGTAACAAATCCCAGTCTTGATCCATGCCAACCCAACAGACACCCTCAGAGATACCTGTAGAGCATCTTTATAGTCACCCAGTTACGTTGCGACATTTGATACACACAAGGCACTCCTCTGGTGCCCATGAGTTGCATGATCTCATGGTCATAGGAACATATACTTGACATGCAGAAAACAGTAGCAATAAACTAACACGATCATATGCTACGTTTGTAGTTTGGGTCTTGTCCATCACATCATTCTCCTAATGATGTGATCCTGTTATCAAATGACATCACATGTCAATGGCTAGGAAACCTTGACTATCTTTGATCAACAAGCTAGTTCACTAGAGGCATACTAGGGACAAAGTGTTGTCTATTTATCCACACATGTAATGTGTTTCCAATCAATACAATTATAGCATGGACAATAAACAATTATAATGAACAAGGAAATATAATAATAAACACTTTATTTATTGCCTCTGGGGCATATTTCCAACAATAAGAGGCGTGTATCTCGTTCTCAAGACACGACTGGATAAGCGACGCATACGGAGGCCTGATAGAAATCTCCCGGGTTGGCCCTGCACAGTGCTCTAGTTTCGACCAACACTCATGAGGAGCACTGGCCCAGGTTGTTGATTAATTATCCACGGGGTTGCAAAGACCTATGCATTTTATTAAGTTGTTAAGCAAATAGTACCAATGTTGGGTCTTGCCAGACAAGCTTTAATCTCAAAACGAATAATCAAGGGGGTTCCCACAACAACCCCGAGGATGTTAGGAGCGCAAAATATGGAAACATAACACTGGTAACAAGTACTATGGCGGTAAAAGTGGAACAAAACACCGAGCAAAAGGCCAAGCCTTCCACCTCACCAAATATATGTGTGCATTAAATTAAATAGCATATAATATTGTGATATCTCCACAAATCCATGTCATCACATGGAAACAACCTATACCTGCATCTAAGAACGCTATAAGAGGGAGTGAGCAGCGGTAACTTAGCCAAACAAGGTTTGCTAGGTAGTGGAGGGGTTAAAGGATATCATGGCAATGTACAAGGCTTGACATTCAAATGGTAGGTAATGCAAATGTAACGATAAGAGCGAGACATCCAGCAAGCAAAAATAGTGTCGGGATCCGGGTGCGGTCATCTTGCCAGTTGGTTCTTCAGAAGGACAAAGAGTTGGGTCCTCGTAGTGGTACTCTCCTGAATCCTCGTACGCATGTTCAACACTCGCATCTACCCAATAGAAACAACACCAAATAAACAAGCAACCAAGGTGCAGTGCACAACAAGATGATGCATGATTCATTTGAAGTATTTAACATGGCAATCCTAAGCTAGTCATGTTTCTCATGCAATAATTAAGTTATTTAGAGTTCTTAATAGAACCTCATGTTAAGTTGTTTATACATGCATGATAATGGAAAATATGGACTCTTCATGCAAAATCGATGCAAATGCATTTGTAGAACGTAGGAAACAGAGTTACGGTTCTCAAACTACGCTCACGACAAGGTACGACGACAAAATACAAGACACGTAAGGCCATGGGCTATTCCTTGGTATTCCAAGGTAGCCACTAGTTAGGAAATGAAAAATCAATCACAATAGAGCCAAAGACCAAGCAAAACAATGGAGCATAGCTCCCACAAGCCACAACACAAAACTTCACACACCCTGTCCAAAACAACAACATAGCAACTTGCACAACCAATATCTAGAGCTATAGGATGTTTCCACCCACAACCAAAGTGTGTACAGAAACTACATAAAATTCTTGTCAAATCATCCAACTACACAAACTTGAAAGGAAGCATAGATCACTAAGCATGAAGCTCACAAGATGGCATGATGAAACAAATTCTATGGACTTGGTGAAAATCACAGTTTTCTGGAATCTGAGTTAAGATGATAGCAAATTGTGAGCAGAAAATAATGATGCTAGAGACCACCTCATGGCATGAAAATTAACAGGATGGTAGAGGACAATATCTACTATAAAACACTAGCGTTGAGCTTGAGCTAAAACTCAAGAGAACACTTGGTAGCATCCACTCGACATGGCATAAAAAACAATAACAGATTCTCAGACTTAGAAATATTTAGCATGTGGAAAACAACAACATTTTATTAGCTACTTTGGATCAAGAATCCCACTTATATGCAAGCATATCATGTCAAAAGAAAATACCATGGCATAATACTCACAAAACACTACCACTATCATGTTGACACAATTATCATAGCATGTATGGATTAATTCTTACAAAAATGCCAAAATGACATATTGGAACAAAATTACATTTTATAAAACTTGCTCAAAAGCTAAAACAAATCACACCAATGGATTCCTAGGATTTTTCTACCCCAAATTCATATACCACACCCCTATGTTGTTGTAGATGAATTGCCCACAACTCCAATTAACAAATACTCCCTCCGTCTCATAATGTAAGACGTTTTTTGATACTAGTATAGTGTTAAAAACGTCTTACATCATGGGACGGAGGGAGTAGCACCCAAAACACAAACAACTTATAAGTGAAAAGTTTCCTATTTGGGCCACTGCCAAAAATGCCTATGTCCAGATTTGGACATATTCCAAAATGGAATTTATTTGTAAAACAAGCAAAACAATTAATAAACAGGAGGGGTCCACCTGGCAGTGAGCCAGGGCCCTTGTGTGGATGACAAGTGGGGCCAGGCCCACTTGTCACACACACACAGAACACACACAGATCCACCTGGCCGCACGGGATCTACCCACACACGCACACACACGGGCACACACCACACATAAACGCATGCACACGGGATCCGGGCGCAGCCACACCCAATCCTGATCGAATACACACACAAAAAAAACTAAAAAGGGGGGCATTTTACGCCCGTGGGGGGTCGAGCTGGTTCGGTCGAACCACTCGGCCACACGCATGAGCCTGTCCACAGATAGGTTCATTCGATGATGTCTCATCCTTGGCGAGGGGTCTAACCTCACGCGCCAGTCACACCACAACAAACAGAGCAGATCAACGCCGGCAAACAGAGGCGGCAAGCTCGCGTCGGAGGGGGGCTCCGACGACCAAAAGAGCGGCGGAAGGCACCACTGCACGTGCAACACCAATTCACACCTGCACACAGACGCACAGAACCAAGGACGCCCTAGAACGCTCATGGCAGGATGAACTCCGGTGGCGACAGCGGACTCGTGCAGCTAGCTACGACGAAGAAGATGAGCACTTTAGATCAAAAACGGAACCTACTCATCGCGGAGAACACGATCACCTGCTCGCACGCGCTTGGAACGGATGGGGCTCTCGTCGGCGACGAGGTCCGACGGCAGCGAGAAGATGGCTATGCGGGGTGATGCTACACTACGCGTTTGTCCGCGGAAAACTGGCGGGGACGGGGGAAGCTCACAGAGAGGGGCTTGGCGTCGTCGATCCGGCTTTAGGGCGACGAACGGCGACGAACACGAGCAGCTCCGAGCGGTGGGCGAAGAGGAAGAAGGCCGCGGTTCCCCCGCTTCTTGGAGTCCCGCGAGGAAGCATAGGATGTCGAGGAACAAGACGTCGGCACGGGCTTCCTGACGCACGCCTGCTTGAGGAGCTCACCGGAGACGCACCCACGATGGCGACTGCTCTTGTCCTCACACACTCGCTGGATCTGGGAAAACCCACCTAGCGACGGCGGGAGAGGGAGAGGGGAAACCCTAACGAAAGGGGGACGGACACCAAGGCTTTATAGCCCAAGCGTTGGTCGTCGTGGCTGCCACGGCGGCCACCTGCTCGCTGCTCTGCTTCGCGCTGTGAGAGGGAGCTGGAAAGGAAGAAGAATAAAGGAGGGAGAGGAGACGCCGACAGGCGGGCCCGACTCAGCCACGCTGGAAACAAACCAGCGTTGGAGCTAGCTGGGCCGCGCGAGGGGAGGAAAGAAGGAGGGAAGCCCATGTGGGCCTACAACTCTCTCTCTCTCTGCGATAGAAGAAAACACACGGGGTTGTTTTTATTTAAAACCTCAGAGAACAAAAAATAAAGCAGAGATCGGAGAGAGAAGTTTAAAAGAAAAGAAATGCACTTTTGGGCTCACAAAAAAGCAAGCAGTTTAATAAAAATGGTTAGGGCATTTTTAGAGCAATAAAAATTTTACCTAATATTTAACTAAACATGTTGCAAAATTATTTGAAAGGGAAAAAGTTGCAGCCATAACAAAAGGATTACTTTTAAAAATCCTAGTAGAATATTTAGAAGATGACCAACATTTTAAAATAGAGAAAACATCAAGGAAATTATATCATGAGGAAAATTAAGTGAGAGGAAGAGGTGATGGGAATAGAAATAGGAGGAGAGCAACACTTCAACCAAGCAATACTTCAAGCACACATGCATACACTCCCGAAACACAAACACTTACACCACCAACACAACCTTGTGCAAACAAAACAAATATGATGATGAATGCTTATGATGCCATGATGCAAGAATGACATGAAGAAAACATAATTCATTCAAACCACATAGGCTTAACATGGAGGTCCACATGAGTTACATGACCAAAATGGCAAGGGGTGCACTTGAGCTGTTACACTTAGTAGCGAAGGAACCATTGCCCTTGGTCTGCATACAGGTATTCAATTTGAAACATTTACGATGACGGTGAAAGCACACTCCTCCCTAATGAGCGTGAGGAAGACTGCTCGCACACCTCCCATGTACTCAAACACATGTCCGCATGCTACCTACTAGCCAATAATGAGTGTGACACGTGGCAGCACGTAAATGGCTAGTAGAACGTCCACGATTTATAAATAATACGCTCGTTTGCGATGCAACGTGATAGCTTTTTGTTCCAAAATGCCTTTGTTGGCTATTAATAATGTTTGCGCCTTCACTCAAAATGGACACAAAAAATACCACAACATATTGGTGTTATATGACGAAGCCCTTCCCAACATAAACCTTGTGATTGTAATTCAAATTTGAATTATGTACAATAAATGCACATAAAACTCAATTAGTGTATAAAAAGTCAGACGAACCCTTAATAATTTCATATTTTTGCACTACATACCTATTGGTCTATGTTGTTTCTAGAAAAAAAATCAAGGAGAGAAGAGGCATCGAATGTCGTTTCACCACATGTGACATGCTTGTTCCCTATCGGAACCACGTAGCTTATTGTGAGAATCTCTGGTTTGTAAGAGGCTTGTGCCAAAACATGTCCCGGTTGGCATTTTTTTACCACAACACATGTATATGTGCCTTGTCATGACACCATGCCAAGTTTCATGAATTTTTGACGAGTTTGGATTTACCGTAATTTAAAAACCAAGTTTCTCGATGTTTGCGATCGAACCAAGATGCTGAGATTTTTGAAATTCATTCCAATTTCTTGCATGGGACCTAACACGTGCATCCAGGGACACATATCTGATTTTTGAACTCATTTTGGTTCACTCAACCTTGTGATTGTATATCAACTTTTAAGTATGTGCATGGAAAACTCTATTGATGTATTAAAAAGTGAGATGATCCCTTTATTTAGTCGTATTTTTACACTTCACTCCTATTTGTCTATGTTGTTTCTGTAAAAAATCGAGGAGAGAAGAGGCATTGGTGTCGTTTCACCCGCGGACTGTTGGGGAACGTCGCATGAGAAACAAAAAAATTCCTACACACACGCAAACCTATCCATGGGGATGAGCATCTATGAGAGGGAGAGTGAATCTACGTACCCTTGTAGATCGCTAAGCGGGAAGCGTTGAGAAACGCGGTTGGTGTAGTCGTACTTCTTCGCGATCCAAATCGCCGAGCATCCCGCGATCTAATCACGAACCGTCCCACGAACCAATCACGAACCGTCCCGCGATCTTGTCACGATCCGTCCCGCGATCCGATCACGAACGTCCCGTGGCCTTGATCACGATCCTTCCGATCTAGTACCGAACGGACGGCACCTCCGCGTTCAGCACACGTGCAGCTTGATGACGATCTCCACCGTCTTGATCCAGCAAGAGGAGGCAGAGAGGAGGGAGAGTTCACCGGCAGCGTGACGGCGCTCCGGTGATGGTGGTGGGGTTATTCCTGCAAGGCTTCGCCTAAGCACCGCAGAAAACCAATCTAGAGGAGAAACTATGCACTGGAGGTTAGGGTTGCACGTGGAAGAAAGAACTTATGCCAAAACCCTCAAACCCCTCTAGTATATATAGGAGGAGAGGAGGAGGAGGAGGCAGCCTTGGCTCTCAAGCCAAGTCTGGTTCGGCCGAACCAAAGGGAGGAGTCCTTCCTCCTCCACTCCAAGTGGGATTAGGACTCCTTCCTTATTTGGTCCCTATTTGCCTTTTTCCACCTTTTTCCTTTTGGGCTTTTCTTCCCAGCTGTATGGGCCTTGTGTGGGACTTCCACCAGCCCACTAAGGGCTGGTAAACACTCTCCCACAGCCCATGAAGCCTCTTGGGTCGAAATACCCCTCCCGGTGGTCTCCCGGTACACTATCGGCACTCCCGGTACACTACCGATGAGCCCGAAACTTTTCCGGGGACCAAACTGGGACTTCCTATATATGAATCTTTACCTACAGACCATTCCGGAGCTCCTAATGACGTCCGGGATCTCATCCAGTACTCCGAACAATCTTTGGTCACCACCATACATAACTCTACACTACCGAAACGTCACTGAACCTTAAGTGTGCAGACCCTGCGGGTTCGAGAACTATGTAGACATGACTGAGACACCTCTCCGGCCAATAAACAATGGCAGGACCTGGATGTCCACATTGGTTCCTACATATTCTATGAAGATCTTTATCGGTCGAACCTCTATGTCAAGGATTCAGTTAATCCCGTATAACGTTCCCTTTGTTCTTCGGTATGTTACTTGCCCGACATTCGATCGTCGGTATCTCCATACCTAGTTCAACCTCATTACCGGCAAGTCTCTTTACTCGTTCCGTAATACAAGATCCCGCAACTAAAAATTAGTCACATTGCTTGCAAGGCTTATTGTGATGTTGCATTACCGAGTGGGCCCCGAGATACCTCTCCGTCACACGGAGTAACAAATCCCAGTCTCGATCCATGCCAACACAACAGACACCATCGGAGATACCTGTAGAGCACCTTTATAGTCACCCAGTTACGTTGCGACGTTTGATACACACAAGGCACTCCTCCGATATCCGTGAGTTGCATGATCTCATGGTCATAGGAACATATACTTGACATGCAGAAAACAGTAGCAATAAACTGACACGATCATAAGCTACGTTTGTAGTTTGGGTCCTTTCCATCACATCATTCTCCTAATGATGTGATCCCGTTATCAAATGACATCTCATGTCCATGTCTAGGAAACCTTAACCATCTTTCTATCAACGAGCTAGTTCACTAGAGGCATACTAGGGACATTGTGTTTGTCTATGTATCCACACATGTATCCATGTTTCCAATTAATACAATTTTAGCATGGATAATAAACAATTATCATGAACAAGGAAATATAATAATAAACACTCTATTTATTGCCTCTAGGGCATATTTCCAACAGTCTCCCACTTGCACTAGAGTCAATAATCTAGCTCACATCACTATGTGATTTATATTTTAATGAATCGAACACCCATATAGTTCTGGTGTTGATCATGTTTAGCTCTTGGAAGAGGTTTAGTCAACGGGTCTGCAACATTCAGATCCATGTGCACTTTGCAAATATTTATGTCCTTCTCCTCGATGCAATATCGGATGGAGTTGAAGCGTCGCTTTATATGTCTGGTCCTCTTGTGAAACCTTGGTTCCTTGGCTAGAGCAATGGCACCAGTGTTGTCACAGAACAGGTTTATTGGATTCAGTGCACTAGGCACTACTCCAAGATCTTTCATGAACTGCTTCATCCAGACACCTTCCTTCGCTGCCTCCGAGGCTGCGATGTACTCCGCTTCGCACGTAGAATCAGCTACCACGCTCTGCTTGGAACTGCACCAGCTTACCGCTCCCCCGTTAAGAATAAATACGTATCCGGTTTGCGACTTAGAATCATCCGGATCATTGTCAAAGCTTGCATCGACGTAACCCTTTACGACGAACTCTTCATCACCTCCATAAACGAGAAACATCTCCTTAGTCCTGTTAAGGTACTTAAGGATATTCTTGACCGCTTGCCAGTGCTCCATTCCAGGATCACTTTGAAACCTTCCAGCCATACTTATGGCAAGGCTGACATCGGGTCTTGTGCACAACATTGCATACATGATAGAGCCTATGGCTGAAGCATAGGGGATGACACTCATCTTTTCTTTATCTTCTGCAGTCACTGGGTATTGAGTCTTACTCAACTTCACACCTTGTAACACAGGCAAGAACCCTTTCTTGGACTGCTCCATTTTGAACTTCTTCAAAACTTTATCAAGGTATGGGCTCTGTGAAAGTGCTATTAAGCATCTCGATCTATCTCTATAGATCTTAATGCCTAATATGAAAGCAGCTTCTCCTAGGTCCTTCATTGAAAAACTCTTGTTAAAATATTCCTTCACGCTTTCCAGCATTTCTATATTGTTTCCAATCAGCAATATGTCATCCACATATAACACTAGAAACGCTATAGAGCTCCCAGTCACTTTCTTGTAAATACAAGCTTCTCCATAAACTTGTATAAACCCAAACGCTTTGATCACTTCATCAAATCGCTTATTCCAGCTCCGAGATGCTTGCACCAGTCCATAAATGGATCGTTGGAGTTTGCAAACTTTGTCAGCATTCTCTGGATCGACAAAACCTTCGGGTTGCATCATATACAACTCTTCCTCAAGGAAACCGTTGAGGAATGCCGTTTTGACATCCATCTGCCAAATTACATAGTCGAAATAAGCAGTTATTGCCAACATGATTCTGACAGACTTAAGCATCGCTACGGGTGAGAAAGTCTCATCGTAGTCAACTCCTTGAACTTGTGAAAAACCCTTTGCCACAAGTCGAGCTTTATAGACGCTGACATTACCGTCCGCGTCCGTCTTCTTCTTAAAAATCCATTTGTTCTGAATGGCCTTTCGCCCTTCAGGTAGTACTTCCAAAGTCCATACTTTGTTTTCATACATGGATCCCATCTCGGATTTCATGGCCTCTAACCATTTCTCGGAATCCGGGCCCATCACTGCTCCTCCATAGCTCGTAGGTTCATTGTTGTCTAACAACATGACCTCCAAGACAGGGTTGCCGTACCACTCGGGCGTAGTACGCGTCCTTGTTGACCTACGAGGTTCAATAGTAGCTTGATCCGAAGCTTCATCATCATCATCATTAACTTCCTCTTCTACCGTCGTAGGTTCCACATAAACATCTTTCTGCGCTGCGCTACTTTCTGGTTGAAGTAAAGGTTCAATAACCTCATCAAGCTCTATTTTCCTCCCACTCATTTCTTTCGAGAGGAACTCTTTCTCAAGAAATGTTCCGTTCTTCGCGACAAACACTTTGCCTTCGGATCTGAGATAGAAGGTATACCCGACTGTCTCTTTCGGGTATCCTATGAGGACGCATTTCTCCGCTTTGGGTTCCAGCTTTTCAGGCTGGAGCTTTTTGACATAAGCATCACATCCCCAAACTTTAAGAAACGACAACTTTGGCCTTTTGCCAAACCACAGTTCATATGGCGTTGTCTCAACGGATTTTCATGGTGCCCTATTTAAAGTGAATGCAGCTGTCTCTAATGCATAACCCCAAAACGATAGTGGCAAATTGGCAAGAGACATCATAGAACGCACCATATCTAATAAGGTTCGATTACGACGTTCAGACACACCATTACGCTGTGGTGTTCCGGGCGGTGTCAACTGTGAAACAATTCAACATTGTCTTAAGTGACTGCCAAACTCATAACTCAGATATTCACCTCCTCGATCAGATCGCACAAATTTAATCTTCTTGTTACGATGATTCTCAACTTCACTCTGGAATTGCTTGAACTTTTCAAACGTTTCAGACTTGTGTTTCATCAAGTAAATATACCCATATCTACTCAAGTCATCAGTGAAGGTGAGAAAGTAACGATATCCACCGTGCGCTGCAACATTCATTGGACCGCACACATCAGTATGTATGATTTCCAATAAGTCACTTGCCCGTTCCATTATTCTAGAGAACGGCGTTTTAGTCATCTTGCCCATGAGGCATGGTTCACATGTGTCAAGTGATTCAAAATCAAGTGACTCCAAAAGTCCATCAACATGGAGCTTCCTCATGCGTTTTACACCAATATGACCTAAATGGCAGTGCCACAAGAAAGTGGTACTATCATTATCAACTCTACATCTTTTGGCATCAATGTTATTAACATGTGTGTCATCACTATCAAGATTCAATATGAATAAACCCCTAACATTGGTTGCATGACCATAAAAGATATCACTCATATAAATAGAACAACCTTTATTCTCTGATTTAAATGAGTAACCGTCTCGCAATAAACAAGATCCAGATATAATGTTCATGCTTAACGCAGGCACTAAATAACAATATTTAGGTTCATCACTAATCCTGATGGTAATCGAAGAGAGAGCGTGCCGACGGCAATCACATCAACCTTGGAACCATTTCCCATGCGCATCGTCACTTCATCCTTTGTCAGTCTTCGTTTATTCCGTAGTTCTTGCTTTGAGTTGCAAATGTGAGCAACCGAACCGGTATCAAATACCTAGGCACTACTACGAGAACTAGTAAGGTACACATCAATAACATGTATATCATATATACCTTGTTTGTCTTTGGCCGCCTTCTTGTCAGCCAGGTACTTGGGGCAGTTCCACTTCCAGTGACCAGTTCCTTTGCAATGAAAGCACTCAGTTTCTGGCTTAGGTCCATGCTTAGGCTTATTTGTAGGAGTAGCAACTACTTTGCCATCCTTCTTGGTTTTACGCTTCTTGCCTTTGCCCTTGCCATTTTTCTTGAAACTAGTGGTTTTATTGACCATCAACACTTGATGTTCTTTCTAGATTTCAGACTCAACGACTTTTAGCATCGCAAACAGCTCGGATGAAGACTTGTTCATCCCGTGCATGTTATAGTTCATCACAAAGCTCTTGTAACTAGGTGGCAGTGATTGAAGAACTCTGTCAATGATCGCCTCTTGCGGTAGGGTAATTCCCAACTCAGCTAGACGGTTTGAATACCCAGACATTCTGAGTATATGCTCACTGATAGACCTATTCTCCTCCATCTTGCAAGCATAGAACTTATCGGAGGTCTCATACCTCTCGATCCGGGCATTCTTCTGAAAAATAAAATTCAACTCCTGAAACATCTCATATGCTCCATGACGTTCAAAACGTCTTTGAAGTCCCGGTTCTAAGCCATACAATATTGCACACTGAACTATTAAGTAGTCTCCAGCACGAGCCTCCCAAGCGTTCTTAACGTCTTCGGAGGTCATGTCTTCTGGTTGGTCACCAAGCGGTGCATCAAGGACATATTGTTTCTAGGAAGCCGTGAGGATAATCCTTAGATTACGGGCCCAATCAACAAAGTTACTTCCATCATCTTTCAACTTAGCTTTCTCTAGGAACGCATTAAAATTCAGGGGGGCTACTGCGCGAGCCATTGATCTACAACATAAATATGCAAAGTTCACTTAGACTATTGTTCAAGATAATGAGTTTAGTTAATCAAATTACTAAAGCTCCCACTCAAATTGACATCCCTCAGGTCATCTGAGTGTCACATGATCCAAATTCACCAATTCAAGTCCGATCATCACGTGAGTTAAGGTGGCTTCAATGGTGAACATCATTATGTTGATCATATCTACTATATGACTCATGTTCGTCCTTTTGGTCTCTTGTGTTCCGAGGCCATGTCTGTACATGCTAGGCTCGTCAAGTTTAACCCGAGTGTTCTGCACGTGCAAATCGGGCTTGCACCCGTTGTATCTGAACGTAGAGTCTATCACACCCGATCATCACGTGGTGTCTCGACACGACGAACTTTCGCAACGGTGCACACTCGGGGAGAACACAATTTATCTTGAAATTTAAGTCAGGGATCACCTTATAATGCTACTGTCGTACTAAGCAAAACAAGGTGCATAAAAGGATTAACATCTCATGCAATTCATAAGTGACATGATATGGCCATGAACTTGTGTTTAAGATCTCCATCTTCAAAACATCGGCATGATCTCCATCGTAACCGGCACGACACCATGATCTCCATCATCTTGATCTCCATCAATGTGTCGCCATCGGGGTTGTCACGCCCTGCATGCTTCTACTACTATTGCTACCGTAGCGATAAAGTAAAGCATTACATAGCGCTTAATGATTGACACGCAGGTCATACAATAATTAAAAACAACCCTATGGCTCCTGCAGGTTGCCGTACTCATCGGCATGCAAGTCGTGAAATTCTATACATCACATGATCATCTCATACATCACATATATCTCATCATGTAATTGGCCATATCACATCACAACATACCCTGCAAAAACAAGTTAGACGTCCTCTAATTGTTGTTGCAAGTTTTACATGGCTGCTATGGGTATCTAGCAAGAACGATTCTCACCTACGCATAAACCACAACGGTGATACATAAGTTGCTTTTCAACCTTCTCAAGGACCGCCTTTGTCGAATCCGATCCAACTAAAGTAGGAGAAACTGACACTTGCTAGCCATCTGTTGCAACAAGTGCAGTTGAGGGAACCGGTCTCTCGTAAGCGTACGAGTAAGGTTGGTCCGGGCCGCTTCATCCCACAATACCGCTGAACCAAAACACGACCAAGGGAGGAAGCAATCTAAGCATCAACGCCCACAAACCTTTTGTGTTCTACTCGAGATCTCATCGAACCATCAACCTAGCTCATGATGCCACTATTGGGGAACGTCGCATGGGAAACAAAAAATTTCCTACGCACACGCAAACCTATCCATGGTGATGAGCATCTACGAGAGGGAGAGTGAATCTACGTACCCTTGTAGATCGCTAAGCGGGAAGCGTTGAGAAATGCGGTTGGTGTAGTCATACTTCTTCGCGATCCAAATCGTCGAGCGTCCCGCGATCTAATCACGAACCGTCCCGTGAACCAATCATGAACCGTCCCGCGATCTTGTCACGATCCGTCCCGCGATCTGATCACGAACGTCCCGTGGCCTTGATCACGATCCTTCCGATCTAGTACCGAACGGACGGCACCTCCGCGTTCAGCACACGTGCAGCTTGATGACGATCTCCACCGTCTTGATCCAGCAAGAGGAGGCGGAGAGGAGGGAGAGTTCACCGGCAGCGTGACGGCGCTCCGGTGATGGTGGTGGGGTTATTCCTGCAAGGCTTCGCCTAAGCACCGCAGAAAACCAATCTAGAGGAGAAACTATGCACTGGAGGTTAGGGTTGCACGTGGAAGAAAGAACTTATGCCAAAACCCTCAAACCCCTCTAGTATATATAGGAGGAGAGGAGGAGGAGGAGGCAGCCTTGGCTCTCAAGCCAAGGCTGGTTCGGCCGAACCAAAGGGAGGAGTCCTTCCTCCTCCACTCCAAGTGGGATTAGGACTCCTTCCTTATTTGGTCCCTATTTGCCTTTTTCCACCTTTTTCCTTTTGGGCTTTTCTTCCCAGCTGTATGGGCCTTGTGTGGGACTTCCACCAGCCCACTAAGGGCTGGTAAACACTCTCCCACAGCCCATGAAGCCTCTTGGGTCGAAATACCCCTCCCGGTGGTCTCCCGGTACACTACCGATGAGCCCGAAACTTTTCTGGTGACCAAACTGGGACTTCCTATATATGAATATTTACCTCCGGACCATTCCGGAGCTCCTCGTGACATCCGGGATCTCATCCGGGACTCCGAATAATCTTCGGTCACCACCATACATAACTCTACACTACCGAAACGTCACCGAACCTTAAGTATGCAGACCCTGCGGGTTCGAGAACTATGTAGACATGACCGAGACACCTCTCCGGCCAATAACCAATGGCGGGACCTGGATGTCCACATTGGTTCCTACATATTCTACGAAGATCTTTATCGGTCGAACCTCTATGTCAAGGATTCAGTTAATCTCGTATAACGTTCCCTTTGTTCTTCGGTATGTTACTTGCCCGAGATTCGATCGTCGGTATCTCCTTTCCTAGTTCAACCTCGTTACCGGCAAGTCTCTTTACTCATTCCATAATACAAGATCCCGCAACTAACAATTAGTCACATTGCTTGCAAGGCTTATTGTGATGTTGCATTACCGAGTGGGCCCCGAGATACCTCTCCGTCACACGGAGTAACAAATCCCAGTCTCGATCCATGCCAACTCAACAGACACCATCGGAGATACCTGTAGAGCACCTTTATAGTCACCCAGTTACGTTGCGACGTTTGATACACACAAGGCACTCCTCCGATATCCGTAAGTTGCATGATCTCATGGTCATAGGAACATATACATTGACATGCAGAAAACAGTAGCAATAAACTGACATGATCATACGCTACGTTTGTATTTTGGGTCTTGTCCATCACATCATTCTCCTAATGATGTGATCCCGTTATCAAATGACATCACATGTCAATGGCTAGGAAACCCTGACCATCTTTGATCAACGAGCTAGTTCACTAGAGGCATACTAGGGACACAGTGTTGTCTATTTACCCACACATGCAATGTGTTTCCAATCAATACAATTATAGCATGGATAATAAACGATTATCATGAACAAGGAAATATGATAATAAACACTTTATTTATTGCCTCTAGGGCATATTTCCAACACGGACGTGATATGCAAAATGTTCCCTATCGAAATCACAAAGCTTCTTGTGAGAAGCTATGGTTTGTAAGAGGCTTTGTGCGAGAACATATCCAAGTTGGACATTTTTTACCACGACATATGTGTGCCCTTGCCATGACATCAGGCCAAGTTTCATGAATTTCTAGCGAGTTGTGGATTTACATGAATTGAAAAACCAAGTTTCTTAATGTTTGAGGCCGAGCCAAGATAGTAAGATGTTTGAATCTCATCCCCATTTCTTGCATGGGACCTAAGCATGCATACTCGGACTCATATATGACTTTTCAACCAATTTTCATGCACGAGACCTTGTGATTATAGTCAAATTTGAATTATACACAGAAAACTCAATTAATTTATTAAATAGGCCAAACGAACCCTAGAAGATTCCATTGTTTAGCATGACAGTCATGTTGCTCTATGGTGGCTCTAGAAATAAATTCAAGGCGATAAGATACATCGGATGTTGTTTCGCACATAAAAGGTGAACGTTCCCTATCAGAACCACATGTCTTTCTTGTGAGAATCTCCAGTTTGTAAGAGGCTTGTGCCAAAACTTGTCCCAAATTGGACAATTTTTTTACCACAACACACAACATGGCAAGGTCATGACACCATGCCCAAGTTTAATGAATTTCTCACCAGGTTTGGATTTGCATGGACTTAAAACCCAAGTATCCCAATGTTTGCGACGGTTCCAAAATGCTGAGATGTTTGAAATTCATTCCCATTTCTTGTGTCGGACCTAAACATGCATTAAGGGAAACGTGTATGATTTTTCAACCTATTTTAATGCGATGGACCTTATGATTGTAGTTCAAATTTGAATTATGCACATTAAGTGCCTAGAAAACTCAATTAGTGTATTAAAAAGGCCAAACAAACATTGGAAAATTCCATAGTTTAGCACGACAGTCATGTTGCTCTATGGTGACTCTAGGAATAAATTCAAGGCAAGAAGAGACAAAGGATGTTGTTTCACACATAAAAGGTGAACGTTCCCTATCGAAACCACATGGTTTCTTGTGAGTATCTTAGGTTTGTAAGAGGTTTGTGCCAACACTTTTCCCAAATTGGGATTTTTTTACCACAACACACATGAGCCATGCCATGACATCATGCAAAATTTCATGAATTGATGATATTTGGATTTACTGGAATTTGAAACACACAAATTCTCAATGTCTATGACCGAGCCAAAATACCGAAAAGTTTGAAATTCATTTCCGTTTCTTGCATGTGACCCAAACATGTATCCAGTGACACATAGATGATTTTCAAGCCATCTAGGTGCCTCTAGCTAGCATGTGCTTAACTACAATTCATATTTGAACTATGCACATGAAATGTCTAAAAAAACTCTTTAAATGTTTAAAATGTCCAAAACAACCCTGAATAATTCCATATTTAACAGACACTCGTATAGTTGCACATTCACTATAGATAAATGTTATTGCAATCCAAAGACCTTCAATGGCCAATGTAAACCGCATTTTTCATTTCAAAAAAATATGAAAATCAAGTACATCACAAATAGTTCTTGATCATGAAACGTGTGTGATGTGGTATAAAAATATTTGGACAATCCTCTTATACATGGCTTGCGTCGGAAGCTTCATCGGCTACATGCCACCGCCGGCGCATCAACCACATAGTAACACTTTCTTCCGGAGACCACTGAACTCTTCAAACGTCGCCGGTGAAAGATGGGGACGTAGATCCTCGTCGTGAAGGCAACTTCGAAGACCCACTCCGGCCCGAGCGTGGGCGTGTCAACCATGAGTACGCTCACAACATCCCTGAGCGCGGCCACAATCTCCGACTGGACGGCTGTAGCCACCAAAAGTGCAGCTGCAGTAGCTGAGATGGCGGCAACAACATCTGCGAATGGGATAGCAAATGGCGAGAATGACACGGTAGGTTTCCGTTCACCGGCGGTCGCCATATCCCATATGGCGGCTGCCCACGCCTATGCCAAGGCTGCCCACTCCTAGCTCGTGTTGGTCACCACACAAATAGCAGCGGCCTTCTTCAACACCGATCGACAACCTACGTTCGAAGAGTTGGCAATCGTCGAGAGCGCTCGGGCAGTCGTCCATTCGTAAATAGCCTTCCCAGTCGAGATGGAGATCATCAACACCCGGACCGCAGCCGCCCACACCCAGATCGTGGCGGCCTTTTCCAAAGAGATGGCGGACACGAACTGCGAGATGCTTGTAGAGTATGTGGCGATGGATGCCATGGAGCCCCTTCCCCTGGAGGTCGTCGAGCGCGAGGCCGTCATGGAGGATGCGACGGAGATCCACGAGCGTCAAGCGGAAAATTAGTCTTTGTTTAGAGCGATGTTGTGTTGTTAGAGTAATGTTAAGGTCAACCAGCTCTGTTTAATTGCTCGATTAAGTAAGTGCGGGCTGTGGTGTAGGCTCTTTTCTATAGTACCCAAATTAACAATTGATGTTAAATTATGCGACTACTAGATTGTAACTAGGGAATTTCGGACCAAAAATTTCTGCCATATCCCCATTCCATATTCCAATTGAAAATGAAATTCAAGATAACCACACACAATTTGTTGGCACTAACCGTGTGCAGTGTAGTATCCAATCTTGCATCGGAAACTTGAGAAAAAATTTGCACATTTCCGCACCATTTTTTCGCCGCACCGAACGAAAATTTTGGGCTACCGCAGAAATACCTACCTCCCTCACCCCGGTACCAATCAAAAGCCACATTTCCCCTTTTTTCTATCCAATCTTACGTCAGAAGCTTGGAGACAAACATTTGCATGTTCAAGCTTATCACACACGGGGTATAGCTCAGGCTTCGTTTGCGATGTGTAGATATCGCAAACTATTCTAAATAGTTTGCACCTTCAAGCTCATCACACATGGGGTATAGCACATGCTTCTTTTGTGATGTATAGACATCGCAAATATGTTCTGAAGAATTTGCACGTTCAAGATCATCACACACAGGGTAAAGAACACGCTTCGTTTGTGATGTTTAGATATCACACACAGTTTTGAATAAGGGACTATGTCCGATGATACTTCCTGCGCCAGTTTTCCGCTGCACCGAACGAAAGTTTTGGGCTACCGCGAAAATATATACCTCCTTCACCCCTCCTACCAATCAAAACTCACATTTTCCCTTTTCCTCGTTCCTTTCCTAGTTTAAACCTTCATTGCTTGCTTGCAGCGCCGGCTCCTCACCGGCGATGCTTCTTCCCGCAGCTCGACCTCCTCCATAGGTAATCCACACCTACCCAATACCCCCCCTCTCCCACCCCCTCCTCCTCCATCCCACATGGCTTGACCGCCGGTGCGACAACTTCCACCCAAATCACCACCCCATCCTCTAAATAATCACCGCTGAAAGCCATGGTGCACGCAGTATAGCCAGGATCTCAAGGAGCATTTGGCAGCGGAGAAGCAAATCACGGCTACACGCGCATATGAGGCAGCGATGGTTGCCATGCGTGGCAACCCTCGGATCTTGGACGAGCACCTCGTCATCGAGGCCACTGTTGACGCCTCACGTGCGGACGCCGCCACATGGTTGGCTGCTAGAAACGACAGGTCGTGGTCTTTTCTCAAGGGCATCATCGGTGCGTTCGACGAATACTACAATGTGTTTTCTCAGCATGCCCGTGCTTACCTCATCTCTATAGCCAGCATGTTGGTGTCGGGGTAGGATCAGGCCACTCACCACTACGAGGGGTGCACTCACATTGTGGAGGCCTCACCCTCTTCCAAGTTGAAGGAGCACATCGGCATCGATATCTCCGACGATGAGGAATAGTTTTTTTTTTAGTTTTATCACTAAGGACCTATGTTCGGCTAGCTACGCCGGTTAAGAATGTTTGGTTTACCTCTTGCATGTGTTGCTCCTGTCTTTCATTTAGAAATTCTTGTGAAATGCCCAATGTAATGCTACTTGCAATTTGACCTTCTAGTATATGTTCTATTGTGCAATGTAGTGCTTAGTTAATTGTTTCGTTTATTTGTTGTGGTGATCATTTAAATATTAAATTCATTTCTGCAATGTGATGTTCGATTGTTGTTGGTACAATTTTGTATTGTTATGCATGTGAGAAATAACTAGAATTTGGATGTACTAAATACATGTGAAACATATACAATTGTTGTATTTCCTAGTTCTTAGGACACTTGCTTTAGATAACTAGCTTTTCCTCGTGGCTCGAATTAATCTGTTGGATTCACAATGTATTTATTTTTTATTAACATATTTCACCAATAGTATGCTAAATATCACTTATAACCTGATCAATATCTATCTTAAATATGTTACAAGGGGAAATAATGGGAGACAATGAAGTTTACCATCGAGGTTTGCACATCCATGGTCCTTTGGCTAATAACACATTATTGTGCAATTGCGGGAACCATTTTAATGTGAAGTTTTTAAATAATTTGTTCTTACACATGTAGGTCCTGCTGTAAGAGGTTTAGAACCACCATTTGACCCTTTTTGCATGTGAGGGAAATCAGGTGTCCTTAATTGTCAATGAAATCAAGAAACTCAAAAAGATTGTTAAGATAAAGAAACTAGCTACGGAGAACAACAAGATGTTTGTCTGCACAATGAAGAAGACATCAATCAACTATAGGATGGTACCATCTCTTTCAGCCTGTCCTTTTCCCTTTGCGCCATTTCAAATTTTAGAAAAGATATTTTATGTGTATGTTTATTTTCATTCCTTTTCAAGGTAGATCATCGATGATTATGTCTCAAACCACCTGTATGGTCAAGATGCGAGGAAGGTATTCATACAATACCCATAGTATAATCTTGAAGTCTTCCTCAAGAGGACGAAGGATGGGCGGGCAATTATCCACATGCACTGGGCTAAAGTTGCGAGGACCTTCAACATCACTGAAGGCTCAATATACGCCTTCCGCTTCAACAGTTTTCTAGACGAGACTCGTCTGTCTATTTACCGTCTATGATGATACTTAATTTACAAAGGTTTTAGATATTGCATTTGGAACTTTGTCTTGTTGATGCGGTTGGGTAGCTAGGTAGTATATGCCTATATGATGTTGTACCCTGATGTAATTCAATTATGAAATCCTGGTTGCCATAATAGGAATAAGAAATATACCGTGTGCTTGATATGAAATGTTAATTTGATTACTAAATGGATTATAAACGATAGAGCAGTTAGGCTGATAATTGTGGTTCCTATTGCAGATGGTTTCTAAGACAACACCGTGGGTGATAACCTCAACAAACCCACACGGTTTCTAGAAAGTTAGCGCGTTGGATCAGTGAACAATCACACCTGACTTTCGGTCGACAACTATGTGCGTTAGGCCACCCTATCACAAACGTTTTCACACAACAAGTGTGTGTGATGGACAACCCAATGCCAAACAGTTTCTTCTAGGCACCGTGAGTGATGTATTGGATAACACAATCGATAGAATTATGACTATCATGTGTGATGGCCAGCCCTATCACAAACAATGTAATGCAAAAAATTATGTGTGATGTGCAATACGAACAAAAACGTATCTTTGTGATTCTATGTGTGGGATGCGAAGCACATCTCACACGATTTCTTCAACATGTCTGTTTGTGATGGGCCTTCCAATCGCACACGCTCTATTTTTGTGTGGCGTGTGGGACCGAATGAAGGCATCATCGACGATTTATTTCTTTCATGTGGGATAGCCCCATATCGCCTACACATGCAAGATGACGGTTTATAACCGCGTCACGAAAAAAGAATAAAAACCGTTTGTATAGCACGTAGCTACACTAGTGGCCTACCCACCTCAGCAGGTTTGCCACATCAACATTTTACTACTCGCTTACAGATGGGCCCGACCACCACAACAATCCTACCATATCAGCTTCTGTTAGCACTTGACCGACGAACGGAACTCTCTCTCTCTTTCTCTAGAACTGACCCCTATCTTTAACGGTGTTCTTTCCTCTCCCCACTAAATTATTACGACTCTTCCTTCCTCGGTTTGCTCCCCTGGCTCTTCCTTCTCCATTTAATCCCCTCGCTCGTCCTCTCCATTGTGGATCCACATAGAAGAGAGATAGATCTCAAGTGCACTTTGTCTTCCCTGACACACTCGCCTGCACACTTCACCAAACTCAGAAGGAAAAAAGGGAGATCCGGTCCAAAGGAAGAAGAATGGTGATGGATCTGACGTACTTGGCTCGGTAGTACACACCGAGGAGCAATTGGCTCCCGTACAGTTCCTCGAGCAGGGCGCTTCTCCCTCCTCCAAGTGCTATTTTTCCCCACTACTTGCACCAGATAAAGGAAAGAAGCAAATTGAATTGATATTGTTCCGTTCCACTTCATAGAAACATTTTCTAAATGAGGAACACTATCAAGTCGACTTGCTTTTGCATTTTAGTTCCTCCTCCTGGGTCTTTCCTCATTATCGTGCTGAATGTGTGCTCTCTCTAGACTCGGTCTCCAAGAAATTGGATGGTCGACAAGTGTTGACTCGATGTGTGGTGAATTGGTGAAAGTTCTCCATTCTTCACTCTTTTTTGTATTATTAATGATTAATTTAGACCTTAGTTCATCTTCAACTGTAAGTCGGAAGCACTACTACTTCAGCCTTGGCGATGTTTATCGGTATATTGTTGTATTAGCAAGCAGGGGTATCCGGATATCTCTTCAATCTATTTAGGCGGAGCATATGAGATTATCGTGTTAGAATTGCACTATACAAGAGTGCTTGCAGAGGAAGGTTAGTCATGTACACCTGGAATCTTGGTTTGTCTTTGCTCGCTTCATCTATAGGATTCCCTTAGATGAACTACAGTACACGTTAATCCATTTCAGTTATCAATTATTATCACTCTGCTTTATAAGCTATAGTACTATTTGGTATTTGTTTACTTGCTAGGTTACTATGTCTATATGTATATTCAGGGACATGAGTTGTTCTCTTTCTTTTGAAATACTACGAGGATGGCATATTGAGTTCAGATATGCCACTTGGTAGAAACATTTTCTCTATAGTTTTTGTACTAATTATTGTGATCAAACATATCATATTTGTTCTCTTATGTTTGACTGAAAATCAATTGAGAACATGCTAATTTCATAATCATCGATAGTAGGAAGGATACTACCCAGTTGGTGTATGCAACTCTTGTAAAGTGCTAGAGAAATGGACTTTTGGTAGTTCTGGTAACTTGGGGGCTTTTTTTTTTATAAGGTGAACAAGGCCCGTCACTATTTTTTGAATAAAGTATCATATCAGGTTGCTTACCTACATGTTCTGCCCAACACCAAAGACAAAAGATTTATGTTTTGTTCTCCGAAAAAGTTACTATGGATTGGTTTAGATGTATATGGATTGGTAGTGTTGAATCATTATGCTATTCATGGCTTAATTTATCTTGCCTGTTTCTTCTACAGTAAACATTACCAGAGAAATAGAATTCATTGGTTGTCATTTCATAATCACAAGACCCCATTAAAGCGACAATCAACTCCTTTTTAACCTTTTTTGGATATTTCTATTTGGATGGTACTAAAGAAACGACTACTAAGGCCTCGATGATATGAAAAACATAATCTTTTGCAATATATCATTTGTCCAACACATTACCAATGCACTTACGAACTACATTACCCTATTTTTTGAAATCTCATATAATTATATCAAAGTTCAAACAAACATATATCTTATATATTCCTTTCACGGTTTGACTATTTCTCACTCCATAACCCCCATCGTATATGGTGCTAAATTTTTTTTGTAGCAACGCGCGGGGTATTCATCTAGTTTTATCTCTACATAATAATAAAGCACGTAACGCTTCTGTTCGTATGTCATCTTTTTTTACAAAAAAGTCCTTGCTTTTTTCAATAATTAACTCGTAGTTAACCTTTAAGACACAGTCAAACCATTTTTTAGCATTGTTTCAGAAAACCCCCTTGTGTTCAAGGTAACCAACCCGCCATCCATATTTAAGTCATGCAAAACTTTTTTCTTTTTAACAGAAAACCCCGTGACTTTCCGGTTAATCAATCCATATATAATTTATGTAAAACAAAATTATCCATAATCATAACTCCGATTTTAACATGTTATATACCATTTTTTAATTAAAAAAGTGTAGAATTTAAATATGATGTTATTTTTGTCTGTTAAATATTTCTAAAATAATATTATTTTTGTTGCAAACCTCATATGTAGTGCACGGTCTGTTTTCTTTCTTTCTGGTGGCTATACGAATTGCAAATAAACACCCACTAAAACAAAGATTGAGAGAAAAAAAGCATCGATAACCAAGGATGCACACTTCTGAAAAACCTTACGGGAAAACAACACATTTCTCATCTTATTCCGTACGCGTATGCACGTGTGAGATACGCCTTAGGACTGACCATATTCAAACACATTTTCGTTGGATGAGCACCGAGGCCACCGTCTGTAAGACAATTGTGATGCCATGTGAAAATAAAGAACATGAATCTATTAAAATCTTGAATCATGATTATTGCATTAAAAGCATGTGTTATTTTATCTTCAGTCGTAAAGCCCTTTTTCTGGTGAGAAAATTCCTTATTTGACACTACCTTAAAATGTGGTTCCCTATTTGGCCGTGGAGAATTTTTTCTTCCCTGTTTGAAATTATCTTTAAATTTCTTTCCTGTATGACACTCTAGTGCATTTTGTTAACTAACAGTGTTAAAGACAGACTTGAAAAGACATTTTTACCCTTGGTGCATTAGGCGGCCAAAAATTTGTACATGACAATATCTGCAATAATGTTACATATTTGGTTATGTTAAATTGTCAGTTGATACCCCATAATTTGATTAGTAAACTGATTTCAATCCAAAAATTCTCCTTTTATTTTAGTTTATAAAAAAAAAATTGGACAGAACCTTCCCTGTAATTTGATCACATATCTCACACAATTCATATATATATTCACAACATGTACAACTACCAGAAATATCCATATATTCACACATACATCACATTTAGGTTCACATTCATCACATATAGTATACTAGCATCGCATATTGTTTCACACATGAGGTCAAGTCCATAAGTATATCACATGAGCAGCACAAAAGAACCTCCAAAAGTAACCCTGACATTAGAATAAAGCATATGAGAATCACAAGCTAATCCTTCTTTTGCTTCTTCTGCTCATTGAAGGGCTTGCAGGGTTAAACTTTTTGCTTCTTGTGTTCATTGTTGGTCTATCTTGTGGCACCATAGGGATCTTCTCAGTGCACTCTTTCTGTTTACTCCTGCTCCTAACCACGATAGTAGTTTTTAGCAATTGAAAACAAAAATATTCATAACATGTGAACTAAAAAGAGAAACAATACCTCTTGGATCGAACCAATTCAGATTTGTCCCCTTTTCCCTTTTTGTTTGTATTCAAAGCTTTTTATATGGTGAGAAGGAAGCAATCAGAATACATAACAAGTTTTAGTTTAAACAAATCTAAAAATCTGAACTAGTTGTAATCACCTTTTTGATGTTCCAGCCCTAGAGTTAGCATGTTTTCCCTTTTTCTTGGTTGCAGTTTCCAAGCTTTTGCTATGATGAGCAAAAAGGTACTTAGAATCCAAACCTTGTTTTCATGTATTTATAAGCACGAGTGTAAAATTACGACCTTTGCTCCTAGAGTTGCATCTTCAGTGAGCCAGTCTTTCACCTTCTCACATATCCAATGCTTATTTGCATTCTTCACCTTCTTTTTCCTTCTTGCACTAGAGCAATCATGACCACACGATTTTTTTCACCCACAAAAGAAGAATGTAAATAGTTAACTACAAACTCTCAAACAATTATGCAAAAACTGTTCGAAGAAGAGCAAAGTTAGACAATTACCACTACGGTACACAAATCATCTGTTGTAGAAGCGTGTATCCTCTATGGACAATTATCTTCATCTCTTCTTTTACAATAGCCCCTAAACCTACATGGTGCACTCTTCTCCATGTTATACTCAAATTCACGTTTGATTGCATGCTGAGAAAGGGCCAACGTAAACTCATTCATATTGGGATATATGGAACCTTCGGTCATAGGAGGGTCATCCTTATCGTACTTTATATTTGGGGAATGATTTACCTCATGCAACTCCTTGTCCTCCTCTACTTCGGTCTCGTCCTCACTCTCATCCTCGCTCTCATCATTAGCAACACACTATTGTTCCTTTTCTTTATCATGAAAAGTAACCACATTTAGAGCTTTAGGTTCTTCCTTCAAATACATCTCTTCATCAATACCAACATGTTCATTCTCCGGTATTGGGTTGTGAAGATAACTATCCCCATCTTGTTTTGTGTTGTTGTTAGGTTGGATATGCACATCGCTATAATACTTAGTGATAGGCTCATATGGTTTAGAGGGATCCCAATATACAATGAACATCTGTACCATCTTTGTCTTAGCGTGTTTCTCAAACACATACATCAACTCTTGGTCTGATTTTATTTCTGAAAGTGTTTTTAGAACTTCACCATAGTAGTGAACATGTGCAACTTCCAAATAACGTGGCTGGTATTGCACTATTTGTTGATTCAACTAAATCTTTATAATTTGTCAAGTCGGAATCAATAGTCTTCTCAAAATATAAACACATGATCTCTTTTCTAGATTTTTTGGGTTGCCAAGCAATCTAATTTTTAGCACATAACTAGAATTTGAATCCATCCTGTATATAGAGGAGAAACTTATACATGAGCATTGCTACTAGATCTAATTTTTAGAAGAGAAACAAATTACGAGAAACACCTGGCACCATCGCCGTGGCCTGCCCCTGTAGCTGAGCTCACGGGCGAGCACTCCACAACCGCGCCATGGCCTGCGCCCGAACACTTTTCTAGACTCTTCTCACCTCCAGATCAAACATCTGGGCCGTTCAACTGAAACATACCCACAGATCGGACGACCGAAAAAGGAGCCCACCTATTCCGGGGCCGCTATAAATCCGAGGAGGCCGTCACCGCCCCACCCCGTCTCGCCGTCCGCCGCTACTCCCCTGCTCGCCTCCCCCAGAGCTCGTTAGGGTTTTCTCTTTTTTCGGGGGAGAAATCTCAAGAGGCGGCACCATGCTCGTGTACCAGGACAAGCTTTCCGGTTCGCCCCCCCCCCCCCCCTCCCCCGGCCGCCCCTCTGTATTTTCTGCGGGAATCGGGCTTCGACTAGCTAGATCTTTTAAGCTTGTTTCGAGGGAATTGTCCTTGGACTAGCCAGATCTGATCGCTTTCGTGAATCGGTTGGTCGTTCTGTGTTAGTTGTCTGTTGCTGATGGGGATTTGCTAACTGGTAACCCGGATTCGCTCGCTAATCGGTAGATCTCTGTGTGTTCTTGCGTTCGTACGATGTATATTTTACTGAATATTCTGTGTTTGATGTGTCGCAGGCGATGAGCTCCTGTCGGATTCGTTCCCGTACAGGGAGCTGGAGAACGGCGTCCTCTGGGAAGTCGATGGCCATGTAAGCGTTATACTCTTCAGATGTTCTGTGTGCTGAGCTTGGTTAGATTATCACGGTAGATCATGTGCTAGTTAGTTAATTCGACCTTGTCAATTTTGTCTCTCAAAACACAGATCTGGATCAGCACCGCTCATCTATCCATGGGATACTGTTTTATCATATTAGTCATCCAGTTTCCAGCCTTGTATCTGCTTATGTCCCATCATAATCCTTGTCATATTGTGCAGCATCGACACTTGTAATGTTGTAAAATTAAGCATGTTTATATTCCCTGTTAGACTTGTAATGTTGTAAAATTAAGCATGTTTATATTCCCTGTTAGGGCTATAGGTTTGGATTGTTTGGTATGTTTTTCTACTGAAGCAAGAAAGATGTTAACAATATCATCAACTTAGATGAAAGTCTCCTAGAATATCTGTCAATACTACTACTGTTTGTTCTAGTAGATCTGCTTGTGTAAACAGTTTCAACTTCTAAAAGTTATTCCCCACACACATGATTATCAACTGTTCATATCTAAAGCATTCGTTGCACAATGCTTGTAGTGGGTTGTTTATTTGATTTGTATATGGTTTTGAATGCTTGTAGTGGGTTGTTCAAGGAGCAGTTGATGTGGACATTGGTGCCAACCCCTCTGCTGAGGGTGGTGGTGAGGATGAGGGTGTCGATGACCAGGCTGTGAAGGTGGTTGACATTGTTGACACCTTCCGTCTTCAGGTTGCTTTCTCTTTTTGATGCTCTGACCTATCTACAGGATACGTACTTGATGATTGTGCTAAGCTCTCATTACCTTCTGCAGGAGCAACCTGCTTTTGACAAGAAGCAGTTTATTGCTTACATCAAGCGCTACATCAAGGGCCTCTCTGCCAAACTTGAAGGGGAGGAGCTAGATACTTTCAAGAAGAATGTTGAGTCTGCCACAAAGTATCTTCTTAGCAAACTCAAGGACCTTCAGTTGTAAGTTCTCTGTTTGCCTTGCCTCAAAAGTGCACTTGTGGTGCTATATATACGGTGGCGCTAAGGCCTGCGTGGAGAAGGCCTGCTCTCCACCACAAAATTTGTTGAGGGTAACGGTGTTTGCAAGAAAAAGTAACACTTAATTTTTTTTTACCATGCGTGGTCCGCTCTATCCTGATTCAGAGGTCACTTTGCATTGGCAGTAATAGGGGTAGTATAGATGGTAATAGACAAATATACTTTACCAGGCAATGCTTTATCAATGATTTGATCCCTAAACATAGTAAAAACTTGCTAACATGTAGTAATGAATTACTAGCAGTAGTAAAAAATATGGATTGGAAGGTAATGGAATGAAAAATACAAATGAGAAAGATTAGAGATGCTTTTATCCTGTACATGATAAACATAGTAAATCTGGTCTCACATGTAGTAATGCATTACTACTGCTATATAATAGTGACGGTAACATCCTTACTACCTGCTAACATGTAGTAATGAATTACTAGCAGTAGTAAAAATATGGATTGGAAGGTAATGGAATAAAAAATAAAATGAGAAAGATTAGAGATGCTTTTATCCTGTGCATGATAAACATAGTAAATCTGGTCTCACATGTAGTAATGCATTACTACTGCTATATAATAGTGACGGTAACATCATTACTACCTGCAGAACCAGTTTAATTAGTGGTTGGTGATTACTGTTGGATTTTTCGCGTAGGAACGCAAACCTAAGAAAGCATGTCGAGTCTGGTGGTAAGCGTTTTATGCTAGATTTTACTAGCGAGCGAGTGGTTTGTCTAATTAGCGTGTACTGCTGGTTGGGTCAATCTAAAATATAATCTGCGCAGGCTTAGTTTAGCAGGTCTCTCTCTCTCTACATATATGTATGTATGTATGTATGTACGTATCATATAATATCTTGATCATTGATCTTGCCAGACACGTTGGTATTTTAATCTTACTATGGTATTCCAGATGCTGGTAATTTGTTCTGTAGAACTTAAATCATTGACTGAATTTTTTGGGGGGATGGTAAATAATCTAGTATCCATTCTGATTTTTTTTGGATGGTAGTAATAATCTTGTATCCATTCAACCTGTGTAAGTTCTAAAACTGCTTGTATTGACCTGTTTCAGCTTTGTGGGCGAGAGCATGCATGATGATGGCAGCGTGGTGTTCGCCTACTACAAGGAGGGAGCTACTGATCCGACTTTCCTCTACTTCGCACATGGCCTGAAAGAGGTCAAGTGCTGATCGCACTGTATGCTAAAATCTATGTGGTTGTCAGTATTTTTGCTCTGCTCTATGGTTGTCAGTCGACTCTCCATTGTTGGTGTCAGTAACTATCAGAAGTTGAGTGTCTTGAAAACTTTCTGATAATTGTGGGATTTGCTTTGTGATGGTAATGTGAAATTGGTGTGCTTGTGTTTTGGTCAATCCCTCAGCTTTTTTACCTACTAGTTGAAAACAGATTCTGCCCTGTGAAATCTTTGTAATCTTTGTTCTTGTGTCTTTTGTAGTCTGATTTGTCGTTCTAATCAATACTTACATAGTGACTGTCATCACATTTTCCTAAATAGTAGGCATTTATTTTCCTAAATACTCCTTCCGTCCCAAAATGAGTTTCTCAATCTTAATACAATTTTATACTCCCAAAATGAGTTTCTCAATCTTAATACAATTTTATACTCAAGCCAGTACAAATTTGAGACACTTATTTTGTGACTTGGGACGGAAGGAGTACTAGTTTTATCACAACACAGCACAAAATCTCATTACAAGTTCACAAGGGATACTTAACACAAATGAAGTACACAAGGCCACACTGGATCAACTTCTACCGGAAGCAATAAAATCCCTTCATCAAAGTTAGATTGGTAGATGCATTTTTTTGACAAATGAAAAGCGCAATTCTTGCAGTCACACAAATACATGGCTTGATCAATTCCTCGCATATTACAATCGCCTCAGCAGTCGGTAGATCTACTATCCAGCCTCTAACCGTGGGTAGTGTTGTGGAATCCTTGCAACAAAGATTATGTTCAGCAAACCTTTGCAACATGGGTTATTTTTTCTTCGCTATTTTTACAACATGGTGTACATCTATTTTTACCACATGGGTATGTTCAACAAACCTTCGCAACATGGCGTACATTTATTTTCACTGTTGCAGAAAATATTTGTGATGTTCTTTTTTGTTAGATAAAAAATGATGGAGAGAATCAACTCTATTCTTTATTGATGAGATGAATTACTCCTTTCGTTTGGAAATACTTGTTACTTGTTCTATAAATAAATAAAATGAATGTATCTATAACTAAAATAAATTTAAATATGTTCATTTTTAAAACAAGTATTTTCGAACGGACGGAGTATTTATATATGTCAACGGAACGCCTTCACAAAATGTTGGAGTGAAACAACGCCAACGGTTCATTCAATGGCGGTTTAGGCAAAGCAGGGATTACCCTTTAATTATGCTAATTAATAATTACCTCATACGTTTCATAATGTAATATCCTATATTATGAAACGGAGGGAGTAATTAATTCTTAACATCCTTAATCAATGCTTGTCTTCGTGAATGTTCATAGTCTTGATAGATGCTTCTCTTGGTATGTTTATTCCTGAGAATGTTCATCATTATCAAATTGAGAAAGTCTCCTCAAAAATCGTCTTCGATAAAGACTTCTCTTAATATGTTTTGTCCTTGAGAATGTTCATCATCATTAAATTGAGAAAGCCTCCTCAAAAAACCTTGTGAAAAAATATGAAAAGATAGATGTTTAATATGTTGTTAAAACTCTTTCAAACCCAGTGAAAAAATAAGAAGAAATGCTGCAACATATAATAGTTATTGTCTCCCTTAACTGAATATGTGAGAACCATAGAGTTTAGAGGACAATAAATATGTAATAGTTATTGTCTTCCTTAACTTAATATGTGAGAACCATAGAGTTTAGAGGACAATAAATATGTCGTATATATTTTTCTAAAAACCATGGTGGGGAAAACAAACAGTATGACATATAATCCTGTGTTGATATTATCTCATTAAAACCTTTATGAGAACGTATATAGTAAACTCATGAAGGGAAAATGAATCTAATATGATGCATTGAACATGAACAATTCAGAAAGATACTCGCCCTGATTCTTGCAAAATTAGAAGTCGTCACATACCAATTCCATAAACATATTGTCGAAACTTTGTGAGCAGATCAGTCACATGATTTGACTTGCAAGATATGCAATATAACGATGTTGCTTATTGCATAACTGTTTGGATCCGTGCAACACGAGCAACATTATCTTTGAGATAATAGTTGGTGAATGTAGCCACTAAGGTATGTCGCAAAGACTGTTATGGAATGACTATATCTAGTAGGAACACTAAGTTTGTCTATGATATGACATAGCGGGGATCTAATCAATGTATCCAATGGTATTGTTGTTCAAATTTCTTTGAAAATGAAAAACCAGGACTTTGATGCCTTTAGAGATATCGATAGATATTCTTGAGTCCCAACCAATTGTGTTTGGTGGATTCAATGGCATTATGAAATGTTGAGTCCCAATATCTCATTTCCATCATCTCGTGGTCTAAATAGATCATTCTCTACGTCTAGAGAATGAACTACCACGAGAGTTATGGAAGGATAAGATTTTCCCACAATGAATCTCTCCAACATATTTTTGATATAGACAACATAGTATACCATAATGTATGAATGAAGGTGCTCAAGTTGTAGTAACGAGCGGTATTTTGGTTTATCCAAATCCTTCATTTTAAACCCCGTCATTTAGATGATTACATGTGTTATCATTGCAGACATACAAACATGGATAATCATCATTGTAGGAGTAATCCTTGTGTATAAGGAACTCGCTACGTCGGTTGTATTGGAAATATGCCCTAGAGGCAATAAATAAAGTGTTTATTACTGTATTTCCTTGTTCATGATAATCGTTTATTATCCATGCTATAATTGTATTAATTGAAAACCCATTACATGTGTGGGTAAATAAACAACACTCTGTCCCTAGTATGCCTCTAGTGAACTAGCTCGTTGATCAAAGATGGTCAAGGTTTCCTAGCCATTGACATATGATGTCATTTGATAACGAGATCACATCATTAGGAGAATGATGTGATGGACAAGACCCAAACTACAAACATAGCATATGATCGTGTCAGTTTATTGCTATTGTTTTCTGCTTGTCAAGTATATGTTCCTATGACCATGAGATCATGCAACTCACGGACATCGGAGGAGTGCCTTGTGTGTATCAAACGTCACAATGTAACTGGGTGACTATAAATGTGCTCTACAGGTATCTCCGAAGGTGTTTGTTGAGTTGTCATGGATCAAGACTGGGATTTGTTACTCCGTGTGACGGAGAGGTATCTTAGGGCCCACTCGGTAATACAACATCACAATAAGCCTTGCAAGAAATGTAACTAAGTGTTAGTTGCGGGATCTTGTATTACGGAACGAGTAAAGAGACTTGCCGGTAACGAGGTTGAACTAGGTATGGAGATACCAACGATCGAATCTCGGGCAAGTAACATACCGAAGAACAAAGGGAACATCATACGGGATTAACTGAATGCTTGACATAGAGGTTCGACCGATAAAGATCTTCGTAGAATATGTAGGAACCAATATGGGCATCCAGGTCCCGCTATTGGTTATTGACCGTAGAGGTGTCTCGGTCATGTCTAAATAGTTCTCGAACCCGTAGGGTCTGCAAACTTAAGGTTTGGTGACGTTTCAATAGTATAGAGTTATGTATGGTGGTGACCGAAGGTTGTTCGGAGTCCCGAATGAGATCCCAGATGTCACGAGAAGCTCCAAAATGGTCCGGAGGTAAAGATTCATATATAGGAAGTCCTGTTTTGGTCACCGGAAAAGTTTCGGGCTCATCGGTAGTGTACCGGGAGTGCCGATAGTGCACCGGGAGACCTCCGGGAGGGGTATTTCGACCCAAGAGGCTTCATGGCCTGTGGGAGAGTGAATATCATCCCTTAGTGGGCTGGTGGAAACTCCCACACAAGGCCCATGTGGCCGGAGAAGAAAACCCAATAGGAAAAGGTGGAAAAAGGAAAAAAAGGACAAATCCTAGTCCTACTAGGATTGGAGGAGAGTCCTCCAATCCTAGTTGGTTCGGCCGACTCCTATAGGAGCCTTGGACCTTGCGCCAGCCTCTCCTCCTCTCCTCCTATATATACTGGTGGATTTTAGGGTTTTGCACTAGTTTTACAGCCACGTGATACCCGTTCCTCCAGTGCATAGTTTCTTCTCTAGATCGGATTTCTGTAGTGCTTAGGCGAAGCCCTGCCGGAATTGCTCCACCACCGTCGCCGGAGCACCGTCACGCTGCTGGTGAACTCTTCCTCCTCTCCACTTCCTCTTGCTGGATCAAGACGGTGGAGATCGTCATCGAGCTGCACGTGTGCTGACCGCGGAGGTGTCGTCCGTTCGGTGCTAGATCGGAAGGATCGTGATCAAGTTCGTGGGACGGATCGTGATCAAGTTCGTGGGACGGATCGTGATTGGTTCGCGGGATGGATCGTGATTGGATCGCGGGACGGATCGTGATTGGATCGCGGGACGGATCGTGATTTGGTCGCGGGGCGGATCGTGATTGGATCGCGGGACGCATGGCGATTTGGATCGCGAAGATGTTCGACTACACCAACCGCGTTTCTTAACGCTTCCCGCTTAGCGATCTACAAGGGTACGTAGATCCACTCTCTCTCTCGTAGATGCTCATCACCATGGATAGATCTGCATGTGCGTAGGAATTTTTTTGTTTCCCATGTAATGTTCCCAAACAGTGGTATCAGAGCTAGGTCTATGTGTAGATGAGATCTCGAGTAGAACACAAAAGGTTTGTGGGCGTTGATGCTTAGATTGCTTCCTCCCTTGGTCGGATTTTGGTTCAGCGGTATTGTGAGATGAAGCAGCCCGGACCAACATTACTCGTACGCTTACGAGAGACCGGTTCCCTCGACCGCAACTTGTTGCATAGATGGATTGCGGGTGCCAGTTTCTCTCACTTTAATTGGATCGGATTCGACAAAGGCGGTCTTTGAGAAGGTTGAAAAGCAACTAGTGTATCACCGTTGTGGTTTTTGCGTAGATGAGAATTGTTCTTGCTAGATACTCGTAGCAGCCACGTAAAACATGCAACAACAATTAGAGGACATCTAACTTGTTTTTGCAGGGTATGTTGTGATGTGATATGGACAATTACATGATGTGATATATGTGATGTATGAGATGATCATGTGATGTATAGATTATCACGACTTGCATGTCGATGAGTATGGCAACCAATAGGAGCCATAGGGTTGTCTTTAATTATTGTAT
Organism: Hordeum marinum; assembly: GCA_022496015.1. Lineage (NCBI taxonomy): Eukaryota > Viridiplantae > Streptophyta > Magnoliopsida > Poales > Poaceae > Hordeum > Hordeum marinum. The sequence goes on from CM039675.1 coordinate 120,568,377, forward strand.
GACCTGCGTGTCAATCATTAAGCGCTATGTAATGCTTTACTTTATCGCTAAACGGTAGCAATAGTAGTAGAAGCATGTTGGGCGTGACAACCCCGATGGCGACACGTTGATGGAGATCATGGTGTCTTGCCGGTGACAATGGAAATCATGCCGGTGCTTTCAAGATGGAGATCAAAAGCACAAGTTCATGGCCATATCATGTCACTTATGATTTGCATGTGATGTTAATCCTTTTATGCACCTTGTTTTGCTTAGGACGATGGTAGCATTATAAGGTGATCTCTCACTTAATTTCAAGATAAATTGTGTTCTCCCCGAGTGTGCACCGTTGCGAAAGTTCGTCGTGTTGAGACACCATGTGATGATCGGGTGTGATAGACTCTACGTTCACATACAACGGGTGCAAGCCAGTGTTGCACGTGCAGAACACTCGGGTTAAACTTGGCGAGCCTAGCATGTACAGATATGGCCTCGGAACACAAGAGACCGAAAGGTCGAATATGAGTTATATAGTAGATATGATCAACATAATGATGTTCACCATTGAAGCCACCTCAACTCACGTGATGATCGGACTTGAGTTGGTGGATTTGGATCATGTGACACTCAGATGACCTGAGGGATGTCAATTTGAGTGGGAGCTTTAGTAATTTGATTAACTAAACTCATTATCTTGAACAATAGTCTAAGTAAACTTTGCATATTTATGTTGTAGATCAATGGCTCGCGCAGTAGCACCCCTGAATTTTAATGCGTTCCTAGAGAAAGCTAAGTTGAAAGATGATGGAAGTAACTTTGTTGACTGGGCCCGTAATCTGAGGATTATCCTCATGGCTTCCCAGAAATCATATGTCCTTGATGCAGCGCTTGGTGACCAACCAGAAGACATGACCTCCGTGTTGGAAATATGCCCTAGAGGCAATAATAAAATGGTTATTATTGTATTTCCTTGTTCATGATAATTGTCTATTGTTCATGCTATAATTGTGTTAACCGGAAACCATAATACATGTGTGAATACATAGACCACAACATGTCCCTAGTGAGCCTCTAGTTGACTAGCTCGTTGATCAATAGATGGTCACGGTTTCATGGCCATGGACATTGGATGTCATTGATAACGGGATCACATCATTAGGAGAATGATGTGATGGACAAGACCCAATTCTAAGCATAGCACAAGATCGTGTAGTTCGTTTGCTAAAGCTTTTCAATGTCAAGTATCGTTTCCTTAGACCATGAGATTGTGCAACTCCCGGATACCGTAGGAATGCTTTGGGTGTGCCAAACGTCACAACGTAACTGGGTGGCTATAAAGGTGCACTACGGGTATCTCCGAAAGTATCTGTTGGGTTGGCATGAATCGAGACTGGGATTTGTCACTCCGTGTGACGGAGAGGTATCTCTGGGCCCACTCGGTAAGACATCATCATTATGAGCTCAATGTGACTAAGGAGTTAGTCACGGGATGATGTATTACGGAACGAGTAAAGAGACTTGCCGGTAACGAGATTGAACAAGGTATGGGGATACCGACGATCGAATCTCGGGCAAGTATCATACCGATAGACAAAGGGAATTGTATACGGGATTGATTGAATCCTTGACATCGTGGTTCATCCGATGAGATCATCGTGGAGTACGTGGGAGCCAACATGGGTATCCAGATCCCGCTGTTGGTTATTGACCGGAGAGGTGTCTCGGTCATGTCTACGTGTCTCCCGAACCCGTAGGGTCTACACACTTAAGGTTCGATGACGCTAGGGTTATAGGGAAAAGGTATACGTGATTACCGAAGGTTGTTCGGAGTCCCGGATGAGATCCCGGACGTCACGAGGAGCTCCGGAATGGTCCGGAGGTAAAGATTGATATATAGGAAGTCCAGTTTTGGTCACCGGAAAGTTTTCGGGCTCATCGGTAGTGTACCGGGAGTGCCGGGAGGGTGCCGGAGGACCCCCGGGAGGGGTGTGACGACCAAAGGACCACATGGGCTGTTAGATAAAGTGTGCCAGCCCTTATTGGGCTGGGCAAGACTTTTGCTAAAGGCCCATGCGGCTGGAGATAAGGAGATAAGGCAAAAAGGATTTAAAAGGAGGAGATCCACCTCCCTTGTGGGAGGTGGACTCTCCCTTTAATTCGGCCGGCCATCTCCTCTTTGGAGTAGAGGCCAAGCCAGCCCTCCACGTCCCTCCTCCTATATATACTTGAGGTTTTGGATGTTTTGAGACAAGATTTGATCTCTCTCTCTCTCACGGCGAAGCCCTACCTCTCTTCTTCCTCCTCCGCAGCGCTTAGGCGAAGCCCTGTCGGAATACCTTGCTACTCCACCACCACCACGCCGTCGTGCTGCTGTTGGAGCCCTTCCCCAACCTCTCCTTCCTCCTTGCTGGATCAAGGTGTTGGAGACGTCACCGGGCTGCACGTGTGTTGAACGCGGAGGTGCCGTCCGTTCGGCACTTGATCGGATCTACCGCGATCTGAATCGCTGCGAGTACGACTCCATCAACCGCGTTCTTGTAACGCTTCCGCTTAGCGATCTTCAAAGGTATGAAGATGCAATCTCTCCCCTCTCGTTGCTGGTTTCTCCATAGATAGATCTTGGTGAACGTAGGAAAATTTTGATTTACTACTACGTCTCCCAACAGTGGTATCAGAGCTAGGTCTATGCATAGAATCTATGCACGAGTAGAACACAAAGCAGTTGTGGGCGTCGAGTTTGTTAATTTGCTTGCCGCTACTAGTCTTATCTTGATTCGGCGGTATTGTGGGATGAAGCGGCCCGGACCAACTTTACACGTACGCTTACGTGAGACCGGTTCCACCGCCTGACATGCACTAGATGCATAAGGTGGCTAGCGGGTGTCTGTCTCTCCTACCTTAGTCGGATCGGATTCGATGAAAAGGGTCCTTATGAAGGGTAAATAGCAATTGGCAAATCACGTTGTGGTGTTGACGTAGGTAAGAAACGTTCTTGCTAGTAACCTATAGCAGCCACGTAAAAACTTGCAACTACAAATTAGAGGACGTCTAACTTGTTTTTGCAGCATGTGCCTTGTGATGTGATATGGCCAAAGGATGTGATGTGATGCATTGTGATGTATGAATTGATCATGTTCTTGTAATAGGATTCACGACTTGCATGTCGATGATTATGACAACCGGCAGGAGCCATAGGAGTTGTCTTATTTATTGTATGACCTGCGTGTCAATCATAAACGCCATGTAATTACTTTACTTTATTGCTAAGCGTTAGCCATAGTAGTAGAAGTAATAGTTGGCGAGACAACTTCATGAAGACACAATGATGGAGATCATGATGATGGAGATCATGGTGTCGTGCCGGTGACAGTGATGATCATGGTGCCCCGAAGATGGAGATCATAGGAGCAAAATGATATTGGCCATATCATGTCACTATATTGATTGCATGTGATGTTTATCATGTTTACATCTTATTTGCATAGAACGACGGTAGTAAATAAGATGATCTCTCAATAAAATTTCAAGAAAGGTGTTCACCCTAACTGTGCACCGTTGCTAAGGATCGTCGTTCCGAAGCACCACGTGATGATCGGGTGTGATAGGTTCTAACGTTCGCATACAACGGGTGTAAGCCAGATTTACACATGCGAAACACTTAGGTTGACTTGACGAGCCTAGCATGTACAGACATGGCCTCGGAACACGGAAGACCGAAAGGTCGAACATGAGTCGTATAGAAGATACGATCAACATAGAGATGTTCACCATGGATGACTAGTCCGTCTCACGTGATGATCGGACACGGGCTAGTTGACATGGATCATGTATCACTTGGAAGACTAGAGAGATGTCTATCTAAGTGGGAGTTCATTAATAATTTGATTAAATGAACTTAATTATCATGAACTTAGTCTAAAAATGTCCTTGCAAATTATGTCGTAGATAGCTCGCGCTGTAGCTCCCCAGTTTTATTGATACAATCCTAGATAAAAGTAAGTTGAAAGTTGATGGTAGCAATAATGCGGACTGGGTCCGTGATCTGAGGATTGTCCTCATTGCTGCACAGAAAGCTTATGTTTTTGATGTACCGCTAACTGCATCACTCCCTCAAGCGTTGTCTGTAGATGTTGTGAACATATGACAGGCACTTTTTGATGACTACGTGATAGTTCAGTGCGTCATGCATTACGGCTTAGAATTGAGGCTCCAAAACGTTTTGAACGTCACGGAACATATGAGATGTTCTAGGAGCTGAGATTGTGATCTCAGGCTCATGCCTATGTTGAGAGGTATGAGACCTTCAACAAGATTCTTTGTCTGCAAGATAAAGGAGAATAGCTTAATCGGTGAGCGTGTGCTCAGATTGTCTGGGTTCTACAATCACTTGAATCAAGTGGGAGTTTATCTTCCAGATGAGATAGTGATTAATGCAGTTCTCCAAGTCACTGCCACCAAGCTACTAGAGCTTCGTGATGAACTATAACATGCCAGGGATGGATAAGATGATCCCTGAGTTGTTCGTGATGTTTGACACCACGAAGGTAGAAATCAAGAAGGAGCATCAAGTGTTGATGGTTAAGTGAAACCACTAGTTTCAAAAGGGGCAAGGGCAAGAACGGAAAACTTCAGGAATGGCAAGCCAGTTGTTGCTCTAGTGAAGAAACCCAAGGTTGAGCCCGAACCCGAGACTAAGTGCTTCTGTTATGAGGAGAATGTTCGCTGAAGCGGAAAACCCCTAGATGCTTGGTAGATAAGAAGGCTGGTAATGTCAATGGAAGTATATTTGATATACGTGTTAGTGATGTGTACCTTGCTGGTACTCCTGGTAGCACCTGGGTATTGGATACCGGTTCGGTTGCTAAGTGTTAGCAACTCAAAATAAAAGCTACGGAGTAAATGGAGACTAGCTAGGTGAAAGGTGACGATGTGTGTTGGAAGTATTTCCAAGATTGATGTGATCACCATCGTACGCTCTCTCTACCTTCAGGATTTGTGATAAACCTAAATAAATGTTATTTGGTGTTTGCGTTGAGCATGAACGTGATTAGATCATGATTAGTGCGATACGGTTATTCATATAAGTTAGAGAATAATGGTTATTCTGTTTACATGGATAATGCCTTCAATGGTCATGCACCCACTCGAAATGGTTTATCGAATCATGATCGTAGTAGTACACATATTCATAACATTGGTACCAAAAGATATAAAGTTAATAATGATAGTACCACATACTTGTGGCACTGCCGCTAAATGTCATATTGGTATAAATCGCATGAAGAAACTCCATGATGATGGATTTTTGACTCACTCGATTTCGAATCGGTTGAGACATGCGAGCCATGCCTCTTGGGCAAGATGACTGAGACCCCGTCATCCAATATGATGGAGCGGGCAAGTGGCTTATTGGAAATAATACATGTTGATGTATGTGGTCCAATGAGTGTTGAAACACACAGTGGATATCGTTGTTTTTCTTTACCTTCACTGATGATTTGAGTAAATATGGGGATATTTACTTAATGAAACACGAATCTGAAATGTTTGAAAGGTTCAAGGAGTTTCAGAGTGAAGTTAAAGATCATCGTGACAAGAAGATAAATGTCTATGATATGATCATGGAGGTGAATATCTAAGTTACGAGTTTGGTATGCAATTTTAGACAATGTGGAAATTGTTTCACAGCTCACGCCTCCTGGAACACCATAGTGTGATGGTGTGTTCGAACGTCGTAGTCGTGCTCTATTGGATATAATGAGTACTATGATGTCTCTTATCGTTTTACCACTATCGTTATGGGGTTATGCATTAAAGACAAATCCATTCACTTTAACAGGGCACCATCTAAGTCTGTTGAGATGACACCATGAGAATTATGGTTTGACAGAAGCCTAAGCTGTCATTTCTTAATGTTTGGGGCTGCGACGCTTATGTGAAAATGGGTTTTTCACCTAGCGAGCTCGAACTCAAAGCAGACAAATGCATCTTCATAGAATACCCTAATGAGACATTGGGTATACCTTCTATCTCAGATCCAAGCGCAAAAGGTGTTTGTTGCTAAGAACGGGTCCTGTCTTGAGAAAGAGTTTCTCTCGAAAGAATTGAGTGGGAGGAAGATAGAACTTGATAAGGTTGTTGAACCTTTGTTTCATCCAGAGAATAGCGCAACACAGAAAGATGTTTCTGTAGAGCCTACTCAGTTGAAAAGGAAGTTAATGATGATGATCATGAAGCTTCGGATCAAGTCACTATCGAACCTCGTAGGTCGACAAGGACGCGTACTGCTCCTGAGTAGTACGACAACCCTGTCTTGGAAATCATGTTGTTGGACAACGATGAACCTATGAACTATGGAGAAGCGATGGTGGGCCCGGATTCCAACAAATGGCTAGGAGCCATGAAATCCGAGAAAGGATCCATGTATGAAAACCAAGTATGGACTTTGGTAGACTTGCCTGTTGAATGGCGGGTCATTGAGTACAAATGGACCTTTGAAATAAACATAGACGCTAATAGTGAAATGTCACCGTTTATAAAGCTCGACTTGTCGCAAAGAAGTTTCCGCCAAGTTCAAGGAGTTGACTGCGATGAGATTGTCTCATCTGTAGCGATGCTAAAAGTCTATTAAAATTTTGTTAGCAGTTGCTGCATTTTTCGATTATGAAATCTGGCAGATGGATGACAAAACAAGGTTTCCGTAATGGTTTCTGTGAGGAAGAGTTGTATGTGATACAACCAGAAGGTTTTGTCAATCCTAAGGATGCTAATAATATGCAAACTCCAGCGATCCTTCTATGGACTGGAGCAAGCATCTCGGAGTTGGAATATATGCTTTGATGAGGTGATCAAAGTGTTTAAGTTTATACAAAGTTTATGAGAAACTTGTATTTGCAAGAAAGTGAGTGGGAGCACTATGGAATTTCTTATAAGAATATGTAGTTGACATATTATTGATCGGAAATGATGTAGAATTTCTGGAAGAGCATGAAGGGTTGTTTGAAAAGTTTTGTTTTTCAAAGGAAGACCCAGATAAAGCTACTATTTTATTGAGCATCAAGATCTATAGGGATAGATCTATTCGCTTGATAAGTTTTTTCGACGAAGACATACCTTGACAAGTTTTTGAAGGAGTTCAAAATAGATGGGTCAAAGAAGGAGTTCTTGACTGTATTGTAAGGTGTGAAATTGAGTAAGACTCAATACCCGACCACGGCAGAAGATAAAGAAGAGATGCGTGTCATCTCCTATGCTTTAGCCATAGGCTCTATATAGTATGCCATGCTGTGTACCGCACCTGTGTGTGCCTTGCCATGAGTCTGTCAAGGGGTACAAGAGTAATCCAAGAGTGGATCACTAGACAGCGGTCAAAGTTAGCCTTAGTAACTTGAGAACTAAGGAAATATTTCTCGATTATGGAGGTGATAAAGAGTTCATCGTAAAGTGTTACGATGATGCAAGCTTTAAAACCAATCCGGATGACTCTTAGTAGAAATCCAGCTACGTATAGTGGAGCAGCCATTTGGAATAGCTCCAAGTGGAGCATGGGAGTAGTATCTACAAATATGACATGGAAAGTTTGTAAGGTACACACGGATCTGAATGTCGCAGACCCGTTGACTAAAACCTCTTTCACGAGCAGGACATGAACAAACCCCAGAACTTATTGGGTGTTAATCACATGATGATATGATCACATGGTGATGTAAGTGTTAATCACATGGTGATGTGAACTAGATTATTGACTCTAGTGCAAGTGGGAGACTGTTGGAAATATGCCCTAGAGGCAATAATAAAATGGTTATTATTGTATTTCCTTGTTCATGATAATTGTCTATTGTTCATGCTATAATTGTGTTAACCGGAAACCATAATACATGTGTGAATACATAGACCACAACATGTCCCTAGTGAGCCTCTAGTTGACTAGCTCGTTGATCAATAGATGGTCACGGTTTCATGGCCATGGACATTGGATGTCATTGATAACGGGATCACATCATTAGGAGAATGATGTGATGGACAAGACCCAATTCTAAGCATAGCACAAGATCGTGTAGTTCGTTTGCTAAAGCTTTTCAATGTCAAGTATCGTTTCCTTAGACCATGAGATTGTGCAACTCCCGGATACCGTAGGAATGCTTTGGGTGTGCCAAACGTCACAACGTAACTGGGTGGCTATAAAGGTGCACTACGGGTATCTCCGAAAGTATCTGTTGGGTTGGCATGAATCGAGACTGGGATTTGTCACTCCGTGTGACGGAGAGGTATCTCTGGGCCCACTCGGTAAGACATCATCATTATGAGCTCAATGTGACTAAGGAGTTAGTCACGGGATGATGTATTACGGAACGAGTAAAGAGACTTGCCGGTAACGAGATTGAACAAGGTATGGGGATACCGACGATCGAATCTCGGGCAAGTATCATACCGATAGACAAAGGGAATTGTATACGGGATTGATTGAATCCTTGACATCGTGGTTCATCCGATGAGATCATCGTGGAGTACGTGGGAGCCAACATGGGTATCCAGATCCCGCTGTTGGTTATTGACCGGAGAGGTGTCTCGGTCATGTCTACGTGTCTCCCGAACCCGTAGGGTCTACACACTTAAGGTTCGATGACGCTAGGGTTATAGGGAAAAGGTATACGTGATTACCGAAGGTTGTTCGGAGTCCCGGATGAGATCCCGGACGTCACGAGGAGCTCCGGAATGGTCCGGAGGTAAAGATTGATATATAGGAAGTCCAGTTTTGGTCACCGGAAAGTTTTCGGGCTCATCGGTAGTGTACCGGGAGTGCCGGGAGGGTGCCGGAGGACCCCCGGGAGGGGTGTGACGACCAAAGGACCACATGGGCTGTTAGATAAAGTGTGCCAGCCCTTATTGGGCTGGGCAAGACTTTTGCTAAAGGCCCATGCGGCTGGAGATAAGGAGATAAGGCAAAAAGGATTTAAAAGGAGGAGATCCACCTCCCTTGTGGGAGGTGGACTCTCCCTTTAATTCGGCCGGCCATCTCCTCTTTGGAGTAGAGGCCAAGCCAGCCCTCCACGTCCCTCCTCCTATATATACTTGAGGTTTTGGATGTTTTGAGACAAGATTTGATCTCTCTCTCTCTCACGGCGAAGCCCTACCTCTCTTCTTCCTCCTCCGCAGCGCTTAGGCGAAGCCCTGTCGGAATACCTTGCTACTCCACCACCACCACGCCGTCGTGCTGCTGTTGGAGCCCTTCCCCAACCTCTCCTTCCTCCTTGCTGGATCAAGGTGTTGGAGACGTCACCGGGCTGCACGTGTGTTGAACGCGGAGGTGCCGTCCGTTCGGCACTTGATCGGATCTACCGCGATCTGAATCGCTGCGAGTACGACTCCATCAACCGCGTTCTTGTAACGCTTCCGCTTAGCGATCTTCAAAGGTATGAAGATGCAATCTCTCCCCTCTCGTTGCTGGTTTCTCCATAGATAGATCTTGGTGAACGTAGGAAAATTTTGATTTACTACTACGTCTCCCAACACTCCGAAGAGGTTAAGAACGCTTGGGAGGCACGTACTGGAGATTACTCAATAGTTCAGTGTGCAATATTGTATGGCTTAGAACCAGGACTTCAAAGATGTTTTGAACGTCATGCAACATATGAGATGTTCCAGGAGTTGAAGTTTACCTTTCAGAAGAACGCCCGGATCGAGAGGTATGAAACCTCCGATAAGTTCTATGCTTGCAAGATGGAGGAGAACAGGTCTATCAGTGAACATATACTCAGAATGTCTGGGTATTCAACTCGTCTAGCGGAGTTGAGAATTGCCCTTCCGCCAGAGGCGATCACTGACAGAGTTCTTCAATCACTGCCACCTAGTTACAAGAGCTTTGTGATGAACTATAACATGCACGGGATGAACAAGTCAGTTGCCGAGTTGCTTGCGATGCTAAAAGTCGCTGAGTCTGAAATCCAGAAAGAACATCAAGTGTTGATGGTCAATAAAACCACTATTTTCAAGAAAAATGGCAAGGTCAAGGGCAAGGCCAAGAACGGTAAAACCAAGAAGGATGGCAAAGCAGTTGATACTCCTGTAAAGAATCCCAAGCATGGATCCAAGCCAAAAACTGAGTGCTTTCATTGCAAGGGAACTGGTCACTGGAAGTGGAACTACCCCAAGTACCTGGCTGACAAGAAGGCGGCCAACGACAAACAAGGTATATATGATATACATGTTATTGATGTGTACCTTACTAGCTCTCGTAGTAGTGACTGGGTATTTGATACCGGTTCGGTTGATCACATTTGCAACTCAAAGCAGGAACTATGGAAGAAACGAAGGCCGGAAAAGGACGAAGTGACGATGCATGTGGGAAAATGGTTCCAAGGTTGATGTGATCGCCGTCGGCACGCTCTCTCTTTGATTACCATCGGGATTAATGATGAACCTGAATAATTGTTATTTAGTGCCTAGTTAAGCATGAACATTATATCTGGATCTTGTTTATTGCGAGACGGTTACTCATTTAAATCAGAGAATAAAGGTTGTTCTATTTATATGAGTAATATCTTTTATGGTCATGCACCCAATGTGAGGGGTTTATTCATATTGAATCTTGATAGTGATGATACACATGTTCATAACATTGATGCCAAAAGATGTAGAGTTGATAATGATAGTACCATTTTCTTATGGCACTGCCGTTTAGGTCACATTGGTGTGAAACGCATGAGGAAGCTCCATGTTGATGGACTTTTGGAGTAACTTGATTTTGAATCACCTGACACATGTGAACCATGCCTCATGGGCAAGATGACTAAAACGTCGTTCTCTGGAACAATGGAACGGGCAAGTGACTTATTGGAAATCATACATACTGATGTGTGTGGTCCAATGAATGTTACAACGCGTGGTGGATATCGTTATTTTCTCACCTTCACTGATGACTTAAGTAGATATGGGTATATTTACTTAATGAAACACAAGTCTGAAACTTTTGAAAAGTTCAAGCAATTTTAGAGTGAAGTTGAGAATCATCGTAACAAGAAGATTAAATTCCTGCGATCTAATCAAGGAGGTGAATATCTGAGTTATGAGTTTGGCAGTCACTTAAGACAATGTGGAATTGTTTCACAGTTGACTCCGCCCGGAACACCACAACGTAATGGTGTGTCCGAACGTCGTAATCGAACCTTATTAGATATGGTGCGTTCTATGATGTCTCTTGCTGATTTGCCACTATCGTTTTGGGATTATGCATTAGAGACAGCTGCATTCACTTTAAATAGGGCACCATCAAAATCCGTTGAGACGACGCCATATGAACTATGGTTTGGCAAGAAGCCAAAGTTGCCATTTCTTAAAGTTTGGGGATGTGATGCTTATGTCAAAAAGCTTCAACCTGAAAAACTGGAACCCAAAGCGGAGAAATGCGTCTTCATAGGATACCCGAAAGAGACAGTCAGGTATACCTTCTATCTCAGATCCGAAGGCAAAGTGTTTGTCGCTAAGAACAGAACAATTCTTGAGAAAGAGTTTCTTTCAAAAGAATTGAGTGGGAGGAAAATAGAGCTTGATGAGGTTATTGAACCTTTACTTCAACCAGAAAGTAGCACAACACAGAAAGATGTTTCTGTGGAAACTACGACGGTAGAAGAGGAAGTTAATGATGATCATGAAGCTTCAGGTCAAGCTACTATTGAACCTCGTAGGTCGACAAGGCCGCGTATTACTCCTGAGTGGTACGGCAACCCTGTCTTGGAGGTCATGTTGTTGGACAACAATGAACCTACGAGCTATGAAGGAGCAGTGATGGGCCCGGATTCCGAGAAATGGTTAGAGGCCATGAAATCCGAGATGGGATCCATGTATGAAAACAAAGTATGGACTTTGGAAGTATTACCTGAAGGGCGAAAGGCCATTCAGAACAAATGGATCTTTAAGAAGAAGACAGACGCGGATGGTAATGTCACCGTCTATAAAGCACGACTTGTGGCAAAGAGTTTTTCACAAGTTCAAGAAGTTGACTACGATGATACTTTCTCACCCGTAGCAATGCTTAAGTCTGTCAGAATCATGTTGGCAATATCTGCTTATTTCGACTACGAAATTTGGCAGATGGATGTCAAAACAGCGTTCCTCAATGGTTTCCTTGAGGAAGAGTTGTATATGATGCAACCAGAAGGTTTTGTCGATCCAGAGAATGCTGACAAAGTTTGCAAACTCCAGCGATCCATTTATGGACTGGTGCAAGCATCTCGGAGTTGGAATAAGCGCTTCGATGAGGTGATCAAAGCGTTTGAGTTTATACAAGTTTACGGAGAAGCTTGTATTTACAAGAAAGTGAGTGGGAGCTCTATAGCGTTTCTAGTATTATATGTGGATGACATATTGCTGATTGGAAACAATATAGAAATGCTGGAAAGCGTGAAGGAATATTTGAACAAGAGTTTTTCAATGAAGGACCTAGGAGAAGCTGCTTTCATATTAGGCATTAAGATCTATAGAGATAGATCGAGATGCTTAATAGCACTTTCACAGAGCCCATACCTTGATAAAGTTTTGAAGAAGTTCAAAATGGATCAGTCCAGGAAGGGGTTCTTGCCTGTGTTACAAGGTGTGAAGTTGAGTAAGACTCAATGCCCAATAAATGCAGAAGATAGAGAAAAGATGAGTGTCATCCCCTATGCTTCAGCCATAGGCTCTATCATGTATGCAATGCTGTGCACAAGACCCGATGTCAGCCTTGCCATAAGTATGACCGGAAGGTTTCAAAGTGATCCTGGAATGGAGCACTAGGCAGCGGTCAAGAATATCCTTAAGTACCTGAAAAGGACTAAGGAAATGTTTCTTGTTTATGGAGGTTATGAAGAGCTCGTCATAAAGGGTTACGTCTATGCAAGCTTTAACACTGATCTGGACGACTCTAAGTCGCAAACCGGATATGTATTTATTCTCAACGGGGGAGCGGTAAGCTGGTGCAGTTCCAAGCAAAGTGTGGTAGCTGATTCTACGTGCGAAGCGGAGTACATCGCAACCTCGGAGGCGGCGAAGGAAGGTGTCTAGATGAAGAAGTTCATGACAGATCTTGGAGTAGTGCCCAGTGCACTGAATCCAATGAACCTGTTCTGTGACAACACTGGTGCCATTGCTCTAGCCAAGGAACCAAGGTTTCACAAGAGGACCAGACACATAAAGTAACGCTTCAACTCCATCCACGATTACATCGAGGAGAAGGACATAAATATTTGCAAAGTGCACACGGATCTGAATTTTGCAGACCCGTTGACTAAACCTCTTCCAAGGGCTAAACATGATCAACACCAGAACTGCATGGGTGTTCGATTCATTACAATGTAAATCACATAGTGATGTGAACTAGATTATTGACTCTAGTGCAAGTGGGAGACTGTTGGAAATATGCCCTAGAGGCAATAAATAAAGTGTTTATTATTGTATTTTATTGTTCATGATAATCGTTTATTATCCATGCTATAATTGTATTAATTGGAAACACATTACATGTGTGGGTAAATAAACAACACTCTGTCCCTAGTATGCCTCTAGTGAACTAGCTCATTGATCAAAGATGGTCAAGGTTTCCTAGCCATTGACATGTGATGTCATTTGATAACGAGATTACATCATTAGGAGAATGATGTGATGGACAAGACCCAAACTACAAACATAGCATATGATCGTGTCAGTTTATTGCTATTGTTTTCTGCTTGTCAAGTATATGTTCCTATGACCATGAGATCATGCAACTCACGGACATCGGAGGAGTGCCTTGTGTGTATCAAATGTCGCAATGTAACTGGGTGACTATAAAGGTGCTCTACAGGTATCTCCGAAGGTGTTTGTTGCGTTGGCATGGATCAAGACTGGGATTTGTTACTCCGTGTGACGGAGAGGTATCTCAAGGCCCACTCGGTAATACAACATCACAATAAGCCTTGCAAGCAATGTAACTAAGTGTTAGTTGCGGGATCTTGTATTACAGAACGAGTAAAGAGACTTTCCGGTAACGAGGTTGAACTAGGTATGGAGATACCGACGATCGAATCTCGGGCAAGTAACATACCGAAGAACAAAGGGAACATCATACGGGATTAACTGAATCCTTAACATAGAGGTTCGACCGATAAAGATCATCGTAGAATATGTAGGAACCAATGTGGCATCCAGGTCCCGCTATTGGTTATTGACCGTAGAGGTGTCTCGGTCATGTCTACATAGTTCTCGAACCCGCAGGGTCTGCACACTTAAGGTTTGGTGACGTTTCAGTATTATAGAGTTATGTATGGTGGTGACCGAAGGTTGTTTGGAGTCCCTAATGAGATCCCGGACGTCACGAGGAGCTCCAGAATGGTCCGTAGGTAAAGATTCATATATAAGAAGTCCTGTTTTGGTCACCGGAAAAGTTTCGGGCTCATCGGTAGTGTACCGGGAGTGCCGGTAGTGTACTGGGAGACCTCCGGGAGGGGTATTTCGACCCAAGAGGCTTCATGGGCTGTGGGAGAGTGAATATCAGCCCTTAGTGGGCTGGTGGAAACTCCCACACAAGGCCCATGTGGCTGGAGAAGAAAACCCAATAGGAAAAGGTGGAAAAAGGAAAAAAAAGGACGAATCCTAGTTCTACCAGGATTGGAGGAGAGTCCTCCAATCCTAGTTGGTTCGACCGACTCCTATAGGAGCCTTGGCCCTTGCGCCAGCCTCTCCTCCTCTCCTCCTATATATACTGGTGGATTTTAGGATTTTGCACTAGTTTTACAGCCACGTGCTACCCGTTCCTCCAGTGCATAGTTTCTCCTCCAGATCGGATTTCTGCAGTGCTTAGGTGAAGCCCTGCCGGAATTGCTCCACCACCATCGCCGGAGCGCCGTCACGCTGCCGGTGAACTCTTCCTCCTCTCCACTTCCTCTTGCTGGATCAAGACGGTGGATATCGTCATCAAGCTGCACGTGTGCTGAACGCGGAGGTGCCGTCTTTTCGGCGCTAGATCGGAAGGATCATGATCAAGTTCATGAGACGGATCGTGATCAAGTTCATGGGACGGATCGTGATTGGATCGCGGGACGGATCGTGATTGGTTTGTGGGATGGATCATGATTGGATCGCAGGACGGATCGTGATTGGATCGCGGGACGCACGGCGATTTGGATCGCGAAGACGTTCGACTACACCAACCGCGTTTCTTAACGCTTCCCGCTTAGCGATCTACAAGGGTACGTAGATCCACTCTCCCTCTCGTAGATGCTCATCACCATGGATAGATCTGTGTGTGCGTAGGATTTTTTTTGTTTCCCATGCAACGTTCCCCAACAGGTTGTACCATATGTACCGACAATGATAAGTCGTATGGTGACTTATCGATTTTACACAATGTATGTTGCGTTTCCCATTTCAATTCAGAAGTGAGATTCCATCGGGAACCATCTATATCTGAATCTAGTGATCTACATGGATATGTAATCACTACATCTATCAACGACGGAGATATATTATTTTGTACTGCCAATCATATAAGTTATTGGAAATAGATTCCACCTTTGGAGAATAGTTGGGTATCTGCGTGAACCCTTGTGCTACAATACTTGCTTTATGTTTCACTACCTTGTTTTTCTCACTTCCGTTTCCAGAAGAAAACTGGTGTAGGTATTGCTTAAGAATACCTTCTCATTATTGAGCAAGATTATTTCTACCTAGATTATACCCTTTGTTCGAGTTCAGTCCGAGTGTTGGTCACACTTTGCCATGGCCATGGTATTTGGATGTGAATCACTTGAAAGGTTTTGCAATCTAGTTGAGAATTATATGTTGACAATTGTAGACTTCCGGTTATATGTTTCTCAAGAATCTATATATCAATATAGAGTCGACGGAAATATTGTTACCCATGGTGACCGCACGCGATTTCCCAATACGATTGTGTCGGGTATTCCGATGTCCCAGTCATTATGTGCACTATGACCTGGATTGGTGGAGGTTTCCCATCCACCGGGTATACTACCCTATAGGTGTCTGTCAACGTGAAGTTGACTTGCATTTACTAATTCAGAGGCCTTGATATCCTTGCTTGTGAGAAGCTGAATCCTGATGTACTACTGTCGTAATTCTCCCCCGTTGCCTTGAACGGGGAGTTGAGTGATTTAGTTGGTACCTCCACTCTTTCCGACATATTTATGCAGAACCGTAGGATTGCATGACACCTTTATAGTCAGTAAATGAATCTGGCAGGTTATTTGCAATATGTTACAAATCTTTTAAACACATGGTTTAGATCTTTGAGTACGTGGATTTGAGGCAGAAATGTGTTGAACATTCCATTAATTTCCTGGAATTGTTTATGGTACTAGAAATCTCCCCCTAATGCGTGTAAATGTTCCTCATTGAATCAACATACTGGCCTTGAATAACTCCCCACGCGAGGGGCTTGAGGTATTGAAGGAAGTACAATTATTCCTCACATAGATCCCAAATATATGTTGAGGGGGAAATGATGCATCCCGGGTGGTGATATCGATATGCAACCGAATTACCACAGATGGGAAATACTTGTTAGATTTCCACGTATCAAAGATAAAGGGGAATAAATTATGCAGTTTGATCATGAGCGTGTAAAACTACATGACTCCAACGTAAAGTTGGTAAGTTGCAATTCCAAAGTAATGATCATGCAATGAGCTTAATTACTTGGATATAGGATTCTACCAAACCATTTTGAGTCTAGACATTAGGATAAATTCCTAAACTTCAATCCGAGGGCCATAGAGAAGGCACTCAAGGAGAATTCTGCAATGTTATACATTCAATTTGCTTGAAATCGATGTCAGGATAATGAGCCAATGGTTTCGTGTGAATAAATCACACTGGAGACCATCATATATATGTGTCTTTTAGAACCATGGAATATCTGAATAATCTAGTCAATGGATGGAAAGAGCCACTTACCTTAACTTGATGCATTCAAGGAGTCTGAGTGGTTCAACATAGACTTTAAGATGCGCGAGCCTAAAATTAGCTTCCCTGTGTCACATGTAGTGCACACAAAATCCAATATTGTTAGAATTTAGCAGCATAATAATCATAAGCCAATGGACTTGCTAATAGTTTCGGTTTCAACCTAATGTCAATGATGACCAAGGCAGGTATGCCAAGTTTGTCATGTACAAACATTTTGAAAAACTATCTTGTATGCAACATGTGCTACGGGTTGTGTAGTATGTGTAATTACATTCCAGATGATACATAGAGAATGTGCTTGCCATATTCGTTGCATATGGTAAAGAGAAGGTATTCTCTTTGTTGTCATCATAAGTTTCGCTATGGAGAACTGTTTTGACGAATACCTCTATAGTTTAGTAGGGCACGAGTTAAACCGGGAATCAATAAATCATCTTGGCATTACTCGAGTACCCTCAGGGATAATAAATATGACTTGAGTTGAGCCAACAAATACCTCACCGCATCTAGCAATTTTAAAATATCTCCTTTCTCTCAACAAGAGTGGAAACATTATACTTCCCTGAGTATAGAGTTCATGGTGCATATGTCCACAAGGCACAAATCATCTTTCATCAGATTGACCCCCGTAGAAATCTATATATAGACATTAAGATTCTCAAGAAAATCATTGTCAGATACATAGAATACATACAAATGTGTTGTACCAAAGTGCCGATACAATGTATTGTGATATACAATATATGATGACAACAATACTTATATTGTTATTACAACATCATAAATGGACATAAGTTATATTGATCACTTAGGAGATTGAGAGACTAGTCTAAGTCTCCAAACATGTTAGCTGAGTCATATTCAACCATCATGTTTTCCATGCCTAAGAGGACCATGACCGCTGGATAGCCATGTTGGTGCATGTTTATGGAAGAACACCATGCAAACAATTGACTTCCTTAGTGCTGTCGGGTTGGAGGTTGAAATGAGTTTCAAACGTTTGTCCTTGAGTTCATTGTGTCCCAGGAATTATTGATATAGAACAACCAGATGCAAAGATCCGAATCAATATAACGCCTTATGATGTATAAGATACTATTTTTTATTAGCCGTGTGATTCCAACTAGAGGTGAATCCTAGTGTCATGGATTGCACACATTATCCCATGAGACACAAGAGCGATCATGATGTCCATGGCAGTGGTGGCCATTGAGGGCGAATGCCTCATATCTCTAGCCATCGGTTACCATGGATAATTAATTTATGATTAGTAAATTAAATACCATCATGGTTAGTGTTGTAGTGATTTTTGCAAAATCAATGGATATTTCAAGAAGTTGGTTTGAAACCATTAGCGTGAATCTCAAATTGCTAACTGTGGCACCTTGAATATAATCTCCAAAATGGAGTAGATCTGGCACCACTAGGGAGTATAATCTGATAAAATCAGTAGGTACTTACTCGTAATGCCTTATGTCATGACTTAAAAAAATGTGTGGGGGAGCACTTTATAAAGCAATTATAATGTCAAAATGACAAAATATAGGCTTTAATAGTGGTGGTGATAATCTACAAAGCAGTAGATCTACACACTAACTTGTGATCCCAAGCACCAATTTAAAGAAATCACTTTCAATTTTGCATATGTATTTGCAAGAAATTAAAAATCTCAATTGCAAATAAACGTATTAATCTCGACATGTGTTTAACATGAAAATAGATACATCATAGAAAATACCCCGGAATACATCATACTCAACAGAAAGAGAATACTGTAGAGGTACTTAATTTATCTTTGCAAGAGATTAAAAATCTCAATTGCAAATGGACGTAATTAATCTCAACACGTGATAAACTTGGAAATATATTAAATCAACTTAAGATCTGGAATACATATCGGTACTCAACAGAAATATACTACTATTGTAATGAATAGTAATGATGTTGTAAACATGATGCTCACGTGAAAAACTTGAGTTGTATAGACCTCAAATGAAATGAGATGATCTTGTATCAAATTGCAAGATAGTTCAGCAGGGTGAACTAATATTTTGCAGGAGAAAATTGATCTCAATCACAATGAAATTGTTTTGTGAGAAAAAAACTCAATTGCAAATCAATATTGTGGTACCCTGAGAGTTTGTTGTAACTTGCGGTACACCATAGTCAAATCATGGAGCGATCAGTGAATAAATAGAATATCTAGGCTACCCTGCATACTGAAATAGACAGGGGCTTAACAGAGAGGGCTAGATACTGATCCGCGAATCAGTAAAACCTTGATGGAGAAACTGAAAAACGACGAAGAGAAAATGCTCTTCCTCTTTCTCCATGTGGGTCACGGAACGAAAGATTCATTTTTAGCTTTCAATGCCACTGTAAATCCGATTTTTTTTTCCGGAACTAGTACAAAATTTGTAAGAAATTTGAAAAATGTGTTGGGAGTTAAATTTTTTTCAAAAAAGGTACCCTGTCGGCCAGTAGCAGGCCGAACAGGGACCTGTCGGCCACCACCAGGCCGACCAGTGGCCAGTCAGCTACCTGTAGGCCGAATAGCCCCTATCGGCCAATCAGAGGCCAGGGGAGAGGCCTGTCAGCCAGGGGTAGGCCGAAAGGCACCCGGATAAGGCCCGACCCTCTTTTCTTCCCCCTCTGACAACTCGTTTCACCCCCCGTCTACTAGCCTTCCCCTCTTCCCCTCTCACTCCAGTTGCTCTCCGGTGGTTCCACCGCCTCGCCGATCTCCTCGTTGGACCACCCATTTTGTTATCCTACTCCGTAAACAATAGATCAGGGCGTTCTCCACCGGCCTACGATATTTTTTTTGCTTCCAACTCAATCGAATGAGAACTGTCAAGTCGGTAGTGGATTTAGTTCATATTTGTCACCGTCCGCTTGCAGGTAATGGCTTGCCCATTTTGCTGAGCTCCATGTGGCCCTTGTGCTGCTATTGATTCCGGTGCGTCTGTATTTACTGTGGTGCTGGATCGTCGATGTGCAAGACGTGTTGTAAGATTCTATGTCTTGATTATCTAATTGTGGCATATTCGAATGCCTTTGTTTATAAGTTTATGATCATTGCTTCCATTCTTGTTTGTAGTATGTTCCGTGTAGTGTTAGATCACATCTTGCTCGGTACATTGACGAGTGTAGAGCTTTAGCTATTCGGAGAGGTGACACAGATTTTGATCTTGCTCTGCACAACACTGAGGGTAACTTATACCATGTTATATTTACACATGGTAGGATGAGCAGTAAATTCCATGGTCCTTTGTGGGAGGAACTCGTGAATGATTATGGTCTCCGCCACAGTGACATGATGACTATTATGCTTGAACACTATGGAACTTATATTAGTGTCGAATTTCATCGGGATGGTGTTATGTTGTTTCCAAAGTAGGAGCCATCTCTCCCCAAGGAAAGTGGAACGTATGTGTCTCTGGTCTCCATCTATCTACTAAGCAGCTAAGGAGTGACCTGTCGTAAGAGAAGCGTGATACTGGCCTCTTGTGCAGCTCCATTGGTTCGCCCGCGTCGTCCAAGTCCGGGTGATCAACCCACTCATCCAATGTACCCTCAACCAGTCGTGCCAAGGGTAGAAGTCCAGCCCAATGCAGCCTACAAAATGAACATAATGTAACTTACAATTAGCTTCTATCAAAACGATGTCGAACGTACTGAGTGATTGTACCGACACATACCTATCCACCCATGCAGGGTGTATCATCCAGTTAGACTTTGGGGTGCGAGTGATCAACATGTCTAAGTTCGTGCCTGATTCCATAAGTGCGCCTCGGTGCCCTCTATCGATATTACCATTAAGCATCGGATACGAAGCCATATCTGCAATGAGAACATAGTGCAAACATATTACAAAATAAAACATAGATGTTTGCATACTAAAAATAAAAACTTAGTATCCGAAAGGCATTAAAACATAGTCTCACATATTACAAATAAAAACATAGTGCACACATATTACAAATAAAACCATAGTCCGACATATTACAAATTAAAAACATAGTCCCACAAATTACAAATAAGAACATAGTCCCACAGATTATGTATCTTCTGAGTTATTCATTCCTCGTCCGCCCCTTCGGCCTCGAGAGCCACGTCCACCACAACTGCCAGGACCTCCTCTTGCAACTGATGTTGCAGTCGTCGATGCGGAAGCACTCGTCGATGTGGAAGCACCGTTTTCTTCAGTGTGGGGCAATATTTCATCCTATGCCCATACGCCGCACAGAGCAAACATTGCCTGGTTGCTCCACCAGCTTCAGATTGCTCCATATCGTTTCGGATGCGCTTTACCTTACGCCTGCCCCTGCTAGTTCGCCGTAGAGCAGGATCCGGGATGTATACTCTATCGACATCGTTTACCTTGTTGAAATTGCCGACGACTCTAAACCCTGTCATCTCACCTGTCCAGACATTGAGTACTGCCTCCTTTGAATAGTACGGAGACACGAAGGAGATAGCATCCAACTGAATCTGGCCACAGGCAGCCAAGACATGTGAGCAAGGCAGGTGCAATAACTGCGGCTTGTTGCATGTACACTCACAAGTTGGATAAAATTCTTCTCCAATTGTAACCTCATGCGTCTTCACCTCATTTGCAGAACCAAAACCATCAGTAGGAAGCTGAACCTCATACCTCCTTTCCTGATTACCTATGAGTGTGACGGTGTGCTTTTTTGCTTTCTTTATCTTCTCAGCCATATACTCCATGACACGGCTGCAGTAAGGAGTGTTCTGATTATCTTCAATACGCTTCCTTGCTAACTCATGCCTTTCTCTGAAATACCTCACAGTGCCATGGAATACACCCTCCACAATAGCTATTAGTGGCAATGCTCTATTCCCTCTGAGAACAAAGTTATAGATCTCTGCAAGATTGGTTGTCATGTGGCCATACCTAGCTCCATGGGTGTCATGCAACAAAGACCAATTCACTGGAGGCTCTTTCTCTATCCACTCAGAAAAATTCTTTATTGCCCTGCCCTTCTTTCTCTTCGTATTAGGAGGGTCAATTGTTGGCAAGTCACAAAGACCAACTGGCCCCTCCATCTCCGCAATGAGTGCTGTTAATTTAACCTGGTCTTTCTCCATTTTCTTCCTAGCAACCACCTGCTTCTTAGTGAACTCATCAAGTTTTGACCAAATAAAATCGTATTTGCGCCGCTGGTTCTGCTTGCATAACTTCTTGAACAAGTTCATCAACCGTTTGTTCTTGAACTGTGAGAAAAAATTAGCACCCAGATGGCGCATGCACCACCGACTTTGCAAGTCCTTCCAAGGTGTTGGCTCGTCAGCAGTTGGATTACTCAGTGTCTTCACAGCCTTCAATATACCAGGATGTCTGTCATGAATAAGACACACATTTGGTCGGTCCTTCACGATCGCAATTTTAACTTGCCGGAAGAACCATACCCAGCTCGGAAAGTTCTCACCCTCCACAAATGCCATGGCTAGCGGGATGATTTGGTTGTTCCCGTCCACACCAATAGCAGTCAGGATTTGCCCTTTGTACTGACCAGTCAGGAATGTACCATCCACAAACATCACAGGAGGACAATGCCTGAAAGCTTCTATGCACATACCGAAAGAGAAGAATACTCGTTTCAACACCTTGTAATCTGGTATACTATCCAACATCGTTTGCTGAATGTTAACATAAGTGCTGGGATTTCTCTCCTTTAGTACGCCAAGGAGACGGACAACATTATCATATGAGTCGAAGAACGTCCCAAACCTCTCCTCCATAGCCTTCTGCTTAGCCCTCCAAGCCTTCCATATGGAATGTCATACTTCCATCTGACCTTCACTGCTGTCTGGATGTGTTTTGCTTCCATATCTTTCTTCGTCACTATCTCAGTATACATGAGGTGCGCTATGAGAGTTGAAGTAAGGTTTGGATGACGAACCAACATGTTTTTCCTAACACAATTATGCGGGACAACATTTGTCACAACCCAGTGGATGTTATACTTTGGCACATGGGCGTGCACCTTCGCAGGACAACCTGATTCAACACACTTGACGGTATATTTTGTTGGACCAGATATGTGTGTCCGAAAAACCCTCTGGGTAGACATAGCCCACTTTATCACCGCGTACTTCATTTTCTTCTTTGTGTCAAACATAGCCCCGATCTGGACTTGGTTCAGATTATATTGCCAAGGAGTCTCATGACCATCGTTGATAGTAAAGTCGGCGGATATGTCCTGCTTCCATGCAGCATGAATTGGTACCTCCTCCTCATCCTCGGAACTTTTAGAATCAAGTTCCTCTGCAATCCCATCCTCGTCCTCTTCCTCCATCACCCTCTACATTTCCTCGCCTTCCTCGTCCCCATCAGCAACACCAGAGGCAGCTAATACTACCGATTGTATACTCTGACCCGCAGCATGACCACTAACATAATCTGACTCATTGTCGGCTTGGGTAGCATTCACATCCGGTGGCTCTGACCCGGACACATAAATCTCGTTACCCACTTGACTGCTCTGGCCTGGTTCATACCCCACGGTGGGTGGTACGATATTCTTCTCCTTCGCCACTGCTTGCACTAGGGCATACAGATGGATTCTTCGGTCTTTGCAACGACTTAACAGAGACAACCAATGCTGGCTCCTATCTATCGGAATCAAATCTCACTTGACATTTTTACAGGATTTGGTCCACAAGGCATGAATACTGACGGAACAAACTTCAGCATCCAGGCCAAAACTAGTTGTCAACCAGTGTTTCAACTGCCTAATGTCCAGTCTGTCTGGGTCTGAAAGTGTCATCTCGCCTGTTTTAAACTCGCTAAGATCAACCCCCAACTCTTTATATCGAACATTGTCAGGGCCGTAATACACAGTCAAATTTATGGATTCAGACATTTTAACCTGTCACCACATTGCCATCTTCTCAGTATTCGTAATGAATAAATCGACATTAAAATGAAAATATACACTAAAATGCACTTGCATATTCTAAAAAAAATATACTAAAATGTACCTCCAATAACTAACCCTATTTACACTCCGACTAACTAAAGGTACACTCCGACTAACTAAACCTACACTCCAACTACCTAAACCTACACTACGACTAACTAAACCGAATAACTAAAACGACACTAATATACCTCCACTAACTAAAGATACACTCCGACTAACTAGACCTACACTCCGACTAATATACCTCCACTAACTAAAACGATAGTAATATAACACCACTAAATAAACCGACTAACTAAAACTAAAATCACTACGCTAATCAAAAACATAAACTAATTTTACGATTATTAAAAAAACTAACCGAAAAAAATCTAAACTAACAACATAAAAATATACCTTCGACGCGTGAATGCACTTCTTCTTCCTCTTCACCTTCTTCTTCCTATCAACCACTCCACCCTCTCACCATTGGCGACTCCACCACCACACCGTTTTCTTCTCCAAACGAACAAACCAATACCCCGTTTAAAAAAACAAAACCGTAGGGCGGGGGAGAACAACCCGATCTACCGTTTCATCGGATTGAAACGTGAAATGGCCGGAGGGAATGGGAGATCAAGAGGGGGGGGGGGGGATTTCGGGCGAAATAAGAGCAAGGGAGGAGCTGGAGGAGGAAGAAGGGATTCAGCCGCGTCGGCCTTATCCCAGGGCTTGTCGGCCTAGTGGCAACCGACGGGTGGGCTGTCGGCCAGGTGGTGACCGACGGGTGGGGGCTTGGCCATCTGGCGGCCGACGGGCCGCTGCTCGGCCCAGTGGCAGCCGACAGGGTTGTAGTTTTGATTTTTTTTCAACTCAGTCACCGATTTTCAAAATTAATAAAATATTACCGCTAGTTTTGAAAAAAACCGTGTGATCCGTGTCCGATCATGGCACCATAGTTCGCGCTTGATGGCGCCGCTCCTGCCGCGTGTGAGGGCCTGCCACCACAGGAGTGACCGCGGCCGCTGGCAACCATGCCGGAGGGCGCCATGCGCCGCACGCCGAGAAATCAAGTCCGGGCCTCGCCATGAGTGCTTTGTGGTAGTGTGCCGCGGGTAGTCGAGGTCACGCCGCCTTGCGGCATTCTGAATGCAAAGACGGAGGCCTCGGTTGGTGCGGACACGAAGGCGAGCGTGTCGCCGTCGCGAACCAGCACGAGTGCTGTGTCCGTGACGCGCGCCACGGTCGGCGACTTCGGGAGCGGTGCGCCGGCTTCCGCTTCAACAACCACTGGAGTCGGAGGCTGCAGCGGCGCGGCCTCGACCGCGAAGTCGTACTGATGCACCAAGCACCAGAAAGACGGCGGCCAGAGCCAGGTCTATGTCCTCATCGACCTCGAGCCTTGGTGCGGCCAAACCGGCGAGAAGCCATGCGGGCACTTCGGGCTGCGGAGGTGCCGATGGCCGTGATCCCGGCGGCGCCGATGCCAACCTCCGCGCCGGAAGTGGCGGAGTCCGCCAAAACCATGGCGGCGGTGGCGAACGAAAGAGCGGCGACGACGACCGTCGTCGCGAAGAAATTGAACAAACAGAGACATCAAACCTCCAGGCATTATTATATTTCTCACCTTTCGCCTGTTCTCGTTGTTCTTCCCGTAGGAATCGCTCTCGACGGAGCAGTGCTGATAACGTGTTAGATAAAAAATGATTGAGTGAATCAACTCTATTCTTTATTGATGAGATGAAGTATTTATACATGTCCAAGGGACACGTCCGAACGGACGCCTTTACAAAGAGTTAGAGTGAAACAACGCGATGGTATATTCAATGGAAGTTTAGGCAAAGAAGGGATTACCCTCTAATTATGCTAATTAGTTAAATCTTAACATTTTTGTCTTTTTTGGCAACAAGTTTGTTGTGAAGATAATTTTGGGTGTGTTTGGTAGCATTCCCAATTTAGTATGGTTTTTTTTTGATACATGTTGAGTGTAGACACGTTGAATACATGTATTTGTTTGGTAATGCTGTAGGTGATGAGATATGTTAAGTTGAGACTCTGTTTGGCAGCTTGCATCTGTTTAGACACGTTGGTTGGTACTGTAGTAACAAGTATTTTCAAATAAGTGAACCATTTTTTGAAACAAAGAAGAAAAAAATAACATATTTGAAATTCTAATTTTTTCTTGAAAAAATCATTTTTTGAAAGTTTTATCTTTTTAAAATTTAAACAAATTTCGGAAATCTAAACATTTTTTTGCAAAATCATTTTTTTGAAAATATGTTTTTTAAATGAAATTATATACATTTTTTGAAAATTTTAACATTTTTTGGATATATGGTCTTTTTTGAATTTTTTAACAAATTTTAAAATTGGCACATTTTTTTAAATTTGAACAAATTTTGGTATTTTGAATATTTTCTGAAAATCAAATTATTTTTTAGAATTTTTAAACATTTTTTAAAACACATTGTCGCTCGGTTCGCTCATGCATGCTGAGCAGTTCTCTTTTCGTGCATGCTAAGAGGGTATTTGGGCTGAGTTTGTGCATGTTGGGAAGGCTTGTACAGGCTACCAAACACCAAAAAATGGATCGAGAATGGAACTGTTAAACTCACGCACCCTTCATGCACTCTACCAAACACATCCTTTATAACATACATGATGTTAGTCAATTGTTTCCCTATTACACGGGGAATCACATGACGCAACATCGGTATACCAAGAATAAATTTTGACATAAAACATTTTTCGTACGACAAAAATACCAATGCATTGAGCTGACACAACCAGGGTTTTAGATGGGCCAACAAAGTACTCCCTTTGTTAAGAAATATAAAAGCGTTTCAAATAACTACATTAATGAAGTAAATGATCTATTTCTTTACGAAGGGAGTAGTAAATAAGTACGTGAATTCACACGCCTTGCATACGATCGTATAGCTTCCTTGATATGTACAAATATTATAACGAAGATGCAGGAAATATGTAGGTTTTGTGACAACAGAGGTGTACAATACAAAGTGGAACGCTACAACTGACAAAGGGCACAACATGTAGCAATTTATAAGTTAACATTTGGGAAGTGGGCAATACCCCATGCCGGGAGCCCTGTTATGAGTACTAAACCATTTCGCGAAGCAAATAAACCATTCATGGAGATCCCCATGAAGTTTCATCTGATTTAGCACTAAGAAACTTGACCATGTCCAAGTTAGAGTGTCAGCACGTCAAGAATAACGACGTTTCCTTCGTCTAAAATAAGGGTCGTTAACTTAATATAACTTGAAAAGAACCTGCAAAATACTTAAGACATAGAGATAACACTAGTGGCGAGGCCAGTATTTAGGAACGAAGGGATTACTAAATGTCTTTTCCAGAATAAATACTGATATACTTTTATTTGATTTAGATAGAATAGCTCATGTGTGCGATGATTTTCTCTTTGGTTCTAATTGTTATAGAATGATGCACCGATGCTGTGATTTAGATTTAATTTATCATAAGTGTTGTTTGTGTGGTCACGGGGAGAAATGCAATTTACGGAGTCAATGATATAATTGGTTAAAATCATTACATGAATCTGGAAGTGTTAGTATGATTCTAAATTTCTAGCAATCATCGAGTACCTAGTATAGAAGCGGAGTCAATGATATAATTGGTTAAAATCACCACATGAATCTGGAAGTGTTAGTATGATTCTAAATTTCTAGCAATCATCGAGTACCTAGTATAGAAAATAGCACACATTCTAATCCAACAAACAAGCAGTCTTGATCTATGCGGTTGTCAAAAAAAAAAATGAGTAAATTGTTTAACGCAAGGCTAAGCTACAATAAATTTGTTATTATGTCTATCTTTTTTGGATTTTTGTCTCTTCGCCCCTATGTTCAAATCCTGGCTCCGCCCGTGGATAACACTAAATGATTTTGCCTTATCAGCCTGCATGGAATTTTATTTCCAAACAACGATCATACGTTACATTCTTGGATGGGCAGAAAATTAGCAAATTAGGACTAAAATATCATTTTATTCTAGTGAAATATCATAGCACACATAAAAAAAACTTAAACCATCCCGGAGATGGTAACTTCTAATGACTACATTAAACACATGTTGTGTGCTCATAGTTTCTCCCTCTGGCATTATGCCTTGCAGACAGCAAGGGTAATGACCCCTTGGCAGTGCTAAGGGAATATTAGACTGTAGAAAAATTAGCAAAAGACAAGGACTACATTTAATATGCAATTTTCTGATCTGATGCACCATCCGTGACAGTTACAAAGAGTTCACACCAGAAAAATAAAAATAAACAGTTATAGCTTCATCAATTTACAACACATTATTGTGGGAAAACATATTTACCATATGAAACATAATAGTTCTTGACTAGTAAGCGTGCACGTGCAACACAATATTACAAAAATACACATGTCTTCACATAAAATTAACCATCGCATAAATGTATTGTAATTTTTACTTACTACAAAAATACTTAAAAATAACATCTAATCAACATTATCTAGTAGTCATTATTTGATGATGATCCCTTCTGGAAGGTCCATCTTTTGATACGATCTATAATGCTTCGTTCTAGACTGGGATATGGTTTAGAACTTCATTCTCTTCATACTTCAAAATATGAAGGAAAAATTGCTTCCTCAGTTCAAAATCATCCTACATATGTATTATATAATATTGTTATTAAATAAAATGCGTAATGTGTATAGAAATGAGAATGGTGTCAATACTTACCTTGGGTACTGGAAAATGTAACGTTCCATCATGCCATGAGTGCGTTAAATTGAAAAGCAAATAACCAGAGAGGGGACTGCATGTATGAAATGTTTACATGTGAGTTGAATTAATCAATTAAGGTTGTGATGTATTGACAAGATTATTACCCTATTCGCAAAAAGGGACAAGATTATTACTCGTATGATTTTGTGGGAACAACAGGAACTTTGCATCGCCATACCAAGATGTCATCCTGGAAGGCAGGGTTTGCAACTTGGAGAGCAAGGTTTCGATCGTTGACCATACTTTCAAGTATATGCTTTCCAAAAGTAGGTATTGAAAGCGGGTCCAAAATATAGACAACTTTTTTTATGTTGGTCCCAAGACGAACAATAAAAATAGCCCAAGAATATCGCAGGGCAATAAAATCTGCAGATGCATACATTTAGAAACACAACGATCATTATCATTCATTAAGACCAAATAAACAATGACTTTGAATACAAATCTTACCATATCACATTCTGAGATATGATACTCATTGCTATCACGCCAGCTATCAAATAGTTGTGCCAACATAGCAATGTCCATCGCTTCATATGACTTGGAACTTGTGCATAGTGGGGCATGGACTACAATAATATAAGAAAACATTAGTACAATGAAACAAAATGATATATGTGATTATAATAACTTACACAGAATCACAGATCCATATAGTGTACTGGGACGTCTCTAGCAAGCTAGACGTCGTGCCATGCTAGTATCCACACAACCATATTAAACAATCATCATCCATGTACTCATCATTCTTTAGTATGTTCTTTAATTGTCTCAAACTTAGACTAATAGGATAAGGTTGAGAGCTTTTCACCCATTCACTCTTGTGAAACAGGAATTCTGTCAGTTATAATTATACACGACTAATAGTTTATTAGAAACAAATAAACTAGAAAATGTGTCTTACTCTAGCAAAGGGACATCATCAACCATGCTGATGAACAAGCAAAGTTTAGCTATTAAGTCGTCATTTGTTGGAGTGACACACGACGAAAGGATATATGATTGCGAGATGAGCTCAACTTTTCATGATGAGTGGAATGCTTTTGGTTTGTTAGGAGGTCTTTCCATAATCATACAATCGATGGGATCCATGTTGGTTTCATCATCATCCAAGTTCTGGTTTCTTATATCATCATCATTAAATTCCGAGTCGACTAAAACAACTGCTAATTTTGTTCTAAAATCTGTCATATGAACCTAAAATGAAGTAATAATAAGACTTAGTTTTCAAGTAATTATACACCATGAAATAAATAGTATCATGGTACGATGCAAGATATACCTATTGCGGAGTGTTGGAAAAACTATCTCTCGTGAAGCACTCC
The DNA here is from genome assembly GCA_022496015.1 of Hordeum marinum. Taxonomy (NCBI): domain Eukaryota; kingdom Viridiplantae; phylum Streptophyta; class Magnoliopsida; order Poales; family Poaceae; genus Hordeum; species Hordeum marinum. The sequence goes on from CM039675.1 coordinate 120,598,345, forward strand.
ATGTAATTTAACATCGAGAGAGCACAAGATGACCTGGATGATTACGAAAATTTGATATGATTAATCTAAGTGCATCTAGTGCCACCCTTATTGGTTTTGGAGTATTGAAGACAAACATGATTGAGGTACTAATGTGTTTGTGAGAGTTCACATGATAACACAAACAGAAGTCCATGAAGATTCAGTTTAACCATCAAAGACGACCCCCAAAATGTCCAAAAACATTGATGATGGCTGAAGCCATTGTTGGTATGCGAAGATAATCGCTTGAGGATAATGAAACGCGAAGACGGAGTCTTTTGGTTGTTTTGTTTCTTCTCTCCTGAGCCATAGGAACCACCATACTGTTAAGTGGGGTCGACGTGATCGAAGTCAGATGATAACCCACAAGTATATGGGATCGCAACAGTTTTCAAGGGTAGAGTATTCAACCCAAGTTATTGATTCGACACAAGGGGAGCCAAAGAATATTCCCAAGTATTAGCAGCTGAGTTGTCAATTCAACCACACCTGAAAGACTTAATATCTGTAGCAAAGTATTTAGTAGCAAAGTAGTATGGAAGTAACGGTAACGATGGCAAAAGTGACAGTAGCAGTTTTGTAGTGATTGTAACAGTAGCAACGGAAAAGTAACTTAGCAAAGATCAATATGTGAAAAGCTCGTAGGCAATGGACCAGTGATGGATAATTATGTCGGATGGCATTCATCATGCAACAGTTGTAACATAGGGTGACACAGAACTAGCTCCAATTCATCAATGTAATGTAGGCATGTATTCCATATATAGTCATACGTGCTTATGGAAAAGAACTTGCATGACATCTTTTGTCCTACCCTCCCGTGGCAGTGGGGTCCTAATGGAAACTAAGGGATATTAAGGCCTCCTTTTAATAGAGAACCTGACCAAAGCATTAGCACTTAGTGAATACATGAACTCCTCAAACTACGGTAATCACCGGAAAGATCCCAGTTATTGTCACCCTAGGGGATGCGGATCATAACTCGTAATAGGTGTCTATAACTTGCAAGATAGGACCAAGAACACATATATATTCATGAAAACATAATAGGTTCAGATCTTAAATCATGACACTCGGGCCCTAGTGACAAGCATTAAGCATAGCAAAGTCATAGAAATATCAATCTCAGAACATAGTGGATACTAGGGATCAAACCCTAACAAAACTAACTCGATTACATGGTAAATCTCATCCAAACCATCACCGCCCAGCAATCCTATGATGGAACTACTCACGAACGGCGGAGAGCATCATGAAATTGGTGATGAAGGATGGTTGATGATGATGATGGCGTCGATTTGCCCTCTCCGGAGCCCGAAACGGACTCTAGATCTGACCTCCCAAGGAAGTACAGGAGGTGGCGGCGGCTCCGTATCGTGAATATATGGATTTGGAATTGAGGTCAGTGGAGGTCCAGGGGGCCCACAAGCCTGCTAGGTGCGACCAGGAGGGTGGTCGTGCCTCTGGCTTGTGGCCAATGGGTGGCCCCATCCGGTTGATTCTTTTGCCAGTATTTTTTATTAATTCCAAAAATAATCTCCGTACATTTTCAGGTCAACCCGAGAACTTTTATTTCTGCACAGAAATAACACCAAGGCAATTCTGTTGAAAACAGCGTCAGTCCGGGTTAGTTCCATTCAAATCATGTAAATTAGAGTCCAAAACAAGGGCAAAAGAGTTTGGAAAAGTTGATACGATGGAGACGTATCAACTCCCCGAAGCTTAACCCATTGCTTGTCCTCAAGCAATTCAGTTGATAAACTGAAAGTGATAAAGAAAAACTTTTGCAAACTCTATTTGATCTTGTTGTTGTAAATATGTCTAACTGATATTCAAATTTTCAGCAAAGATTATAGACTAACCACGTTCACAACAATATTTAGGTCTCACATTTACTCATATCAATGGCATAATCAACTAGCGAGCAATAATAATAACTCTCGGATGACAACACTTTTATTAAAACAATCATGATACAATATGATATAATGGTATCTCGCTAGCCCTTCCTGAGACCGCAAAACATAAATGCAGAGCACCCCTGAAGAACAAGGACTGACTGGACATTGTAATTCAAGGTAAAAGAGATCCAGTCACACTCATACTCAATATCAATTAATAGCAAAGCATACAAATGATGGTGGTGCTCTCTAACTAGTGCTTTTTATAAGAGGAGGATTACTCAACAGTAAAGTAAAATAGATAGGCCCTTCTCAGAGGGAAGCGCTGATTTGTAGAGGTGCTAGAGCTCAAGCTTTTAAAACAAGGATGAATAACAATTTTGAGCGGTATGCTTTCATTGTCATCATAATGACCAAGAGATTTCACCATCTTCCATGCTAGATACATTATAAGCAGTTTCCAAACAGAATGATAAAGTTTTTACTCCCCCTCCACCAATCAAACACACTCCCCGGCTAGCCGAATCCACGGGTACCATCCATACAAACAATAGTCCCAGGGGAGTTTTGTTTCATTATATTTTGATTTGATTTTGAGCATGGAACTGGGCATCCCGAATACTAGCCACTTTCTCGTGAATGATAGTGAATCAACACATATCATGATAATAACCCACCTAGCATGGAAGATACTGACTGCCCCCAGTCACTACATGAGCGATTCGGGCATACAAAACAGAATATTATTTGAATGTTTAGAGTTTGGCACATGCAAATTTACTTGGAACGGCAGGTGAATACCGCATATAGGTAGGTATGGTGGACTCAGACGAAACAACTTTGGGTTTAAGGAAGTGGATGCACAAGCAGTATTCCCGCTTATTACAAGTGAAGGCTAGCAAAAGACTGGGGAGCGACCAACTAGAGAGCGACAACAGTCATCAACATGATTTGAGATTAACCAACATTGAATGCCAGCATGAGTAGGACATAAATCACCATGAAAATAAATATCGTGGAGGTTATGTTGCTTTTGTTTCAACTACATGCGTGAACACGTGCCAAGTCAAGCCACTTGAATCATTCAAAGGAGGATACCATCCTTTCATACTACATCACAACCAGTTTAATATGCATGTGGGCACTCAGGACAGACCATTATCCACTCTTAGCTAATTGAACATGGCATGAGTAACTATAATATCTAATTGTAATCGCAAATATGTTTCACCCATAATGAGTTGAATTCAGAATGATGAGCTAATCATATTTACAAAAGCAAAATAGGTCAAGTTCCTACCGGATTTTCTCCATTTCAATATTTTCATCATATATCGTAATTATTGCCTTTCACTTGCACGACCAAACGACGTGAATAATAATAAGAGTGCACGTGCATTGGACTAAGCTGGAATCTGCAAACAATAACTCAAAGGAGAAGGCAAGGTAATATGTGCTCTCTGATAGATAAACAATAATGCATATGAGATCCACTCATCATTTTCATTGTGGTCTTCTCCTTATGACCCAAAGAAAGAAAATTCAAAACAAGAACGAGAAAAACTATTTACACAGGAAAACTCCCAACAAGCAAAAGAAGAACGAAAAATCTTTTTAGGTTTTCTTTTAATGCTACAACTAAACAGACTAGAAGGTAAAGCTATAACTATTTTTTTGGATTTTCTCAAGGTTAATTAAGCACACAAGAAGAAAGCGGAAAGAAGAAATAAACTATCATGGATGGTACAATGAAAAAGTATGAGTACCGACTACTAAGATGAGTGTGTGAACATGAATGTGATGTTGGTGAGAAATACGTACTCCCCCAAGCTTAGGATTTTGGCCTAAGTTGGTCTAGGGCCATGGCTGAAAATAACCATCTCCTGGATACTCCAGAGGGTCCTGAGGGTTCCATTGGTTGGCGATCTCCTATGGCTCCAACTGAAAAACTGGATCCGAATACGGATGAAGGGCTGGTGCCGGCTCAGGTGCTGGGGGTTGCGACAGACCCCAATATCTGTAGATGTCCTCGGGCATAATAGTGTACCTGCCAGAATGAATATTGAACAAAGAAGAAGCAGGCAAAACAATAATCTCACAAGTACCTTGACTGAACACTAAGTTGTAAAGCAGCCTCCATTATTCTTCCTAATAAAATCATGTGTTACCAACTGTCATAGTCTAAATATCTTGTAGGTAGCAGCATTTCCTCTTCCACGTCAAGCCTAATGGGTACCCTAAAGTGTGTGGCTAGACGAGATGCATAGATACCTCCAAATATGAGCCCCTTTGAACGGTTTAAGTTCAACCGTTGGGCCACCATAGCGCCCAGACTAAAAGTCTATCAGCAAGTAAAGCGTGGCGCATAATGGCATGGTCGGGAGCACTAAGGCCTCCACTCTCCCCATGACCAACTAAACATCTCCCCACAAATAATGAATAATAGCGTATAATATGAAAATGTAAACTACTTGCGCTTGCCTTTGACACCCCTCTCTCTTCCCCCACAGTGGTTGCGGCAATAAAGTCCTCCATGTCTCTAGGACGTGGTTCACTAATGTTGCCCTCATAAGGTATTTTGCAAACATTGCAAAAAGCAAAAAGTGTCATCTTCTTGGGCACATCATACAAGTAAAACTATACCATGGGAGGATCCTCCCTAGGATAAAATTGGAAGTTTTCCACAAAGATATTAGTGAGTAAGAGTTACTAGTCACACTTATCGTTGAGGAAGTCGGTGATGCCTGCATTCTCTGCCCAATAATAGAAATCTTCATAAATTTCGACCGCCCTCAAGAATGCATCACTTGTCCATTCACATGGACGAACTTCTGCGACGCGAGGAAGATTGTATTTGGACTCCTTATTCACCTCATTTTCATCTTATTTAGAGCCCTGGCTTGAAGAGCCTCTTAACAATCTCCTCATCATTTCTTTCTCTGAAAAATTTCTCAAAATTTAAGTGACTCAAAATAAAGATGAACAAAACTCAACAAAACTTATAGAAACTACTCCCACAAGTGCCTAGAGGCTATATGATGCATCAAAACTACTAGGGACCATACAAATTTGACATGCAATCTCAAGAACCAGGTCACCACAGCAGCAAAAATTTGCAATAAATAAAGCACAAAAACAAAACTAATTGGACCATTTGAGGAGTCACATACCGAAGATCAATCCCCCAAAGTAGTTTTGCGAATGGAGCTTTGCACAAGGAGATCGAAAATGGCAGCAAAATGAGCTAGAACACGGGTTTGAGCAATGGTGGGATTTTTCTGGAGGAAGACGAAGTGGATGGGTGCTGGAATAAGTGAAGGGGGCCTATGTGGGACCCACAAGCCAGCTGGGCGTGGCCAGGGGGTTGTCGCGTCCTGTGGGCTTGTGACCCACTAATGCAGCCCCCTTGTATGTACTTAGTGCCAGATATTCTTAAATATTCCAGAAAAAATCATACTACATTTTCAGGGCATTTGAAGAACTTTTATTTTCAGGTCATTTTTCTATTGCACAGAAAACTCATAAAACAGAAAAATAATAACATTTTTACTTTATTTACTCTAATTAACAGAAGGTAAAAGTTAGGTACAGAAAATTGTGCTTACTAAATTCATCCATCTCATGCTCATCAAAAGGAATCCATCAATAAGGTTGATCAAGTCTTATTAACAAACTTCTTTCGAGTAACATGAAATCGAAGAATTTTTGAATAACACTAAGTTACCTCAATGGGGATATGCATATCCCCAACAATAAGTATATCATATTTCTTCTTGACAAGAGTGGAGGGAATTGAAGACCTCCAATAATAATCGTTGAATTTTTTCAATGGAGTTGATACTATGAACTTGGGGTTGTTTCTTCGGAAAGTGTACCGTATGCTCATTACCATTAACATGAAAAGTGACATTGTCCTTGTTGCAATCAATAAGAACCCCTACAGTATTCAAAAAGGGTCTACCAAGGATGATCGACATACTGTCGTCCTCGGGAATATCAATAATAAAAAGTCCGTTAGGATAGTAACATTTGCAACTACGACAAGTACATCCTCACAAATACCAATGGGTAAAGCAGTTGATTTATCAACCATTTGCAAAGAGATTTCAGTAGGTGTCAATTTATTCAAATCAAGTCTACGATATAAATAGAAAGGCATAACACTAACACCAACTCGAAGATCACATAAAGCAGTTTTAACATAGTTTCTCTTAATGGAGCATGGTATAGTTGGTATTCATGGATCTCCTAATATCTTTGGTATTCCACCCTTAAAGGTATAATTAGCAAGCATGGTGGAAATCTCAGCTTCTGGTATCTTTCTTTTATTAGTCATAATATCTTTCATATACTTAGCATAAGGAGACACTTTCAGAATATCAGTCAAACGCATACGCAAAAAGACAGATCTAAGCATTTCAGCAAAACGCTGAAAGTCCTCATCATCCTTTTTCTTGGATGGTTTAGGAGGAAAGGGCATGGGTTTCTGAACCCCATGGATCTCTTTCTTTACCATGCTTCCTAGACACAAAGTCTCTTTTGTCATATCTTTTATTCTTAGGTTGTGGGTTATCAAAATCAATAGCAGGTTCAATATCCACATCATTATCATTACTAGGTTGAGCATCAACATGAACATCATCATTAATATTATCACTAGGCTCATGTTCATCACCAGATTGTGTCTTAGCATCAAAAACAGAAATATCAATTGGGTTTTCAGGTTTATCTATAACAGGTTCACTAGCAGCATGCAAGGTCCTATCATCATTCTTTTTCCTTTTTTTACTGGAACGACTAGGTGCATCAGTATTAATTCCCTAAGAATCTTGCTCAATTATCATAGGATGGCCCTCAGGATACAAAGATTCCTGAGTCATTTTACCACCTCTAGTCACAACTCTAACAGAATGATCATTGTTTTTACTATTCATCTCATTAAGCAAATCATTTTGTGCCTTAAGTACTTGTTCTACTTGAGTAGTTACCATGGAAGAATGTTTACTAATAAGCTTAAGATCATTAATAGTCCTACTCATATAATCACCTAAGCGATCAAGCATGTAAGCATTATGTTTGAATTGTCTACTAACATAAGCATTGAAATTTTCTTGCTTAACAATAAAGTTATCAAACTCATCCAAGCATTGGCTAACAGACTTATTATAAGGAATATCACCTTCATAAAATCTACGTAGAGAATTTACCTCTACTACTTGTGTCGGGTTATCAAGACCATGTATTTCTTCAATAGGTGGTAGATTCTTAACATCTTCAGCTTTAATACCTTTTTATTTCATAGATTTCTTTGCCTCTTGCATATCTTCAGGACTGCGAAATAGAATACCTCTTTTCTTTGGAGTGGGCTTTGGAGGTGGTTTAGGAATAGTCCAATCATTATCATTGCTCAATATATTATTCAATAGTAGTTCAGCTTGTTCAACAGTTCGTTCCCTAAAAACATAACCAACACAACTATCTAGGTGGTCCCTAGAAGCATCAGTTAGTCCATTATAAAAGATATCAAGTATTTGGTTTTTCTTGAGAGGATGACCAGGGCAAAGCATTAAGTAATTGGAGAACCCCCCAAGCTTGTGGGAGACTCTCTTCTTCAATTTGCACAAAGTTAAATATTTCCTGCAAGGCAGCTTGTTTCTTATGGGCAGGAAAATATTTTTTAGAGAAGTAATATATCATATCCTGGGGACTACGCACACAACCAGGATCAAGAGAATTAAACCATATCTTAGCATCAACCTTTAACGAGAAAGGAAACAACTTAAGAATACAGTAATAACGATTTTTCCTCATGAGTAAATAGGGTCGCTATATCATTTAATTTAGTAAGATGTGCCACAACAGTTTCAGATTCATAACCATGGAAAGGATCAGATTCAACCAAAGTAATTAACTCAGGATCAACAGAGAATTCATAATCCTTATCAGCAACAAAGATAGGTGAAGTAGAAAACTTAGGATCATATTGCATTCTAGCATTCAAAGATTTTTCCTTCCATTTGCATAGCAATTTCTAAAGATCATCTCTATCCTTACAAGCAAGAAAGTCCCGAGCTACCTCTCCTTCTATACATAACCCTTAGGTACATTAGGAAATTCATATCTAGGAGAGCTAGGTCTAGAAGGTGTCTCATAGTGTTCAGTTTCAATAATTTCATCAGTTTCAACATTGAATCTAGCAATTTGTTCATCAAGGAATTCACCCAGTGGCACAATATTATCAAGCAAAGTATTATCATAAGCATCATGCATAGCAGAAGTGGCATCATCAATTACTTGCGACATATCAGAAGGTGAATCAAGTGCATAGCTAGATGGCAGTTCCTTACCTCCCCTCGTAGTAGAGGGATAGATCTTGGTTTTTGGGTCTTTTAGATTCTTCATAGTGATCAACATATATAAACCCAAGTGACTCAGAGAATAGAGCTATTCTCCCCGGCAACGGTGTCAGAAAATGGTCTTGATAACCCACAAGTATGGGGGATCGCAACAATTTTTGAGGGTAGAGTATTCAGCCCAAATTTATCGATTCAACACAAGGGGAGCCAAAGAATATTCTCGAGTATTAGCAGCTGAGTTATCAATTCAATCACACCTGAAAGACTTAATATCTGCAACAAAGTATTTAGTAGCCAAGTAGTATGGAAGTAACGGTAATGATGGCAAAAGTGACAGTAGCAGTTTTGTAGTGATTGTAACAGTAGCAATGGAAAATTAACTTAGCAAAGATCAATATGTGAAAAGCTCATAGGCAATGGATCAGCGATGGATAATTATGTCGGATGGCATTCATCATGCAACATTTATAACATAGGGTGACACAGAACTAGCTCCAATTCATCAATGTAATGTAGGCATGTATTCCGTATATAGTCATACATGCTTATGGAAAAGAACTTCCATGGCATCTTTTGTCCTACCCTCCCGTGGCAGCATGGTCCTAATAGAAACTAAGGGATATTAAGGCCTCCTTTTAATAGAGAACCATACCAAAGCATTAGCACTTAGTGAATACATGAACTCCTCAAACTATGGTAATCACCGGAAAGAATCCTAGTTATTGTCACCCTAGGGGATGCGGATCATAAATCGTAATAGGTGTCTACAACTTGCAAGATAGGATCAAGAACACATATATTCATGAAAACATAATAGGTTTAGATCTTAAATCATGGCACTTGGGCCCTAGTGACAAGCATTAAGCATAGCAAAGTCATAGCAACATCAATCTCAGAATATAGTGGATACTAGGGATCAAACCCTGCAAAACTAACTCGATTACATGGTAAATCTCATCCAACCCATCACCGTCTAGAAAGCCTATGATGGAATTACTCACGAACGGCGGAGAGCATCATGGAATTGGTGATGAAGGATGGTTGGTGATGACGATGGTGTCGATTTCCCCTCTCCGGAGCCCAAAACGGACTCCAGATCTGGCCTCCCAAGGAAGAATAGGAGGTGGTGGCGGCTCCGTATCGTGAAATGCGATGACCTCTTCTCTCCGATATTTTCTCCACGGATGTGAATATATGGAGTTGGAATTGAGGTCGGTGGAGCTCTAGGGGCCCCACAAGCCTGCTAGGCGTGGCCAGGTGGGGTGGCCGCGCCCCCTGGCTTGTGGCCAATGGGTGACCCCCCTCCAATTTCTTTTGCTAGTATTTTTTATTAATTCCAAAAATAATCTCTGTAAATTTTCAGGCCAATCCGAGAACTTTTATTTCTGCACAAAAATAACACCAAGGCAATTCTACTGAAAAGAGCGTCAGTCCGAGTTAGTTCCATTCAAATCATGCAAATTAGAGTCTAAAACAAGGGCAAAAGAGTTTGGAAAAGTGGATACGATGGAGACGTATCATCAGACGCTGACGTGATGCTCAACCCATACCTATGTCTTCGAGTGAAGACAATGAGAGGAAATCTCTTCCAGAGTTGGTTGAGTCAGCATTACTTGTAGCCCAAGTAATGTTGCCGTGTGTGTTTGAAATCCGAACATTGTGACACGTGTCTGTTGGCCAGTGTCCCAGGGTCATTTCGTTCATATCAGGGCGGGTTGCTCGTTGCCTAGAAATAGCCCACCCCGTCCACCATAAGTAGATGGCTGCTCACAGAGAGATACGACTGTTGTCGTTTTGGAGCAACCCACCTTGAAGACGTTAAGAGAGAACTATCCTGTGAGGATAAACCTAAACACCTAGAGCTAGTGTGTTTGAGCATCACTGAAATCATTCTGTTCTGATAACTGAAGACTTATTACACTTGAAGACTGGGATCTTTTAGATGGTTAGACATCTGGGTCTAGAGCATCCAAGAGTCATTGTTGATTGCTAGGTGACCATGTTTGTATGGATTTTAGAAGTCTCCCTTGAAGACTTACCTGGGTGATTAGGCGTTGTCTAAGTGACTTTGGCCCAAGGGGAATAAAGTGAAGATGAGGTCTTCTGAGTTCAATCTCAGCCTCCCTAACCAGATGTACAATTGTCACAACAACTGGAACTGGTCCAACAAATCTTGTGTGTTCATCAATTAAATGGTTCTATCTCCCACTCTTATACTTCTATATTGCATTGTGAAGCCATTGCTTGTTCATCTTTTCTCGAAGACATTCACTAAAGACATTCCTTAACTTACTGTTTATCTTCATACTGCCTAATTTTATCTTTGATACACCTTAGTGTGCATGATGATTATGCTGTACCTATCTGAATGTTTTTGCTGTATTCCATGCCTTGCTTAAATCCTTGATTGATATCCCTACCTAATCGTGTACCGCTTCCGCTTACTTTGAATACATTTACTATTTCGAAGCTTTTGATAGAAATCGCCTATTGACCCCCCTCTAGTTGATAAGTAGCACTTTCAATTGGTATCAGAGTAAGGTACTCCCTTGTTCTGTGTTTCGGTTCAACCACCTGGAGTTTTAGCTATGTGGACTGCAGGGATAATCAAGGTCTCCGGTGTGTGCCCTGTCTTCGATGGCAATGACTACCCCTACTGGAAGAGCAAGATGCGCATGCATCTCAAAGCCATTGACAACAAGCTCTGTTATGTTGTCATGGCTGGTATTCCCAAGATTGGTGAAGGTGTCACTGCTGCTGATGTGAAGAGATTTTCTCAACTAGACTCGACTGCCAAGAACATCATGTGTGGTCATCTAACCAAAGGACAATATGGCCGTGTGAGTGCTCTTGACACTGCGAAGCAAATATGGGAATGGATTTCCAAGGTCAATGAACGTGTCTCATCTCAGCGAGACTCGTGTGTTGATGTTCTTCGCAATCTTTTCAACCGCTTCAAGATACTTGACAATGAGAATGTTCAACTCACGTTCGATAGGCTCATAGACATCTCAAATGAGCTGAAATTTCTTGGTGCCACTAATATCACCAAACATGAAGTTGTGAAGAAGCTATTGAGACCTCTTGATAGTTCCTTTGACACTCTCACCCTAATGATCTAAGAATGCCCTGACTTCAAGGATTTGGATCCCGCTGATATCCTTGAGAGGCTGAATACCCATGAGTTCCAACAAGCTGAGAAGAGGGAAATGTATGGTTCCAATTATGGTCGCTCTCGTGCTCTCAAAGCAAAAGCTGCCTCCTCATCCGAAGAATCTGAATGCAGTCCCGTTGGTGTTGAAGACTTTGGCAAAGAACCCACTCTGCCAGTGAGGAAGTTTCAGAAATTTGCCAAGTCCAAACGCTTTGTAAAATCTTCAAGGCATGACTCCAAGAAGTCTCAAGAAATGTCTTCGCGTGACAATAAGAAGCAAACCTATCACAAGTGCAAGAAATATGGTCACTTCATCACTGATTGTCCTCGATGGGAGAAGGAATCCAAGAAGAAGAGAAAACACTATGATTCTGATGACAACAAGAAGAAGAAGTTTCACATGTCTTCATCCAAGTCTTCATCACACAAGAAGAGTTCATCTGGCAAGGCACATGCTTTCATGGGCAAGGAGATGCACTCTAAAGCTGAATCTGAGTCAGAAGTTGAAGAAGAATGTGGGGAGGAGTCTGATTCTGAAGTTGCTGGTTTGGCTATCTCTTCTGCATTCATCGCTTCATCTGTCTTCGATCCTGAAGATAATGGCTTCCTCAACTACAGTGAAGCTAGTGAGGACGATAATGCTCCGGCCTACTGCTTCATGGCAAAGGGCTCCAAGGTATCCTCAAAATCTTCATGTTATGAATCTAATAGTGAAGACAATCTGATGATAACTTGAAACCAAGCTACTCTAAACTTGTTAAAATTTCCACTAAGCAACAAAACGCTAGGGATAAAATGCAAAAATAACTAAAGAAAAGCGATGACCTGTTGTGCGACGAGATGAGTCTGAACAAAACTATGGATGAAGATATGCAAAGTCTTCGTTTAAGGTTTGAGGATCTCCAAAGTCGTCATGACGCCCTCTCAACTGAACATGAGAAGATTTATCTTGAATATCCTCAAAGAAAGATTGAATTGGAGAAGTTGAGGGAAGCTCATGATGACCTACGAAAGGAAAATGACTCTCTCCTGGTACCACTCGTGAAGCTAATGATTCAACTGTTGAATGTTCAAATGCTTCTGAAAATGCTTTATCTTGAACTATAACTGTGGTATCTAACACTTCATTTTAGGAAGCCAATGCTATCACTGATGACAATGACAGGTTGAAGACATTGCTTGAAACTGGCATGTACAAGAGTTTGAAGGGACATCAGATTCTTTGTGATGTCCTGCAAAAGACAATCTTGAACAAAAACCCTAGGAAAGAGGGTGTGGGTTTCGAAAGAAACATCAATGTTGATGGATCTTACTAGAAGCCTAAGCAGTATCCAAAAACCACATGAGTTGCTGCAAAAGACCCTTCAGTTGATCCTTCCACATTATCTAGCTTTAAATGTGTGAATCCTATTATTATTGATGAGTCTTTCGATTCCAATTATAAACTGTTCAAATGCAAAAATGATGAAGTGTTTGCTAGGTTCATTGGCACTAACTGCATGAATGTTTCACCCATGAAGAATATCTGGGTTCCCAAAAGTCTTCTTGAGAAGCTTCCTGTGAATGTCATGATGACATCTCTCAGAAAGAAGAGAAACACGAGATCAATGTCTTCGAGAAGACAAAGATCTACATATGATCACACTAATAGTTATGTTTCGCAGGGAAGGACTCAAAGGACTGATGAATATGAGCACTATGGCATGAACCGTTATGTTCATCCAACCAAGAACTTTTTGACTTATTCATATGAGTATTCTAACCCTCCTGTGAAACATGCTATTAGGGCAACATTTCCTAAGTTCGCTGATGCTGCTTTACGACTCATTGCTTCTAAGCCACCCCTTCAGATGTGGGTGGTTAAGAAGAACTAAAAACTTCATGCAACATCGGGTCTCCATATGAAATAAAGCCTAACTTGAATATTATCTCTGGAGACCCGAAAACATTCTTTCCTGGACGCAAGAGAACTAATGCGTATGGTGTTTAACATTTATATCGTCCAGATTACTTACCACTTTGTACTGCTACATTCTCATCATAGCATGCTACAATTGCATGCTTTGGTGAACAAGACTAATTCTCAAATAAAAGAAGATAAATCCAGAACCAGTGAATGGATCATGGACAGTGGATGGACTAGTCATATGACTGGCAATTGAAGCCTATTGATGGAGTCAACTCTTCGACCTCTAACCAATGTTCACATCAGTTTTTTCTAACAAAAGTAGGGGCAAAGTTCTGGGACTAGGTAGAGTTGCTATCACAAGGGATCGACACATGGACAATGTTATGCTTGTCGGATCCCTTGGTTACAACTTAATGTCTGTCTCAATCCTGTGTGATCTTGACATGCTTGCCATCTTTGGTAAATTTCAATGTATTGTGCTAATGGCCTCTAACAAAACCAAAGTCTTCGAAGGTTTTCGAAGAGGTGATCTATATATGGTAGACATCTCTGCAGGACCACATGTTGCCACTTGTCTTCTAGCAAAAGCTTCAGAATGTTGGCTATGGCACGAAGGCCAGGACATGCTGGTATGAGGAACTTGCATAGTCTGGCCAAGAAGAGCCTTGTCATTGGCGTCGAAGGATTCAAGTTCAAGAAAGACCATCTGTGTGGTGCCTGTGAAGCCGGGAAGATGACAAGGGCCAAGCATCCCTCAAAGACAATCATGACGACTTCACGGCCATTCGAGCTGCTCCATGTGGATTTATTTGGCCCAACTCATTATTTCACTTTCTCTACCACAACAAATATTTATGGCTTCATAATGGTTGATGATTACTCTAGATATACCTGGGTGCACATCTTACTCTGTAAGACTGAAGTGCAGGATGTCTTCAAGTGATTTGTCAATAGGTGCATGAGCAACTATGACGTCAAGTTCAAGCATATGAGGAGCGGAAACAACACAGAGTTCAAGAACACCGGTCTTGACACTTATCTTGACACCTTAGGCGTCACACATGAGTTCTCTGCTCCATATACACCGCAACAGAATGGTGTCGTGGAAAGCAAGAACAAGACTCTCATAGAGATGGCTCGCACCATGTTTGATGAATACAAGACACCTCGAAGATTTTTGCCTGAAGCCATTGACACTACTTGCCACATCATCAACAGAGTTTATCTTCACAAGTTCTTTAAGAAAACGTCATATGAGCTACTTACTAGTAAGAAACCCAATGTAAGTTATTTCAAAGTCTTTGGTGCAAAATGTCGGATTAGGGATCGATGTGACACTTCAAAATTTGCACCGAAAGCACATGACAGTTTCATGCTTGGTTATGGAAAGGATTCGCACACCTATAGAGTATTCAACACTTTTCACCATAAAATTGTTGAAACTGTGGATGTGCGGTTCGATGAAACTAATGGATCGCAAAGAGAGCACCTACCTCCTATTATACATGAACTTCCACCTGAAGAAGCAATTAGGCTGATGGGCACTAGTGAGATCATGCCCGAGGAACCAGCGATTGAAGAAGTCATCATTGCTTCATCCACCCATCATGAAGACAATGCTGCTCCTGAAGATAATGCTGCTGACGAAGACAATGCTCCACTTAAGGATCAAAGTCTTCGGACTGATCATCCACACATGGCTAATGAAGTTCATATTGAGAAGATGCTCAGTAGCATCAATGCACCAGGTCCTCTCACTCCCTCAAGATATAACCAATTGTCTAACTTTTTTGGGAATTTTGTTTTTGTGTCTATCTCAAAGCCCACCAAAGTAGATAAAGCCTTCAAGGAACCTAAATGGATTCAAGCTATGCAAGAAGAACTACATCAATTCAAGATCAACAAAATATGGGAAATCGTCAAGCGACCAGATCCATGCAAGCACAACATCATTGGCACAAAGTGGATCTACGGCAACAAACAAGATGCATCTGGCCAAGTTGTTAGAAACAAGGCTAGACTTGTAGCGCAAGGCTACACACAGGTTGAGGGTATCGATTTTGATGAGACATTTTCACCTGTTGCTAGACTCGAAGCCATACGTATATTGCTTGCTTATGCTAACCACCATGATATATGACTATATCCAGTAGCGGAGCTAGGATCAGCTTACGTCCTAGGCAAGTAGTGCAACCACAGTAATCTACAGTGTCATTTTTGCTATAGTATGCTACAGTTAACAAAGAACACATCCATCAAGCCCCAGGCCAAGGCCATGGCTGCCTGGGTCCTAGAATCGCCTCTGCCTATATCAAATGGATGTCAAAAGTGCATTCCTCAATGGTAAGATTGAGGAAGAAGTATATTTTGCTCAACGTCCAGGGTTTGAAGATCCAAAGCATCCAGACATGGTCTACCGGCTCAACAAGGCTTTGTATGGCCTCAAGTAAGCATCAAGGGCTTGGTATGACACACTCAAGTAATTCCTCAAGGAGAAAGGCTTCACACCCGGTTCATTCAATCCTACTGTCTTCACTAAATCATATGATAGTGACCTGTTCATATGTCAAATCTATGTGGATGACATTATCTTCGATTGAACAAACAATCGATATAGTGATGAGTTTAGCTTCATGATGCAAGAGCAATACCAGATGTTGATGATGGGAGAGCTTAAGTTCTTTCTAGGGCTTCAAATTCAACAACAACCAAATGGCATCTTCATATCTCAGGAGAAGCATCTTAAGGAGTGTCTCAAGAAGTTTGACATGAATGAAGCCAAAGGCTACAAAACACCAATGCGTACTAATGGCCACCTCTACACCAACGAAAATGGTAAAGATTTTGATCAGAAAATATATCGCTCCATGATTGGCTCCATGTTGTACTTATGTGCATCTAGGCCAGATATAATGCTTAGCGTTTGCATGTGTGCCCGGTTTCAAGTGGCACCAAAGGAACCGCATCACCTCACGATGAAGCGAATACTTCGATATTTGGATCACAACCCAATGCTAGGATTATGGTATCCAAAGGGATCCAAGTTTGATCTCATTGGCTACTCAGACTCAGATTTCGCTGCTCACAGAGTTGATCACAAGTCTACATCAGGCACTTGTCACTTTCTGGGTCGATCTCTCATATGTTGGTCTTCAAAGAAGCAGAACTACGTCTCACTCTCCACTGCTAAAGCCGAATATATTGGTGCTGGCGCCTGCTGCACACAAACTTTATGGATGAAGCAAACCCTCAAGGACTACGACATCAACAAGAAGAAAGTACATCTCTACTACGACAATGAGAGTGCTATCAAGATTGCCTACAACCCCGGTCAACATTCAAAGACAAAAGCACATTCAGATACAACGTCACTTCCTTTGTGATCACGTGTTGAAGTGCGAGATCGTCATCAAACTAGTGAAGTCAGAAGAGCAATTGGCTGATACCTTCACGAAGCCTTTGGATGAGAAGAGGTTTTTGCAAGTTGCAATGTGAGCTAAATATCTTAGAATCCTCAAATGTGCTTCGAATGGACATACATCCTAACACTTATGCTTATTGATGACTTTGATGCACAACACACAAAGTAATGTATGTCTTCAACTCAAGAAGACTTACATACTGAATGTGAATACATTAACAAAGAATATGACTTCACAGCGCCACGATAATTGTGTGTTGCTAGGTCAAATATTCTTATACAGCGGGTAACGACACCAACCCTTTTTGAAGACATTGCTTTTATCTTAACATCTTATCTATGTCTTCAAGATATAAAGTTTATATTCGAATCAAGAACTTTCTCTTGAGTTAGCACGTGTTCAAGTTGAATATTCTTTGCATATCTTTGGAGTTTTGTCCTCTACAACATTTCGCCTATAGCTATATATCCGTCTTTTTTACCTAGGCAAATGTGACTGGACCCAAAAATCCCTATCTATCCTTATCTCTCCTAACACTATTCAACTCAAGTCATATGCATTCTACATTGACATGTGTTGTTTGTTTTCACCGAATCCTTGTAAATCGAAGATGAATCCAACCAAATGTTTAAAATTCATCTCTTATCATTAGTACACTTATCACAACAATTCCCGCGCCACGCTACGGATCGAACGTAGTGGGTTGTCAGATAAGTTGCATGCATGCCACGTGTCCCACTAAAGCCAAAGAGACCAGGGCATATACGTCCATTTTTTTCGAAATGTTCTAGTCCTTATAAATACAAATGCCCCAACTCAATTATTGCTCTTCCACCATATCCGCAACCTTCGAGCTCCAAACCCTAGCACCATCTCTAGATTCCATTGCCACCAGAGAAGGAGCGCTTAGCTGTCATGACTCCTTCATCACCGTACTCACGCCGGCCGCGACCATCCTTGCCTGCCGCCGCCGTAGCTGTCTGCCACCACCAAGCTAGGGTGTGGCAGATCGAACTGCTCGGCCTCTTCACCTCGTCGAATAGTCCTCCGTGTTCTTCACTGTGGTAAATAAATCTGTCTTTTTACCACTCATTTGATCTTAAAAGATTACCACATGTCTTCGAGATATGTTTTTCCACCATGATTTCAATAGATCTGAATCTTGTATTTCTATTTGCTCAATATTTTAACTTATGTTGCAAATCTGGGATGATTTCTCACTCGTGTCAATTCTTGAACTTGCACATATCCGAAACCACCTTATCTTGAGCAAAAGTGAAAGTCTTCGGTGAATGAGGTCAATATCTTCATACCATGATATCTTACATTGAAAATCTTCTGAGAATGCTTATGACCTCTTCTATTGCCCTCGCATCTCTAACTCTTTCGCAGGTACATGTCCGCAACAGAATCGCTAGGATCTCATAGTCTGAATTCATTTGTAGACTAGTTGTGGATTCATCTGGACTCACCTGTAGCCAGATCTCACTTGAATAGATCATTAAAGACTTTGATAAAATCAAAGGCAATGGCTAGAGATGGGACTCCAAAGAAGGGAGGAATACAATGACACATGGATACTGCCAAAGATCTCCCCCCTGGCCTCTATGAATGCTCCAAGTCTGATCTAGAAGAAACCTATCAACAACACAAAAAAAATTCCAATGGGTTTGAAGATATTGGGCTTTGGAATGGTTCAACTAGCACTTCGTCACTGCTGAATATGTCGAGAAGCATGCTGAAAAGGCCCCTGGACAGATATCATTTACAAGAATCTTCATCCAAATACAAAGGCTGATGCCATAAGGAATGGATTCTACCCATGCATGCTTCGGCCGCCAATGCCAAAGAATCCAGATCGCACTAGCATCCAAGGATTCTCTCCTGCAAATGATTATGAGGACAATGATGCTGCTAAGGGAGATCTGCCCCCTGTCAATGATCCGAAGCCTAAGCATAGATCAAAGGCTTCAAATCCTTCTAAGGCTTCAAAAGCTTCAAGGCTAGACCGCTGCTCACCACAAGCTTCATGATCAAGGCCTCCCGAACCTTGTGACACCGAGGATGATTCTCCCATACATAGGGGAATGAAGAGAAAATATGCTGCTGCTCGTGGCCCGAAGCCATCCCTTTCACTGATGAATGTTGCCAATATGATTGAACTCTTAGATGACGAGTTCGACGATGAAGCTTTGGCGAAGCTGATTCAACAAAAGGAGGAAGAGGCCAAACATCTCGCAAACTTGCCTATGATGGACATAAACATCATATACTAGTTCATTGATGAATAGTTTGATGACCCCTCGCTCACCATCAATGCCCTGCAACTTCCTATCGGACTGAGCATCACATTTCAAGGGTTGGTGAATGAAGAGATCACCATTGTTCAACAGGCTGTGTAGCAACAAGATAATATTCACCATTAAAAGGCCCTCTTCAATGATAATGTTCACAGACTTACAACTAAGCAGATACAAGGATATCAGCTCTTCATGACGGACCTAAAAGATGAGTTTGACAAGCCCTACAAAGCTGTCAAAGGCACCCTCGAGTGTCTTAAGAGGAAATCTGAGAAGATGGTCCAAGCCCACAATGACATGCTGAAGGGGAAAGCACTTGGACAACTTACTCTTGACCCCAGAAATCATTGAACGATCAAGGCAAGGGTGTTTGTCTTCGAGTCACCCTACAACTACACAACAATACATGCCACACATTGTCTTCCTGGCTGGCTTCTCTGGCTCAAGATCACCTCCTCCTTCCCTTGCTGCAACTAGCAAGAAGACTAAGCAAGATAAGGCTAAAACCCTGGAAACACAAGTAATCTCCGGCCTCCGAAGCCCAACCTGTGAAGAGGCTGAAGAAAAAGAAGCCAAAGCCTTCTGATTCGACCCAAGTGCCCAAACCTCCTTTTGCTTCGCCTGCCACACCGTCTGTTCACCAGGAGCCCCTATGAGTTACACCCATCTCCATGGCTCCACTTGCCTCTGAGAACACAGAGATGTGAGTTATTCTTCATGAGTCTACTACCACAAAGAATCCCATGATCGAAGACATTCCAGTTGCTGAACTGAATGCAGCTGAAGACATTGCTCCACAAGCTCATGCTGGTGAAGTCAATGTTGAACCAGAACACCATGTACCTCAGATGGATGCATCCTTGGTATAATTGCCACCACATGAAGATAGTGAATATGTGGACATTGGCACTCTGCTAAGGCCAGATGTGCCTAAAGACACACACCACCAACTGCCTTCTCAACTCATGTGCCCAGGACCCCTGAATCCCCTTTTGTGGCCATGGATGTTGAAACCACTGATCATGTGTTGCCACTCAAAAGACTTCACCGCAGACCCATGCCAAAAATATGTTCAATGCAAATCATTCCTGAAGATGAAGTACGTGTATCTCTGACTGCATCAGTCGATGATGTTCTCAGGATTAGAGATGTTGCTCACAATCAACGAGAGACTGAAACTAAAACAGCTGAAGAAACTGTGGCTGAAGCCAATGCCCCATCCCCAGATGGTCCTCCAGTTCCTGCTACACCATCAATTGATGACAATGCCAACAACATTGTCCTGGATCTCAACAGGGAAGGGTAGATGGTGCCCACCAAATGGACCAGACTGGATGCGCCACCAAGGATGGTCCCTCAATTTGAGTACAATATTCATCAACGCCGAAATGTTTTGAATCCTATGCCCATACTTCCACTACTTCGACAAAAAGGTTCAACACGTCCCCTTGTCTTCATCTTGAAAAGCTTCAGACTCAACAACACCTTTCCCGACTCAGACAGAAATCCTTACAATCGTCCAAAGATACACTTTGACAGGTTCTGGAGCACACCTCAACGTCAATACTATACGTGTGTGCTCTATGGACAAAACATAATTTTTCCTCACAAGCGTCTCAGTCTTGAAGCTATGAAAGGTCTGCCCTACTTTGATCAAGCTCTTGATTGTCTTCGGGATATTGGACTGTTGCCGTTTGTCACAGACCACGAAGATTGGAATGAAGAACTCATTCTTCAGTTCTATGCAACTCTCCACATCGCTGGCTTCAGCAAAGATCTAAATACATGGAAGATGGACTTCATGATTCATGAGAGCACGTCACTACTGCTATCACAGAATTCTTTCTTGCACCACCACTTGCTGCCTTTGGCAAAGACTTACATCCGTCATCTGCAGCCTATGCTGAAGCCACTCCAAGCATATTTCATCTTCCAAAGCCCAACATGACCGCAATGCTCATATTGATGAAGCCCTTGGTCCTAGATGCAGATTTGCCCATATCATTCTTCGTTGATGATCTTCGATATCTGCCGAAGACTATTTATCATATTCTTCGTCACACCATATGGCCAATCTAGGGACATTCATGTTCGCACAAACTAGAAGGGCTCTGAAGACATTGGTCTACAACACTGTCTATGACATCATGTTTAATATTCAATATTTATTTCTGCGCAATTCAGCTGCCAATGACATAAACTTGTTCAAACCGAAGATCTATGCACCATGGATCATGCGCTTCATCAAGTACAGAACCAACACACGGTTTCTGCCATCTGCTTGCAATCATGGCATTTATCTTATGGATGTCAAAGTCATTCATGCAAACATCTATCCATCCAAGAGAAAGAATCCCATTATGCAAGGCACCAATGGCACAACTGATGAGGAAGGACTTCACATTCCATCTAATCCATTCATTGCAAGGCTGATTGGCTCAATTCACCATCCTCAACCAAGTGCAACTACCACTGAAGCCACAACGAGTACATTGCCTCGCCAGGATTGCACCAAGAGAAAATGCACCATGACTGAACGAGAGCTTCTTGTCTATTCAGAAGCAAGATCGTCACATTAGTGGCCACGAAGACAAATGCATTCTATGGTTCAAGACATCAATCGCATTCGCAATCTCACCACCAAGAATGGCTTCGTCGCTCATGAAACCGGACACCGTGGATGGAAGACATTGACTATGCTTTCATGGGAGGAAGATCTTCATGAGGATGGCTTCCAGAAGTTCTTCCATTTTAGTGCTCCGCCACCCCGCATGGAGCAATGGCGTCAAACGCCCTCTCTCAAAGACAGTGACTATTCCTCATCAGCTCCATCCGTCAATGCTCGTCTTGCAAATGATGAAGCTGATAATGTCACATCTCCTCTTGCACCACTTGCGCGACGCGACACTGCACCAAGATCCTCTGCACCAACAAACGCCGACCCTACTACACCATCATGTTCACCTCGCGCTCGGGACGACTAGTGCTCAATGTCTTCGCCCTTTTTGGTCATAAATGACAAATGGGGATAAGAATTCGCTGATGGTCTTCAAACGGGTCATTATATGGTTTGGGTGCTATTATTTTGTTAAGTTTGCAACTCTCGTTTCGAACATTATCTATTTGGGTTGTAAAACTTAAGTCCTGATGGCGTCTGCACACTTTCTGTGTATCATACTTTTGGCGCTACCAAAGTTTATCATATGCGCCCGAAGCTATACTACAGACGCCCATTTTTCATTATGCATTTCATTATCTTCGAAAATCACATTGTATTCATAGTGATTGGATTCCAATATATAGGGGGAGATCTCCACAAACTAAAACCTTCCATGTGCTTTTGCATTCCAAGCAAAATCTTCAGGGTAGCTCTGTATATCTTGCAATCATAATCTCGAAGTCTTTTTCTTCATATAATTTATCCCCATTGAAAACTTCAACCAGTTTATCATAAATCACGAAAAAGGGGGAGATTGTAAGTGCATCTAGTGTCACTCTTATTGGTTTTGGAGTACTGAAGAAAAACATGGTTGAGGGACTAATGTGTTTGTGAGAGTTCACATGATACCATAGATAGAAGTCCGTGGAGATTCGGTTTAACCATCAAAGACGACCCCCCCAAATGTCCAAAGACATTGATGATGGATGAAGCCATAGTTGGTACACGAAGACAATTACTTGAAGATAATGAAATACGAAGACAAAGTCTTTTGGTTGTTTTGTTTCTTCTTTCATGAGTCATAGGAACCACCGTACTGTCAAATGGGGTCGATGTGATTGAAGTCAGACATTGACGTGATGCTCAACCCATACCTATGTCTTGGAGTGAAAGACAATGAGAGGAAATCTCTTCTAGAGTTGGTTGAGTCAGGATTGCTTGTAGCCCAAGTAATGTTGTTGCGTGTGTTTGAAATCCGACCATCATGACACATGTCGTTTGGCCAGTGACCCAGGGTCATTTCGGTCATATCAGGTCGGGTTGCGTTCTGGCTATAAATAGCTCCCCTCCACCGTAAGTAGGTGGTTGCTCACAGAGAAATACGGCTGTTCTCGTTTTGGAGCGACCCACCTCGAAGACATTGAGAGAGAATTATCCTGCAAGGATAAACCTAAACACCTAAAGCTAGTGTATTTGAGCATCACCAAAGTTGTTCTGTTCTGAGTGAACTGAAGACTCATTACACTTCAAGACTGTGATCTTCCTGATGGTTAGGCATTTGGGTCTAGAGCATCCAAGAGTCATTGTGAATTGTCGGGTGACCAAGTTTGTACGGGTTTCAGAAGTCTCCCCTAAAGACTCCCCTCAGTGATTGGGTGTTGTCTAAGTGATTTTGGCTCAAGGGGAATAAGGTGAAGACGAGGTCTTCTGAGTTCAATCTCAGCCTCCCTAACCAGATGTACAGTTGTTACAACAACTGGAACTGGTCCAACAAATCTTGTGTCTTCGTCAAGCAACTGGTTCTATCTCTCACTCTAATACTTCTGTATTGCATTGTGAAGCCATTTCTTGTTAATCTTTTGTCGAAGACATTCACCGAAGACATACCTTAACTTCCATTTAGTTTCCTACTTCCTAAGTTTATCTTCGATACACCTTAGTGTGCATGACGATTATGCTGTACCTATCTGAATGTCTTCACTGTATTCCATGCCTTGCTTAAATCCACGATTGATATCCCTACCTGATCCTGTATCGCTTTCGCTTTCTTTGAATACATCTACTGTTTAGAAGCTTTTGATAAAAATCGCCTATTCACCCCTTCTACTCGATAACTAGAACTTTCAATTAATAAGAATAATATAAATAACATATTATTAGTATTATGAAATGATGATGGTTGAACCACATAGTCATACCAACAACCTTGATAAAAAATAATTGAACAACGTCTGTCGCTAATATAAATCAAATGAACAAAATGGCTATCAATAAAATATTGAATTTGGAAATGCATATTCTTTTATTATAAATCAAATGAACAAAAGTCCTATCAATAAAAAAATGAATTTGTCAACACATAATTGTTTTGAGCGGAACCCATATGATTGTTACTTGACCAAATGGGCTATCGATCATCCATGTAAAAATTAAAACGAAAGAGACCCGCCAGATAATCTATTTGGTCCATGATGTGTTTAATGTGGGTGGTGTAATTAGGCCACAGAAAAGAAACTGGTGTCGGATTGCAAAAGAGAAAAAAAGCAACGAGAGGAACACTTACTAAGGAGTAGGCGGTGTTTCCTAAAAAAGGAGCATGATCATCTTTGTCCAGCATGTGTGCAGTCAGACCATGAGAACTGAGACACCATGCTACATCTCCACCGCATCTATAATTTTTGATTGTTTCATGCCAATATTATACAACTTTCACATATTTTTGGCAACATTATATATGATTTATTGGACTAACATATTGATTCAGTGCCCAGTGCCAGTTCCTATTGGTTGCATGTTTTTTTGTTTCATAGAATATCTATATCAAATGAAGTCCAAACGCGATAAAATTTATGGAGAATTATTTTTGAATATTTATGGTTTTTGGGAGGTGGAATCAACGCAAAAGGAGGCCCACAACCACCACAAGACACTAGGGCGCGCCCTAGGGCCCAGGCGCGTGGTGGTGGGTTGTGGTCACCTCGTAAGGCGGTTGCTGCTCTCTTCGAGCGCAAGGAAGCTTATATTTGGAAAAAATCGTGTTAAAACCTCAACGCAATCGGAGTTACGGATCTCTGGGTATATAAGAACGATTTTTGGCCAGAAAACAGGAGCGCGAAACAGAAGAGAATAGTGAGGGAGATCCAATATAGGAGGGGCTCCTGCCCCTCCACCGCCATGGACGGCATGGAACAGAGGGGTAACTCTCCTCCCATCTAGGGGAGAGGCCAGGCAAGAATAAGAAGGAGGGGTGCTATCTCTCGGTTGTGTCAGAACGCCACCGGGGCAATCATCGTGACGACGATCTACACCAACAACTTTGCCGCCGTCAACACCAACTCTCTCCCCCTCTATGTAGCGGTGTAACACCTCTCCTCCCTGATGTAATCTCTAATTAAACATGGTGCTAAACTCCATATATTATTTTCCAATGATATGTGGCTATCCTATGATGTTTGAGTAGATCCGTTTTGTCCTATGGGCTAATTGATGATCGTGGTTGGTATGAGTTGTATGTTTTATTTTGGTGCCGTACTATGGTGCCATCTATGTCGCACAAACATGACGGATCCCCTATGTAGGGTGTTGTAATATGTTCATGATTTTCTTATGGTGGGTGGTGTGAGTGACAGAAGCACAAACCCAAAAAGGTGGGTTGTTGCGTATGGGAGTAAAGAGGACTTTATACTTGATGTTATGGTTGGGTTGTACCTTAATGATATTTGATAGTTGCAGGTGCTTGCTAGAGTTCCAATATTAAGTGCATATGATCCAAGTACAGAAAGTATGTTCTCATGCCTGTCTCTGATATAAAATTACAATAATGATTACCGGTCTAGTTATCAATTGTCTAGGGACAAAGAACCTTGTTGTTTGACAAAAGCGTTCTACTAAACAACTAACTTTTATTATCTTGCAATTTACTCATAGTTTTATTCCCGCAAAGTACTTCTAATTTTATTCGTGCAAACTATCCTACCACCTACAAAATAGTTTCATACTTGTTCTAGGTAAAGCAAATGTCAAAGTGTGTGTAGAGTTGTATCGGTGGTCGATAGAACTTGAGGGAATATTTATTCTACCTTTAGCTCCTCGTTGGGTTCGACACTCTTAGTTATCGAAAAAGGCTACAAATGATCCCCTACACTTGTGGGTTATCACACCATCACTTTGCTTCCTCTGCGGCATGCCATTGGCCGCCTCCTCTACATCACACTGCCGACCACCTCCTCTACAACACGTCGTCAGCCGCCTTCTTTCCTGCCACAATGTCGCCTTGCGCCTCCCCCACCCCCACCACAGCATCACCCCGCTCCTCCTATCACCATGACAGCCTCGCCCCGCCGACTCTTATCCACACCAAGGCCTCGTCCCTCCACCTCCTCTCCCCATCGCGTCCTTGCCTTGCCACCAACCCCACGGATCTTCCGTAGATCGACTCTGCCATCGCCGTCCTACTACCACAGAGCAGATCGAGATGCGAGTTGCTGGACTCGATGCGGGAGTACGCATCTCAAATTGCACCAAGATTCCTGTGCGTATGTCTTAATCAACGCCCCCATGCTTGCCACGCATAGTCGCTCCGGGGAGGTGTTCGCAGCTCATCTACTTGCTCGGTTGCTGCAGGTATGTTGTTCGATTATGTCGATATTGCACCAACTATTATCATTTGTTGGAAATATGCCTTGGAGGCAATCATGTGATGATTTCATTTGCTATGTATTCATGATTATTTTGTATTGCCCTTGAACATCATCAATGATATATATCAATAAATATGTGACTTATTTGTGAGACTATATATTGTATGATTATTGTTCTAATAGTCCCGTTGTTAAGGTTATGTAGACACATATCCTTTACTAGTATACGATTCAGTTGATGACTATGTTTCACAAGTCATGTGCATAGAGATGCTAAACTGATAGTATGGACTCGGGGATTGAGATCACCGAGTCAGACATAACCACTTTGAGACATAGTGAGATAATGTCATCTGTTAGTCTCAAGCACAATGTATATGCCATCTCCTAGACCTAAGGTGCTCGTATGTTCTCAGGATGAGGATCGACTTACTTAGGGTCTATCAAACGCTACTCCCTAACTGGATAGTTATAAAGGTAGCTTTTGGGTGAGTCATGAGACATGCCACGAGACATGGTTGATCAATATGGGATTTGTCCCTCAATGAGGAGAGGTATTCTCTGGGCCCTCTCGAGTGATTATATTTAAAAAGCATGCCCATGCGACATCGGTTAAGTGTTAACCTGGTTCGGGAATCTGTATCACGGTTTCAAGAAGATATGTCGAGCTACCACAAGGGTGACAAGTACTCGCCTTGAGCTCGACAACCTATATCATGAGGCAAAAGGAATGTTGTATATGACACATTGTCGAGGTTCGTCTAACGACTTTGCGCACACATGGGAGTTGGTCCGTTCTACTAGGAGCCGCTACAGACTATCGACTCGAGTAGTGTCCATGTGTACGTGAACCTATAGCGTCGCACACTTAAGGGATTGCAACCCGTTCAGATATGATCGAAATGGAAAATATGACTAGACTCGTCGTGGGCTCAAGTGTTGAGACCACCTTGAAGGTCTATATAAAGGGGAGTGGGCGCACCTTTCAGGGTTGATTCTTTTTCTTCCGTCGACAGCCACCGCCACTTCCCATGCCACCATGCCGTGTGATTGGACCTAGAAGTCTGCCGCCCACCGCTGCCCCCCGTACGTGTGGGTACCTTGGAGGCATCGCATTTGTGGTGCTTGGATGAACCGTTCGAGGGATCCGCGAGGAGCTGATTGTGTCAGATCACTGTTTGTGGGAGATCGGCTACACGAGGAGGAGACGAATTGGCTGATCGACTACACGCACCACCAACTCTACTTCCGCTGTGGTGACTGCGCGTCTAGTGGTAAACCCAATCCCCTGATCTATTTCCAGCAGCACGTTCTTGGGTGCGCGGTAGAAAATTTTATTTGGGGCTAGCGTGCGTACCGTGTGAACCAACAATGGTATTAGAGCCTCCGCTGTGTGGTGATAGATTCGGTGATTTGCATATGAGATATGTAGATCGGTTCATGTGCGGGTCGATGAGATCGGCCGTGGACTTTAGTGTTGAAGGTTGGTTTCGTGATCTTGCTTCCATGATCGTGATGCAGAGGTCGTGACACGAATTACCCCTACCGGTCGGTTTCGCCATCGGGGTAGACAGTGGAACGTAAATCCATATGCAGCACACGAAGATCAATGAGATTGATCGAGCCGGAACAAAGATCGACATTGTGGAAATGTGATTTCCGCAGTGCTGAAATCTGTTGGAGCCGTCACAGTAAAATGGGAATAACTTTTTCATATGAACTCAGTTTTCGCTCCACGACCTGTCAAATTGAACGACACGAAAAGATGCATTTGACCTTCAACCATTTTGCCATTTTCAGCGAACTTTATGAGGTCAAAATCCTCTTGGCAAATAGAGTTTCAGATGGTTTTATTTTTGGTGGTAGAACGCCTAAGTTGTTTGTGCAGGGAATGCTTGTGATTTGATATAGCCCATGAATGTTGCTTGCAAATTATTAAATCATGACGTGCATGTCGTGAGTGCGGCAATCGGCTGGAGCCACATGGTTGTCCCATTATTGTATTAATGACCTGTGTGTCAACATGACATGCCTTGTAATGTAATTTACTCTCATAGCTATTAGTTTGTAATAGCATAGTATGTTATGTAACACTTGGTGGTTGACACCATGTGTGGAGATGGAGATCACCACAAGGGCAACCATGCATGGAGATGGAGATCTCCATGGGTATGCAACGCATGTGGAGTTGGAAATCACCATGCGTTAATGAAAGGGGCTATACCATATCACACATATATAAACTGCATGTGAAAGTTTATCCCTTGTATCCGCCCTTCTTTTGCATGATAGATGTTTTAAGTAGGGTGATCCCTCAAAGAATGTCAAGTAAAATTGCCTCCCTAATTGCTGCACCATCACATGTTAAGTATTTTTAGTGGTGGGCCTACAAAATTAGGGTGATGCTAATTCTCCTTAACATGGTGTGTTTGTGTCGGACACTTACGAGCGAAGCATTGGTTAACTTGTCGTTGATATAAAAATAATTTTGGGCCTCGATGCATAAGAGTTTGCGTGGCATGAGATGTCCCCAACAAACAAGAGTCATATAGAGATACAATTAGCAAATGTTGCTTATCGAGTGATCTAGTCTTCTAGCGGTGATGCGAAAGCTCACTAGTTGACACGTGGATCTTGGATCTTGAATCGCCAAGAATCAACAGAGGGCTGCTGATTTTAGTGGGAGTAATGTTCTTATTAAAATGTTTAATTTGAACTACTCTTTATGAATACATGTCTTAGTGTTTTGTATATTTTTCTTGTAGATCAATGGCACCACCTGCTCAACCCAGTTTTTCGTTGAAATCAACCGTAGAAAAGGATAAACTGAGTGGAACAGACTATACTATCTCGTATACAAATCCGAGAATTGTTCTCAGGCATGATAAAAAGGAACATGTTCTAGAGGAACCCCTTTGAGAGGAACCTGTCGAGAATGCTAATGCCATGTCTAGGAATGCCCACCAAAAACTCGTTGATGAGTCAAATGAGATCAGCTATCTCACGCCGATTTCTATGGATCCCGATCTGCAGCAACATTTCAAAAACATTGAGGCTTTCGATATGATCGAGAACATCAAGAGCATGTTTCAGATGCAAGCAAGGACCAAAAGGTTCAATGTCTGGTGATCCTTGATGGATTCTAAGATTAAAGAGGGTGATCCACTAAGCCTGCATGTGATCAACATGATCTGGTACATGCAACTTTGGATCGGTCAAGCTTCCCACTTGGGGACGAATTGTCCATGGATACAATTCTGGCTTCTCTTCCGACTAGCTATGGGACGTTCTTCTCAAACTTCCATATGCAAGACATGGAAAATAAGCTCACTGAATTGCATGGGATGCTAAAAATGGCAGAGCAGGATATCAAGAAAGGCACGCATCAAGTGTAGATGGTGCAGAACACGACAAAGTTCAAGAAGAGATGGTCCAAGAAAAAGACTAAGGCAAAGGGCAAGGAGGCAACTTCTACTATCGCTGTGGCGCCCAAGTCCGGACCAAACACGGGGACCATTTTCTTTCACTGTAAGGAACTCGGTCACTGAAAGAGGAACGACAACAAGTGGTCTGCCTAGATAGGCAAGAAGACTTGAAGTGTGACTTCTTCTTTAGGTACACTTGTTGTATATGTTATAAACATTTTTCTTGCTGATATTTCTAGTAGCTCTTGGATATATGACACCGAATCAATTGTTCACATATGCAACTCGATGCAGGGACTAGGAAGGACTAGGAATGTTGCAAGAGGAGAAGTTGACATACGTGTCGGGAATAAAGCAAGAGTTGCTACATTAGCTGTCGGCACCATGCAACCTAATTTACCTTAAGGCTTATTATGGAACTTGATGATTTTTATTATGTTCCTACATTAACTTGAAACATTATTTAGGCATCATGTTTGATGAGGCAAGGTTATGAATTCAGTATTAAGGACAATGGTTGTTCTATTTACTTGAATAAAATGTTTTATGGCTTTGCGCCTATTGTGAATAGCTTATTTATATTACATCCTAAAGGTGAATCGGTCTATAAGATAAATGTCAAGAGGCATAAGCCTAACGAGATAAATCCGACTTACGTGAGGCATTGTCGACTAGGACACATTAGTCAAAAGCACTGAAGAAGGTCCATGATGACGAAATTCTAACTTCATTTGATTTTGAATCATTTTAGAGATGCGAGTCCCACATACTCGGCAAGATGACTAAGATTCCTTTTGCAAAAAGTTGTGAGAGGGTGTCTGAGCTATTGGAACTTATACATAGTGATGTATGTGGAACAATGAGCACGACAAATAGAGGTGGTTTCCAATATTTTGTGACTTTTACCGATGACTTTAGTAGATATGGATATGTCTAGTTAATGAGGCACAAGTCAAAAACTTTTGAAAAGTTCAAGGAGTTTCAGAACAAAGTGGAAAATCAACTCGGCAAGACAATCAATCTTCTACAATCTTATTGTGGCGGGGAGTATATGAACCCGAATTTTGATGATCATCTGAAGAGCCATGGAATAGTTCCACAACTCACTCCTCCAGGTACACCACATAGAAATGGTGTGTTAGAACGGAGGAATCAGACTTTGTTAGACATGGTTTGATCGATGATGAGTCAGTCAGATTTACCCTTTGTTATTTTGGAGATACGCTCTAGAAATCGCAACTTTCACTCTAAACAGGGTACCATCAAAGTCCGTAGATAAGACACCATATGAGATATGGATATCAAAGAGTCATAGTTTGTCTTTTCTAAAGATTTGGGGTTGTGAAGCATATGTCAAGCGACTTCAGTCAGACAAACTCACACCCAAGTCGGACAAATGCATAGTCGTGGGATATCCAAGGGAAAACTTGGGATATTACTTCTACAACCGTGAAGAGGGCAAAGTGTTTGTCGCTCGACATGGAGTTTTCCTTGAGAAATAGTTTCTCAATCGAAAGGCTAGTGGGAGGTCGGTCCGACTCAAGGAAATTCGAGAGCCACACGGGGATGTTCTGGCAAGTGATTCAATCACATCGAAGTTGGTCAGGGATCCCTTTGTGGAATCGGTGCCGGTTCCATGTAGGTCAGAAAGGTTGCAAAATATGCACGACTGCAATGTGTTGTTCTTGGAGAACAATGAACCGACCGTGTATGCGGAAGCGATGGTGAGACCTGATTCCAAGTTATGTCTTGATGCCATGATATCCGAATTAAAGTCCATGGATGACAATCAAGTTTGGAACTTGGTTGATCTGCCAGATGGCGTTCGAGCCATTGACTGAAAATGCATCTTTAAGAAGAAAACTGATATGGATGGAAATGTTACAACCCATAAGGCTTGACTTGTCGCTAAAGGTTATCGACAAGTTCAAGGAGTTGACTACGATGAGACTTATTCTTCGGTAGTGATGCCTAAATCAATTCGCATCATTCTTGCTATAGTTGCATATTTCGACTATGAGTTATGGGAGATGGATGTCAAAATGGCTTTCCTTAATGGAAATTTAACCGAGGACGTGTATATGACACAACCCCAGTTTTTTTTCGATCCAAAGAATGTTGGCATGGTATGCAAGATTCATAGATCCATTTATGGATTGAGGAAAGCATCTCGGAATTGGAACATTCATTTTAATGAAGCGTTCAAAGAGTTTGCCTTCATCAAGAACGACTATGATCATTGTGCATTCAAGAAGGTCAGTGAGAGCTCAGTTGCATTTTTGGTACTATATGTGTATGATATATTGTTGATTGGAAATGATGTTCAAATGCTTGAATCTTTCAAGGACTCATTGAAAAATAGTTTTTCGATGAAAGACTTTGGAGAAGCAGCTTATATTCTTGGAATCAAGATCTATTGAGATAGATCAAGAAGGCTTATTGCATTAAGCCAAAGTACGTATATAGACAAGGCGTTGAAGCGGTTCAACAGGCAAGATGCCAAGAAAGGATTCTTGCCCATGTCACATGGCATTACTCTTAGCAAGACTCAGAGTACCTCGACTCCCGATGAGCAAAGACGCATGGATGGGATTCTGTGTGCTTCGATTGTCGAATCCATCCTGTATGCTATGGTATGTACTCGTTCCGATGTTAGCTTTGCTCTAAGAGTAGTAGGCAGATACCAGGCTAATCCAGGTGAGAGTCACCGGACAGCGATAAATAATATCTTTAAATACTTGATAAGGACAAAGGATATGTTCCTGGTTTATGGAGGTGAGGATGAGCTCGTTGTAAAGAGTTACACTAATGCTAGTTTCCAAACCGATAGGGATGATAGTCGATTGCAATCTGGGTTAGTGTTCATTCTAAACGGAGGAGCAGTGAGCTGAAGGAGTGCCAAGCAAGATACGGTAGCTGATTCTACAACAGAGACTGAGTACATTGCGGCTTCTGAAGCTGGAAGAAGGTGTTTGGGTGAAGAATTTTATTTCTGATCTTGGAGTGGTTTAGGACTCATCCAATCCATTGGACCTCTATTGTGATAATAGTGGTGCTATCACACAAGTCAAGGAACCATAGAACCATCATAAAACCCAACACATACTCGTGCGTTTTAACCTTATTTGCGACATTGTCGAGAGAGGTGATGTAAACATATGCAAGATACACACGGATGCAAATATTGTTGATACATTAACGAAGCCTCTCCCATAGTCGAAGCATGAGGTGCACATGAGGTCCATGGGCATACGATGCATAGATGATTGACCCTAGTGCAAGTGGGAGACTGTTGGAAATATGCCCTAGAGGCAATCATGTGATGATTTCATTTCCTATGTATTGATGAGTACTTTGTATTGTCCTTGAACATCATCATTGATATGTATCAATAAGTACGTGACTTATTTATGAGACTATATACTGTATGATGATTTTGCTAATAGTCCTTAGTTGTTAAGGTTATGCGGACACATATGCTTTACTAGTATGTGATTCAATTGATGACTATGTTTCACAAGCCATGTGCATAGAGATGCTAAACTGATAGTACGAACTCGAGGATTGAGATGACCGAGTCGGACAAACCCACTTTGAGACTGTCACATCCCTAGCTACCTTACTTAGGACAGCATGTGTGTGCATCATGTTTCCATTCTTGCATCAACTTGAAATGGGGATTAACAGAAACCCCAAACACCTCACTTGAATCAAACAAATTTAATAACTGTGAAAAACCAACAAATCCAAAATGCCCATAAAAAATGTCTCCTATGTCTGATAAATGTGGAGATTAATATATCAGGGGCCATTCTAAATATTTGAATCTTTAAAGCATTTCAAAAAATAAATATTAAAGCTATTGAAAATGCCAAATAAAGAAATATAATTAATTTAGTATTCAAAATATTCTGAAACTTATTATAGAGGTTTGAAATATTCAAACTAAGCTCTATAAAATATTTGGGATATTCTGTGCGTGGCATTTGTGCCTAAATAAAAAAAAGATAAACAAATGTCAGAAAGAAAACAAAAACTGGAATTTAAAAAAAAGGAGCAAGCCCACCTAGGCAGGCCCATCTGGCCCAGCACCGTTGTCGTCCTCCTGGCGGCCAGGAGGACAAGCACGTGCCCGCTGTGTGCGCGCGCCGGAGCTGCCACGTAGCTCCCTGCGCGCCTGCATCCCCCGTCACGCTGGCGAGTGGATGAGGACGCGCTGTCGTCCCCATCGCTCTCTCTCTCTCATTCTCCCCTTGCCTCCTCCCTCTCCTCTGCTCCGCCATGGCCGTCACCGCTGCTCGCCCGCTGTCGTAGTTGCAGCCGCTCCTGCGCCTTCCTAAGCCCGCCAGAAGCTCCGCCTAGTCGTCCCCGTCCTCTACGACGAGGCACGTGCCGCTAGAAGCCCTAGAGCGACGACCTCGACCCCTTCTTTCTCGTCGGGCTTGAGCACCGCCGCCGTCGATTCGTCGCCTCCGAGCCCTCCCCAAGCAAGCTCTCGTCGGCTCCGAGCCCGCAGTGAGCCCCCGGTTCTTTCCCCTCTCTTCCCGGCCTTTTCCCCCCTCTGTAGGCCCAGGTACCGTCGATGCCGAAATGCCCCGCCGCACGAGCTCGTCGCCGGCGTTGTTCCGGTGATCGGTTGGTCCTTCTGAGGCCACCACCGAGCTCGTGGGGCCACGTAGAGCCTGTAGGTGCCAAGCTCCGGTCATGTTACGCCCTGGTTCGTCGAGCTCGTGCTCGCCCGAGCTCCGGCAGCCACCGAGCTCGTCGATCCCGGCCGTCTCAGCCTCTGAGAGGTGTCGAGATGGACGCTTGCATGAGCCTAGGCTCGCCCGGTGCCTTCTGCCGACGAAATGGTCGTCGGAGGAGGACACCCGACCCCCCGCCATCTCTGGAGTCACCGGCGGCTCAACGCTGGTGAGTCTAGCCGGAGTTGCCCACTAGGGTTTGACACCTGGGTCACTGGCAAGTGGGGCCAGGTCAGGGTAATTAGGATTAGTTTAAATTAATTAATTAATTAATTTAATTAAGTTAATGACCCACTGACAGTGGGCCCTATCCTAATTAATTAGTAATTAGTGTTTTAAATAATTCCGTTAGAGGCTGGGTCACTGACCAGTGGACCCCACTGGTTAGGTTTGACCTGTCAGCGGTCTGTTGACCAGATGACGTTATGATGATGTCATGCTGATGCAATAAAGAATTTCCTGAATTAAATTAATTCCAGAAACTATTTAAAACTTAGAAAATTCATATAAATTAATCTATAACTCAGATTGAAATAATTTATATATGAAAATTTATCAGAAAAATCCAATGAATCCAATGGTGCTGTTATCATGAATGTTAGAGCAACCTATGTAGATGAACATTGACATTTACTAATAGGTTAAAATATGGAATATGTAATGGAGAACGATTTTAAACCTATATTCATAATTACTTCATTTAACTTGGATATTAGTTGCATTAGCTCACCCATACATGCTGCCATGTCATGATCATGCATCATATTGTTGCACTTACCGTGTATTGATTGTTACTTATATGCATTGTGGTAGGCCCTGCTTCTAAGGATACCCCCGAGTATTCCAACGAAGGAGAATACCTTCCCGCTTCAAGGCAAGAAACCCCATTGATCATTCTGATAACATCCCATTCTCTCGCTCCTGATCTTGTTTATTGCATTAGGACAAATGTTCACTTGTTTGTCATATGCGGTAGATGAACCCATTCCTTTGCATGACCTATCATTGTCACAGTAAATAGCTAAACCTTGCAACCTAGCATACTTTGTAGATGCTTGAGCCATGTAATGCTTTACCTACTTTGCCTGCTATGCTTAGAGTTGTGTTAGGTCTGATTCATCTAGGTGATGAACTGGAGTGAAACAATATTGTTCTGATGTGATAAGCTTAATGATGAACCCGATTTGGTAAAGGTAGCGATGAGAGGCTATGTAGGAGTACATAGAGGGTTGTCTCATTGGGACCATTCTTAGGAACTGAGTTTCGTGTTTGTGATCCAAGGCTAGTTACTACCACATGCTGGGCCCTGAAATATGACCCCGCTCGACTTATCAACCACCTAGTCCTTGGTCCAGGTGTTGCAAGTAGTTTCTGGTGTTTATAGTTTGCTGGAGGCCGTGAGTAGCGCTGACCCTAGGGGTGGGTTACGACACGGTAGGCAGTGGCACGGTGTACCAAGGGTCACCCGAATGGTGGGCTTGGGAACCCTGCGCACATCGTTCGGGGCCATAGCGGAAACTTTAGTCGGACTTCTTTGCAGGTTTAGTCTCAAATACGCGATAGCCTAGACTAGAGGTCTTGTGTTATTGACGGTCATGGCGGCCTCCCTCGTTGGGCTTCCGCTTAAAGGTTGCTGAGGTGCATGGTTTATGAGCACATAGCGATAAGTGGTGAGAGGGTGTGTGAAGAAGTACTCCTTTGTAGGGTATGAATCTGTTCGAATAGCCGCGTCCTCGGATATGGACTACTTGGGGAACTTATGCTGTTCATAGATAATTTAATGGATACTCATAAAAATCTCAAGACAAGTGTGAGTACCGTGGATGGCACTCTCATAGGAGACGAAAGTGAATCCATGGTGGTGTATTGATGTGAAGTTAGTGGAATTGTGTGCGATATCTAAAATTTTAACAAAGAGTTAAAATTGTGTAGTATAGGTTAGCCATGAGTCAAAGCTGGCATTGCTGCATAAACTCCACCACTCCCCTTGTTGATACATGAGCATGAATAGTCTAGGTATGCTTTAAAGACTTGCTGAGTACGTTTGTACTCATGTTTGCTTAATAAATGTTGCAGATGAGACTCAGGACCCATCAGGTGGGTTTTACCTAGATGTCGATGATGCCGAATAGCTGGTGTCCCAGCTACGACCTTATGCCCTGTGCCGGGCTGTGGATAGTCAGGCCATGTGCCTTTTTACCCTTTCAATTGCCTGTACTCAGACAACTTTATGCTTCTGCTTGGTTTGTATGAACTTGCTTGTATGACTTGAGTGTCGGGTCATGTGACCCCTACCTGTAAGAACATATTATGCAAGGCTCTTCTGAGCCTCTTAAATAAAAGTTGTGTTGTTGTATGGTTATGTTGTGATGCCATAGTTGTATCTATGCATATCGAGCATGCCATAGTAGTACTCTTTACGAAAAACTGCCTCTTTGTGCTTCCATTGGGCCTTGGTAGCTTGCTACTGCTTCGGACACATTGATTGAACGACATGTATCCTTATTTGCTACTGTGTCTGTCCCTTCATGGAAATGTCTCGCAGTGTAATGGAGTCCGTGTAGCCTTCTACGACTCGTCTACGTGCAGTGATGACATTTATGTCCCACAACGTAATGGAGTCCTTGTAGCTTGCTATGACTCGTCTACACACGCTTGAGGCCGACACCTGCATTGCTGGGTTACGTATGCCTGTTTCTGTATGGATGTGCCACTTGGGTTCTATGACTAGTCATGTCAGCCCGGGTTCTCTATCGTTTGAATGCTAGCGACATATTCACATACGTGAGGCAAAAGGCGCAAACGGTCCATGCTAAGGTTAAGCTGTAGCCATGGGGTTACCGTGCGTGAGGCCGCAAAGTGATGTGATGTGTTACAGGCTGGATTCTTATGACTTAGGATCAGGGTTCTGACAGCGTTGGTATCAGAGCCTGACTGACTGTAGGACTACCAAGACAAACCGGTCGAAGTTGACTCTAGAAACACTATAGAAAAGTAAGGGAATTGATTGTGGAAGGGAACATAAGGCTCTTTTTACTCATCTTCCCAAGTTATTCTATTCCGATTCATCCTCATCTTTTCTACGGGGTTAAGAACTAGGCTTCTCATCTATTGCTTAGGATGACGAGTTACTAACCATGGACTATTAGCTAGCTTGTTGCAAGTGAACTCTGGTTCTAGATTATTGTTTGGTGTGACAATCACTTGGATTAGAAACTTGAGTTTAGAAAGCTGAGTGGATATGCTATCCAATCTTTGCAGTTGTCTCAAAATCTTTTTTGAGCAATTACAGCCGTTATGCTGTCCAATTTATGCTAGGACCTCTAATGTCTTTGCATCATTCTCTGTTTCAAATGCCCCCTTGTCCTTCTCGTCAGGTGGTCCGTCTGACTAGGTGCATTGATGTACCAGGTCACACGGCCATGTTGGTTAGAGTTATGATGGAGACTGGTTACCATTGGTACCCAGAGTTTAGAGTGCAGGAGCAGTATCGAGATTTCAACCAGAGCCAGTATTTGTGTACTATTAGGATATATCCATCATATACTAGAGCTGAAGAGCTGCTGCATTGGTCATATGGGTTAGGTGTCACCATAGACATGGTAGTTCAAGAGGCCGCCTATACCATGTTGACTATTATGAGATCCCACCATGGATTGCTTCAGAACACTGAGTTCTGCTATGTTCCTGCTACTCTAGGAGGAGAGGATGGTTATCTTAGTGCAGCCTATTATGATCATTCTCATGAGGACCCTAGGCTTCAGGTGACCGCGCAGATGTTGGAGAACAGGGATCGTGATGCATGTGCCCTGCGCATGGAGCTTTATGCTACCCGTGCACGTCTTTGGACAACCCTGACATAGCTAGCACATGTCATGCAGACAGGCTATGGAGATTTGGAGATGCTGAACCCATCGCGGACTCATCTGCCAGCTCGCGTAGACTGGCCCGATGTTGGAGGCATCACTCCTCTTCGAGGACCGTTGCTGCCACCAACGAGGGGACCGAGGCCACATCCGCGTCCTTACGGTTTCCAGGGATCGCATGCCAGGGTGTTTCCAGATCCTTAGGTTCAGCTCCCGGGTCACGGGGGTAACCTATATGAGGTGTTCTACGACGATGAATGAGTACGTGGATGTTAGCTGTAGTATGGTAGTAGTTGTATTGCCATAGTCATGCGTGTCTTGTGGGATATGACCGAGGTTGAGAGTTGAGTTCCGGAGGTGTAGATAGATAATGTATAGGAATCTTGTAATGCCTCCGATGAGTTGGATCATCTTTCCGTAGGTTGTACTACAGCTTGGGCTTGTACTGAACTATGTCATGGTGTGTATGAATCATGGTATTCATATGGCAGTTTGTTTTACCATGTTGATAGGGTGTTTACCCTTGCATGCCATGTTGTTCAGTACATTCCTCATCTTATGTCTTAGAGTTGTTGTCTTC
This sequence comes from Hordeum marinum, assembly GCA_022496015.1. NCBI lineage: Eukaryota > Viridiplantae > Streptophyta > Magnoliopsida > Poales > Poaceae > Hordeum > Hordeum marinum. The sequence continues at coordinate 120,637,323 of CM039675.1, forward strand.
ATTGTCTAAGTTGTGGGTTTGTTTTCCTAGGATGGTGTCAACTAGGAATAACCCCGTGCCTGCCTTCAAGCAGGGCGAGGGAAGCCAGCCAAGACAAGAGAACCTGCCGCAGGTGCCCTCCTTGCCAGAATTGATGCTTGAAGCTGAACGGAATAAAAGGGAGACCAACAGGCTATTGGAACATATTGAGCAGAACACAACGCGTCCTCCCCGCAATGATCGTAATGATGGTGTGTCCCTCAATGACTTCGTCAAGCTGTGCCCACCTAAGTTTCATCATTCGGTCGACCCGCTCGACACTGATGACTGGCTGACTAGCATGTCCTGCAAAATCCGAGCTGCCAATGTATCTGAGGACAACAAGGTGACTTTTGCTGCATACTTCCTAGAAGGACCCGCCAATCCGTGGTGGGAAAATTATGAAGCCATGCGTCCCGCAGGCCCCGCAGCAACTTGGGCAGATTTCAGTGAGGCATTCCGTACCCATCACATCCCGGAAGGGCTGATGGATCGCAAGGGAGAGGAGTTCTATGCTTTTACCCAGGGCAAACTGACAGTGGATGCCTACAACCGCGAGTTCGACAACCTTGCTCGTTATGCTCCGGAGGAAGTGTCAACCGATGCCAAGAAACATGCTAGGTTCCGCAAGGGACTTAGTCCTGAGCTCCATCGAGATCTGCACCTGCATGAGTGCACAACCTTCTAGGCTCTCGTCAACAAGGCTATCAATGCCTAAACAGGACAGACTGACTACCAGGCAACTAAGAAGCACACCCGTGACTTCAGCCCTGCATCTGGCTCAGGTCCCAACAAACGCCGGGTGTGGGTGCCCAACACAGCTCTGCCACCAAGGTACACCGCGAGGCCATCCTTCTAGGCGCCTCGCCCATCTCAGCCCAACCCCCCAGCCAGGACATGTGGAGGTCCTCCTATCAATGTTGCTCCCTATGCTACTATTGATTGCTACAAATGTGGAGAACCAGGACACTATTCCCGTGAGTGTTCCTAGAACAATGCCAAGCCGGCTGGACGTGGGAAGCCGGGAAAAGCCTTCTATGTGAAGCCATCTCCTGCTCGTGGTCGAGTGAATTATGTTTCTGCTGAAGAAGCCCTTGAGGATCCTAATGTTATCCTAGGTACGCTCCTTGTCAATAGTCATCCAACATCTGTTCTGTTTGATACTGGAGCATATCATTCATTAATCTCAGAAAGTTATGAACAGTTGCATAACATGTCTTTTTGTGATATGCCTACTCCTTTAGTAGTTCAGACTCCTGGTTCAAAATGGCAAACTTCTAGAGTGAGCCATGACAATGAGATTCTTGTGGATAGGCTAGTCTTTCTAGAATCTTTGATAGCCCTCAAGTCTTCGGACATCAATATCATCTTAGGCAGGGATTGGATGAAAGCTCACTATGCTAAGATTGATACTCATACTAGGAATGTTCAGCTTACACATCCATCGGGTGAGATAGTTAATGTCTCCACTCGAGCTGTCAAACACCAACTCTATTCTCTCAATGCTAGCCCTCTTCCAGAATTAGAAGATATTCCAGTAGTTCGTGACTTTCCGGATGTCTTTCCAGAAGAACTGCTAGGAATTCCACCTATCAGACATGTAGAGTTTGTGATAGAGCTCATTCCAGGGACTGTCCCAATAGCCAGAAGACCCTATAAGATGGCACCCTTAGAACTAGCCGAACTTAAGAAACAACTCGATGAGGCTTTGAAGAAAGGTTTCATTCATCCTAGTTCTTCTCCTTGGGCTTGCCCCGTCCTCTTTGTCAAGAATAAGGATGGATCGGATCGGATGGTTGTGGAATATCGGCCAGTGAATCTACTCACCATAAAGAACAAGTATCTGCTCCCCAGGATCAACGATTTGTATGATCAACTTGCTGGATCCTCTATCTTTTCCAAGATGGATTTGAGGTTGGGATACCATCAAATCAGAATTAGAAATGGGGACATTCCAAAAACGGCTTTTGTTACTCGTTATGGCCAATACGAGTACACCGTCATGTCCTTTGGTTTAACCAATGCCCCAGCCACCTTCTCTCGCTTGATGAATTTGATCTTCATGGAGTATCTGGATAAATTCGTCGTGATTTACCTCGATGATATACTCATCTACTCGAAGAACGAACAGGAACATGCCGAGCATCTAAGGCTGGTATTGATGAAACTTCGAGAGCATCGTCTGTATGCCAAATTCTCCAAGTGTGAATTTTGGTTACGAGAAGTGACCTACCTAGGCCACGTGATCTCTGGTAACGGTATTGCTGTCAATCCCGAGAGAGTTCATGCCATCCTTGATTGGACTCCACCTGAATCGGTTAAGCAAGTTCGGAGTTTCCTTGGCTTAGCGAGCTATTGCCGCCGCTTTGTCGAGAACTTCTCCAAGGTTGCGGAACCTCTGACTGAACTCCTCAAGAAAGATAAAAAGTTTGAGTGGACCCCACAATGTGAGCACAGTTTTCAGGAACTGAAAAGACGCCTGACCTCTGCTCCTGTTCTGGTGCCACCAAACTTCTCTAAGGAGTTTGTTATCTATTGCGACACCTCGCGACAAGGATTAGGTTGCATTCTCATGCAAGATCATCATGTGATTGCATACACATCTCAACAGTTGCGTCCACATGAGGATAATTATCCAACACATGATCTTGAGCTTCCAGCTGTACTCCATGCACTGAAAACCTAGCGACATTACCTTCTGGGTAATCATTGCGAAATTTACACTGATCACCAAAGTCTGAAATATATTTTCACCCAGTAGGATTTGAATCTCAGGCTACGACTGTGGGTTGAGTTGATTACAGATTGCGACTTAGGGATAAATTACACCCCGGTGAAAGCCAATGTCATGGCTAATGCACTAAGTCGTAAGTCTTATTGTAACAAACTGATGTTACAACATGGTCAACCACTTCTTTATGAGGAATTTCGGAAGTTGAACCTCCACATTGTTCCTCAAGGATTCCTTTCCAACCTGGTGGTGAAACCTACTCTTAAGGATCAAATTATAGCTGGCCAAAAGCATGATAAGGGTATTTCCCGGATCAAAGAGAACCTCGTTAGCGGTATCGCTAAGGATTCATCTAGGTAGTACCAAGATGTATCAGGACCTACGCCAGAGGTTCTGGTGGACTAGGATGAAGAGAGAAATTGCTCAGTCCATTGCCAACTGTGACGTCTGTCGTCGCGTTAAGGCAAAACATCAAAGGCCTGCTGGCACCCTTCAACCCTTAGCTATTCCTGAATGGAAATGGGATAAGGTCGGTATGGATTTCACCACCGGATTTCCCAGGACTAAGAGAGGGAATAATTCTATCTTTGTGGTCATAGACCGTCTTTCCAAAGTGGCTCATCTTCTTCCTGTTCGGGAGAGTATTACTACTAGCCAGCTAGCGGAGTTATACGTTTCTCGAATAGTTTCTCTTGATGGTGTTCCTTTGGAGATTAACTCAGACCGCGGAAGTATCTTTACTTCCCGATTTTGGGAAAGTTTCCAAACCGCTATGGGGACTCATCTATCTTTTAGCACTGCTTTCCACCTGCAGTCAAGTGGTCAAGTTGAGCGAGTCAATCAAATCCTCGAAGACATGCTCCGAGCTTGTTTTATATCCTTCCGTATGAATTGGGAGAAATGTCTTTCATTTTCCGAAGTTTCTTATAACAAAAGTTATCAATCAAGCTTGGGCAAAGCCCCTTTTGAAGTTCTCTATGGACGAAGGTGTCAAACACCTCTTAACTGGTCAGAAACCGGAGAGAGGCAACTCTTTGGCCTGGATATGATCCAGGATGCAAAGGAGCAAGTTCGCATTATTTGTGAAAAGTTGAAAATAGCCCAATCTCGTCAAAAGAGCCAATATGATCGCCATCATAAGGCTGTGACCTATGAAGTTGACGAGAAGGCTTATCTTTGGGTTACACCTCTGAAGGGTACCCATCGATTCGGTATCAAGGGCAAGTTGGCTCCTCGTTACATTGGATCTTTTCGCATTCTTGCTAAACAAGGAGAGGTTGCCTACCAATTGGAACTTCCGCCGCATATTTCTAAGGTTCATGATGTCTTCCACGTCTCACAACTTAGGCTTTGCTTCTCGGACCCTGTCTGCGAAGTAGACTACAAAGCACTTGATCTCCACGATAACCTTACATATCGAGAATACCCTGTTCGTATTCTTGATCAAGCTGAGCGTACCACTCGGCGTCAGAACATCAAGTTTCTCAAAGTTCAGTGGTCACACCATTCCAAGAAGGAAGCCACATGGGAAATAGAGGATCGTCTTCGACTAGAGTACCCCACGCTCTTCCCCACGACTTCCAAATCTCGGGACGAGATTGTTTTGACTGGGGGTGAGTTTTCACATCCCTAGCTAGCTTACTTAGGACATCATGTGTGTGCATCATGTTTCCATTCTTGCATCAACTTGAAATGGGGATTAACAGAAACTCCAAACACCTCACTTGAATCAAACAAATTTAATAGCTGTGAAAAACCAACAAATCCAAAATGCCCATAAAAAATGTCCCCTATGTCTGATAAATGTGGACATTAATATATCAGGGGCCATTCTAAATATTTGAACCTTTAAAGCATTTCAAAAATAAATATTAAAGCTGTTGAAAATGCCAAATAAAGAAATATAATTAATTTAGTATTCAAAATATTCTGAAACTTATTATAGAGGTTTGAAATATTCAAACTAGGCTCTATAAAATATTTGGGATATTTTGTTCCTGGCATTTGTGCCTAAATAAAAAAAAAGATAAACAAATGTCAGAAACAAAACAAAAACTGGAATTTAAAAAAAAGGAGGAATCCCACCTAGGCCGGCCCATCTGGCCCAGCACCATCGTCGTCCTCCTAGCGGCCAGGAGGACGAGCGCGTGCCCGCCGTGCGCGCGCGTCGGAGCTGCCACGCAGCTCCCTGCACGCCTGCATCCCCTGTCGCACTGGTGAGCGGATGAGGACGTGCTGCCATCCCCTCTCTCGCTCATTCTCCCCCTGCCTCCTCCCTCTCCTCTGCTCCGCCACGGCCGTCACCGCTGCTCGCCCGCTGCCGTAGTTGCAGCCGCTCCCGCGCCTCCTTGAGCCTGCCAGAAGCCCCGCCTCGTCGTCCCCGTCCTTTGCACCGAGCCATGCGCCGCCAGAAGCCCTGGAGCGACGACCTCGACCCTGAGCACCGCCGCCGTCGATTTGTCGCCTCCGAGCCCTCCCCGAGCAAGCTCTAATTGGCTCTGAGCCCGCAGTGAGCCCCCGGTTCTTTCCCCTCTCTTCCCGGCCTTTTCCCCCCTCTGTAGGACAAGGTCTGTCAATGCCGAAATTCCCCACCGCACGAGCTCGCTGCCGGCGTTGTTCCGATGATCGGTTGGTCCTTTTGAGGCCACCAACAAGCTCGTGGGGCCACGTAGATCCTGTAGGTGCCAAGCTCCGGTCATGTTGCGCCCTGGTTCATCAAGCTCGTGCTCGCTCGAGCTCCGGTAGCCGCCGAGCTCGTCGCCGGCGTCGATCCCGGCCGTCTCAGCCTCTGAGAGGTGTCGGGATGAACGCGCGCGTGAGCCTAGGCTCGTCTGGTGCCTTCTGCCGGCCAAATGGTCGCCGGAGGAGGAAACCCGACCCCTCCGCCGTCTCTAGAGTCACCGGCGGCTCAACGCCGGTGAGTCTGGCCAGAGTTAACCACGGGGTTTGACCCCTGGGTCACTGGCAAGTGGGGGCGGGTCAGGGTTAATTAGGATTAGTTTAAATTAATTAACTAATTGATTTAATTAAGTTAATGACCCACTGATAGTGGCCCCTATCCTAATTAATAAGTAATTAGTGTTTTAAATAATTCTGTTAGAGGCTAGGTCACTGACCAATGGACCCTACTGATCAGGTTTGACCTGTCAACGGTCTGTTGACCAGCTGACATCATGATGATGTCATGCCGATGCAATAAAGAATTTCCTGAATTAAATTAATTCCAGAAACTATTTAAAACTTAGAAAATTCATATAACTTAATCTATAACTCAGATTGAAATAATTTATATATGAAAATTTATCAGAAAAATCCAATGAATCCAATGGTCGTGTTATCATGCATGTTAGAGAAAACTATGTAGATGAACATTGACATTTACTAATAGGTTAACATATGGAATATGAAATGGAGTACGATTTTGAACCTATATTCAAAATTACTTCATTTAACTTGGATATTAGTTACATTAGCTCATCCATACATGCTTCCATGTCATGATCATGCATCATATTATTGCACTTGCCGTGTATTGATTGTTACTTATCTGCATTGCGGTAGGCCCTGCTTCTGAGGATATCCCCGAGTATTCCAATGAAGGAGAATACCTTCCCGCTTCCCAGCAAGGCAAGCAACCCCATTGATCATTCCGATAACATCCCATTCTCTTGCTCTTGCTCTTGTTTATTGCATTAGGACAACCATTCACTTGTTTGTCATATGCGGTAGATGAACCCATTCCTTTGCATGACCTATCATTGTTATAGTAAATAGCTAAACCTTGCAACCTAGCATACTTGGTAGATGCTTGAGCCATGTTGTGCTTTACCTAGTTTGCCTGCTATGCTTGCTATGCTTAGAGTTGTGTCAGGTTTGATTCATCTGGGTGATGAACTGGAGTGAAACAATATTGTTTTGATGTGATAAGCTTAATGATGAACCCAATTTGGTAAAGGTAGCGATGAGAGGCTATGTAGGAGTACATAGCGGGTTGTCTCATTGGGACCGTTCTTAGGAACTAAGTTCCGTGTTTATGATCCAAGTATAGTTACTACCACATGCTGGGGCCTGAAATATGACCCCGCTCGTCTTATCAACCACCTAGTCCTTGGTCCAGGTATTGCAAGTAGTTTCTGGTGTTTATAGTATGCTGGAGGCCATGCATAGAGCTGACCCTAGGGGTGGGTTACGACGTGGTAGGCAGTGGCACGGTGTACCAATGGTCGCCCGAATGGTGGGCTTGGGAACCCTGCGCACATCGTTTGGGGCCGTAGCGGAAACTTCAGTCGGACTTCCGTGCGGGTTCAGTCTCAAATAGGCGATAGCCTGGACTAGAGGTCTTGTGTGGTTGACGGTCGTGGCCGACTCCCTCGCAGAGCTTCCACTTGAAGGTTTCCGAGGTGCATGGTTTATGAGCACACATTGATAAGTTGCGAGAGTGTGTGTGAAGAAGTACACCCCTGCAGGGTATGAATCTGTTCGAATAGCCGCGTCCTCGGATATGGACTACTTGGAGAACTTATGCTGTTCATAGATAATTTAATGGATACTCATAAAAATCTCAAGACAAGTGTGAGTACCGTGGATGGCACTCTCATAGGAGATGGAAGTGAATCCATGGTGATGTATTGATGTGAAGTTAGTGGACTCATGTGCGATATCTAAAATTTGAACAAAGAGTTAAAATTGTGTAGTATAGGTTAGCCATGAGTCAAAGCTGGCATTGCTACATAAACTCCACCACTCCCCTTGTTGGTACATGATCATGAATTGTCTAGGTCTACTTTAAAGACTTACTGAGTACGTTTGTACTCATGTTTGCTTAATAAATGTTGCAGATGAGACTCAGGACCCATCAGGTGGGTTTTACCTAGATGTCGATGACGCCGAATAGCTGGTGACCCAGCTATGACCTTATGCCCTGTGGCGGGCTGTAGATAGTCAGGCCATGTGCCTTTTTACCCTTTCAACTGCTTGTACTCAGACGACTCTATGCTTCCACTTGGTTTGTATGAACTTGCTTGTATGACTTGAGTGTTGGGTCATGTGACCCCTACCTATAAGAACATATTATGCAAGGCTCTTCTGAGCCTCTTAAATAAAAGTTGTGTTGTTGTATGGTTATGTTGTGATGCCATAGTTGTATCTATGCATATCGGGCATGTCGTGCGTACGTGTGACATGCAACGGTATATATGGGATCCGACACCTAGTCATGTGCCTTTAGTAGTACTCTTTACGGGAAACTACCTCTTTGTGCTTCCACCGAGCCTTCGTAGCTTGCTACTGCTCCAGACACATTGATTGACCGGCATGTATCCTTCTTTGTTGTTGTGTGTGTCCCTTCGGGGAAATGTCTCACAGTGTAATGGAGTCCATGTAGCCTGCTACGACTCGTCTACGTGCAGTGATGACATTTATGTCCCACGACGTAATGGAGTCCTTGTAGCTTGCTATGACTCGTCTACACACGCTTGAGGTCGACACCTGCATTGCTGGGTTATGTATACCTGTTTCCGTATGGATGTGCCACTTGGGTTCTATGACTAGTCATGTCGGCCCGGGTTCGCTGTCGTTTGAATGATAGCGACATATTCACATACGTGAGCCCAAAGGCGCAAACGGTCCCGGCTAAGATAATGCTGCAGCTGTGGGGTTACCGTGCGTGAGGCTGCAAAGTGATGTGATGTGTTACAGGCTGGATTCTTATGACTTAGGATCGGGGTCCTGACAGAGACACAGTGAGATAATGTCACATTTTAGTATCAAGCACAATGTACATGCCATGTCCTAGACCCGAGGACCTCGTCTGTTCTTGGGATGAGGATCGACTTACTTTGGGTCTATCAAATGCTACTCCATAACTGGATAGTTATAAAGGTAGCTTTCGGGTGAGTCATGAGACATGTCGCAAGACATGGTTGACCAAGATGGGATTTTCCCCTCCATGAGGAGACATATTCTCTAGGCCCTCTTGAGTGATCAGATTCAAAAAGCATGGCCATGCGACATGGGTTAAGTGTTAACCCGGTTCGGGAATCTGTATCACGGTTTCGAGAAGAGATGTCGAGCTACCATAAGGGTGACAATTACTCGCCTTGAGCTTGACAACCTATATCATGAGGCAAAAGGAATGTTGTATATGACACATTTTCAAGGTTCGTCTAACGAGTTTACCCACACATGGGAGTTGGCACATTCTGATAGGAGCCGCTACCGACCATCGACTCGGGTTGCGTCCATGTATACGCGAACCTATAGGGTCACACACTTATGGGATTGCAACCCATTCAGATTGGATCGGAATGGAAAATGGGAATACAATCGTCATAGGCCTCAAGTGTTGAGACCACCTCGGAGGTCTATATAAAGGGGAGTGTGTGCACCTTTCAGGGTTGGTTATTTTTCTCCCGTCGACAGCCACCGCCACTCCCCACACCTCCATGCCATGCAATCGGACCTAGCAGTTTGCTGCTCGACATTGTCCCCGTACATGTGGATACCTTAGAGGCATCGCATCTACAGTGCCTGGATGAACCATTCGAGGGATCTACGAGGAGATATTATTGGGAGATCACTGTTCGTGAGAGATCGGCTACACGAGCAGGAGACGAATTGGATGATCGACTACATGCATCACAAACTCTAATTCTGTTGTGGTGACTGCGCGTCAAGGGGTAAACCCGATCCCGTGATCTATTTCCAGCAACATGTTCTTGGGTGCGCAGTAGAAAGTTTTATTTGGCGCTAGCGTAGCGTACCGCGTGAACCAATATCATTGGGGATCTAGTTAGGTAATATTTTGAGGGAACCATGCTGTGATAAAGCTGATTGGTTTGTGCATTTGAATTCTGGGTGGCTTAATTTGTCACTATCAGCTAGCTCTAATTGATGTAACAATTCATTCTTTATTAGAAATTTTCATTATAAACAAATATACCAAATATGTTGATCAAATGTGCTTCAGGAATGCCATGAAGTGAAAAAATAAACATAATAGCATTCATCTCATTGTCACCAAAATCTTCATCTTGGTTATCCTCATTGTCATCTACAAGATTGAATATAAACACCAGCATGATGGTTGGACTCATAATCATTGGCAACATAAGATTCGTCAATAATAAGCAATGATGAGCACTACCTTCATGTAAATCAGTGACATGGTCTTCATCTGGTGCAAAATTGCCAACTTGTTCCCTTTCCATAATCAAGTTTTCATCTGATTGAAAGGTGAAGGAAAACATAAGCTTTCATTCATAAAGATAGTAGTATATAAGAGATCAATAATGAACATCATACTATATGTAATTCGGAGGCTAGGTTTCCTTGTGGTCCAGAATTTTGCACTGGATATTGGGTCGTGTCATTGGGGGGGCTGAACATACAACATACGATGATGCCAACCAGTCTCCCCACATGGGAAGAATAGTGGATATGACAATGGGTCATAGCACCCATAGCACGCTCTAATATACATGGGTTGGTCTCCTTTTTTGCCATGCATGACAACACTCCTATCAAAATAATTTTGCCGGTCGCGCCCTTCAACCCACATTGCTACCACTTGAGAAGTCGTTGGGGGTATTGTACCTTCGTTGATCCAACTTCATATATGTGTTTAGTGAGATATTGTACCCATGTAGATTTGGAACAAACCCAAGGCTCTTGCAATCCTACGCATAAGGGTTGTTCTCTAGTATTCGTAGGATTTTCCATTTGAGGTCTATATTAAGATCTGGAGACCTATTAGCCCTGTGCACCAAGTTTCGATCTGTGTCATAAATATAAAGCTTCAAATGCCAAGGACCATTATCAGCCGGCACTAGATCATCAAGAGCATGGTACAACGCCCCCCCACATGCATGAAATATATGTACGGTAGTTCCTGTCAAAATGCTTACTCGATGATCAAGGGTGACTCCAAGACTTGTGAATGAGAAGTGAGAGTTGAAATACCGTATATTGTCTCGGAAATATTTAGCATCATCATCACCCTGACTTGTAAACAACCGTTTCAACTCTTGCGAAACCTCAGGAGTAAATAGATCTACTTTTATTTTTCTGCAACAAAATGCAGGTCCCTCATATTGAAACCACAATGCTCCACAGTGAAGCCACTCTCTAACTTTTCTAAGGACATGGTGCTTTTTGGGAAGGTTCATGTAAACTCTATCACCAGGATCATTTGTGGGAGTTCCATCAGTATGATGTCGTCCAACTCGGTAGGATTGCAAGTGAACATTTGGAACATAATTTGAATTTGCAGCAATTTTTGTTTTGCACAAACGACACAATCATATTATATTGGTAAGTAATGATAGCAATAAGATACTTATAACCCACAAGTGTAGGGGATCGTTTGTAGACTTTTTCGATAAGTAAGAGTGTCAAACCCAATGAGGATCTAAAGGTATAATTAATACTCTCTCCCATTCTATTGAACACCAATACAACTCGATGCATGCTAGCACTTACGTTACCTAGAACAACTATGAAACTATTTTGCGGGAAGTAAACTAGAAGTATTTAGTAGGTGTAATAGATAGTTTTCCAAGATTCAGTATATGTAACATGTAGGGATGTGGATCAGTGATGGATAATGATTTAGGTGATACTGATCATATAACAGTTACACACTAGGGAGACACACAACTAGCTCCAATTCATCAATGTAATGTAGGCATGTATTCCGTACATAGTCATACGTGCTTGCGATAAGAACTTGCATGACATCTTTTGTCCTACCCTCCCGTGGCAGCGGGGTCCTATTGGAAACTAAGGGGTATTAAGGCCTCCTTTTAATAGAGAACCAGAACAAAGCATTAACACATGGAGAATACATGAACTCCTCAAACTACGGCAATCGCCGGAAAGAATCCCAATTATTGTCACCTTGGGGTATGCGAATCAAGACACATAATAGGTGCATACAACTTGCAAGATAGGATCCAAATCAATCTTATATTCATGAAAAATAATATGTTTAGATCTGAAAGCGTGGCATTCGGTCCCTAATGACAAGCATTAAGCATAGCAAATTCATAGCAACATCAATCTCAGAACATAGTGGACACTAGGGATCAAGCCCTATCAAACTTAACTCGATTGCATGATCAATCTCATCTAATCCCACCACAGTCTATAAAGCCTACAAAGGAATTACTCACTACCGGTGGTGAGAATCATGGCAATGTTGATGGAGAAGGGTTGGTGATGATGGCGACGAAGTTGTTGGTGTAGATCGCCATCACGATGGATGCCCTGGCAACACTCGGGCACCACTGGGAGAGAGGGGGAGAGAGCCCCCCTCCTACTTATACTTCCTTGACCTCCCCCCACCTAGGTGGGAGGAGGGTTTCCCCTTTGGTACATGGACGCCATTACTCCCAAAGGGCAGGATCCCCTCCGAGACTGGATCTCTCTCTCTCTCTCTCTCTCTCTCTCTCTTTGTTTCTCTCCTGTTTTCGCAACTATTTCTGGACCCCTTCACTGTTTCTTAAATATTCGGAGATCCGTAACTCCGATCAGGCTGAAATGTTGAAAGGATTTTTATCACGAAAACATCTTTCTTGGGCTAGAAGGAGAGCCTCAATCGACCTAAGGGGGGACTACCAACTGTTAGGCCGCGCCCCTGGTAGCGCAGCCTGTTGGCTTGTGCCTCGCTCGAGCACCGTCTTGCATTGGTTCCGATGCCCAAAATTCACATGCATTCCAGAAAACATCTCCGTAAATTTTTATAGCGGTTGGACTTCGTTTGATATGGAATTTCTATGAAACAAAAAAAATTAGGAATTGGTATTGGGCACTGGGTAAGTAAGTTAGTCCCAATAGTATTATAAAATGTTGCCAAAAGTATATGAAATTTGGAGAATATTGGCATGAAGCAATCAAAAATTATAGATACGATACAGACATACCAGATACCTTGCTGGACGAACATCCTAGATTCTTCATTAGGGTCAACATATCCATTTTCTCCAAGGTTTCCATCTCCCAAGAAGTCTAGTAGCCAAATATTAGTATAATAATGTATAAGGCCTAGTAGTAAATTAAACACATATCCAAGTATGCATTAATGGGTACCATCAATATTTTTTGTGTTGACATCGGGCTCCAATATTCCATATGCATCTTCATCTTGGTCGTTGCCTAACAGCATATTTTGCAAAATGGGCAAGTATCAGCGTTGAATGGAAGGTATGAACCAAGCCATGGTCAATTAAATTTCCATTATATTTGTCTATGGGATTGCATCGACATGACGAAGCAGTGCGTATGTTGTCTGGCCTCGTCCTCCCTCCAATTTTTTGCTTCTGGTACATATCATTTGTGTGTAACCAATCACAATCTTCATCAGCTACAGAAATATCGACTGACTTTCGGTAGGGAAATCAAAGAGTGGATATCATGTGTTTCATGTAGCTGGCATGACCTGTATCAGATTGAGTTTGTTCTCCAATTGTAAGGACAACTGTATATTTGGATCGATGTTGTTTATCACGTAGGCTTTGTAATATCCCTTCTCTATGTTGCTCATACTGGGCATTTTCCTTCTCCCTCTTAAGTGCTTGTTTATCTTCTATAGAACGAAGTGTGAATTAGGTACAATACACACCATGAGCAACAATTGTTTATCCTCTGTATGATATAAGTGTAAATCAGCCACTAGACATAATATAATAAATATTTTTGTTTTTTTGTTTTTTTGCTCATATCGAACATTTGCCCGATGTGAGCACACTTGATTACCATATGAAATGATGTATCTATAGGATTGAAGTGGCAGTCGTGACCTAGTAAGTGGGGATGACTCAATGCGAGGGTCGACATTATTGACATTTTCTTTGTTAGAAACATCACTTTGTCAAAAAGTAGTTCTTTATACACACAAAAGCTCCAGACAAAATGTAGTTACTACTATGGAAGTTTCTCGGTTTTAGGAAATTCCCACAACAATGTATCTTGGACTAGATTCTTCTAGGTCCTAACAGACTCAAACATAACCATTCGACCCTTCAATCTAAAGGACATCAAATGAAATGGTTAGAAAACCATCATACATTGCCACACGACCCTATGTCCACCTCATTGTTTGTAATACATTTTTAAATGGCGTACATAGTTAAAGGTTTTGTCAACCAAAAATACATATTCACAGAAGCCTTTGTCTGAATACATAAAAGAGAGGGTAGTAGCAAACTGAACGGAATATTACCATTTGGTTGACTAGGTGTAGAGCTCACGACGTGCTAACTTATCAAGTTATCATGGCTTCAATTCAAGACAAATGAAAATAATCTAGTACATGATCTACCCTAAGAAGACGTGTACAGTCATCTGAACTAATTTTCTTTGCCTACAAATTAGTCTACAAGCATATCAATCATTTACAAGTAGTGATGATTAGTAACGAAAAGTAATTTATAACAGAACGCATTACTCCCGAGAAACATGAAAGATACCATCATCCAATTGTATAATAAAAAACAAAGGTAAATGCCATCATACACTCAAGGAGTACTAATTTATAGGTTTAGCAATACCACAACCAAGGAACATCCTGGAGTACTAGTTCATAGGTTTCTCCCCAATCAAAGCAAAACAAGCACGTTGCTTGGTCTGGTACATATGGCTAATCAGAGCCGAGGTTAGAGGTGGTAGGGGAAGAAACCCTAGGAGGTTAGTGAAAGGCAGAGGGTGGCGGTGAGGAAGCTACAAGAGTCCAACGATAGACAAGCTAGCATAGCAGTGCATCAACACCACAAAGGCGAAACAAATCAACAAGCAAGGGGCGGCGACCGTGGCGCTCTAACCAGGAGTAGACACGAGGGGAGGGGTGGAGAGGGGAGAAGGTGGTGTGAACATACCTCCCTGGAGCCTCCAGATAAGGGGACGTGGCAGCGACTGCATCGGTGGCATGTGGACGAGACATTCCACCTTGGTCGAAGGAAGAAGTTGACGCCACTTCTGGTTCTATTTTCTGTCCAAAGGAGGGAGAAGCCCACGCTCCCACATCTCAATGCTTGTAAATTGTATGGATTCGGCGGGGTGGGGTGGGGATGGGGGATTTATAGATTGAGTTGGGTTGGCCTGATCAATCCCCGTGCTCCAAACGTTGCTCTAGAGATTTTTTTCGGTCTTTTTAGGCCGCCAGGGAAAATTCTCTAAAAACCTTTCTAATCCCTGTTTAGCAAACAAGCCCCAAAGGGATTTCATAAGGGAATGTTAATTTATGAAATGCCAATGCCATGGATGCCTAGCTAGGCTTACGATAGGAATGAAGTCGATTGGCTGACATTTGGTGATGTCCATTGTGGTGAAACACACAAGAGCTAACTCCATTAATTTAACGGGCTTGCTAAAACTCACTTGACTGAGATTCAACCAAGTCTTAGTGGACCTTGCAGCATTTTGTCTCGTCCCTTGTTGATTGTAGCACGTCATCTCATCGGTCGCAACCTCCTCCAATGACGGTCATAGCATTTTACTTGGAACGATTGTAGCATATGTTGTCGTTGCTTGTAGTACCATCACAACATTTTTAATTGTCGTTTGCAGCATTCAGTTGTGCCAATCGTAGCACCACCACTACACCGACGTCACTCAACTGAGACTTCGTTAAGTCTCTAGGCGGTAGTCTTCTACTATGCATGCTATGCAAATGATATGGTCTTCAACTTACCGAGAGGGGGTAAGTCTAGTGAGTCACCCATGATCTGAAAAAGGTCTTAAGCTAGAGTCCTTACGGAGCTCCTACATGGCTTCACTTCTACTGAAATTTCTAGAAAACAACTAGGGAGGCAAACTGAAAGCACATATGCTACCTTGGTGGTTCTGATAATTCATGACAACATACATTGTCTCTTGGACTAATATTTCTACCTAGTTTATTTTATGATGAGTCCATAGAGTGTTGGCATATAGGGTGTGAGGAGATTCCCCAAGAAGAAGAACAAATGCAAGGAATAGATTGGCAAAGCTTCAAGCTAGAAGACTCTCCTTTTACTTTGTGAGAAATCACTTTGATTCCATAGGAAAGCCAATACTACTAAAAGGGGGTGAGGTAATGTTGGTGAACAAATTGCTCCACGTGCACAAGTGCTAGACACCAAAACACCCACAAGATCTCCCACAAAATACTCTGTCCAAATCATAACTCGCAAAATTGTGCCACCAAGTTTTCCCATTCGGATCTACCGATTTCTACACTAGACAGAACCCTAGACAAACCCTTACATCTCGGTACAACCATGTGTTGCATCAGTGCAACCGAGTTTTGGTGACCACGGTTCGGGTGACTGATTTCATGGAATCGGAATTTCCTAGTTTTGTTTTTGGGTCTCACCGAGTTTGCAAACTGCCCTCGGCCACTAATTTCAGTACCACCAAGTTTGTCATATCGGTCTCACCGAGATTCCCAAAGTTGCCACATTTTGAACAGATCGGTACAACCGAGTTTTGCTTCGGTTTCATCGAGTTGGTCAATAATTTTGTAATGGTTAGATTTTTGGAGATGCCTATATATACCGCTCCACCACATCCCACTCTAAAGAGAAGCACTCAGAATAGTTCCCCACTTCCCATATCGAAATTTCAGAGAGAGAACCACCTACCCTTGTTTTGGGATCAAGATCATCCACTCCAACCATATGGATCTTGATTTCTAGCCTCCCCAAGTTGCTTTCCACCCAATCAATCTCTTCTAACAAGCCAAATTTGTGGGAGTGTGATTGAGTGTGAGGAATCTATCATCTTGAAGCACAAGAGCAAGGAGTTCATCATCAATATCAAGCCTATTACCTTTTGGAGGGTGGTGCCTCCTAGATTGGTTAGGTGTTGCTTGGGAGCCTCCTACTTCATGTTGTGGAGTTGAACCAAGAAGTTTGTACGGGCAAGGAGATCGCCTACTCCATGAAGATCTACCCATAGTAAGGCTAGTCCTTCATGGACGGAAGCCATTATGGAATAGTTAAGGTTGCTACTTCGTGGACCGTTATGGGTGGAGCCCTTCGTGGACTCTCGCGACCGTTACCCTCCATGGGTTGAAGACTCCATAAATGTGGATGTACGATAGCGCCACCTATCGGAACCACGGGAAAAATCTTCGTGTCTACTATTGCGTTTGATCTTCCTATATCTACTCTATTACTTGTGCTTGTCTTACTTTCCGCCGTCATATTTGTTGACTAGCATGTGTAGGGTGCATTAGACTTGTCATAATTGCTAAAATATGCCAACCAAATAACTTGGGAGAAGGTTACGTTTTAATTATTGCAAGTAGTATATTCGCCCCCCCTCTAGACGTATCTTCTATCGATCCCCTCAATTGGTATCAATGCTTTGGTCTACATAGCTTTGGTTTCATCACCGTGGAGGAAGATGGACGTGTCTAGTTTGGGGAGTATTAGTTGTAGAGTGCCCATTCTTGATGGGGAGTACTATAGTCAATGGAAATATGACATGCTTGAGTTATTCCATGAATTCCATTTGAGCTAGTATGTTAAGAGCCCCTATGTACCTCCCATTGATCCCTTACATCCCACACACAAATAGGAAATTGACATGCTTCACAATCTTAGAACTGTTAATCTCATTATCAAAGGATTGCCTAGATTTGTGTTTGATCAAATTAATATTTATGAATGTTCTTATAATTTGTGTAATTGTTTGGAAAATCTATATCCAAGTTATTCATTAAGTAATCTGGATGAAATTATTCATAAAGCTATCTCCTTTCACATTACGAAGCCTAGTGATCCTAACTTTGATATATTATTATTTGAGCTTCGAGACCTCATGCATGCTAAAGGAGATGTCACTACCATCAATAACATTATATTTGAAGCCATTAGTCTCTCAGAGATGCTTATATATATAGGGTGTGCATGCGTGTGTTTAGGCTGATTGTAATGGGAGTATCATAGATAGTATCATGCATGCCAATTAGGCAATTTTGTTGAGATGGCATATAATTAAATGAAGAAAGAGAGGGTTGAATATCATATTATGATATTATATCATATTAAATGACGTGCTACTATGTGTCATGCATGATAATAAATGAGCTGTCCCACGATACTAACATATGATACTATCCATTATGGATGTAGTATCATACGCTAGTATCTCACATTCATAAGCTTGAACATTGTCATTATCTCAACCCTAATGAATCTCTTGTCTCTTATGACGAGGATATGCCACTTGATGATGACAATGTGGAAAATGGTACTGTGAAGAAGATGAGTTATTCGACATCGAGTGTGAGAAGACTATGAAGAGTCTAAGTCTCATGGCAAACTTCAAATATTACATGGCCGCAGGAAAGGTATGGATTCTCGATAGTGGATGCATCGATCATATGACCGGAGATAGGGACATGTGTCAAGAAATCACACCAAACCATGGACAACGAAGGTATGTAACTTTTGGAGACAACTCCAAGGGTAAGGTACTTGGTCTCGGTAAGGTGGCCATATCTCATGATAGCTCTATTCAAAATGTCATGCTTGTTGTTGAATCTGTTGGCTACAATCTTCTTTTCGTATCTAGACTTGCCAACTTCGGTTTTAATGTGCTATTTACCAAAGTAGATTTTCGAGTGTTTCTCCAAGATACCAATAGCATGGATTTGCCGGTTTTCATAGAGGTGAACTATACATTGTTGATTTCAGTAAGAGATCGAAACCTCGCACTTGTCTTATTGCAAAATCTTCTAAATGGCTTTGGCATAGAAGATTAGGCCATGTTGGAATGCATGATCTAGAAAATCTCATCAAAGGTAATCATATTCTTGGTGTTAAAGATGTTATCTTTGACAAAGATAGACTTTTTAGTGCTCGTCAAGCCGGAAAGCAAGTAGGTGGAAGTCATCCCATAAAGAATATCATGACTACTAGGAGACCACTCGAGTTGCTTCATATGTATCTTTTTGGTCCCAAATGCTTACAAGAGCCTCAGTGGAAATTCCTTTGGTCTAGTTATAGTTGATGATTTTTTCTAGATTTATGTGGGTATACTTTCATGATGATAAGTCGCAGGTGCAAAAGATCTTCAAGAATTTTGCTCGCAAAGATCAAAATAAGTTTGGAATGAAGATCATGAAAGTTCGGAGAGACAACGGACCGGAGTTCAAAAATACAAATGTGGACATCTTTCTTGATTAAGAAGGGATTCTACATGAGTTCTTGGCTACATACACGCCTCAACAAAATGGAGTTGTTGAGAGGAAGAACCGAACTCCTATGGAAAAATCTTTGTGTCTACTATTGCATTTGATCTTCCTATCTATACTCTCTTACATGTGCTTGTTTTACTTTCCGCTGCCATATTTTTTGACTAGTGTAGGGTGCATTAGACTTGTCATAATTGCTAAAATCTGCCAACCAAATAACTTGGGAAAATGTTAGGTTTTAGATCTTGCAACTAGTCTATTCACCCATGCTCTAGACGTATCTTCTATTGATACCCTCACAAACACACCCTTAATTTAAACAATATGAATGCTTAGTTGACCCTATTTTTTTAGCCCAATAAGGGGGGTCTTAGTTGACCCTGATGGTAAGAAGGGTAGAGAAATGTCTCCAGCCGAGGTTTGAGTACCCAGTGCTAAAGTATGAACCTCGTGGATTAGAGATTGCCTCTCCATGAGGCTCATCAGATGCGATTAGAAAGAGATCCCATCTTATTGAAACTAGTAATTACTCCCTCATCCAAGTGTAAATCACGCAAGTCACTATAGGTGCATTAATCTCCGTTATTAACACCCCACGCTTGACTAACGCATTGAGTCTCCTCCTTCCAAACTCAATCCTTCTTAATTAGGTGACGATATATCTAGTGTGGGATTGGTTGCATTGTATACATTTACGTGCCTGGGTTAGACAGACCATGAAAACTATCAATGTGAGATTATTGCAGTGTTTTAAAATGAAAGATTTGCATGGTGACTGACTTCCTTTATGGTTTGAATTATTTGCTAGCTCAATATCCTCGCGCATAGATTGTGATGCTCCTATTTAGGTGCCCAACACACCTGGACGGAGGGAGTACATTTCTCTTGTGGCTACTTTATTGGCTACTCAAACACTTTTGTGGCAACCAATAAGACCGAGTGCAAGAGAATAAACTATCTTTGAATTTGGGGTTATCTCTCCTTTATGAAGTATATGCTTACTTTGACTTTACTACTTTACAACAAACACACTCTTAGGGCCTCTTTGATTCGTATGATTCTCAAAACAGGAATAGAAAAATGCAGAAATAGGGTGGCATGTACTATAACCCTAAATTATTTGAGAGAATGTTTGATAGCGCAGGAAAAACACAAGAATCGTACAAAGAGGTTTGAGTGAATGGAAATTTTCTTTTAAAATGTAGTACAAATGGATCCTATGAAGAAAATCCTAAGTGTGCCAATACTACAGATCAAACCACCATCACACAAAAATTCCTAAGAGCCCACTCCAAATAATTGCTATGAAATTCCATTGAATCAAAGGAGACCTAATTCAAATTGAAGGAAATTTTTTGGTCCAAAATGTCCAATTTCCATAAAAATTTTGGTATCCAAGTGCAAGGTCGGCAAATTTGTGGCTTGCTTGGATGGATGCATGCTCGTGGAACAACATGCTTGGTGCAATAAGATGGGCGATGGTCAGTTGGCTGGGAGCCCAGGAGGATCAACTGCTCAATAGGCACACATGCTAAGCCACATGTATGTTAATTAGTGGGTTTGATTTATGGTCATATAATGTTCAGGGTGTAAATTATATGGGACATGCTCTATTTCAACCGACTGATCACCACGTGGAATTGGTTGCGAAACGAGTCGTTGATGCTCTTTAGTTTGAGAGGACAAGGTGAATGCCAGTGGGAAGAAGAGGAAAACATTTCTAAATCTTTATCCCCTCTCTCATCTCATCTTCCTCCCCTTTGCTTTTCTCTCCTAGTTTGCCAGGTCATTGCTCACGTCCTTGCGCCCCCTTTGGGATGGGGTTGTTTCTGCCCCCACGGACTCTCCTTCGATAGGGGGTTACTCACACCTGTAGGATCGAAAGTAGGTATAGAGGGGGGGTGATTAGACTACTTGACCAAATGAAAATCAACTTTTCCCCAATTTTAATTCTTGGCAGATTTTTGCATTCATAGTATGTCAAGTACACCCTACACATGCATGTCTAAGAGCATAGCAGCGGAAAGTAAAGACATGGCACATGTAAGTAAAGAGTGGGTAGGAAAAGCAAACGAAATTGGTGAAACGATGATTTTTCCTGTGGTTCCGATAGGTGGCTCTATCATACATCCACGTTCATGGAATCTTCAACCCACGAAGGGTAATGGTCGTGAGAGTCCATGGAGGGCTCTACCCACAGAGGGTTCCACGATGAAGCAACCTTGACTATACCATGACGGCCTATGTCCACGGAGGACTAGCCTTACTCGAGGTAGATCTTCACGAAGTAGGCGATCTCCTTTCCCTTACAAACTTCTTGGTTCACTCCAAAAAACGAAGTAGGAGGCTACCAAGCGACACCTAACCAATCTAGGAGCCACCACCCTCCAAAAGGTAATAGGCTCGGTAATGTCGATGAACTCCTTGATCTTGTGCTTCAAAACACAATCACTCTCTCACAGATATGGCTTGGTAGAAGAGATGGGATTGGTGGAAATCAACTTGGGAAGGCTAGAAATCAAGATCCATATGGTTGGAGTGGAAGATCTTGACCTCAAACAAGGGTAGGTGGTTCTCTCTTAGAAAACTGATAGGATAGGTATGGAATGGTTCTGAGTGCTTCACTTTCGAGTAGGTGGTGGTGAAGAGGTATATATAGGCATCCCCAAAAATCCAACCATTACACACAATCAGTCAGACTCGGTGACACCGATGTGTTAATCTCGATGGTACCGAAGTGACCAAAAGGTGGCATCTTTTGAATCTCGGTGAGACCGATATAGGAATCTCGGTTGCACCGATAAGGTGACCAATGGTCAGAATGCTCAATCTCGGTGATGCTAATTCGACAATCTCGGAGGGACCAAAACTGTGAACTTGTGTAACAGAAAGTTGGCAGGCTGAACTCGATGGCATCGGTATGGAATCGGTAGCATCGAAAGTCTAGGGTTTGGCTTAGTCTGTCTAGGGTTTGGAATCGGTGGCTCTCAATTTGGAATGTTGGTTGCACTGATTTTGAGTGTTTGGCTTGTGACAGACTTTGGTGGGAGAGTTTGTGGGTGTCATTGGTGACTATCACTTGTGCACGTATGAGCATTTTGTTCACCAACAAAACCTTACCCCCTTTTAATAGTATTGGCTTTCCTATGGACTCAAAGTGATTTCTCACAAATATAAAATGTAGAGTCCTCTTGCTTGAAGCTTTGCCAACCTATTTCCTTGCATCTTGGGGTATTCGACAATCTCTTTGCCAACCCATCATTGAACTTTTCCTGAAACATACTTGATGGAAACATTAGTTCAATGACTTATATGTTGTTATGAATTACCAAAACCACCAAGCGAGCAAATGTGCTTTCAATCTCCCCCTTTTTGGTAGTTGATGACAACATATAGATCAAAGCTTTGACATATGATATAATGAATGAATATAATCGTCAAATTGGTGCATTATTTTTAATTTGTGTTTGAATGCAAATGCACAATCGATTAGGTACATGGGGCACTTCTTCCATGTCACATACATCTTGGTGGTGTGCGAGAATAATTAGAATTAACAACATAGCACAACACAATTAAGCAATGTGAGTGATCATCACATAATCATCAAATGATAGGAAATAGTAGCAACGCACATAACATCATATGATCCCACACAAACACAAAAGATCGCACGTCAAACCAAAATAGCCAAATGTTTTGTAAAACTGGCAAATAAAAACATACGCTCTCTCGCTCGAAGCCTAAGATCTATATATACTTCTCCCCCTTTGGCAACAAGTTACCAAAAATTTCAAAGGCATATATCTAATCATTCTACGGCTGATCTCCTCCGGTCGTCGATGTCGGAGTCGAGAGAACTGCGTCGGCGAAGACTTCCGCTGAAGTTCTAGATGGGGCTGGAGTTGATACTGGAGGCACTAGATCTGAGGGAGCTGAAGATACGGTGGTTGGAGCAAAAGATGATGGCCTCATCTTTGGAGCTAGTACTGTAGGAGTCCTGACCTTGGTCATAAACTGGGCTGTCCTCCTAACAAATGCACTATCTTCCTCATCATTAGAAGAAGAATCATATTCTGAGGAGTGGCGATGGATTGGGGCTTCATCAACCTCCTTCTTGATCTCATTGACTGTCTTAGTCAGCCCATCAACCTTGTCATTCAGAGTTTTCACTCTATCATCAATAATGTTCACAAGGATCTCCTGAGTATCCATGATGGTCTTGATATCTTTCTTCATCTCCATGATAGTGGTGAGCAAAAGATCCATCTTCTCGTTCCTGGACCTGGGAACCTAAGCACTAGTGGCTCGAGCTGCCTTTGCTTCTGCCTCTACCTCTGCCTGAGTAGCAACTGATGTGGGATGATCTGGGTCCATCACCACAATGTTATCCTCAAAGTCTGGCTGAAGTGGCAAATGGGGACGTAGGGTAGCAGCATGAACGCTTCTGATGAGCATCTGGATATAGGGTGCGTAGCAGCATGAACGCTTCTGATCAGCAACAACCCTCTTTACAGTCTCTACAATCAAGTCCATCAATCGAATCCTGGTGTGACGATCAAGATGGATGAGCATGTTGATGGAGTATCCACGAATCATCTTCTCATCTCCAGACTTGGGCATCAGGGTATGCCTCAGGATGGTGTTCATGGTATGGAGGCCTGGCTGGAGAAAGTAGATGGAGCCAAGCTTGTGAGATTGCACCTTGTCTGCAGGGATAGGATTATGCATGTCCTTCATGGCATTGTGGCTCGCCTTGGATTCTGTGTAAACATCCAAATCTCCATCCTGAACCTCTCGGACTTCTAAGATGGTAGCCCACTCATCAACAGTAGATTCATATCCTGCTCCTTCAATCATCCAGAAAATCCTACCATCTCCATAGAAATGTGCAGTGGAGTAGAATTGCATGATCATCTCATCATTCGAGGTAGTAAACTCTCTGCCAACAAACTCATCAAGTTCAATGAAGTGAAAATTGTCTTGGACACATGGAAAGTAGTCCTCATTCTCCTTGATGTACTTCCAGTCATCATATCTCATGTCACTGACTGTTGGGCTCTTGTCTAGCAAAACTGTCTCATAGAAGTCTTGCTGCTCTTTGGTGTAAAATCTGTAATCAATAGTAGTCTTTCTCCTGTGGGCATATGGATCAACATCTCTCCACGCCCTCAAGCCTGAATCCTTCCTATTCTTCATATCCTCAACAACTAGGTGGCTGGCATCATGGATTGGAAGGTGGGGTCTGAGCAACTAGGTGCCTGCCCTACACACGGATGATCCTCTTCCTGGCTGTCTTCTTTGGCACAGCCTTCTTGGGGACCTCAACAGACACTATTTCCCTAGCACTCTCATGTTCTTTGAAGGTTTTTGCAGGTGCATAAATTTTGTTGACCACCTTCCTAGATGAGGTGGCCTCATTGGCATCCTTCCTGGCATCCTTCTCTTTCTTCTTGGCAAGAATCTCTGATGGGATAAAATCTGAATCCTCTTCATCTGAGTTGAGTCTTTTCCTGGTCTTTGTTGTAGCCTTAGGCAACCCATGAGAACTGGGAGTGCCTGGATCTGAAGATGAACTGGACTCAAGAATAGTGCATGAACTCATCTCAACATTCTGCACTGGCAAGTTCTGACTGTCTGACCTTGACATGCTGACCCTGTGAATAGGGTATAGAAAAGTGTAATAGGATAAGTCATCACAAAATGTTCATCTGGTTTTTGAAAGTTTGAACAAAAAAATTATAGATGTAGTTTACTACAAAATTGGATTTCAGTGTCACCGAGTCAAACATTACGGTGCTGCCAAGACTCACAAAACCCTTAACCAAAACTTGGCAACAGTTTCGGTCAGATCGAAAACTGTCACTCGGTCTCTCCGAGTTCTGTCCTCAGTAGCACAAAAAGGAAATCGGTGGAACCGATTTTTTGGACTTGGTATCACCGAGATGCAACTTCATGGGCAACTAAACCTAGAATTTTTTGATTTGCTAGACTATTGAGTTTATCTTGTGGATTGAACGATCTCAAACTATGGCTAGATAATGGAGAAACCCTAATGCACAAGAATCGGTGGTTGGAGTGCAAGAGGGGGCCGAATCCGTACCCTAGCTCGGTGACAGATCCTCTATGGCGGCGACAGGGGTGAAGATTCCATCGACGGTGGTGATTACATCGGTGGAGGAGCGCAGGAGGACAAGGGTGACGACCAGGGGGTCCTTCTATGGCAGCTTAGGTCTTGGGGCACGACGTTTAGAAGAATGAAATTTCGAACCGTTGGGACCACCAATTATATACCCTTTACTGTCAGTGACACCGATTCTAAATTTTTGGTGTCACTGAGTTTCTCAACTGTTAGCTAACAAGGAAACTTGGTGTAACCGAGAATATGGAATCGATAGTACCGAGGTAAGAAATCCAGATCAACCCTAGGGGTTTGGTGAGACCGAGAATTGTGGGTTGGTTTCACCGAGATGCACTTGGGAGGTTTTAATGGTTAGTCCTCGTCGATACGGAAATCGGAGTGCTCCTCACATAGAGTGATCGATAAGTACTTGTTCAAATTTTGTGATGCATCATGAATAGAGTATGAGGTGAGAAATCATGGATAGCTAAAGAGTGGTCCTAGGAATTCTTGTTCATCCAACTAACAAATAAATATGCAAAGCCAAATAGCAACAATAGGATGTCCTCAAATGAGTAAATAAATGCAGACCAACATGCTCACACAATAAGATGTCAAATGAAATCAAGGAAAACATGCACAAACACAATAGCATCTAACAAGCACTTTGGTGATGACGAAGTCATCTATATATGAGTATATTGACTTAGTAGCCAAGTAAGAATACTTAACCATAGGTCATACTCATCGTTTAAGCACAAGTGGGGTTACCACTTTCACATGAAGCATTTAATGTTGTCACATTCTTATGTGATGCTTTAACTCAAGTCTTAGAGTAAAGCTCCCCCTTGATGTGACATCCCCCCATAAGAGGGATAAACTAACCTTGGGTTTTGTCGAAGAAGACTTCATGTTGGTGAGGTAGTGGTGGATGCTCAAAGTTGATGAAGATCACCAAGAGTTGGGAGCATCCTTGTTGTTTCATTACTCTTCTCACCTACATGGGTTAGTCCCAACACACAAGAGACAAATACAAGGATACTATGGACATGGAGTGCAAAGCATGTGTGATGATGTCCATTGATTTGTTGATTACCTTGTCCCTTGCTTACCTTTGAGGGAATGTGTGACTCCTTGAACTATTGCATAATGTTGATGTTGTTTGCAACTAGTTCTTCTCAATAATGAATATGAGTGAATTTCATTGGTGGAGTCACCCCTCAAGAACTCTCTAGTTCTTCTTCTTGGGAACCCGCATCAAGTTGATGGGGATCCTTGGTGTCGAAGTAGCACTTGTAAAAGTTGAGCTTGTAGCAGCCTTGGGAACCCACTTCACCAAAGCTTGGGATTCATCTTCATATGAGTCAATGTCCTTTTGAAGCTTGTTCTTGTCCTTGAGATTGGTGTCTTGTGGTGGAAGGTCATCTTGAGCTTCTGTTCCCTTGGGGAGAGTATTTTCATACTTCTCCTTTTGATAAACAAACTTGGGATTGGGGTATTGACCTTCTTCCCATTCAACTCCATTAGCATTGAAGTAGCCAACACCACGATTCTTCCGGTATCCTCAATGCTTGCATACAATCTCCTCAAATTGTTTGCACCCTTCAAGACTCTTGTAGATACCTTTCTCTATAATCCCTTTCAAGAGTTCATTTTCTTGCTCAAGTGTAACTTGGCTAAGAGAAGAGTTAGTGGGATCAAGAGAACTACTAGAAGCAATATCATTGGATTTATCATTTTTATTGCTACTAGTTGAAGAACCTTTCTTTCATTTGTTACTAGCTTGCTTAGACTTAACTTGAGGCATGAATGTAGATAAGAGAAGTCGTTTGGCTAGATAATAGGAAGTCTTATTTCGAAGATCGTCATTGATAGCTTTAAGGAACTCATGCTCTTGCTCTAAATTGAGCTTCTAGAAGCGTAGCTTCTCATGTGTCCTTACAAGCTCTCTATGATCTTCTAAAGTTGACTCGTGAGCTAACTTAAGAGTTTTTAATTCTTGAGTTAGTCGTTCTATTTCCAACCTATCATCATCACATGACTTATCTACACTAGAGTGAGTACTAACAAGTTCATTTTGACTAACATTACTAGTTTTGTCAAATAGCAAGTCATCTTCAATTAACAAGTCATCTTCATCACTATTGAAATCAAGATACTCGGGTTGTGATACCTTGGGGCCTTTAGCCATGAAGCAACTTCCACTCCCTTCATTTGGTGAATCAAATAGATCATAGGAGTTGGTCGTCACTAGTGCAATTCTAGCAACACCTTCATCTTGACTATAGTCGGAGTTGGAGTGATAGCTTCTCTCGAAGTGGTTGTCAGAGTTGGAGCTGGAAACCCATTCACAAACATGAGCTTGATGTTTCCTTCTTGAATAGCTCTTGGTGTACTTGTACTTCTTATCCGAGTCCCTACTTCTCCTTGAGGGTCTTCGTTCATAGCGATCATCTCTAATCCTTCTCTCTCTTCGAGGTGACTCGTCTCTTGAGCATCATATTCTTGGTGACTCTTCTCTTCGTTTGTGGGGAGCCATGCACTCATTGGAGTAGTGTCTGGGCTTCCCACAATTTTAGCAGTTTCGGTCATGACTTGATGAACGCTTTTCTTCATATCTTGAGTTGGAGCTTCGATCTTTGCTTCTATTCTTGTAGAACTTGTTGAATTTCTTGACCATGAGTCTTATCTATTCATTTGTGACAAGGTTGTCGCTTGACGTAGCAGGAGCATCACTTGTGGCTTTGTAAGAACTACTAGACTTGTGATGAAGCTCTTCCTTGTCTTTGAGTGTCATCTCATGAGCAACAATTCTACTAATCACTTCCGTTGGCTTGAGATCTTTGTAATTGGGCATCATGTGGATCAATGTGAAAACGTTGTCATATCGATCATCCAAAGCTCAAAGTATCTTCTTGATGATGAATTTCTCAGCCATTTCTTCTCTTCCTAAGCCGGCAATCTCATTGGTGATGAGAGCTAGCCTAGAGTACATCTCAATGACTCCTTCACCATCCTCCATCTTGAACTTGTCAAGTTGACTTTGAAGAATATCAACCTTGGATTCCCTCACAGATTCTGTGCCTTCATGCATATCAATCGAAGTATCCCAAATCTCTTTTGTATTCTCGAGACAGTTGATCTTGTTGAATTCTTTGAGGCATAGGCAGTTGAAGAGAATGTCA
Source organism: Hordeum marinum (assembly GCA_022496015.1). NCBI lineage: Eukaryota > Viridiplantae > Streptophyta > Magnoliopsida > Poales > Poaceae > Hordeum > Hordeum marinum. The sequence continues at coordinate 120,665,555 of CM039675.1, forward strand.
CATGCTTGAGCATTGAGTTGCAACATCTTCAACTCATCCGCGGTCGCTTCACGATCGGGTTCCTTTCCTTCCACAAAGAATTCACCTTGCATGCCAACATGACTAACAGCCCAAACGGAGGGGTTATGACCAAGCAAATGCATTTTCATTTTGTGCTTCCAACTATCAAAATTTGTGCCATCAAAATACGGACCTCTATGGTGATAATTTCCCTCACTAGACGCCATACTTCTCCTAGGTTGTGAGACCAATGCAATGGAGACCAAAGCTCTGATATGACTTGTAGGATCGAAAGTAGCTCTAGGGGGGTGATTAGACTACTTGACCAAATAAAAATCTACTTTTTCCCAATTTTAATTCTTGGCAGATTTTAGCATTCATAGTATGTCAAGTACACCCTACACATGCATGTCTAAGAGTATAGTAGCGGAAAGTAAAGACATTGCACATGTAAGTAAAGAGAGGGTAGGAAAAGCAAACGCAATTGGTGACACGATGATTTTTCCCGTGGTTCTGATAGGTGGTGCTATTGTACATCCACGTTCATGGAGTCTTCAACCCACGGAGGGTAATGGTCACGAGAGTCCACGGAGGGCTCTACCCACGGCGGGTTCCACGAAGAAGCAACCTTGACTATACCATGACGGCCTACGTCCATGGAGGACTAGCCTTACTCGGGGTAGATCTTCACGAAGTAGGCGATCTCCTTGCCCTTAGAAACTTCTTGGTTCACTCCACTACACGAAGTAGGAGGCTCCCAAGCGACACCTAACCAATCTAGGAGGCACCACCCTCCAAAAGGTAATAGGCTTGGTAATGTCGATGAACTCCTTGCTCTTGTGCTTCAAGATGATAGACTCCTCAACACACAATCACTCTCTCACAGATATGGCTTGGTAGAAGAGAAGGGATTGGTGGAAAGCAACTTGGGGAGGCTAGAAATCAAGATCCATATGGTTGCAGTGGAAGATCTTGACCTCAACACATGGGTAGGTGGTTCTCTCTCAGAAAACTAATAGGATAGGTATGGAATGGTTCTGAGTGCTTCACTTTCGAGTAGGTGGTGGTGAAGGGGTATATATAGGCATCCCCAAAAATCCAACTGTTACACACAATAAGTCAGACTTGGTGACACCGGTGTGTTAATCTCGGTGGTACCGAAGTGACCAAAAGGTGGCAACTTTTGAATCTCGGTGAGACCGATATAGGAATCTCAGTTGCACCGATAAGGTGACCATTGGTTAGAATGCTCAATCTCAGTGATGCCGATTCGACAATCTCGGAGGGACTGAAACTATGAACTTGCGTAACAAAAAGTTGGCAGCCTGAACTCGGTGGCACCGGTATGGAATCGGTTGCACCGAAAGTCTAGGGTTTGGCTTAGTCTGTCTAGGGTTTGGAATCGGTGGCTCCGATTGTGGAATGTTGGTTGCATCGATTTTGAGTGTTTGGCTTGGGATAGACTTTGGTGGGAGAGTTTATTGGTGTCTTTGGTGACTATCACTTGTGCACGTATGAGCATTTTGTTCACCAACAAAACCTTACCCCCTTTTAATAGTATTGGCTTTCCTATGGACTCAAAGTGATTTCTCACAAATATAAAATGTAGAGTCCTCTTTCTTGAAGCTTTTCCAACCTATTTCCTTACATCTTGGGGTATTCAAAAATCTCTTTGCCAACCCATCATTGAACTTTTCGTCATACATACTTGATGGAAACATTAGTTCAATGACTTATATGTTGTTATGAATTACCAAAACCACCAAGGGAGCAAATGTGCTTTCAACACCCCTGTGCTCCCCATCCAAGAGCTTTGCTACAGAGGCAGACATGATCGCAACAAAGGCCGTCATTGGCACTGCTACGAGGTATACTGGCAATGTGGCAGGGTATTCATCAACATTGGGGGGAAATTCAAAGCACTACAAGACCTTATTGATATTATCCGCAACATAATCCATGTTGCAACGAGTGACCACAACATGGTCCATATTGCAGTTGGTGAGCATATAAGCTGGAGATAGCCACAACACGATCCATGTTGCAATGGGTGAAGACAAGCTGGTCCATGCTAAAATGTTGGTCCATACTAAAATGTTTGCAATGGTTGGGCAGCAACACAACTCGTGTTGCAAAGCCTCGACCGGAGATCGGAGAACTATCACATGTGCCATATAACAGCTGCCGAGGTGTCCAATCGATCCAAACATCATCCCATCAACAAGTAGGATTCGCCAGAAGTATTACGACATGAAGAAGGATTTGATACGAAAACTATACTTGCGTCGGCTACATGGAGAGCATCCTCCGTTGGCAACCTCACAGGTGCGGAGGTGTTTGTTGTGATTAATTAGTCACATGTAATTAGGGAGGAATCTCCCTTGCCCAACTATAGGATCCAAAGTAGTTCTAGAGGGGGGTGATTATACTACTTGACCAAATAAAAATTCTAGCCTTTTCCTAATTTTAGTGGTTGTCAAGGTGTACCAATTATACCAAGCCAATCTCACCCTACATATGCAAGTCTAAGAGTATAGCAGTGGAAAGTAAAGACATGCACATATAAGTAGAGGGAAGGGATAAGAAGATCAAACGCAATTGGAAACACGAAGATTTTTCCCGTGGTTCGGATAGGTGGTCCTATCGTACGTCCACGCTGATGGAGACTTAAACCCACAGAGGGTAACCGTCACGAGAGTCCATGGAGGGCTCCACCCATAAGGGTCCACAAAGTAGCAACCGTGTCTATTCCATCATGGCTTACGTCCACGAAGGACTAGCCTCACTCGGGGTAGGTCTTCATGAAGTAGGCAATCTCCTTGCCCTTACAAACTTCTTGGTTCAACTCCACACGAAGTTGGAGGCTCCCAAGCAACACCTAACCAATCTAGGAGACACCACTCTCCAAAAAGTAATAGATGTGGTGGTTTGATGAACTCCTTGCTCTTGTTCTTCAAAATATAGTGTCCTCAACACTCAATCACTCTCTCATAGATTTGGCTTGGTAAAATAGGTTGATAGGGTGGAAAGCCACTTGGGGAGGCTAGAAATCAAGATTCATATGGTCGGAGTGGAAGATCTTGATCTCAACACATGAGTAGGTGCCTCTCTCTTAGAAAAATGGATGGGGCAAGTGTTGGTATGTTCTGAGTGCTTCCTCACTAAGTGAGAGGTAGGTGGAGGGGTATATATAGGCTTCTCCAAAAATCCAACCGTTACAACATTATTGCCCAACTCGGTGAAACCAAAGCAAAAACTCAGTTGCACCGACTAGTGCAAAATGTGGCAACTTTTGGCATTTCGGTGAGACCGATATATAAATCTCGGTGGGTCCGATTTTGGCTGACCTAGGGAGTTACAAATCTTAGTGTCATTGATTCCCAAAACTCGGAAATTCCAATTTTTAGAAATGGGACAACGGAAGGTTGGTCAATGATTTTGGTTTCACCGAAATGAGACTTGGTGTCACCTGTCACCGAGACCCTAGGGTTTTGCATAGGATCTGTGTGAGGCAAAACTCGGTAGGGACGAATGGGAAAGTTGGTGGCACCAAATTTTGGACTTAGGGTTTGGACATAATATTTGTGGGATAATTTCGTGAGTATTTTTGGCGGCTAATATCTAAGCACTTGAGAAACCATATCATCATATTTACCTCATCCCCTTTTAATAGTATTGGCTTTCCTATGGACTCAAGTGTGATTTCTCACAAAATGCAAAATGTAGAGTCTTGAAGCTTGTTGCCAGTAGATGTTCCTTGCATCTAGGGGGTCTCCTCACTATCCTTATCAATTCCATTCATTTGGCATTTCCTTAAATATACTTGGTAGAATCATTAGTCCAATGAAATATATGTTGTTATTAATACCAAAACCACCTAGAGATAAGTTGTGCTTTAATCTCCCCCTTTTTGGTAATTGATGACAACATATAGATCAAAGCTTTGACATAAGATATAATCAATGAATAGCATCGTCGCTTTGAGAAGTATGTGAGAAGCAAGGGCTCCCTCAAAATTTGTGCACTACTTTTAGATTTGCATTTGAATGCTAATGCATAATCGATTAGGATAATGGGTCACACTTCCATGTCACATACATCTTGATGGTGCACATAAATGATATAAATGAATTGCATTGCAGATGACACGAAAAATGAGTGAATGATCATCACATAGATATATCAAAGATAGGAAATAGTATTGCCAAACATTAAAGTGTTTGATCAAACACACCAAGGTTTAAGACAATCTCACAATAAAGCAAATGTTTTCAAATGAGATGATCCCACAAAAGCAAGACTCTCTCTCTCTCTCGAAGCCCTATGATCTATACACTTACCCCTTTGGCAACAAGTTACCAAAAAGTTCAAAGCTATAGAGCTAAACGTCCCTATGGGAATGGCCTCCTCCAGTAGCCGATGAAGGAGTCAAAAGAACCGCGTCCGCGAAGGCTTTAGTTGATGTCATCTAAGGTGGAGGTGTAGGAGCTAAAGGAGCTGATGTTGATGGTCTCGTCTGTGGGACTGGCACGACAGAAGATCTGGCCTATGTCATGAACTGAGTGTGTGCCTGGAGAGAAGCATCCACATCATCATCACTGGAGACGGGGCTAGGCACAACATCAACTTCCAGCTTCAACTGGTTGACCGTGGTGGTCGGCTCAGTCACCTTGTCATCCAAGTCATGAATCTTCGTCCCCACAATCCTCTCAAGGCTCTTCTGGTTCTGCAGGATCTCATTGATATCCTTCTCCATCCCTTGGATGGTGCTGATGAGAAGTGTCATCTGATCACTCTTAGTCTTGGGCACTAGAGCACTAGTGGCTCTGGCTGCCTCTGCCTGGGCCTCAACCTCAACCTCAACATGTGATATAGATGAAGTGGGATGACTAGGATCCATCACCATGACATTGTTTTTGAATTCTGGCTGGAGGGGCAGGTGTTGTCTATCAAGTAGGTATATTCTGTTTCCAGTCTTGGAGTTGATAAGCATGTGTATGTATGGAGCATATCCTCATCACCTCTTCTGGTTAGCAGCAATCCTCTTGATTGTCTCCACAATCAAGTCCATCACCCTAATCTTGGTGTGGGTGTCTACATGGTGCAAGATGTTGATGAAGTACCCCCTGATCATCTTGTCATCACCTAATTTGGGCATCAAGGTGTACCTCATAATAGTGTTGGTGGTGGGTAGTCCTGCTTGCAGGTACTAGACAAATCCTAGCTTGTGTGACTTCAGATACTCCTTGGGAACTAGGTTATACATGTTGGCCATGGAGTTGTGGTTCATTTTGGCCTCACAATAAACATCCAAATCTCCATCTTGCACCTTTGGGTGGTATGTTGGGAGACGTAGTAGTAAATCAAAATTTTCCTACGTGTCACCAAGATCTATCTATGGAGAAACCAGCAACGAGACGGGAGAGATTGCATCTTCATACCTTTGAAGATCGCTAAGCGGAAGCGTTACAAGAACGCGGTTGATGGAGTCGTACTCGCAGCGATTCAGATCGCGGTAGATCCGATCAAGTGCCGAACGGACGGCACCTCCGCGTTCAACACACGTGCAGCCCGGTGACGTCTCCAACACCTTGATCCAGCAAGGAGGAAGGAGAGGTTGGGGAAGGGCTCCAACAGCAGCACGACGGCGTGGTGGTGGTGGAGTAGCAAGGTATTCCGACAGGGCTTCGCCTAAGCGCTGCGGAGGAGGAAGAAGAGAGGTAGGGCTTCGCCGTGAGAGAGAGAGATCAAATCTTGTCTCAAAACATCCAAAACCTCAAGTATATATAGGAGGAGGGACGTGGAGGGCTGGCTTGACCTCTACTCCAAAGAGGAGATGGCCGGCCGAATTAAAGGGAGAGTCCACCTCCCACAAGGGAGGTGGATCTCCTCCTTTTAAATCCTTTTTGCCTTATCTCCTTATCTCCAGCCGCATGGGCCTTTAGAAAAAGTCTTGCCCAGCCCAATAAGGGCTGGCACACTTTATCTAACAGCCCATGTGGTCCTTTGGTCGTCACACCCCTCCCGGGGGTCCTCTGGCACCCTCCCGGCACTCCCGGTACACTACCGATGAGCCCGAAAACTTTCCGGTGACCAAAACTGGACTTCCTATATATCAATCTTTACCTCCGGACCATTCCGGAGCTCCTCGTGACGTCCGGGATCTCATCCGGGACTCCGAACAACCTTCGGTAATCACGTATACCTTTTCCCTATAACCCTAGCGTCATCGAACCTTAAGTGTGTAGACCCTACGGGTTCGGGAGACACGTAGACATGACCGAGACACTTCTCCGGCCAATAACCAACAGCGGGATCTGGATACCCATGTTGGCTCCCATGTACTCCACGATGATCTCATCGGATGAACCACGATGTCGGGGATTCAATCAATCCCGTATTCAATTCCCTTTGTCTATCGGTATGATACTTGCCCGAGATTCGATCGTCGGTATCCCTATACCTTGTTCAATCTCGTTACTGGCAAGTCTCTTTACTCGTTCCGTAATACATCATCCCGTGGCTAACTCCTTAGTCACATTGAGCTCATTATGATGATGTCTTACCGAGTGGGCCCAGAGATACCTCTCCGTCACACGGAGTGACAAATCCCAATCTCGATTCGTGCCAACCCAACAAATACTTTCGGAGATACCCGTAGTGCACCTTTATAGCCACCCAGTTACGTTGTGACATTTGGCACACCCAAAGCATTCCTACGGTATCCGGGAGTTGCACAATCTCATGGTCTAAGGAAACGATAATTGACATTGAAAAGCTTTAGCAAACGAACTACACGATCTTGTGCTATGCTTAGGATTGGGTCTTGTCCATCACATCATTCTCCTAATGATGTGATCCCGTTATCAACGACATCCAATGTCCATGGTCATGAAACCGTGACCATCTATTGATCAACGAGCTAGCCAACTAGAGGCTTACTAGGGACATGTTGTGGTCTATGTATTCACACATGTATTACGTTTTCCGGTTAACACAATTATAGCATGAACAATAGACAATTATCATGAACAAGGAAATACAATAATAACCATTTTATTATTGCCTCTAGGGCATATTTCCAACAGTCTCCCACTTGCACTAGAGTCAATAATCTAGTTCACATCACCATGTGATTAACACTTACATCACCATGTGATCATATCATCATGTGATTAACACCCAATAAGTTCTGGGGTTTGTTCATGTCCTGCTCGTGAAAGAGGTTTTAGTCAACGGGTCTGCGACATTCAGATCCGTGTGTACCTTACAAACTTTCCATGTCATATTTGTAGATACTACTCCCATGCTCCACTTGGAGCTATTCCAAATGGCTGCTCCACTATACGTAGCTGGATTTCTACTAAGAGTCATCCGGATTGGTTTTAAAGCTTGCATCATCGTAACACTTTACGATGAACTCTTTATCACCTCCATAATCGAGAAATATTTCCTTAGTTCTCAAGTTACTAAGGCTAACTTTGACCGCTGTCTAGTGATCCACTCTTGGATTACTCTTGTACCCCTTGACAGACTCATGGCAAGGCACACACAGGTGCGGTACATAGCATGGCATACTATATAGAGCCTATGGCTAAAGCATAGGAGATGACACTCATCTCTTCTTTATCTTCTGCCGTGGTCGGGTATTGAGTCTTACTCAATTTCACACCTTACAATACAGTCAAGAACTCCTTCTTTGACCCATCTATTTTGAACTCCTTCAAAAACTTGTCAAGGTATGTCTTCGTCGAAAAAACTTATCAAGCGAATAGATCTATCCCTATAGATCTTGATGCTCAATAAAATAGTAGCTTTATCTGGGTCTTCCTTTGAAAAACAAAACTTTTCAAACAACCCTTCATGCTCTTCCAGAAATTCTACATCATTTCCGATCAATAATATGTCAACTACATATTCTTATAAGAAATTCCATAGTGCTCCCACTCACTTTCTTGCAAATACAAGTTTCTCATAAACTTTGTATAAACTTAAACACTTTGATCACCTCATCAAAGCATATATTCCAACTCCGAGATGCTTGCTCCAGTCCATAGAAGGATCGCTGGAGTTTGCATATTATTAGCATCCTTAGGATTGACAAAACCTTCTGGTTGTATCACATACAACTCTTCCTCACAGAAACCATTACGGAAACCTTGTTTTGTCATCCATCTGCCAGATTTCATAATCGAAAAATGCAGCAACTGCTAACAAAATTTTAATAGACTTTTAGCATCGCTACAGATGAGACAATCTCATCGCAGTCAACTCCTTGAACTTGGCGGAAACTTCTTTGCGACAAGTCGAGCTTTATAAACGGTGACATTTCACTATTAGCGTCTATGTTTATTTCAAAGGTCCATTTGTACTCAATGACCCGCCATTCAACAGGCAAGTCTACCAAAGTCCATACTTGGTTTTCATACATGGATCCTTTCTCGGATTTCATGGCTCCTAGCCATTTGTTGGAATCCGGGCCCACCATCGCTTCTCCATAGTTCATAGGTTCATCGTTGTCCAACAACATGATTTCCAAGACAGGGTTGTCGTACTACTCAGGAGCAGTACGCGTCCTTGTCGACCTACGAGGTTCGATAGTGACTTGATCCGAAGCTTCATGATCATCATCATTAACTTCCTTTTCAACTGAGTAGGCTCTACAGAAACATCTTTCTGTGTTGCGCTATTCTCTGGATGAAACAAAGGTTCAACAACCTTATCAAGTTCTATCTTCCTCCCACTCAATTCTTTCGAGAGAAACTCTTTCTCAAGACAGGACCCGTTCTTAGCAACAAACACCTTTTGCGCTTGGATCTGAGATAGAAGGTATACCCAATGTCTCATTAGGGTATTCTATGAAGATGCATTTGTCTGCTTTGAGTTCGAGCTCGCTAGGTGAAAAACCCATTTTCACATAAGCGTCGCAGCCCCAAACATTAAGAAATGATAGCTTAGGCTTCTGTCAAACCATAATTCTCACGGTGTCATCTCAACAGACTTAGATGGTGCCCTGTTAAAGTGAATGGATTTGTCTTTAATGCATAACCCCATAACGATAGTGGTAAAACGATAAGAGACATCATAGTACTCACTATATCCAATAGAGCACGACTACGACGTTCGAACACACCATCACACTATGGTGTTCCAGGAGGCGTGAGCTGTGAAACAATTTCCACATTGTCTAAAATTGCATACCAAACTCGTAACTTAGATATTCACCTCCATGATCATATCATAGACATTTATCTTCTTGTCACGATGATCTTTAACTTCACTCTGAAACTCCTTGAACCTTTCAAACATTTCAGATTCGTGTTTCATTAAGTAAATATCCCCATATTTACTCAAATCATCAGTGAAGGTAAAGAAAAACAACGATATCCACTGTGTGTTTCAACACTCATTGGACCACATACATCAACATGTATTAATTCCAATAAGCCACTTGCCCGCTCCATCATATTGGATGACGGGGTCTCAGTCATCTTGCCCAAGAGGCATGGCTCGCATGTCTCAACCGATTCGAAATCGAGTGAGTCAAAAAACATCCATCATCATGGAGTTTCTTCATGCGATTTATACCAATATGACATTACGTGGCAGTGCCACAAGCATGTGGTACTATCATTATTAACTTTGTATCTTTTGGTACCAATGTTATGAATATGTGTACTACTACGATCATGATTCGATAAACCATTTCGAGTGGGTGCATGACCATTGAAGGCATTATCCATGTAAACAGAATAACCATTATTCTCTAACTTATATGAATAACCGTATCGCACTAATCATGATCTAATCACGTTTATGCTCAACGCAAACACCAAATAACATTTATTTAGGTTTATCACAAATCCTGAAGGTAGAGAGAGCGTGCGATGGTGATCACATCAATCTTGGAAATACTTCCAACACACATCGTCACCTTTCACCTAGCTAGTCTCCATTTACTCCGTAGCTTTTATTTCGAGTTGCTAACACTTAGCAACCGAACCGGTATCTAATACCCAGGTGCTACTAGGAGTACCAGCAAGGTACACATCACTAACACGTATATCAAATATACTTCCATTGACATTACCAGCCTTCTTATCTACCAATCATCTAGGGTTTTTCCGCTTCAGCGAACATTCTCCTCATAACAGAAGCACTTAGTCTCGGGTTCGGGCTCAACCTTGGGTTTCTTCACTAGAGCAACAACTGGCTTGCCATTCCTGAAGTTTTTCCCTTCTTGCCCTTGCCCCTTTTGAAACTAGTGGTTTTCACTTAACCATCAACACTTGATGCTCCTTATTGATTTCTACCTTCGTGGTGTCAAACATCACGAACAACTCAGGGATCATCTTATCCATCCCTGGCATGTTATAGTTCATCATGAAGCTCTAGTAGCTTGGTGGCAGTGACTTGGAGAACTGCATTAATCACTATCTCATCTGGAAGATTAACTCCCACTTGATTCAAGTGATTGTAGCACCCAGACAATCTGAGAACACGCTCACCGATTAAGCTATTCTCCTTTATCTTGCAAGCAAAGAATCTTGTTGGAGGTCTCATACCTCTCAACATAGGCACGAGCTTGAGATCACAATCTCAGCTCCTAGAACATCTCATATGTTCTGTGACGTTCAAAACATTTTGAAGCCTCAATTCTAAGCCGTAATGCATGACGCACTGAACTATCACGTAGTCATCAAAAAGTGCCTGTCATATGTTCACAACATCTACAGACAACGCTTGAGGGAGTGATGCACTTAGCGGTACATCAAAAACATAAGCTTTCTGTGCAGCAATGAGGACAATCCTCAGATCACGGACCCAGTCCGCATTATTGCTACCATCAACTTTCAACTTACTTTTCTCTAGGATTGTATCAATAAAACTGGGGAGCTACAGCGCGAGCTATCTACGACATAATTTGCAAGGACATTTTTAGACTAAGTTCATGATAATTAAGTTCATTTAATCAAATTATTAATGAACTCCCACTTAGATAGACATCTCTCTAGTCTTCCAAGTGATACATGATCCATGTCAACTAGCCCGTGTCCGATCATCACGTGAGACGGACTAGTCATCCATGGTGAACATCTCTATGTTGATCGTATCTTCTATACGACTCATGTTCGACCTTTCGGTCTTCCGTGTTCCGAGGCCATGTCTGTACATGCTAGGCTCGTCAAGTCAACCTAAGTGTTTCGCATGTGTAAATCTGGCTTACACCGGTTGTATGCGAACGTTAGAACCTATCACACCCGATCATCACGTGGTGCTTCGGAACGACGATCCTTAGCAACGGTGCACAGTTAGGGTGAACACCTTTCTTGAAATTTTATTGAGAGATCATCTTATTTACTACCGTCGTTCTATGCAAATAAGATGTAAACATGATAAACATCACATGCAATCAATATAGTGACATGATATGGCCAATATCATTTTGCTCCTATGATCTCCATCTTCGGGGCACCATGATCATCACTGTCACCGGCACGACACCATGATCTCCATCATCATGATCTCCATCATTGTGTCTTCATGAAGTTGTCTCGCCAACTATTACTTCTACTACTATGGCTAACGCTTAGCAATAAAGTAAAGTAATTACATGGCGTTTATGATTGACACGCAGGTCATACAATAAATAAGACAACTCCTATGGCTCCTGCCGGTTGTCATAATCATCGACATGCAAGTCGTGAATCCTATTACAAGAACATGATCAATTCATACATCACAATGCATCACATCACATCCTTTGGCCATATCACATCACAAGGCACATGCTGCAAAAACAAGTTAGACGTCCTCTAATTTGTAGTTGCAAGTTTTTACGTGGCTGCTATAGGTTACTAGCAAGAACGTTTCTTACCTACGTCAACACCACAACGTGATTTGCCAATTGCTATTTACCCTTCATAAGGACCCTTTTCATCGAATCCGATCCGACTAAGGTAGGAGAGACAGACACCCGCTAGCCACCTTATGCATCTAGTGCATGTCAGGCGGTGGAACCGGTCTCACGTAAGCGTACGTGTAAAGTTGGTCCGGGCCGCTTCATCCCACAATACCGCCGAATCAAGATAAGACTAGTAGCGGCAAGCAAATTAACAAACTCGACGCCCACAACTGCTTTGTGTTCTACTCGTGCATAGATTCTACGCATAGACCTAGCTCATGATGCCACTGTTGGGAGACGTAGTAGTAAATCAAAATTTTCCTACGTGTCACCAAGATCTATCTATGGAGAAACCAGCAACGAGACGGGAGAGATTGCATCTTCATACCTTTGAAGATCGCTAAGCGGAAGCGTTACAAGAACGCGGTTGATGGAGTCGTACTCGCAGCGATTCAGATCGCGGTAGATCCGATCAAGTGCCGAACGGACGGCACCTCCGCGTTCAACACACGTGCAACCCGGTGACGTCTCCAACACCTTGATCCAGCAAGGAGGAAGGAGAGGTTGGGGAAGGGCTCCAACAGCAGCACGACGGCGTGGTGGTGGTGGAGTAGCAAGGTATTCCGACAGGGCTTCGCCTAAGCGCTGCGGAGGAGGAAGAAGAGAGGTAGGGCTTCGCCGTGAGAGAGAGAGATCAAATCTTGTCTCAAAACATCCAAAACCTCAAGTATATATAGGAGGAGGGACGTGGAGGGCTGGCTTGACCTCTACTCCAAAGAGGAGATGGCCGGCCGAATTAAAGGGAGAGTCCACCTCCCACAAGGGAGGTGGATCTCGTCCTTTTAAATCCTTTTTGCCTTATCTCCTTATCTCCAGCCGCATGGGCCTTTAGCAAAAGTCTTGCCCAGCCCAATAAGGGCTGGCACACTTTATCTAACAGCCCATGTGGTCCTTTGGTCGTCACACCCCTCCCGGGGGTCCTCCGGCACCCTCCCGGCACTCCCGGTACACTACCGATGAGCCTGAAAACTTTCCGGTGAGCAAAACTGGACTTCCTATATATCAATCTTTACCTCCGGACCATTCCGGAGCTCCTCGTGACGTCCGGGATCTCATCCGGGACTCCGAACAACCTTCGGTAATCACGTATACCTTTTCCCTATAACCCTAGCGTCATCGAACCTTAAGTGTGTAGACCCTACGGGTTCGGGAGACACGTAGACATGACCGAGACACTTCTCCGGCCAATAACCAACAGCGGGATCTGGATACCCATGTTGGCTCCCACGTACTCCACGATGATCTCATCGGATGAACCACGATGTCGGGGATTCAATCAATCCCGTATTCAATTCCCTTTGTCTATCGGTATGATACTTGCCCGAGATTCGATCGTCGGTATCCCTATACCTTGTTCAATCTCGTTACTGGCAAGTCTCTTTACTTGTTCCGTAATACATCATCCCGTGGCTAACTCCTTAGTCACATTGAGCTCATTATGATGATGTCTTACCGAGTGGGCCCAGAGATACCTCTCCGTCACACGGAGTGACAAATCCCAATCTCGATTCGTGCCAACCCAACAAATACTTTCGGAGATACCCGTAGTGCACCTTTATAGCCACCCAGTTACGTTGTGACGTTTGGCACACCCAAAGCATTCTTATGGTATCCGGGAGTTGCACAATCTCATGGTCTAAGGAAACGATACTTGACATTGAAAAGCTTTAGCAAACGAACTACACGATCTTGTGCTATGCTTAGGATTGGGTCTTGTCCATCACATCATTCTCCTAATGATGTGATCCCGTTATCAACGACATCCAATGTCCATGGTCATGAAACCGTGACCATCTATTGATCAACGAGCTAGCCAACTAGAGGCTTACTAGGGACATGTTGTGGTCTATGTATTCACACATGTATTACGGTTTCCGGTTAACACAATTATAGCATGAACAATAGACAATTATCATGAACAAGGAAATACAATAATAACCATTTTATTAGTGCCTCTAGGGCATATTTCCAACATGGTAGCCCACTCATCAATAGTGGATTGGTGCCTAGTGCCTTCAGTCATCCATACAATTGTACCATCTGGATAAAAATGAGTTGTCGAGTAGAATTGCATGATCATATCATCATTCGATGCATTCATCCCTCTAGCAACAAAGGCATCAATGTCAATTGCCTTGAAGTTCTCCTCGACATGAGGGAAGTAGTCTTCGTTATCCTTGATGTACTTCCACTCAACATACCTCATATGACTAAAAGCTGGACTCTTGTCTAGAAAGATAGTTTTATAGAAGTCTTGCTGCTCCTTCGTGTGGAAGCAAGGATCAACAATTGTCCTCCTCCTGATGGCATATGGATCTGCAGTCTCAGGCCCCTGGGACTGGGGGTACCCAGGACCGTATGCCTACGGCACAAGGCGCTTCATGTGAACCAGGCACGTGGTGGCCCACCCCGAGGTTTTACCAACTGGACTCTCGTGAGGGCCCCCGCCTCGCGAGGCACATGGTTGTGAGCGTCACGAAAGGCCTCACGAGCTCCCCTCGTGAGGTCTCCCTTGGGGTCGCTGCCAAAGCCCTTGAGGGGGCGGATCGATCGAGAGCTGCTTGGCGAGGCCGTATGGTCCTGCGCCCTCACATGGATAACGCAGGATGCATCGGGCAATGCCAGGGTCTGTGCCACCATGCATGGGTGGAGAGGCTTCCTCTTTGGTGCTAAGGGAGCAAGGATAGCTCACCAGTTCCCAAAGAAATCACCAAAGGTTTCCTCTTTGGTGAAAGAAGACCGAGGCCGGGGGCTCGGCAGTATGGAGGACATCCCCGAGCCCACTGGTGCTTCATGGTAGCAAGCTTTAGCAGGCATGGACCGCTTTTGTCATGATAGCCTCTGATCTTTCCCCCCTTCAAACGGCTCGCCATGGCAACCCTTACTGCCTTGTGATTTCGAGGAAGAGGACCATAGGCCAGTATAAGATAGGACATGCCTCGGCTGTTGAGGGGGATTGACCCCAGAAGAGCAAGAACGCTCCTTCCTAACCTCTGATACACACAAGCAATCCAGACAAGCAGGAGTAGGGTCTTACACCGCGAGGTGGGCCGAACCTGGGTAATTGTTGTGTTCGCGTTTTTCCTCCTTAGTTCATGCTTGTAACGTCACTACCGGAGATGGTCGCGGTAGGACAGAGCTGGTAAACTTGCGCACCCCAGAGTTCAAACCACCTTTAGAGGCCCGGAGCCTCGATTCCAACATTTGGCACACCACGTAGGGGTGCGCCGTCATTCCCTAGCTCCGTTCGATCTCCATCTGCGCTGACCCCAAGGCTGAAGCTCTTCATGTATGTGTCGAGTGTCGGGTGGCCTGGGTCGTCCAGACCGTGCGTGTGGGCTATGGCCGTCGCCGCCACTTCGCTAGTGCAGAGGTTGCCGCCGCCACCGACCCTGCTGCCCATGAGTAGCAGGACTCTTCTGTGCACCCTTTGGTGCAGTGGGACAACCACACTACCACAATTTCCTCCTCTCACGCCCGCTTGGAGCGCGTGAACGCGCATGCTGCGCCGCTCTTGGCGTGCGAGCTGCTCCGCTACCCCGAGCGGACGCCGAGTATGATGCCTAGTTAGGACGCATCAACGAGCTCGCCACCGCCACCGGGGAGGCGCCAGCGCCCTCCTGCTCGCTTCGCCCTCCGTCGTCTCGTGTCGGGGATGTGGTGCACAGAGCGCCTCCACCTCCCCCCTGTGCGACAACCTGGTCGAGCCCCATCGCAAGGCGAACCTACACGACCAGCTGAAGAAAGTGCCTCTGTGCCCCCAAGACGCTCGAGTGGTCGTTGAACAGCAGCGCGAGTGTCAGGATCGGGTGGCCTATTACGTCGCGGCGGCCGACTGCCAGAACAGCGCCGCCCTCCTGTGTGGCACACCCACGAGCATTGTGGGATGCCGGGCCTTCACCCGCGAGCTGCGTTGGGTGGTTTGGCCCGTCAAATTCAATCCGGAGCTTCCCCCATGCTACTAAGGCAGTCCTGACCCCATAGAGTTTCTCCAGCTCTATGCTCTCAGCATCGAGGCGATAGGTCGCGATGACAAGGTCATGGCGAACTAGCTCCCCATGGCCCTCAAGGATGGTGTGTGCTCTTGGCTCCTGAACCTGCCCGAGGAGTTAGTCTCCTCATGGAGCAACCTCTGCGAGTTGTTCATCGCTAACTTCAAGGGCACCTACGATCGCCCGCTCTCCATCCACAACCTGAGGCTCATGAAGCAGCGCCCCGGGGAGACCCTATGCAAGTACATTTAGCGTTTCAGCTAGGTGCGCAACAAGATCCCGCGTACTATCTATGAGGCCATCATCACGACATTCACCAATGGCGTCAAGGATGTCTGGATGTCTGAGAAGCTTGCCATCAACGATGGCCTAAGCTCAGCCCTGGAACTGTTCAACATTGCCGACAAGTGCGCCAAGGCAGAAGAAGGCCACCTACTCATCCGCGATGACCTGGATGCCATGCCGTACGATGGCAAGGAGAAAGGCAAGGACCCTAAGCAGAAGGGCCCCGTTGTGCTCATGGCGGAGCCCGAGCTAAAGCACGCCTGCGAGCATGACGCCCTCGAGAAGAACCGCCGCTTGTTCTGCATTTACCATGACGTACGCACCCACAACACGAAAGACTTCCAGGAGCTCAAGTCCCTCCATGACGAGCACGTCGATCGGCACCCGGACCGCAGCGAACATAGCTCTTGCCATGGAGGGGACCGAAGTGGCGATAGATGGGATGGCCACAACGGCAACCCGCGTCAAGGCTGGTGGGATCAGCCTCACGAGGACGGGAGGCGTGGTCAGCCTCACGAGGGCGCTTGGCATGAGTAGCCTCGCGAGGCCCGCCCTCAGGACAACGTCGCACTCCCACCGCTGCCACCGCCACCCAGGAGGGGTGACGGTAACCCGTGTGACGAAAGCATTGGGGATATAGGAGCCTCGCATAGTCGCCTGCATCCTCGGCGAGGCGCATGCTCCCACGTTGAACAACCTGTTCAAGAAATTTTCACGTGAAGTGAATGCTGCCCTCCTGAGGCCATAGGCGGCACGTCCCTCAAGTGCTCCCAGTACATCATCTCCTTCGACACCAGAGATGGCCTCAAGTCCATGGCTGCCTCAGGTGCACTCCCCATGATGTGCACCCCCACCATCAACAATGTTCTGGTTACCAAGATCCTCATCGGTGGAGTGCCAGCCTCAATGTGCTCTTCGTGGAGACTTTTGAGTCACTCCAGGTGCCCTACGACCAGCTGATGCCTAGCAGGCCATTCTCCGAGGGAACCAAGGGCTCCACCACACCCCTGGGGCAGGTCCGCCTCCCTATCACCTTTGGGACTCGCGACAACTACCACATTGAGCTCATCGACTTTGACGTAGTGCACATCGGCCTCCCGTACAATGCGATCCTGGGGTATCCAACATTGGCCAAGTTTATGGTGGTGACCCACCATGACTACAACGCCCTCAAGATGCCCGGTTGTAGCACGCTTGCGACAAAAAGGATGCAGTCTGCTCCTTCAAGCGCGCCTACTAGGCCAGCACAACCGAATACTCTGGCGGGGAAGAAGGAGCTGGGCCCCCGCGAAGCCATCTTGCCAAGCGGCACCCGCCCAAGGTCCCCCCAAAGAAAAAGAGGCGGCAAGTGACACCGCGGGCCCCGAGCCCACTCCCGGTACATGCCTTCCCCCAGCATAGGAATGCACGCCCGGTGCCTCGCTCGGGCCGGGCTCGGGGGCTCCCTCCTAGAGAGCATCTGACCTAGCCATTGTGACGAGGGAGGTGCTCAGGCACCACCTGGGGCGCGCTTCGACGCGAGTCCCCGCAGGCAAGGAGCATGACACCAAACACTAGGGAAGCACAAGCTTGTGTCAAGAGAAATCAGCGAGCTGCAAGGGGCTCAGGCCATGTGCGGCAAGTTTACCCCGGGGGTATTCATTAGCTAGGCCACCGACCCCAAGGGGGGCTGCAGGATGCGCATGTGTGTCGATGTAGGAAGCCTCAACAGGGCTAGTTCCCAAGACCTTTTCTGGCCATCTCGTACCAGCCAGAGAAGAGGCGTCTCCACCAACTATGTTTGCATGCCCTTCGGCCTGGAGAATGACAACACTACCTTCCGCAGACTAGCACACCTCACGTTGGCACCTCATGAGGTGCCAGGCCCTCGTGTGCCCTCAAGGTCTCAGGGGACAGCTAGCCCCTAAGGGGCGAACTGCCACGACACCCACCCACCCCTTAGGAGACATGACGCTCCCGCTACAATGCATTTGCTAGGTGACTTTTTGGCTTGTTCAAAATTGAGGGCGCCCTTCGGGCTGCATTATCCTCAAGCGGGTCAGGGTTCCCCTATAGATCCGCACCTTTTGGTTATGTAGCAACTTTGGTTACCCTTGATGAATACATGACGCTTGCTTAAGGCCTCTCACCCTGGTGCTTCGTCACCACTTGCATTTGGCTCGCTTTCATG
Source organism: Hordeum marinum (assembly GCA_022496015.1). NCBI lineage: Eukaryota > Viridiplantae > Streptophyta > Magnoliopsida > Poales > Poaceae > Hordeum > Hordeum marinum. Next base: position 120,683,967 of record CM039675.1, read on the forward strand.
ACCTTCCTCCTGGCCGACCCATGGATGGGGGTAGACATGGCGCCTGTGCTCAGGTCTGTCCCTACAACGTTGATAAATCAAAGAGATCAAGCTCTGTCTCGCGGGCCTGTTCCCGTGCACGTCACCTCATAGAGGTCCTTGGTGTCTCAACTCTTCATGGAGAACGTCGTGAGCAAGCGAATAAACGCGCAACCCGATATTGAATGTCTACTAGTGAGGTGTTTCGCCACCTCGGGCGCCATGCGCCACTAACTCTTCCCTTGATCATCCCATGAAGGAACTCGACACGGCATTTGTGCTTGGGTCCGTGCCTGCAGCATAACTAAACCCGACTTACTGAGCTCTGTCTGGCAGGCCAGACCCACACACGTCACCTCAGTAGGTCCTTGATGTCCAACCCCTTCATGAGGACGCCTCGGGATGACAGTCCGATGCGTGTAACCCCCATGCCTCAGGAAATAGGAGTCAGGCGCAAACCTCCTGAAGACTGAGGAAGGAGCTCACGAGGCCTTGTGCCCGGAGCATCCGACACCTCTATAATCGCTGCCCATGACCCTCTCACATAATAATGATTTTGGGGTTGTACACGCCCTGGAGACTCTAAAATAGAGCTCATGCCCATGCCCAAGTGGAAGCCCCATGTTCCACTCTGGCAGAATATACTGTCGAACCGCAACTATGTCGAGGCCCAAGTGGAAGCCCATGCTTCGTGCTAGCGGAGTATACTGTCGAACCACAACTATGCCCACACCAAGTGGAAGGCATGCTCTGTGCTGGTGGATAAAATGATTAAGAGGCTCGTCCTTATTCGTGACAGGTGCTCATCAGTCTCCTTTTGGGCATCGTATGAGCGAGGGCTAGACACGTGCTTGTGCGGGTCCCGAATTGCACAATCATCCCACCAAGGTTGTTGGTGTTTGTTCTCCTCGCGTGCCGCCCAAAACAAAAATGTTTTGTCTGTAGGACCTCCGGACGGGCCGGACCACTTGGAGAGCATCGTGAGGTGTCGCCAGCAGACAACAACCTATCGGCATCACAAAAAGCTAAGTGCGAGAACCCTCAGGAGCATCCCCACCATGCCAGCATTTTTCCTCATGCTGGCTACTTGAGCGTCAAAGGGGGGGTCTTTGAGCATCACGACTCAGGGAGCTTCACTAGCTCCCGTAAACACTCGCCTACCGGTTTAGCGCAGGCACCACGACCTGACACTCTAGCAACGACTGAGGTATGCGTGGGGCTGGGCCCTGCTGACGTACAACGTGAAAGCGAGCAAGAGAAAAACAAGCGTGGAAAGGAAGCTCGGGGGTCAAAAAATATTTATTAGAAACGCTAGAATGTTCTGCGCATTAAACCATGAGCTTACGCCCACAAGGGGCAAGTTCAGTCTTCGATTAGAGGACGATGAAAGGGGGCTGGTCGCTGGGCTCATCCCCACTGTAGGAGAACCTCTCGAGCAACGCACCCACGTGGCCCTCCATGGTGGCTGCCAGGCTCTCACGGGACTCTTCGGGGACCGGCCCTATCACCCCATTCAATTCAAAGCCGGGATTGTGAAGAAGAAGGTGGACGAAGAGGCTCGTCACCGCCAGGGAGAAGAGGTCGCAACACTCTTCCTCCAATATGCCATCCACCTTCTAGGCTGTGTCCTCGAGCTCCTCGATGACCCTGGACAAAAGCTCGATGCAGCTGGCATCGAGGGCGGCAAGAGGAGTCCCAGACTCCCCCTGCATATCGATCCTAGGGCCTCGTGGGTGATCGAGGGAAGAAAGAGCGAAACTATCCGCCGACTCCTTCGTGACGGCATGGGGCTGAATCTTCTTCTCCCTAGCGCCCAACACGACATTGTCATTAGCAACGCGCTGGATGTGAGTCTTTTGAGCCTCAGCCACCTCACACTGCAGCACCTCAAGATGCTCGCGTTCTGCGGCTTGATCGGCCACAGCCTTCGCCAACTCGGAGTCACGCTCCGCGAGTCTCGCCTTGCGGGCCTTGAGGTCATATCCCGCAACAGGATTTGTCGCGCCTACATAGCTCGCATGTCCTCGAGCTCCTTTAGGATAGCTTCCGCCTCCCTGCTATGCTTGATGGCTGCCCGCGCCTCCGCAATCGCATCCCTTAGGGCTGCTTTTGCTTCCGCATCCTCCCTCTCGCCCTCAGCAATGGCGGCCACGACCCTCTCCTGGGCCCCTTTCGTGGCGGCATCGAGCTCGTGCCACCCTGCCACGAGCTTGAAGCACTCCTCAGCAAGCCGGTGTTGGCGTCACAGAGGCCCTCCCCAAGCTAGGAGAGTGCGGCCTAGGCCTCGGGCAAGGCTCGACACTTGAATAGGGCATGGAAATCCGGGGGAGCCTAGACCTAGCATGGGGGGAGTGCTATGGCACTCGTCGTCGCCATGACTGCGAGGGCTCCAGGGTCTCTCGCGTGAGGCACTATGGGCGCCTCCCTCGTGGGCGACTCATGTGGCGCGCTCAGGGGGATCGTCTCGTCAGCCTCCGAAGCTCCGGGGGTGGATGCTTGCCAAAAGCGGTCCCGAGGAGTGCCTCGCATCACGTCTCGTCGTGCTGGTGAGAGCAGCCCGCGGGGGCTGGGAGGCTTGTCCCCTCCCACAGGCGGTAACGACATTGCGTCGGAGAACGCGGTCAAGGGCTGGCTCGTCACGGCGTTGGTGGGTTGAGGAGGAGCATGGACAATTTCGCCTTCGGTGACAGAGCCCCCATACCGCGCTAGGGATGCGCTAGGCGTCGCCTCGGCGCCCAAGCGCCCAGGCGCGATGGAAGGCCGGCGCAAAGTGCCCCGCCCCCACCCTCGCCGAGACCGAGCACCAACGCCACCTTCCGGGCAGGTCTCACCTTCGCCACGGGGGTGATCTTCCTCCTCTTCTCCTCGCTACCGCCCAGGAGCCTGCATGAGCAAGGGGTAAATTTTTGTGGGTGGATTATAGAAGGGCAACAAAACACAGGCGGAGGCACTCACACGTCCCCTTCGGCCCACCTCCTTTTATTTTCGGTGATTTGAGGGGCGCCCTTGTCGCCCACGCGGGCCTCTTCAATGCCACCCAAGGAGAGCCCAGCACGGTCCTCAACAAGTCCGCCCAGGACCTTCTGGTTCTAAGGGCTCCAGGACGCCCCCTGAGGAGGAGACACCGCTGCCGTAGAAGCATCAGATGTTCTGCCGGTGGGGGGCTCAGTCGATGGTGCTTGGGGGCTCACGAGGCCAGCCTCCGCTCCCGGCGTCGCCTCGGCAGGACGGGGAGACGCCGTCGGGGACCCTTCCTCAACATTGTCGTCATCGTCGTCGTGGCACCGCAGTGTTTGACGGTGATGGGGAGTTGGAGCCCGACCGATGTCCTCTTCCTCCTCCGTTGCCTTTAAATCCTTGTCACTGTCACTTTCGCTCGAGGAGGTCATAGGAATGGAGAGGTGCCCATGCGGGCCGGCACTACGACATGTCACAAGCCCCCATTCGTCGAAGACATGGCGGCCACAAGGGCATCCATGTCATCACGGATGTACAACAGGGATGCGGCTTTGGGAAGACCCCCCTGGGTCGACCCCGAGCAGGACTACCAGGGCCGCGTCCACCTCCTCAGACGCTATCCCAGAAGCATGCATCCTCATCTGGTCCCTCGACCCGGTGTACTCCCACATAGGCTACAAGTGCGCCTGGAGCGGCGCAATCCGCAGCCCCAAGAACTCGTTGACGATCATCGCCCCCATCTGCTGGGCCACCCCATGTGTGGTGATCCACTCCAGGATGGTTTGGCCCTTGGGTCGGTGAGCTTCTCAGGAGCCCACCGAGGGTTTTGCTTAGGGAGTGCCTGCGGGGCACCAGGAGCGGGCTTACCCGGTGCGTATCCATGAAGACCCAGCGCTACCGGTATCCTTCCACCTTCTTCCCAGCCTTCAGCGGAATGCTCACGCCGTTGACATCGACGAAGGAGACACACGTAGAACACTGGTCTTGAGTAGTGAACCGCATGGTGAAGAAGTGGTGGAAGAGCGCCACGAAAGGCCTCACGCCCATGAAGGCCTCACAATAGAAAGCGATGTTGGCCAGGAGGAGGATGGAATTGGGTTGAAGATGGAGGTCCTGGATCTGGTAGTGGGAGATAATGGCATAGAAGAACTCAAAAAAAGGAGGGACAAGCCCAGCAAAGACGCTATGGAGGAAGAAAGGATAGAAGGATGAAGATCTCAAAGTGATTGATGTAACTCCTATTGAATCTTTGTTTTCCAATATAAATCTTGATAAAGATGAGTCTGGAGATAAGTCAACCTTAGTTAAAGAGGGTCCCAATGATTCAAAGTCTATAGATCTTTATGCTTAAATTGATAAAAGTGGGATGGAAGAGGTCAAAACTTTGAATAGCAATGAACCCACTCTTTTGGATTTCAAGGACTTTAATTATGATAGCTGCTCTTTGATTGATTGTATTTCCTTGTTACAATCCATGATGAATTCTCCACATGCTTATAGTCAAAATAAGGCTTTTTTCTAAACATATCGTTGATGCTTTGATGAAATATTTTGAAGAAAAACTTGAGTTAGAAGTTTCTATCCCTAGAAAGATTCATGATGAGTGGGAACCTACTATTAAGATTAAAATCAAATATTATGAGTGCCATGCTTTGTGTGATTTGGGTGCTAGTGTACCCATGATTCCAAAAACTTTATGTGATGTGCTAGGTTACCATGATTTTGATGATTGCTCTCTAAATTTGCATCTTGCGGATTACACTATTAAGAAACCTATGGGAAGGATTAATGATGTTATTATTGTTACAAATAGGAATTATGTGCCTATATATTTCATTGTTCTTGATATAGATTGCAATCCTACATCTCATATTATTCTTGGTAGACCTTTCCTTAGAATGATTGGTGCAATTATTGACATGAAAGAATGAAACATTAGATTTAAATTTCCATTAAGGAAAGGCATGGCACACTTTCCTAGAAAGAAAATAAGATTGCCTTATGAATCTATTATGAGAGCTATATTTTGATTGCATATCAAAGATGACAACACCTAGATCTATTGTGTTTTGCCTAGCTAGGGGCGTTAAACAATAGCGCTTGTTGGGAGGCAACCCAATTTTATTTTTGTGTTCTGTTTTTGCTTCTGCTTTTTTGTATTTAACACATTATTACTTCTATACTAATTGTGTTTTGGTGTTTTAATTAGTGTTTGATCCAAGTAAAACCTTTGGGGTGATCTATGGTAGTTGTTGATTTGATCTTACTGAAAAACAAAAACTTTTGCACTCAGTATAGGAATTTTCTAAATTTTCAGAGCATCGAACGAGTCCGAAATTTTTACACAAGATTTATGTAAAAAATTCCTAGGTTGTCCTAAGTTTTCAGAATTTTTTGAGTTACATAAGTATACGAAGTTTTCAGATTGCTACAGACTGTTCTATTTTTGAAAGATTCTATTTTCATTGAGTTGTTTGCCTGTTTTGATGAATCTATGGGTTGTATCATGGAGTGTGAACCATGGAGAAGTTAAAATACAGTAGGTATAACACAAATATAAATAAATAATGAGTTCACAACATTACCTAAAGTGGTGATTTATTTTCTTATACTAACGGATCTCGAGAGTTTTCTGTTCAGTTTTGCGTTGTGAAGTTTTCAAGTTTTGGGTAAAGATTTGATGGACTATGGAATAAGGAGTGGCAAGAGCCTAAGCTTGGCGATGCCCAAGTCACCCCAAGTCATATTCAAGGATGCTAAAGAGCCTAAGGTTGGGGATGACCAAGGCACCCCAAGTCATATTCAAGGATGCGAAAGAGCCTAAGCTTGGGGATGGCTCGGAAGGCATCCCCTCTTTTGTCTTCAATCCATCAGTAAATTTACTTGAGGCTATATTTTTATTCACCACATGATATGTTTTTTGCTTGGAGCGTCTTGTATGATGTGAGTCTTTGCTTGTTAGTTCGACACAATCATACTTTCTGCACACATATTTTGAGAGAGACACGCTGAATCGTGAATTTTTTAGAATACTCTATGTGCTTCACTTATAACTTTTGAGATAGGCAATTTTGCTCTATGTGCTTCACTTATATTTTTTAGAGCACGGTGGTGTTTGAGTTTTGTAGAAATACTTGAACTCTCGTACCTCACTTATATTATTTTGAGAGTCTCTAAACAACATGGTAATTGGTCTAGGTTATGAATTTAGTCCTAATATGATAGGCATCCAAGAGGGATATAATAAAAACTTCCATATTCAGTGCATTGAGTATTTATGAGAAGTTTGATTCCTTACATTAAGTTTTGAGATATAAATGTGGTAATGCTAAGAGTCATGTTAGGAAGTAATTGTGATTTGGTAAAAATAGTTGTGTAAAGGTTTTTGATTCCTGTAGCATGCACGTATGGTGAACCGTTATGTAAGGAAGTCGGAGCATGATTTGTTTATAGATTATCAACCTTTGTGTGAGGGTCGGGAGCACACGATGGTTAACTCCTACCAACCTCTCCCCTAGGAGCATGCGTTTAATGCTTTGCTTCAATGGCTAAAAGACTTTTGCAATAAGTATGTGAGTTCTTTATGACTAATGTTGAGTCCATGGATTATACGCACTCTGACCCTTCCACCTTTGCTATCCTCTCTAGTACCGCGCAACTTTCGCCGGTACAACAAACACCTTCCTCAAAACAGCCACCATATACCTTCCTAAAAACAGCCACCATATATCTTTCCTCAAAACAGCCACCATATACCTTCCTAAAAACAGCCACCATATATCTTTCCTCAAAACAGACACCATACCTACCTATTATGGCATTTCCATAGCCATTCCGAGATATATTGCCATGCAACTTCCACTGTTTCCTTTTATGACTTGCACCATCACTTTCATATTGCATATAGAGTCATATTTTGTCATAGGTATCAAGTTGTAATTTTCTTTTGAGTTGTAAGTGGATAAAAGTGTGATGATTTTCATTATGAGAGCATGTCCCATGTGAGGAAAGGATGATGGAAGCTATGATTCCCTCACAAGTGGGGATGAGATTCCGGACTTTATGAAAAAAAGAGGCTAGCAAAGCCCAAAAAAAAAGAGGCCTTAGATGCCCACCAATAAAAAAATGAGAGAAAAGAGAGAAGGGACATTGCTACTATATTTTTCCACACGTGTGCTTCAAAGTAGCACCATGATCTTCATGATAGAGAGTCTCCTATTTTGTCACTTTTATATACTAGTGGGAGTTTTTCTTTATATAAGTTGGATGCACCCCCACTTAGTTCCCTCTTGAGCTTTCATACACTTATAGCTCTAATGCATCCGTTGCATGGCAATCTTGAATACCATGTTCTCCATGATCTTCATGGGGATCTATCCGATGTAATCCTATTTTGTGGTGTGTTTGTTAAGATCTAATGAATTGTGAGTTTGTGTTGATACTATCCATGAATCTTATTTGAATCTCCTCTGAACTCTTATATGCATGATTTCATATCCTTGTAAGTCTCTTCGATTTATTGGTTTGGTTTGGCCAACTAGATTGGTAATTCATGCAATGGTAGAAGAGCTTGATTTTGGGTTCAATCTTGCGGTGTCCTCATCCAGTGACATAGTAGGGCTAGCAAGGCACGTATTGTATTGTTGCCATCAAGGGTAACAAGATGGGGTTTTCATCATATTGCTTGGGTTTATCCCTCTACATCATGTCATCTTTCTTAATGCGTTACTCTGTTCTTCATGAACTTAAGACTCTAGATGCCGGCAGGAGTCGGTCGATGTGTCGAGTAATAGTAGTAGATGCAGAATCATTTTGGTCTACTTGACACGAACATGATGTCTATATGCATGATCATTGCCTTGGATAACTACATGATTATTCGCTTTTCTATCAATTGCTTGACAGTAATTTGTTTACCCACCATGATATTTTCCTTCAAGAGAGAAGCCTCTGGTGAAATCTATGGCCCCGGGTCTACTTTCCATAATATATTTTCAAGTCTATAAACCAAAAATACTCTGCTGCAATTTATTTACCTTTTACGTTCCGTTCTCATTTACATGTATCTCTATCGGATCTAATCCTTGCAAATAATCGTGAAGGGATTGACAACCCCTTTATAGCATTGGGTGCAAGAGTTTGATTGTTTGTGTAGGTGCATCCATTGGTTACTTGCTTGTTCCTCCTACTGGATTGATACCTTGGTTCTTAAAAACTGAGGGAAATACTTATCTACTTCGTTGCATCACCCTTTCCTCTTCAAGGCAAAACCAATGCAAGCTCAAGAGGTAGCAGCCCGCACCGTCTCTTCCACCCTCCCGTAACGGGCGGAGCAGAGTGCATCGCAGGCCCGGGGGCTACTGTCACCCCCCTAAGACTGGGGGTACCCAGGCCCGTCTGCCTGCGGCACAGGCGCTTTGCATGAACCAGGCCCATGGTGGCCCACCCCGGGGTTTTACCAACCAAGCTCTCATGAGGCGCACGATTGTGAGCATCACCGAAGGCCCCACGAGCTCCCCTCGCGAGGTCTCCCCCTGGGGTCACCGCCAAAGCCCTTGCGGGGGCGGATTGATGAGAGCTGCTTGGCGAGGCCATATGGTCCACCCTCACATGGATAACGCAGGTTGCGTCAGGCAACGCTAGGTTTCGTGCCAACATGCGCGGGTTGAGAGGTTTCCTCTTTTGTGCTAAGGGAGCGAGGCCAGCTCACCAGTTCCTAAAGCCATCACCAAAGGTTTCCTCTTTGGTGAAAGAAGACCGAGGTCGGGGGCTCGGTAGGACGGAGGTCATCCCCGAGCCCACTCGTGCGTCATGAAAGCAAGCTTTAGCACGCGTGGACCGTTTTTATCAGGATAGCCAGTGATCTTATCCTCTTTCAAATGGCTCATTGTGGCAACCCTTACCGCCTTGTGATTTTGGGGAAGAAGACCTTGGGCCAGTATAAGATAGGACAGGCCTCGGCTATAGGAGGGGATCGACACTAGGCGAGCAAGAATGCTCCTTTGTAACCTCTGATACCCACAAGCAATCCAGACAAGCAGGAGTACGATATTACACCATGAGGTAGCACGAACCTGGGTAATTGTTGTGTTCGCGTTCTTCCTCCTTAGTTTGTGCTTGTAGCATTGCCACCAGAGACGGTCGAGGTAGTACAGAGCTGGTGAAATTGCACACCCTAGAGGTCGAGCCACCTTTAGGTCCCTGGAGCCTCAATTTCAACATGCAGCTCTCCACTTCCTGAGATCTTGATCCTTTGTCTCTTTCCTATTTTAAGCCACATGATGATCATCATTATGCTCTGGCAAATGAGGTCTCATCTTCCTCGAAATAACAATCTCTTCATCATCTGCAATGACTACCTTGGAGGTTGTGCCTTTGTTGTGGTTCTCTTGTGCTTAGTGGCAGCTAGCTTCTTGACCTTGGGAGCACAAGCTTTAGCTTTTGTTGCATCCTTTCTTGGCATAGCATCTACCATAAGCTTTCTTTTCTTTGTAGGAGGTGGGTTGTCAGTAGGTTCCTACTCTTCTTTTTCCTCACTTTGCTCAGGTGTCCTAACCATGGAAGTTGGCTTTCCAGTCACACAGATAGTTGTATTCCTCTCCCTCTTATTTGCTGGCTTCTTAGCCATGGACTTGGTTTGCTTGGAAGTGTCTGAAGTTCCAATCCTGAGAGTTTTTGCTCCTTGGGCAGACCCAGACGCTCTCATAGCATTTGTGCTTGCATACTATTTCCTTACATGATTCTTGGATTAAGTGACCTCATCAGTGTTTTTCCTTGCAATGGATCTCTCCTTCTTGTCTTGCTACTTCTTGGATGTCACCTTCTTGGATGGCACAAAGTCAGCATCCTCCTCATTTGAGTTGAGCTTTCTTCTGTCCCTTGTGGCTGCCTTGGGCAAACCAGGAAATCTAGGGGTGCCAGGGTCTTTTGAAGAACCTCCCTTAGGACTGGTGCTTGCACTGAGATCAACACTATGCTCTCTAAAATCATTCTGGCTATCCTCTAAACCTGATATATTGCACTGACATTGTCCCTATCAATAGATATAGAGGATTGGAAGAGATGAGCATCACAAAACACATCTATTTGAGAAAATTGTACTCAAAATCTTAGTTTCAGAATTCTGCAATGTGGGTTTCAGTTCCACCAAGTTTTAATTTTTCGAGGCTCCGAGACTGACTTTCTCCTTAACAGAAACTTGATCACCTTTTCAGTTTCACCGAGAAAGGCAACTTGGTCTTACCGAGAAAGTTCTTAGAAACCCTAAACCCAAATTGGTGATACTGATTTGTTTGCACTCGGTTTAAACGAGACTCATATTGCGGAACCCTATACCTAAAAATTCATTCGACTAATCTAACGGAGATCTCTTGTGGATAGGAACATTGCAAATAGTAGCATGAATTGGAACAAGACCTACTGCACAAGAATCAGAGCTTGGAGCGCAAAGGGGACTAAGTTCACCCTAGTTCAGTGAAGAACTCGCTACAACAGTGACGGTGGGGAGGATTGTCGTCGACGGCGGCAGACTCCAGCGGCGAGAGCACACTAGAGACAAAGGAGACGTCCATGGAACTCAAGAGTAGCAGTAGAGGGTTGCGGGAGGCCGAGAGATTGCAGTAATTTTCAATTTTGGGTCCGCGGGTATATATACCCTTCTGCTGTCGGTAGCATTGATTTCAAAATTTCGGTGCCATCGAGTTTCTTAACTGCCAGAAGACAGAAAAACTTGGTGAGGCTGAGATTTTGATTTTGGTGGTACCGAGGTTCAAAAACCAGATCAACCCTAGTGCTTCGATGGAACCAATATTTTTGAGTTGGTTACACCGAGTTGCACATGGGAGGTTTTGTAAGTCAACACTTGTCGAAAGGGAACTCTGAGTTCTCCTCACACAAAGGGTCTGAAAAGTGCTTGCTCAAATTTTGTGATGTAGCATGAATAGAATTTGAGACGAGAAAGCATAGATATCTAGAGGGGGTACCTAGGAATTCTTGTACATCCAATTGGCCAAAGAAAGTGAAAGCTAAATAACAACAATTGGATGTCCTCGAATGAGTAAAAATGTGCATACCAACATGCTCACACAATAAGTTGTCAAATAAAATATGGCAAACATGCACAACCACTCTAGTATCTAGCAAGCACTTTGGCGATGACGAAGTCATCTATATATGAGTATATTGACTTAGGATCCAAGTAAGAATACTTGATCATAGGTCATACTCATTGCTTAATCACAAGTGGGGTTGCCACTTTTACATAAAGCTTTTAATGTGTTCACATGTTAAGAGATGCTTTGACTCAAGCTTAGACTAAAGCTCCCCCTTGATGTGACATCCCCCCTGAGAGGGACGGACTAACCTTGGGTTTTGTCATTGAAGACTTCATGTAGGTGTTGTAGAAGTGGATGCTCATAGTTGATGAAGATCATCTTGAGTTGGGAGTCAACCTTGTTTTCTTGTACTCTTCTCACCTATATGGGTTAGTCCAACACAAGGAACAAATACAAGGATATCTATGGACATGGAGGGAAGCACAAGTGATATGATGTCCATTGATTCATTAATTACCTAGCTCCTTGCTTACTATGAGGGAATATGTGACTCCTTGAACTATTGCATAAGGTTTAGAGTCCATGGAGGGATCCACCCATAAGGGTCCACAAATCTGTGAGAGACTGATTGAGTGTTGAGGAGATTATCTTTTGAAGCACAGGAGCAACCAGTTCATCATAGTAACACATCTATTACCTATCGGAGAGTGGTGTATCCTAGACTGGTTAGATGTCGCTTGGGAGCCTCCGACTTCGCGTAGAGTTGAACCAAGAAGTTTGTAAGGGCAAGGAGACCACCAGCTTCGAGAAAATCTACCCCGAGTGAGGCTATTCCATCGTGGACATAAGCCATGGTAGAATAGACAAGGTAGCTACTTTGTGGACCCTTATGGGTGGAGCCCTTCGTGGACTCTCGCGAACGTTACCCTCTGTGGGTAGAAGTCTCCATCGACGTGGACGTACGATAGCACCACCTATCGGAACCACAGGAAAAATCTTTGTCTCTCCAATTGCATTTAATCTTCATATCCCTTCCCTCTACTTATGTGTGCATCTCTTTGCTTTCCACTGCTATACTCTTAGACTTGCATGTGTAGGGTGAGCTTGACTTGGTAAAATTGCTAAAACATGCCAACCACTAAAAGTGGGAAAAATCTAGAATTTTTATTTGGTCAAGTAGTCTAATCACCCCCTCTAGACATACTTTGGATCCTACACCAACCGTCGTGCGGTTGCACCCGCACGGACGCCTCTGTCCCCTGGAACCGGCACCTCTCCTAGAACTGGTGCATGTCCCAGACCGTCGGGACTCTTCAAAGTGTATATATTACTCGTGTAACCATCAATCAATACAATTCAATCATTCAGTTAAAAACGTTATCATGCACGTAGAACTACTAGTGAGATCAAGACAAAAACAAAGAAAGGATAGAAGGGAGGAGAGAGACTCACCGGTGAGAGGCCCGACCTTGTTTCCTTTTTCATCTGGCTGATCCGGAAGGACGACCCTCGCAACCACCTCCTTGGCTGTCACAGCCATGGAGTCCTTAGCCTTCGTCAATTTCGTTGATGCATGCATGCCATCCGCCGCTTTAGCCGGAGTGCCACTGGATGTGGTACCCGTGACAACCACCCGCCACTGGACGTGGCACCCGTGATGGCCACCCACCGCTGGACACGCACCCCATGGTGCTCATCGCGCTCTGGACGCGCCCAACGCGGTGCTCCCCACGCCCGTGGCCAGGCGCCCATGGGGTTTGACCCCTGGCTAGTGGTCGGCCCGAGCGCCCCCATGGTGCATGGGGACATAGCCATGCCTGCCCCGCCTCCCGGGTCTCTGCCTCCACCCCCTCCTCTGCCTGCGGCATGGCTCGCGCCACCAATGTCGATGCCCACTTCCAAGGACGTAGTCCCGAGTTGCCCTTTGCCCGGCTACTTCCCTGTGCTGCTGCGCACTAAGGTGACCGCGGAGGAGGCACTCGCCTTTGTCTCAGTGTTGATCAGCACCTCCGTTGTCATCTGCCTCGAAACGGGATGGAGAGCGCCCATGCCAATGCCCCGCCACCGCAAGAGGCAACCGCAAACTCGAGCAGTCGCGCAAAGCGGCGCTTGGGCCATCTGTTCGGACGCATCGTTGTTGGCCTCGACCATCACCCTAGCTGTCGCATCGGTTCTTGGGCGCGCGTGACCCTCGGCTTCGCCACCGCTCCGCAGCAGGAATGCTGTCGAGTCCCCCTTATCGTCATCACTTCTTCGGAGGAGGCTTCATCTGCAACCACCCGGTGACGCAAAGGGATGCGGCGGCAGCCACGCCAACGTTGGCGATTTCTCCCCTCATCAGTTGTGTAGTACAGGTGGTGAGGGGATTGCGTGATGGTGCGGGTTCGGAGGGGGGATTGACCCTTATTCATAACCTCCCCTCCCCTCGCTCGCCCTTAAGCGGTGCAGGAGAGGTTGGGCCGACCAAAGGCCGTGGCGCCCCATGCCCAAGCGCACGGATGCCCCCTCCACTCGGCAGTGGATCGAAGCCTGAGTAGGATTTTTTTTTCATTTTTTCTCTATTTTAGTTAACATTAGTACTAATTATTGTATTGGTGCATTTTTAGACTTTGTCTAGAACTATTTAGTACCTAGTTTGACTACTATGTACATTCTAGTCCATTTCTATATTTATTCTAGGTTAGGACTTGTGTAATTATTAATGGGTGTGTTTATATTATGCAATGGCCTGATAATATGAATAAAGTACCGAATTTCATTCGGCAAGAATGACATGTTCGGTGTGTTTACCACATATCAATTTCTTTTGAACATGTTTTTGCGATTGAGATCATCTTCTCTTGCATATAAAACTTGCAAAGTTTTGAATATTCCCCCCTCATTATATTTGGAATCACAAGATAATGAGTTGGGATCTACTGCTCATTTGCAGATTATCCCCAGCTACTATTAGGTCTACGTTTTGTCAATCTCGATAAACAATTACCTCCAACATGTATTCCTTATATTTAAATTGTTGCATACACAAGCTAATAGCAATGTAGTCTATTACTATGAGATCTTAGTGATCTTCAATGTGTTATATTCACACACTTGAGGTTGAGAATTTTTCAAGTTTTCACTTGAACATCATTTTTTGCATTCTTTTTACATAACCATGACAACAAAGATGACTTCCAAAGAATTTGAGGAGCTTACCCTCAATGGACACTACTATCCTACATGGGCTATGGATGTTAAGATCAGTCTTGCGTCCCAGGCCCCCAAGATTCCAGGCCCCCAAGATTCCTCTCTCGGCCAGAGCCACATAGCTGACAAACAACAGAACTATACTTCTTTATACGTCATAAGGCACCATATTCATTCAGATCTCAAGTCTGAGTATTTATAGGAGGAATCTCCTAGTACTCTATTTGTGTCCCCCAAATTGAGGTATGAACAGCAGAAGGTGGTAGTCCTGCCAAAAGCACTCCACGGTTGGACTCATCTCCGTCTTTAGGATTTCAAGTCCATGGTGAGTACAATCATGATGTTCATAAAATATGTTCCAAACTGCGCTTTAGTGAGAAGGAACCTACTAATGTGGAGAAGTTAGAGAAAACTTTGTCTACTTTGCTCCCTTCAGATAGAATCATCCAACATCAATATCGTTCTCATAACTACACTGTCTATTCCGAGCTTATTCACATGTTACTTCAGGCTAAAAAGCATGATGAGCTACTTGCTAAGAATGGCTCTCAACTCCCAGTTGGGGCACAACCTTTACCTGAAGTTCATGTGAATGTCGCAAATAAACAAAAGTTTAATGGTAACTTTCGGGGTAAACAAACCAATTTCAAGCATAGGCAAATGTACAATGGGAACATGAGATCCAGAAACCCTGGCAATCGAAAAGGCACTTCAAAGCCTAGGTTTGATAAATCTAAGCTTTGCAACAAGTGTGAATGCTACATGCATTATACTGAAAAGTGCACAAATCCCAAGCATCTACTTATGATGTACCAGCAATCTCAGGGACGCAAAGCACCTCAAGGGAAAAGGTTTGAAGTCAACTTCAACCTTTGCATAGCGCAAATGGAACTAGTGGTTCGCACGATGATACTCTTGGACCGACCAGCACCATGATTCCTTATCCATGTGAGGATCCTACTGAAATGGAGAACGTGTTTCTTGAGTACACCTCAAACAATGTGTTTGGCGACTTCGACTAGTCCCTCATCTCCTTAGTGGTCTACTTAATTATGTCCATTTGTGATTATTGTAATAAGAACATAAGTTTGTTATTGTGTTTATACTATATTGTATCAGCACATTTGATATAATAAGATTGTATTCTATGTATTAACATGATGTTTTCTTATTGAAAATTCTTTTGTTTTATATAGTTTTTATGGGAATAATCCGATGGAAGAGGAATTATGCCTTGTGGACAGTGGCACCACAAACTCCATACTAAGGGATATGAAATATTTCCAAACTCCGAAAAAGATGAATGGGCATATTCTAATTGCCACTGGACGTGATACAGTAATTTTTGGTACTAGAAGTGTCGTATTCACCCTCCCAAGTGGTACACAAGTGACGGTTGAGGATGCTTTATTGTATCCCGATTCATCACGTACCCTGATCAGTTATCGAGATATCCCTAAACATGGTTTTCATATTGAAACCCATGAAGACAACAAAGAGGAGTGTCTACTCTTTACTAAAGATCACATATATGGCAAAAAGGTACATGAGAAAATTCCTTCTCCATCGTCTGGTTTGTACTACACGTACATCAAACCCGTGGAACATGTTGCATATAAAGTAATTTTTTTAGAATGTTAATGCATTCCAAACTTGGCATGATCTCCTAGGCCATCCCGGAATCGGGATGATAAGAAAAATTACTAGTAATTCCATTGGTCATAATTTGCTTGAGTCAAAATTTCCTCAATCTTCAGACTTTGCGTGCACATCATGTGCCACGGTAAAGCTAATTTTGAGGACCACATACCACAAAATACAAGCTGAACCACTTCAGTTCCTTGAACATATCCAAGGAGACATTTTTGGTCCTATTCAACCATCATCTGGATCTTTCAGGTATTTCATGGTTCTCATTAAAGCATCTACACGATGGTCACATGTGTGTCTTATATCCACACGGAACCAAGCACTTGTCAAGATAATGAGGCAAGTAATTCAGTTGCAAGCCCATTATCTATAAAGTCGAATTAAGTCAATACGAATGGAAAATGCTGCATAATTCTCCTCACGTGTTTTCAACGATTATTGCATGGCTTTGGGGATTGAAGTTCAGGACCTTGTTCCATATGTCCATACACAAAATGGTTTGGCTGAATCATTGATTAAGAGGATTAAACTCATTGCAAGACCTTTGTTGATGAATTGCAACTTCCCAACCTCTTGTTGGGGTCACGTTGTTTTACACAATGCTGACTTGATAAAATTGTGGCCAACTGCATATCACAGTTCTTTCCCTCTAGAATTGATATGTGGGAATCCTCCTAGCATTTCCCATCTGCGTAAGTTTCAATGTGCGGCATAAATCCCAATATCACCACCATAGCAGACATTTATGGTCCCACACAAGAAGTTGGGGATCTATGTGGGTACAAATCGTCGTTGATTAACAGGTACCTAGAACCCCTTAATGGGGATCTGTTCATAGCCCATCACACTGATTGCATATTTAATGAAAAAACATTTTCCGGCATTAGGGGGAGATTTCAAGTACGAGAAATAATGCCCAGAAATTGATTGGAATGCTCATGCCATTTCCTCTCATCCACGTACCCATGAGACCGAACTTCAAGTTTGAAAGATCATAAATTGGCAACATCTTTCAAACAATCTACCAGATTCATTTACTGATCTAAAAGGTGTTATAGGATCCTTAAGTCCAGCCAGAAACGTGCCCGAAAGAGTGGAAGTACCAATAAAAAACACTCAACTCCCTATTCCCAAAAGAGGGGGATCAGTACGGCCCCTGACCTGGAGCAAGCTTCTAGCAAGCAGCAAAGGAATGCGAGGAGAAAACTCTCCGAGTCACTAAATGCAGGTCAACTCAACATTGACAAACACCTGATGGGTAGTATATACCCAATGGTAGGGAAACCTTTACAACCCAGCTCTAGTGCGCACAAATTAGTTGGTACATCAGAACACCTAGACTCAATCGTGTTGGTAAATCACAAAGAGTTGCTAGGGGCGCAGGAAATTTCCATCAACTATGTTGATTCTAGAGAATCATTTGACTGTAAGAATACGAATGTCGACATATATTTTGCCAAAAATATTGCAGATACCCTTCTCGCTAATCATGATCCAAGATCTATTGTTGAGTGCCAAAAGTGTTCCGACTGGCCTAAATGGAAGGATGCAATCCAAGCATAAATTGCCTCGCTTAACAAAAGAAAGGTATTCACTGAAGTAATACTGACACCTCCCAATGTTTTCCCTGTGGAATTCAAATGGTTTTTTCTCTAGAAACAGAATGAGAACAATGAGGTGGTGAGATATAAAGCAAGGTTCGTAGCACAAGGTTTCACACAAAAACCTGGCATTGATTTCAATGAAACATTCTCTCCAGTAATGAGTGGAACCACTTTCCGATATCTTATATCTTTGGCAGTGCAAAGTCGTCTATCCATGCAGATGATAGACATCGTGACCACATATCTTTATGGGTCACTAGATTCGGACATATATATGAAGGTTCCTAACAGAATCTTTGTCCCGAATAAAAGTGCAAAACGCAACATGTATTGTGTAAAGCTGAATAAATCATTATATGGCTTAAGGTAGTCGGGGCGGATGTGGTACAACCAACTCAATGAGTTCCTTCTTCAAAAAGGTTATTCCAATATCAATGATTGCCCATGTGTCTTCATCCAACACTCCTCTACAAGATTTTGCATCATTTCTGTGTACGTTGATGATCTCAACATCATTGGCAACACACAAGACATTGATGAAGCACACAATTACCTAAAGATGGAATTTGAGATGAATGATTTGGGTAAAACCAAATTTTGCCTAGGTATTCAACTTGAGCACCTTCCCCTAGTAATCATGTACACCAAGATGCCTATACCCATAAAATATTGGAGAAATTCAATATAGACAAATCCTATCCATCTAAAACACCTATGGTGGTTTGATCTCTAGACGTAGAGAAAGATCTGTTCAGGCAAGAGATGATGTAGAGGAGAAGTTGGGAACTGAACTTCCATACCTTAGTTGTTGGAAATATGCCCTAGAGGCAATAAAAATTTAGTTATTATCATATTTCCTTGTTCATGATAATCGTTTATTATCCATGCTAGAATTGTATTGATCGGAAACTCACATACATGTGTGGATACATAGACAACACCATGTCCCTAGTATGCCTCTAATAGACTAGCTCATTGATCAAAGATGGTTAAGGTTTCCTAGCCATGGACATGAGATGTCATTTGATAACGGGATCACATCATTAGGAGAATGATGTGATGGACAAGACCCAAATTATAAACATAGCATATGATCGTGTCAGTTTATTGCTACAGTTTTCTGCATGTCAAGTATATGTTCCTATGACCATGAGATCATGAAACTCACTGACACCGGAGGAATGCCTTGGGTGTATCAAACGTCGCAATGTAACTGGGTGACTATAAAGGTGCTCTACAGGTATCTCCGAGGGTGCTTGTTGAGTTGGCATGGGTTAAGACTGGGATTTGTTACTCCATGTGACCGAGAGGTATCTCAGGGCCCACTCGGTAATACAACATCACAACAAGCCTTGCAAGCAATGTGACTAAGTTTTAGCCACAGAATCTTGTATTACAGAACGAGTAAACAGACTTGCTGGTAACGGGATTGAACTAGGTATACAAATGCCGACGATCGAATCTCGGGCAAGTAACATACCGAAGAACAAAGGGAACATCATATGGGATTAACTAAATCCTTGACATAGAGGTTCGACTGATAAATACCTTCATAGAATATGTAGGAGTCAATATGGGCATCCAGGTCCCGCTATTGGTTATTGACAGTAGAGGTGTCTCGGTCATGTCTACATAGTTCTCGAACCCACAGGGTCTGCACACCTAAGGTTTGGTGACGTTTCGGTAGTATTGAGTTATGTATGTTGGTGATCGAAGGTTATTCGGAGTCTCGGATGATATCTCGGACGTAACGAGGAGCTCCGGAATAGTTCAGAGGTAAAGATTGATATATAGGAAAGTGGTGTTTGAACACCGGGAGTGACGAATGGGTTCCGGGGGCCACCAAGTGGAGCCCACACACCCCAAGGGGCCACATGGGCCTTAGGGGTGGCGCACCAGCTCCTGGTGGGATGGGAAGCCAGCCCAAAAGGCCCTATGCGCAAGGGGAAAGGAGGAGGAGTAGGGGCCAAGTAGGAAAGGAGTCCTACTAGGAGTCCACCTCCCTTGTGGGAGGTGGACTCCTCCCCTCTTGCCTTCGGCCAAAGCCCTCCTTGTAGGAGGGCAAGGCTGCCTCCTCTCCTCTCCCTCCTATATATACCAAGGGTTTTTGAGGGCATCCCCAACCCTAATTGCCACGTGCTGCCCTCTTCTTCCCTAGATCAGTTTCTCCTCCAGATTAGTTCTGTGGTGCTTTGGCGAAGCCATGCAGGATTAGTTCACCACCACCGCCACCACACCATTGTGCTGCCGGAGAACTCATCTACCTCTCTGCTCCCTCTTGCTGGATCAAGAAGGTGTATATCGTCATCGAGCTATACATGTGCTGAACACGGAGGCGCCGTCCGTTCGGCTCTAGATCGGAAGGACCGTGATCATGATCGCAAGACGATTCGCGATTTGATCGTGGGATGGATCGTGATGTGATCACGGTACGGATTGTGATTGGATTGCGAGATGGATTGTGATGGGATCGTGGGACGCTCGGCGATTTGGATCGCAAAGATGTTCGACTACATCAACGGCGTTCTTTAACGCTTCCGCTTAGCGATCTACAAGGGTATGTGGATCCAATATCTCCTCTCATAGATGCTCATCTGCTAGATTGATCTTGGTGAAGCGTAGGAATTTTTTTGTTTCCCATGCAGCATTCCCCAACAATGATATCAGAGCTAGGTCTATGTGTAGATGTGATCTCGAGTAGAACACAAAGGAGTTTGTGGGCATTGATGCTTAGATTGCTTCCTCCCTTGGTCGTGTTTTGGTTCAGCGGTATTGTGGGATGAAGCGTCCCGGACCAACCTTACTCGTACGCTTATGAGAGACCGGTTCCATCGACTAACGTGTAACTTCGTTGCACAAAGATGGCTTGCGGGTGTTTGTTTCTCCTACTTTAGTTGGATCAGATTCGACAAAGGCGGTCCTTGAGAAGGTTGAAAAGCAATTTACATATCACCATTGTGGTTTTTGCGTAGGTGAGAATTGTTCTTGCTAGATACCCGTAGCAGCCACGTAAAACTTGCAACAACAAGAAGAGGACGTCTAACTTGTTTTTGTAGGGTATGTTGTGATGTGTTATGGCCAATTACATGATGAGATAAATGTGATGTATGAGATGATCATGTATTGTATAGAAAATCACGACTTGCATGTCGTTGAGTACGGCAACCGGCAGGAGCCATAGGGTTGTCTTTAATTATTGTATGACCTACGTGTCAATCATTAAGCGCTATGTAATGATTTACTTTATCACTAAGCAGTAGCAATAGTAGTAGAAGCACGATGGGCGCGACAACCCCGATGGCGACACGTTGATGAAGATCAAGATGATGGATATCATGGTGTCATGCCGATGACGATGGAGATCATGCCGGTGCTTTATAGATGGAGATCAAAAGCACAAGTTCATGGCCATATCATGTCACTTATGATTTCCATGTGATGTTAATCCTTTTATGCACCTTGTTTTGCTTAGGACGACGGTAGCATTATAAGGTGATCCCTCACTTAAATTTCAAGATAAATTGTGTTCTCCCCGAGTGTGCACCATTGCGAAAGTTCGTCGTGCCGACACACCACATGATGATCGGGTGTGATAGACTCTACATTCACATACAATGGGTGCAAGCTAGTGTTACACATGCGGAACACTCAGGTTAAACTTGACGAGCCTAGCATGTACAGACATGGCCTCGGAACACAAGAGACTGAAAGGGCGAACATGAGTCATACAGCAGATATATATGATCAACATGATGATTTTCACCATTGAAACCACCTCAACTCACGTGATGATCGGACATGAGTTGGTGAATTTGGATCATGTATCACTCGAATGACCGGAGGGATGTCAATTTGAGTGGGAGTTCTTAAGTAATATGATTAATTGAACTCAGTATCATGAACATAGTCAGTAGTGTCTTTGCAAATTATGTTGTTGATTACTAGCTCATATTGTAGCTCCCTTGAATTTGTATATGTTCCTAGAGAAATAGAGTTGAAAGATGATGGTAGCAATATTGCGGACTGGGTCCGTGATCTTGGGATTGTTCTCATTGCTGCATAGAAAGGCTTATGTCCTTCATGCATCGCTCGGTGCGCCACACCCTCTAGCATCGTATGTAGATGTTGTGAACATCTGACAGGAATGTTCCGATGACTACTTGATAGTTTAGTGCATCATGCATTACATCTTAGAATTTAGGCTCCAAAACGTTTTGAATGTCACGGAACATATGAGATGTTCTAAGAGCTGAAATTGGGATCTCAGGATCGTGCCCGTGTTGTGAGATATGAGATCTCCTACAAGATTCTTTGCCTTCAAGATGAAGGAGAATATCTCAATCGTTGAGCATGTGCTCAGATTGTCTGGGTACTACAATCGCTTGAATCGAGTGGGAGTTGATCTTCTAGATAAGATAGTGATTGATATAGTTCTCCAAGTCACTGTCACTAAGCTACTAGAGCTTCGTGGTGAACTATAAAATGCCAGGAATGGAAATAATGGTCCCTGAGCTATTCGCGATGTTTGACATCACAAAGGTAGAAATCAAGAAGGAGCATCAAGTGTTGATGGTTAGTGAAACCACTAGTTTGGAGAAGGGCTAGGAGGGAAACTTCATGGATGGCAAGTCAGTTGCTGCTCCAGTGAAGAAACCCAAAGTTGAACCCAAACCCAAGACTAAGTGCTTCTATTATGAGGGGAACGGTCGCTGAAGTGGGGCAACCTTAGATATTTGGTAGATAAGAAGGCTGGCAATGTCGACAGAAGTATATTTGATATATGTGTTATTAATGTGTACCTTGCTAGTACTCCTAGTAGCTCCTGGGTATTGGATACTGGTTCAATTACTAACTATTAGTAACTCGAAATAAAAGCTATGGAGTAAACGGAGACTAGCTAAGCGTGAAGGTGGCGATGTGTGTTGGAAATGTTTCCAAGGTTGATGTGATCAACATCGCACGCTCTCTCTACCTTCGGGATTAGTGACAAACCTAAATAAATGTTGTTTGGTGTTTGCGTTAAGCATGAACATGATTAGATCGTGTTTATTGCAGTACGGTTATTCATTTAAGTGAGAGAATAATGGTTATTCAGTTTACATGAATAATACCTTCAATGGTCATTCACCCAATGAGAATGGTTTGTTGAATCTTGATTGTAGTAATACACATGTTCATAACATTGATGCCAAAAGATGCAAAGTTAATAATGATAGTACCACATACCCGTGGCACTACCGCTAAATGTCATAATGGTATAAATCGCATGAAGAAACTCCATGTTGATGGATCTTTGGACTCATTCGGTTTTGAATCGGTTGAGATATGCGGACCATGCCTCTTGGGCAAGATGACTAAAGACCACGTTTTCAGTATGATGGAGCGGGCTAGTAACTTATTGGAAATAATACATGTTGTTGTATGCAATCCAATGAGTGTTGTAGCGTGCAGTGGATATCATTATTTTTCTTACCTTCACTGATGATTTGAGTATATATGAGTATATTTGCTTAGTGAAACACAAGTCTGAAACGTTTGAAAAGTTCAAAGAAATTAAGAGTGGAGTTTAAAGATCATCGTGACAAGAAGATAAAAATGTCTACGATATGATCATGGAGGTGAATATCTGAGTTACGAGTTTGGCATACAACTTTAGACAATGTGAAAGTTGTTTCACAACTCAGGCCACCTGGAACACCATAGTGTGATGGTGTGTCCAAACATCGTGGTCGTGCTCTATTGGATATGGTGCGAACTATGATGTCTCTTATCGATTTTCCAATATCGTTTTGGGGTTATGCACTAGAGACAACTACATCCACTCTAAAAGGGGCACCATCTAAATCCGTTGATATGACATCGTATGAATTTTGGTTTGGTAGAAACCTAAGATGTCATTTCTTAATGTTTGGAGCTGCGACCCTTATGTGAAAAAGGTTTTCACCTAATGAGCTCGAACCCAAAGCGTACAAATGCATCTTCATACAATACCCTAAGAACAGTTGGGTATACCTTCTATCTCAAATCCGAGTGCAAAGTGTTTGTTGCCAAAACGGATCCTTTCTCAAGAAAGAGTTTCTCTCGAAAGAATTGAGTGGGAGGAAGATAGAACTTGATGAGGTTGCTGAACCTTTGTTTCAACCAGAAAGTAGCACAACGCAGAAAGATGTTTCTGTGGAGCCTACGTTAGTTGAAGAGGAAGTTAATGATGATGATCATGAAACTTTGGATCAAGTTACTATCAAACCTCGTAGGTCGACAAGGACGCGTACTGCTCCTGAGTGGTGCGACAACCCTCGCTTAGAGGTCATGTTGTTGGACAACGATGAACCGATGAGCTATGGAGAAGCGATGATGGGCCTGAATTCTGACAAATGGTTAGAGGCCATGAAATCCGAGAAAAGATCCATGTATGAAAACCAAGTATAGACTTTGGTAGACTTGCCCGTTGGATAACACGTCATTGAGTACAAATGGACCTTCAAGATGAAGACAGACGCTGATGGTAAATGTCACCATTTATAAAGCTCGACTTGTCGCAAAGAAGTTTCCGACAAGTTCAAGGACTTGACTGCGATGAGACTTTCTTACTCGTAGCGATGCTAAAGTCTGTTGGAATTATGTTAGCAGTTGTTGCATCTTTCAATTATGAAATCTGGCAGATGGATGTCAAAACATCATTTCCTTAACAATTTACTTGAGGAAAGGTTGTATGTGATACAACCAGAAGGTTTTGTCAGTACTAAGGATGCTAAAAGGTGTGCGAGCTCTAGCAATCCTTCTATGGGCCGGAGCAAGCCTCTCGGAGTTGGAATATACGCTTTGATGAGGTGATCAAAGTTTTTGAGTCTATACAAAGTTTATGAGAAACTTGTATTTACAGGAAAGTGAGTGGGAGCACTATAGAATTTCTGATATGTATATGTGGTTGACATATTGTTGATCGGAAATAATGTGGAATTTCTGGAAACCATAAACGGTTGTTTGAAAAGAGTTTTTCAAAGGAAGACCTGGATGAAGCTACCTAATTGTTGGGCATCAAGATCTATAGAGATAGATCAAGATGCTTGATGAGACTTTCAATGAATACATACCTAGACAAGATTTCGAAAGAGTTCAAAATGGATCAGTCAAAGAAAGAGTTCTTGCCTAATTTGAAAGGTGTGAAGTTGAGTGAGACTCAAAGCTCGACCATGGCCGAAGAAAGAGAAAGGACGAAGGTCGTCCCCTATGCCTTATCCATAGGTTGTGTATAGTATGCCATGATGTGTACCGCACCTGTGTGTGCCTTGCCATGAGTCCCTCAAGGGGTACAAAAGTGATCCAGGAGTGGATCACTGGACAACGGTCAAAATTATCCTCAGTAACTAGAGTATTAAAGAGATGTTTCTCAATTATGGAGGTGATAAAGAGTTCATCGTAAAGATTTACATCGATGCAAGCTTTAACACCATTCCGGATGACTCTTAGTAGCAATCCAGATACGTATAGTGGACTAGCCATTTGGAATAGGTCCAAGTGCAGTGTGGTAGCAGTGTTTATAGTATGACATAGAGATTTGCAAAGCACACACGGATCTAAATGTTGCAGACCTGTTGACTAAAAGACCTCTCTCACATGCAAAGCATGATTAAGCCCCAGAACTCATTGGGTGTTAGATTCATAACAATGTGAATCACATGGTGATGTGAACTAGATTAATGACTCTAGTGCAAGTGGGAGACTGTTGGAAATATGCCCTAGAGGCAATAATAAATTAGTTATTATCATATTTCCTTGTTCATGATAATCATTTATTATCCATGCTAGAATTGTATTGATCGGAAACTCGGATACATGTGTGGATACATAAACAACACCATGTCCCTAGTATGCCTCTAATAGACTAGCTCGTTGACTAAAGATGGTTAAGGTTTCCTAGCCATGGACATGATATTTCATTTGATAACGGGATCACATCATCAGGAGAATGATGTGATGGACAATACCCAAACTATAAACATAGCATATGATCGTGTCAGTTTATTGCTACAGTTTTCTACATGTCAAGTATATGTTCCTATGACCATGAGATCATGCAACTCACTAACACCGGAGGAATGCCTTGTGTGTATCAAACATCGCAACGTAACTGGGTGATAAAGGTGCTCTATAGGTATCTCCGAGGGTGTCTGTTGACTTGGCATGGGTCAATACTGGTATTTGTTACTCCGTGTGAGGGAGAGGTATCTTAGGGCCCACTCGGTAATACAACATCACAACAAGCCTTGCAAGCAATGTGACTAAGTGTTAGCCACGAGATCTTGTATTACGGAACGAGTAAAGATACTTGCTAGTAACGGGATTGAACTAGGTATACGGATAGCGACGATCGAATCTCGGGCAAGTAACATACCGAAGAACAAAGGGAACATCATACGGGATTAACTGAATCCTTGACATAGAGGTTCAACCGATAAAGATCTTCATAGAATATGTAGGAGTCAATATGGGCATCCATTTCCCGCAACTGGTTATTGACCGTAGAGGTGTCTCAGTCATGTCTACATAGTTCTCAAACCTGCAGGGTCTGCACACCTAAGGTTCGGGGATGTTTCGGTAGTATTGAGTTTTGTATGTCGGTGACCGAAGGTTGTTCGGAGTCCTAGATGAGATCCCAGACGTCACGAGGAGCTCTAGAATGGTCCGTAGGTAAAGATTGATATATAGGAAAGTGGTGTTTGAACTCCGGAAAAGTTTCGGGCATTTCCGGCAATGTACCGGGAGTGATGAATGGGTTCCGGGGGCCACCAAATGGGGCCCACACACCCCAAGGGGCCACATGGGCCTTAGGGGTGGCGCACCAGCCCCTGGTGGGCTGGGAAGCCAGCCCAAAAGGCCTTATGCGCAAGGGGAAAGTAGGAGGAGTAGGGGCCAAGTAGGAAAGGAGTCCTACTAGGAGTCCACCTCCCTTGTGGGAGGTGGACTCCTGCCCTCTTTCCTTCGGTCGAAGCCCTCCTTGTAGGAGGGGCAAGGCTGCCTCCTCTCCTCTCCCTCCTATATATACCAAGGTTTTTTTAGGGCAGCCCCAACCCTAATTGCCACGTGATGCCCTCTTCTTCCCTAGATTAGTTTCTCCTCTAGATTAGTTCTGCGGTGCTTAGGCGAAGCCCTACAGGATTAGTTCACCACCACTGCCACCATGCCATTGTGCTGCCAGAGAACTCATCTACCTCTCCACTCCCTCTTGATGGATCAAGAAGGCGGAGATCATCACTGAAAATGTGAATTTGTGTAACCTAAAGTTGGCAACCTAAACTCGGTGGCACCGGTATGGAATCGGTTGCACCAAAGTGGCTAGGGTTTGGCTGAGTCTGTCTAGGTTCTTGAATTGGTGGAACCGGGATAGGAATGTTGGTTCCACTGATTTTGAATGTTTTGCCATAGATAGACTTTGGTGGGAGAGCTTGTGGGTGTTTTTGGTAACTATCACTTGTGCACATATGAGCATTTTGTTCACCAACAAAACCTTACCCCCTTTTAATAGAATTGGATTTCCTATGGACTCAAAGTGATTTCTCACAAATGTAAAATGTGGAGTCCTCTTGCTTGAAGCTTGGCCAACCTATTTCCTTGCATCTTGGGATAATTCCACAATCCTTTTTCCAACCCAACTCTCCATGGACTATTGTCTGAAATACAGTAGATAGAGGTGTTAGTCCAAGAGACAATGTATGTTGTCATGAATTATCAAAACCACCAAGGGAGCATGTTATACTTTCAATCTCCCCATTTTTGGTAATTTATGACAACATAGAATAAAAGCTTCAAATAAAGATATGCATGGATGTAATGAAGACTTTGAGAAACACATGACTTAGATTTGCTCCCTCTAAATGTATGCAGTCCTTTAAAGGATAGTTGCTTTGGAATGCATGGACACACATATAGATGAAGGGATATAGGAAGTCAGGTGTATCTTGGCTATATGCATCAGTATATATGAATGAAATGTATATCCTCATTCAAGACATCACTCTTGCAAACAATATGTGCAAGAAGAAAGAGATCATATTGATCAAAGATATGATGCATATACTTACCTTGAGTTCCTGAGCATTCTAGTATTAGAGACACACTTGAGAAAACAATGTTAGGAAACACAAGAGTATTCTACTAAACAAAAGCAATAGAATTCAGAGGATACCAAGATATGGAGAACATATAAAATATGATAATCCTTAAGATTGATATGTCTCCTCCTTTAGCATTAATCTTTTATAGCTTTTCTCCCCTTAGATATGGAAGTGGTAGTTCATCCTCTCCCCCAGAATCTCACCATGTAGATATTGGGATTGGATAGGGTGAGAAAAAGTCTAAAGTGAACAGTCAAATAAGATAAAATAGTCTGAAATTTTTATCCAAAATATATTTTTCACCCCCTACATCGTTCTCACCTTGTACAAGTGTAAACTTTCGATATTTTCCTCTCCCCCTAAATCATATCTTCCCCTTTGCATATGCATGTAGCACTCCTTTGAGCATGAAGCTTTGATATTCTCCCCCTTTGGCATAAATTACCAAAAAGGTTAAACATAGGAGTAGTTACAGGGATCATTGACAAGGAAGGAATCTTCGAGAACAAGGGTCATTGAAAGTAGGGTTCATAGAAAAGAACTAAGGGAATCATTGAATGTAACTTCTTGTTGGGAGACGTAGTAGTAAATCAAAATTTTCCTACGTGTCACCAAGATCTATCTATGGAGAAACCAGCAAACGAGCGGGGTGAGATTGGATCTTCATACCTTTGAAGATCGCAAAGCGGAAGCGTTGCTAGAACGCGGTTGATGGAGTCGTACTCGCAGCGATTCAGATCGCGGTAGATCCGATCAAGTGCCGAACGGACGGCACCTCCGCGTTCAACACACGTGCAGCCCGGTGACGTCTCCTACGCCTTGATCTAGCAAGGAGGGAGGAGAGGTTGAGGGAGAGCTCCGGCAGCACGATGGCGTGCTGGCGGTGGAGCTGCGTGGTACTCCGACAGAGCTTCGCTAAGCACTACGGAGAACAAGGAGAGGGAGGAGTAGGGCTGCACCAGGGAGGAGATGAACTCGTGTGTTGTGCAGCCCCAAATACCTCCAATATATATAGGAGGAGGGGAGGAGAGGTGCTGCGCCCTAGGGTTCCACCCTAGGGGTGGCGGCAGCCTCCAGAAACCCATCTGGCCGACGGCCAGGGCAAGGAGAGGTGGAGGCGCCCTAGGGTGGGCCTTAAGGCCCATCTAAGCCTAGGGTTTGCCCCCTCCACCCTTGCTGCGCCTTGGGCTGGGGTGGGAGGCGCACCATCCCACCTAGGGGCTGGCTCCCTCCCACTCTTGGCCCATGGAACCTTCCGGGGCAGGTGGGCCCACTTGGTGGACCCCCGGAACCCTTCCGGTGGTCCCGGTACACTACCGGAGACACCCGGAACACTTCCGGTAACCAAAACCTCACTTCCTATATATCAATCTTCGTCTCCGGACCATTCCGGGACTCCTCGTGACGTCCGGGATCTCATCCGGGACTCCTAACAACCTTCGGTAACCACGTACACTATTTCCCTATAACCCTAGCGTCATCGAACCTTAAGTGTGTAGACCCTACGGGTTCGGGAGACACGTAGACATGACCGAGACACCTCTCTGGTCAATAACCAACAGCGGGATCTGGATACCCATGTTGGCTCCCACGTACTCCACGATGATCTCATCGGATGAACCACGATGTCAAGGATTCAATCAATCCCGTATACAATTCCCTCTGTCTATCGGTATGGTACTTGCCCGAGATTCGATCGTCGGTATCCCCATACCTTGTTCAATCTCGTTACCGGCAAGTCTCTTTACTCGTTCCATAATACATCATCCCGTGACTAACTCCTTAGTCACATTGAGCTCATAATGATGATGTCTTACCGAGTGGGCCTAGAGATACCTCTCCGTCACACGGAGTGACAAATCCCAGTCTCGATTCGTGTCAACCCAACAAACACTTTCGGAGATACCCGTAGCGTACCTTTATAGCCACCCAGTTATGTTGTGACGTTTGGCACACCCAAAGCATTCCTACGGTATCCGGGAGTTACACAATCTCATGATCTAAGGAAATGATACTTGACATTGAAAAGCTTTAGCAAACGAACTACACGATCTTGTGCTATGCTTAGGATTGGGTCTTGTCCATCACATCATTCTCCTAATGATGTGATCCCGTTATCAACGACATCCAATGTCCATGGTCATGAAACCATGACCATCTATTGATCAACGAGCTAGCCAACTAGAGGCTCACTAGGGACACGTTGTGGTCTATGTATTCACACATGTATTACGGTTTCCGGTTAACACAATTATAGCATGAATAACAGACAATTATCATGAACTAGGAAATACAATAATAACTATTTTATTATTGCCTCTAGGGCATATTTCCAACACTTCTCTCCCTTTGGCAAATTTTAGTTTTCTTCTCCTTGGAGCTAGGGATCCTTGAATAAAAAAATTCTCCCCCTAAAACTAGCTTGTTATTCTCTCTCCCCTTTTTTTAATAATAAAGGGGTCATCAAAGGAAAAGGAACATCACAAGAGCAGATACCAAAAAATAATATTAAAGAAACACAGATTTAGAAAAGAAGGAAAATTGGTGACTCCGGGATAAATAAATCGATGGTACCGAGATTGTGTAGTGCAGCTCATCTGCAATTTCGGTAGAGCTGAGTTATTTATATCGGTGACTCCGAATGAGAGACCACATTTCTGTTTTCACAGAGACAAAAGAAATAGTTTCAAAAAGGGAATGCGACATTTTTACAAAGGACATCAATTAGATAAGATTTGAGTGGTTACGAGTGATCATGCAAACAGAGAGCAAACCACACAAGATTCTTAACAAGGTGATGGGCGGTGACTAGGTCACCTATATTAGAGTATATTGACTTAGGAGCCAAGCAAGAATACTTGATCATAGGTCATACTCTACGTTAAGCTCAATATGGGGTTACCATTTTTCAATTAAGCATTTTAATGTCTTCATATCACATTAGTTTCTTTAGCCCATGACTTGGAGTAAAGCCTTTTCAAGGATATGAGTACATACCTTTGAGTGATGTTGATGACATTGCTCGTAGGTGAACTTGTTGAGGATGCTCGAGGTTGATGAATATCATCTTGAATTGGGAGCAATCCTTCTCGTTCTAGTACACTAGTCACCTACAAAGGTTAGTCATGCAAGGAAGAACAATAGATATATCCAATTGACATGATGCCACTTAAGATTTTGCAACTAAGATCAAGTATGTGTCAAGGATATGTTTTTGTTGTCTTCTCACTTCCATCATCAAGAGGGGTTGTGGATACTTGGTGATGACATTATTGCTTATGATTGGAGTTGATGGCAATCTTGTGGAATGAAGTTCTTCCAAGTACCTACAAAAGGTTAGATGCAATACAAGGGAGCATAGAATTGCATTGCATATGATAACGAGTGATGAGAACATGGAAATATAAAGAAAGCTCATGCCCTTGCTGGCAACCGAGTGAGTCTAGCTCAAGTTTGAAGCATCAATGATGTTCAACTCACTCCTCAAGTGACAAAATGTTTTCTCATCAAGTGGCTTGGTAAAGATATCGACTAATTGCTTGTTAGTGCGAACATGCTTAAGATTAATATCTCCTTTGGAAACATGATCACGAATGAAATGATGTCGAACTCGAATATGATTAGTTCGAGAATGTTGCACGGGATTATGACCAATTTTAATAGCACTTTCATTGTCACAAAGTAATGGAACATTTTTAACATAGATTCTATAATCCTTAAGTGTTTGTGTCATCCATAGTAATTGCGCACAACAAGATCCAGCAACAATATACTTAGCTTCGGTGGTAGATAGAGGTACTGAGTTTTGTTTCTTGGAGGACCAAGACATAAGAGATCTACCCAAAAATTGACAAGTACCCGAGGTGGACTTTCTATCAACCTTGTCACCAGCATAGTCTGAATCGGAATAGCCAACAAGATTAAAAGAAGATCCCTTTGGATACCAAATGCCAAAGTTTGGTGTTTGTATCAAGTATCTCACAATACGTTTCACAGCCAAAAGATGACACTCTTTAGGTGCAGCTTGATATCTAGCACACATGCAAACACTAAGCATAATATTGGGATGAGATGCACACAGATATAGCAATGAACCAATCATAGATCGATAAACCTTTTGATCAACCGGTTCATCCTCCCTGGAAAGATCAACGTGTCCACTAGTGGGCACGGGAGTTTTCATACCTTTGCACTCCTGCATGTTGAACTTCTTGATCAAGTCCTTGGTATACTTAGTTTGAGAGATGAAAGTTCCTTCTCTTGATTGCTTGATTTGCAAACCAAGAAAGAATTTCAGCTCACACATCATAGACATCTCATACTTCTCGGACATCAACCTTCCAAATCTTTCACTAAATTGAGGGTTAGTGGAACCAAAGATAATATCATCTACATAGATTTGGCACACAAATAATTCACCATTAACTCTCTTAGTGAACAAGGTTGCATCAATTTTACCAATT
Source organism: Hordeum marinum (assembly GCA_022496015.1). Taxonomy (NCBI): domain Eukaryota; kingdom Viridiplantae; phylum Streptophyta; class Magnoliopsida; order Poales; family Poaceae; genus Hordeum; species Hordeum marinum. Next base: position 120,716,018 of record CM039675.1, read on the forward strand.
TCCAAACCTTTTTCAATGAGAAACTTTGTTAAACATTTATACCAAGCACGAGGGGCTTGCTTAAGACCATAAAGAGATTTACAAAGCTTGTAAACATGATTAGGTTTTCTAGGATTCACAAAACCAGGTGGTTGCTTAACATAAACTGTTGGGGAATGTCGCATGGGAAACAAAAAATTTCCTACGCGCACGCAAACCTATCCATGGTGATGAGCATCTACGAGAGGGAGAGTGGATCTACATACCCTTGTAGATCGCTAAGCGGGAAGCGTTAAGAAACGCGGTTGGTGTAGTCGTACATCTTCGCGATCCAAATCGCCGAGCGTCCCGCGATCTCATCATGATCCATCCCGCGATCTCGATCACGGTCCTTCCGATCTAGCGCCGAACGGACGGCACCTCCGCGTTCAGCACACGTGCAGCTTGATGACGATCTCCACCGTCTCGATCCAGCGAGAGGAGGTGGAGAGGAGAGAGAGTTCACCGGCAGCGTGACGGCGCTCCGGTGATGGTGGTGGAGCAATTCCGGCAGGGATTCGCCTAAGCGCTACAGAAAACCGGTCTAGAGGAGAAACTATGCACCGGTGTAACGGGTAGCACGTGGCCAGAAATTCTGTCCAAAAACCACCCAATCCACTAGTATATATAGGAGGAGATGATAGGAGAGGCAGCCAAGGCCTTTGGGTCGGCCGAAATAGGAGGTGGGAAGCAATCCTACTTCACCTCCAATCCTAGTTGGAGTAGGATTGCCTCCTATTGGCTGATTTTCCACTTTTTGCTTTAGGACTTTCTCTCCTACGCCATGGGCCTTTGTGGATGTTTTCCCAGCCCACTAAGGGCTGGTTATTTTGCTCCCACAGCCCATGGACCTCTTGGGGTCGAAATACCCCTCCCGGAGGCCTCCCGGTACACTACCGGCACTCCCGGTACACTACCGATGAGCCCGAAACTTTTTCGGCGACCAAACTGGGACTTCCTATATATGAATCTTTACCTCCGGACCATTCCAGAGCTCCTCGTGACGTCCGGGATCTCATACAGGACTCCGAACAAACTTCGGTCACCATCATACATAACTCTACACTACCGAAACGTCACCGAACCTTAAGTGTGCAGACCCTGCGGGTTCGAGAACTATGTAGACATGACCGAGACACCTCTCCAGTCAATAACCAATGGCGGGACCTGGACGTCCACATTGGTTCCTACATATTGTACGAAGATCTTTATCGGTCGAACCTCTATGTCAAGGATTCAGTTAATCTCGTATAACGTTCCCTTTGTTCTTCGGTATGTTACTTGCCCGAGATTCGATCGTCGGTATCTCCATACCTAGTTCAACCTCGTTACCGGCAAGTCTCTTTACTCGTTCCGTAATACAAGATCCCTCAACTAACAATTAGTCACATTGCTTGCAAGGCTTATTGTGATGTTGCATTACCGAGTGGGCCCCGAGATACCTCTCCGTCACACAGAGCAACAAATCCCAGTCTCGATCCATGCCAACTCAACAGACACCATCGGAGATACCTGTAGAGCACCTTTATAGTCACCCAGTTACGTTGCGACGTTTGATACACACAAGGCACTCCTCCTATATCTGTGAGTTGCATGATCTCATGGTCATAGGAACACATACTTGACATGCGGAAAACAGTAGCAATAAACTGACACGATCATATGCTACGTTTGCAGTTTGGGTCTTGTCCATCACATCATTCTCCTAATGATGTGACCCCGTTACCAAATGACATCTCATGTCCATGGATAGGAAACCTTAACCATCTTTTGATCAACGAGCTAGTCTATTAGAGGCATACTAGGGACATGGTTTTGTCTATGTATCCACACATGCATCTAAGTCTCCGATCAATACAATTATAGCATGGATAATAAACGATTATCATGAACAAGGAAATATGATAATAACAAATTTATTATTGCCTCTAGGCCATATTTCCAACATAAACTCTTCTTCAATTTCACCATTTAAAAATGCACTTTTGATATCCATTTGATAAAGCATGATGTCATGGTGACTAGCATAAGCAAGAACAATACGAATAGCTTCAAGTCTAGTGAAGGGGGCATAAGTCTCACCATAGTCCATACCTTCGACTTGTGTATATCCTTGGGCTATGAGACGAGCCTTGTTACCCACGAATTGACCGTCTTCATCTTGTTTGTTCCGAAACACCCATTTGGTTCCGATGATGTTGTGCTCATCTTCAGGATTCTCCACGAGTGTCCACACTTTGATCCTTTCGAAGTTGTGAAGATCTTCATGCATACCATTCATCCAATCCGCGTCTTCAAGAGCTTGTTCTACCTTCAAAGGCTCAATGCTAGATATGAAAGAATAATGCTCAAAAAAGTTAGCTAGATGGGTTTTAGAGCGAGTGATTCTCCCTGTTTGTATATCACCAAAGATTTGGTTTAGGGGGTGGTTCTTGGTCACTTGAGCTCGAACTCAAGTCAGCTTCCGATTGTTGGATGGTGGAGCTTCTTCTTCTTCATCATCATCTCCTTCATCTTCATTGTTGTTGAAGGTGTCGTTCCCTTGAGGTGGTGGTGAAGGTGGTTGTGGTGGATCTTCATGATGCACTTCCTCCTCTTCATCATCTCGTCGTGTACTGCTTGTGGATGCCTCCATGTCGTGTTGAGGTTCACCTTGACGTAAAGTGGGGGCTTCCACTTGAGTGGATGAAGTACTTTCCTTCAACTCCATGGGACGAATCTTGCTGATGGGTAGATCTAGAATAGCTTCCGAAGGGTCCTTATCACCTACATCATTTGGCAATTGTTCAACTTGCGAACCATTAGATTCATCAAACTTCACATCTACCGTCTCTTCACCTTTTTGAGTGAAGTTCTTGTAGACACGGTAAGTGTGAGAGTTCGATCCGTAACCAAGTAGGAATCATTCATGAGATTTAGGAGCTAATTTAGAACGACGATGCTTATCAAGAATGTAGCACTTTGAGCCAAATACCTGAAAGTATCCGACGTGGGGTTTGTTACCGGTGAGTACCTCGTATGCCGTTTTACCAAGAAGCTTGTGCAAGTAATGTCGGTTTGTGGCATGACATGTTGTTTCAACAGCTTTTGCCCAAAAGTGGCTTGGCATCTTGTATTCGTCAAGCATCGTTCTTGCCATATCAGTGAGCTTCCGGTTCTTCCTCTCAACAACTCCATTTTGTTGAGGTGTGTATGTAGCCGAGAACTCATGTGAGACACCTTCTTCGTCAACAAAGGTGTCCACATGGGTGTTCTTGAACTCCGATCCGTTATCGCTCCGAACCTTCTTGATCTTCACTTCAAACTGATTTTGCGCTTTGCGAGCGAAGTTCTTGAAGATTTTTTGAACCTACGACTTATCATCAAGAAAGAATACCCACGTAAATCTGGAAAAATCATCAATTATAACTAGACCATAGGAATTTCCACCGGGACTCTTGTAAGCATTAGGACCAAAAAGATCCATGTGAAGTAACTCGAGTGGTCTCCTAGTAGTCATGATATTCTTAACGGGATGACTTCCACCTACTTGATTTCCAGCTTGACAAGCACTACAAAGTCTATCTTTGTCAAAGATAACATCTTTAACACCAAGTATATGATCACCTTTGATAGGCTTGTCCAAATTACGCATGCCAACATGTCCTAGTCTTCTATGCCAAGCCACCCTTTAGAAGATTTTTGCAATAAGTCAAGTACAAGGTTTGGCTCTCTTAGTGAAATCAATAATGTATAGATCGCCTCTATGGAAACCGGTAAATACCATTTTATGATTATATTTACGAAACACTTGGCAATCTACTTTCATGAATAACACACTGAAATCGAAGTCCGCAAGTCTAGATACGGAAAGAAGATTGTAGCCAAGAGATTCAACAAGCATGACATTTTGAATAGAGCTATCATGAGATATGGCCACCTTACCAAGACCAAGTACCTTACCTTTTGAGTTATCTCCAAATGTTACGTACCTTCGCGGTCCATGGTTTGGTATGATCTCTTCGAACATCTCTCTATCTCCAGTCATATGATCGGTACATCCGCTATCGAGAATCCACTCTTTTCCATTGGACATGTAATCCTTAAAGTTTTCCATAAGACTCAGATTCTTCATGATCTTTTCATGCTCGATGTCGAACAACTCATCTTCACCAAAGTAGTCATGTTCCACATTGTCATCATCAAGTGGGAAATCCTCGTCATAAAGAACAAGAGATTCGTTAGAATTGTGATCATGACAATGTTCAAGTTTATGAATGTGAATGACTTCAAAGATAATGCTGTTGATAGTGGTGACATCTCCTATAGCACGCATAAGATCACGGAGCTCAAATAGGCATTTATCAAAGTTTGGATCACTAGGCTTCATTTTGTGAAAAGCGACAGTTTTATGAAGAATTTCATCAAGATTTCCTAATGAAAGATTTGGATATCATTTATCCAAATCAGTCCACAAGGTATAGGCACATGCAAAGTTCTTCAACTGAGAAAGCACGAATCTTGGTAAACCTCTAACAATAAGATTAACAATTCTTAGGTTACCAAGCATGTTAATTTCCTCTTCGTGTGTGGGATGCAATTCATCAATAGGGAGCACACAGGGGTTTTCAATATATTTTGTCAAATGGAAATTATCAAATAGATCAATCATGCCGTTCTTCCATTGACTATAGTACTCTCCATCAACTCAAACTCTCTATACTAGACACATCCATCTTCCTCCATGGTGATTAAACCGAAGCAATGGAGACCAATGCTCTGATAGCACTTGTAGGATCACTAGAAGAATGTCTAGAGGGGGTGAATAGACTACTAGCAGGAATTTAAAACCTAACATTTTACCAAGTTAATTGGTTGGAAGATTTTAATAGTTTTAGCAAGTCTAGCAAGTATAACATCCCTACACATGCATGTCTACAAATATGACAGCGGAAAGTAAAGACATTGCACATGAAGTAAAGAGATGAGATAGGAAGATCAAACACAATAGGAGACGCAAAGATTTTTCCCGTGGTTCCGATAGGTGGTGCTATCATACGTCCATGTTTGTGGAGTCTTCAACCCACGGCAGGTAACGTTCGCGAGACTCCACGGAGGGATCCACCCATAAGGGTCCACGAAGTAGCAACCTTGACTATTCCATATGGCTTCCGTCCACGAAGGACTAGCCTCACTATGGGTAGATCTTCACGAAGTAGGCGATCTCCTTGCCCTTACAAACTTCTTGGTTCACTACACAACACGAAATAGGAGGCTCCCAAGTGACACCTAACCAATCTAGGAGGAACCACCCTCCAAAAGGTAATAGGCTCGGTAATGGCGATGAACTCCTTGCTCTTGTGCTTCAAAATGATAGACTCTTCCGCACACAATCACTCTCTCACAGATTTGGCTTGGTGGAAGATATGGGATTGGTGGAAAGCAACTTGGGGAAGCTAGAAATCAAGATCCATATGGTTGGAGTGGAAGATCTAGATCTCAACACAAGGGTAGGTGGTTCTCTCTCAGAAAATCTGATAGGATTGGTATGGAATAGTTCTGAGTGCTTCTCTGTCGAGTATAGAAACACAAGTGATGACACGATGATTTTTCCCGCGGTTCCAATAGGTGGTGCTATCGTACGTCCACGTTCATGGAGTCTTCAACCCACGGAGGGTAACAGTCGCGAGAGTCCACGGAGGGCTCTACCCACGGAGGGTTCCACGGAGAAGCAACCTTGACTATTCCATGCGGCTTCCGTCCATGAAGGACTAGCCTCACTATGGGAAGATCTTCACGAAGTAGGCGATCTCCTTGCCCTTACAAACTTCTTGGTTCACTCCACAAAATGAAGTAGGAGGCTCCCAAGCGACACCTAACCAATCTAGGAGGCACCACCCTCCAAAAGGTAATAGGCTCGGTAACGACGATGAACTCCTTGCTCTTGTGCTTCAAGATGATAGACTTCTGAACACACAATCACTCTCTCACAGATTTGGCTTGGTAGAAGAGATGGGATTGGTGGAAAGCAACTTGGGGAGGCTAGAAATCAAGATCCATATAGTTGGAGTGGAAGATCTTGACCTCAACACAAGGGTAGGTGGTTCTCTCCCAAAAAACCGAGTAGGATAGGTATGGAATAGTTCTGATTGCTTCTCTTTCGAGTAGGTGGTATATAGGCATCCCCAAAAATCCAACCATTACACACAGTAAGTCAAACTCGGTGACGCCAATGTGTAAATCTTGGTGGTACCAAAGTGACGAAAAGTGGCAACTTTTGAATCTTGGAGGGACCGATATACAGTTCTCGGTTTCACCGACAAGGTGACCAACAATCAGATTTACCAATCTCGGTGACGCCGATTCACCATTTTCGGTCAGACTGAAAATGAGAATTTGTGTAACAGAATCTTGGCAACCCAACTCGGTGGCACCAAGTGCAGTGTCGGTTGCACCGAAGTGTTAGGGTTTGGCTAAGTCTCTCTAGGGTTTAGAATCAGTTGCACGGGGATAGGAATGTTGGTTGCACCGATTTTGCATATTTGGCTTAGGACAGACTTTGGTGGGAGAGTTTGTGGATGTTTTGGTGACTGTCAGTTGTGCACGTTTGAGCATATTGTCCATCATCAAAACTTTACCCCCTGTTGATAGTATTGGCTTTCCTATGGACTCAAAGTGATTTCTCACGAATGTAAAATGTAGAGTCCTCTTGCTTGAAGCTTGGCCAACCTATTTCCTTGAATCTTGGGGTGGTTCCACAATCCTTTAGCCATCCCTATCATTGAACTTATCCTGAAATATACTTGGTGTAAACATTAGTTCAGTGACTTATATGTTGTTATTAATTACCAAAACCACCAAGGGAGCAAATGTGCTTTCAATCTCCCCCTTTTTGGTAATTGATGACAACATATAGATCAAAGCTTCGACAAAGATATAATCGTGGAATATAATCGTCGCTTTGAGAAGTATGTGATAAGCAAGAGCTCCCCCTAAATTTGTGCATTATTTTTAGATTTGCGTTTGAATGAAAATGCACAATCGATTAGGTACATGGGTTACTTCTTACATGTCACATACCACTTGGTGGTGTGCGAGAGAAATTGGAATGAATATCATAGCACAACACAATCAACCAAAGATGAATGATCATCACATAAGCCTTAAGATGATAGGAAATAGTAGCATCACACATTAAAGCGTATGATCAAATATCATCAAGCGTGTATCACAAGAAAAACAAAATAGTATCACGGCAACCAAAAGCAATTGTTTTGTCAAACACCAAATGCTCTCTCACTCGAAGCCTACAGATCTATATACACTTCTCCCCCTTTCGCAACAAGTTACCAAAAATTTCAAAGGCATATAACTAATCGTTCTTGGGCTGATCTCCTCCGATTGTCGATGGAGGAGTCGAGATAACGACGTCGACGAAGATCTCTGCAGATGTCGTGGAAGGAGCTGGAGTGGTCATGAGAGGAACTGGAGCTGATGGAGCAGGAGTTGTGCTGACAGTAGCTGGAGCTGATGAAGAGGGCCTCAAGTCTGGTGCAGGCACTATGGCTGTTCTCATCTGAGTGGTGAACTGGGTGCCTAGCCCGAGAGGTGATTCATCCTAATCATCATCATCATCATCATCTGAAGTAGAAAAGGCCGAAGGGATGTGCATAGAGTCAACTTCCTTCTGAAGCTCTATAACTGTCTTGGACAACTTGTCCACCTTATCACCAAGAACATTGGTTCTTGTCTCGAAGATCCTCACTAGACTATTCTGGTTATCCAGAATCCCCTTGATATCCTTTTGCATGCCCTGGACGCCTGAGATCAGAAGACCCATTTGCTTGTTCCAGGATCTGGGGGCTTGAGCACTAGCGGCTCGAACAGCTTCTGCTTCTGCCTATGTTGTAGCAGATGTGGGATGATCTGGGTCCATCACCACCACATTATCCTCAAGATCTGGCTGTAGAGGCAGATGTGGATGATCTAGCGCAAAAATGTGCGTCTCCAACTAAGAGTTGATAAGTAACTGGATGTAGGGTGCATAACAGCAAGAGCGCTTTTGATCAGCAGCAACCCTCTTGATTGTCTCTACAATCAAATCCATGACTCTAATCCTGGTGTTCGTGTCAAGGTGGATCAGCATGTTGATGGAGTAGCCTCGGATCATCATGTCATCTCCTGACTTGGGCATCAATGTGTGCCTCGGAATGGTGTTCATTGTACGGAGGCCTGCTTGCAGATAGTAGATGGATCCTAGCTTGTGTGATTGCACCTAGTCAGCAGGGATAGGAGTATACATATCTTTCATGCCATTGTGACTTGCCTTGGGTTCTGAGTATACATCCAGATCACCTTCCTCGGCTTCTGTAACTTCTAGAAGTGCATCCCATTCCTCAACAGTAGATTCATACCTTGCACCTTCAGTCATCCATATAGTTCTACCATCTCCGTAGAAATGTGCAGTGGAGTAGAATTGCATGATCATCTCGTCGTTCCATGTAGTAAGCTCTCTACCAATGAACTTGTCCAGACCAATGCAATGGAAGTTGTCTTGGACACTTGGGAAGTAGTCCATATTATCTTTAATGAACTTCCAATCAACATATCTCAAGTCACTAACAGCTAGGCTCTTGTCAAGCAACACTGTCTCATAAATATCTTGTTGCTCTCTTGTGTAGAACCCGTAGTCTACATCAGTTTTCCTCCTCTGAGCATAAGAATCTATGGCTCTCCAGGCTCTCAATCATGAGTCTTTCCTCTTCTTCATGTCCTCAGCAACTAAGTGGCTGGCATCATGCACTGGAAGAAGTGGTCTAAGCTTCAGCAAAGTAGTCAAGTCATCATCATCTTAAGTCCTGGAGGCAGTCCCTTTATTCTTCTCAGAAGCTGGAATGTCTCTAGTAGTCCTCTTGGACTTCTGTGCAGCAGCTTTCTTAGTAGTAGGCTTGGTGCTTTTGGAAGTGCCAGTCTTTGGCATAGCATCAGCCATCAGCTTCTTGGCTTTCTTCTTGGGAGGGGCCTTCTCAACATGTTCTTCCTCCTCTTCCTCAACAGCAGCACTAGCAGCCTCCTCTGGATCTTCATACATAGAGGTAGGCCTGTCAATCACATGGACAATCCTTTTCCTGGACTTCTTATACCCTTCCTTCTTAGGCATAGCCTTCCTTGGGCGATCAACAAAAATAGTGTCCCTACCACTCTCATGTGCCTTGATAGTCTCTGAGCTGGCATAGATCTTGCTGACAACTTTCCTGGATGAGGTAGCTTCAGTTGCTGACTTCTTGGCAGCCTTTTCTTGCTTCTTAGCAAGAATCTTCTCAGGGATGAAATCTGAATCTTCTTCATCAGAGTTGAGCTTCTTCCTGGTCTTGGTGGCAGCCTTGGGCAACCCATGAGAGCTGGGGGTGCCTGGATCTGAAAAAGAACTGGCTTCTAGGCTTGTGCCAAAACTCATGTTAACTCCCTGCTCTGCCAAATTTTGACTGTCCTCGGAGCCTGACATACTGACCCTGTGAATAGATTATAGGAGAGCAGAAATAGATGAGTCATCACAAAATGAGGCTGGTTTTTGAAATTTGAACAATGAATTTTCAAGATTTTTGCATTCTATCAAATAAATATCGGTATAGCCAAAACAGAATTTTCGGTGGGGCCGAGACTGACTGACTCTCTAATCGAACCTTGGCACCCTTTTCGGTCAGACTGAAAAGAGGAACTCCGTTCCACCGAGTCAGTTCTCAGCCACACAGAAAAGAACATCGGTGAGACCGATATGTTAGTTTCGGTTCCACCGAGATTTTTCGGGCGGACGACAAAACCCTAGAAAATTCGTTATTCGCAAGATTTTGGAGTTTTGAGTGGATAGGAATACGTGCAAAGGGTGTATCAAAGATAAACATGAATCTAATGCGCAAGAATCGGACGAGGAGCGCAATTGAGATCGAATTTGTACCCTAGCTTGGCACGGATCCTCTACGGTGGTGACGAGGGAGTGGATTTTGTCGTCGACGGTGATTCCCATCGGTGGAGGAGCGCAGGGAGACAAGGGCGACGACCAGGGGTCTCGGGGGCGGCAACTTAGGGTTTTGAGGCGCGACGAATGAGATTGAAATTCAAAGCGTCGGGGTCCACAGCATTTATACCCACCACTGTCGGTGACACCGATTCTAATATTTCGGTGTCACCGAGTGCCTTAACTGTCAGCTGACAGGGACACTCGGTGTAACCAAGAAAATGGAATTGGTGGTACCGAGATTGAAAACCAGATCAACCCTAGGCATTCGGTGAGACCAAGATTTTGTGGTTGGTTCCACCGAGATGCACTTAGGAGGTTTTAATGGTCAGTCCTTGTCGATACGGAACACCGAGTGCTCCACACAGCGAGGGATCGAAAAAGCACTTGTTCAAATTTTGTGATGCAACATGAATAGAGTATGAGGTGAGAAAGCATAGATAGCTAAAGAAGTAGTCCTAGGCATTCTTGTATATCCAATTGGCAAAAGATAAATCAAAAGCCAAATAACAACAATTGGATATCCTTGAATGAGAAAATAAATGCAGACCAACATGCTCACACAATATGATGTCAAATGAAATCATCGCAAACATGCACAAACACTCTAGCATCTAACAAGCACTTGGGCGATGACGAAGTCATCTATATTTGAGTATTTGACTTAGGAGCAAGGTAAGAGTAGTTGATCATAGGTCATACTCATCGTTTAAGCACAAGTGGGGTTACCACTTTTACATAAAGCATTTAATGTTGTCACATACTAAGAGATGCTTTGACTCAAGTCTTAGAGTAAAGCTCCCCCTTGATGTGGCATCCCCCCATAAGAGGGATAAACTAACCTTGGGTTTTGTCGATGAAGACTTCATGTTGGTGAGGTAGTGGTGGATGCTCAAGGTTGATGAAGATCACCAAGAGTTGGGAGCATCCTTGTTGTTTCCTTACTCTTGTCACCTGGGTTAGTCCCAACACACAAGAGATGAATGCAAGGATATCTATGGACATTGAGTGCAAAGCATGTCTAATGATGTCCATTGACTTGTTGATTACCTTGTCCTTTGCTTACCTTTGAGGGAATGTGTTACTCCTTGATCTATTGCATAGGGTTGATGTTGATTACAAATAGATCTTGCCAATAATGAATATGAGTGGATTTCATTGGCGGAGTCACCCCTCAAGAACTTTCTAGTTCTTCATCTTGGGAATCCACATCAGGGTGATGGGGATCTTTGGTGTTGAAGTAGCACTTGTAGAAGTTGAGCTTGTAGTAGCCTTGGGAACCCACTTCACCAAAGCTTGGGGTTCATCTTCATAAGAGTCGAAGTCCTCTTGGAGCTTGTTCTTGCCCTTGAGCTTGGTGTCTTGTGGTGGAAGGTCATATTGAGTGTTCATTCCCTTGGGAAGAGTATTTTCATACTTCTCCTTTTGAGGAACAAACTTGGGATTGGGATATTGACCTTCTTCCCATTCAACTCCATTAGCGTTGAAGTAGCCAACACCACGACTCTTCCGGTATCCTCCATGCTTGCGTACAATCTCATCAAATTGTTTGTACCCTTCAAGACTCTTGTAGATACCTTCCTCTATAATTCCTTTCAATAAAGCATTTTCTTGCTCAAGTGTAACTTGGCTAAGAGAATCATCATTAGTGGAAGCAATAGAACTACTAGGAGCAACATCATTGGGTTTAGCATTTTTATTGTTGCTACTAGATGAAGAACCTTTCTTTCCTTTGTTACTAGTTTGCTTAGATTTGACTTGTGGCATGAATGTAGACAAGAGTAGTCATTTGGAAATATAAGATGAAGTCTTCTTTCGGAGATCGTCATTGATAGCTTTAAGCAATTCATGTTCTTGCTCCAAATTGAGCTTCTCGAAGCGTAGCTTCTCATGAGTTCTTACAAGCTCTCTATGATCTTCAAGAGTAGATTCATGAGCTAACTTAAGAGTGTTGAGTTCTTTAGTTAGTTCTTCTATTTTCATCTTATCATCACCAATTGACTTATCTTGACTAGTATGAGAAACATCAAGTTCATTATGATTAACATCACTAGTTTTATCACATAGCAAGTCATCATCGTAAAGCAAATCATCTTCATCACTATCGAAATCAAGATATTCGGGGTGTGATACCTTGGGGCCTTTAGCCATTAAGCAAATTCCACCTCCTTCATTTGGTGAATCAAATAGATCATAGGAGTTGGTTGTCACTAGTGCAATTCTAGCAACACCATCATCTTGACTATAGTCGGAGTTGGAGTGATAGCTTCTCTCGGAGTGGTTGTCGGAGTCGGAGTCGGAAACCCATTCACCAACATGAGCTTGATGCTTTATTCTTGAGTAGCTCTTGGTGTGCTTGTCCTTCTTCTCTGAGTCCCTACTTCTCCTTGAGGGTCTTCGTTCATAATGATCATCTCTACTCCTTCTCTCTCTTCGAGGTGATTCGTCTCTTGAGCTTCGTCTTCTTAGTGACTCTTCTCTTCGTTTGTAGGGAGCCGTGCACTCATTGGAGTAGTGTCCGGGCTTCCCACAATTGTAGCGGTTTCGGTCATGGCTTGACGAATGCTTCTATTCATTTCTTGAGTTGGAGCTATGATCTTTGCTTCTATTCTTGTAGAACTTGTTGAATTTCTTGACCATGAGGCTTATCTCTTCATTTGTGACAAGGTTGTCACTTGACGTAGCGGGAGCATCATTTGTGGCTTTGTAAGCACCGTTGGACTTGTGATGAAGGTCTTCCTTGTCTTTGAGTGTCATCTCATGAGCAACAATTCTACCAATCACTTCTGTTGGTTTGGGATCTTTGTAGTTGGGCATCATTTGGATCAATGTGCACACGGTGTCTTATCTCTCATCCAAAGCTCGAAGTATCTTCTTGATGATGAACTTGTTAGTCATTTCTTCGCTTCCTAAGACAGCAATCTCATTGGTGATGAGAGCTAGCCTAGAGTACATTTCAGTGACTCCTTCAAGATCCTTCATCTTGAACTTTTCAAGTTGACCTTGAAGAACATCTAACTTGGATTCTCTCACGGACTCATTTCCTTCGTGCATATCAACCAAAGTATCCCAAATCTCTTTTGCATATTCAAGATGGCTGATTTTGTTGAATTCTTCAGGACATAAGCAATTGAAGAGAATGTCACATGCTTAAGCATTGAGTTGCAACATCTTCAATTCATCCGCAGACGCTTCACGATCCGGTTCCTTTCCATCCGCAAAGAATTCACCTTGCAAGCCAACACGGACAATAGCCCAAACGACAGGATTATGACCAAGAAAATGCATTTTCATTTTATGCTTCCAACTAGCAAAATTAGTGCCATCAAGGTACGGACCTCTACGGTGATAATTTTCCTCACTAGACGCCATACTTGTCCTAGGTTGTGAAACCAGTGCAATGGAGACCAAAGCTTTGATACCACTTGTAGGATCGAAAGTAGGTCTAGAGGGGGTGATTAGACTACTTGACCAAATAAAAGTTTTGCCTTTTTCCCAATTTTAGTTCTTGGCAAGGTTTAGCATTCATTTCATATCAAGTAAAACCCTACACATGAATGTCTAAGAGTGTAGCAGCGGAAAGTAAAGACATTACACATGTAAGTAAAGAGAGGGTTAGGAAATCAAACACAAGTGATGACACGATGATTTTTCCCATGGTTCCGATAGATGGTGCTATCGTACGTTCACGTTCATGGAGTCTTCAACCCACGGGGGGTAATGGTCACGAGAGTCCACGGAGGGTTCCACGGAGAAGCAACCTTGACTATTCCATGTGGCTTCCGTCCACGAAGGACTAGCCTCGCTATGGGTAGATCTTCACGAAGTAGGCGATCTCCTTTCCCTTACAAACTTCTTGGTTCACTCCACAACACGAAGTAGGAGGCTTCCAAGCGACACCTAACCAATCTAGGAGGCACCACCCTCCAAAAGTTAATAGGCTCGGTAATGACGATGAACTCCTTGCTCTTGTGCTTCAAGATGATAGACTCCTCAACACACAATCACTCTCTCACATATTTGGCTTGGTAGAAGAGATGGGATTGGTGGAAAGAAACTTGGGGAGGCTAGAAATAAAGATCCATATGGTTGGAGTGGAAGATCTTGACCTCAACACAAGGGTATGTGGTTCTCTCTCAGAAAACTGAGTAGGATAGGTATGGAATAGTTCTGAGTGCTTCTCTTTCGAGTAGGTGGTGGTGAAGGGGTATATATAGGCATCCCCAAAAATCCAACCGTTACACAAAATAAGTTAGACTCGGTGACACCGATGTGTAAATCTTGGTGGTCCCGAAGTGACCAAAAGTGGCAACTTTTCAATCTCGGAGGGACCGATATACAATTCTCGGTTTCACCGACAAGGTAACCAACGGTCAGATTTACAAACCTCGGTGACGCTGATTCACCATTTCCGATCGGACCGAAAATGAGAATTTGCGTAAAAGAATCTTGGCAACCCAACTCGGTCGCACCGAGTGAAGTGTCGGCTGCACCGAAGTGTTAGGGTTTGGCTGAGTCTGTCTAGGGTTTAGAATCGATGGCACCAGGATAGGAATGTTGGTTGCACCGATTTTGCATATTTGGCTTAGGACAGACTTTGGTGGGAGAGTTTGTGGATGTTTTGGTGACTGTCACTTGTGCACGTTTGAGCATATTGTCCATCATCAAAACTTTACCCCCTTTTGATAGTATTGGCTTTCCTATGGACTCAAAGTGATTTCTCACAAATGTAAAAGTCTCCTTGCTTGAAGCTTGGCCAACCTATTTCCTTGAATCTTGGGGTAGTTCCACAATCCTTTAGCCATCCCTATTATTGAACTTATCCTGAAATATACTTGGTGGAAACATTAGTTCAATGACTTATATGTTGTTATTAATTACCAAAACCACCAAGGGGGCAAATGTGCTTTCATAACCATACTCTCATAGATATGTCTAGAATGTTGCTTGACGAATACAAGATGCCAAGACACTCAGTAGAAACTACTTGTCATGCTATGAACCGACTCTATATACACAAGCTTCTCGGTAAAACGGCATACGAGCTACTCACCAGTAACATGCCCCAAGTTGGATACTTTTGGGTATTCGTCTCCAAGTGTTACATTCTTGATAAGCATTATCGTTCTAAATTTTCTCCTAAATCTCGTGAAGGTTTCCTACTTGGTTACGGATCAAACTCTCACACTTACCGTGTCTATAACAACTTCACTTGAAAAGGTGTAGACACGGTAGATGTGAAGTTTGATGAGTCTAATAGTTCGCAAGTCGAACAATTGCCAAATGATGTAGGAGATAAGGAACCTTAGGAAGTCATTCAAGATGTGTCCATCGGCAAGATTCTTCCCACAAAACTGAAGGAAAGCACTTCGTCAACCCAATTGAAAGATCCTACTTCGCACCAAGCCGAACCACAAAACGACATGGAGGCATCGACAAGCGGTACACGACAAGATGAAGAGGAGGAAGAAGTACATCATCAAGATCCACCTCAACCTCATTCACCACCACCTCAAGGAGATGACACCTTTAACAACAACAAAGAAGATGATGACGAGGAAGCTCCACCATCCAACAAGAAAAAGCTACCCCGTATTCGAGAAACAGTGAACAAGAATCATCCCGTAGATCAAATCTTAGGTCGCATACAAACCAGGAGAATCACTCGCTCTAAAACTCGTTTAGCTAACTTTTGTGAGCATTACTCATTTATCTCTAGTATTGAGCCTATGAAGGTAGAAGAAGCACTTGAAGACCTGGATTGGGTGAATGTTAAGCATGAAGAGGTTCACAACTTCGAGAGGAATGGAACTAAGCATATTCAAGTTCGAAATCATCTCATTCATGATCATTTTGCCAAAGGACATATCCATCTAAAGCATGTTCATACTAACAAACAATTGGCTGATATATTTACTAAGACACTTGATGATAAAGAGTTTGGTCACTTGAGGAGTGAGTTGAACATCATTGATGCTTCAAACTTGAGCTAGACTCACTCGGATGCATGCAAGGGCATGAGCTTACATGACTAATCCTTGATATCTTTGACATGACAATTATTCATATCATGGAAATCTATGCTCCCTTTTATTGCATCTAATATTTTGTAGGTACTTGGAAGAACTACACTCCACAAGATTGCCAACAACTCACATCAAAAGCAATCTTATCTTGGCCAAGTGTCAGCAACCCTACATTCTGATGAAGGAAGTGTTGGGAGACGTAGTAGTAAATCAAAAAATTGCCTACGTGTTCACCAAGCTCTATCTATGGAGAAACCAGAAACGAGAAGGAAGAGATTGCATATTCATACCTTTGAAGATCGCTAAGCGGAAGCGTTGCAAGAACGCGGTTGGTGGAGTCGTACTCGCAGCGATTCAGATCGCGGTGGATTCCGATCTAAGCGCCGAACAACGGCGCCTCTGCGTTCAACACACATGCAGCCCGATGACGTATCCTACGCCTTGATCTAGAAAGGAGGAAGGATAGGTTGAGGGAGAGCTCCGGCAGCACGACGGCATGGTGAGGGTGGAGCTACGTGGACTCCGGCAGGGCTTCGCCAAGCGCTACGGAGAACGAGGAAGAGGAAGGGTAGGGCTGCACCGAGAGAGAGAGAAGTCATATCTCAAATCAGCCCCAATACCTCGGGTATATATAGGAGGAGGGAGAGGGAGGTCTGCCTTGGCCCCTCCTCCAAGGAGGAGAGGTTCGGCCGAGATAAGGGAGGAGTCCACCTCCCACAAGGGAGGTGGATCTCTTCCTTCTGAATCTCCTTTAGCCTTATCTCTTTATCCCTAGCCGCATGGGCCTTTACGGAAGGACTTGTCCAGCCCAATAAGGGCTGGTCCACCTCCTCTAACATCCCACGAAGTCCTTTGGTCGTTGCACCCCTCCCGGGGGTCCTCCGACACCCTCCCGGAACTCCCGGTACACTACCAATGAGCCCGAAAACTTTTCGATGACCAAAACTGGACTTCCTATATATCAATCTTTACCTCCGAACCATTCCGTAGCTCCTCGTGACGTTCGGGATCTCATACGAGACTCCAAAAAACCTTCGGTAACCACGTACAACATTTCCCTATAACCCTAGCGTCATCGAACCTTAAGTGTGTAGACCCTATGGGTTTGGGAGACACATAGACATGACCGAGACACCTCTTCGATCAATAACCAATAGCGGGACCTGGATACCCATGTTGGCTCCCACATGCTCCATGATGATATCATCAGATGAACCACGATGTCGGGGATTCAATCAATCCTGTATGCAATTCCCTTTGTCTATCAATATGATACTTGCCCGAGATTCGATCGTCAGTATCCCTATACCTTGTTCAATCTCGTTACCGGCAAGTCTATTTACCCGTTCCATAACACATCATCCTATGGCTAAATCCTTAGTCACATTGAGCTCATTATGATGGTGTCTTATCGAGTGGGCCCAGAGATACCTCTCTGTCATACGAAGTGACAAATCCCAGTCTCGATTCGTGCCAACCCAACAGACACTTTCGGAGATACCCGTAGTGCACCTTTATAGCCACCCAGTTACTTGTGACATTTGGCACACCCAAAGCATTCCTACGGTATCCGGGAGTTGCACAATCTCATGGTCTAAGGAAACGATACTTGACATTAGAAAAGCTTTAGCAGACGAACTACACGATCTTGTGCTATGCTTAGGATTGGGTCTTGTCCATCACATCATTCTCCTAATGATGTGATCCCATTATCAACGACATCCAATGTCCATGGTCATGAAACCATGACCATCTGTTGATCAATGAGCTAGCCAACTAGAGGCTCACTAGGGACACGTTGTGGTCTATGTATTCACACATGCATTATGGTTTCCGGTTAACACAATTATAGCATGAACAATACACAATTATCATGAACAAGGAAATACAATAATAACCATTTTACTATTGCCTCTAGGGCATATTTCCAATAGTCTCCCACTTGCACTAGAGTCAATAATCTAGTTACATTGTGATGAATCGAACACCCATAGCATTCTGGTGTTGATCATGTTTCGCTCGTGAGAGAGGTTTAGTCAACGGATCTGCGACATTCGGATCTGTATGTACTTTACAAATATCTATATCTCCCTCCTGAATGTAATCACAGATGGAGTTGAAGTGGCGCTTGATGTGTCTTGTCTTCTTGTGAAACCTGGGCTCCTTGGCAAGGGCAATAGCTCCAGTGTTGTCATAGAATAGAGTCATCGAGCCCGACGCATTGGGAATTACTCCTAGGTCGGTGATGAACTCCTTCATCCAGACTCCTTCCTTTGCTGCTTCCAAAGCAGCTATGTACTCCGCTTCACATGTAGATGCCGCCACGACGCTTTGCTTGCTGCTGCACCAGCTGACTGCCCCTCCGTTCAAAATATACACGTATCCGGTTTGCGACTTGGAGTCGTTCGGATCTGTGTCGAAGCTAGCATCAACGTAACCCTTTATGACGAGCTCTTCGGCACCTCCATATATGAGAAACATGTCCTTTGTCCTTTTCAGGTACTTCAGGATATTCTTGACCGATGTCCAGTGTTCTGCTCCGGCATCACTTTGGTACCTCCCTACCAAACTTATGGCAAGGTTCACATCAGGTCTGTTACATAGCATGTACATAATAGAGCATATGGCTGAAGCATAGGGGATGACACTCATCTCTTCTCTATCCTTTGTCATGGTCGGGCATTGAGTCGTACTCAATCTCACAACCTGTAACATAGGCAAGAACCCCTTCTTGGACTGATCCATATTGAACTTCTTCAATATCTTGTCAAGGTATGTGCTTTGTGAAAGACCTATGAGGCGTCTCGATCTATCTCTATAGATCTTGATGCCTAATATGTAAGCAGCTTATCCAAGGTCCTTCATTGAAAAACACTTATTCAAGTAGGACTTTATGTTTTCCAAAAGTTCTATATTATTTCCCATCGGCAATATGTCATCCACATATAATATGAGAAATGCTACAGAGCTCCCACTCACTTTCTTGTAAATACAGGGTTCTCCATAAACCTGTACAAACCAAAACGCTTTAATCACCTCATTAAAGCGAATGTTCCAACTCCGAGATGCTTGCACCAGCCCATAGATGGAGCACTGGAGCTTGCATACCTTGTTAGCATCTTTAGGATCGACAAAACCTTCCGGCTGCACCATATACAGTTCTTCCTTCAGGAAGCCATTAAGGAATGTCTTTTTGACGTCCATTTGCCAGATCTCATAATCATAAAATGCAGCAATTGCTAACATGATTCGAACGGACTTCGGCATCGCTACGGGTGAGAAAGTCTCATCGTAGTCAACTCCTTGAACTTGTCGATAACCCTTAGTGACAAGCCGAGCCTTATAGACGGTCACATTACCATCAGCGTCAGTCTTCTTCTTAAAGATCCATTTATTTTTCAATGGCTCGCTTATCATCAGGCAAGTCCACCAAAGTCCATACTTTGTTCTCATACATGGATCCTATCTAGGATGTCATGGCTTCAAGCCATTTGTTGGAATCCGGGCCCGCCATTGCTTCCTCATAGTTCGAAGATTCACTATTGTCCAACAACATGATCTCCAGGATAGGGTTGCCGTACCACTCTGGTGCGGAACGTGTCCTAGTGGACCTTCGACGTTCAATAGTAACTTGATCTGAAGTTTCATGATCATCATCATTAACTTCCTCTCCAGCCGGTCTAGGATCCACGGAAACAACTTCCCATGCTGCGCTAATCTCCGGTTCGAGTGGAGGTATGATTACCTCATCAAGTTCTATTTTCCTCCCACTTACTTCTTTCGAGAGAAACTATTTCTCGAGAAAGGATCCATTCTTGGAAACAAAGACTTTGCCTTCGGATCTGAGGTAGAAGGTATAACCAATCGTTTCTTTGGGATATCCTATGAAGACGCACTTTTCCAATTTGGGTTCGAGCTTATCAGGTTGAAGTTTCTTCACATAAGCATCACATCCCCAAACTTTTAGAAACGACAGCTTAGGTTTCTTTCCAAACCATAATTCATACGGTGTCGTCTCAACGGACTTTGACAGTGCCCTATTTAAAGTGAATGCGGCGGTCTCTAATGCATATCCCCAAAATGATAGCGGTAAGTCGGTAAGAGACATCATACATCGCACCATATCCAATAGAGTGCGATTATGACGTTCAGACACACCATTTCGCTGAGGTGTGCCAGGCGGCGTGAGTTGTAAAACAATTCCACATTTCCTTAGGTGTGTGTCAAACTCGTGACTTAAATATTCTCCACCATGATCAGATCGTAGGCACTTTATTTTCCTGTCATGTTGATTCTCTACCTCACTCTGAAATTCCTTGAACCTTTCAAAGGTTTCAGACTTGTGTTTCATTAAGTAAACATACCCATATCTGCTCAAGTCATTAGTGAGGGTGAGAACGTAATGATAGCCACCGCGAGCCTCGACGCTCATTGGACTGCATACATCGGTATGTATTATCTCCAACAAGTCAGTTGCTCGCTCCATTGTTCCGGAGAACGGAGTCTTGGTCATCTTGCCCATGAGGCACGGTTCGCACGTGTCAAATGATTCGAAATCAAGAGACTCCAAAAGTCCATCAACATGGAACTTCTTCATGCGTTTGACACCAATATGACCAAGGCGGCAGTGCCACATGTAAGTGGGACTATCGTTATCAACCTTACACTTTTTGGCACTCACACTATGAACATGTGTAACATCACGTTCGAGATTCATCAAAAATAAACCATTGACCAGCGGGGCATGACCATAAAACATTTCTCTCATATAAATAGAACAACCATTATTCTTAGATTTAAATGAGTAGCCATCTCGCATCAAGCAAGATCCAAATACAATGTTCATGCTCAAAGATGGTACTAAATAACAATTATTGAGGTTTAAAACTAATCCCGGAGGTAGATGTAGAGGTAGCATGCGACGGGGATCACATCGACTTTGGAACCATTCCCGACGTGCATCGTCACCTCGTCCTTTGCCAGTCTCCGCTTATTCCGCAACTCCTGCTTGGAGTTACAAATGTGAGCAACTGCACCAGTATCAAATACCTAGGAGCTACTACGAGTGCTGGTTAGGTACACATCAATAACAAGTATATCACATATACCTTTAACGTTGCCGGCCTTCTTATCTGCTAAGTACTTGGGGCAGTTCCGCTTCCAGTGACCGATACCCTTGCAATAAAAGCACTCGGTCTCAAGCTTAGGTCCATTCTTGTTCTTCTTCTCGGCAACTTGCTTACCGGGCGCGGCAACGGCTTTTCTGTCCTTCTTCAAGTTCTTCTTACCCTTGCCTTTCTTGAAACTAGTGGTCTTATTTACCATCAACACTTGATGCTCCTTTTTGATCTCGACCTCTGCTGATTTCAGCATCGAGTACAACTCAGGAATGGACTTCTCCATACCCTACATGTTGTAGTTCATCACAAAGCTCTTGTAGCTAGGTGGAAGCGACTGGAGGATTTTGTCAATGACCGAGTCATCCGGGAGATTAACTCCCAGCTGAGTCAAGCGGTTGTGCAACCCAGACATTTTGAGTATGTGCTCACTGACAGAACTATTTTCCTCCATCTTACAGCTGAAGAACTTGTCGGAGACGTCATATCTCTCAACCCAGGTATGAGCTTGGAAATACAGTTTCAGCTCTTGGAACATCTCATATGCTCCGTGTTGCTAAAAACGCTTTTGGAGCCCCGGTTCTAAGGTGTAAAGCATGCTGCATTGAACAAGGGAGTAATCATCGCAATATGACTGCCAAGCGTTCGTAACGTCTTGGTCCGCTGGGAAAATGGGTGGGTCACCTAGCGGTGCATCAAGGACATACAATCTCTTGGAAGCTATGAGGATAATCCTCAAGCTATGGACCCAGTCCGCATAGTTGCTTCCATCATCTTTCAGCTTGGTTTTCTCTAGGAACGCGTTGAAGTTTAGGGTGACATTAGCGTTGGATATTGGATCTACAATATAGATTGTAAAGACAATTTTAGACTAAGTTCATGATAATTAAGTTCACATAATCAAATTATTTAATGAACTCCCACTTAGATAGACATCTCTCTAGTCATCCAAGTGACACATGATCCATGTCAACTAGCATGTGTCCGATCATCACGTGAGACGGACTAGTCATCCATGGTGAACATCTCCATGTTGATTGTATCTTCTATACGACTCATGTTCGACCTTTCGGTCTTCCGTGTTCCGAGGCCATGTCTGTACATGCTAGGCTCATCAAGTCAACCTAAGTGTTTCGCGTGTGTAAATCTGGCTTACACCCGTTGTATGTGAACGTTAGAACCTATCACACCCGATCATCACGTGGTGCTTCGGAACAACGATCCTTAGCAACGGTGCACACTTAGGGTGAACACCTTTCTTGAAATTTTATTGAGAGATCATCTTATTTACTACCGTCGTTCTAAGCAAAAAAGATGTAAACATGATAAACATCACATGCAATCAAAATAGTGACATGATATGGCCAATATCATCTTGCTCCTTTAATCACCATCTTCGGGGCACCATGATCATCACTGTCACCGGCACGACACCATGATCTCCATCATCGTGTCTTCATGAAGTTGTCTCGCCAACTATTACTTCTACTACTATGGCTAATGTTTAGCAATAAAGTAAAGTAATTACATGGCATTTATGATTGACACGCGGGTCATACAATAAAATAAGACAACTCCTATGGCTCCTGCCGGTTGTCATACTCATTGACATGCAAGTCGTGAATCCTATTACAAGAACATGATCAATCTCATACATCACAATGCATCACATCACATCCTTTGGCCATATCACATCACAAGGCATATGCTGCAAAAACAAGTTAGACGTCCTCTAATTTGTAGTTGCAAGTCTTTACGTGGTTGCTATAGGTTTCTAGCAAGAACGTTTCTTAGCTACGCCAAAACCACAACGTGATATGCCAATTTCTATTTACCCTTCATAAGGACCATTTTCATCAAATCCAATCCGACTAAGGTGGGAGAGACAGACACCCGCTAGCCACCTTATGCAACAAGTGCATGTCAGACGGTGGAACCGGTCTCACGTAAGCGTACGTGTAAAGTTGGTTCGGGCCGCTTCATCCCACAATACTGTCGAATCAAGATAAGACTAGTAACGGCAAGCATATTAACAAGATCGACGCCTACAACAACTTGTGTTCTACTCGTGCATAGATTCTACGCATAGACCTAGCTCATGATGCCACTGTTGGGAGACGTAGTAGTAAATCAAAAAAATTCCTACGTGTTCACCAAGATCTATCTATGAGGAAACCAGAAACGATAAGGAAGAGATTGCATCTTCATACCTTTGAAGATCGCTAAGCGGAAGCGTTGCAAGAACGCAGTTGGTGGAGTCGTACTCGCAGCGATTCAGATCGTCGTGGATTCCGATCTAAGCGCCGAACAACGGCGCCTCAGCGTTCAACACACGTGCAGCCCGATGACGTCTCCTACGCCTTGATCCAGCAAGGAGGAAGGTGAGGTTGAGGAAGAGCTCCAGCAGCACGACGGCGTGGTGACGGTGGATCTACGTGGACTCCGGCAGGGCTTCGCCAAGCGCTACGGAGAACGAGGAAGAGGAAGGGTAGGGCTGCGCCGAGAGAGAGAGAGAGAGAAAAGTCGTGTCTCAAATCAGCCCCAATACCTCAGGTATATATAGGAGGGAGAGGGAGGGCTGCCTTGGCCCCTCCTCCAAGGAGGAGAGGTTCGGCCGAGATAAGGGAGGAGTCCACCTCCCACAAGGGAGGTGGGTCTCTTCCTTTTGAATCTCCTTTAGCCTTATCTCTTTATCCCTAGCCGCATGGGACTTTCTAGAAGGACTTGGCCAGCCCAATAAGGGCTGGTCCACCTCCTATAACAGCCCACGAAGTCCTTTGGTCGTCACACCCCTCCCGGGGGTCCTCCGGCACCCTCCCGGCACTCCCGGTACACTACCGATGAGCCCGAAAACTTTCAGGTGACCAAAACTAGACTTTCTATATATCAATCTTTATCTCCGGACCATTCCGGAGCTCCTTGTGACATCTGGGGTCTCATCCGGGACTCTGAACAACCTTCGGTAACCACGTACAACATTTCCCTATAACCCTAGCGTCATCGAACCTTAAGTGTGTAGACCCTACGGGTTCGGGAGACACGTTGACATGACCGAGACACCTCTCCGATCAATAACCAACAGCGGGACCTGGATACCCATGTTGGCTCCCACATGCTCCACGATGATTTCATCGGATGAACCACGATGTCGGGGATTCAATCAATCCCGTATGCAATTCCCTTTGTCTATCGGTATGATACTTGCCCGAGATTCGATCATCGGTATCCCTATACCTTGTTCAATCTCGTTACCGGCAAGTCTCATTAGTTGTTCCGTAACACATCATCCCATGTCTAACTCCTTAGTCACATTGAGCTCATTATGATGGTGTCTTACCGAGTGGGCCCAGAGATACCTCTCCGTCATACGGAGTGACAAATCCCAGTCTCGATTCGTGCCAACCCAACAGACACTTTCGGAGATACCCGTAGTGCACCTTTATAGCCACCCAGTTATGTTGTGACATTTGGCACACCCAAAGCATTCCTATGGTATCCGGGAGTTACGCAATCTCATGGTCTAAGGAACGATACTTGACATTAGAAAAGCTTTAGCAGACGAACTACACGATCTTGTGCTATGCTTAGGATTGGGTCTTGTCCATCACATCATTCTCCTAATGATGTGATCCCGTTATCAACGACATCCAATGTCCATGGTCATGAAACCGTGACCATCTATTGATCAACGAGCTAGCCAACTAGAGGCTCACTAGGGACACGTTGTGGTCTATGTATTCACATATGCATTATGGTTTCCGATTAACACAATTATAGCATGAACAATAGACAATTATCATGAACAAGGAAATACAATAATAACCATTTTATTATTGCCTCTAGGGCATATTTCCAACAGGAAGAAGACAACACGAAACATATCCTTGATATACATATGATGAAAATTTCACTCTTGTCATTGAATATATCTTGTTCTTCCTTGCATGACTAACCTATGTAGGTGATAAAAGGACCAAACAAGAAGGATTTCTCCAAATTCAAGATGAACTTCATCAACTTTGAGCATCCACAACAAGTCCACTTACACACGATGTCATCAACATCACTTGATGGTATGTGATCATATCCTTGAAGAAGCTTTACTCCAAGACATGAGATAAAGAAATTCTAAGTGATACGAGAACATAAAAAAATGCTTAAACGAAAAATGGCAACCCCATTTTGAGCTTAATGATGAGTATGACTTATGATCAAGTATTCTTACTTGGCTCCTAAGTCAATATACTCTAATATAGGTGACCTAGTCGTCGACCATCATCTAGACAAAGTTTCTTGTGTGGTTCATCTCTTAGTTGCGTGTTTTTCTTGGAACCATTCAATCTATATCCAGATGAGAAAATTCATTGCAAATCTTTAAGAAAATTCATTGGAAACCTTTGCTGAAAATTTTCTAAGAACATTGGTCAAATCTTTTTGCTGATTTTCATCGTCAAATATGACCAAGAATTTTTTTCGTCAAGTTTCTGTTTGCAATTTCGATACGTCCGAGTTGGGAAAATCGGTTCCACCGATAATGCAGATATACTGCCAAGAGCTTCTTTGGTACCACCGATATGAAACTCTTCGGTTGTACCTATTTCTACTGATTCACTTTACCTCAGAGTCACCGACTTTTGGCCATCACACGTAGTCTCTCCCACATTCTTGAATAACTTCCAACTGCTTAAAGGGGGAGAAAATTGCACTCAAGGATCCATTTTATCAAAAGCTTTCAATGACCCTACTCTCTAGGATCCCTTACCCTCTGACCCTTTTGGAAATTAATGCCAAAGGGGGAGAAATATCAAAGCTTGTGCTTACCAAGCCTATGCTTACCCAAAGGGGGGGAAATAATCAAGGGGGGTAAATATCATGCTCACCCAAAGTGGAGAAACACTACATTAAGGGGGAGAGAGCGGACCAAACTCATACTATCCTTTAACGAGAGAGAACATGTGTTTTGTGCTATATGTTTCAGATTAAGTTGCCTATATTTTAAACTTATCTCACTCTACCTACTCCCAATATCTTGATGCTAAGATTTAGGGGGAGAGGACGACTTACAAAATCATACTCACGGGAGAAAATTATAAATGCTCTTGGAGACATATCAATCTTAAGAAACATTATCTTCTATATGTCTTCCATATCTTGGTATATTTGAACTTTCTTGCATTTGGATAAGTAGAATACTCTTGTGTTTCCTAACATTTTTTTCTCAAGTGTATTTCTACTGTAAAAATGCTCAGGAACTTCAAGGTAAGTATATGCATCATATCCTTGTTCAAGATGATCTCTTGCTTCTTGCACATATTGTTTGCAAGAGTGAATCTTAAACATGGAGATACCTCTTTCACATATGTTCGATGCATATAGCCAAGATGTACATAACTTAACATGTCCCTTCTACCATGTGTGTGTCCATGCATTCCAAAGCAACTATCCTTTAAAAGGGGATTGCACACATTTAGGGTGAGCTTGCATTAGTCATGTATCCTTCAAAGCTATCACATATTTCTGCATATCTTAAATTGAAGCTTTGATTGTATGTTGTCATCAATTACCAAAAAGGGGGAGATTAAAAGCACATATGCTCCCTTGGTGGTTTTGATAATTCTAGTTTA
Organism: Hordeum marinum; assembly: GCA_022496015.1. Classification (NCBI taxonomy): domain Eukaryota; kingdom Viridiplantae; phylum Streptophyta; class Magnoliopsida; order Poales; family Poaceae; genus Hordeum; species Hordeum marinum. The sequence continues at coordinate 120,742,797 of CM039675.1, forward strand.
TTTCAGATAAAGTGCACAAAGAGGATTGGCTAAGGATTGTGAGGAGAATCCCCAAGGAAATAAGAAGAAGGAAATGAATAGGATTGGCCAAGCTACAAGCTACAAGGATCTACATTTTGCATTTTATGAGAAATCACTTTCGAGTCCATAGGAAAGCCAATGCTATTAAAAGAGGATGAGGTAAATATGATGATCTGGTTGCGCAAGTGCTTAGAGATTAGCCACCAAAAATACTCATCCATTCTCCCACAAATATTTTGTCCAAACCCTAAAAGTCCAAAATTCGGTGCAACCAACTTTTTCCATTTGGCCCTACCGAGTTTTGCCCTGGACAGATCCAAATCCAAACCCTAGCTTCTCGATGACACCAACATTCCATTCCGTGCAACCGAAATCAGTGACCAACTTTCTGGTTAGTCATTTTCAAGAATCGGAATTTCCGAGTTTTGAAATTCGGTCTCAGCGAGATTTGGAAGATGCCTAGGACACCCATATCGGTTCCATCGAGATTTATATATCGGTCTCACCGAAATGCCAAAAGTTGCCACATTTTGCATTAGTCGGTGCAACCGTGTTTTACCTTCGGTTTCGACGAGTTAGGCAATAATGTTGTAACGGTTGGATTTTTAGAGATGCATATATATACCCCACCACCACCTCTCACTCGTAGAGGAAGCATTCAGAACACACCAACACTTGTCATATCCATTTTTCTGAGAGAGAGCCACCTACTCATGTGTTGAGATCAAGATCTTCCACTCCAACCATATGAATCTTGATTTCTAGCCCCACAAGTTGGTTTCCACCCAATCATCCTATTCTACCAAGCCAAATTTGTGAGAGAGTGACTGAGTGTTGAGGAGACTATCTTTTGAAGCACAAGAGCAATGAGTTCATCATACTACCACATCTATTAACTTTTGGAGAGTGTTGTCTCCTAGATTGGTTAGATGTAGCTTGGGAGACTCCTTCTTCGTGTGTGAAGTTGAACCAAGAAGTTTGTACAGGCAAGGAGATCGCCTACTTCGTGAAGATCTACTCATAGTGAGGCTAGTCCTTTGTGGACGGAAGTCGTGATGGAATAGACAAGGTTGCTACTTTGTGGACCCTAATGGGTGGAGCCCTCCGTGGACTCTCGCGGCCGTTACCCTCCATGGGTTGAAGTCTCCATCAACGTGGACATACGATAGCATCACCTATCGAAACCATGGATTTGATCTTCCAATTTGGTTTGATCTTCCTATCTCTACTCTTACTTTCATGTGCATGTCTTACTTTTCGTTGCCATACTTAATGACTTGCATGTGCAGGGTGTGCTAGACTTGCTAGAATTGCTAAAACTTGCCAACCAATAAAATTGGGAAAATGTTAGGTTTTTATTTTATCAAGTAATCTATTCACCCCTCCTCTAGACGCCTCTTCTAGTGATCTCACAAGATCCCACCAAACGTCATTTGTTTGGAGTGAAGAATATCTTTCGATATCTCCAAGTCAGAGAGGATCTTGGACTATTTTTCTAGGTCCAGAGAAATCATGACTCTGATATGGTTGGATATGCAGATGACGGCTATTTGTATGATCCCCATAATGCCAGATCACAGACCGACTTTGTGTTCCTACATGATGGTACTGCTATATCATGGAAGTCTTCAAAACGGACTCGAGTGACAACATCTACCAATCATTCTAAAATAATTTCATTATTTGAATATCATGTGAATGTGTATGGCTTTGGAGAATGATAAACCACATAAAACAGTCATGTGAAATTGGTTCGATAGAATCGCGTACCATTATCTATGAAGACAATGCGACTTGTGTTGCACATATGCAAACAAGATACATCAAAAGTAATATCACTAAACATATTTCTCCTAAGTAGTATTCCCCTGTAATCTTTAGAAAGGCGGGAAAATAAACATCTTGCAAGTTAAATCATGCGACATTCTTGTTGATTTATTTACCAAGTCTCTACCAAATTATACATTCCAAAAATATGTTTATGGAATTGGTATGTGACATCTTAGGGACTTGCAGATGTGAAGGAGAGTTTCTTCTTGATATATTCTTGTTTAAGACATCACAGTATGCTATCTTTTTTAAGTTTATGTTTCAGGTTCTCATCAAAGATTTCATGAAGAATTTTTTGGAGGAAAACCTTTTTAAGATGATAGCGCTACCCGAACAATTGTGAGATGATTCTACATGATCAAACGTAGATTAGGGAGAATATAATGATTAATTAGTTACATGTAATTAGGGAGGAATCTCCCCTTGCCCGATTGCACCCGCATGGACTCCTCTGTCCCCTGAAACCGGTGCCTCTCCCAGATCATCGGGACTTTACAGTGTATATATTGCTTTTGTAACCATGATCGATACAGTTCAATCATTCGATTAAAACAGTGCTGAAATCACCCGCCGGCCATGCCGATCAATGGCGTCGGGGCTCTCGTATTTATGCCACTGAAGCGCTCTTCAACAGAAAAATTACACATTGGACTGACTGTTTTTTTACAGAAATGCCTCCATGACTAGCTTTATTAAATTTAAATAACAGATACATTGTCTGCCAAAAATTTGGCAATGAAACCTGGGGGTGCCTCGACCTACATAGACGGATCGTTTGCACATCAATAATCAGCTAGCTCATGAGCTGTTATATTTGACTCTCTATTACAATGCTTAAAATTAACCTTCCCTAAGTCTCTAAGTATCTGTCTGTCAAAAATTTGGCAATGAAACCTGGGGTGCCTCGACCCACATAGACAGATCGTTTGCACATCTATAATCAGCTAGCTCATGAGCTATTATATTTGACGCTCTATTACAATACTCAAAATTAACCTTCCCTAAGTCTCTAAGTATCTCTCTGCAATTATCCAGAAGCGGAGCAGCTACCATCGATTGCCCTCCATTAAGATGTATCAGCTAGCCCATGAGCTGTTATATTTGACGCTTTACTACAATGCTCAAAATTAACCTTCCCTAAGTCTCTAAGTATCTCTCTGCAATTATCCAGAACCGGAGCAGCTACCATTGATTGCCCTCCATTAAGATGTGTTAAGATGTGTAGAGCCCTCCATTAAGATGTGTAGAGTGTTCACTACAATTATGTTGTCCATCCGTATGACAATGTTATTGCACCCCATAATCTGGACTGGGTGTTAACTGAGCTACTACAAATAGATCTGGGGCCTGTGTTACAGTCTTGTAGATTAGGGCTGAAGTTGTGGTTTTGTGTATAACTTAAAAGTCGGGTGGTAAGTTCCGGTGATCGACAAACCATGCAAGAGGCAGAAATGAGCTATACCCGAAATCCAAATAAGTAAAAGCACTTGTAACCACTACAAGTAAACCCGCTCAACTTGCAAGTTAGGGGATTAATCAGCGTCATACAGGTCATGGTAATAGAGATGGCAATAAAAGAGGGCTCGCCTAATCTGGAAAGTAAAACTAGGAGTAATCGTACAGGGAGATGCTCTTGTCATCCGAAGCGCTGGCGAGCCGGCCAGCACGGATTCCTTCCCCTCCTGGCGGCCGGAATGCAACGGCCCAGACCTGGTCTGAGTGGTTGCTCATGGTTTGAACTGACGCCCTCGCATTGATGTCCCAGAGCCGGACGGTGCGGTCGCTGGAGCCTGTTGCCGCCGCCATGCCATCCGGGCTCACGTCGATGCTCAGCACCCAGCTCGCATGGCCCGACATGGCCCCGATCAGGCCCTTCTCCTTGGCATCGTATATGTGGATGTGGGAGTCATCACATCCGGTCAAGAGCACGTGGGGGTCCACCGGAGAAAACACCATGGACCTCACTGGCATGTGGTGCCCCTCCAGGTGGTGCAGGAACTTCATGCGCACCGCATCATACACCGCAATCGTGCCATCCATGGACCCACATGCTAACAGCTTGCCATCTGGACTCCAGGCCACTGAAAGAACAAACTTGCCGCTGCCTGTTTTGTCGGGGCGAGCTCCCTCTGGACGTGGAACAGGAAGGCTGGCAATAGGTTGCCACTTCTCCGTGTCCCAGAGTTTTACTGATCCACTCCCACCACCAGCTGCAGCCAGAGCAACACCCTGACAAGGAAATCATTTCATTCATCTGTTAATAACTCAACCTCTGCAAAGTGCATTCAAATTGACAAAGTGATTCCACCGTAAATCAGAAAAAACAGGACAATTCATTCACAGATTTGTTCGTATATGCTAGCTAATTGGTTACAGTGCCATACTATATACATAGTTGAGGTTCGGACAAAGTGGCATATGTTGATTACGCTGGCAGATCACAAAAGACTGAAGTAACAACCATTAGCCCACCAAAATATGTTGACTGCATATGGAATAAAATCATGTCAAACTAGTTATAGAACATGCATGTGTCAGAACATATTGAAATTTAATTGTAAAAGTAAAGTACACATTCGTAAAGTATATAACATAATTCACTTTAGAGTTAACACTATATACCATTGTTGCAATTTCCAGCAAGAAGCAGTGAGTAGCACAAGAAAATAAAATCATCTCACAAATCCAGTACGATCATCAAAAGTAACAATGTGATTCATATCAACAAGGCAAGATGTAACACAACCAATAACAGCTTACTTCGGCACATTATTTTTTTTAGCAATACTTACTTTCAAATGTGGACTGTATAAATAGTATTTGTTAACCAGCTTAGTGAGGCCCCAAAATGAACTCCACTAATGATTAATTTAAGCCCACAGTTATCTGCTTTGTTCCTTCATCACCTTAACTTACCACATAGAGTCGTCTAGAAAGCATAGTACTCCCTCTCCCAAAATAAGTGACATGGTTTTAGTTCAAATTGAGACGGAGGGAATACAACATAAACTTCATAGCGTAGAAAACAGAAGCTAATAGCTTGAATTAGAAAACGCACACGCTTGCAGCCTATAACAAACTTATCTCACTAAATCAATGTAATACGTACCCAGAATAGAAGACAAGGCTGGCATGTCCTAAAATGCAGGGCAGTGCACAACACTGCTTTCCTAAATTAGCAACTGCAAACCTCTCCCGCCTAAATGATTTTCGGATACACGCAAATCATCAATGGCTTATTGTAGCAAATTGGACCCGTGGCATAGTTTTCATGTAACTTTGCAAAAGCAGTCTTGTTTCCTTCTCACTTTTTTAAACTGACTAAAACAACGACGAGATGTCCAGCGAGGCCACTATTTCCCCAGGGCATTCTATACTGAAATGCAGTAAAACTACAGCACCATTTGAAAGAAGCCCACAAATTTCTTCGGTTTCACCCCTCAGGTAGACTTATTAGGAACGAAAGCATAATGCAAACCTACAAACTCGACAACAATCCAAACCAGGAGGTTCTACCATGGAATTCTAAGCTCAAATCAACCAAAGCAACGATAGAATCTCACTGAAGGCGCACACCTCACAAGCATCTCTCAGTCACTCAACCTCTTGGCAGTAACAAGTTGCGAGCAAAATCACGGACGAAAAAGAAGGCACAAAGCCAGCGCCATACCTTGGGGTGGAACTGGACGCCCCAGACCTCGGAGGGCGCGGCATCGAGCGTGGCGACGGAGGCGCCGGAGTCGACGTCGAAGACGCGGATGTGGCTGTCGATGGAGACCGCTGCGGCTATGACCCCGGCGGGATGCGCCGCGAGGGATATCACTCCGAGCGCGTGCCCCCCCGCCGGGGGCGACGCGGCGGCGAGGTCGTCGGGCTGCCAGGCGCGGACGGTCTCGTCGATCGAGCCGGTGAGGAGCATCGCCGTGGGGCGGTGGTCAGCAGTGGGCACCCAGGCGGCCGCCCAGATCGAGTCCTCGTGAGCCCCGTCCACCGACTTGAGCCCCGCAAGCTTCATCGCACCCTCTCTTCTCTCTCACGAACGAAACCCTAGGTGATTGATCTGGCTGCTGAGGGGAGGGGAGCTGGCAGGGGGTTCCTGGTTTTTGGAAGAGGTTTATCAGAAAAAAAAAAGAAAAAAAAAGGCAAATCTAGCTTTTCCGACAAAAACAAATGTGGCTGAGTAGCATGACCATATCAGACCTGGCCAAACGGACCGGAGCGGTCTGATCCGTCACAATCATGCCTGGCACAACACGGTCCGCTATCAGACCTGACCAAACGTGTCGGCTCAGGTGTTGCAGGCAGCAACCCAAACACAGCATAAGAGGTAAATGGACAGGCCAGCCCGCGGCATATTTAGGCATGCCGACACGGTTTTTTTCACGAAAGAACTTAGAGAAACAGGGAAAAAGGCCCGAAAAAATGTTGAATTTTTTTAAAGAAAATTAGTGAAGTATTATTTGGGATGAGTCTAGAGTTTTGTTAGCACTTACATAATTAATACTTTTCATCTCCAAGAAGTAAAAAAAACACAAAACATGCTCTAGAATTACAAAAAGATTAGAAAAGACAAAGACTACACTACAATAGTACAAGTACTTAGATCCAAGCAGTACAAAAACATGCAAGCACTACAAAAATATTGAACGTATTAAAGTATTAGGTATTTGATAGGATATATATATATATATATATATATATATATATATATATAAACGGATTGTGCCATGTCGGCCCGCGTGCCCAACCTCCAAGCCAGGCACGACCTAAAGCGTGCCGCGTGCTGGGCCCGACACGTATAGCATGTGTCGTGCCTGACCCATGGCAGTCCTGCTGGCGTGCTAGAGGGCTGGCCTTTTTGGTCCGAGCCGTTTGGCCAGCTTTGGACCATATGTTGATTTTGATTTTTCTCATCTTAATCTCCAATAGATAGATGCCTTATTTTAGGCACTAAAATGGGCTTGAAGCAAATTTTACAACACCAAAAGTGACTTTTAGGTAAACCCGTGCATAGTCAGGCCGGGGCGGTTTCGGGCCGGGCTTGTAAAAGCCCGACGTTCTTTTCTCAAGCCCTAGCCCAGCCCGAAGCCCGAAATACACTCCTTTTTCCAAGTCTGAACCCGGCCCGAAGCCCGGCTCGAATGCTATTTTTTATTGTTTGCACGTGTAAGGCCGACCCAAAATCCTTAAAAAGAGAAGCCCGAGCCCGACCCAAAATATCTTTCTCGCTGGAAAATGAAGCCCGAGTCCTGCCCGAATGCCAAGACCGAAGCCCTGTTCTTTCGGGCCGGGCTATCTATGCCCAGGTTTACTTTTAGGGCACCAAAAATGTCAATTTTCAAAAGATGTATTGTATTAGGGAATTAGTGCTTCAACCGATGCCCTAAAATAGGGCATCCACACCATAATTTTGTCGTCTTAAAAATCATTTATATTTAAAACAAAATATTTATATAACTAAATTAAGCGTTGCAAAATACTAAAGCACATTGCATAGATTATTTCAAACATTTAAAAGCATCCAAACATTACAATGGTTTAAACCCTAACATAAAGTTTATCCTACTAATTACGCATAATCGGTGTCGATGGAGTTCAAATATGCCATGGTCTCCTCCTCCCCTTCCATTGCTTCTGCCTCTTATTACACACAAATTGCAATAAGCATGATGATATAAATATACAGATAGTAAAACTATCATCTAGGCATGATAAATAAACCATCGTTTTATCCTTAGTATCAACAATGCAATAAGTGTCTGCTCCCCTTCTAGTCACTGGGATAGATCACTACAAGATTGAACCCAGTTACCATGCACAACACCATTTGAAGAACTATCTAATAATCTTGGGCAGAGACGACAAATAGCTCGAAAAGCATACATGGCTACTTAACTATGCATCAGTGAACTTCATAAAATTCAATATAATTCAATGAACAATCTTATCATAAAGTGACAATTCATCATATCCCAACAAACACACCCATTGATTACATCATATTGATCCCGATCATGTGAGGCGGCTCATGAAAACTTTGTATTCACATGTTCATGGTGTGTGACACCCTGGATTAAGTGCTACAATAATCCTTGTAATCAAGCTACAGTAATATGAAGATTAAGCTAATCCATTTTTCTAATCAAAGTATGATCACTGTTGGAATCAAACTCTAATTCAAATTCCTTTGCAATTCCAATTCATTTGAAAAGTGGATTTAAAAGTTTTTCAAACCAGGAAATAAAAATCATGCATGGGTTACAAATATTCCCTAAGATATTTATAAATTGTAACCAACATTTTGCAAAGTGTTTTGGTGCCTCAAAAATAAATAAATAGAAGCCAAATCATTTAATTAAATGCCTTTTGAATTATGTGGATTTCAAATAAATACAAAAGGCCCTCAACCTTTTTGTGGCTCTGCCAATTATTACATTACAAATATTGGGCTAAGTCACATATTTTACAAGTGAAATTTTGGCACTAAATTAAATAAAAATAGAAAAGAATAAAATAAAACATAACAGAAAATAAAATAAAAAGAAAAAGGGCTAAGTGCCCTGGGCACTTAGGCCTGTCGGCCCAGCCCACTTAGCCCCCCATCGTCTTCCTCCTATTCAATAGGGGAGACGTAGGGGAGCCGGTGCTCGCCAGCGACCGAGGCGTCGACCTGGCGGCCATCCGGCGGCTCCCCGACGTCCTTAAGCCCCCCCTCCGCACCCTCGGCATCGACCCAAACCCTAGCTCGCCCCCACTCCCTCCCTCTCGCGCCGCCTGCCACTCCTCATGCACACGCCCGGGCCATCACCACCATGGCCGTCGACTAGCCGCGGCCACCGTACCTCCCACGCCTCGTCGCCGTGCTAGACCACCGGATCAAGCTCGGGCCACCATAATGCCCGCGCAAGGTCTTATTCCTCCTCGGGCTGCCGCCAATCGCCGCCATCGATTCGCTCCACCAAACCCCCTGCCCCCGAGCCCATCTTGCGCAACTATAGTTTAAATTAAACCCTATTTAGCCCACTGCCTATGACAGGTGGGGCCCAACAGTCATTGACCAGAGACAACTTGGTTGACTGCTGATATCAGCATAACATCATGTTGATGTCATAATTGATTTTTGAATTAAATTAAATCTGTTTAATTTCAAAATATTAATAAAACTTTGAAAATTAATATAAGATAATTTGTAACTCAGATAAAATAAATTTTTATATGAAAGTTGCTTAAAAGATCCCACGAATCTAAATACGATGTTCGTTCATTTGCCACATGCCCCTAACATGATGAACATGGAACTTTCCATCGGATTCATCTGTTCGATAGTAGCCCGAGACCTGAGAAATATCGCCCCGCTCCGTCTTTGACGTGTAGTACCGCGTTAGCTCATGCCTAGCACTGCATATGGCCATGTCATGCATTGTGATGCATTTGTTTGCTTTATATATATTGTTTCTTGCCGCCTCTTCTCTCTGGTAGACCCCGACACTGATGCTGCTGCCGGGTACAACTACGCTACTGACGACCAGCCTTTTGCAGCAGAGCAACAAGGCAAGCACACACACCTTGAGCATTTCGATATCGCCCATTCTTTCTCTCTCATGCTTGCATTAGATTTTGCTACTATTGTATATAGCTCCTATTCTGATGCATAGCCTACTTTTGATAAACTGCTATTACCTACTGCTTCATTAAAGTGCTTAGCATAGGTTGATAATGATCCCATGTGACCCCTTAGTCCCAGATGCCCCGCTTTAATTATCAGTTACTCTATCATCATGATCGATGTGTAGAGACCATCACATCACCGCACTCCCCTAGTTGTACAACTCTATAGCGTTACCATCGGGTAGGATTATACCTCGTATGTACCCCTGGTGTTAACTCTATAGTGTAGTAATCGGTCATGGTAAACAGAGGGGGATACCTCTCTACCACTCCCGATATTGACTCTGTCATGCAACCCCCTCGAGTGTGGGACCTCCGAGGGTGATTCCTCTAAGTCCACCTTGATGGTTACATCGAGCCGGAACCATTGAGGGTGATTCCTAAGGTCCCGCCTTGATGTTTTATACACACGGTTAGTATGACTTGGTTACAGAAGGATGTTGGTGATGGGTCGGCCCTAATGGGTACCCATGGTTTACTGACGACGAGGCATGGCCGGGAAGGTGTGGCCCTTGCCACAAGACCTAGAGATGGGTCAGCGGGACCACACATTGTGGGTCGTGCTCATCACCGCAATTAAGTATTTGATCTGAGTTGGTCGTTTGACCTTTTTCGCACTAACCTTCACGTGGGTCAAGTCATGGGTATTCAACGTCGTTGTATCAGCCAAAGCTCTTAGAATGTCAGCAATGGAGTGGCACGCGCCCAAATGGTCCATGACGACATTGCTCTTGTATTAGAGGTGATAGGACTGATCTCGGCCGCCCACACATCGTGCAGGAGTGCAAAGGGTGAGTGGTCCCATGACCCCTGCGTGCTTAGGATTTAGACCGGTGGGTTGGTCTCTTTGTTGAGCCTAGGTAGGGCAACGACGTGTTGATTTCCCGAGGCCGGACATGACCCGAGAAATTATGTCCGGCCAGAGGTGATCAAGTGTGTTGGAAATGTGGTGCACCCCTACATGGATGAAATTAACTATTCGAATAGCCGTGTCCACGGTAATAGGAGGACTTGGAGTTGTATCCCGATCTAATACAACTAGAATTGTGACTTAAAATTGAAATGAATGTTGGCTCCAAAATTGCTTTCTCGCAGGGACTCGAGAAAGAATCTTTGGGTGTGGTTACTTAATAAAATTGCTACATATGAGTTACCAATCTACAGTCTTCTAATGTTGCAAGGTGTTGAAGATGCTAGTCTTCGATAGGACTAGGTCTTCCCCCTATTTCTTGCATTTTGGCAGTCAGTCCAAAGATATAACCTCATTCCTTTGATACTGATGCATATTTTAGTATAGTTGATGTAAGTCTTGCGAGTACTTTGGATGAGTATTCACCGCTGCTTTACCTCCTCTTTGCCCCCTTGATACGATTACCGCATTCAGATGACAGAGCCCAGGAGATGGAGTACACCATAGATGACTACTACAACACCGCTGGAGCTTACTACTACATGGAGAGTGCCGACGCTCAGGAGTAGTTAGGATGGCTCCCAGGCAGGAGGCCTCGTCTCTTTTGATCTGCTGCTTATGTTTGTGCTAGCCTTCTTAAGGCAGAACTTGTTTAACTTATGTCTGTACTCGGATATTATTTACTTCCGCTGACTCGTTTGAATTTGAGCATATGTACTCGAGCCCTCGGAGGCTCTTGCTTGTAATATGAATCTTGTATGACTTTAATTTGTGTCTAGTGTTGTGTTGTGATGTCTTCTAGTGAGTCCCTAATCTTGATCATGCGTACTTGCGTGTATGATTAGCGTATGATCAAAATGGGGGGTCATAAGTTGGTATTAGAGCCGACTGCCTGTAGGTAGCCCCCTTCCAACTCCTTGGTCGTAGTAGAGTCTGGTACTTGAAAAACTTTACTAACATTGTTGTGTGGCTTATAGGCCCACATCTCAATCGGGTGGTATTAGGACCTTTTATTCCACGTCTATACTCTGGGTTCTGATCTCTCTTCTCTTTTGGGTTAAAGATTTTGCTAACTCTAACATTAGGTTCTTGTGATCACATCCACAAGAGAGTTGTCTTGTCGACAATTGTTTCCTTTGAAGTTATGATGCACACAATGTCATTTGACATCTTGAATCTCCTTGTTATAGATGCGTCCCTCTAGGCAGCTTGTCTGTCTGACTATGGTTGTCGATGCCCCTGGATTGTGGGCCATTCTAATCAACCTCCTGACTAGGTTGGGATATCGGTAGTACCCTGAGTACACTATTTACGAGGACTTCCGCAAGGTCAACCAGGAGTAGTAACAAGCTGAGGTTGTTATTTGGGATCGACCTGACCGCTCCATCACTGAGCTGCACACCTATTGCGGTGTTGGAGTGACAGTGGAGATGACAGTCCATGATGTTGCCTATACTACTATCACACGCCTCTGTAGAGAGCACCCCTTATTGGATGAGACTGGATTCAAATACATTCTTTATGTCCCCGCTCAGGATGAGACTGGATCCAACACTGCTGCCTTCACCCATTTCGTGCGGCAGCGCAACGACTGGTCCTACACAGCGGTCTGTACCTCTTATGTGAGTCGTTGCAATGATCCACTGATTTTGGTTCAGTACGCTGAGGCGATGGATCGTGATGTCCAAGCTCTGACTGTGGAGTTGTACGCTACTCGTATTCGTCTTTACGACGCTCTTGATCAGTTCTTACCAGTAGTCCATGCGGGGACATATCCACATTGCATCCTTTACCCATGCCGGACAGAGCTACTACCAGGTCTTGAGTGGCCTGCTGTTGGAGGTCGTACACCTGCACGTGGACCTCGGCTCCCCGATCCGGACTAGTACCCGCATTAGAGTGTTCATGGATTGCAGAATCCTATCCTCGGGTTTGCCATACTTGATCATCGTCAGTTACTTGGCTTCAGTGGTTGTACCCGACGTTGATTTAACGTATCTCTATGCATCGTTGTTGTATCTCCATATCGCGTGCCTGCGTGCCGCCTAGTTGTCTAAGGTTTTACCTTTCCGAACTTGTATCGCTGGCTTGTAACAGACTTACGGTTTGCAATAGACCTATGTATGGATCATTATGTCGAATTTGACTACTATGTCGTATCTAATGCACTTACTTTTTTGTGCATGTTACTTCATGAATGATTCATTGCCTTTGCCATTACTCAATGCTAGACTACCATTGTTAAAATTTCAAAAGTATGGTTAGGCCAGCTGGACGTGGTCGTGGTGCCGATCACCCACCACCACCTGAATACATGGCTGGGATGATGCAGTAGTTTGAGCTGAATCGCTAGTTTATGCAAGGGCTTATGGATCAGTTCCTGAGGTAGAACATGAATCAACAGCCAACCCTAATGACTCTGCAAGACTTTATGCACCAACCCTCCTATCTACCACAACTCAACTCAGCCGCTTGACTGGCTCCATGACATCACATATGAACTGGAATCCGCGGGCGCCCCAATGGCTAGCTACGTCACCTTTACATCATACTTTCTAAAGGGCCCCGTCGCTCAATGGTGGGATAGTCCCAGGCGCTCACAACCTGTTGGAACCATCATCACCTGGCCGGAGTTCCTAGATGCTTTCTATGCCCGCCACATTCCTCAGGGAATTATGGACCAAAAGAAGAGCGAGTTCCGCAACCTCATCCAGGGCAACAAAGGTGTGGATGCTTATCAGCGGGAGTTTTTGGACTTGTATTGCTATGATGAAGAAGACGTTGCAACTGATGCTCGTAGGTAGGAGAAGTTTTGTGAAGGCCTTCACCTTGATATCAAGCCGGCGCTCCTTGTTCAGGACTTTGATAACTTCGCCATCTTGGTGAACAAGTCCATCCAAGTTCAAACAGGTCTACAGGACTACAAGGACGACAACAAGCGCAACTGTGACATGGGCACATCTTCGGGCTCAGCAAGTCAGAAGCGCAAGATCTGGACCCCCCACAACATGTACCATGCACCTGCTCCTGCTCCAAGGCCGTCCTATGATGCGCCTTGTCTGCGTCTCCCACCACCAAGGTAGCCGAGGCTTACAGCTCCACCACCACGAGCTCATGTTCCCCCTTCTTGTCTTGAGGATGCGTTGTGCTTCAAGTGTGGTTGTCCAGGGCACCATGCTAGAGAATTCAGGCTGAATCAGAAATGACTTGCACTGCCTTCCAACCAGCCCCGCAACAACAATGCCAGGCCTACTAATGGTCGTGGTCAGGCTAACAACATTGAGATGACTAAAGTTCAAGACCAGCCTACTACTTTGATGGGTACACTTCTTGTTAACTTAGTACCAACTTCTGTCTTGTTTGATACATGAGCATCGCATTCTTTCATGTCGGAAAATTTTGCATACATGCATGACATTGAGTGATGAGATGGACGTCCCAATAGTGGTAAACACCCCCGTGGGCCAATGTCGAACCTTAGTAATTAGCCACATTATCCCCATTGAATTTGAAGGGTTGGAATTATCTGCCTCCCCATAATGTTGAAGTCTTCCAATATCACTCTCATTCTTAGAATGGATTGGTTGAAGGCTCATACTGCGTCAATCATTTGTGCCACCAAAACCGTCCACCTCCTGCCCCCTTCAAATGAGATAGTAAGCTATCATGCTCATCTTGTTTGGAATGCTGAAGCCCGTCTATATGCCTTGAATGCATTAAATGAGTCACCTCTTGAGGGGATTGAAAACATACCAGTTGTACTAGATTTCCAAGATGTCTTTCCGAAAGAACTTCCGTGGATTCCCCCTGCTAGAGCTATCGAGTTTGTCAATGACTTGGTACCTGGTACCACTCCTATAGCCAAGCGTCCTTATAAGATGCCACCACAAGAACTCCTTGAACTTAAGCAAGAAATTGACAATTAGCTTCGTCTGGGTCTCATTGGTCCAAGTTCCTCTGCTTGGGGAGCACCTTCTCTCTTTGTCAAGAAGAAGGATGGGACAAAATGTTTGGTCCAAGATTATCGACCCATCAACCAAGCTACAATTCAAAACAAATATCCGCGTCCTCGGATCAATGATTTATATGATCAACTTGTTGGTTCCTCAATATTCTCTAAACTCAACTTGAGGTTGGGTTACCATCAAATCCATGTTCGTGAAGAAGATATTTTGAAGACCGCATTTGTTACTCGCTATGGTTCATACGAGTACATCGTCATGTCCTCCTGCTTAACAAATGCTCCAACAACCTTCTCTCGTCTGATGTGTTGGAAATATGCCCTAGAGGCAATAAATAAAGTGTTTATTATTGTATTTCCTTGATCATGATAATCGTTTATTATCCATGCTATAATTGTATTAATTGGAAACATGGATACATGCGTGGATACATAGACAAACACAATGTCCCTAGTATGCCTCTAGTGAACTACCTCGTTGATTGAAAGATGGTTAAGGTTTCCTAGCCATGGACATGAGATGTCATTTGATAACGGGATCACATCATTAGGAGAATGATGTGATGGACAAGACCCAAACTACAAACGTAGCTTATGATCGTGTCAGTTTATTGCTACTGTTTTCTGCATGTCAAGTATATGTTCCTATGACCATGAGATCATGCAACTCACAGATATCGGAGGAGTACCTTGTGTGTATCAAACGTCGCAACGTAACTGGGTGACTATAAATATGCTCTACATGTGTCTCCGAGGGTATCTGTTGAGTTGGCATGGATCAAGACTGGGATTTGTTACTCCGTGTGATGGAGAGGTATCTCAGGGCCCACTCGGCAATACAACATCACAATAAGCCTTGCAAGCAATGTGACTAAGCGTTGGTCACGGGATCTTGTATTACGGAACGAGTAAAAAGACTTGCCAGTAACGAGGTTGAACTAGGTATGGAGATACCGACGATCGAATCTCGGGCAAGTAACATACCGAAGAACAAAGGGAACATCATACGAGATTAACTGAATCCTTGACATAGAGGTTCGACCGATAAAAGATCTTCGTAGAATATGTAGGAACCAATGTGGACATCCAGGTCCCGCCACTGGTTATTAACCGTAGAGGTGTCTCGGTCATGTCTACATAGTTCTCGAACCCGCAGGGTCTGCACACTTAAGGTTTGGTGACGTTTCCCTAATATAGAGTTATGTATGGTGGTGACCGAAGTTTGTTCGGAGTCCCGGATGAGATCCTGGACGTCACGAGGAGCTCCCGAATGGTCTGGAGGTAAAGATTCATATATAGGAA
The DNA here is from genome assembly GCA_022496015.1 of Hordeum marinum. Lineage (NCBI taxonomy): Eukaryota > Viridiplantae > Streptophyta > Magnoliopsida > Poales > Poaceae > Hordeum > Hordeum marinum. The sequence continues at coordinate 120,758,489 of CM039675.1, forward strand.
GTCCTGTTTTGGGCGCCGAAAAAGTTCCGGGCTTATCGGTAGTGTACCGGGAGTGCCGGTAGTGTACCGGGAGACCTCCGGGAGGGGGTATTTCGACCCAAGAGGCTTCATGGGCTGTGGGAGAGTGAATATCATCCCTTAGTGGGCTGGTGGAAACTCCCACACAAGGCCCATGTGGCTGGAGAAGAAAACCCAAAAGGAAAAAGGTGGAAAAAGGAAAAAAAAGAAAAAAAAAGGATGAATCCTAATCCTACTAGGAGTGGAGGAGGTGGACTCCTCCTCTCCTAGTTCGGCCGAAGCCTAGGAGGCTTGGAGGCCAAGCTGCCTCCTCTCCTCCTCTCCTCCTATATATACTGGTGGTTTGAGGGTTTTTGCACTAGATTTTCAGCCACGTGCTACCCGTTCCTCCAGTGCATAGTTTCTCCTCTAGATCGGTTTTCTGCAGTGCTTAGGTGAAGCCCTGCCGGAATTACTCCACCATCATCGCCGGAGCGTCGTCAAGCTGCCGGAGAACTCTTCTTCCTCTCCACCCCTTCTTGCTGGATCAATACGGTGGAGATCGTCATCAAGCTGTACGTGTGCTGAACGAGGAGGTGCCGTCCGTTCGGTGCTAGATCGGAAGGATCGTGATCAAGTTCGTGAGACGGATCATGATCAAGTTCGTGGGACGGATCGTGATCAGATCGCGGGACAGATCTTGTTTGGATCGCAGGACGGATCGTGATTGGATCGCGGGACGCACGACGATTTGGATCGCGAAGACATTCGACTACCCCAACCGCGTTTCTTAACGCTTCCCGCTTAGCGATCTACAAGGGTATGTAGATCCACTCTCCCTCTCGTAGATGCTCATCACCATGGATAGATCTTCGTGTGCGTAGGAAAATTTTTGTTTCCCATGCAACGTTCCCCAACATGATGAACTATATATTCATGGAATACCTTGACAAGTTCGTCGTGGTTTATCTAGATGATATTCTGGTGTTCTCCAACTATATAGAAGAGCATGTTGAACATCTTCGCCTTGTACTGGAAATGCTTCGGGAGCATTAGCTGTTGGAGATATGCCCTAGAGGCAATCATGTATGATGATATTTCCTATGTGTTTATGAATAAAGATAGTCCTTGGACATTATCATTGATGTGTATTAACAAGTACGTGACTTGTTTGTGAGACTATGCATTGTATAATAACTGTCCTAAATGGTCCCTAGTCCAAAGGGTTGTGTGGACGCACAACTAATCAGACTAGCATATGACACGGTGGATGGTCCGGTCTCACTGACCATGTAGCATTGGATGCTAGCCAAATAATATGGACTCAGAAAGATCTAGTCGGATTCGACATAGTTGGATCCGAGTCGAGATAAGGTCTGAGTTGGACAGACCCAACTATGAGACGCATCGATAGGTCATCTGTGAGTCTCTAGTACAACATAGATTCTATGTCCTAAGACCTGAGCTGGCACATGTACTCAGGATGGTGACATACTTGCTTTGGGCCGACCAAATGCTACTCCGTGATTGGGTAGTTACAAAGTTAGATTTTGGGCTTGTCCAGACCCATGCTGCGAGATATGGTCGAGCAAGATGGGATTTGCCCCTCCTATCAGGAGAGATATACTCTGGGCCCCTCGGGTGATCTGACCTGGATAAGCATGGCCATACGATGAGGATTATGAGATAATCCGAATGTTGGTCGGATTCACCGGAACGAGAAAGAGGTCGTGCTGCAACAAGGGTGACCATATCGCCTTGTGCATGACAACATATATTGTGTGGCAAAGGGAACATAAGTGTGAAGTACAGGTTCGCCTAACCAGCTTTATCAGACACTTGGAGTCGACATGTTTTGCTAGAGGCCGCTACCGACTGGTCGAGTCGGATGTGATCTGACTCGCGACCAAGTGAACGAGAACCTAAGGGGTCGCGCGCTTAAGGGAAGGAACATGTGGGCTTTAGGATCCGTGCGAGGCCCAAGAGTTGAGCCCGCGTCAGATGCCTATATATAGTGGAGGTGTGGCACACCCATTCGACTGATCGCTTCGACGCCGTCATTAGGGCTTTGCATGAGTTGCAACTAGCCACCTCCACTTGCCGCCGCCGACCGTGTGATCGGACCTAGCAGTCCGCCACACGGGTGTTCCTCCTGCACGCGTGGATACCGTTAGAGGCGGTGCACTTGCCTGCTCCGGCGAACCTGTACGTGGGATCCGACGATCGGCTGTTCGAGGGGGATCGAAACGACTGTTTGAGGGAGCTCGAACGAGGGGGAGACGGACCACACGAACGCGCTGCCCCAACTCTACTTCCGCTGCACGACACTGCGCGTCTAGTGGTAACAATCTGTGATCCATATCCGTAACATGTTTTTAGATGTTCTGCGCGTAGAATTTTTTTAATTGGCATGCGATGCTCCTACGGTAGAACCCAACAGTGGTATCAGAGCCTCTGTTATAGGTTTTGGATTCAGATCGGTAGCATATGTGATATGTGGGGGCGACGAATGTGATCTGTCGTCGGTCATGAGATCGGCTATGTGCACAGTTGATGAGATCAACTACACATCAGGATCGTTGAGGCTATGTTTTCTGTCAATCAGAATCGATGAGGTCGTGACACAACCTACCCCTACCGGTCGGTATCCACCATCGGGGTTAACCATGAAACGTAAATCCGAATTGGGTTCGCGATGATCGATGAGATTGGCCATATCAGAAAATTTGGCATGATCGGAGTGAAGATGCGATCTGTGTTTTCCGAAAATGTGCCTTGTGCATAGCGCCTTGTATTTCGTACACGATCACACAAAATGGTAGAATGCGATTCTATGCATAAGTTTGTTTTGCAGGTTTGATGTGAATAGTATGGCTCATATGCATGTGATGCATGTGTGTAATTTAACATGACCTGCGTGTCATGATTCTCAGCCGGCAGGAGCCAAAGTGTTGTCATTATATTGTATAACGACCCGCGTGTCGACTTGTGATTCTCTGTAAATTCATTACTAGTTGTAGTAGTTGGAGGACAGAGATGAAGTTCGAGGCTTTGGCGTCCTGGCGAGACAGACAAGATGGAGTTTTGCCTTGGTCATCAAAGTTGGAGCCGACCTAGAAGGATGTCCATGAAGGAGCCATACTATTTCACATATTTATGTTTATATGTGATTGATATTGCTTCTTGTTTCTATGCATGTTAGTATGGTAGAAAGATCCCTCATTAATATCAAGCACATTGCCATTTCGGATGTTGTACCTTCGCACGTCAAGTACGTCTAGTGGTGAGCTCAGAAATTGAGGTACTACTAGGTGACCTTGAACTGGAGGGTTTGTGTCGGACACGGACATGCACTGCATCAGGTTAACTTGACAAGGCTATCAAAACGGTTTTGGGCCTTATGGCAGAGAAGGTTGGGAGACGGGGTATGATATACCTACCCAACCGACAGGAGTCGTATAGAGATACGATTAGCAAGGAGTTGCTTACCGAATAGGCAAGTTGGCTAGCAGAGATGCTAAAGCTCACTAGTCGCTCACGCTAGACGAGTCCTGAATCACTGAGAGTTTGCGGAGGGATGCTGACTTCAGTGGGAGTAGTTCTGTGTAAGGCTTGAATTACTCTACATAAACACATTGCTTAGTGATTGCATATTTTTCTATTGTATATCAATGGCACCACCTGCTCAACCCAACTTTGATTGAAATCAATTCTGGAAAAGGATAAACTGAATGGAACAAACTTTACCACCTGGTATCGAAATCTGAGAATTGTTCTCAAGCACGATAAAAAGGAACATGTTCTACAGGATCCACTTCCAGAGGAACCCGTCGAGAATGCTAATGCCACAACCAAGAATGCCCACCAGAAACTCATTGATGAATCAAACGAGATCAGCTGCCTCATGCTGGCTTGTATGGAGCCCGATTTGCAATAGCATTTCGAAAACGTTCAGGCTTTCGATATGATCGAGAGTTTGAAGAGCATGTTTCAGGTAGAGGCTAGGACCGAAAGGTTCAACGTCTGGCAGTCCTTGACAGATTGTAAGCTGAAGGAGGGTGATCCACTGAGCCCGCATGTGATCAAGATGATCGGGTACGTTCAAGCTTTAGTTCGGTTAGGCATCCCACTTGGGGACGAGCTGTTCACGGATGCAATTTTGGGTTCTCTTCCACCTAGCTATGGGACGTTCGTCTCGAACTATCATATGCATGGCATGGATAAGAAGCTCACTGAATTACATGGGATGCTCAAGGTGGCAGAGCAAGATATTAAGAAAGGCACACATCAAGTGTTGATGGTGCAGAACTCGGCTAAGTTCAAGAAGAGTTGGTCCAAGAAAAAGGGTAAGGCAAAGGGCACGAAAAAGGTTGTCTCCGCCACTAAGCCAAAGTCCGGACCGAACTCAAAGACCATTTGCTTTCACTGCAAGGAAGCTGGTCACTGGAAGAGGAACTGTAGCAAGTGGCTTGCTGAGCATAGCAAGAAGGCCGGAGATGCTTCTTCAGGCAAAGGTACACTTGTTACATATGTTATAGACATTTACCTTGCTGACATACCTAGTAGCTCTTGGGTATTTGATACCAGATCGGTTGTTCATATTTGCAACTCGATGCAGGGGCTGGTAAGAACTAGGCGTGTAGCACAAGGGGAGATTGACATCAGAGTCGGCAACAAAGCAAGAGTTGCTGCGTTGGAGGTCGGCACGATGCAGCTCAAGCTTCCTTCTGGATTTATTTTGGAATCGAATAATTCTTATTACATTCCCACACTTAGTCGGGACATTATTTTTGCCTCATGTTTGATGAGTCAAGGTTATGAATTCAATATAAAGGACAATGGTTGTTCATTTTATTTGAATGGAATGTTCCATGGCTATGCACCCGTAGTAGATGGGCTATTTATTTTAAATCTAGAAACGGAACCAGTCTATAACATGAATGTCAAGAGGCATAAGCCTAATGAGATAAATCCGACATACTTCTGGCATTGCCGGCTTGGACACATTAGTCTGAAATGCATGAAGAAGCTCCATGATGATGGACTCCTAACTTCGTCCGACTTCGGGTCGTTCGAGACATGCGAATCATGCTTGCTAGGCAAGATGACTAAGTCTCCTTTTGAAAAGAGTTGCGAGAGGGCATCCGAGTTGTTGGAGCTTATACACAGTTATGTGTGTGGTCCAATGAGCACAACGGCCAGAGGTGGCTATCAGTACTTCATGACTTTTACCGACGACTTGGGTAGATATGGATATATCTATTTGATGAGGCACAAGTTAGAAACTTTTGAAAAGTTCAAAGAATTTCAGAACGAGGTTGAAAATCAGCTCGCCAAGACGATAAAACTTCTACGATTAGATCGTGGAGGTGAGTACATGAGCCAGGAGTTTGATAATCATCTGAAAAGCCGAGGTATAGTACCTCAACCCACACCTCCGGGTACGCCATAGAGAAACAGTGTGTCGAAACGGAGAAATCAAACCTTGTTAGACATGGTTCGATCGATGATGAGCAAATCGGATTTACCCTTGTCATTCTGGGGATACGCTCCAGAAACTGTAGCTTTCACACTTAATAGGGTACCATCTAAATCCGTAGACAAGACACCACATGAGATGTGGACTGGGAAGAGTTCTAGTTTGTCTTTTCTAAAGATTTGGGGTTGTGAAGCATTTGTCAAGCGACTCATGTCGTACAAGCTTACACCCAAGTCGGATAAATGCATACTTGTGGGATATCCGAGGGAAACCTTGGGATATAACTTCTACAACCGAGAAGAGAACAAAGTATTTGTTGCTCGGAACGGGGTTTTCCTAGAGAAAGAGTTTCTCAATTGGGAGGCTAGTGGGAGAACAGTGCGACTCGAAGAAATTCGAGAGCCACTCGGGGACGACTCGGCTGGTGATGAGATCATACCGGAGTTGATTAGGGAACCCATAGTGGAGTCGGCACCGGAGCCACGGAAGTCGGAAAGATTGCGTAGAGTGCGCGATGTATTGTTGCTGGAAAGCGATGAGCTAGCCACGTATGCAGAAGCGATGGTGAGCCCAGATTCCGAGGCATGGCTAGAGGCCATGAGAACCGAATTAAAGTCCATGGATGAGAATCAAGTCTGGGACTTGGTTGATCCGCCACCTGGCGTAGTTGCCATTGGTTGCAAATGGGTCTTTAAGAAGAAAACCGATGTGGATGGAAATGTTTAGATCCACAAAGCTCGGCTTGTCGCTAAAGGTTATGGACAAGTTCAAGGAATTGACTACGACAAGACCTACTCGCCGGTAGCGATGCTGAAGTCGGTGAGGATCATACTAGCTATAGCTGCACATTTCGATTATGAGATATGGCATATGGATGTCAAAACGGCTTTCCTTCGTGGAAATTTAAAAGAGGATGTATACAAAGGTTTTGTCGATCCAACTAATGCTAGTAAAATATGCAAGCTCCAGAGATCCATTTATGGATTGAGGCAAGCAGCTCGGAGTTGGAACATTCGTTTTGATGAAGTCATCGTTGACCTTGGTTTCATCAAGAACGAAGAGGACTATTGTTTATACAAGAAGTCTAGTGGGAGCTCGATTGTATTTTTGATCGTGTATGTGGATGACATACTGCTGATCGGAAATGATGTTTCGATGCTGAACTCAGTTAGGGAATCATTGAATGGCAAGTTTTCGATGAAAGACTTGGGAGAGACAGTGTACATTTTAGGCATCAAGATCTATAGAGATAGATCGAGGAGGTTGCTTGGCTTGAGCCAGAGCATGTACATACACAAAGTGTTGAAGAGGTTCAACATGAGTGAGGCCAAGAAAGGGTTCTTGCCTGTCTCACATGGTGTAAGGCTAAGCAAGACTCAGAGTCCTACGACTTCTGATGAGCGAAACCGGATGAGTAGGATTCCATATGCCTCGGCATTTGGATCCATCATGTATGACATGCTATGTACATGGCCTGATGTTGCCTATGCAATAAGCTTAACAAGTAGATACCAGGCCGACCTAGGTGAGAGTCACTGGGCAACGGTGAAAACTATCTTGAAGTACATGAAAAGGACTAAAGAGATGTTCCTAGTTTATGGAGGTGAGGAGGAGCTCTGCGTAAAGGGTTACACTGATGCTAGTTTCCAAACCGATAGGGATGATTGTCGATCGCAAACTAGATTCGTGTATGTCATGAATGGAGGAGCAGTGAGCTGGACAACTTCCAAGCAAGATACGATGGCCGACTCCACAACACAGGCCAAATACATTGCGGCTTGTGAAGCCGCAAAGGAAGGTATTTGGATTCGGAAGTTCCTAGAAGATGTTGGTGTGTTCCCGGGCTGGTCAAAACCGTTGGACCTTTATTGTGATAATTCAGGTGCCATCGCACCGGCCAAGGAGCCGAGACAACACCACAAGACCAGGCACATAGACCAAAAATATCACTTGATACGAAAGCTCATAGAGAAAGGTGATACCAATTTGTGCAAGATTCATACGGATGCAAATGTTGCAGATCCGTTGACTAAGCCGCTTCCACAACCCAAGCATGAGGGGCACGTTAGAGCTATGGGCATTCGATGTCTATTTGATTGACTCTAGTGCAAGTGGGAGACTGTTGGAGATATGTCCTAGAGGCAATCATGTATGATGATATTTCCTATGTGTTTATGAATAAATATAGTCATTGGGCATTATCATTGATGTGTATTAACAAGTACGTGACTTGTTTGTGAGACTATGCATTGTATAATAACTGTCCTAAATGGTTCTTAGTCCAAAGGGTTGTGTGGACGCACAACTAATCAGACTAGCATATGACACGGTGGATGGTCCGGTCTCACTGACCATGTAACATTCGATGCTAGCCGGATAATATGGACTCAGAAAGGTCTAATCGGATTCGACATAGTCGGATCCGAGTCGAGATAAGGTCTGAGTTGGACAGACCCAACTATGAGACGCAGCGATAGGTCATCTGTGAGTCTCTAGTACAACATACATTCTATGTCCTAAGAACTGAGCTGGCGCATGTACTCGGGATGGTGATAGACTTGCTTTGGGCCGACCAAATGCTACTCCGTGACTGGGTAGTTACAAAGGTAGGTTTTGGGCTTGTCTAGACACATGCTGCGAGACATGGTCGAGCAAGATGGATTTGCCCCTCCTACTAGGAGAGATATACTCTGGGCCCCTCGGGTGATCTGACCTAGATAAGCATGGCCATGCGATGAGGATTATGAGATAATCCGAATGTTGGTCGGATTCACTGGAAACAGAAAGAGGTCGTGCTGCAACAAGGGTGACCATATCGCCTTATGCACGACAACATATATCGTGTGGCAAAGGGAACAGAAGTGTGAAGTACAGGATCGCCTAACCAGCTTCATCGGACACTTGGATTCGACATGTTTTGCTAGAGGCCGCTACCGACTGGTCGAGTCGGATGTGATCTGACTCGCGACCAAGTGAACGAGAACCTAAGGGGTCGCACGCTTAAGGGAAGGAACACGTGGGCTTTAGGATCCGTGCGAGGCCCAAGAGTTGAGCCTGCGCCGGATGCCTATATATAGTGGAGGTGCAGCACACCCATCCGGTTGATTGCTTCGGCGCCGTCATTAGGGCTTTGCATAGTTGCGACTAGCCACCTCCACTTGCCGCCGCCGACCATGTGATCGGACCTAGCAGTCCGTCGCATGGGTGTTCCTCCTGCACACGCGGATACCGTTAGGGGCGGTGCACTTGTGCCGCTCCGATGAACCTGTACGTGGGAACCGATGATCAGCTGTTCGAGGGGGATCGGAACGGCTATTCGAGGGAGCTCGGACGAGGAGGAGACGAACCATACGAACGCGCTGCCCCAACTCTACTTCCGCTGCACGGCACTGCGCGTCTAGTGGTAACAATCTGTGATCCATCTCCGTAGCATGTTTTTGGATGTTCTGCGTGTAGAATTTTTTAATTGGCATGCGATGCTCCTACGATAGAACCCAACATCAGCTATATGCCAAGTATTCCAAGTGTGAGTTCCGATTTCCCGAAGTGACCTACCTTGGTCACGTGATCTTGAAGGATGGTATTGCGCTCAACCCTGAAAAAGTTCAGACTATTCTTGATTGGACTCCCCCGAAGAATGTCAAGCAAGTTAGAAGTTTTCTCAGACTCGCTAGCTATTGTCGTCAATTTGTCGAGAACTTCTCCAAGATTGCAAAGTCCTCGACCAATCTGCTTCACAAAGGTGTTAAATATGAGTGGACCGAAAAATGTTAGGAGAGCTTTCAGGCACTTAAGGACAATCTGACATCTGCTACAGTACTTGCTCCTCCGGATACTTGTAAAGACTTTGTCATTTATTGTGATGCTTCACAGCAAGGAATAGGCTATGTCCTAATGCAAGAGTGCAGAGTGATTGCTTATGCCTCTCGTCTATTGCATCCTCATGAAGGGAACTACCCAGTTCATGGCCTCAAACTTGCTGCAGTAATACATGAACTGAAAGAGTGGCAACATTACGTTATTTGTAATCGTTGCAAGATCTACACCGATCAACAAAGACTGAAGTACCTGTTTACTCGGCCAGATCTGAACCTTCGTCAATAGAGATGGATGGAGTGCATAGCAGATTACAACTATGGAATTTCTTATACGACTAGCAAGGCTAATGTAATGGCTGATGCCTTGAGCCGCAAGTCATACTGCAACCATCTCCAGGTTCATAAGGTTCACCCCCTTCTTCAAAAGGAATTCCGCAAGCTAAACCTCCATATTGTTCCTTAGGGTTATGTCGCTCCCCCTATTCCACACTTCCGCAAGATGAACCTCTAGGTTGTTAAACAGGGTTCCCTTCATAACCTGGTTGATGTACCAGATCACGTGGGCAGCATCAAAACTATCCAACTCTATGAAAATGAAATCGAGAAGATTAAATGCTATCTGACGGAGGGTAAGCCCTCTCTTTTCACTGTTGCTAATGATGGCACCATGTACTTCAAGGGTCGCTTATATGTTCCAAGTAAGGAGAAAAACCTGGATATGACTGGGAAAATAATGAAGGAATCTCATGATACACCTCTGTCTATTCATTTGGGTAGCACCAAGATGTACTAAGACATCTATGAAAGGTTCTGGTGGTCGAACATGAAACAAGACATTGCTTGCTATGTTGCAGAATGTGACATTTGTCGTTGACTTAAAGCAGAACATCAAAGGCATGCTGGAACTCTGCAACCTATTTCTATTCCTAAATGGAAGTGGGACCATGTCGAGATGGATTTCATCACTGGTTTTCCTATATCGCAAAAAGGTAATGATGTTATCCTTGTCATCATTGACCGACTGTCCAAAGTTGCACATCTTCTGGTCGTCAAGGAAACTATCACTACTAGTCAACTGGCAGATCTATATATGTCCAGAGTTGTCTCACTCCATGGTATTCCATTGGTGATTAGCTCAGACCGTGGGAGCTTATTCACTCCAAGATTCTGGGCAAGTTTTGAGGGGGCTATGGGAACTCAGCTGTCCTTTAGCACCACTTTTCATCCTCAACCCCATGGACAAGTTGAACGAGTCAATCAGATTCTCAAAGACATGCTTTGGGCTTGTGTCATTTCTTTCGACAGGAAATGGGAGGAATCTCTCCCGTATGCCCAGTTCTCCTACAACAATAGCTATCAAGATATTCTAAAGATGGACCCCTTTCAAGTCTTGTATGGATGGAAGTGTTGGACTCCTCTGAATTGGTCAGAAATTGGGGAACATTCACTTGTCGGTCCGGATATTATCCAACGTGCCAAAGATCAAGTCCGCATTATTCATCAGAATCTGAAGGCTGCTCAGTCTCGTCAGAAGAGTCAGTATGACTGTCATCACAAGGATATGGCCTATCAACCTGGTGAAAAGGCTTATCTTTGAGTCACACCAATGAGAGGTGCACACCGCTTTGGGATCAAGGGCAAGCTATCTCCTCGCTATATCGGTCCATTCACTATTCTTGAAAGGCGTGGAAAGGTGGCATATCAATTAGAGCTACCGTCAAACCTTTCTTAGGTTCACAATGTTTTTCATGTGTCACAACTTCGCCACTACTTCAAGGATCCTATCCGAGCAGTGTATCATGATATGCTGGAGCTGCAGCAAGACCTTTCTTATAAAGAGTACCCGATCTGCATTATCGATCGAACTGAACGTCGGAATCGTCAAAAGGTTACCAAGTTCTTCAAAGTGCAGTGGTCAAATCATTCTGAAGATGAAGCCACTTGGGAACGCGAAAATCATCTTCATGAAGAATACCCCGAGCTCTTTCCTTCTACTTCTTAATTCTCAGGACGACAATTTCTTTTAGTAGGGGAGAGTTGTGACATCCTGGATTAAGTGCTACAATAATCCTTGTAATCAAGCTATAGTAACATGAGGATTAGGCTAATCCATTTTGCTAATCCAAGTATGATCATTGTTGGATTAAACTCTAATTCAAATTCCTTTGCAATTCCAATTCATTTGAAAAGTGGATTTAAAAGTTTTGCAAAGCAGGAGATAAAAATCATGCGTGGGTTACAAATATTCCCTAAGCTATTTATAAATTGCAACCAACATTTTGCAAAGTATTTTGGTGCCTCAAAAATCAATAAAACAAAAGCAAAATCATTTAATTAAATGCCTTGTGGATTATGTGGATTTCAAATAAATTCAAAAGGCCCTCAAACTTTTTGTGGCTTTGCCAATTATTGTATTACAAATATTGGTCTAAGTCACATATTTTACAAGTGAACTTTTGTCACTAAATTAAATAAAAACAAAAAAGAATAAAATAAAACAGAACAGAAAATAAAATGAAAAGAAAAGAAAAAGGGCTAAGTGCCCTGGGTACTTAGGCCTGCCGACCCAAGTGCCAGCCCAGCCCACTTAGCCCCCCATCATCTTCCTCCTATTCAACACAGGAGATATGGGGGAGCCGATGCTCGCCAACGGCCGAGGCCATCGATCTCGAGGCCATCCGGCGGCTCCCCGCCGTCCTTAAGCCCACCTTCGCACCCCGACATCGACCTGAACCCTAGCTCGCCCCCACTCCCTCCCTCTCGCACCTACTGCCTCTCCTCGTGCACACGCCCGCGTCGTTGCCGCCATGGTCGTCGACTAGCCATGTCCACCATACCTCCCACGCCTCGTTGTCTTGCTTGTCGGCTTCACCATGCTACACTGCGACGCCTGCGACCCACCGAATCAATCTCGGGCCCACCACAGCGCCCGTGTGAGGTCTTCCTCCTCCTTGGATTGCCGCCGGTCACCGTTGTCGATTCGCTTCACCGAGCCCCCCCCCCCCCCGAGCCCATCTTGCGCAAATACAGGGCCCAATAAGCTCCCCTGCTCCTCCTCCTCCCTCTCTCGCGATCAATCCTACTGCATAGGCCCCCTGCTGCCGTGGCCGAACTCGAGCTCCGCTCGGGCTCGTCGCCAGCGATCCTATGGTGGCCAAACGGCCCCGGGCTCCTGCTCGTTGTCTCCACCGCACCGTGTAGAAGCCGCACAACGCCCAGGTTTGCTCGTCTTCGCCCCATAGCCGCAGCTCCACGCTCGCCCGAGCCGGCCGCCTGAGCTCAACGCCGGCATCAACTCCGGCCATCTCCGTCGTTGCCACCGCCGCCTCTATACGCGCGCCACTGCAGGCATTCATATACACCACCCTACGCCCCAAATGGAGCCTTATGAGCATTTGCCGAGCAAGTCTGGCGCCCCTCCACCGCGGATTTGGTCACTGAAGCTTGCTCTAGCGCCACCATCGACATGGCCCGGCTGGGGACACCCCCAGAGACCCTGCCAGTGGCCCCGGGGGGCCCAGTTCACCATGTTGAGCGTGGTCAACAGGCTGAGCACTCACTGTCGGGTGGGGCCCCTCGCCTTGGGCCTATGACATGTGGTTCCAACTCCATTAGTGTTAATTAAGATGGATTAACCAGGCAGCAAGCCTGGTAAGCTATCTCAAAAAAAATTAAGATGGATTAGTTAATTTTGTTAATTAGTTTAGACTAAATAGGCACTGTTAGGTAAGACCACCCCTCTAATTAACTTGTTTTAGTTTAAATTAAACCCTGTTTAGCCCACTCTCTATGATAGGTGGGGCCTAGCTGTCAGGTTTGCCTAAGACAACTAGGTTGACTGCTGATGTCATAATTGATTTTCGAGTTAAATTAAATCTTTTTAATATCAGAATATTAATAAAACTTTGAAAATTAATATAAGATAATCTGTAACTCGGATGAAAATAATTTTTATATGAAAGTTGCTCAGAAAAATTCCACGAATCTGAATATGCTATTCGTTCATCTCCCACATGCCCCTAACATGATGAGCATGGAACTTTCCATTGGATTCATCTGTTCGATATTAGCTCGAGACCCAGGAAATATCATCAAATATTTTCCCGCCCCATCTTTGACGTATAGTACTACATTAGCTCATGCCTATCACTGCATATGGCCATGTCATGCATCGTGATGCATTTGTTTGCTTTATATTTATTGTTTCTTCCCCCCTCTTCTCTATGGTAGACCCCGAGACTGACGCTGCTGTCGGGTACGACTACGCTACTGACGACCAACCTTATGCAATAGAGCAGCAAGGCAAGACCCCCCCCCTTGAGCATTCCGATATCGCCCATTATTTCTCTCTCATTCTTGCATTAGATTTTGCTACTGTTGTATATAGCTCCTATTCTGATGCATAACCCACTTTTAATAAACTGCTTCATTAAACTGCTTAGCATAGGTTGATAATGATCCCATGTGACCCCTTAGTCCCAGTTGCCCCGCTTTAATTATCAGTTACCCAATCATCATGATCGATGTGTAGATACCATCATATCACCGCACCCCACTAGTTGTACGACTATGTAGCGTTACCATCCGGTACTAAGGGTGATACCTCGTATGTATCCCTAATGTTAACTCTATAGTGTTGTAATCGGTTGTGGTAAACAAAGGGTGATACCTCTGTGCCACTCCTGATATCGACTTTGTAGTGCAACCCCCTCAAGTGTTGGACCCCCGAGGGCGATTCCTCTAAGTCCACCTTGACGGTTATATCAAGCCGGAACCATTGAGGGTGATTCCTCACGTCCCGCCTTGATGTTTTATACACACGGTTACTATGACTTGGTTATAGCAAGATGTTGGTGATGGGTAGGACTTGAAGGGTACCCACTGTTTAATGACGACGAGGCATGGCCGGGCAGGTGAGGCCCTTTCCCAAGACGGGTCGACGAGACTGCACATTCTGGGTTGCCCTTGTCACCGCAATTAAAAAATGCTAAATGTTTGGGTATTTGATCTGAGTTGGTCATTTGACCTTTTTCACACTAACCTTCACGTGGGACAAGTTATGGGTACCGAGTGTCGTTGTATTAGCCGTAGCTCTTCAGACATCAACAATGGAGCGACGCGCACCGGAGTGGTCCATGACGGCATTGATCTTGAATTAGAGGTGCTACGACTGATCTCGGACGCCCACACATCATGCAGGAGTGCAAAGGGTGAGTGGGCCCATGACCCCTATGTGCTTAGGATTTAGACCAGCGGGCTGGCCTCTTTGTTGAGCCTAGGTAGGGCGACGACGTGTTGATTTCCCGAGACCGGGCATGACCCAGGAAAGTGTGTCCGACCAGAGGTGATCAAGCGTGTTGGAAATGTGGTGCACGCCTGCAGAGATGAAATTAACTATCCGAATATTCGTGTCCACGGTAACAGGACGACTTGGAGTTGTATCCCGATCTAATACAACTAGAATTGTGACTTAAAATTGAAATGATTGTTGGCTCCAAGATTTCTTTCTCGCAGGGAGTCGAGGAAGAATCTTTGGGCATGGTTACTTAATAAAATTGCTTCAATATTTTTTTTACATATGAGTTACCAATATACACTCTTATAATGTTGCAAGATGTTGAAGATGCTAGTCTTCAACAGGACTAGGTCTTCCCCGTATTTCTCGCATCTCTATAGTCAGCCCAAAGATATAACCCCATTCCTTTGATACTGATGCATATTTTAGTATAGTTCTGATGTAAGTCTTGCAAGAACTTTGGATGAGTACTCACCGCTGCTTTACATCCTCTTTCCCCCCTTGATACGATTACCGCGTTCACATGACGGAGCCCAAGATATGGAGTACACTGTAGATGACTACTACAACACCATTGGAGCTTACTACTACATGGAGAGTGCCGACGCTCAGGGGTAGTTAGGATGGCTTCGAGGCAAGAGGCCTCGTCTCTTTCGATCCGCTGCTTATGTTTGTGCTATCCTTCTTAAGGAAAAATTTGTTTAACTTATGTTTGTACTCAGATATTATTTGCTTCCGCTGACTTGTTTGAATTTGAGCTTATGTATTCGAGCCCTCGAGGCCCCTGGCTTGTAATATGAAGCTTGTATGACTTTAATTTGTGTCTTGTGTTGTGTTGTGATATGTTCCAGTGAGTCCCTAATCTTGATCGTGTGTACTTGCATGTATGATTAGCGTACGATCAAAATGGGTGCATCACATTGTGGGAACAAGGTTGATGAAGATGGCTTCTATTAGGGCATATATATCTCTAGTTTGTTTTGGTGTTTATGACAATGAACTTCGCGGACTAACCATGTGCATTGAGCATTTTACATATTATTTATTGTACAAGACGGTCTTATTCCCCTCGGAGGAAAAAAGAGCAAAGATGGGTTTTCTAGCGTTGCTTTTGTTTTGAGTCATAGGGAAACAATACGATTAAGAGGGGTTCCGCATTGGAAGGTATGGGGGGATCAATACATACACAAACCATATGCACCCACATTTCCTTCCCATGGCTTTGGATCATCTATCTGTTGTTGCGTTGACATTTTGTCAAAGGTCAAGCGGTAGTACTGCTGGTACCCTTGGTAGTACCAAAGCTACCGCTGCTTGGGGTTGAGCCTTTTGTTGCTCTGTCAGCAGTATGCGGTAGTACCGCTCTGGAGGTACTTCCGCTAGATAGTACCGTGGCTACTTCCGCTTGATGCCGAGGGTTCTGTTAACCCCTCCAATAATTTGCGACGGTACTGGTGGCACTAACGATAGTGTTGGTGCAATTATTCACCCTCTTGTGTTTTGGAGATTGTCATAAACAGGCGTGGAATGATTTGTTTGCTAGTGCACATAGAGAGAAATAGTCCATGCAAGCCGAGGACAATGTTGTACTTGGTGTCAAGTTCGAGGAACTTCATCAAAGTCTTACTGATGAGTGAAGGATGAGTGACCCTTCATGATGAAGTGCTCATAAGAAGCACACAGTGAAAGAATTGGCCCCTTAAAATATTGCTGAAGAAAAGCAATTTGTTTTGTGTATCTGAAGGAAATTACTGCAGTCGAGAAGTTCAAAGAGGAGGCGAAGACGTTGCATTTGTTTCGTTCTTGTTCTTTCTCTTGTTTGAGTCATGGGACAAACGCACTATCAAGAGGGGTACAAGTTCTTGAAGCTTATGTTCGCTGTGATGCTGAACCTAAACCCATGAGAGATCAAGAGAAATCTCTTTAGGCTTCGAATGATTACCTGCCAGCAAAAGACGTTCTTCTTCGGTGCTACCGGAGATATCTTTCAGATTGAGGAGTTAGCATTTCTTGCTCCACAAGAAATTTTACCGTTGTGCTCAAAATCCGACCGTTGCAATCGTGGTATTCGGCTGTTGGGTGATACTCATGTCCAATTAGGTCATATCCCATCAGGGAAGGCTGCGGCTATAAATAGCTACCCCACTCCAATGTTGATCATTGTCCGCTCCACTTGAGATTTCTAAGAAGATTGATTGAGCATCCCCTCTTAGTGAGATTTGAGTTTAAAACCCATTGATATAAAAATCAAGAGACAAAACTTAGACAATGGTTGAGCATCACAGTAGATCTGAGTTAGCGTTCTTGAGACTATTACTCTTGGGAGTCGCACACTCTCTAGACAGATAGATGTCGACTTGAGTGTCGAAGAGAAATTGTTCTATCAAGGATAGTCTTGTGGAAGCAAGAGTGATTGCAGTTCGCTAAGTGACCAAGAGTAGTTGTGGTCACTGTTGACTAAGTTTGTCGAAGGTTTGGATATCATCAAAAAGTATCTACCATGAGTAAAATCAATTGGAGTCTGGTTAGCTTTGAGTTGAGGGAGAGTACAATGGAAAGAGTTTTGCTCCTGTGTTAAATCACAAGTCCCTCCAACCAGATGTAGCTCTTTTGTATAAGAGTGAAATGGTTCAACAAATCAATTGTCGCTTTCGAGCACCACTGTTTCATTCTCTATACTCTTGTTTTATGTCGTAGGTTGATCATCTTGTTGCTCCAATATTTTACCTTCATATCTACTTGATGTGTTCATATTGTTCTCGCACCGATAAGATATCTATATAAGCATTTGTTTCGCTATCTCTTTTCGGTATTTTCTTTCACCTTGTTACTAGTTCTCATGATAGCAGAGATACTATACTATTGTGCCTCTGCCTTATATGTAAATGCTATCTGTCGCTATGCTAAGGGTGTGATCAAGTATTTACTTGACAAATTTGCTCAGTACCCTATCTAAGTTTATTCTCGTTTAGCTTTTCCATCGCATTTATCTTAAGCGATCTACATGCTCTTCATTATCCAGTGATGTGTTTTGGGATCATTCAAAGATTCGAAAGCAAATTTGAATCTCCCATTCATCCCCCTCTGGTCGACATACTCTCGGTCCCTACAATTGGTATTAGAGCAAGGTACTCTTTGTCTCTACTTATTAAGGTCTAACAACATTGGAGTTGAGTATGTCGCATGCAGGTGGATCCAGGCAGTTTGATAGGATTCAATGGAAATGATTATCTTCAATGGCGGAATCGAATGATAATCAAGATTCAAGCCAGAAGCTTCGAGATGTGGCAAATGATTGAAATCATTTATGTTGCTAGTGATCCAGAAAAGCCTACTTTCAAAGATCTCACAAATGTTTAACTAGACGCTCAAGCTAAAGATATTATGTGTGACAACATCTCCATAGATATTTTTATTCAAGTTCGAAAGTTATAAACCGCAAAGCAGAACTGGGATGCTATTAAGGATGTTCATGACCTGTCAGTTGCTAGAGCCAAAAATCACACTGAAATGTTTCAAGTAATGTTCAATCACTTCAAAAGCCTCCAAAGAGAATGCATAATTGAAATCACTGAATGGTTGAGTACAATTTTCACTCGACAATGTTAGCAAGACATCAAAGACATTAGTGGCAAAGAGATTGTTGAGAAATTGTTCAATGCTCTCTATGACTGCTTTGATCCAGTTGGGACACAAATCAAAGAAATACCATATTTTGAAGAACTTGAATATCCCAAGATCATGTAATTACTTGTCATTCATGAAGAACTGATGGAGAAACTAAACCAGGACTCAAACTTATCTTCCAAACATGGACGCTCGCAAGAAGACATAGAAGATCAACTCTCCTTGAATAGGAAAATGGATAGATTGACCAATGATTAAATGATCTAAGAAGGCAAAATCTGACTATGTTCGAGAAAAATTCAAATGATCAAGCTTCTCCATCAAGGCTACCTCCTCTAAAGACGTAGTGTTACAAATTCAAAAGATTTGGTCACTTCATAACTCATTGCCCAACATGGGATATAGAGACACAATCAAAATATGGAATTCACTTCACTGCACTAGGTTCTTCGAATGTCATACTAAACTCCCGAATGAAAAACATAAACCATCTTTGGCAAGACCAGTCACTAACATAAACCGAAATGCACAGATTGTCGCCAACATGAAGAAAATGCCTGCTATCGCTGGTGCTTTCGCTGGGATGATAATGGACTCTGACAATGATCTATCTGACGCTAGTTCTGATTACGATGATGAATTCTACAATCACCATGGCATAGGGAGTTCTCACATTGCTTTCACCTCAAATGAATTATTTATATCCGATGAAGAATTCGTCGATGAAGAAAAAACAAAATTTTGCTTCATGGCTAAATCATCAAAGGGTCAGGTATCTTATAAGCACCATAAATCTATGATTGACATCTCTTCGAAAAGCATAGCATTCACTAAACTTGCTAAGATAGTTAAATCACAACAAGACAAACTTGAACAACTTGAGAAGAATTTGAGGAAGTCTGAAGGATTACTGGTCAAAGAGATGGAGCTAAATTAAGAGTTGGCAGAAGAGCATTGCTATTTCCTCAACTGTTGATGATCTTTCTAATTGCTATAATTCTCTTGCAGTTGACTTTGAAAAATTATCAAAAGAACTCCTTAATAGGAATCAAGAACTTGAGTCACTGAAAGAGGCTTATGATGCACTTGTGAGAGAAATAGTTCCCTTTTTTACCGAGCAATCTGAAAAACATCCCAATGACTTTGTTCCTCGTTTAAAATGCCTAGAACATAGCAATAATGATTAAACTTTTGAAACATCAAATGTTATGATCATGAACGTTCCAACCATTATGAATGATATTTCTAACCCCTCCTCCAAGGAACTTGTTGCAGTTTTTGATGAAATTTTCACGCTGAAAAATTTCCTTGAGACTCTCATGTTAAGGAGCCTCAAAGGTCATCAACCCTTATGTTATGTGCTCAAGAAATCTATTATGTAGAAGAACCCTAGTAAGGAGGGTGTTAGGGAATATTTCTCCCTTAGTGGTTTTGGTGATTGGTGAAAATGCGCTTGACAGACTAACCATGTGCATTTAGCTGTTAGAGATTGTTAGATGGCACGAGAAGGTTTATATCCCCTCGATGTTTAAAAGAGAAGACGATTATTTTCTGACAATTTCCTTTTGGTGGTTTTGAATCGTAGGAAAACCGTACTATCAAGAGGGGTCCCGCATTTGGAAAGGTTAGGGTGGAATCAAAACATACATAGTTTCCTTGCACCCCCTTTCCTTCCCGACACTTGGAGATTTATCCTTCCTTGCTTGGAAGTGGAGTGGTAGTACCGTGTTGCCCAGCGGTAGTATCGCTCCAGCGGTACTGCTACAGTACACTGCATCTAGCCCTTCACTTATATTTTGCTATCTATATATTACAATGGAAGTGGAGTGGTAGTACCGCTCGAGTGGCTCTGCGGCTCGATCTACTACCCACTTCCACTGTCCTCACTGAAGGAGTGAAACTTAAGCGAGAGTACCGCTTGTGTGGTACTACCAGCATCTACATCCGACTGGACTATCGGTTATATTTTGCTCTCTAGATAGCCCAACCGTTCGAGCGGAAGTACAACGGCAGTAGCGGGCGGTAGTAACACTTCATGCAGATGTATCGACTACTCCACTCTACTATCGTAGGTTCACCCGCTCTCGCAACACTTAGCGGTAGTACCACTGATGGCAACGGTAGTATCGCTCGAGAGGAACTACCGCCTCCTTGTGATCCTTAGTTGCACTGAGTGGGGGAACCTTTCGTGCCAGCAGAAGTACTGCTCCCCTTAGCGGTACTTCCGCTGATGCATGGGCGGAAGGTGCATAACGGTTGGCTGGATTACCCACTATATAGGTGAGTCTTCTCCCCCAAGCGGACTCACATCTTATCCTTCCAAAAGCTCCATTTTTGTTTAATCTCCATTTTCACCCGATCTCTCTCCCTAGCCAACAATTCTTGTTGATTTTCTAGGGTTTGCTTAAGAGGGCCTCGGTCTACATTCTCACTGAGAGAAATTTGATTCCCCCACTAATCCCTTGAGGATCTTGTTACTCTTGCGTGTTTGAGATACCTGGATGGAAGAGATCACTTTGGAGCCACATTCCATTATGGTTAAGCTCCGTGGTGGTGTTGGGAGCCTCCAATTAAGTTGTGGAGATTTCCCCAACCTTGTTCGTAAAGGTTCGATCGCTGCCTTCGAGGGCACCACTAGTGGAATCATGACATCTTGCATTGTGCGAGGGAGCAAGGAGAATATAGTGGCCCAAGTGACTTCTTAGGGAGCATCATGCCTGCACACCGCTCCAACGGAGACGTAGCTCCCCATAAAAGGAGGGAACTTCGGTAACACATCCTCATCTCGGTCGTCTTCACTTGTGGTTACTTCTTACCTTTACTTTGTGCAAGCTTGATTGTGTGTTCATCTTGTGCTTGCTATTATTGTTGTTATTGTGCTTATCATATAGATTGTACACCTAGTTCCATATCTAGACAACCTATTTTATCATTGAGCCTAAATTGTTAAAAGAATCCAAAAATTGTTAGTCACCTATTAACCCCCTCTAGTCAACCTCATCGATCCTTTTAGAGGGTTTGAGTTTTGAAAGGAAACTTATCAGCGATGGAACCTACTGGACCCCAGTAGCTCGTCTTCTTGCATGCACTAGAACACTTACAAATGCGATGTTAAGCCTTTGGTGGTAGAACGGGCATCCAAAGCCTCCATTCCAGGTCCTGATACGGCGCTCATGCTGTCCTGCATAGAGCTCCCTAAGATTTTGTTTCTTCTACCTCCTCTGGCCATATTAATAGCTGTTGACATCATCAGATAGCACCAATACATATAATAAAAAATGTTATATTGATGAATGAAATGCATAAAATGACAGCACACGTAATGTAGTGCAATAAAATTATTAACTCATGACTATAAATGCATGAACTGATAATTATCAAAAAAAACTAGGAACTTTCAAGTAAATACTACTCCCTACATCACTAAATTAAGTAGTGATATAAATGCTCTTATATTTATTTATGTAGGGGGTACATGTATAATCATCTATGTAGGCCATTCAAATCGATTCCAACATCTGGCTATGGATTATTAGCACAATCACTTATCCTAGACGGATTATTAGTAAAATGATCATTCGTGCACATCAAACGTTAAATCGCTATAACCCAAGACAGATTATTAGCACAATCATTTGTACATATCTCACTTATCCATATCACTCATCATTTACCTATCAAATTGTCATGCCCAAGATGCGATCCTATCCTTATTTTGGCACGAGGGCCTCGACAGGGATAGAAACGCATCTCGTTGTGTTGCAAGAATGGATATCATTACAAGTACATGTACAGAAGAGATGAGAATACGGAATTGGCTTACACTCGCCACAAGCTACGTCAAGTTCACATCAATACAACAACATATTCAAACATCATACAAAAGAGCAGGGTCCGACAAACGAAATCAAACGATAAAATGACATCCATCCTTGCTATCCCAGGCTGCTGTCGGGAACCCATCCTAGATTGATGAAGAAGAAGAACTCCAAATCAAACAAGCATCACGTTCACGTCAAATCATCGCAATACTTGTACCTGCAACTGTTCATGTAGTAATCTGTGAGCCACATGGACTCAACAATCTCATTTCCAAGGGTATCAAGACAATTAAAGCTTAATGGGTGAGGTATGGTTAAGTGGTGAGGCTGCCGCAAGCGACTAAGCATTTATTTGAGTGGCTAACTTATGAATACAGAAGTAAAGTATGGTGGTCTACGAGTAACGGACGTGAACTAGTAATGATCACTAACTGATCCTGAACACCTACTTACGTCAAACATAACCCCACCGTGTTCTCTCTCGGATAAGGACTCACGAGAAGAGACAGTCACGGTTACGCACACAGTTGGTGTATTTTGTTTGAGTTTACTTCAAGTTTGCTATAACTGGGTGTTAAACAAGTTTTCCAAGTTGCCACATAACCGTGGGCATGGCTTTTCGAAAGATTTAACCTTGTAGGGGTCCTCCAACTCATCCATCACAAATTAACCACACACCACATTGGAATTCCTAAACCACGGAATCACCCGTAGTATTTGCGGAATCCCGATGGAAAACCTCAACTTCGAGATAGCCCGAAGTGTCGTCAAAATCCCACGCCCAAGAAGTAAAAACAAATCCAGCAAGGCCTCCCGGTGAGCCAGATCCGCATCTAGAGCCATGCGCTCTCTATCCACGGGCATCATCCTTCTATGCGAAGTGGACGGTAGCCTGAAAATGCCTCGACTTGCCCCGAGGTGGCATCATCGACTGCTAGGTAGGTGGACCAACACTCATGAGGACCACCGGTCCGGGTTGTTGATTAAAGATCCATGGGTGCCGGCGGGTCCCTATGTAATTTTAGTTATTAGGAAAATGGTAAAACCAATGTTGGGCCTTGCCAGACGAGTTTTATCCCAAAAGGAAAGTCAAGGGTCCCAATAACAACCCCGAGCATGTTAGGAGCGCTCAATTATGGAACATAACACTGGTACACAAGTAACTAGGGGCGGCAAAAGTGGAACAAAACAGCGAGCAAAAGGCCAAGCCTTCCACCTTTTACCAAGTATATATGTGCATTAAATTAAATAGCAATAATATTGTGATAACAAAAGAATGTCCATGTTGACACACGGAAGCAATTGCACCTGCAGCTAGAAACGCTATAAGAAGGGCTGAGCAAGCGGTAACATAACCAAACAAAGGTTTGCTGGGATGTGGAGGGGTTAGAGGCTTATCATGGCAATGTTGGGAGGCTTGACAAACAAGTGGTAGGTAGCGAGACATAACGATAAAAGCAGGACAACTAGCATAGCAATGATAGTAGTGGTATCCAAGGAAATGTGTCATCTTGCCTGAGATCCCGCTTGGAAGAAGAACGATCCATGAAGAAGACGATGCAACGTAGTCGAATGAATCCTCACACTCTGAACGCTTTCGGAACTCTATCGAGAAGGAACAACCAGAAACAACAATCAACACACGGTACACCACAACATATGCATGATATGATGTGCAAACAAATATGATGCATGTCCGGTTTAATATGCAACACATGACATGGCATGGCAAGAACAACAAACAACTACTACATATTAAGTGAAGTTCAATATGCAACGAGTTGCATATTTATGAAACTCCATGATCGATTATTTAGTTCACTCTCATTTAGGAAAACGACAATATTAAATGTTGTTAAACATGGCAAGAAGTGAAGCACAAACAACTACATCACCTAGGCACTTTAAATGAGGCCGGAAGCAACAAATAACAATTCCGGAACGACCTCATATGCATATTTTAAGTTTGGCCCAGATCTGAACTAACCATATTTTATATTTATTAAACATTAAAATAAAGTGTGTCATGTGATTCTACTCATTTTTCTAGTCAAGTTACATATGTTGGTCATTTTTATCGGAGCTACGGTTTATTAGTTATGAAATAATCATCCTAACATGGCATTGACACAAATTAATGCAAATAGCAAGTTTAAGTATTTCTAACATGTGTGAAAGTTGGATATTGTGAATCTACACGAAAGTCCAGTCATTTTACATATATAAAGTTTTTACATATGATGTACGGTTTGAAAATTATTAAATGTATGAACTAGGTTTTTTTCTTCTGAAAATCTGTTATACTTGGTTAATTGGCAAAATTCACTGCGTAGGAAAAAAACGAATTAGGCCGAATATGCACACTGTCCTACAGTGCACGCGGGTGCAAGATAGATCACGAGCACCCAGGGCGGAGCTTAGCTCACCTTAGGGCTCCAGGCCGAAGACGAGTTGGGCCAACGCGGGCGAGCGGGGCACGGACTAGCTGGGCCTTGCGCCTAGCCGGCGGGCGGCTCGCTGGTGGGCCAGCCTTGGTGCTGGGTCGGGGCGGCTGGAGAGGCGCATGCGGGCATGAGCAGGCACACGTTCGACCGCTCGTCCTCCTCACGAGGCAGGAGCGGGAGATAGGGGCAACAGAGGTTGACGCGATGATGGCAGCTCACTCTTCGCGTGAGGCGACGCGAGGAACGACGGGAGGCGGTGGATCTGGCCAAGAAGGGGATGGGGAGGTCGATCCAATTCTCCACCATGGTCATGGCGGACGGAGGTTGCAGGGGAGGTCGCAGACGAGGGGACTGGCGTGAAGGGACCCGGTGGTGGACATCCATGGCTGCGGCGACGCGATGAGGAGATGGGGAACACCCGGATCCGGCTGCAGCGGGTCCATTCCCGACAGCGACCGGCATATTCGAGCGAGGGCGAAGCAGAACAGGTGACGGCGGCAAGCTCCAAGGCCAAGGCGGGCTCCTGTTCGTCCTGGGGACGCATGGATCGAGAGATGAGAGAGGGAGAGAAGAAACGGGGGAAGGGAACGAGAAGGGGCACGACTCCAGGGTTCTGGACGTGGTCCCCAATGAGGTGGCTTACCGGCGATGGCCGAAGGCGGCGGGTTGGGCGCGCTTGGGGCTGGCTTCCGATTGGATCGGAATGAGGACCTGGTGGCTGCTAGCGCTGGGTGGAGCTGCGGGGCTGCGGGAGGACCTTTGGGCCATCGGATCTGAGATCGGGCGGTCCAAATCGAGTGTAGTTTTGCTGGCTATGGATGGGTGGCTATGGAAAACGAGGTGAGAGGATAGGGTGGCGGCACAGGACCAGGTTAGGGCGGAATTCGAGGGGGATTTCTAGGGTTTGGTCTAAAAATGGAGTAGGTGGTTATATAGGCATGCGTAGGAGTTAGGGGAGGTTTTGCACCATTTTTGGACCGTGCAATCTCGATCAGGCGGTCCGAAAGCAGAGGGGGTTAGCTGGGCTATGTAGGAGGGGAAGTGTACTGAGAGGGAGGAATATGTGGCTCATGATACGAGTTTTATAAACCAAAACGCCTAACGAATAAACTCATGACGGCGCCGCTATGGACGACCGTTCGGGTATCAAACTACCTCTGATTGCGATGAAATTTAGTAGGCGGCCTACCTACACTAAAACAAGACCGCACGCCATGTTTCGACACAATCCGAGAATATTTATATGCACTTTTTAAAACAATATATTTTATCGATGTCGCGGGCGCGTGCATGTGTGGTTGGACTCTAAACGTTCGACATCACGAACGGAGAGAACTATGCAAGTTTGTGAAAACAAGAGACTATGCCATGCAGATGATGCAAATGATGCGATGATGAATGCGACAATAACGAATCACATGACGAGAATGGAAATAAAAGGGGAATCTTCTGGAGCGTCAGTCCCGGGCTTTTACACAGACACTCAATAAGTACACTACACAAATATATCGAATCTTACTCTAATTTCATGGATTGAAATAACATAAAACCCGGGCATTCTGTTCCAGAAAGGTGTAAATAGAACTAATTAGAGATACCCTAGGATATATTTATCAAAATAGGGGTCTAACATGTTCTCCGTCGTCGTTGGAGTTGTCGTCATCAGAGTCGTTGTTGTTGTAGAAGTCGTAGTAGTCTCTGTGCACCATCGCCTCCGGCTGGGGAGGCACAACGGTGGCTAAAACGTCAGGGACGTGCTTCTGTCCATGCGAGACCTCATCAGCGGCGAGGGAAACCTCGTCACCCAGCATCAAGAGATGCTTAGGTGCTTCGTTGGCCCCGACTTTGAACCCCGCATCGCCACTCCCTCCCATGATGTGCTTTTTCGGCGCATACACTTCCAAGAGCGTTGATGACTGGGAACGGCAGCGAGGATGCAGGCAGTGCATAGCGAGAGTGAGGAGTGCGGCCACCTATTATAACCAGTGGCACAAGCGCGATTAATATGGAGTGGTTGGGAGCTAGGCGGGGAGCAGTAAAAGGCTCGCCTCCCGGTGAGCCTGCGCACTGATAACCCACAAGTGTTCAACCCAAATTTATAGATTCGACACAAGGGGAACCAAAGAATATTTGAGAGTATTAGCAGTCGAGTTGTCAATTCAACCACACTTGGAGATTAAATATATGCAGCAAA
This sequence comes from Hordeum marinum, assembly GCA_022496015.1. Lineage (NCBI taxonomy): Eukaryota > Viridiplantae > Streptophyta > Magnoliopsida > Poales > Poaceae > Hordeum > Hordeum marinum. The sequence continues at coordinate 120,785,165 of CM039675.1, forward strand.
AGTGATTTGTAGCACAGTAATATGATAATTTCATAGCGGTGGTAACAGTGACAGTAGTGGTAACCATAGCAGTAGTGATTTTGTAGCAAGTGCAAGAATAACATCAGTAGTAGTAACTTAGCAAGAACAATAGGTGGAAAGCTCGTAGGCACTAGATCGGTGTATGCGCTGGATGATATTCATCATATAACAGTCATAACCTAGGGCGACACATAACTAGCTCCAGTTCATCAATGTAATGTAGGCATGTATTCCGTAAATAGTCATACGTGCTTATGGAAAAGAACTTGCATGACATCTTTTGTCTTACCCTCCCCTAGCAGCGGGGTTCATAAGGAAACTAAGGGATATTAAGGCCTCCTTTTAATAGAGAACCGGAACAAAGCATTAACACATAGTGAATACATGAACTCCTCAAACTACGGTCATCACCGGAAAGTATACGATTTCTGTCACCCTGGGGTTTACGGATCATTACACGTAATAGGTGCATATGACTAGGCAAGATTGGATCAAGAACATAGATATAATGATGGTAACATAAACGGTCCAGATTAGAAATCATGCCACTCAGGCCCTAGTGACAAGCATTAAGCATGGCAAAGTCATAGCAACATTAATCTTAGAACATAGTGGATACAAGGGATCAAGCCCTAACAAAACTAACTTGATTACATGATGAATCTCATCCAACTACTCATCGACCAGCAAGCCTACGAAGGAATTACTCACTCCCGGTGGGGAGCATCATGAAATTGGCGATGAAGGAGGGTTGATGATGACGAAGTCCGAAGATTCCCCTCTTCGGAGACCCAAACAGACTCCAAATCTGACCTCCCGATGAAGAACATGAGGTGGCAGTGGCTCCGTCTCGTGAAACACGATAAAACTTTCTCCTTAATTTTTCTCTTTGGAAATAGGAATTTATAGTGTTGGAATTAGGGTCAGCGAGGCCACGAGGTGGGCACAACCCACTAGGGCGCGCCTCGGTGTCTTGTGCCCAGCCAGGCCCCCTCCTCCGGTTGTTTTTGGCTCTGGTATTTTTTATTTATTGTAAAATAAATATCCAAAAAGTTTCGTTCGATTCCGAGAACTTTTATTTCTGCACAAAAACAACACCATGGTAGTTCTGCTGAAAATAGTGCCAGTGCGGGTTAGTTTCATTCAAATGATGCAAATTAGAGTCCAAAACAAGAGCAAAAGTGTTAGGAGAAGTAGATACGATGGAGACGTATCAACTCCCCAAGCATAACCCCTTGCTTGTCCTCAAGCAATTCAGTTGACAAACTAAAAGTGATAAACAAAAACTTTTACAAACTCTTTTGTTCTTGTTTACATACATATGCTTAAGTAGCACCCAGGTTTTCAGCAAAGCTTATGACTAACCATGTAAACAATAACTCTTAAAGATTATATTGACTCGTATCAATGACATGAGAAACTAGTGAGCAATAATAAAATATCTCAAATGCAAATACACTGTCAAAACAATCATGATATAATATGACAATAGTGGTATCTCCCTAGCCCTTTCTGAGACCACAAAACATAAATGCAGAACACCTCCAAAGTTCAAGCAACGGCTAAATATTATAACTAATGATAGAAAAGATCCAATCATGATGCATCCAACATTCACTACACACAATGCATGAGGATGACAATAGTGCTCTCAGATCTAGAGTTTATTTGAGAAGGTGATGACTCAACGTAAAAGTAAATAGATAATCCCTTCGTATAGGGAAGCGGGGTTTTGCAGAGGTGCCAGAGCTCAAAGCTTAAATCAGAGATAAGTATAATTTTGGGAGGTGCACCCTTCCTGACAATGTTACGACCAAGAGTTATCAATATCTTCCATGTTAAACACATTAGCGGCGGTTCCCAAGGGGTAAAAGTAAAGGTTTACTCCCCCTCCACCAACAAACACAATCCACGGCCGTCCATACCAACAACATCCATGAGGGAGTTTTGTTTAATTATTTGCATTTCTTTTGATTTTGGGACTAGGAATCCCTATTACCACCGCTCTCGTGCAAGGACAAGTGAAAAACACTCATCGTGAGAATAACCCGCTTAACATTGGAAGATACTGACCACCCCGTGTCACTCCATGAGCAGTCCATGCACACAAAACAGATGTTCATTTGAAATTTTAGAGGTGGCACATGCAAATTACTTGGAACGGCAGGGTAATACCACATATAGGTAGATATAGTGTACTCGTGTGGAATAACTTTGGTTTAAGGATTTTGATGCACAAGCAGTATTCCCGCTTAGTATAGGTGAAGGCTAGCAAATAGATTGAGAAGCGGCCAGCTAGAGAGCGAAGACGGTCATAAACATGCATTATATATAATAAGCATTGAATGCTATCATGAGTAGGATATGGATACCATGAACATAAATATCATGAAGTCTATGTTGGTTTTGATTCAACTACATGCATGAACATGTGCCTAGTCAGGCCACTTGAAACATTCAGAGGAGGATACCACCACATCATACTACATCACAACCATTTTAATGCATGTGACATCCAAGATAAATCATTATGCACTCCTAGCTACTTAAACATGGCATGGGAAACTATAATCTCTAATTATTATTGCAAACATGTTTGATCATAATAGGCTAAATCACGGATACTAGGCTAAACATATTTACAAAAACACAAAAACAAGTTGGGTTCATACCCGCTTCTCTCCGCCAGAGTCAATTCATCAAATATCGTCATTATTGCCTTTCTCTTGCATGACCGAATGATAAGAGAATAATAATAGTGCAAGAGTGTCGTGGACTAAGCTGGAATCTGCAAACATTTTATTTAAGAGGAGAAGACAAAGTAATATAGGCTCTTTGTTTGATCAACAGTGGTGCATATGTGATCCGCTCAACATTTTCATCGTGGTCTTCTCCTTGGTATGACAGAATAAAAGAAGGAAAATTACAGAGAAACACACTGAAATATTTTTGGAGTTGTAGTATTTCTTGAAGAAAGCAAATAAAAGAAGGGAAAAGAAAAATGAGAAAAACTATTTACATGGGAGAACTCCCAACAAGCAAAAGAAGAAACGATAAATCCTTTTGGGTTTTCTTTTAATACTACAACTAATTAAACTAAGAAGAAAACCTGAAAAGAAGCAAGAAATATTTTTTGGTTTTCTCAAAGTTTTTCAAACACAGAAAAAGAAAGCGAGGAAATAAATCTAGCATGGATAATAGAATGAAAAACTGTGAACATCGACAACTGGAATGAAATGTGTGAACATGAATATAATGTCGCTAGAAATACGTACTCCCCCAAGCTTAGGCTTTTGGCCTAGCTTGGTAATCACCATCCGTAGCCTGGATAATAATCTGAATGATAGCCGACCGAGGCTCTTGGCGTAACCTCCTCAACCCGTCTGGCAGTTTCAACCTCCACATTGTACGTGAGGGCTTCGCTCTCAAGGACGTAATATATTCTCTTCCTGTGATAACCAGAGATAGCAGGAGCAGGCAATACGGTAGGTACAATAGGTTTTTATATTAAATCTCAAGTTGTAATTATAGTTAGTGATTGTGCCCTGGAACTTATGGTGTTTCATGGCCTCAAAGTCCAAGTACTAGTTAGGTAGGACAGGATCATTAGGCCAAGGGGACACACCCAACTTCGTAGCTAGACAAAAGGCATAAATCCCACCATACAAATGACCATTAGGAGCGTTGAGATTCAATATTTGTGCAACAATTGCCCCTAGATTATAATTTTTAATTCCCGTTACAGCAGTGTGTATAAGACTCAAATCAGGGGCACACAGTGTGCTGCAATCTTGCTTGGCTACAATGCATTTGCCATCGAAGAGTGCAAAGTATTGTATAGATGGGAAATGGATGCTTTTTATTCTACCTTGTGTCACTCTCCTATCTTCACCGTAGCAAAGATTACTCAAAAATGCCTCATACTCAGATTTTGGTGGTTCGTCTAGCGAACCCCAATATGGATTTTTGCACGCTTCACAAAACACGTCTAAAGGCATGGTCAAAGCATTATTATAAAGGCTAAATGAAACTCTAGACTCACTAGGAAAATATTTAAATATATTAGTAAATGTCTCTCTGAGGTTGAGGTGTTGGGTGCAGTTATCTTCGATGAAGGCAGCAAGATCGGTGTTGTGAACATACTGCTCAAATTCTTCCTTAATACATGTACCTTCCATGAATGTATTACACGACCAAAGGCATGATTTGGTTTCGGCGTCCTGCATCGAGCTTGCACTTGGTTCCCCATAAGATTGTTGGATAGAGCTTCCACTTGACGATGCCCTTGAGGATCTTCTCCTCGAAGAACTCCTAAAGATGTGCATTTTTATTTGCGAAAAAATTCTGAATTTTTTTGTGACACAAAATTTTGTTAACAAAACTTCACAGGATTGATAGCAACTATTCATAAGGATGCTTAGAGGCCATAGAAAGCATTCAAACTACTTAGAACTCTAAGAATTCAACATGCAAGCTCATCTACAGAAGCACCAAGAGTAGCTAACTATTCTGAAAATAGACCACTAAATCAAAAACTAATTGGAGCAATGGGGGAGTCACATACCAAGAAGCAATCCCCCAAAACAGTTTCGGAAATGGAGCTTCGAGCAAAGAGATCGAAATCCACGTGTTTGTAAGCAAGAACATGAGATAGAGAGCTATGGTGATTTTTCTGGAAGTAGGGGATGACATGGACTAAATAAGTTAGTGAGCGGACCCACGTGGGGACCACAACCCACCAGGGTGCGCTTGGGGTTGTTGGCGCGCCCTGGTGTCTTATGGGCACCAGGGGCACCCCCCCTCTGATGTTATTTGCACCAGAAATTCAGAAATATTCAGACAAAAATCGTGTTAAATTTTCAGGACATTCTGAGAACTTTTATTTTTGGGTCATTTTTTTATTGCACGGAAAAATCAGAAAACAAGATAAACATGGCATTTTATTTTATTTAACTAAGAAAAATAGAAAACAAAAAGTGGATATAGAGAGTTGTGCCTACTAGATTCATCAATTTCATACCTCTCAAAATGATCCATTAATAAGGTTGATCAAGTCTTATTAACAACCACCTTTGATTGGCATGAAACCGAAGAACTTTCGTAAAACACCAAGTTACCTCAACGGGGATATGCATATCCCCAACCATAAGTATACCATATTTATTTTGGCAGTAGGTAGAGGTAGTTGAAAACTTCCAATAGTGAGTGTCGGAGAATTTTCACTAACATTCACACCAATCACTTGGAATTGTTTCTTTGGGAAGTGCACCATATGCTCATTACCATTGACATGAAAAGTTACTTTGCTTTTATTGCAATCAATAACAGCCCATGCAGTATTCAAAAGGGTCTACCAAGGATAATCGACATATTGTCGTCCTCGGGCATCTCAAGAATAACAAAGTTTGTTAAGATAGTAACATTCGCAACAACAACGGGCACATCCTCACAAATACCGATAGGTATGGCAGTTGATTTGTCAACCATTTGCAAAGATATTTCAGTACGTGCGAGTTTATTCAAATCAAGTCTTTTATATAAAGAGAAAGGCATAACACTAACACCAGCTCCCAAATCACACAAAGCAGTTTTGACATAATTTCTTTTAATGGAGCAAGGTATAGTTAGTATTCCAGGATCTCCAAGTTTTTTAGTGTCGGGGGAAACGACACCTATGGGATCGGAAGGATCCCTTTTCGGTTCAGTGGGGAGGAAGGCTCGCGCAGAGAGCAGATCTGATGAACAACGCGCGGGATTTTACCCAGGTTCAGGCCGCACAGATGCGTAAAACCCTACTCCTGCTTGGTTATATCGTGGGTGTTTTTAGGGTTCCAGCTACATGAGCGCTATGAACAGCCGCTACGCGTATGAGCTAGAAGGTCGAAAAAATACTCCACGGTAACGCCCTAGGCCTCCTTTTATATGATCAAGGGGATCCCAACAGTGGCGTACAGTGTGTACACGGGGTGTACAGAGCTACAGTGATGTCATACCTAACACTGACGGAGTAGGACAAACGCATTTAATGCACCGTCAGGCATCTCTGACTGTCTACGGGACGAGACAGGAGCCCGTCCCATCGGCACCGCTTAGCCCCTCCATTGTTGGCGCCGTGACACATGCCCAGGCAAGGCGACACCTGGCCTCTACGCTGGCGGGGTCTTGCCAGGGCTTTGCCTTGCCTTAGGGTTTGATGGCCATCCCGGCAAGGTCTGGCCGAGGGTCTTGATTCTCTTGTATTTGTATCTAGCAGCTCCCTGTCGGGTCTCGTCACCATGGTGGCTACTACTGCCCATGCACGAGTAAGGGACATTAGAGAGCCCAAAACTCTAGTGGACTGACAGGAGCCCTCGGGCCTGGGCCACACACGGTGCGAGGCATTGTTGGGCTAGGCCCAAACAGTGCACGGGCATGCGTGGAAGGGCCTTGCGGTTGTGATCATTGCGCTTACTGCACCTCCCCACGATGCCCATAGAATGTGGGACGTGGGATACGTGCGCGGTGCTGACGCCAATTTTTCAATTACTGCATCAGGTCGTTTCCGCCATGCATGCCGCATGCATAGCGGAAGCCACCAACGAGCGCCCGTGACTTAAAGTCCTGGGAGAGGCAGTTACTGCAGCGCCATGGATTGGAGCAACGGGGCGGTTGTTGTTCGCCCCGTGATCGAGGGCACCACTATTGGAGGAGGTGGGCGGTGACCCTTGGAGCGGGGGAGAGCCAGCCCCCGTGCTTCCCCCTATAAATTGAGGGGTAGCGAGGGCGGTGCTCATCCATCCTTCCCCCCTCCTCCGAGTGTGAACCTCCATAGCTTGCCCTTCCACGTATTCTCAACCTTCAAGTGTCGCTCGCCCTTAGCCATGAATAGGGGGCGAGGGCGGCCACCGTCCTCAGCTCCAAGGAGGAGTTCTCGTCAGGATCATGCCATTGCTTCAGCCACAGAGGTGGAGGGCGACCCAAGCATGCATGGTGGAAGAGGCACGAGGGGTCATGGCCATTGTGGAGGCTGAGGTCAAGGAAGGTGGAGCGCTACCCCCACCTCCACCTCCGATGCCGGGCCTCTTCCTCGAGGAGACCCACACTGAGGGGACGGCGTTGGAGTTCGTCCTCGAACTGGCCGGTCCCGTCCAGAGCAATCTGTGCCTCCCTCGCCCCTTTGCCAGGGCGATGGAGGTTGATGAGCATCCCGTCCTGTGGTTACGGGCGCATGGTTGTTGTAACGGCACGACGCGGGTGGACGTCGAGTACCCAACGAGTCGCTTCATGTTCCTCAGGCGCGGCTAGAAGAACTTCGCTCGCGCCCACAACCTCCAGGAAGGGGATGTCCTTCATTTTAAAATGACGGAGGCCGATCTGCTCTCCGTCAAGATTTATGGGCGCTCAGGCGTCCGTCTCAGCTGCTGCGAAGAGAGCTTGAGCAGAGTTAAAGGTCCCTCCTCGAGCGAGAGTGATAAGGAGGGCAGTGGCGAAGACAACGATGATGAGTGCGGTCTTCAGGCCATCAAGTCGGAGCCCGACGACCTGAGCTCGGACTGACCGTTGGCCACACCATCACCACCACCCTCACGCCTCTCCCCCTCCCGGGAGGACAATCTTGTCGGGGGCCTTTGTCCTGGGCGCTGCCTCATCTTCCAATTGGACCTTTCGGCAGGCCCACGGACTTCGGCTTCTGGGGTCCTCCCTCCTTTTCTTCCACGCTGGCCCTCTCCTCCGCGCAATGCTGGTCCAGGAGGGGCCAGGCTCTCGTTACAGGCCCCTTGCCATCTTTTTCTTCTTGTAGTCTGCCTCCTCTTTCCATCTTTTTCTTCTTGTAATCTCCCCTAGGGGAGAAAGTCAAATAAAGATGTACTTAGGAAAAGGTGACATCTCATGTAAATTTCAACCTATTTTGAGTAACTGTATATTATCTTCCTTGTTGGACTGTTTCCTTGCATGGAACTTTCCCTACGCCTTTTTGGAAGAACTTGCCGGCATGTGTAGCCCTACCGCGAGCACTTTGAGGAACGGGTCCTTAGCAGCCTGCTGGCGGTGCCACTGCCAGCAAGATACCTTGGCGTCCTTGGCGCGGCCGCTCAAGCTGTTGATCGTGCTCGAAACAGAATAAGGGCGTGAGCACAGCCACTTGAGACGTTGAGCGGACTCGAAATGAAGCAAGAGTGCGGGTGCAGCCACTTAAGCCATTGAGCGGACCCGAAACAGAGTGAGGGCACAGCCAATCACGGCAAGGTTCTTGTGCATGCAGGTTTTCCATATAGAAGTCAAAATCATCCAAGGAAAATAATTTCACGTCAAGAATTCACTTGGGGTTTTGCAACTTATCTTTTCGTTGTCGTACTCCTTCCGGCAAGATTTTTTTGAACGTCGCCCGTAGGTATCCATACCACCATTGCCCCCCCCGGCAAAGCTGCATGCGAGGTACCCTTCTTTCCTTTGAGAATAAGAAAGAAGAGAAAATATGGATGTGGAACCTTGACGGTCCGTTAGTTCTTGCCGGGAGTAAGTGCAATGCAATATCTCAAACAAACATGCACATAAGTAAACATGAGAATCAACAAGATTTGCGGAACACTTAGCTTCATTCAACTATGCATAGGGTCCACACCTGGCTTTGTACCAAGGATTACATGCTTCAGTGGTAAGACTTGTACAAAAGGTGGTTGCCGGGAGGCCAGGCAACCATGCCTCATGGGTAGAACTTACGAAGATGTCCGATATTCCAGGAGTTGCTCACTCAGATGCCATCTTCGGTATCCAGGCAGACTACGCCAGGCCTGGTGACTCGCACTACCCGCTAAGGGCCTTCCCACTTCGACGTCAACTTGTTGGAATTCTTCGCGGATTGAACGTGCAAAAGAACAAGGTCGCCTTCCTCAAGACTTCGAGCATTAACTTTGCAGCTATGATAGCGGCCCAAAGCTTGCTGGTAGCGTGCAACTCTCACAGCAGCCTAAAGACGGTCTTCCTCAAGGAGCGTCGCGTCATCTTGCTGCAACTGCTCTTGCTCAAGCTCATCATAAGCGATTACTCGAGGTGACCCATATATGAGTTCCGTGGGGAGAACTGCTTCCGCCCCATATACAAGGGAGAAGGGTGTCTGGCCGGTAGCTCGATTGGTGTCGTTCTGATTGACCAAAGAACCACTGGCAACTCATCAATTCAGCGCCTTCCGCACTTGCGCATATTGTCGAAAGTTCTTGTTTTGAGTCCTCGCAGCACTTCAGCATTATCCCTTTCCGCCTGGTCATTGCTCCTTGGGTGGGCAACAGAGGCAAAACAAATTTTGCCACCAAGGTCTTGGACATACTGCATGAAGGTGTGGCTTGTGAACTGTGTGCCATTGTCAGTGATGACCCTGTTTGGTACACCAAAACGGCAAACTAGTCCTTTGAAGAAGTTGACGGCTGACTGTGTTGTCACCTTTCTCACTGCTTCCACTTTCAGCCACTTTGTGAACTTGTCAATTGCAACATACAAGTACTCAAAGCCCTTGATAGCGCGAGGAAAGGGGCCCAAGATGTCGAGCCCACAGACCGAAATGGCCAGGAGAGAGGGATTTTTTGAAGGGCTTGAGCTGGTTGATGCAATTTCTTCGAATGAAACTGGCATGCTTCACACTTGGTTACTAACGCAGTTGCATCCTGGAGGGCAGTGGGCCAAAAGAAGCCTTGCCGAAATGCCTTACGGGCAAGTGCTCTTGATCCTATGTGGGAGCCACATATGCCTCCATGTATCTCCGCCAACAGCTCCAGTCCATCCTCCCGAGAAATGCACTATAGTTTCACACCATTCGGTCTCTTTCTGTACAGGACGTTGTCCAAGAACTAGTACCTATTAGACCGTCGGGCTACTTTCTCAGCTTCTTCTTGTTCCTCGGGGAGTTCTCTTGTTTGAAGGAAATGGACGATGTGTTGTGCCCATGCTGGAGCCTGGGGCTCGAAAACAAGGACTAAAGGCATATCCTCTGTCGGGGAAGCATTTGTCTCAATAGCAAGGGCTTGGGGTTTTGCCGGAGCCTGTTGCCCCCCGGCAAGCCTAGCGGGAGCGTGCGCTTCCACGGCAAGAGCCTGAGGCTCTCTCAGAGCACGGTGCTCACCGGCAAGCCTAATGTTGTCCCCGGCAACCTCCTCATCGGTGGCTTCTGGGAGCTCTACTGGGAAATACTTGCCGGAACTCAACTTTCTTCTTTTCTCCTGTCCAGTCGATGGTGTCACGGATGGTTGAGTCAGTGGGAGGACAAAAGTTCCTGGTTCCACATGCAACTTAAGGGCAACACACTTTGATAGGCCATCAGCAACGATGTTCTCTGCATGTGGAACATGCTCCATTTGCAGGCCGTCAAAATGTTCTTCCAACTTCCTCACTTCATCTACGTAAGCTTCCATCAATGGACTATGATGATCCTTATTCACCTGCCTAGCGATGCTACTTCTCGAGCATGCGTTGGTTTTCGTGAAGAGGAATCATTGATGCGGCAAAGTAGATAAGTATTTCCCTTAGTTGTTGAGAACCAAGATATCAATCCAGTAGGAGATACAAGAAAGTCCCCAATAGATGTACCTACACAAAGAATCAAACACTTGCACCCAATACTATAAAGGGGTTGTCAATCCCTTCACTGTTACTTGCAAGGATGAGATCTGATAGAGATAGATAGGATAGATTGCTTGAACGGAAAGTAAAACAAAAGGTAAAAATAATGCAGCAAAGTATTTTTGGTATTTTTGGTTTTAGATCTGAAAGTATAAGATGGAAAATAGACCTGGCGGCCACAGGTTTCACTAGAGGCTTCTCTCATGACGGCAAGTATTATGGTGGGTGAACAAATTACCGTCGAGCAATTGATAGAAAAGCGAATAATTATGAAGATATCCAAGGCAATGGTTATGCATATAGGCATCACGCCCGTGTCAAGTAGACCGAATCGATTCTGCATCTACTACTATTGCTCCACACATCGACCGACTCCTGCCTGCATCTAGAGTATTAAGTTCATGAAGAACAGAGTAACGCATTAGGTAAGATGACATGATGTAGAGCGATAAACTCAAGCAATATGATGAAAACCCCATCTTTTTATCCTCGATGTCAACAATACAATACGTGCCTCGCTACCCCTACTTTGTCACTGGGTGAGGACACCGCAAGATTGAACCCAAAACTAAGCACTTCTCCTATTGCAAGAATTACCAATCTAGTTGGCCAAACCAAACCAATAATTCGAAGAGACTTGCAAAGATATGAAATCATGCATATAAGAATTCAGAAAAGACTCAAATAATATTCATAGATAATCTGAACATAAACCCACAATTCATCGGATCTCGACAAACACACCGCAAAAGAGTATTACATCGGATAGATCTACATGAAGAACATGGTATTGAAGAGCAAAGAGAGAGAACAAGCCATCTAGCTACTAGCTACGAACCCGAAGGTCTGTGGTGAACTACTCACGCATCATCGAAGGGGCAATGGAGTTGATGTAGATGCCCTCCGTGATCGAATCCCCCTCCGGCAGATTACCGCAAAAGGCTCCAAGATTGGATCTCTCGAGAACGAAGGCTTCTGGTGGCGAAAAAGTGTTTCCGTAGCTCGTTCTGGTATACAGGGAATATTTGGGAATTTATAGGCCGAGAAATAGGGTTAGGAGAGCTGTCGTGGGCCCACAAGCCTAGGGGCACCCTACCCCCCTGGGCACGCCCCTAGGGCTTGTGGCCCCATGGTGGCTCTCCCGACTTCATCTCCAAGTCTCCTGGTTTGCTTCTGGTCCAAGAAAAAATATTCCGAAGATTTTATTCCGTTTGGACTCCGTTTAATATTCCTTATCTGCAATTCCAAAAACAAGGAAAAAACGAAACCGGCACTAGGCTCTAGATTAATAGGTTAGTCCCAAAAATAAAAAAATAGCATATTAATGCATATAAAACATCCAAAACAGATAATATAATAGCATGGAACAATCAAAAATTATAGATACGTTGGAGACGTATTAGCATCCCCAAGCTTAATTACTGCTCGTCCTTGAGTAGGTAAATGATAAAAACAGAATATTTGATGTGTAATGCTACCTAACGTATTTATCCATGTAATATTCTTTATTGTGGCATGAATATTCAGATCCGTAAGATGCAAAACAATAGTCTAATATTGACATAAAAACAGTAATACTTTGAGCATACCAACAAGGCAGTCATGTCCTTTCGAAATAACATGGCCTTAGAAAGTTATCCCTACAAAATCACATGGTCTAGCTATGCTCCATCTTCCCCACACAAAGTATCTAAATCATGCACAACCCCGATGAACAAGTCAAGCAATTGTTTCACACTTTTGGTGTTCTCAAACCTTTTTAACTCTCACGCAATACATGAGTGTGATCCATGGATATATCACTATAGATGGAATAGAATATGGAGGAGGTGCAAGGAAAAAGGGAGAAGATAGTCTCACATCAACTAGGCGTATCAACGGGCTATGGAGATGCCCATCGATAGATATCAATGTGAGTGAGTAGGGATTGCCATGCAACAAATGCTCTTAGAGCTATAAGTGTATGAAAGCTCAAAAAGAAAACTAAGTGGTCGTGCAAGATGAATATCCACTAGTTATATGAAAGTGACAAAATAGGAGACTCTTTATCATGAAGATCATGCTGCTAATTTGAAGCACAAGTGTGGAAAAAGATAGTAGCAATTGTACCTTATCTCTTTCTTTAATTTTTTTATATATTTTTTTATATTTTTATTTTGGTGGGCATCTTTGGCCTCTTTTGTTGTTTTGTTTGGGCTTTGCCGACCTCTTTATTTTTTGTAAAGTCCGGATACTCATCCCAACTCGTGAGGGAGTCATGGCTTCCATCATCCTTTTATCTCAGGGGACAATGCTCTATTAATGAAAATCATCACACTTTTATTTACTTATAACTCAAAAAGGAAATTACAACTGATACCTAGAACAAAGTATGACTATATATGCAAGATGAAGTGATGGTGCATGTCATGAAAAACTAAATGGTGGAAATTGCATGGCAATATATCTCATAATGGCTATGGAAATGCCATAATAGGTAGGTATGGTGGCTGTTTTGAGGAAAATATATGGTGGCTGTTTTGAGGAAAATATATGGTGGCTGTTTTGAGGAAGGAGGGTTGGATGTACCGGCGAAAGTTGCGTGGTACTAGAGAGGCTAGCAAAGGTGGAAGGGTGAGAGTGCGTATAATCCATGGACTCAACATTAGTCGTAAAGAACTCACATACTTATTGCAAAAGTCTATTAGTTATCAAACAAAGCATTAGACGCATGCTGCTAGGGGAGAGGTTGGTAGGACTTAACCATAGCACGCTCCCGACCCTCACACAAAGGTTGACAACCATTAAACAAATCATGCTCCGACTTCGCTACATAACAGTTTACCATCGTGCATGCTACGGGAATCACAAACTTTAACACAAGTATCTCTTCCAATTCACAATTACTCACTAGCATGACTCTCATATTACCATCTCTATTATCTCAAAACTATATGCAAGGAATCAAACTTATCATAGTATTCAATGCACTAAATATGAAAGTTTTTATTATATCCCTCTTGGATGCCCATTATATTAGGACTAAATTCATAACCTAAACAAATTACCATGCTGTTTTAAGAAACTCTCAAAATAATATAAGTGAGGTACGAGAGTTCAATAATTTCTATAAAATATAACACCACCATGCTCTAAAAAGATATAAGTGAAGCACAAGAGCAACATTGCCTAGCTCAAAAGATATAAGTGAAGCACATAGAGTATTCTAATAAATTCACGATTCAGCATGTCTCTCTCAAAAGATGTGTGTAGCAAGGATGATTGTGGCAAACTAAAAAGCAAAGACTCATATCATACAAGACGCTCCAAGCAAAACACATATCATGTGGTGAATAAAAATATAGCCTCAAGTAAATTTACCGATAGATTGAAGACGAAAGAGGGGATGCCTTCCGGGGCATCCCCAAGCTTAGCCTTTTTGTTATCCTTGAATATGTATTGGGGTGCCTTGGTAATCCCCAAGCTTAGGATCTTGCCACTCTTTATTCCATAGTCCATCAAATCTTCACCCAAAACTTGAAAACTTCACAACAGAAAACTCAACAGAAAACTCATAAGATCCGTTAGTATAAGAAAAATAAATCACCACTTTAGGTACTATTGTGAACTCATTATTTATTTATATTTGTGTAATACCTATTGTATTCTAACTTATCCATGGTTCGTACCCCCCGATACGACCCATAGATACATCAAAATAAGCAAACAACACAAAAGAAAACAGAATCTGTCAAAAGCAGAACAGTATGTAGCAATCTATAGACTTCGAATACTTATCAAACTCTAAATATTATAAAAAATATAGGAAAATGAGGGAAATTTGTATATACACATTTTGTAAAAAATTCATATCAATTCGACGCTCTTAAAAATTTATAAAATTCCTGGACTGTGCGCAAAAGTTTCTGTTTTTCAGCAAGATCAAATCAACAACTACCATAGATCACCCCAAAGGTTTTACTTGGCTCAGACACTAATTAAAACACCAAAACACAATTAATACATAAGTAATAATGTGCAAAACACACCAAACCATAAGCAAAAATAGAACACAAAAATAAAATTGGGTTGCCTCCCAACAAGCGCTATTGTTTAACGCCCCTAGCTAGGCAAAACGTAATAGATCTACGTATTGTGATCTTTGGTATGCAATCCATAAGTAGCTCTCATGATAGATTCATAAGGTAATTTTATTTTATTTCTAGGAAAGTGTTCCATGCCTTTCCTTAATGGATATTGGAATGTAATATTTCCTTCTTTCATGTTAACAATTGCACCAATCGTTCTAAGGAAAGGTCTACCAAGAATAATAGGCCATGTAGGATTGCATTATATATCAAGAACAATGAAATCTATGGGTACATAATTCCTATTTACAACAATAGGAACATCATTAATCACATGGCAAGTATATTTAAGTCTAACCCACTTCCTATGCATAGGGATTTTTTGAGCAAACAAATTATGGGAACAAAAATCAACTACCATAGGAAGGCAAAACAAGCATAACTTCCAAACTTTGAACACATAGAGAGGAAACTTGATATTATTGCAATATGTAAAAGCATATGTTCCTTTCTCATCATAATTTTCAGTAACATCATGAAGGAATCTCACAATATAACTATCACACAAAGCATTCTTTTCATGATCAATTATAGCATATGGGTCATCACCAAAACTTGGGGAACAAAAACTATCATCTTCATCAAGCATAGCTTCCCCAAGCTTGTGGTTTTGCATATCATTAGCATCATGGATATTTAGAGAATTCATACTAACAACATGGAAATCATGTTTTTCATTCAAGGAGATATCATGAATCACTTTAAAATTTTCTTCTTTCAACACTTCGTCAAAATTTTCATGATGTTCAAGCAAAACTTCATAGAGATAATCAAGTGCACTCAACTCACTAGCAATTGGTTCATCATAATTTGGTATTTTGAAATGATTGGCAAGTGGATGAGGATCCATATCAATAGATTTTTAGCAAGCGAAGATGCAAGCAAATAGAAGGCACATGGCAACACAAGCAAACATAGCAAACAAGAGATTTGATGAGAAAAAGGCAAACGAAAAAGAGACGGTGAATAAAACGGCAAATTTGAGAAGTGGGGGAGAGGAAAACGAGAGGCAAATGGCAAATAATGTAAATGCAAGAGATGAGTTTGTGATGGGTACTTGGTAGGCTTGATGTAGATCTCTCCGGAACACAACCAGAAATTGGCAAGTTGACGAGAGAGTTCTTATCCTGACTTGCTATGTATCTCCCCGACAACGGCGCCAGAAATCCTTCTTGCTACTTCTTGAGCATGCGTTGGTTTCCGTGAAGAGGAACGGCTGATGCAGCAAAGTAGCTAAGTATTTCCCTCAGTTGTTGAGAACCAAGGTATCAATCCAGTAGGAGATACAAGCAAGTCCCCAATAGATGTACCTACACAAAGAATCAAACACTTGCACCTAATGCTATAAAGGGGTTGTCAATCCCTTCACTGTTACTTGCAAGGATGAGATCTGATAGAGATAGATAGGATAGATTGCTTGAACGGAAAGTACAACAAAAGGTAAAAATAATGCAGTAAAGTATTTTTGGTTTTAGATCTGAAAGTATATGATGGAAATAGACCCGGGGGCCATAGGTTTCACTAGAGGCTTCTCCCATGATGACAAGTATTACGGTGGGGGAACAAATTACTGTCGAGCAATTGATAGAAAAGCGAATAATTATGAAGATATCCAAGGCAATGATTATGCATATAGGCATCACGTCCGTTTCTAGTAGACCGAAACGATTCTGCATCTACTACTATTACTCCACACATCGACCGACTCTTGCCTGCATCTAGAGTATTAAGTTTAGGAAAACAGAGTAACGCATTAGGTAAGATGACATGATGTAGAGCGATAAACTCAAGCAATATGATGAAAACCCCATCTTTTTATCCTTGATGGCAACAATACAATACGTGCCTCGCTACCCCTACTTTGTCACTGGGTGAGGACACCGCAAGATTGAACCCAAAACTAAGCACTTCTCCTATTGCAAGAATTACCAATCTAGTTGGCCAAACCAAACCAATAACTCGAGGAGACTTGCAAAGATATGAAATCATGCATATAAGAATTTAGAAAAGACTCAAATAATATTCATAGATAATCTGAACATAAACCCACAATTCATCGGATCTCGACAAACACATCGCAAAAGAGTATTACATCGGATAGATCTCCATGAAGATCATGAAGAACATGGAATTGAAGAGCAAAGAGAGAGAAGAAGCCATCTAGCTACTAGCTATGGACCCTAAGGTCTGTGGTGAACTAGTCACACATCATCGAAGGGGCAATGGAGTTGATGTAGATGCCCTCTGTGATCGAATCCCCCTCCGGCAGATTACCGCAAAAGGCTCCAAGATTAGATCTCTCGGGAACAAAGGCTTCTGGTGGCGGAAAAGTGTTTCGGTAGCTCGTTCTGGTATATAGGGAATATTTGGGAATTTATAGGCCGAGAAATAGGGTTAGGAGAGTTGTCGTGGGCCCACAAGCCTAGGGGCGCCCCACCCCCTGGGCGCGCCCCTAGGGCTTGTGGCCCCATGGTGGCTCTCCCGACTTCATCTCCAAGTCTCTTGGTTTGCTTTTGGTCCAAGAAAAATTATTCCGAAGATTTTATTCTGTTTGGACTCCGTTTAATATTCCTTATCTGCAATTCTCAAAAACAAGGAAAAAACATAAACTGGCACTAGGCTCTAGATTAATAGGTTAGTCCCAAAAATAATATAAAATAGCATATTAATGCATATAAAACATCCAAAATGGATAATATAACAGCATGGAACGATCAAAAATTACAGATACGTTGGAGACGTATCAAACAACAAGCTGAGAATCACCCCTCACAATAAGCTTCTTAATCCCAAGGTTTGTCGCGATTCTAAGACCGGCAAGCTGCCCTTCATATTCAGCAGTATTGTTCATTGATCTCTCCCGGGGAAAGTGTATCTGAATCACATATTTGAGGTACTCTCCGATGGGTGCGACAAGCAGCACTCCGACACCGGCGCCTTGCAGCGAGAAAGCCCCATCAAAATACATGATCCACTCTTGATTCATTTCCTTGCCGGGGAGGGTTGACTCTGGAACTTCTTCATCTCGCGTCGGGGTCCATTTCGCAATGAACTCTGCCAAGTCTCTACTGTGGATAATCGAAGTACTTTCAAAATTGAGACCAAATCTTGATAGTTCCAAAGCCCACTCCACACTCCTACCGGTAGCCTGTGGGTTCCGCAAAATCTGCTGTAACGGGAAGCGAGTGACAACGGTGATCTCATGTGCTTGGAAGTAATGGCGCAGCTTCCTCAAGGCCATAAGGAGGCCAAAGAGAAACTTCTGTATGCCAGAGTATCTTGACCTAGGCCTTGCAAAAGGGAGGTGGCAAAATAGAGTGGGCGTTGCACCACCTTCTTCTTTTGAACTATCTCATTCAACTGCGCAGATCCTTCCTTGTCGACACCCGACCCTGCTGAGGAATGTCCTGGCTTATCGCTTGGCAGTCCTGCCGCTGCCGCTGCTTCTTCATCAACTTCTCTTTCAGCCACTAGTGCAGCACTCACCACTTGATTCGTTGCCGCTAGATATAGCAGCAACGGCTCTTGTGGTTTTGGCGCGACTAGGACTGGTGGAGAGGAGAGGTACTCCTTCAAATCCTGCAACGCTGCCTCCGCTTCCAGAGTCCATTTCATCGAACGTGCCTTCTTCAAGACTTTGAAAAGGGCAGGGCGCGCTCAGCAGATTTTGAGATGAACCTACTCAAAGCAGCAACACAGCCGGCAAGACGACGCACATCCTTGACACGTCTTGGTGCTTCAATTTGCGCAATTGCTTCGATCTTGTCGAGGTTTGCTTCAATTCCATGTTGAGATACAAAGAACCCTAGAAGTTTGCCGGATGGGACGTCGAACACACACTTCTTAGGGTTGAGCTTCATGTTGATCTTGCGCAGATTTGCAAATGTTTCTTCTAGGTCTCATATGAGCATGGCCTTGTCCTTGGTTTTGACCACTATGTCATCCATATAAGCCTCCATATTTCTATGTAGCTGGGGCTCAAAACCAATCTGAACTGCTCTTGCAAATGTAGAACCAGCACTTTTCAACCTGAAAGGCATACGCAAAAAGCAATACGTATCACATGGGGTGATAAATGCGGTCTTCTCTTCATCTTCCTTGGCCATGTAAAATCTGATGATAACCTGAATAGGCATCAAGGAAAGACAACAAGTTGCAGCCGGTGGTGGAGTCCACAATCTGGTCGATGCGTAGCAAGGGAAAAGGATCTTTGGGGCAGGCTTTATTGATGTCTGTGAAGTCAATGCATAGCCTCCATTTCCATTTGCCTTGCGCACTACAACTGGATTGGCCAACCATGTTGGATGAAGTACTCCTCTGATCAAGCCAGCCGCTTCTAGTTTCTTGATCTCTTCGGCAATGAACTATTCAGCTCCAAAGCCTGCTTTCGAACCTTCTGTTTGACGGGCTGCGCGTGCGGACAGACAGCAAGGTGGTGCTCAATCACCTTCCTGGCAACACCGAGGATATCAGATGGTTCCCATGCAAACACATCGACATTCGCCCACAAGAAGGCAACAAGCGCGCTCTCCTATTTGTTGTTAAGGGTGGAACTTATGGTGAAAGTTCCTCCTATACCATCCGCCTTGGCGAGCACCTTCTTAGTCTCTGGCGGAGCTGCCTTGGACTTCTTGCTCTTGCCAGTGGAGCTCTCTGGCACATCGTCAATGGGAGCGCAACACCCCGAGGAGGCGCACTTGCCGGAATGTGCGCTAGAGGCCTTGCCGGTCTTCTCCCCCCAGGAGCTTTAGCGGCAAGAGCAAGTGCCTTGGCGGTAGGTGCTGCAACTACCTCTCGGTGGAGTTGCTCGACGTAGATAAGTGCGCCTTTCTTGTCAGAGTTGATCGTGATGACACTTATTGTCTCGGGCATCTTCAGCACATTGTAAGCGAAGTGGGTGGCCTCCATGAACTTGGCCAGTGCTGGGTAACCAAGGATACCATTGTACGGCAATGAGATCTTGGCAATGTCAAAAACGATCTTCTCTATTCTGAAATTTATGTCGCTGCCAAACGTCACCGGCAACGCGATTTTGCCCTTCGGCTAAGTCTCCCTGAATTGACCCCTAGGAAAGCACATGTGGGCTCGAGATCTTCATCAGGAATTTGCAGCCTCTGGATGACATCAGGTGAGATCAGGTTCAGGCTGGCCTCACTGTCAACTAGCATCTTCGTCACCTTGAGGTTGCAAATTGTTTGCGAAACCAACAATGGCAGGCACCCGACCGCAGTTGTGCGATCAGGGTGATCCTCAGCATCAAAAATGAAAGGAGTGTTGGATCATTTCAGAGGTCTCTAGGCACCGATAGACGGCTCTGCCGCGTTAACCTCGCATGCCTACTATTTAAGTTGGCGGTGAGAGGAATGCTACGAGGCACCTCCCTCGATGCACATCATCTATGTAGCCTTCTGGAACTCATGCTCACTGGACTCGTCATCCTCTTCGAAGTCATCATCATCACCCTCTTGCTTGTCGCGGCCACGAGTAGGTCGATCTTTTTGTTGTTTGGGCTTGCTACGGCAACCTCCTCGGCCAACGCGCTTCTTGCCGGACCCCTCCACACCATCCTGGCCCTTCTCCTTGTCTCGCCTCTCGTACTCAGCTTTTTCCTTCTCGGCAAGTTGCTCAACTTGTCGGTAGTCCTAGAGATCGTGGCCCTTGGTGCAATGGATCTTGCAATACTGCTTGACGGAGCCTTCTGGCTTGTCGACAACCGCCATCGCCTGGCAAGAGGTGCACCCAGCAACATCCTTGTCGGGGCTCATCAACCTTGCCCTTCTTGGCGGTACCGGGGTTGACGGATCCCTCGACAGCAAGCATGGCCTTGCCCTTGCGCTTCTTGTTCCGACGCCGGCCTTTCTTTGCCAGGGTGGCGGTGTCTTCATCCTCAGATTCGACCCCCGCGCTAGCGTCCTCGCCGATGAGCCTCCTCCCTTCTTCAGCCTGAGCACATTTATCTGCCAGAGCATAAAGCTCGGCAACATCCCTGACCGTGTTCATCGCCAGCTCTTCCCGCATCCTGCGGTTGCGCACGTCCTGATGGAACGCACTGATAACAGTGGCAGGATGAACGTCTAGTATGTTGTGGTGCACACGGCTGAACCTTTGGATGTACTTGCGCAAAGTCTTGCCCTCCTTCTAAGGGATGATGTTCAAATCGCTTTCTTGACTAGGAGCTTGGTGGCCTCCGGTAAAGGCACCAACAAACTCGTGGCACGGGTCTACCCAGGAGGCGATGGAATTCTCCGTCAGGTGCATCAACCACGACCTGACATTGGGCTTAAGAACCAATGGGAAGTAGTTGGCGAGCATCATGCTTAAGAACTTTGATGGGTTAGTATTGTCATCGAACTTCTTCGGGACCTCCTGCTTGAATGTGCAGGAATTGGGCCACTGGACTTGCCACAACTCACGGGTAAACGCTGGACAACCCACCTCGTAAGGTAGGCTGGCAGGATACCCTGGTGCGGTCTTGTCGACAGCAAGCCCCGCACGCTTATCAGATTGATGGCGCGCTTCCCGTCGTCGCTCGATTGTAGTTCGAGCGTCTTCCTTGCTTCGTTTCCAAAGAACTTGACGTTGGTCGCGGTGAGTCCATGGATCGGACAAGTAACCATCGTAAGCGTCGGTCTGTCGAGTCGGTGACCGACATTGTTGTTGTGGAGGAGAGTGCACCTTGGTCGCACCGCCTTCGGCCTTCTCACCACTGGCGTGAGCCGGCTCGGTGGACCAAAACTTGTCAGCGAGGCTGAGGAGGCTCTGAATGGTGGCTCTCCATTCGTCGAGCTTCTCCACGGTAGGAGGGAAATTTAGAAGTAGCTGTGCCCGCGCCATTGCTTCTTCCGACATGGTCGACGGCGAGTAGCACGAGGAACGCGAGGTGCTCTGACTTCTAACGGTGTTAGAAGGAGCTCCATCGCGGTCCCGTGATGGCATGCCACTCCCACTAGCATGTTGGCGAGCATGCTGGTCCTGCGCACCATGGGAGTGATGCGCGGGAGCTTTTCCATGGGGACGTTGGGAACCGTGGGCGTCATGGCGCTGCTCTTCGCATGCGTCCTGGGAAGGTCGCGGCGTAGGCGCCGGATTGGGCATCTTGGAAGGTACCCTTCCATCCCCGTAGTTCACTGTACCACCCGCAGGCGGTACAACTCCGTCCTGAGACCCAACGGCACGGGGGGTCCCGCCGCCACCATGAGCGTCTCCGTGGCGGGCATCACCGCTTTGTTGGCCTTGGTCACCAAAACATTGCGGAAGCTCTAAGCCTTCGGCTCCTCCTCCACCCGCATCTACATCGTCGCCTGTCTGTGTAGCTATAGGGACAGCAGACGCGGATGGGCCACCGCCGTCAGGCCCTTTGTCGTGGTTTTGTCACGGCAAATGTCCGAAGACTTAGGTTTGAGGCCATCGCTAAGGCGGTTGACTCACAGGGGTTGGTCGGGACAAAATACATGGGTTTACCCAGGTTCGGCCCCTCAAGAAGAGGTAAAAGCCTACGTCCTGTTTGTGTATATTGATTGGAGTATCGATTACAAGGGAGCGTATTCACTTTACCTAGCTCTCGATTGATTGGTTTTCTGTCTAAGCCATCCCTGGGTCTTGCCTTTATATAGGAGGTCAAGACCCTGGGCTACACAAGTCCCAAACCGACTCTTAGGACGTGTCCGGCTCCGGCTCTAAGATGTCTTGCCTATCCTGGCAAGCTGTCTCCGAGCGGCTTATCTGCCTGGGTCTTGTGCCTTCTTCCTATCTCTGGGCCTCCGTCTCAGCCCACCTGATGAGCCGCCACGCGGCCCAGCCTTCCTCTTCTATCCCATATGATAACGAGCCGCCAGGTACGACCCGGCCCCTCCTGGGCGGGTCTTACCACGGGGTTATATCCCCAACATTAGGCCCCAGATTGATTTGAGCTTGCCCATGTCAATCTCCATTTTATTCAGTGGCGTGTCTCACGTCCTTGTCACCTAAAAACAAAAAGAATTCATAACCCGCCGTGACATCACCTTCAGATATGCCAAAAAGATTCTATGACGTTTTGCAGCGGATCTTCTCATTAACGGTCGGCCCGAAAATCAAGGCGTCCATCTCGGTTAATCATCATTTCGCCCCTCGCTTCCCGCGCGCACTGTTTGGCATCCCGTCTCTTAAATAGGGCCACGAGTTTTTTTCTCTTTTCCTTCGCCGCCACCATCTTTCTTCTTCCTCCCGATGCCTGCACTTCCTGAACTCTGCCACGCTGGTGGGATCTCGTCGTCATCATCGACCTTGGCCGCTGCATCAACCTGAATGCTCCAGATTTTCGCCCGCATCGGCCGCATCCTTGAGGTACCCTTTTCAACCTCCATTAGATCTCTAGTCATCTCACTTGAATTCTTTCGAGTTCGTCGGACCTCCATTAACATGACCTACTTGTTCATCCAATCATCCTTGTAATGCCAACTGATAAGTAGTCTTTCGGATCTCGTGATGTTGTAAATCCACCGTGGCTACCCATGCAAAGCCAACAACAACTCATCCTAGATCTGCACCCTGCTCCTTTTCTTGCGACAGCTGCTTGTTCTTCGTCGGCTCCTCTTTTAGGGTTGAATTAAGTTTAATTTTCCTTGCCTGTAGATCTTGCAGTCACGGTATAATGTGTGAAACCTGTTTGTCTGCCCTTAGTAATATTTGCAACATGGTATTGCCCACTTAATCCGCCATCGAATCACCGACTCTTCCGACAATCTGTACTGGTGGCTTAACGTCACATTATTTAGTTTAATCAGCCATCTTGATTGTCTGGCCGCTTTCTGACCCGCCACGTCCTGCCCCTTTCACAGTTTGACCCACCATCTTGTCTCGAGCACCTGCATCCTGTGACTGGGTCCGCTCTGGAGTCATTGAGCAATTCTTACTGGATTTCAAAGAGGCAGGCACATTGCCGGCTCAGAATGTTATTCACTGGCGGGTTCTAGGGTCAGAGAAGAAACCTACCCCTAAAGAAGGGGAAATTGTTATCTTCTCCGATCACCTTCTCCGTGGTTTCAGCCTGCCCGGATCAAAATTCTTCCAAGATGTCCTCCATTTCTTTGAACTGCATCCTCAAGACATTGCCCCAAATTCGGTCTCCAACATGTGCAACATTCAAGTCTTGTGTGAGGTTTACTTGCAAGAAGAGCCATCCATCGACCTCTTTTGCGACTTCTTCTATGTCAACTGCCAAACGGAAGTGGTGGCTAGACCAAGCTTGGAGCTCGGCGGAGTCTCCATCCAAAGACGAAGAGATCTGGCCTACCCGGTTGTCCTTATGCCAAGCCACCCCAAAGATTGGAACAAAACTTGGTTTTACTATAGAGACACCTCTCCAGAAGGATAAAATCCATTGTCGGGTTACCGTCCTACCCAGCTCTGCACTTCCACTGAGCTTCCGGACCGGATGTCTGCTATGACACGAGCGAAGTATGCTCTGGCTTTTGCCAAAATCAAGGCCCTTCTAGTGAACGGATTGACGGGAGTTGACTTAACCCGTTGTTGGATCTCATGGAAAGTCTTAACACTAAGCCGGCATGACCGGCTTATGCATGAACACACAGGCGATGAGAATGATCCTCTCTACTTCAACCACACCCCTCTGATAGAAGAAAACATTAACTCTGTTGTCAAAGGACTTACCCGCGAATCCTAGGAGGCTTGTCGTACGATCGGGTTAAGACCCTTCTGCGTCATAAATCCAGCTTCTGACGTAAGGACGACTTTCAAATTTGCTTGCTCTTTGTCTCGACTCTGTATATGGCAACTTTACATGTTTTGGTGGCTTTTCCTACAGGCCAACTCCAGCTTCTAGAAGAAAAAATACACTCCCTCCGGGAAGAAGAAATCTCACGCGGGTAATGTTCGTCGCCGGAAGAAGAAGACTTCAGCCCAAAACCTGCTCGAGCTTGACGATTCTGAGGTAGAACTTGACTCCCTTGGCCGTCTTTTTATGCAACTTTTTGACAATGACTCTACATAGGAGGAGACGGAAACGAGCCACGCCAACGCTCTTGAGGTAACTTACATTTCTTCCAACTCAGAAATCTTACCATAGGAGAAGATACGGCAGGTCATCCAAAAAGTTCCTTTTTCACATCCTCTTGCTTACGTAGACCCCGAATTTTCCTTGAAAAAGCAACAACACGATTCTCGACGTCAGACCCGGTGCACCGGCTCTGAGGATCTTAAGGCCGGCTTACCCAACTCCCCGACGCCGCGGAAACGTCCTGCTGAGTTAGTTTCTAAAAACCTGATATCTATCTTATACTCTTGTATTGTTGTCTTACTCTTGTGCTTTATTGTCTTAATTTACAGGAGTCACCTCCTTCATCCGGTGACTCGACTGCCTCCAGGCTTCCTCCTATGAAGATCAACCCAGAGTATGCTTTCACCCTCCCATGTGTACATTATTTGTATTGTCTTTGTACTATGTAATGACTCTTTGCACTTTCAGGGCTCAAGCCAAACATATGAAGACAAGCGGGTCTACTGTTCCTCCTACCGCTCAACAACCGGAGACTGCTAAGCCATCTCCCTCCACTCATGCTGAACCTTCTGACACAAACAAGGAAGCACCTAAGCGCTCTCGTCCGCCCTCAGAACCGGTGGGTCATCGTATGGCGACTTCTGATATTCCAGCGGCTGACCCTAAGCCGCCCAGTCCTGTCGCCGAAGACTCGTCTCTTCCTGACGTTACCATCACCGGGACGCATTACCAATCCCCAACTCATCATGTATTGGCAAAACACTCTAGCAAGATTGATACTTGCTCTCCAGAGAAGCTTAGCTTCGAATTCCCTGTGTTGGAGAAGATGACTGTAGATGACCTGCACGTCAGCTATTTGAACCGCCTTTCTGCCAGCCGCAACATGGAGACCAAACTTGTTGGTTTGATGAAGAAAAAATATGAGGTATCTTTCATCTTCTGCATTTCTCTTATACCCTTACGTAGCCCCCAAGAACCAATGTAATATTGCAAATAATAGACCGGGTCTTCCAAACCTTTGACATGCTATAGAGAACTTTGACCTGTAGCCCCCAAGTACCGGATTAAATCGCATATAATCCGGTACTTATGTTAAATGTTAGATCCGAGTGTAACCCCCAAGTCCGGATCATTATAACAATGATGAGTAGGAGCTTTTGTGCTTAAGAAGTTTGTCAGGTGTAGCCCCCAAGTCTGGGTTATTATAACAATGATAAGCCGGAACTTCATCATAGACTTGGAAAGAAACACAAACATTAGTCCCCAAGTGCCAAGTATATTGCTTGCAATCTGCTTGGGACATGCATCAAAATAATTTCATCCTGGCGACTTAACCTTTATAATTTTCTACTTGTATAATGAAGGAGGCGATAAACGCAGCCGAGTCTGAACGTGTCGGCTTAAGGGAAAACCTGACCACTCAACAGACCGCCCGAGCCATAGCAGAAGAGAAATTACGGGTGGCTGTCGAACAACTTGAGAAATTCCAGCTCGACTTTACCGCATATAAAAAGACTGTAGAATCTGAGCAAGTTGCCTTGTCCAAGCGTGCAAGCGATACTTAGGAACAGCTCAAACTTGCATCAGCAGAGCTGAAGACTCTCAAAGACCACATATCCAAGATGACTGCCGCTATCTTTGGTAAGCATGTACGGCTTAAAAAATTCCTTGTGGAAGAAATACCTGACAGGCGGCTTATCACTTTGAACCTTTT
The DNA here is from genome assembly GCA_022496015.1 of Hordeum marinum. Classification (NCBI taxonomy): domain Eukaryota; kingdom Viridiplantae; phylum Streptophyta; class Magnoliopsida; order Poales; family Poaceae; genus Hordeum; species Hordeum marinum. The sequence continues at coordinate 120,811,614 of CM039675.1, forward strand.
TCTTGTAGGCGAGAGGAGCCGCCAGCTATCCTCTGATAGTCTGATGAAATTGAAGGCAGTCTATACTTTGACTGAGCAACTCTACAGTGGAGCCCTTTGTACCATCAAGGCCATGGTGACAGCCAAGTACGTCCCCAAATTTATGAAGGGTGTTATACAAGTCTTGTCAACTTTGCCCAAATAGGTGGACGAGATGAGGTGATCAGCCGACAAGAGAGGGGCCATAGCTGCGCTAAGCCGGTCCCTGGCCTTCACTCCTGAGTTAACCACCGAAAAATGATGAACGGCTTCCCCTCCAAGAAGGATGATGGCTCAGATTTTACTGAAGCGGATTACGCCAAATGCATCAAGGCCTCCAGGAGACTTGCCTCCATACTGGTTGATGAGACGGATCTGACTCCCTATGAAGCAGCTTATGATGAGAACAACCAATGGCTATGCTGCCCAACTTTTGAAGCCAGGATTTAATCCCTGCACGCCGTAAGCCGCTCTTCGCCCCTGACGTTGATCCATCTCCTCTTTTTGACGACGCTCAGTTTGAAGCCTTATTGAACTGCAACTGGGATGTGGATAATCTTCAGATAGAAGAGCACAAAGACCCGGCGCAGGATGACCCGTCATTGAATTAAGACTTTGTTGTCCTTAACTGAATGTAACCCGGCCAGCTCAGCCGCTGAGATGTGGAAGTGTGCAAAAACTTTGAATCTTTCGTCTTTTGAGATCCTGGAGAGCCTTGTAATAGGCCTAGCAGAAACTTGATTATCTCCGCCATCGTGCATTCATGATATTAGAATCATCTTATACACTTTATATCTGTTTTGCATTCTTCTCATAATGTCTTTCAACATACTTAACAGCAAGTCATCTTATGAGAGAAAACCCTGCAAAAATAAGATAGAATACTCTGCAGCGTTTGTAAGGGCGGCTTAAAAAAGCATGACCTGGAGATGTTAGCATCTATATAACCTGGCTTCTTCTTACATAATCTTGCTCTGACCCGGCTTTGGAGACCAACATGATATGTATGCAATGCATGATGTAATGTATGATGCCATGTATGATGTTCTTGCTTTTCCTTCCTTTTTTGTTTTTCGAAAACTCATTGCTGGACCTTCTGGGGGGACTCGTTGCTTTGAACTGCTTAACAGTGCAGGGTCTCTAACGAGAGTGACCGTCAACTTTGAGCGGCTCGGGGTCTCTAGGCAAGATTAACTGTTAAGGGCGCAACAGACCAGAATTTGCAGCCAGGTGAGTACCCATGACTCATAAGCTACTTCTCACGTGATATAAATCCGTCATTTGGAACCTTAAACAACGTCACTTTCTTAAGAGTATGATGGGCCACTTGGCAGAGAGTACGCAGCAGATGAGAGAGTTTGCCTCGCCGCTCTAAGAGGCCCTCACAGGGGTAAGTTGACAACTTGCTGCACCCCTAGTAAAGCGGCAGCTGCTTACAGGCAGGTATAACTCGGCCTTGCGATCAAAAGGGGGTAAGTTCACAACTCGCTGCACCCCTTTTGACCTTGTTTTATGGAGTAAGTTTGGGGTCCCCAACCCGCCTTACGGTGGCTGAAAAGCCGATCAAGAGCGGGAGCGAGCTAAACCCGGTGGGTTGGAAGCCCCCAAGTGACCATGTAGAAGTGTTCATCTTTTGCACAAATAAGTAATGCAAAAAGAAAAATGGGAGAGGCCCCGGCTTGCAGGGATGCCAAATTTATTATATGAGAAATATAGATACAATGAAGTATGTATGTACAACGATGGGAGTCGATGACTCAAGTATAGTAAGGCCACAGATGAGAGATGTTCCACGACCGGTGAGTCTCCTGTCCAGAGGTACATGACTCGTTCCGTACGTCAATGAGACAATATGACCCATTGTTCAGATTTCTGCTAACCACGAAAGGTCCTTCCCATGGGGGACATAACTTGTGTGCATCGGTCTAATCTTGAATCAAATGTAACACCAAATCACCTTCTTGGAACGTCCGGGTCTTGCCCCTGCGGCTATGGTAGCAACACAGGTCTTGTTGATAAATCACCGACCGAGCTGCTGCAAGATCGTGCGCTTCATCCACAGCATCCAACGCATCCTAACATGTCGTTTCATTATCAGCTTCCACGTAAGCCGCCACCTGCGGTGAATCATGACGTATGCCGCTTGGTAACATGGCCTTCGCACCGTAAACCATGAAAAAGGCATGTAACATGTCGACCTATTAGGCGTAGTATTGATGCTCCAGAGGACGGAAGGTAACTCCTCAACCCAACAGCCCGGTGTTCTCTACAAAGGAACCATAAGCCGGGGCTTCATAACTCTCAAGACTTCCTGGTTGGCTCGCTCTGCTTGATCGTTGGATTGTGGATGAGAAACAGCAGAAACATCAAGCCGGATGTGCTCACTTTCACATAACACCTTCATAGCCCCTTGGATAAATTTGTTTTGTTGTCCATGATGATGCTATGAGGGTAGCCAAATCGGTAGATCAATTTTTTGACAAACTGAACCGCTATGGCCGCATCACATTTACTGACCGGCTCAGCCTCGACCCACTTGGTAAACTTGTCCACCGCCACCAAGAGGTGGGTCTTCTTATCCTTAGACCTTTTGAAAGGTCCAACCATATCAACCCCCATACTGTGAACGACCAGGTGATCAATATCATCCGTAATTCCTGAGCCGGTACATGAGCATGTCTTCCGAACTTTTGACACCCGTCGCACTTAGCGACAAGATCCTCCATGTCTTTATGAGTCGTCAACCAGAAGAAACCATGACAGAAAGCCTTAGCCACCAAGGACGTTGAGCCAGCGTGATGTCCGAAATCACCGGCGTGTATTTCATATAGAATTTCTCTGCCTTCCTCTTGAGAAACACAACGCTGGAAGACGCCGGTAACGCTGCACTTATGCAACTCGCCATTAATGATGGTCATGGATTTAGAATGCCTCATGATTTGCCGCGCCAGAGTCTCATCCTCAGGTAACTCGCCGTGGGTCAGGTACGCTAGGTATGGTAGCGTCCAGTCCAAAATAGCATGTAAAGCCGCCACTAGCTGCCCCTCCGGGTCAGGTATAGCCAGATCCTCCTCTGAAGGTAGCTTAACATACGGGTGATAAATTACGTCCAAGAAAACATTAGGCGGCACCGGCTTACGCTGAGAGCCCAGTCTTGACAATGCATCAGCCGTTTCGTTCTTGCGACAATTAATATGATCCACCTGATAACCCTTGAAATGACCAGCGGCGATATCCACCTCCTATCAATAAGCCGCCATCCGTGGGTCCTTGGAGTCCCACGTGCCTGAAACTTGTTGTGCCACAAGATCTGAGTCACCAAGTCACCTAACCCAGCTCAGGTTCATCTCCTTTGCCACACGAAGTTCATGAAGCAAAGCTTCGGATTTAGCTACATTGTTTGTGCAAGGAAACATCAGCCTTAGCATGTAACATAACTTATCACCTTTGGGGGAAGTTAAGACAACTCCAGCCCCCGATCCCTCCAACTGTCTTGACCCATCAAAGTGAATTGTCCAATACGTGTTGTCCGGCTTCTCCTCCGGCGATTGACACTCCGTCCAGTCATTTATGAAATCCACCAATGCCTGAGACTTCACGGCTATGCGAGGCACATACTTCAAATTGAGAGGCCCAAGCTCCAGCGCCCACTTAGCAATTCTGCCAATAGCTTCCCAGTTCTGAATTATATCACCCAACAGACCAGAGCTAACGACCGTGATCTGGTGTCCAAGGAAATAATGCTTCAACTTGCGATTTGCCATGAACACCCCGTATATTACTTTCTGCCAATGTGGGTAACTTTGCTTGGACACTATGAGAACCCCACTGACATAATAAACCGGCCTATGGACAGGGTACTCTTTCCCTTCCTCCTTGCACTCTACCACGATCCAGCACTAACCGCCCTATTGTTAGCCGCCACATAAAGGAGCAAGATTCTTTCTTAGCCGGAGCAGCCAAGATTGGTGGCTCAACCAACTGCTTCTTGAGCACTTCAAGAGCTTCATCCGCAGCCTTACTCATGACAAATTCATCCGTCTTCTTCGTCATCTGGTACAGAGGAATAGTCTTCTCACCCAGGCGGCTGATGAAGCGGCTTAAAGCAGCGATACGACCCGCCAAGCGCTCCACATCATTAACGCTCGCCGGCTTAGCCAGTGATGTGATGGCCTTTATCTTGTCCAAGTTGGCCTCGATTCCTCGCTCTGAAACCAAGAAACCCAGAAGTTTACCTCCAGGAACTCCAAAAACACACTTAGCCGGGTTAAGCATCATCTTGTAGACCCGTAAGTTATCAAACGTCTCCTTCAGGTCGTTGAGCAATGTCTCCTTCTTCCTTGACATAACCATAATGTCGTCCACGTAAGCATGAACATTGCGCCCTATCTAACCGCGAAGGCAATTCTGCACACAATGTTGGTAAGTCGCATGTGCACTCTTGAGCCCAAACGGCATGGACACATAGCAGAAAGCCCCAAAAGGTGTTATAAATGATGTCTTCTCTTGGTCTTTAACTACCATCTTGATCTGGTGATAACTTGAATAGGCGTCCAGGAAGCATAAACTCTCACAACCCGTCGTTGCATCAATAATCTGGTCGATACGAGGGAGAGCAAATGGGTCAACTGGACAGGCCTTATTAAGATCTGTGTAATCCGTACACATATGACACGTGCCGTTCTTCTTGAGCACCTGCACGGGATTTGCTAACCACTCTGGGTGAAATACTTATACGATGAACCCTGTCGCCAAGAGTCGGACCACCTCTTTTCCAATTGCTTTACGCCGCTCCTCATTGAAACAACGGAGGAATTGCTTAATCGGCTTAAATTTAGGATCCACATTAAGGTGGTGCTCAACGAATTCTCTCGGTACACCCGGCTTGTCAGATGGCTTCCATGCGAAGATGTCCCGATTCTCATGGATGAATTCGATGAGTGCGCTTTCCTATGCGGGGTCCATGTTAGCCTCGATAGTGAACTGTTTGGATGAGTCGCCCGAAGTAAAATCCACCAGCTTCGTGTCATCCACCGCAAAATTCAAGGGTGGCTCAGACTCAGTACTAGGCTTCTTCAACAGAGTCATGTCCGTAGGGTCAACATTATCCTTGTAAAACTTAAGCTCTGCCTCTGCATAACTTGACTCTGCGTAAGCCGCGTCTCCTTCCTCACACTCAATGCCAATCTTCCGATCACTGTGCACCTTGATCGTTCCGTTGAGGGCCAGCATCTTGAGTTGTAGATAGACATAACAAGGCCTGGCCATAAACTTTGCAAAAGCTGGTCGACCGAACAGAGCATGATACGGGCTCTTAATTTTCACCACTTCGAACCACAAAGTCTCCACCCTCTATTTGTACTCATCCCCAAATGCCACTTCTAAAGCAATCTTCCCCACTCGGTACGCCGACTTACTTGGAACCACCCCATGAAAAATTGTCGATGAAGGCTTAAGTGCCTTATCGGTTAACTCCATTCGCTGGAAGGTGTCGTAGTACAAGATATTGATGCTGCTACCATCGTCCATGAGTACTTTTGTAAAATTATAACCCCCAATCTGAGGAGCGACCATTAGAGCTAGGTGACCCGGATTGTCAAGCCACGGCGGGTGATCCTCTCGGCTCCACGTGATCGAATACTCTGACCACTTTAAGTGTCACGAGAGAGCCGACGTGGCCGCATTAACCGCCCTCTTGTGCAGCTTCTAATCCCGCTTATGAAGGCTTGTAGTAAAGACATGATACTGCCCCTCGCTAAGTTGCTCCGGGTTGCTCTGATATCCTGATAGATTATTCTGTTGCTGACCACCATTGCCCCGCTACTGATGATGACCTTCCCGATTTCCTTGAACCTGGTAATTTGAACCTGACTCGCCCACTCCAAAACCTGCTCCTGAACCGCCCGGTCCTAAACCGCCTGACGGGTCGTTACCGTTATTACGGTGTTGACTGAGGCTGCGACCCCAGAACTGGCGCATAATGCTGCACTCCTTCCACGTGTGGGTGGCCACTTTATCCGGCCGGTTGTGCACCGGGCAAGTTCTGTTCAACGCCTCTTCCAAGTTGGAAGGCATAGGTGACTTATCTTTGTCGAACGGCGGCCTAAAATTTATGTTGCCCCTGGCATGACCGTTCCCAGCATTGGTGCTCGCCACTAACTCTGACCCGCCATCCGGGTTTTTTCGCTTGCCCTGGTTGCCGTTCCCAACACCGCCCTGCTGATTCTTACCGTTGTTGCCCTTCTTACCCTGAGCTGACTTCTCATTGTCAGATTTTGGGTCTTTGGTGGTATTTGAATCCGCATATTTGGTGAGAGACGTCATGAGCTCACCCATGTCCTGACAAGAACGCTTCAACCACCCAAGCTTCTGTTTAAGGGGTACAAAGTGACAGTTCCTTTCCAAAATCAGAACTGCTTGAGGCGCCAAAATATTCTCAGACGAGTGGATCACCGTCAAGACCCGCCGAACCCAATGATGGGCCAATTCACCTTCCTGCTATACACAATGATCAAGATCCACGATTGTCATAGGCTGCTTGCAGGTTCCCCTGAAATTATTAATAAAGCGTGCTTTCAACTCGGCCCAAGACGTGATGGTGTTAGGTGGCAAACCCTTCAACCAAGTGCAGGCCGGTCCTTCTAACATCATAATGAAGTATTTCACACAAACCGCCTCATTGACATCCAGCATCTCCATAGCCAGCTCATAACTTTCGACCCAGGCCTCTGGGGGCAGATCTGCCATGTAATTAGGCACCTTCTGCGGCCCCTTAAAGTCCTTAGGCAAACGTTCATTCCTTAGATCCGCCGTGAGAAATTGCACACCAAGTCCCCTGGAAGAAGCACTGGCGGGGGGGGGGGGTTGCTGGTGCCGGCTCAGGGACCTCCGGGTAATCCATCACACGCGTTGATCCTCACTGAGCCCGACCCCTATCCATAGTCCCCTGAATATCCCTCTCAGGCATGTTATCATTGGGCGGGTTCCACCTCCGCTCACTGCTAGAAACCGCCGGTGACTCAATGTGCCGGCTGTAGCTACGGCTGTGAACCGGCGTAGAGTGCGCCCGGCTCCGGCTGCGTGTGTACCTTTCTTGCTGGGCCATCACTGTCTGCAATAGGCTGATTGCATTCCTCGCCTCTTCAGCAAACAGTGCCCCTTCAGACAAGGGGAGGGCATCAAGCCGGGCAGTCACTGCTATCATGTTTTCCACCGGGTTAGAATAATGGCCAGGTGGCGTCACGACGTGTCGCGGCAAAGTTTTGTTCCTCCGTGGGGATCTAGTTGCCACGGGGCCTCTGCCTCCCGGGTTACCATCGGCGGCATACTTGGCCCGTCTCTAGGATTATTGAAGAGATTTCGAGGTTGGATAGGGAGACCAACTTGAGTCCTTCTACGCTGAACCGCCTCTGAAGCTCGCTGATCCAGATCAAAACGGAGAGCCTCCGTCCTCAAGCTCTCCGATTCAGCATTCATCTGAACCTGCATTGCATTGATATCCTCTTGGGCCTGAGCCATTTGTCCCTTGATCCGATTAATCTCGGCATTGCGCTCTGCCTGATTCTTGGTCGTTACTTCTGTGGCCATCAAGGTCGCTAGCTCCTCCATGAGTTCCAGTAAAACTTGAGCCGGCGTCTTAGGAGGCTTAACATCGGGTGGGGCTGCTCCTGCTGCCGCTCCGGAAGTCGCTCCGTTAGAAGCTGGCGCCGGGCCTACCATGAACATGGCGGCTCGGCTCGGCGGGTCATAGGGCTCCGGAATACTGTCACCATCGGCATAGCCCCTAGCCCGCTGACATGAAGTTGATAGATTGACTCCACATCTCTGCTGGAAGATCCTTCATCTAAGAAAGCCAAGGTATCTCGTCCTGACAAGGAATCTCTCCTTCTTGGGGTCCATGGCAATGATGATTATGAACGAACTGGCGCGCTGATCATGAAATCAGGTCCACACGACCTATCCCCCTACCTGGCGTGCCAAAGATGTTGGGGGAAACGACACCTATGGGATCGGAGGGATCCCTTTTCGGTTTGGCGGGGAGGAAGGCTCGCGCAGAGAGCGGATCTGATGAACAACGTGCGGGCTTTTACCTAGGTTCGGCCCGCGGAGATGCGTAAAACCCTACTCCTGCTTGGTTATATTGTGGGTGTTTTTAGGGTTCCAGCTACAAAAGCGTTATGAACAGCCGCTACGCGTATGAGCTAGAAGGTCGAAAAATTCCTCCACCGTAACGCCCTGGGCCTCCTTTTATACGATCAAGGGGATCCCAACAGTGGCATACAGTGTGTACACGGGGTGTACAGAGCTACAGTGCTATCATACCTAACACTGACGGAGTAGGACATGCGCATTTAATGCACCGTCAAGCATCTCTGACTGTCTATGGGATGGGACAAGAGCCCGTCCCATCGGAATCGCTTAGCCCCTCCATCGCCGGCGCTGCGACACGTGCTCAGGCAGGGTGACACCTGGCCTTTGCGCTGGCAGGGTCTTGCCGGGGCTTCGTCTTTCCGGGTCCTCGCCTTGCTAGGTCCTGTCGGGGCTTTGCCTTGCCTGAGGGTTTGATGGCCATCCCGGCAAGGTCTTGCCGGGGGTCTTGATTCTCCTGTATTTGTATCTAGCAGCTCCTTGTCGGGCCTCATCGCCAGGGTGGCTACTACTACCCATGCACGAGTAAGGGGCACTAGAGAACCCAAAACTCTAGTGCATCGACATTTAGGTACTCCATTCTTAAAAGAATAATTAGCAAGCATGGTGGAGATTTCAACTTCAGGTATCTTTCTTTTATTAGTGATGATGTCTTTCATGTATTGAGCATAAGGGGGCATCTTTAAGATATCAATTAAGCGGGTACACAAAAAATACTGGCCTCATCATTTCAGCAAAGCGTTCAAATTCTTCATCATCCTTTTTCTTAGATGGTTTAGGTGGAAAAGGCATGGGTTTCTGAACCCATGGCTCTCTTTCTTTACCATGTTTTCTAGCCAGAAAATCCTTTTTTTATCATATCTTTTATTTTTAGGTTGTGGGTTATCAAGATCAATAGAAGGTTCTATTTCTACATCATTATCTGGTTCTTTATCATTATTTGGTTGAGCATCTTCATGAACATCACTATCATTTTCATTATCACCAGGTGAATGTTCATTACCACATTTAGTTTCAGCATCAGAAATAGGGACATCGTTATTATCATCACGAGGTTTTTCTATCTCATGTTCACTAGAGATATGCAAAGTCCTCTCGTTTTTCTTTTTCTTTTTCTTTTTAGAAGGACTAGGTGCATCAGCATTAATGCCTTGAGAGTCTTGTTCAATTCTTTTAGGATGACCTCCAGGATAAAGAGGTTCTTGGGTCATTCTACCTCTTCTAGTCACTACTCTAATACCATGATCATTTGTATTATTATTATTCATTTCATTAAGGAATTCCCTTTGATATTTAGCAACTTGTTCTAACTGAGTTTGAACCATAGAGGCATGTTCTCCTACACCTCTGACATCATTACTGATTCTAAATAACAAGTCACTCAAGTGAGCAATCATATCAGAATTATATTTCAATTGTTTCAGAATATTTGCATTGAAGTGATATTGTTTCCTAATGTAGTTATCAAACTCATATAAGCATTGACTAGGATGTTTATTGTAAGGAATGTTACCTTCATCAAACTTTAATAAAGAATTTACCTCCACCACCTCTGGAGGTGGTGGTGTGTCAAGACCATGTATTTCTTCAATAGGTGGTAAATTCTTAACATCCTTAGCTTTAATACATTTTTCCTTCATATATTTCTTTGCCTCCTGCATATCTTCAGGACTAAGAAATAAGATACCCCTCTTGTTCAGAGTGGGTTCAAGTGGTGGTTTAGGGAGAGTCCAATCATCATAATTCTTCTATATATTATTCAATAGTTCCTCAACTTGTTCAACAGTTCGTTCCCCGAAAACACAACCAGCACAACTATCTAGGAAGTCCCTAGAAGCATCAGTTAGTCCATTATAGAAGATATCAAGTATTTCATTTTTTAAGAGTATGATGAGGCAAAGCATTAAGCAATTGCAGACGCCTCCCCCAAGCTTGTGGGAGACTCTGTTCTTGAATTTGCACAAAGTTAAATATTTCCTATAAGGAAGCTTGTTTCTTATGAGCAGTAAAATATTTTTCAAAGAAGTTGTAAATCATATCCCGGGGACTACGCACACAACTAGGATCAAGAGTATTGTACCATATCTTAGCATCACCCTTTAATGAGAATGGAAATAATTTGATAATATAGTAGTAGTGAATCTTCTCATCATGAGCAAAAAGGGTAGCTATATCATTCAACTTAGTAAGATGTGCCACTACAATTTCAGTGTCATAGCCATGGAAAGGATTAGATTCAATCAAAGTAATTAACTCTGGGTCGACAGAGAATTCATAATCCTTATAGGTAACAAATATAGGTGAAGTAGCAAACTTAGAATCACATTTCATTCTAGCATTCAAAGACTTTTCTTTATACTTGAATAATCATTTCTATCCTTACAAGCAAGAATGTCTCTAGTTACTTCTCCAACATAACATAACCCACAAGTATCTTAGGCATTTCAAATCTAGGAGATCTAGGTCTAATAGGTGTTTCATAATTATTAGTTTCAAAGACTTCATCAGTTTTGGTAATTTCATTTTCTTTCGCTCTAGCAATTTGTTCATCAAGAAATTCACCTAGTGGCACAGTATCATCAAGCAAGGTACTAGCATCATTCATAGCAGAAGTAGCATTGTCAATAACTTACGACATATCAGGATTAATAGCATGTGGTGGTGTTGCAAGTTTACTCATAGCAGAAGGTGAATCAAGTGCAGAGTGTGATGGCAAATCCGTAGCTCCCCTCATCATAGAGGGCCTGGTCTTGGTTCTTGTATCCTTCAGATTCTTCATAGTGATAAATTGATATAAATCCCAAGTGACTCAACAAATATAGCTATGCTCCTCGGCAACAACGCCACAAAAAGGGCTTGATAACCCACAAGTATAGGGGATTGCAATAGTTTTCGAGGGTAGAGTATTCAACCCAGATGCCGGGGCACAGATGCTCTCGATCACCTATGGGATCATGAATCCCTTGTGGTTCGGCAAGAGGGTCACATTGCACGAAGAGCGTAGATCACGAGACGACGTGACGATCAGGACACATGCATTTTACCCAAGTTTGGGCCGTTGCTAAGTGTAAAACCCTACTCCTGCTTTTTGGTGGATTGATTGGGGGAACATGAAGAACACATGGCTCCTAGCCCAGCAAGGACTGCTTCCATGGAAGGAACGGTTGCGTTAGTACAAGTGTTCGGGGGTAGGAATTGCCAACCCTGAGCTAGGTTGCCTTGGGCCTCCTTTTATAGTGCAAGGGGTCACCACAATGGCAAAACAGACATTATCTATCGATTAGATAGCTAAGTAGAGCTATCATACCTAACTATGGCATTTAGGACAAAATACCATGATTACCTGCCTAGCTAGCGCTTGGGGTGCATCCCCGGTAAGCTCTAGCCATCACTTGGCAGGTCGTTGCTTAAGAACTTGACGCGCTGCAGGGTGGGTGTCGATTGAGCATAACTTCCCTTCGATCGTGTCGCCACGTGCTTAACGAGAGCTGATTAGCTTCCTGAGGGCTCAACACCGCATCGATAGTTGACGGGCATAGCGATGCGGTGGAGCGGTGGCTACCTGGATCATACCTGTCGGGTGATGTCCTACCGGGTTTTCTGGGAAGCGAGTGCGCCTTGGTCCCCGGCAAGTGTCAGGGGCCTACTTGGCATGCCGTAGCCCAGGCCTGGGCTACCATGTTGAGCTTGCTAGAGTCTTGTCTTGTTTGCTGGCGGGGTTCTTTGCTTCTATCGCCTGTGTCTAAGTCAGGGGCACTGGGTACCCCTGTACTCGTGCACCGATAGGAGCCCCTAGGACTGGCCCACATGTGCTCGCCAAGTGCCGTTGGGTCAGGCCCAAATTTCATGCACAGGCGCGCAATGTGAAGGGGTAACTGCCAATTTATTGGTTAGTACTGGCCCACCACCTCATGGCGTTTCCGCCACGCGTGCCAAATGCATAGCGAGGAGTTAGCGATGGGAGCGTGTGACTTAAAGTCCTGATCATGGCAGGGAACTACAACACCATGGATTGGAGCACTAGGGCGGTTACCTGTTCGCCCGTGATCGTGGGTGATGGGATTGGTGGAGACGGGCGGCGACCCTTGGAATGGAGGAGAGCCAGCCCCCGCGCTCTCCCTATAAATTGGGAGGTTGCAGGAGGTGATGCTCATCCATCCTTCCTTCCTCCTTGAGTTCAAGCTCATAGAGCTCGCTCTTGCCTCCTTGCTTTGAGTTGTGCTTGTCAGTACCATGCCTAGGGGACAAGGGCGGCCTCGGGCCTCCGCCTCGACGGCGAGGGGTTCCCGTCGGGATCATGCTACCGCTTCAGCCACGGAGGTGGAGGGTGGCCCGAGTGCACGCAGTGGAGGAGCTGGGAGGGGCCATGGTCGACGTGGGGCCTGTGGTCGGTGAGGTGGAGCGCCACTCCACTCCATCCTCCAACGCCTGACCCTCCCCTTAAGGAGACTCATGCTGAGGGGACGGCGCTGGAGTTCGTCATCAAGCTGTGTGGCCCCATCCGAGGCCACCTGCGCCTTCCTCACCCCTTCGCGAGGGTGATGGAGGTTGACAAGCCGCACGTCCTGTGGCTGCGGGCGCATGGTTGCTGTAATGGCGCCGTGCGGGTGGACGTCGAGTACTCGAAGTGTCGCGTCATGTTCTGCAGGTGTGGCTGGAAAACTTTCACCCGCACCCACAACCTCATGGATGGGCTCGTCCTCCGCTTCAAGATGATGGAGGCCGACCTTCTCTCCGTCAAGATTTACGGGCGTTCCGGTGCCCGCCTTGGATTTTTCGGGGGTCCTCACCACAGGCGCCGCCTCTGCTTCTCATCTGGACCCCGGTGGGGTCATGGACTTCGGCTTCGCCCTCCGTGCAATGCTGGTCCAGATGGGGCCAGGCTGGGCTTCTGTCGGGAGCCTTTCTGCTCTTTTCTTTTTGTAATTTTCCCATAGGGGAGAAATTCAAATAAAGAGTTTGTCAAAAAGGGGGTGTCCTCCCGTGTAATTTTCATCCCATTTTTGTATTGAAAATTAATGAGAATTGAATGTTATGTTTCTCCCGCAAGTACTATCCCTTTCCTTTCCTTACTTGCTCTGTATTGGTGCGTTTTGTCTTTGCCACGTGGGGCTACTTGTCGGGTCGTCATTCAAACCACGAGTGCCAGAGTGGAGGGGGGGTGAGCCCCCGGCAATAGGTTGGCGTTGTTCCCTGACAGAGCCCCTATCGGTATCGGCATCGTCACCCCTGTGAGCAAAGACAAGGGGACGGCTCGTCCCGACAAGGTTTTCACCGTGCAGATGAATCTGCATCCCATGGTAAGGATGATACTAAGGATTTCCTTGAGAAGTACTGAATCAGAAATATATGATACACTTATATTTTCCAAACAGCGTCTTCTCTTCGAGCGGGTTGGATCGCCATTTGTGTTCCCTTGTCTTCCTCCCCTGTTTTCTTGATGATGAAACATGTAAGGTGAGGACAGTAACAAAGATTACAGTCACATCAAGCATTCTAGCAATCTATCATATCTAGAAGGCGTTAACATCGTAGTCATGAAAGAAAATGTGTAATGATCATGTAATGATAACTATATGATGCAAAGCCTAGCTTTTATTACTAGTGCATAGGGTCTGCCTCTGGCTTTGTACAAAGGGTTACATGCAACATCAGCAAGGCTTGTACAAAAGGTGGCTGTCGGGGACTGGGCTCGGCAGCCGTGCCTCACGGGTAGAACTTACGAAGATGCTCAATGTTCTATGAGTTCTGCACTTGGGTGCCATCTTCGGTCTCCAAACGGACCGCGCCAGGTCTAGTGACTCGTACTACCCGGTAATGGCCTTCCTGCTTCGGCGTCAACTTGTTTGTACCCCTGGCGGACTGAACGCGTCGAAGGACAAAGTTGCCTTCCTCAATGTTCCGGGCATGAACTTTGCGGCTATGGTAGCAATGCAAAGCTTACTGGTAACATGCGGCACACACAACAGCCCGGAGATGGTCTTCCTCAAGGAGCACGGCATCGTCATGCCGCAGTTGCTGTTGCTCTACTTCATCGTAGGCAAGCACTTGAGGTGACCCGTATATGAGTTCCGCGGGGAGCACAGCTTCCGCCCTATACACTAGGGAGAAGGGTGTCTGGCCGGTAGCTCGATTCGGTGTCGTTCTGAGGGACCAAAGAACCACCGGCAACTCATCTATCCAGTGCCTACCACTCTTCCACGGCTTATTGAAAGTCCTTGTCTTGAGTTCTCGCAACACTTCTGCATTCATTCTCTCTACTTTCCCGTTGCTCCTTGGGTGAGCAACAGAGGCGAAGGAGGCATTGTTTCCAAGGTTCTAGATATACTGCATGAAGGCGCGGCTCATGAACTGGGTGCCGTTGTCGATGATCACTCTATCGGGTACTCCAAAACGGCACACCAACCCTTTCATGAACTTGTAGCTGCTTGTGCGGTCACCTTTCTCACTGGTTCCACCTCCGGCCACTTTGCAAACTTGTCGGTTGCCATGAACAAGAACTCAAAGCCCTCAACAGCATGAGGGAATGGGCCCAAGATATCGAGCCCCTAGACCGAGAATGGCCATGATAGAGGAATTGTTTGCAAGGCTTGCGTTGGTTGATGGATGTTCTTGGAATGTAACTGATGGGCTTCACACTTGGTGGCCAGCTCAGTTGCATCTTGGAGGGCAGTGGGCCAATATAAACCCTGGCGGAAAGCTTTCCCAACAAAGGCCCTTGATTCAATGTGGGAACCACACACTCCTCCATGAATCTCCGTCAATAGCCTTAGTCCATCCTCCTGGCAGATGCACCTCAATTTCACGCTGTTCGGTTGTCTTCTCTACAAGGTGTCATCAACAAAGAGGTACATACTTGACCAATGGGCTACTCTTTCGGCTTCCTCTTGCTCTTCAGGGAGTTCTCGTGTTTGCAGGAAATGGACTATGTGTTGCGCCCAGGTTGGAGCCTATGGCACGACAACAAGGACTAAAGGCATCTCCTCATCTTCGGGAGCGCTCGCCTCAACCGCTAGACCCTGAGGTCTCGTGGGAGGGAGCTGCTTGCCAACCGGAATGGGATTTCCCCCGACAGCCTCTCTACCAGCGGCTTCGGGACGCTCTGCCGGGAAATGCTTGTCGAAGTTCAGCTTCCTTCTCTTCTTGGACATCACAGATGGGGACGCCGATGGTTGGGTGAGGCGGAGAACAAAAGTCTCTGGTTCCATAGGAAGCTTCTGCACAGTGCACTTCGATAGGTGATCTGCAATGCTATTCTCTACTCGTGGCACATGTTCTGCTTGCAACCCATCGAAGTGCGATTCAAATTTCCTCACTTACTCCACATAGCCTTCCATCAGTGGGCTTTGGTAATCCTTGTTGACTTGCTTCACCACAAGTTGATAATCCCCTCGGACGATCAGCCTCTTTATCCCCAATTCTACCACGATTCTGAGTCCGGCAAGGAGCCCCTCGTACTCAGTGGTGTTGTTGGTGGCCTCCTCCCGGCGAAAGTGCATCTGGACGACATACTTGAGGTGCTCTCTCGTCGTGGTGATTAGGAGCACGCCTGCTCCAGCCCCCTGGAGTGAGAAAGCATCGTCAAAGTACATGATCCAATCCTTTGGTGCTTCCTTTTCGGGGAGAACTGTCTCCGGGGATTCATTATCTGGTGTTGGTGCCCATTCTGCAATGAACTCTACCAAGGCTCTGCTTTGAACAGTGGAAGTGCTCTCATACTTTAATTCGAAGCTTGACAACTCTAGTGCCCACTCAACTATCCTGCCGGTGGCTTCGGGGTTCCTCAATATGCGTTGCAATGGGAATCCGGTGACAACTGTTATCTCATGGGCTTGGAAGTAGTAGCACAGCTTCCTCGAGGCCATGACGAGGCCGAATATTAGCTTTTGTACCCCAGAGTACCTTGATCTATCCCCTTGCAGTAGGGAACTCACAAAGTACACGTGTCACTGCACCATTTTCTTCTTCGCCTCTCCCCTGGATCCATGGTGAACCACTTGAAGAGACCCCCCTTAACCAGCTTCGAGTCCTGTTGCGGATGTTTCCTTCTCACCCCCGCCATCATCATCAGTTGTCATCGAATCTTCATCCACCCCCACCCCCCGTTGCGCCACCAGTGTTGCACTGACCACTTGACTCGTTGCCGCTAAATATAGCAGCAACGGCTCTTGCGGTTTAGGAGCGACCAAGGTGGGAGCAGACGACAAGTATTTCTTTAAGTCTTGTAGCGCTGCATCCGCTTCCAGGGTCCACTTCATTGGCCCAGCCTTCTTCAAGATTTTGAAAAACGGCAAGGCGCGCTCAGCGGACTTGGAGATGAACCTACTCAATGCGGCAATGCATCCGGTCAGGCGTCTGATATCCTTGATGGTTTTGGGTGCTTATATCTGCTCCATCACCTTGATCTTGTCACGATTGGCTTATATTCCTCGCTAGGATATGAAGAACCCGAGAAGCTTGCCGGATGGGACGCCAAACACACACTTTTCGGGGTTGAGCTTCAGGTTAATCTTGCGTGAGTTGGCAAAAGTCTCCTCCAGATCTTGTATGAGAGTGGCCTCATCTTCATTTTGACCATGATGTCATCCATGTAGGCTTCCACATTCTATGTAGCTGAGGTTCGAAACCGATTTGAACAGCCTTGGCGAATGTCGAACCAACACTTCTTAACCCGAAGGGCATACACACAAAGCAGTATGTGCCACAAGGAGTTATAAATGCGGTCTTCTCTTCATTTTCCTTGTTCATAAATATCTAGTTGTAGCCAGAGTAAGCATCCAAGAAGGAGAGCAAGTCACATCCGGAGGTGGAATCAACAATTTGATCTATGCGCGGCAAGGAGAAAGAATCCTTTGGTCAAGCTTTGTTCAAGTCGGTGAAGTCTACGCAAAGCCTCCATTTCCCATTTTCCTTCCGCACCACCACCGGGTTTGCCAACCAAGTTGGATGTAACACTCCTCTGACCAAACCAGCTGCTTCAAGCTTCTTAATCTCCTCGACAATGAACTATTGCCGTTTCAAGGCCTGTTTCCTACCCTTTTGCTTGACGGGCCAGGCATGAGGGCAAACAGCAAGGTGGTGCTCGATTACCTGCCTGGGACCGTCGAGGATGTTAGATGGTTGCCAGGCAAACACATCGGCATTCTCCAACAGGAAGGCAATGAGCGTGCTTTCCTATTTGTCACTAAAGGTAACACTGATGGTAAAGGTACCACCAGTGTCATCCTCCCTTGTCAGGTCTTTCTTCGTCTTAGGATAGGTGGCCTTGGTCTTCCTGCTGGTGGAACTCTCCAGTAGGTCATCGTCGGGTGCAACGCACTCCGAAGAGGCGCTCTTCCCGGAATCCTTGCCGGTGTTCTGACAGCCTTATTCATTTTATTTGTATCCTTGGTGGGAGCTGGGATCTCTGTGGCTTCAGCTGCTACTGCATTGCGATACATCTTGTCCACACCAATGACTGTGTTTCTTCTTGTCGGATGGAATGGAAATGACTCCAATGGGCCCTGGTATTTTCAAAGTGTTGTAGGCATAGTGGGATGCCGCCATGAACTTAGCCAGAGCTAGGCGATTGAGGATTCCATTGTAAGGTAGTGGGATCTCGGCGACATTGAACACTATCCTTTCTGTTCGGAAGTTCAACTCTCCACCAAATGTCACAGGCAGAGTGATCTTTCCCTTGGCTTAGCTCCTGCCGGGGTTGATCCCTTGGAACGTATCTGTGGCTTCGAGTTCTTTGTCGAGGATCTGCAGTTTCTCAGCCACCTTAGGAGAGATCAAGTTCAATACGGCCCCGTCGTCAACTAACATCTTCGACACCTTGAGGTTGCGGATTGTCACGAAAATCAACAATGGCAAAAATCCAACCGTAGTGGTACGGTCAGTATGATCCTCTTTGTCAAAGATGATAGGCGTGCGGGACCATCTGAGTGGCTTCCTCGATTCTGCATACGGCTCTACAGCATTGACCTCGCGTGCCCACTGCTTGATTTGGCGGTGAGAGGAGTGCAAAGATGCGCCCCCATCGACGCACATGAAATCGGTTGCCTTCTGGAACTCCCTGTCATTGGAATCCTCATCTCCGCTCACATCATCTGTTTCCTTCTTCTCTCGGCCTCTGACGGGTTTCTCCCTTTGCTGAGGGCTTTTGCCGTGGCGACGACCCCTGCCGCCACGGCCCTACCCAGCAACGCCATCTTGGCCTTTTTCCTTGTCATGTTTCTCGTACTCGGTCCTCTGTTTCTCAACAAGTTGCTCGACCTGTCAGCATTCCTGGAGATCATGGCCTTTGGTACGGTGGATTTTGCAGTATGGCCTGTCAGACTTCCCGACCTTCTCAGCGGCAGCAGCCTCCCGGCAATCAGCGCATGCGTCAGCTCCCTTGCCGAGGGCTTTGGCTTTCGCCTTTTTGCCTGTACCGAGGTCTCCGGAGCTCTCGACAGCCATCACTGCTTTTCCCTTACGCTTCTTGTTGCGCTTCATGTTCCTTCCCTTCAGGTCGGGGGCATCGTCGTCATCATCAGAGTCCATTTTGATGCACACCTCTTCCCCGAGGAGTCGCCTCCCTTCTTCAGCTCGAGCACACTTATCCGCCAAGGTGTAAAGCTCGTTGACAGTCTTGGGGAGCTTGACATTCATCTTGGCTCGCATACTCCTATTGCGCACGTTCGAGTGAAACGTGGCAATCACCGCTGTCGGATGGGTCTTTGGAATGTTGCGGTGCACCTGGCTGAATCTCTGGATGTACTTCCTCAAGGTATCCCCCTCCTTTTGCGGGAGTACTTGAAGGTGGTTGGGCTAGCCTGGTTCCTGATGGCCACTAGTGAAGGCGCCAACAAACTCGTTGCACAGATCAACCCAAGAGGAGATGGAGTTCTCCAGCAGGTGCATCGACCATGACCTCACATTTGGCTTGAGCGCCAAAGGGAAGTAATTGGCGATCACCCTTTCATCCCTTCCTCCCATGGCTTGAACAACTATCGTGTAGATGCCCAAGAACTCCGTGGGGTTCAACTTCCCGTCATATTTCTCCTATAGCCCAGGCTTGAAAGCACGGGTCGAGGCCAGCGGACCCGTCGCCAGCTCGCTAGTGAAGGCATGACAGCCAACCTCGTCAGGAAGGTATCCGCCAACACTGGGCGCAGGGTTGCTGGCGTCTAGACCGTTGCGCCTATCGGACTAATGGTGTGCTTCCCGGTGTCACTCGATGGTGATGCGTGTGTCTTCCTTCCGCCAGTCTTCAAGGACACGTCGTTGATCCTGGCGGTCGTGCGGGCCAGACGAGACAATGGATGCCTCGTCATGGTCGTCAGCATGCGAAGTTTGCTGAGGCTGCCTTTGAGCCTGTGGTCGCTGAGGGGATTGCACCGTTGGGGTGGCCGCTTCAACACGCTCACCGCCTTGGGTCCCCGTAGCTGTTCACGTACGTCGCGATGGCTCCGTATGCTAGGTCTTGTTGGTATCAACGAAGGAAATCAGACTCTGAATGGTGGCTCTCCATTCATCCATCTTGTCCGCCGTTGGCATGAAATTGAGCAGCATCTGGACCCGTGCCATGGCTTCCTCCGTGGTGTCCGGCATGGTGAAAGGGGCGGACCGCGACGTTGCTCGACTCTTGGTAGGACCAAGAGAAGCGTCGTCGCGCCCCTAATGGCATGTGCCAATTGTTGGAGTCTTCTGGCAGGCAGCGGGCCGATCCGGCGGGACTGCAGCTCCGCTAGGCGCTCCATCTCGTTTTGAATGGGGTGCGCGCCCAATGATCTCGCTGACGACGGGTGCGGCCAAAGGGTCAAGGCTCGCACCGGACTGGACGCTGCTGGGGCGTCTCCGGCCATCCACACGGCGAGGAGGTGATGAACGGATGTCCCCTCCACCCGTGGCATCGAGGCCGATCCCTCCATGCTGTTGTTGTTGTTGCTCCTCTGTGACGCCTCCTACTCCATCCCCGACTATGATGGGGTGGGAAGGTGCGTTGCCTGCATCGGTCGTGTCGTCCACGACGCCCGCCTCGCCCGCAGCCGTTGCAGCGCCTACGGCGCCAGCGGTCGCATGTGAGGAAGCCTTCAAAGTGGAAGGATTTGCGGCTGCGCTAGGCTTCTTCTTCGGCGCCACTGTCAAAGAAGATGATGATGAAGATCGACTCATCGTTCACGAACTCGGGTTCGCACAAATGATGTATGCCCCCTACCTGGCGTCCGAACGATGTCAGGGCATGGATGCTCTCGATCACCTATGGGATCATGGATCCCTTGTGGTTTGGCAGGGGGTCACGTTGCACGAAGAGCGGAGATCACGAGACTGCATGACCATCAGAAGGCACACATTTTACCCAGGTTCGGACCGCTGCTAAGCGTAAAACCCTACTCCTTCTTTTTGGTGGATTGATTGGGGGAACACGAAGAATATAGGGCTCCTAGCCCGGCAAGGACTATTGTCGGGGAAGGAACGGCTGCGTTAGTACAAGTGTTCGGGGGTAGGAATTGCCAACCCTGAGCTAGGTTGCCTTAGACCTCCTTTTATAGTGCAAGGGGTCACCACAATGGCAAAACAGACATTATCTATCGATTAGATAGCTAAGCAGAGCTATCATACCTAACTCTGGCATTAAGGACAAAATACCATTATTACCTGCCTAGGTGGCGCATCGGGGTGCATCCCCGGCAAGCTCTGGCCGCCGCTTGGCAGGTCGTTGCTTAAGAACTTGACACGCTGCAGGGTGGGTGTCGACTGAGCATAACTTCCCTTCGATCGTGTCGCCACGTGCTTAGCAAGAGCTAATTAGCTGCCTAAGGGCTTGACACCGCATTGATAATTGACGGGCATAGTGATGCGGTGGAGAGATGGCTAGCTGGCTCATGCCTGCCAGGTGATGTCCTGCCTAGTCTTCTGGTAAGCGAGTGCGCCTTGGTCCCCGGCAAGCGTCAAGGGTGTGCTTGGCGCGTCGCGTCCCAGGCCTGGGCTGCCATATTGATCTTGCTGGAGTCTTATCTTGTTTGCTTCTACCGCCTATGCATAAATAAGGGGCGCTGGGTACCCCTGTACTCGTGCACTAACACCATATTTATAGATTCGACACAAGGGGAGCCAAGGAATATTTGAGAGTATTAGCAGTTGAGTTGTCAATTCAACCACACCTGAGGATTAAATATCCGCAACAAAGTGATTAGTAGCACAATAATATGATAATTTGATAGCAGTGGTAACAGTGACAATAGTAGTAACAATAGCAGTAGTGATTTGGTAGCAAGTGCAACAGTAACAGCAGCAGTAGTAACTTAGCAAGAACAATAAGTGGAAAACTTGTAAGCACTAGATCAATGTATTCGTTGGATGATATTCATCATATAACAACCATAACCTAGGCGACACAGAACTAGCTCCAGTTCATCAATCTAATGTAGGCATGTATTCCGTAAATAGTTATACGTGCTTATGGAAAAGAACTTGCATGGCATATTTGTTCCTACCCTCGCGTGGCAGCGGGGTCCATAATGAAACTAAGCGATATTAAGGCCTCCTTTCAATAGAGAACTGGAACAAAGCATTAACACATAGTGAATACATGAACTCCTCAAACTACGGTCATCACCGGAAAGTATCCCGATTTATGTCACCCTGAGTTTTACGGATCATAACACGTAATAGGTGCATATGACTAAGCAAGATCGGATCAAGAACATAGATATAATGATGATAACATAAACGGTTCAGATCTGAAATCATGGCACTTGGGCCCTAGTGACAAGCATTAAGCATGGCAAAGTCATAACAACATCAATCTTAGAACACAGTGGATACTAGTGATCAAGCCCTAACAAAACTAACTTAATTACAAGTTCAATCTCATCCAACTCCTCACCTACCAGCAAGCCTACGAAGGAATTACTCACTCCCGATGGGGAGTGATGCCTACTACGCAACATTATTCTTGTAGACTCGTGTTGGGCCTCCAAGCGCAGAGTTTTGTAGGACAGTAGCAAATTTCCCTCAAATGGATGACCTAAGGTTTATCAATCCGTGTGAGGCATAGGATGAAGATGGTATCTCTCAAACAACCCTGCAAGAAAATAACAAAGAGTCTCTTGTGCCCCCAACACACCCAATACAATGGTAAATTGTATATGTGCACTAGTTCGGTGAAAAGATAGTGATACAAGTGTAATATGGATGGTAGATATAAGTTTTTGTAATCTGAAAATATAAAAACAGAAAGGTAGCTAGTAACAAAAGTGAGCAAAAATGGTATTGCAATGCTTGAAACACAAGGCATAGGGTTCATACTTTCACTAGTGCGCGTTCTCTCAACAATACTCCTTCTGTTCCTTTATGTAAAGGTGTATTATGTTTAGCACGGTGACCAAGGCGCATTATTATAGACATGTAAAGACTAAATTACTCTTGGCAAATTTGTTGTTTAGTGAAAAGTGAATCAATTAGTCTAGGATACATGAAATCGACAAGGAGATAGTTTCATTCTTTTGCTATAAAAAGAGATACAGACAATCAGAAAATAGATTGTTTCTTTTTTTAAGAGCTAACAAGGAAATTATGGAGAATAAAAAAACACACCTTATATTCTGAAATTTTATAAAAAGAAAATACACCTTATATAAAGGAACGGAGGAAATACAAACATAGTTAAATTATATGTAAATCTCTCATCTACTATCTACTATTCCTATAAAAAAAGAGAGGGCTAATCAGACTATAAATCTGGAGCGTCTAATTACGTAATCAACGGTCAAATTAAGCTGTTAACGAAACTTTCGTCGCTAACGAAAACACTTTCGCTACCGAATCGCTGCCGAAAACACCCCGTACGCACGTAAAAAGAAAAAAACCCCACCCCGTACGCTGGAACCGCCCCCACCCCCGCAAACCTCCGCCCCCGCCTCCGCAAACGCTCGCCCCCGCCTCCGCAAACGCTCGCCACCGCCGCCCCCGCTCGGTGCCGCCGCCGCCGTTCCCCGCCGCCGCCCCCGCTCAGTGCCGCCGCCGACGCCCCCGCTCGGTGCCGCCGACGCCGTTCCCCGCCTCCGCTCGGTGCCGCCGACGCCGTTCCCCGCCCCCGCCACCGCTCGGTGCCGCCGCCGCCGCCCCCTCCCCCCGCCCCCGCTCGGTGCCGCCGACGGCGTTCCCCGCCCCCGCTCGCCGACCAGTGCCCCGCCGTTCCCCGCCGCCGCCCAGTCCTGTCGTTCCCCGCTGCTGCCCACTGCCCCGCCTGTCCCGGCCCCTGCCTGCCGCCGGCCCCTGTCCCAGACGTGCCGCCGCCAGCCCCGCCTCTGGGCCCTGTCCCAGCCCCTACCCGCCGCCGGAGTCGGTAAGCGCCCCGGTCGCCGACGGTTCCTACCGTCGCTGTTTCTCTCCGTGGGTTGAGCAACCGTGTCGTCCGCGGGATGCTTCTTGTGTTCTCTGGTTAGCGGGGCGTGCGATGGAGACGCTCCGCCAATCCGTGGTTACATGTGGGTTAGGTTTTGGCTCGGCGCTGGGCTCCTGGCGCGGGGTTGGACGAGTTTTCCTGGAGCTGGTCACGGTGCTCGGAGGCTGTTTGGTGGTAGCCAGGCCAGTTTCGATGCTCGCTTTGTGTGCTACCTCTGGTCCATTTGGTCAATTTTGGTCGGCAGACCCGTATAATGATGTGCTCACTGCCCGACAGTGTTCATTCTTTAGTTATCCATGTTAGAAATAGTCTTGAGTTCTGAGGTAGTGAGGTGTGTGTGACCCCTTCATCCAATATTTCTTGGGTTGTTGGCCGGTGGTGCTACCTTTGCATACTGCTTCATCAAAAGTCAGAAGCGTTAGCACCTTCGTGTTTGCTTTCCTTGGAGTCGTTTCAGACCCCTAGCAAAATATTAGTTTACTGTTAATTTATATCGCATTGTGTTTCTGCTTTTATCCGATGTGATTAGGCTTAATATGTTTCATGATGTTTAGTTACCAGGGCGTGGCCGACCACAGTGACAGTAAAATTGGCTTTCTGAAATAAGAAATGGTAACTTACCACAGTGCTTTTAATTGTTCATTTTGTTCGTATAGTTCATTTTTTAATTGTTCCTTTATATGCTTCTGGATGTCTGGTGTGAAGAAGCCGTGCTTATATTTTGTGGATGGATGCATTGATTTATGTTACCAGCATTTTAGATTTTTTCCGTATAATATGTGTTCTTTTTTTTTTGCCAATTTTAGCAATCAAAATATCTTCCTGTATATGTCTATGTTGTTTCTTGCATATATTCTGTCATATTAGAGATTTCTGAAACAATTTAATAAGGGTACACAGTGGAAATGTTGAAAGCTTCAGTCAAGCATGAAGGATAAACTGCCATCTTCAGCTGTGAGTTGTGAACCACAAATATATCAAATTCTTCTGCTACTATTTGAGCCTGTCAAACTGATGTTTAAATTGCTTAGCAAAAAAATTGCATAAATGAAAATAGGTCTATTCAGTGACTGTTTATGATAAATTAAACCTGCACAGTATTATGCACTAACCTATATATCTGTACTAATACCATGCGTATTTCTGCTTTATTGCTTCATCAGGAAGATAATTTGGATGATCATCATTTAACAAAAAAGAAAATAATAATCTACCTGTGCACTTACCAAAACAATATAACTGTTATCCCCGGAGTGCACCACCTTCCCTCTGTTTCTCTGCGTGCAGCTAGGAAGCAAGCACTGCCGCCACCATTGTTGCCTCAAGGCGGCCGTGCCGACGAGGAGCGTCGGACACTGGCAGACCTTCATGTCCGGGAAGAGGGGAGCGGTTCCCGTGCTCATGTCGAGGAAGATGGACGGTGCCACGTGAGGCTGCCTCCAGAGCTGGCGGCTCCCCTCCATAGCCTCCATGAGCGCCGACGGCAGGCACCATGGTGCCGATCTGGCCACCCCCAACCTTGCTCCCACCAGATCCCCTGGGTCACTCATCGACCCACAAGACCGCCCCCTTCTCCACCAAGGTAGTTGCCCGATCGTCTATGGGTTCTCTCAGGTGAGCTTCTCTCTCTCTGCATTTGATGCTCTTTGTTCCCATTCATTCTCCGGTTTGGTGAGCGTACAGTTTGATGTGTGAAGTATGAACTCTAGCACGAGAAATGAATCTGAGGCGATGGATTTAGCTTTGCAGGACATGATTCTAGGTAGTCTTTATGTGTATGAAAATCTGAAGTTTTCTGATCCATTATTGTCCCAATGTCAGGGAAGGGTGACTGTAGCTATTTATGGTCGATAGCTGGACCTTGTTGAGGTGCCCATGTCTGAATGTGAGTATTTTCTTGCCTGTGTGCTTGGGTGGTGAACTGATTGGATAATTTTTTCGCCCCACTATTTTTTCGAATAATCTTCTTAAATCAACCGAATTGTTTTTATACCCCACAAAAAAAAACGAAATTGTTTTTATAAGGCAGTTGATATTTATGCACCTTCAAACTTTGTTTCTTGTGCTAGATGCTTGTAGTTGTTTGTGTAGCTTCAAGTTTTTTTTTCTTGTGCTTGATAATACAAGGGATGAGTGGGATCACAGCCACCCTGATTTGTCCATCCTTCTCTTTTCAGGTACCTCAGGTTGGTAGCGCCAAAGTTGTCATATCATATATATTGTGTGGTGCATGCTTTTCTGGACTTCAGTGTGTCCATGTCCTGCATGCTGTTCTACATCGTCGGCCAGAAAAACGAGCTTGCTCCGTCCGGAGAGAAGCAAGACAAGGTGAGCATAGACCTTGTGATGAATTTTTCAGGTCTATAGGTTTACGTGGTTCTGGTCTGATGGTTACATTTTTTCGTCCTGTTTATGTTCTTAAATGAAAGATCCGAATGGTTCGGGCTTCAGCAAAAGAATAGTTGCTGCATACTGGGGCTAGCACAGAACATTTGGGGGTCACACAAGCCTTGTAATGATGATGTAATCCTTTATCTGGCCTTCATTTTTTGTCCGATGCAGCCTTGTTAGGAACATATAACTGTTATGTCGTGTTGTGCCATGGTGATTTGTCCGTAATTGAAGTTCAGAATGAACTCCGAAGTTGGCATGTGCGAGTGCCTGCAATATTCTCAGGTTGCAGTTTCTCGAATACTGAATTTTAAGTCTCTTGAGACTCTAGATTTCCTCCGCTTGGACGAACTTGAGCCAGCGGCTGTCGCAACCTTGGTTATCTCCTCCCCTTTCGGACGCCGGTAATTTACGGATGCTTCCTAGCTTCAATCATCACTTTAAATCAGTTAAAACATGCAAATATTCACCTCCTATTGCAATGTTGGTCAGTTTAAATATGTCTATTAAAGATGCATTTATACTTCCACATGGTTTTTGTTCTGGATAAAATCACTATAGCAGTAATGTGATTCGTTCTGTAGCTTATCTTTCGCACTTGGAAACAACAGAATAGAAAGTAGATTTCTGTGTATTATAAATTGAATTAACATTTTTTGTATTATTATCTATTGTATTTAACTCTTTGCAATTTTTGATTCTTGCATTGCTTATGCTGTAATACTATCAATGCTATTATTATCCTTTGAATTTAACCTTTTGAAATTTTCTTAATCATAGCTTTTCTGAAACTTCAAGTGTAAATTCGTTTGTAATATTTTTTACTTTATTGATCGGAGCATTTTCTTTATATACGCAAATTTTCACTTTTGAGCTTAGTAACTTGAAAACACAGTTTCATAACTTGCATACTACACAGTTTCATGCCTTTGGGGATGTTTGAGTCACATATGTCGCCGCCACGAGGGCGCGCTAGCCGCTACTGCCGCAGGGGACACGGGCGCACGTGGAAGTTGCTGCTACGGGGGACACAGCACATGGAAGCCCATGCTTCTCACAAGTTCAATTGAGGTTTTTGTGCTACTCTATTTTTAGTTCTGTTTCCTTATCGATATGAAATTTCATTACCGGGGTAGAAAACATTTACTTTTAACGCAATTCTTCAGTGACAGCTGAAGGCGACAATGAGCATGAACCTGTTCTCCTTCGATGAATCATTCTACATTAAATCGTAACTTCGTGAGTACATGTTGCACTTAAATATCTTATGGTTAGTTGCAGAATATCCCCTTTTCTGTGTGCATTTAGTAGATGCTTATATGAATCTATGCCATCTTCTCTCTCTTGTTGAAGTTTACCTTTAATTCAATTAAAGTTTACAATGAACACTTTCAGTTATCCTTTTTAGCGATGTACTTACTCAGAGCTTCTTTCTCCATCTAGGCTAATTTAGGGAGTTTTACCGGATCATATTCGCTTTGTATCCTTTCCTTCGGACATTCGGCCAATTAAATTTTTCTCATCCACGGTGTTCAGCTATTCTCACTTAATTTGCTGCTCATGCATGTGTTAACCTGTGCTGAGATTGCCTTTTATCTGTTTGTAATTTGATGCATTTATTTCAAGAATCTGGTTAAGCTCGTGTTTAGCTCCTTTAATGATTTTTTGCTTATTGATCCGTCAAAAATATTTCCCCATCCTTGAACTGTCTACAAATTCAGGAAATTTAGTTATATTGCAGGCACTTGGAACCGAAGGAAGACCCAAACTCTGAGCACCACATTCTCTGAAGGCCCTTCTATTTGAAATACACTTATCTAGAAGTATGACTTCATTGCTTTTGTATTGTATGTGACTTTTTATTTGAAATACACTTATGCAGAAGTATGACTTCATCGTTACTGTACTCTTCTATCTGTATGCACTTCTAAAGACCATTTATATGTCTTGCATGTCACATAATTGTACCTAATAAGCTTGACTCTATCTTGACTATTTACTTCTCATGCTATTTTGTAATGCAAATAAAACGCATCCATGGCAGTGAGTTACAAAAGCAACTAGCGGAAGCTAATTTACCATTCCACGAGTAGCGTCTAGCATGTGTTGTTGCTGATGCGCAAAATATAGTAGCTTGTTGTCTGTGTATGTAACTTGACTCAATTCCTTTTCAGTTTGTAGTTTCATTTTTCTGTTCTTTTGATCTAAATAAAAAACTTATGTCTGCAGGCATCAATATTCCAAATTGAAGAGCTTGGAAACCTTGGTGTGCCTCTTGCAGCTATTCTACAGCTACAATTTTCCGCTTTTCTGCCTCTAACGATGTCGGAAGAAAATAAACGTCTTATACTCTTGATGCATTTTATATTCTGATGATTAATCACATCTTGCATGTTCAATTGCAATTTTGACAGACATTGCATGTTGACAATTTTGACTGAAGGGGAGCCTTGGCGCAGTGGTAAAGCTGCTGCCTTGTGACCATGAGGTCACGAGTTCAAGTCCTGGAAACAGCCTCTTACAGAAATGTAGGGAAAGGCTGCGTACAATAGACCCAAAGTGGTCGGACCCTTCCCCGGACCCTGCGCAAGCGGGAGCTACATGCACCGGGCTGCCCTTTATTGCATGTTGACAGTTTGAACTCTTTCAGTGGCTACTAAAGAGCGGCTGCTGCTACAAAGAGTTCACCTATCCTTGAAGTTGTATCCCTTCCTTTGGTTTACTCATTGTTCTAACTTCTGATAATTGATGTGCTTGCTTACGGTACTATGCTTCCACTGTCTGCTTTGGCAAGTTTGTAAACTGTGATCATTGTGTTTTCATAAGATTGTAATCTTGTTATTATTTTGTATCTAGCTGTTTTTATTTTACCAGGTGTGTATGCAGTTCGAAATTTTGATGGTATTATCATGTTGCGACATACTCCCTCTGTACCTAAACACTCTCCGCAACTACAAGTATTTAGGTATAGAGGGAGTAGATACTTAGTAAATTCTGATTATAACCATAATGCAATAATTATTTGCAGGGTCATTCAAATTACAGCGATTTCTATATCTAGAGAATTTGGATTGTGTAAAAAAGGTGGCAGTCTCTTCATTACTGACGTGCATATTGTGTGTTTAATATCTGACCAGAAATTCCATCGAACTACTAGGATGCCCTGTTTACTTATTTTCACAATAATATATGTCTGTTCATTTTGGCACATCTTCACTACAAAATGCGACAGCGATGGAAGAGGCGCTCAAACTTTGCTTCATGTACCTGTTCCTTTTTATTTGTTATGTTGCTTGTAAGACAACTGCCCAGCCAGCATTTTACGGTTTCTTGTCAGCTTACAAGGTGTGCCTGAAATTTCTCTAAACATTGTGCTGACTGATATACTTCAAAATCAGGGTTCTATGCATCACTAACCAGAGTGTGATATCTTTATATGTTCGGTGTTTCTTCATAGATGTCGTTTACATGTGTCATCAACACATTTTTTTTTTAATTTGTAACATTTGTAGTGCTAGAGTTGGTTTACTTTAAGTTGTTATAATTGGAACTCATTTCACTTCAAAAAGAGGCAGAATGGTCCCCATTGTGTTCCAGGGATGTTATTTTGTACTACTATTTTTTTCCAGTGACTACCCTTGGTATTTACTTGGTGCAATGTTCTTTTCCCATCTTGGCATGAAAGCTTGTTGGGTTGGAGGATGATGAACAGAGATGAAAGAGGTGAAACTTTGTAGAATGGTCGAGTATGTTGCTTGGCAAGTTTAGCTTCAGATTTTCAGTGCTTTGACACTTTGTATAGAATGAACTAGACATTTACATGTCAAAAGCACCTTGATGCATATAAAGAGTAATCGGACGCATGAAATTCTGAGTTGTATGGGTTAATTTATATTATCCAGTTTTATGTATGTTTGTGTGTAATAAACGTGAACATTCATCGTTTCTTGCCTTGTCAAGTTTTCCTATATGCCACGAGGCGCAAAACAACCTTTTATCTACCACATGTTGGCATCTACTTGCAATATACCTGATAATTATACGTGCATTACTAGTGTGTGATAAAGAGTTCACTCCAAAGTCACAAATAACGGAGAACAAATCACATGAAAGTTATCTTTTCCGATCAATCTTATGAGCTATCCCTATAAGTGTCACGAACATCTCTAGAGTTCGCACTAAAATAACACCTTAAGATACTCGTCAATCAAAATCCTAATGTCACCTAGATACTTCAATGTCACCACGAGTACCCATGGGCTTGATTATACGATATGCATCACACAATTTCAGATTCGTCATGGTCAATCCCACACAAAGAACTTTAAAGAGTGCCCCAAAGTTTCTATCGGAGATTCAAGACGAAAACATGTGCCAACCCCTATGCATAGATTCCCAAGGTCACGAAACCCAGAAGTTGATCACCAAAACATACGTTAAGTGGATCAATAGAATATCCCATTGTCACCATGGATATCCCATCGCTAGACATACATCAAGTGTTCTCAAATCCTTAAAGACCCAATTCGATAAGAAATCTTCAAAGGGAAAACTCAATTCATCACAAGAAGATAGAGAGGGGAAAACTCCATATGATTCATCTATATCAATAAAGCTCACGGTACATCAAGATCGTGCCATCTCAAGAACACGAGAGAGAGAGAGATCCAACACATATCTACTGGTACATACCCTCAATCCCGAGGGTGAACTACTCCCTCCTCGTCATGGAGACCGTCGGGATGATGAAGATGGCCTCCGATGATGGTTCCCCCTTCCGATAGGATGCCGGAACGGGTTCTCGATTGGTTTTTTGTGGCTACAGAGGCTTGCGGCGGCAAAACTCCCGATCTAGGTTTTTTTCTTGGGGTTTATAGATTTATAGGAGTACTTGGCGTTGGAATCACGTCAAGGAGACTCCCGAGGGGCCCACAAGCCAGGGGGCGCCCTGGTGGCTTGTGGCTCCCTCGGGACTCCTCATCGGTATATTTTTGCTCCGGTCTTTTTTATATTTTCCAAAAATAATCTCCAAAATTTTTGGGGAAATTTTGCTTTTGCCACTCTAGCTTTTGCCAATTTTCCTTATGCCACTCTAGATTTTTGACATTTCACTTTTGCCACTCTTAACTTTTGACAATTATTACAATTGCCATTATGTGGCATAAACAAAAAAAATTAGAGTGGCAATTGTGATACGTTGTCAAAGTTAAGAGTGGCAAAAGTGAAATAAAATTCTTTTGGTTTTGCCACAGAATGGCAATTATGATAGTTTTCAAAAGCTATAAGTGGCAAAAGTGAAATGTCAAAATCTAGAGTGGCATAAGGAAAATTGGCAAAAATTAGAGGGGCAAAAACAAATTCCCTCAACTTTCAGCCCATTCCGAGAACTTCCATTTCTGTACAAAAACGACACCATGGTAGTTCTGCTGAAAACAACGTCAGTCCGGGTTAGTTCTAATATAATCATACCAAAATCATATAGAATTATTCTAAACATGGCATGAATACTTCATAAATTATAGATACATTGGAGACGTATCAGCATCCCCAAGCTTAATTCCTGTTCGTCCTCGAGTAGGTAAATGATAAAAGAAACAATTTATGAAGTCTGAATGCTAGCATAGTGCATAAGTTTGATCAATGATAGTTGCAAACACTTTTTCTAGCATCATTATATATCATAAACCGTAGCTTATCTCATAAAACTTCTCATTATGAAGTAACAAGCTATTCACAGGTTAAAGTATAAACCATAAAGTTTCTTGAAAACCAAAATAACTATGCTTTTAGTCACCAAACAATTACAGTTCATCTTATTTTCAGGAAGGATCTATGTAAGAGATTTGATTTAGCAAATTCCACATACTCAACTATCATATAGCCTTCCATGATTGCTAAATCTCAAAGCATATTTTTAGAGCAAATGACATCCATCGAACACAGAGGAAGATAGGGGCGTAAAGTTTCACCTCCCAAATTATTTACCATATAGATAATTATCAACAATAATAATTCATGATCAAATATATTTGAATGGCCATATATGCTTGGATCTTTCCCCACCACATGATGCTTGCCAAGAGAAAAAGGCGAAATATAGGAAGTGGTGAAGATCACCATGACTCTTGTATAAAGGTAAGTACTGGAAAGTAAAAGATAGGCCCTTCGCAGAGGGAAGCATTGATTTGTAGAGGTGCTAGAGCTCGAGCTTTTAAAACAGAGATGAATAATAATTTTGAGCGGTATGCTTTCATTGTCAACATAACAACCGAGAGATCTCGGTATCTTCCATGCTAGATACATTATAGGCGGTTCCCAAACAAAATGGTAAAGTTTTTACTCCCCCTCCACCAATCAATCACACTCCACGGCGAGCCGAATCCATGGGTACCGTCCATACAAACAACAATCATGGGCGAATTTTGTTTCATTATATTTTTATTTGATTTTTGAGCATGGAACTGGGCATCCCGAATACCAGCCACTTTCTCGTGAATGATAGTGAATCAACACATATTATGAGAATAACCCACCTAGCATGGAAGATACTGACAACCCCTAGTCACTATATGAGCGATTTGGGCATACAAAACAGAATATTATTTGAAGGTTTAGAGTTTGGCACATGCAAATTTACTTGGAACGGCAGGTAAATACCACATATAGGTAGGTTGGTGGACTCATATGGAACAACTTGGGTTTAAGGGTGTTTGGATGCACAAGTAGTATTTCTACTTGGTGTGGAAGTTTTGGCTAGTATGAGGTGGAAGCAAGCACGACATGTTGGAGGATCCATAACAATATAACTTCTATACAAATATACCCAAGCATAACTCATTACGTTGTCTTCCTTGTCCAACTTCAACTAATTTGATCAAGTCTGAAAATAATTAATGGGTTTCACAATCATAGAAGATGTCCAAGATAGTATATTTATATGTGAAATCTCTCTTCCTTCAATATTCTTTCATGAATTGTTCAAGTGACCGATGCGGTGTTTGCTAACTTTCAATAAATTTTAGCACCTATACTTCTTATATGTGAAGTCATTACTCCCCATGGGATAAGCATATAAAATACATATAATTTCAGATTTATTGTATTCAATTCATTCAACCATTTACTCATAGATATAAGTGAAGCATGAGAGTAAATGGCAAAATTACTCCAAAACATATAAGTGAAGATCAATGAGGAGTCAGACAATTAAGTAGCTATGTGAGGAATTTCTCTCTATCTCTCAATAAAGATTTTCAGATCTGAGTATTTTATTTAAACACCACGCAAAAGAACAATATCACTCCAAGTATAGGACGCATCATGTGAACGAATAAAAATTTAGGCTCAACACAGGCTAACCGATAATTGTTGATGAAGATAGATGGGATGGGTAGCATCCCCAAGATTAGACACTTGAGAATTCTTGAAATATTTACTTGGGGTGCCTTGGGCATACCCAAGCTTGAGATTTTGTATCTTCTTTAATCCTCTCATATCGTCGTTTCACCTATTCTCAAAAACTTCATCCACACAAAACTCGAAAAGAACTCGTGAGATAGGTTAGTACATATAAGAATAAATCAACACTTCATGTACTTCCAAGACAAGTTGCAAAATAATTTCAAACATCATCTACTGTTTACTATTATTTCCACAATTTATATCTAATAATATAAGCTATGGAAACTATATGAAAAGTAGATAACAAAACTATGATAGCAATCTGTCCACACAGAATAGTCTGTAGCAATTTATGAAAACACTGTACTTGTGTAACTCAAACAATTATAACGATTTAGGACATGCTAAATAATTTATATGAAAATAATATGTAAAATGTCAGAAACTTTCCACATTCCACTAAAATATGAAAATTCAAACACTACGATAGAAGTTTTTGTTTTTACCCAGCACATATCATAACATGCAATGCAAGCATCCTAAGGCAATTCTAGGAACTTTTATTGAAAAACAAGATTATAAATAACACCTAACAGAGAACAACAAAATAAAATGACGCTCCAAGCAAAAATCATATTATGTGATGAATACAAATATAGCTCCAAGTAAGATATACCGATAGTGTTATAGACGAAAGAGGGGATGCCTTTCGGGACATCCCCAAGCTTAGGCGCTTGAGTATTCCTTGGATATTACCTTGGGGTTGCCTTTGGAATTCCCAAGCTTAGTTCCTTGTCACTCCTTATTCTCCTCATATTAGTATCTCACCCAAAACTTGAAAACTTCAATCACACAAAACTTAACGGAACTTTGTGAGAAGGGTTAGTGTAATAAAGATAGATCATTCACTTAGGTACAGTCAAGACAAGATTAATAATTATTCCCAAATTATACCTACTGTATTACATCATTCCCACAATTTATATTACTCAATATAAGCTATAGGAACACTTGAAACAAGCAAACTATGCATGCAAAATAGAATCTGTGAAGAACAGAACAGTCTGTAAAGATTTGAATGATCACCAAACTTCCCTCACTCTAAAAATTCTATTTTTTTGAAAATATCACAGAATTTTCATAGAAAGTATTAGTAAAAATTTCATAATTCTTTGACATTCCATTAAAATCAGATAATTCATATACTGGACGCAAAACTTTCTGTTTTTGCACAGAATTCAACAAGCAAGTATCCACACTATCAGAAAGACATAACTTGGCACTTTATTGAAATAAAAGGCACAAAACATGATTACTACAGTATCTTAATCATGTGAACACACAAAAATAGAAATTAAAAGTGTTGGGTTGTCTCCCAACAAGCACTTTTCTTTAATGCCTTTTAGCTAGGCATGATTATTTCAGTGATGCTCACATAGGAATAATAATTGAAACATGCAAAAGAGCGTCATGAATCTCATGACAAGCACACTTAAGTCTAAACCAATTCCTATGCATAGGGATGTGAGCAAACAATTTATAGGAACAATAATCATCTAGCATAGGAAGGCAAAACAAGCATAACTTCAAAACTTTCAACACATAGAGAGGAAACTTGATATTATTGCAATTCCTACAAGCATATATTCCTCCCTCATAATAATTTCCAGTAGCATCATGAAGGAATTTCACAACATAACTATCACATAAAACATTATCTTCATGATCCACAAGCATAGAAAATTTGTCACTCTCCACATAAGCAATTTTCTTCTCATTCATAATAGTGGGAGCAAACTCAACAATATAACTATCATGAGATACTTGATTGACATAACTACATTCAATATTAAAATCATGATGACAAGTTTCATGGTTAATATCACTCTTTATAGCATACATGTCATCATCATAATCATCATATATAGGAGGCATGCCATAATCATAATAAATTTGCTCATCAAAACTTGGGGGACTAAAAATATCATCTTCATCAAACATAGCATGCCCAAGCTTGTGGATTTGCATATCATTAGCATCATGTATATTCAAAGAATTAATACTAGCAATATTGCAATCATGCTCATCATTCAAGGAATTCTCATCAAGTATTTTCATAAATTCTTCCTCAACCAATTGAGCGCAATTTTCCGAACCATCATTTTCACGAAAGACATTAAAGAGACGAAACACTTGATGCAACCTAAACTCCATTTTTTGTAGTTTTCTTTTATAAAATCAAATAGTGAAAAACAAGAAACTAAAAGATTTGATTGCAAGATCTAAAGATATACCTTCAAGCACTCACCTCCCCGGCAACGGCGGCAGAAAAGAGCTTGATGTCTACTACGCAACCTTCTTCTTGTAGACTCGTGTTGGGCCTCCAAGCGCAGAGTTTTGTAGGACAATAGCAAATCTCCCTCAAGTGGATGACCTAAGGTTTATCAATCCGTGGGAGGCATAGGATGAAGATGGTCTCTCTCAAACAACCATGTAACCAAATAAAAAAGAGTCCCCAACACACCCAATACAATGGTAAATTGTATAGGTGCACTAGTTTGGCGAAGAGATGGTGATACAGGTGTAATATTGATGGTAGATATAAGTTTTTGTAATCTTAAAATATAAAAACAGAAAGGTAGCTAGTAACAAAAGTGAGCAAAAATGGTATTGCAATGCTTGAAAACAAGGCCTAGGGTTCATACTTTCACTAGTGCACGTTCTCTCAACAATATTGACATAGTCGAATCATATGTAAATCCCTCACGTGCAACATTGAGTTCAATCCAAAATCACAAATAGTGGAGAACAAACAAAGAAATTATTGTAGGGTATGAAATCACCTCAAAGTTATCTTTTCCGATCAATCTTATGAGCTATCCCTATAAGTGTCACGAACAGCCCTAGAGTTCGTACTAAAATAACACCTTAAGATACACATCAACCAAAACCCTAATGTCACCTAGATACTCCAATGTCAGCACGAGGACCCATGGCCTTGATCATATGATATGCATCACACAATTTCAGATTCATCAAGTTCAATCCAACACAAAGAACTTCAAAGAGTTCCCCAAAGTTTCTATCGGAGATTCAAGACGAAAACATGTGCCAACCCCTATGCATAGATTCCCAAGGTCACGAAACCCACAAGTTGGTCACCAAAACATACATCAACTGGATCAATAGAACATCCCATTGTCACCATGTATATCCCATCGCAATACATACATCAAGTGTTCTCAAATCCTTAAAGACTCAATCCGGTAAGAAAATTTCAAAGGGAAAACTCAATTCATCACAAGAAGATAGAGAGGGGAAAACTCCATATGATTCATCTATATCAATAAAGCTCGCGGTACATCAAAATCATGCCATCTCAAGAACATGAGAGAGAGAGAGAGATATCCAACACATAGCTATTGGTACATACCCTCAACCCCGAGGGTAAAGTACTCCCTCCTCGTCATGGAGATCGCCGGGATGATGAAGATGGCCTCCGGTGATGGTTTTCCCCTCCAACAAGATGCCGGAACGGGCTCTCGATTGGTTTTTCGTGGCTACAGAGGCTTGCGGCAGCGGAACTCCCGATCTAGGCTTTTTTCTATGGGTTTCTGGGTTTATAGGAGTACTTGGCGTTGGAATCACGTCAAGGAGACTCCCGAGGGGCCCACAAGCGAGGGGCGCGCCCTGGTGGCTTGTGGCTGCCTCGGGACTCCTCTCCGGTATCTTTTTACTCCAGTATTTTTTATATTTTCCAAAAATATTCTCCGTAAAATTTCTCAGCCCATTCCGAGAACTTTTATTTCTGCACAAAAATGACACCATGGTAGTTGTGCTGAAAACAGTGCTAGTCTGGGCTAGTTCTAATAAAATCATACCAAAATCATATAGAATTATTGTAAACATGGCATGAATACTTCATAAATTATAGATACGTTGGAGACATATCGCGGAGCATCATGGTTTGAGAGAGAGGTGTCTATAAAACAAAATACAGACATAGTAGCATCATGCTTATTATTATAACAGCAAGAAACTTTAACATATAACTCTTTCATATAACTTTTATTTCATAGCAATATCATATAACTTCTTATGAGCAAGTAACAATTCATCACAACGTGGAAGTATAAAGCATAAACCTTATTGGAAACCAACAAACTATGTTCTCAGTCAACTTTGCAACTACAATTCATCATATTTTCAGGAAGGGTCTCATGTAGGAGCGTATTGGCAAGTCCACATACTCAACCATCATTTAGTATTCTATAATTGCTAACACTCACAACATACCCATGAGCAGAAAGTTTCAACCGAACACATAGAAAGATAGGGGCTTATAGTTTCGCCTCCCAATGTATTCACCTCAAGGGTGATGTCAACAATAATAATTCATGCTCACTCATATTCAACTGGATATATGTGCCTAGATCTTTCCTCACCACATGATGCTTGCAAAAGGAGAAAAACAAAAAGTAATAGGGAAGAATACTTTGAGTCTTCCATAAAAGTAAATACATAAAGGTAAAAGATAGGCCCTTCGCATAGGGAAGCAGAGGTTGTCATGCGCTTTTTAATTTGTATGCCAAATCCCTTAGCGCAAAAGAACATCATGTCATATTGCCCCTTGTGATAGAAACCTTTATTATGCAGTCTGTCACTTTTATTTCGTTGCCATCACAAGTTCGTGCAACGCTCAATTCTCTCTTACACTAATTGATCCAACACTTTTAGAAGAAAATTTTATTGCCTTGATGCATCGATGATAACTTACTTGAAGGATCTTATTCAATCCATAGGTAGGTATGGTGGACTCTCAAACATGAGTTTGGGTTTGGGGTTTTTGGATGCACAATTAGTATCTCTACTTAGTGTGGATTTTTTGGCTATCAAAGATATTGAGCAAGGACCACATGTTGAAGGATCTATGACAATATAACTTATATGTGAATATTAACAAACATAAATCATTACGTTGTCTTCCTTGTCCAATGTCAACCATTTCGGCATATAATATTTAATGGGTGCTCACAATCATAAAATATGTCCATGATAGTATATTTTCATATGAATCTTCTCTTCCCTAATTAATTCTCTCATGAATTACATCATTGACTAATGCTTTCTTTGCCAATCTCCAATAAATTTGACCACTTATACTTCTCTTTATTGTGATGTCATCACTCACCATAAGATTAGCATATGATTTTTTTCATTTATTCTCTTTTATCATGATTTCAACAAGAAAGTAAAGGGGCAAGAGCTCAAACTAAACTTTATTATATAACTCTCATAGGATTACATAGATAGATAGATCATGAAACTAGCACTCAAAAAATAGATCATACTAAACTTTTATTCAACTAAATCACACAAAAGCTAAGGATCGAAATAAAAAACAAAGGTAAAAAGTGATGGCGATACGATACCGGGGCACTGCCGCCAAGCTTGGCTCAAACCAAGGGGAGTGCCCATACCCGTGTACTCAAGTCTCCTTTGGTGGTGAAGATGATGAAGGTGGTGGTGATGAAGCGGTAGTAGGTTTGTCCTCTGGCTTTCAGGGCAAGGGCTCATCATCAAAAGTAGATGCACGAGTCCCTGGAGTCCTCCAACTAGCAGCTAAACTCATACCTTGAAATTTCGCTTCATATTCAAAAACTTGATTTTGGAGATCATAAATTTGACTCTGTAGAAAGTTGATTTGCTCGTTGAAGGTAAAGACGATATGCTACCTCTTGAGCTTGCATTGGTTTTCCCTTGAAGAGGAAAGGGTGATGCAGCGAAGTAGATAAGTGTTTCCCTTAGTTGATGAGAACCAAGGTATCAATCTAGTAGGAGGAACAAGCAAGTCACCAATGGACGCACCTACACAAACAATCAAGCTCTTGCACCCAACGCTATAAAGGGGTTGTCAATCCCTTCACGGTTATTTGCAAGTATTAGATCTGATAGAGATACATGTAAAAGATGGCAGAAAGTAAAAAGTAAATAAATTGCAGGAAGGTATTTTTGTTATTTTTGGTTTATATATCTGCAAATATATTATGGAAAGTAGACCCCGGGGCTATAGGTTTCACTAGAGGCTTCTCTCTTGAAGGAAAGTATCACGATGGGTGAACAAATTACTGTCGAGCAATTGATAGAAAAGCGAATAATTATGAAGATATCCAAGGCAATGATTATGCATATAGGCATCACATCCGTGTGAAATAGACCGAAACGATTCTGTATCTACTATTATTGCTCCACACATCGACCGACTCCTGCCTGCATCTAGAGTATTAAGTTCATGAAGAACAGAGTAACGCATTAGGTAAGATGACATGATGTAGAGGGATAAACTCAAGCAATATGATGAAAACCCCATCTTGTTACCCTTGATGGCAAATACAGTACGTGCCTCGCTACCCCTACTTTGTCACTGGGTGAGGACACAACAAGATTGAACCCAAAACTAAGCACTTCTCCCATTGCAAGAATTACCAATCTAGTTGGCCAAACCAAACCAATAAATCGAAGAGACTTGCAAAGATATGAAATCATGCATATAGGAATTCAGAAAAGAATCAAATAATATTAATGGATAATCTGAACATAAACCCACAAATCATCGGATCTCGACAAACACACCGCAAAAGAGTATTACCGGATAGATCTCCATGAAGAACATGGTATTGAAGCACAAACAAAGAAAAGAAGCCATGTAGCTACTAGCTCTGGACCCGTAGGTCTATGGTGGACTACTCATGCATCATCGGAGAGGCAATGGAGTTGATGTAGATGCCTTCCGTGATCAAATCCCCCTCTAGCAGATTACCGGAAAAGGCTCCAAGATTGGATCTCTCGGGAATGGAAGTGTCTGGTGGCAGAAAAGTATTTGCGTGGCTCTTTTTGGTATTGGGGGAATATTTGGGTATTTATAGGACGAAGATTAGGGCTAGGACTCCTGCCAGGGAGTCACAAGCCTACCAGGCAAGGCCAGTGGGGTGGTCGCGCCCCCTGGCTTGTGACTTCCTAGCAAGGTCCTTACCTTGCACTCCAAGCCTGTTAGATCTCTTTTGTTCCTGAAAAAATAATCACGAATATTTTATTCCGTTTGGACTCCGTTTAATTTTCTGTATATGCAATACTCAAAAACAAGGAAAAAGCAGAAACTGGCACTAGGCTCTAGATTAGTAGGTTAGTCCCAAAAATAATATAAAATAACATATTAATGCATATAAAACATCCAAAATAGGCAATATAATAGCATGGCACAATCAAAAAGTATAGATACGTTTGAGACGTATCAGCATCCCCAAGCTTAATTCCTTCTCGTCCTCGAGTAGGTAAATGATAAAAACAGAATTTTTGATGTGGAATGCTACCTAACATATTTATCCATGTATTATTCTTTATTGTTCTATGAATATTCAGATCTGTAAGACTCAAAACAAAAGCTTAATGTTGACATAGAAACAATAATATTTCAAGCATACTAGCAAAGCAATTGTATCTCTTCAAAATATAATGGCAAAAGAAAGTTATCCCTATAGTATCATATAGTCTGGCTATTCTCCATCTTCCCCACACAAAGTATTTATATCATGCACAACCCCGATGACAAGTCAAGCAATTGTTTCACACTTTTATTTCTCAAACTTTTTCAACTCTCACGCAATACATGAGCATGAGCCATGGATATAGCACTGTAGGTGGAATAGAATATGGTGGAGTTTATGAAGGAAATGGATAAGATAGTCTCACATCAACTAGGCGTATGAACGGGCTATGGAGATGCCCATTAATAGATATCAATGTGAGTGAGTAGGGATTGCCATGCAATGGATGCACTAGAGCTATAAGTGTATGAAAGGTCAAAAGGAAACTAAGTGGGGTGCATCCAACTTGCTTGGTCATGAATACCTACGGAAATTTGAGGAAGCTCGTCATTGGAATATACAAGCCAAGTTATATAATGAAAAATTCCCACTAGTATATGAAAGTGATAAAATAGGAGACTCTCTATCATGAAGATCATGGTGCTACTTTGGAGCACAAGTGTGGAAAAAGATAGTAGCATTGTCCCTTCTCTCTTTTCTCTCATTTTTTTTATTTTGGTGGGCATAAGGCCTCCTTTTTTTATTTGGGATTTGCTGGCCTCTTTTATTTTTCATAAAGTCCGAAGTCTCATCCCCACTTGTGAGGGAATCATAGCCTCCATCATCCTTTCCTCACATGGGACAATGCTCTAATAATGATGGTCATCACACTTTTATTTACTTACAACTCAAGAATTACAACTCGATAACTAGAAAAAAATATGACTCTATATGAATGCCTCCGGTGGTGTACCGGGATTTGCAATGATCTAGCATAGCAAATGATCAAAAAATGGACAAACCATGAAAACATCATGCTAGCTATCTTAGGATCATGCAAAGCAATATGAAAATGATGGTGTGTGTCATAATAAACGGAACGGTGGAAGTTGCATGACAATATATCTTGGAATGGCTATGGAAATGCCATAATAGGTAGGTATGGTGGTTGTTTTGAGGAAAGATATATGGTGGCTGTTTTGAGGAAGGTGGGTTTATTGCACCGGCGAAAGTTGCGCCATACTAGAGAGGCTAGCAAAGGTGGAAGGGTGAGAGTGCGTATAATCCATGGACTCACATTAGTCATAAAGAACTCACATACTTATTGCAAAAGTCTATTAGTCATCAACGCAAAGCATTAGACGCATTCCCCTAGGGGAGAGGTTGGTAGGAGTAAACCATCACGCGCTCCCGACCCTCACACAAAGGTCGACAATCTATAAACAAATCATGCTCCGACTTCCTTACATAACAGTTCACCATACGTGCATGCTACGGGAATCACAAACCTTTACACAAGTATTTTTACCAATTCACAATTACTTCCTAACATGACTCTTAACATTACCATCTTTATATCTCAAAACTTTATGCAAGGAATCAAAGTTCTCGTAATACTCAATGCACTTAATATGGGAGTTTTTATTATATCCCTCTTGGATGCCTATCATATTAGGACTAAATTCATAACCTAAACCAATTACCATGCTGTTTAAAGACTCTCAAAATAATATAAGTGAGGTACGAGAGTTCAATTATTTATAAAAAACCAAACAACACCGTGCTCTAAAAAGATATAAGTGAAGTACTAGAGCAAAATTGCCTATCTCAAAAGATATAAGTGAAGCACATAGAGTATTCTAATAAATTCATGATTAATGCGTGTCTCTCTCAAAATATGTGTGCAACATGGATGATTATGGCAAACTAAAAATCAAAGACTCATATCATACAAGACGCTCCAAGCAAAACACATATCATGTGGTGAATAAAAATATAGCCTCAAGTAAATTTATCGCTGGATTGAAGACGGAAGAGGGGATGCCTTCCGGGGCATCCCCAAGATTAGGATCTTTGGCATACTTGAATATGACTTGGGGTGCCTTGGGAATCCCCAATATTAGGCTCTTTCCACTCCTTATTCCATAGTCCATCAAATCTTTA
The DNA here is from genome assembly GCA_022496015.1 of Hordeum marinum. Taxonomy (NCBI): domain Eukaryota; kingdom Viridiplantae; phylum Streptophyta; class Magnoliopsida; order Poales; family Poaceae; genus Hordeum; species Hordeum marinum. Next base: position 120,854,475 of record CM039675.1, read on the forward strand.
CACAAAACTTGAAAACTTCACAACACAAAACTTAACAGAAAACTCGTGAGATCCGTTAGTATAAGAAAATAAATTGCCAATTTAGGTAGTGGTTGTGAACTCATTATTTATTTATATTGGTGTAATAACTGCTGTATTCTAACTTCTCCTTGGTTCATACCCCCCGATACAACCCATATATACATCAAAATAGGTAAACAGCTTAAAGAAAACAGAATCTGTCAAAAACAGAACAGTCTGTAGCAATCTGAAAAGTTCGTATACTTATGTAACGCAAAAAATTCTGAAATATTAGGAAAAACTGGGAAATTTATATATCAATGTTGAGTAAAAAATTCAGACTCATTCGACACTCTGAAAATTTTATAAAATTCCTGGACTGGGCGCAAAAGTTTCTGTTTTTCAACAAGATCAAATCACCAACCACCATAGATCATCCCAAAGGTCTTACTTGGCTCAAACACTAATTAAAACACCAAAATACAGTTACTACATCAGTAATAATGCGGGAAACACTCAAAAACAGAAGCAAAAATAAAACTTAAAAATAAAATTGGGTTGCCTCCCAACAAGCGCTTTTGTTTAACGCCCCTAGCTAGGCAAAACACAATAGATCTAGATATTGTCATAATAGTAAGGGAGATCATGCATGCTCATCTCATACACCCTTCTTTCAGCGTCAAGTTTCCTTTGTGTTAAGCAAAAATAATCAAAAGGGGTGAATTTAATAGGATCAGGATCCTTAAGATCAAGTGTCGGAGGAATAGGTTCCTCCTTCGCCCCCCTATAGTGTATAACCAATTCATCATTATAAGCTTTCCTTTGGGTCAAGGTCATAAGCCTCTTTCTTAGTATTAACTATAATCCGTTGTTTTGTATAGCAAAATTATCATTGAGTTCAGAAATCTTATCAACCAAAACCTCGGTAGGGACCCTTTTTCTCAAAATTTCATTATAAGCAACATAATCCGGAGATTGCAATCTCATTATCTCTTCTTGATTAAAAAGGATCTCCTCTAGGGGGGACATCCACCATTAATTTTATAATGAGCAAAAAATTCGCTAGCCTCTTTCATGATAAATCTAAACTCGTGGGATAGGAATATAGTGGCGACATGCTTAACGGAAGAATGCTGAATATTAGAGAACTCTAGAAAAATCCTTTGTATGCAAGGGTGCATATGATGGAATCACCTCTCAAGTTCAATTATTAACAGAGTTATAGCATCCACAAGACTATTAGTTTTATTGAGAATGGACCCTCCTAAGGTAGGAAACGTTCCCGCACAAGTAAAGAAATGTTGAATAACACCTTTTCCAATGATATAACCACTACCTATGCAGAATTTTTTGTATGTGTGATAGTAGGTTCTTCATGAGGGTTGTTATTAGCAAAGTCATCAAAGTTCCCCTCAAGATTATTACTATCCTTATCAATGAAAGTCTCCTTAGATTCCAACATGATGACAAAGAACCGATCTAGCACGCAAGCAAACAAAAGGCAAACAAAAAGGCGAACGGGAAAAGGGCGAATAAAAAGGCAAATCTTTTTGGTATTTTCTGAAAATTGTTTTAGAAGTGGGGGAGAGGAAAACGAGATGCATATGGCAAATAATGTAAATGCAAGAGATTAATTTGTGATGGGTACTTGGTAGGCTTGATGTGTATCCTCCCCGGCAACGGTGCCAGAAATCTTTCTTGCTACCTCTTGAGCTTGCGTTGGTTTTTGTGATAGCCTGGCTTATTAGGGATGATATAGACTACTCATATCAATAAGGAATTCCTTCTTTTCTGGGAGCCCATTCGAATAGAACTCCCAAGTTAAGCATGCTTGGCTTGGAGTAGTACTTGGATGGGTGACCGACCGGGAAGTTGGTCCCGCGTGCGCATGAGTGAGGACAAAGTGCACAAAAAAGACTAGTATTGATCTCTGAGGCCAGTCTAGATCCTTTTTTGTGCCAAGAGGGAACGTTCCTGTGACCCGACGGGGACGTCGGTTCCTTTGAGTGGTGGTGTATGTGATAGCCTGGCTTATTAGGGATGATAGACTACTCATATCAATAAGGAATTCCTTCTTTTCCGGGAGCCCATTAGAATAGAACTCCCAAGTTAACCATGCTTGGCTTGGAGTAGTACTAGGATGGGTGACCGACTGGAAAGTTGGTCTCAGGTGCGCATGAGTGAGGACAAAGTGCACAGAAAAGACTAGTATTGATTTGTGAGGCCAGTCTAGATACTGCCAGGAGTAACGACTACCGGCGGGTGTGTCCGGGGCGTTACAGTTTTCCCTTAAAGAGGAAAGGGTGGGGTGTGTCCGGGACGTTACAGTTTTCCCTTGAAGAGGAAAGGGTGATGCAGCGAAGTAGATAAGTATTTCCCTCAGCTGATGAGAACCAAGGTATCAATCCAATAGGAGGAACAAGCAAGTCACCAATGGATGCACCTACACAAACAATCAAACTCTTGCACCCAACCCTATAAAGGGGTTGTTAATCCCTTCACGGTTATTTGCAAGGATTAGATCTGATAGAGATTGATGTAAAATATTGCGGAAAGTAAAAAGTAAATAAATTGCAGCAAGGTATTTTTGGTATTTTTGGTTTATAGATCTGAAAATATATTATGGAAAGTAGACCCGGGGACCATAGGTTTCACTAGAGGCTTCTCTCTTGAAGGAAAGTATTGTGGTGGGTGAACAAATTACTGTCGAGCAATTGATAGAAAAGTGAATAATTATAAAGATATCCAAGGCAATGATTATGCATATAGGCATCACGTCTGTGTCAAGTACACCGAAACGATTCTGCATCTACTACTATTACTCCACACATCGACCGACTCCTGCCTGCATCTAGAGTATTAAGTTCATGAAGAACAGAGTAACACATTAGGTAAGATGACACGATGTAGAGGGATAAACTCAAGAAGTATGATGAAATCCCCATCTTGTTACCCTTGATGGGAACAATACAATACGTGCCTCGCTACCCCTACTTTCTCATTGGGTGAGGACACCACAAGATTGAACCCAAAACTAAGCACTTATCCCATTGCAAGAATTACCAATCTAGTTGGCCAAACCAAACCAATAACTCGAAGAGACTTGCAAAGATATGAAATCATGCATATAAGAATTCAGAAAAGACTCAAATAATATTAATGGATAATCTGAACATAAACCCACAATTCTCGGATCTCGACAAACAAACACACCGCAAAATAGTATTACATCGGATAGTTCTCCATGAAGAACAAGGTATTGAAGCACAAAGAGAGAGAAGAAGCCATCTAGCTACTAGCTATGGACCCGTAGGTTTGTGGTGGACTACTCACGCATCATCGGAGAGGCGATGGAGTTGATGTAGATGCCCTCCGTGATTGAATCCCCCTCCAATAGATTACCGGAAAAGGCTCCAAGATTGGATCTCTCGGGAACGGAGGCTTCTAGCGATGAAAAAGTATTTGTGTGGCTCTTTTTTGTATTGGGGGAATATTTGGGTATTTATAGGACGAAGATTAGGGCTAGGACTCCTACCAGGGAGTCACAAGTCTACCAAGCGCGGCCAGGGGGGTGGCCGCGCGCCCCCTGGCTTGTGACTTCTTGGCAAGGTCCTTGCCTTGAACTCCAAGCCTGGTAGATCTTTTTTGTTCCAGAAAAAATCATCGCAAATATTTTATTCCGTTTGGATTCCGTTTAATATTCCATATCTGCAATACTCAAAAACAAGGAAAAAACAGAAACTAGCAGTAGGCTCTAGATTAGTAGGTTAGTCCCAATAATAATATAAAATAGCATATTAATGCATATAAAATATCCAAAACAGATAATGTAATAGCATGGGACAATCAAAAATTATAGATACGTTGGAGACGTATGAATGTATTTCATGGACTGGCCATCCACCATATGATAACGGGTGAACTTCGTGATCATGGAGTGATTGGCACTAAGTCCATGCTCCACCATCCCTTTGCACTTGAAGATGTCTTATTCCACTACTTCCAGCCTGTCCTCTATGCTTCCCGTCTTCTTGGGCCCTTGAACATCCCGGATGTGGAGCACCCCCTCACGCATCTCAATGGTTTGAGGGTGCTTCATCACCTCTGCCAAGTATGGATTGATAACCTTCTCTAAGAACTTGTCCTTGGGAGAACTTGGTGAAGCCATGGGGATTTCGATCTGACAAGAAAACAACACGAAACAAGAACAGAGGAAAATCTCATGATGCAGTGGTCAAAACAATCAGGGGCATATATAGAGAGAATTTTTATTCTTGGAAATCAAGCAAACGAAAGGAAAATGGAGCCAGGAAGGTTCCCGAGGTGGGAACCACCCACCAGGGCGTGCCAGGGATGGCAACCACGCCCTGGTGTACTCACCTTGGTTGCCTTCCGGTTTATTTCTTATTTCCTAAAATTCTAAAATATTCCAAAACTGATAAAAAATATTTGTCGAATTTTTCGGAGTCAGTTTACTTAGCGTATCACGTACCTCTTTTTTTCAAGATTCTGGAGTATTCCGGAAGGTTTCTCTTATGTGTTCCTACAATGTCATGGTTTGGATAACATTGCTTTCAGCGTTAATAGGTGTACCTGAGATATAGTGTTTAATTCTTTCTCCATTGACCACCTTCGGGTTAGTACCTTCGGCATTATTAATCTTGATAGCTCCAGAGTGATAAACTTCTTTGATAACATATGGTCCCTCCCATTTGGAGAGAAGTTTCCGTTCAAAAAATCTGAAACGAGAATTGTACAAAAGAACATATTCTCCAACTTTGAATTATCGCTTTTGGATTCATTTGTCATGCCATCTGTTAACTTTTTCTTTAAATAACTTGGCATTTTCATAAGCCTGGGTTCTCCATTCATCTAATGAGCTAATATCAAATAACCACTTTTCACCGGCAAGTTTGACATCATAATTGATTTCTTTAATTGCCCAAAATGCTTTATGTTCTAACTCTAGAGGCAAATGACAAGCTTTCCCATATACCATCTTGTATGGAGACATACCCATAGGATTTTTATATGTTGTTCTATGGGCCTAAAGTGCATCATATAATTTCTTAGACCAATTCTTTCGATACCTATTGACAGTCTTTTGTAATATCAATTTTATTTCTCTATTGCTAAGTTCAACTTAACCACTAGATTGAGATTGATAGGGTGATGTAGTTCTATGGTTAACATCATATTTAGCAAGCATTTTATGGAAAGCACCATGGATAAAATGTGAACCACCATCAGTAGTTAGATATCTAGGGACTCCAAACCTCGGGAAAATAACGTCTTTAATCATTTTAATGGAAGTATTATGATCAACACTACTAGTTGGAATATCTTGTACCCACTTAGTGACATAATCAACAACAACAAAAATATGAGTGCCATTAGAGGAAGGAAAAGGTCCCATATAATCAAAACCCCAAACATCAAATGGTTCAACAACAACTGAATAATTCATAGGCATTTCTTGACGCTTGCCAATATTACAAATTCTTTGACATTCATCACAAGACAAGACAAACTTACGGGCATGCTTTAAGAGAGTAGGCCAGTAAAAACCAGATTGTAGTACCTTATGAGCAGTTCTATCTCCCGCATGATGCCCTCCATAAGCTTCAGAATGACATTTCCAGAGGATTTGTTCCTGTTCATGCTTAGGTACACAACGTCTAATAATACCATCTACTCCTTCTTTATAAAGATGTGGGCCATCCCAAAAAGTAGTGTCTTAAATCATATAAGGATTTTTTCTTTTGCTGGTATGTGAAACTAGGTGCAATATATTTAGCAACAATGTAATTAGCATAATTAGCATAACATGGAGTGTCTTGAGAAACATTTATTGCAGCTAATTGTATGTTAGGAAAACTATCATCAATGGGTAGTGGGTCATCAAGAATATTTTCTAGCCTAGACAGTTTATCAGCTACGGGGTTCTCACCTCCTTTCCTATCAGCAACATGTAAATCAAATTCTTGAAGCAAGAGAACCCACCTAATGAGTCTAGATTTAGCATCTTTATTTCCCATAAGATATTTATAGCAGCATGATCAGTGTGAACGATAACTTTGGAATAAACAATGTAACATCTAAATTTATCACAAGCAAACAAAAGTGCTAATAATTCTTTTTCAGTAGTGGCATAATTTCTTTGGGCATTGTCTAGAGTTTTGCTAGCATAATGGATAACATTTAATTTCTTATCAACTCTCTGTCCTAAAACAACACCAACAACATAATCAGTAGCATCATACATAATTTCAAAAAGCAAGTTCCAATCAGGTGGTTTAACAATAGGTGTAGTGGTTAAGGCTTTCTTAAGTGTTTCAAAGGCTTCCACACAATCATCATATAAAACAAAGGGGATATCCTTTTGTATAAGATTAGTAAGAGGCCTAGAAATTTTTGATAAGTCTTTAATAAACCTCCTATAGAAACTAGCGTGACCAAGGAAACTTCTAATACCTTTAATATCTTTAGGACATGGCATTTTCTCAATAGCATCAACTTTATCTTGGTCCACCTCATACCTCGTTCGAAAATTTTGTGCCCCAAGATAATACCTTCATTAACCATAAACTGGCACTTCTCGCAATTCAAGATGAGATTAGTTTGTTCACATCTCTGCAAAACTCAATCAAGGTTGCTTAAGCAATCATCAAAAGAAGTTCCGTAAATGGAAAAATCATCCATCAAAACCTCCACAATCTTTTCACAAAAATTAGAGAATATAGCAGTCATATATCTTTGAAAGGTAGCAAGTGCATTGCATAAACCAAAAGACATACGTATATAAGCATAGGTTCCAAAGGGACAAGTAAAGGTGGTTTTCTCTTGATCAGATTGTGAAACAGGTATTTTGAGAGAAACCAGAATACCCATCCAGGAAACAAAAGTGTGTGTGCTTAGATAATCTTACAAGCATTTGATCAATGAAAGGCAGAGGGTAATGATATTTTCTAGTAGCTTTATTTAGTTTTCTGAAATCAATTACCATTCTATAGCCAGTAACAATTCTTTGTGGGATAAGTTCACTTTTATCATTAGGAACAACAGCAGTACCTCCTTTCTTAGGGACACAATGAACGGGACTTGGCCATCTACTATCATTTATGGGATAGATCATACCTGCTTCCAGAAGCTTTAATATTTCAGTTCTTACCACTTGTTCCATCTTAGGATTCAATCATCGTTGGTGATCAATGACGGGTTTAGCATCAGGTTCCATATTGATCTTGTGCTGACATAGAGTGGGACTAATGCCCTTAAGATCAGGAAGAGTATATCCTATAACATCCTGGTGCTTCCTCAGAATTTTCAATAATCTTTCTTCTTCATGTTCTGAAAGGTTAGCACTAATAATAATAGGATATATCTTTTTCTCATCAAGATAAGCATACTTCAGAGTGTCAGGCATTTTTTTAATTCAAACACAGGGTCACCTTTAGGTGGAGGATGACCTCCAAGTGTTTCAATAGGAAAATTGTGTTTTAGTAGAGGTGGTTGTTCAAACAAATTTTTATCTATTTCATTCCTTTCACGCAAGTGCATATCATTTTCATGGTCTAGCAAATATTGTTCTAGTGCATCGGTAGGAGGAACGACAATAGAAGCAGGACCAATTATTTCATCCTTACTAGGTAATTCTGTATCACGAGGTAGTCTACTAAACTTGGAAAAATTAAAACCATGAGACATATCACCAAACTTAACACTGACAATTTCTTTTTGATAATCTATATTAGCATTAACAGTGTTCAAGAAAGGTCTACCAAAGATAATGGGACAAAAGTCATCTTGTGGGGAACCAAGAACTAGAAAATTAGTAGGAGATATTATTTTCCCACAGAAGACTTCAACATTTCTAACAATCCCAAGTGGTGTGATGGTATCTCTATTATCAAGTTTAATAGTAACATCAATATCTTCTATTTTAGCAGGTGCTATTTCATTCATAATTTCTTGATATAAAGTAAAAGGAATGGAACTCACACCAGCACCTAAATCACATAAGCCATGATAACAATGATCTCCTATTTTAACCAAGACAATAGGCAAGCCAACTACGGGACTATATTTATCTTTTTCATTGGGTTTAGCAATTCTAGAACCTTCATCATAGAAGTAAATGACATGCCCATCAATATTTTCTACCAAGAGATCTTTAACCATAGCAACACTAGGTTCTACTTTAATTTTTTCAGAGGGCTTAGGTGCTCTAATATTACTCTTGTGAGCCACAATTGATACCTTAGCATGTTCCATTATCCTAACAGGGAAAGGTGGTTTTTCAATATAAGCAGTAGGCACAACTGGATCAACATTGTAAATAATAGTTTCTTCTTTAGCTATGACCGGTTCTTTAATTTATTTTTAATAGGGGGTGGTATTTAAACCACTTCTCCTTAGGGATATCAACATCAGAAGCAAATGATTCACAAAAAGAGGTTACTATCTCGGAGTCAACTCCACATTTAGCGCTAAACTTGTGAAAAGCATCGGTATTCATAAAAGATTTAACACAATCAAATGAAGCTTGATACCTGACTCATGACCTTCGTCGAGTTCCCAATCTTCAGAGTTGTGTTTAATTCTTTCCAAGAGATCCCACTTGAATTCAATAGACTTCTTCATAAAAGAACCAGTACAAGAAGTATCGAGCATGGTTTGATCATTATGAGAAAGCCAAGCATAAAAATTCTGAATAATAACTTTTCACGGGATAACATGATTGGGACATGAATATAACATTGATATTAAGCCTCCCCCAATATAGAGCTATACTTTCTCCTTCATGAGGCCAAATTTTTTATATATAATTCCAATCACGATGAACTAGATGCATACGATAAAACTTTTGGTGTAATACCAATTTCAGTTGATTCCAATTCCATTATCCAATATCATCGCATAGCCTATACCATGTCAATGCTTTTACCTTCAGATATAAAGGGAAAATATTTTCTTAACTTCATCTCCGGATAAACCTGCAAGCTTAAATATTCCACAAATTTCATCCACATGTATTAGGTGCATATGAGGATGTTAAGTTCTGTCTCCTGCATAAGGATTAGCTAGCAGTTGTTCTAACATACCCGAAGGAATTTCATAACCAATACTTTCAGTAGGTGTTGTCTGTTGATGGGAAATTATTTGTGGTTTTGGTCAAGGTGAAGATACCCCGAACAAACTCCTCAAAGGATTGCTTTCCATAGTAACAAGTGACGGTAAATTATAACACATAGTATAAGTTTTTCCTTACCGATTTCCACTTACCAAGAGCGCTTCACTCCCCGGCAATGGCGCTAGAAAAGAGTACTGATGACCCAAAATTATAGGGGATCATCGTAGAACTTTCGGTAAGTAAGAGTGTCGAACACAACGGGGATCAGAAGGAAATGATAAGCAATTTTCAGCAAGGTAATTTCTGCAGGCACTGAAATTGTAAGTAGCAAGTAGTTTGATAACAAGGTAATTTGTGCCGAGAAAGTAACGGTAACAATAGGTATGATGCATCAAGGTAGCCCAATCCTTTTGTGGCAAAGGACAAGCCAAAACTATCTCTTATGATAAGAAAAATGTTCTTGAGGGTACACGGGAATTTCATCTAGTCACTTTCATCATGATGGTTTGATTCGTGTTTGCTACTTTGATAATTTGATATGTGGGTGGACCGGTGCTAAGGTGATGTGATTACTTGAACTAACAACCTACTTATGATTAACCCCCTAGAAAGCATCTGCAAATACGAGAAAAGTATTAAGACAAAGTCTAACCATAACATTAAACATGTGGACCCAAATCAGCCCCTTACGACGTAGCGCATAAACTAGGGTTTAAGCTTCTATCACTCTAGCAACCCATCATCTAATAAATACTCCACAATGCATTCCCTTAGGACCAAGGATGGTGAAGTTTCATGTAGTCGACGTTCACATGACACCACTAAGGGAATCACAACATACATATCATCAAAATATCGAACACATATCAAATTCACATGATTAGTTGGAACATGACTTCTCTCATGACCTCAAGAACAAAGGAAAATACTCACAAATAATATGCACGCTCAAGATTAGAGGTGTATTTAATAGCATAATGGATCTAAAAATATAATCTTCCACCAAATAACCCATATAGCAATCAACTACACAAGGTAATCGACACTATTAGTCATCGATAGGTACCAATCTGAGGTTCTCGTACAAAGATTGAACACAAGAGGTGAACTAGGGTTTGAGAGGAGATGGTGTTACTAAAGATGTTGATGAAGAATGGCCTCCCCAAGATGAGAGGGTTGTTGGTGATGACGATGGCTTCGATTTCCCCCTCCGGGAGGGAAGTTCCACCGGCGGAATCGCTCCGTCGGAGGGCAAAAGTGCTCCTGCCCAAGTTTCGCCTCGAGACGGTGGTGCATTGTCCCGAAAGTCCTCCCCTTATTTTTTAGGTTTGTTGGGAATTTATACCAGAAGATGGGCTCTGGAGGTGGGGCCATGGTGAGCACCACCCACTGGTCGCACCTGGGGGGCCTGGCGCACCCTGGTGGGTGTTCCTCATGTGGTGGCCCCCTCCGATAGTTTTCTAGTCCAGTATTTTTCATATATTCCAAAAAAATTCTCTGTAAAATTTCAGCTTCATTGGGGATGTGGAGAATAGGTATCTCTGACATGCTTTTTTTAGGTCCTGAATTCCAACTACCGGTATTCTCCCTCTTTGTGTAAACATTGCAAATTATGAGGAAAAAGGCATTAGAATTACCCCCCAAAGCATTATTATGCATTAAAACATTATAAATAACAGTAGGAAAACATGATGCAAAATGGATGTACCAACTGCTCACACGCATCATGCCTGCCGGTCAGCCTGAGTAGCATACTGCTCGCACACCTCCTGGTCAGCCTGAGCAGCGTACTGCTCACATGCCTACCGGTGAGCCTGAGCAACGTACTGCTCGCACGCCTCCCGGTCAGCCTGAGTAGCATACTGCTCGCACGCCTACCGGTCAATCAGAGTAGCGGACTGCTCGAACACGTCTTGTCAACTCACGTCCATTGGCACGTCCCGCATAATATATTGTTAGACTATGATACGTCTCCAACGTATCTATAATTTTTGCTTGTTCCATGTTGTTATGTTATAAATCTTGGATGTTTTACAATCATTTTATAGCAACTTTATATCATTTTTTGGGACTAACCTATTGACATAGTGCCAAAGTGCCAGTTGCTATTTTTGCTTGTTTTTTTACTTTGCAGAAAATCAGTTCCAACCGGAGCCCAAGCATTGCGGGGATATTTGTGGATTTTTTATGGACCAGAAGAAGGAAGATGGGCCAAGTAACACCAGAAGAGGGGGACCAAGGTAGACACCCTCCACCAGGGCACGCCAGATGACCCTTGCACGGCCTGTTGGAGGGTGCGCACCTCGGGCACCACCTCAACCGACTATCGAGCCTATAAATTCCCTGGAAATCCAAAAACCCGAGGGGAGTCGATGAAACACAATTCCAGCCGTCGCAAGTTCCATAATCTCGAGATCCAATCTAACACCATCATAGAGGGGTTTATCTTCTTCATAGGTGCCTCACCGATGATGCGTGAGTAGTCCACCATAGACCTACGGGTCCGTAGGTAGTATCTAGATGGCTTCCTCTCTCTCTATGTTTCTCAATACAATGGACTCTTGAAGATCTATTTGATGTAATGACTTTTGCGGTGTGTTTGTTGGGATCCGATGAATGTTGAGTTCATGATCAGTTTTGAAAGCCCATTTGCTCCCTTGGTGGTTTTGGTAATTAGTAACAACATGTATGGCATTGAACTAATGTTTCCACTAAGCATATTTCAGGAACAATTCAATGATAGGGATGGCAAAAGGATTGTGGAATACCCCAAGATGCAAGGAAATAGATTGGCAAAGCTTCAAGCAAGAGGGCTCTACATTCTACTTTGTGAGGAATCACTTTGAGTCCATAGGAAAGCCAATACTATTAAAAGGGGGTAAGGTATTGTTGGTGAACAAAATGGTCATATATGCACAAGTGATAGTCACCAAAAACACCCGCAAGCTCTTCCACAAAAGTCTGTCCGAAGCCAAATACTCAAAATCGGTGCAACCAACAACTCCCACTCAGTGCCTGATGAGGATATGTACCTAGGGTAGGGTCCTAGGCCTGACCTACATACCCTACCTAAGGACACTACATTGGAGGACTTAAAGATTACAAGGAAGACTCCGACTGAAGTCACCATTGCGCATGAGTCACTCAACAAAAAATCCACTCGGAGGTTTCTCCCTCCATTCGACAATCGCCTTTCACTCGGAAGAACTAAAGGTCAAACGACCGCAGAAGACCAGAAGCCACTCTAGGGAGGCCAACAGACAGACATTCGACTAGTCACCATTCATAGCATTTATTACATATGTTATTAGTAACATATGCCTTTATCACCACGATCGAACCCTTGGTTGCCGGGTATTCATGAGGGACAACGCACTCTATATAAGCCGTACCTCCCCTCTGGCACAAGGGTTCGCACCCCCTGTAACTCATACATTCCACACGACAGAAGCTCCCTAGCACTAAGACGTAGGGCTGTTACCTCCACAAGAGGGGCCTGAACTCATGCATCCGTGTGTACAACCTCGCTGTATCTAGGACGCTTCCCTCTCCTTATGTACCCCTACCTTATACTGTCAGGCTCGTTCCCACGACAGTTGGCACCCACCGTGGGGCAGGCGTCTAAGCAATTTCTGGCGAGTTTGCAATTTTCTCCTTCGTCATGTCTTCCGGCGGCGGTTTGTTCCTCGGCTGCGAGATCCATCTTGGCGCGCTCACCTTCATCACTGACGAATCGACATGGTTTCAGGAAGCGCCTCTAGACGTTGAGGCACTCCCGATCCGCAGGGCGGCATAGTGCAAGCTCCCGCGACGTTCTTCTTCGGTAGCCGTCGAATCCGTACCTGTCGCCCCCCGCTATTTGTTGCCACAAGCGATCTGGTCGTTCACGGATCCAGCGCTAGGTGAGGCATGAGGTGGCTCCCCAAGCGTCATCTCGCCAAATTGCGGCTTTCGAGCCCACCGAATCACTTCACGGCATGTTCAACTTGGTGTCGGATCAATCTGATGTTCCTTCTGAGTGCGAGAGCTGCGATCCAGCGGCTGAGGTTCTTATGGTGGGTTCACATCAAAGCCCGTCGCCTGGCTTCGGTCGTGGCAGATGCAAGGCTGGAGGACCGTCGCATGAGCAGCAGCACCGAGATGAGGAGATCCTCCATACACCCATTATCGGTGTGACTGCTGAGGCCCAGACCTTGGAGGCCACGTGCCTTCGGCTTGAAGGGATACAGAAAGAACTCGACGAGCGTCTCCGCCAGCGTCCACCAGCTTCTAGTTAATGTCAAAGACAGTTGTTTCCGAGTGGATCTCAGAACAACGTCTAGGTATTCTGTACTCCAGTTCTGAACGTTGCATCGGTTGCTAGGATTGCAAATTCCATTCAGCCATCACGTTCAGAGGCTGGCAGAGGTTTGCACCAGATCCGAGCGTTGCTTAATGCAGCGCAACAACAGAATTCAGTTGTTTCTCAGTCACGCGATAGGTTACATAGCAATTCACCCAAGGCAGATACAGTTCATTTCGCACACAGCCAAGGGTCACCTCTACGCCGCAGGGGCGGAGGTTACCATGAAGATCGGTATCGAGATCAGGGGCGAGATCGGTTTGCTCCTCGTTATCACCTGATGAACGCCATCGAGTGCCTACTCCTCCATGGATTAGTTCTTACGTGCCCCAACACTATGACGATAGGTGCCCGTTCGGCGATGAGCGGAATCCTGGATTCGACGCGAGGGATATCCTTGCACAAAAGCGGAATTACAGGGGTAGGGCTCACTGGGATGGTTATGATAGAGACTATCCGAGTGGAAGTGGTGCCGTTGTTTCTAGCCCCGAATGTTTCAGTAGAGCCATTCGATCTACTGAGATCCCCCCATCTTCAGGTTGGCGGATGGAATAAGCAAGTTCACTAGAGAGTCGAAGCCTGAAACGTGGCTAGACGATAACCGAGTGGCGGTATAGATTGGTGGAGGAAATGACAACATAGCCATGAAGCATTTGTCTTTGATGTTGGATGGTTCGGCCTGAGCATGGTTGAATCGTTTGGCTCCTTCTAGCATCTACTATTGGGAGGATCTTGCCTGAGTGTTCATCAGAACTTTCAAGGGCACTTGCAAGCGTCCTGCTAGTTTGATTGATCTGCAACATTGTATTTAGAAACCCAATGAAACTTTGAGGGATTACATTCAGCGTTGGACCACCCTCCATCACACGGTGGAAAATGTTTCCGAGCACCAAGATGTATGCGCCTTAAGGCCGGTGTTAAGTACAGAGAGCTTTATCTAAAATTTGATCGGACAGGTGATATTTCCCTGAGTAAGATGATGGAGATTGCCACTCGGTACGCCAATGGAAAAGAGGAAGACCGCCTCCACAGCGGCAAAGGAAAACTAGTCGACAATGATGTTGACGGCGGCAATTCCAATCGGAAGCAGAAGCGCAAAGCCGATGGTCCTGCTCAGGTAGAGGCAGCTGCTCTGGAAGCACAAGGAAAGAATAAGGGGAAACCCAAAGGGCAGTTTACCCCCAAGAAAGTAAAGAATCAGTCAGGAACAGACGTCATGGATTTACCGTGTGCAATCCACACAAAGAAGGATGGAGAAGGCAATTTGATATTGCCAAAACACACCACTCGACAATGCAGATTGCTGATCCAACAGTTCAAAGAAAGCCAATCGAGTGGGAAATCTCCTAAAAAGGAAGATGACAAAGATAAAGAGGATTTTCCTAAGGTTAATGCCACTTTGATGATTTTTGCCAATGTAGAAAGCAAAAGTCGACTTAAAGTTATCAACAGGGAGGTCAACATGGTTGTTCCTTCAACCCCACATACCTCAAATGGTATTAGACTCCTATCACATTTGACCAGTCAGACCACCTTGCTCATGTCGCTGCCCCCGGTCGGCAAGCTCTGGTGGTGGATCCTGTTATGGGAGGCACTCGACTCCGCAAGGTTCTCATGGATGGAGGGAGTGGTTTGAACATCTTGTATGTGGATACCCTCAAGGGGGTGGGCATTCCGATGTCCCGACTCATTGAGATTAACATGCAGTTCCACGGAGTCATCCCTGGGAAGAAGGCGAAGTCACTCGGTCAGATTGCATTGTTGTGTTCGGCACCAACAAGAATTTTTGCAAGTAAAAGTTGATGTTTGAAGTTGTAGACTTCTAGAGCGCATATCACGACATCCTTGGTCGACCGACTTATGTCCGTTTCATGGCCCATCCATGTGACATGTACCTCAAGTTGAAGATGCCCGAGCCCAAGGGCGTGATCACAGTCATAGGGAATCGACAGAGAGCTGAGGAGTGCCTTCAGCAAGGCTCCAAAATTGCCGACCATCAAATGGTTGTGGTTGGGTTGGAAGAATACAAGAGGAATGGTGATCCTGCTGACCTGCTACATGCCAAGAAGCCCGCCTATGAGTCTGCTTTTCAGTCAGCAAGCAAAGTGAAGCACGCGCACATTCACCCGATAGATCCTAATGCTGCCCCGACCAACATCTCGACTGCACTCGACAGCAAATAGGAAGCCGCGCTCATCCAGTTTCTTCGTGAGAACTGGGACATCTTCGCATGGAAGCCTGCTGACATGCCAGGTGTACCTAGGGAACTGGATGAGCATCGACTGAGAGTTGACCCGGAGGCCAAGCCCGTGAAAGACCACTTGCGTTGGTCGGCAGAAGAGAAGCGGAAGGCAATCGGTGAGGAGGTGGCTCGACTCTTGGTGGCTAAGTTAATATGCAAGATTTACCACTCCGAGTGGCTCTCCAACGTCGTCATGGTCCGCAAGAAGGACAAGTCACTCTGCATGTGTATTGACTTTAAACATATCAATCGGGTCTACCCGAAAGATCATTTCCTCTCCCCCGCATCGATTAGATTGTCGAATCAACTGCGGGGTGCGAGCGTTTATCTATTCTCGATGCATACTCTGGTTACCATCAGGTCCGTCTGTTTGGTCCAGATGAAATAAAGACATCCTTCATCACCCCTTTCGGGTGTTTATGTTATATCACCATGCCTTTTGGTCTGAAAAATGTTGACGCTACTTTCATACGTATGATTCATAAATGCCTGCTCGAGCAGATCCCTCAGAATGTCAAAGCATATATGGATGATATTGTAGTCAAGTCTCGCAAAGGTTCCGACCTGCCGACTGACTTGGCAGAAACATTCGCCAATCTGAGGATGTGATATCAAGTTAAACCTGTCCAAGTGCACTTTCGGTGTTCCTGGTGGCAATTTGCTCGGTTTCCTCGTTTCTGAATGGGGAATCGACGTTAATCCTGAAAAGATCGATGCCATCACCCGAATGAAAAGCCCTGAGCATGTGCACGATGTCCAGAAGCTCACGGGTTGCCTGGCGGCATTGAGTAGATTTATTTCTCGTCTCGGAGAGAAGGCATTGCCTTTATATCGACGGATGAAGAAGTCTGATACGTTCGAGTGGAATCCTGAAGCTGAAGCAACGTTTGTCGAGCTCAAAGCCCTACTTTCCACCCAGCCAATGCTTGCTGCTCCGCACAGCAAAGAACCCTTGCACCTGTACATTGCAGCCACTAATCAAGTCGTCAGTACGGTTCTCACTGTCGAGCAGGAATAAGAGGGCAAGGCTTATAAAGTCCAATGTCTAGTTTACTATATCTCTAAAGTGTTGACTCCTTCAAAGCAACGGTACCGCCATTACCAGAAGCTCGTTTCTATCAGCGAAGAAGGTGGCACACTACTTTCAAGATCACTCAATTTCAGTCATTACTGATGCTCCATTGTCTAAGATCCTCAAAAATCGAGATGCGACTGGTCGAGTGGCCAAATGGGCTATTGAGTTCCACTACTTTGATATCAAGTTTGAAGCAAAAAGGCAATCAAATCTCAAGCACTTGCTGACTTCATGGCCGAGTGGATAGAACAGCAGCAACCAACTCAAATCCACTCGACGCACTAGACCATGTTCTTTGATGGATCTAAGATGCTGAACGGGTCTGGTGCTGGCGTAGTATTGGTATCTCCAAAGGGTGACAAGCTCAGTTATGTCCTCCAGATTCACTTTGATTCCTCCAATAATGAAGCTGAATACGAAGCACTCCTATACGGGGTGCGTATGGCCATCTCACTCAGCGTCCGGTGCGTGATGGTATATGGTGACTCTGATTTGGTGGTTAACTAGTTGATGAAAGAGTGGGATGTCAGGAACCATGCTATGACTGGATATTGCAATGTAGTGAGAAAGCTTGAGAAGAAATTTTAAGGTTTGAAACTCCACCATATTCCCCGAGTGAAGAATCAGGCAGCCGATGATTTAGCAAAGATTGGATCCACTCGTAAGCCTGTACCTAGCAATGTGTTTTTGGGACACCTACATTCTCGTTCGGTGCAGGAAGATCCCTTCACTGAAGAGCCCCTGCAGGCAATAAGCGCCTCTAATCCGACTGAAGTTGATGTCCTGGCAGTCATAGATTTGGTCATGGAGATTCTGGTGATCATGCCCGATTGGACGGTGCCATATATTGCATACATACTGAGGGAAGAACTCCTAGAAGACGAGGTTGAATCTTGACAGATTGTTCCCAGATCCAAGGCCTTTACTTTGATGGATGGACAACTTTACAGAGAAAGCATAATTGGCATAACTCAGCGGTGCATCTCTCCTAAGGAAGGTCGACTGATTCTGGAGGAAATTCACTCGAGGACCTATGGTCATCATGCGTCCTCTCGAACGATTGTTGCAAAAGCAAACCGAGTCGGTTTCTTCTGGCTATGTGCCAATAAAATGGCTAAGGAGATTGTTGATCGCTGTGGAGGATGCCAGTTTTACTCGAACTTCTCACAAAAGCCCGCATTCGCCTTGAAGACTATTTTACTTGTTTGGCCGTTCACTGTATGAGGTTTGGATATGGTCGCCCCTTTCCGAACGGGCCAGAGTGGATTTACTCACCTGCTTGTAGCAGTCGACAAGTTCACTAAGTGGATTGAGGCTAGGCCCATAAAGAAGATGAAGTCGTGCACTTCTATAAAATTCATGAAAGAAATAACATTCCGGTATGGTGTTCCCCATAGTATCATTACAAACAATGGCTCAAACTTTGACTCAGAAGAGTTCAAACACTTTTGCTTCACCCAAGGCACTCGAGTGGATTACGCGTCCGTTGCGCACTCGGACTAATGGTCAAGCTGAGCAAGCAAATGGCCTTATCCATCAAGGGTTGAAGCCTCGACTCATGCGAGATCTTGAACATGCAGCTGGAGCTTGGGTGACTGAATTGCTGTATGTACTGTGGGGCTTGAGGATGACACCTAATTGGTCAACACGGCGCACTTCTTTCATCATGGTGTATGGAGCCGAAGCCGTTTTGCCGAGTGATCTCCTTCACAATTCTCCTCGTGTAGATCTTTACTCCGAGGCTAAGGCTGAACAAGCACGACAAGATAGTGTGGATCTCCTGGAAGAAGAACGTGAAATGGCTATAATTTGGTCGACTGTGTACCAGCAAGATCTACGACGCTTCCATGCCAAGCACGTCAAGAGTCGGTCGTTCCATGAGGGTGATCTTGTGCTCCTAGTGGATCAGCAATGGCCTCACAAGCTCGCCCCCGCGTGGGAAGGTCCTTTTGTCGTCACCAAAGTATTGAGCAATGGATCCTATCACCTCTACAACCTCAAGAAGAATATCAAGGAGCCGCGTGCCTAGAACGTGGATTTACTTCGACGTTTTTATACTTGACGACTGACTTGCTTTGATGTAATAAGAGTACTCCAGACAATGTCATTTATCAAAGTTATGAATCCTGTAGTCTTTTGTTGATCCTGATCGCACAATCTCATATTCAAAAACACTCCAAGTGACGAGCGACCCTCTCACTCGGGGGCTTAGCTGCGAACCAGTTTTCGCCTAAGTTAAAAACCCTACCGAGTGGATAGCATTCCATTCACTCGGAAACTTAGATGTGAATCAGTCTTTGTCTAAGTTGAAAACACTCCCAAGTGACGAGCGATCCTCTCACTCGGGGGCTTAGCTACGAACCAATTTTTGCCTAAGTTAAAATTCTACCGAGTGGATAACTTCTTATTCACTCGGAAACTTAGCTACGAACCAGTCTTTGTCTAAGTTGAAAATACTCCCAAGTGATGAGCGATCCTCTCACTAGGGGGCTTAGCTGCGAACCAGTTTTCGTCTAAGTTAAAATCCCTGCTGAGTGGATAACTTCTTATTCACTCATAAACTTAGCTGCGAATCAGCCTTCGTCTAAGTTGAAAACTCCTCCGAATGACGAGCGACCCTCTCACTCGGGGGCTTAGCTGTGAACTAGTTTTCGCCTAAGTTAAAAATCCTGCCGAGTGGATAGCATCTCATTCACTCGGAAAATTAGTTGCAAGTCAGTCTTCGTCTAAGTTGAAAACATTTCGAGTGACGAGCGACCCTCTCACTCGGGAACTTAGCCACGAACTAGTTTTCGCCTAAGTTAAAAACCCTGCCGAGTAAATATCATCCTATTCACTCGGAAACTTAGCTACGAATCAGTCTTCGTCTAAGTCAAAAACTCTCCCAAGTGATGAGCATTCCTCTCACTCGGGGACTTGGCCACGAACAAGTTTTCGCCTAAGTCAAAATTCTTCCGAGTAATGAGCATATAACTCATTCAGAAATCAAGGAAACTTAGCCAAGCGAAGGATTGGAAAACAAAATACAGATAAATCTAGAATCCCTAGCGCGGATAAAGTTGCCTACACAAACAAAAGTACTCAGGCTTAAGGCCTGAATGAAGTTTTTAATGGTTACACCATCACTCAACATACTGAGGCAAATAAAGTTTTGAATTGAAAGCAAAGTTTTTCTCAAGCACCAGTGGGGCTCGCAGGCTGGACGAAGGTGTCCAGATCAATCCCATCAATGATCCGAGTGGATGCTTCGATGAAGGTCTCCATGAAGTCCTCGAATTGAAGTTTCTTCGTGTTGGCCACCTGAAGGGTCTTCAGCTTGTCCTCCTTGCAATGGACCTGGACGAGTGAAAGCGCCACGTCGGCTCCACAACGAGCAGCAGAATTTTCCGTGCCTGCACTCAACCGGGAATCTTACTGAGGCAGGTCATCATCGACTCGAGGTCAGTCTGGAAGGTTTCTTCTGGCCACAGTTCTTTGTCGATCTTCTCTAGCGCAGCCCTTAGTCGAGTGATATACTCTTGAACACTTCTAAGACGAACGTCAAGCCGAAACATGTTCATGGCCACAGCATCCCCGACGGGTGACTTGGTGCGGTCTAGATTTGGCCCGATCTCCTCAGTCTGCTTGTCAATGTCTTGACAGAATTCTGCATGAAGGGGGAATGAAAATATGGTCACGCTACCGTCCTGTAGGAATTAAGGAAATTCACTCGACGGAAGAAAGTTACCTTCAAGCATGCTGAACATCTTCTTCGCGAAATCTCCCAATTATTTCTCTAAACCACTACTCCTCTTGCTCAGTTGTTCGGCCTTTCTGATCCAGTCGGCCCGTTCCTGCTTGAGTTTGGTGTTCTCTTCTTCCAACTTTTTGGCTGCAGCAAGCTTCTTCTCGGCAGCCTCGGTTTTCTCCCTCACCGCCTTCTGAGCATCAGCGAGTGCCTTGTCCTTATCTTCAAGCGCCTTCTTCATGGTATCTAAAGAAATAACATTGTTGAGTCGCGCTTGGAGTTGGCGGTTCTCATCACGCACGTCTGTTCGAGTGAGGACACTCGGTTCAAAGGATATAAGATGAGAGTGATAATGCAGTTGGTCGACAAGGATTACCTCCCAGGCTCTTCAGATCAGTCTGTGCATGGTCTAGATCATTCTTGGTCACCTCCAAATCTAGGTGAAGCTAGTTTTTCTCCTTCTCTAGGTCAACCTACTGAGTCCCAAGTTCACAAGATTTCTGAAATCAACAAAGAAGTAGTTCAGTCGACATTAATATTTCTCCACCCCGAGTGGAAAGGAGCAAGTTCAGACGACTGGATGGTGTCCCGCCGCCCCACTCCACACCCCTGCAAGGCGTCATATCATGGTTGATGGAATTGATGTCCATGAAACCTGTGTCATATCATGGTTGATGGAAATGATGTCCATGAAACCCGTGTCATATCATGGTTGATGGAAATGATGTCCATGAAACCTGCGTCATATCATGGTTGATGGAAATGATGTCCATGAAACCTGCAGGATTGGTCTTGCCGGTTCAGACCTCTCCGTCCCTAAGACACTAAGAAAAAGAACATACTCGACGAACCGAGTGACAAGTGTACTTCAAGTATGAATAAGGACCCCGAGTCCAAGTTCTTAAGACTACTGCCCATCGTAAACTATCGACAGTAGTCTCGGGTACTACACCCAGTGGGTGCACTCAGCGTGCCCCCACTGGATACTACACCAGGTCCGACCTGTCCAATTTTTTATCTCAATCAGACCCCCGCCGATGCAAGCACTCGACGATGGTCTTGAGGACTACACCCAGTGGGTGCACTAAGCGTGCCCCCACTGGACCTACTATCACTGGACCTTTCGAGTGACAAGCGACTATCAAAACAAATCTATGACCCTTGCCGATGTCATCGCCATTCGATAGCGGTCTCGGGGACTACACCCAGTGGGTGCACTCAGCATGTCCCCATTGGACCAGAGACCACTCGACTAAGACCTGATCTACTCGAGAGGAAAACAAGCAAGTATGCATCAAAAGAAAACACCCAGTGGGTGTAGAGTCAAGATGGACGAGAATTCAATCGGAAATGAACTTACCATCACACTTACTCGGACATTGGCGCGAAGAGACGATCTGGCATCATAAGCCAACTTGCTGGCCTCGTATGCCTCCTTCATACGCAACATCATTTGCTCAGCCTGATTCCTAGCCTCTTTGCCAGCTCCAGTCTAGTCCTCTAGGACGCGGTACAAAGGGAATGCGGACGTCGGATGAGTCGATGCTGCAACTGAGGTCGCAAGGGTTGCTTGAGGTTGCCCTGTTGGAGATATGCCCTAGAGGCAATCATGTATGATGATATTTCCTATGTGTTTATGAATAAAGATAGTCCTTGGACATTATCATTGATGTGTATTAACAAGTACGTGACTTGTTTGTGAGACTATGCATTGTATGATAACCGTCCCAAATAGTCCCTAGTCCAAAGGGTTGTGTGGACGCACAACTAATCAGACTAGCATATGACATGGTGGATGGCTCGGTCTCACTAACCATGTAGCATTGGATGCTAGACGGATAATATGGATTTAGAAAGGTCTGGTCGGATTCGACTATGTAGGATCCGAGTCGAGATAAGGTCTGAGTTTGACAGACCCAACTATGAGACACAACGATAGGTCATCTGTGAGTCTCTAGTACAACATACGTTCTATGTCCTGAGACTTGAGCTGGCGCATGTACTCGGGATGGTGACAGACTTGCTTTGGGCCAACCAAACGCTACTTCGTGACTAGGTAGTTACAAAGGTAGGTTTCAGGCTTGTCCAGACCCATGTTGCGAGACATGGTCGAGCAAGATGGGATTTGCCCCTCCGATCAGGAGAGATATACTCTGGGCCCCTAGGGTGATCCAACCTGGATAAGCATGGCCATGTGATGAGTATTATGAGATAATCCAAAGTCTTGGTTGGATTCACCAGAACGAGAAAGAGGTCGTGTTGCAACAAGGATGACCATGTCGCCTTGTGCATGACAACATATATCGTGTGGCAAAGGGAACAGAAGTACAGGTTCGCCTAACCAGCTTCATCGGACACATGGAGTCGGCACATTTTGCTAGAGTTCGCTACCGACTGGTTGAGTCGAATGTGATCTGACTCGTGACCAAGTGAGCGAGAACCTAAGGGGTCGTGCGCTTAAGGGAAGGAACACGTGGGCTTTAGGATCCGTGTGAGGCCCAAGAGTTGAGCCCGCGCCGGATGCCTATATATAGTGGAGGTGCGGCACACCCATCCTGTTGATCGCTTCGGCACCATCATTAGGGTTTGCATATGTTGCGAATAGCCACCTCCACTCGCTGCCGACTGTGTGATCGGACCTAGCAGTTCGCCGCACGGCGTGTTCCTCCTGCACGCGCGGATACCGTTAGAGGCGGTGCACTTGCGCCGCTCCGGCAAACCTGTACGCGGGATCCGGCGGACCGACTGTTCGAGGGAGATCGGACTGGCTACTCGAGGGAGAACAGATGAGGAGGAGACAGACCACGCGGACACGCTGCCCCACATCTACTTCCGCTGCACGACATTGCGCGTCTAGTGGTAACGATCTGTGATCCACCTCCATAGCATGTTCTTGGATGTTCTGCGTGTAGAAAATTTTAATTCAGATGCGATGCACCTACGATAGAACCCTACAGTGGTATCAAATCCTCTGCTATAGGTTTTGGTTTCAGATCGGTAGCACATGTGATATGTGGCGGTGGCGGATGTGATCTGTCGTCGTTCATGAGATCGTCTATGTGCACGGTTGATGAGATCAATTGCACATCGAGATAGAATGAGGCTATGTTTTCTATCAATCAGAATCGATGAGGTCGTGACACAACCTGCCCCTACCGGTCGGTATCCGCCATCGGGGTTAACCGTGAAATGTAAATCTGAATTGTGTTCGTGATGATCGAGGACCGCCGTGTGCGTAGCGCCTTGTATTTCGTACACGATCACACAAACCGGTAGAATGCGATTCTATGCATAAGTTTGTTTTGCATATTTGATGTGAATAGTATGGCTCATATGTATGTGATGCATGTGTGAAATTTAACATGACCTGCGTGTCATGATTGTCAGCCGACAGGAGCCAAAGTGGTGTCATTATATTGTATAACAACCTGCGTGTCGACTTGTGATTCTTTGTAAATTCATTACTAGTTGTAGTAGTTGGAGGACAGAGATCAAGTTCGAGGCTTTGGCATCCTGTCAAGACGGACAAGATGGAGTTCCGCCCAGGTCATGGGAGTTAGAGACGACCTGGAAGGGTGTCCATGAAGGAGCCATACTATTTCACCTATTTATGTTTATATGTGATTGATATGGCTTCTTGTTTCTATGCATGTTAGTATGGTAGAAAGATCCCTTATTAATATCAAGCACATTGCCATTACGGATGTTGCACCTTTGCACGTCAAGTACGTCTAGTGGTGGGCTCATAAAATTGAGGTGCTACTAGGTGTCCTTGAACTAGAGGGTTCATGTGGGACACGGACATGCACTGCATCAGGTTAACTTGACAAGGCTATCAAAACGGTTTTGGGACTTGTGGCAAAGAAGGTTGGGAGCCGAGGTATAAGATACCTACCCGACCGATAGGAGTCATATAGATATACGATTAGAAAGGAGTTGCTTACCAAATAGGCAAGTTGGCTAGCAGTGATCGACTCTAGTCGCTCGCGCTAGACGGGTCCTGAATCACTGAGAGTTTGTGGAGGGATGCTGACTTCAGTGGGAGTAGTTATGTTTAAGGCTTGAATTACTCTACATAAACACAATCCTTAGTGATTGCATATTTTCTGTTGTAGATCAATGGCACCACCTGCTCAAAACTTTGCATCGGAATCAATTCTGGAAAAGGATAAACTGAATGGAACAAACTTTACTAGCTCGTATAGAAATCTGAGAATTGTTCTCAAGCACGATAAAAAGGAACATGTTCTAGAGGATCCACTTCCAAAGGCACCTACCGATAATGCTAATGCCACAACCAAGAATGCCTACCAGAAACTCGTTGATGAATCGAACGAGATCAACTGCCTCATGTTGGCTTGTATGGAGCCCGATTTGCAATAGCATTTCGAACACATTGCGGCTTTTGATATGATCGAGGGTCTCAAGAGCATGTTTCAGGTGCAGGCTAGGACCGAAAGGTTCAACGTCTAGCGATCCTTGAGGGATTCTAAGCTGAAGGAAGGTGATCCATTGAGCCCACATGTGATCAAAATGATCGGATACGTGCAAGCTTTGGATCGGTTGGGTTTCCCGCTCTTGGATGAGCTGGCGACTGATCCAGTTCTGGGTTGTTTTCCAGCTAGCTATGGGACGTTCATCTCGAACTATCATATGCACGACATGGATAAGAAGCTCACTGAATTGCATGGGATGCTCAAGGTGGCAGAGGAGGATATTAAGAAAGGCACGCATCAAGTGTTGATGGTGCAGAACTCGACAAAGTTCAAGAAGAGCTGGCCCAAGAAATAGGGTAAGGCAAAGGGCACGGAGAAGGTTGTCTCCGCCGTTGAGCCAAAGTACGGACCGAACTCAAAGACCATTTGCTTTCACTGCAAGTAAGCTGGTCACTGGAAGAGGAACTGTAGCAAGTGGCTTGCTGAGCACGGCAAGAAGGCCGGAGAGACTTCTTCAGGCAAAGGTACACTTGTTACATATGTTATAGACATTTACCTTCCTGACATACCTAGTAGCTCTTGGGTATTTGATACCAGATCGGTTGTTCATATTTGCAACTCGATGCAGGGGCTGGTAAGAACAAGGCATGTGGCACAAGGGGGGATTGACATCAGGGTCGAAAACAAAGAAAGGGTTGCTGCGTTGGAGGTTGGCACGATGCAGCTCAAGCTCCCTTCTGGATTTATTTTGGAATTGAATAATTGTTATTACATTCCCACACTTAGTCGAAACATTATTTCTGCCTCATGCTTGATGAGTCAAGGTTATGAATTCAGTATAAAGGACAATGGTTGTTCATTTTATTTGAATGGAATGTTCCATGTCTATGCACCCATTGTCGATGGGTTATTTATTTTGAATCTAGAAACGGAGCCAGTCTATAATGTGAATGTCAAGAGGCATAAGCCTAATGAGATAAATCCAACATACTTCTGGCAGTGCCGGCTTGGACACATTAGTCTAAAATGCATGAAGAAGCTCCATGATGATGGACTCCTAACTTTGTCGGATTTGGGTCGTTCGAGGCATGCGAATCATGCTTGCTAGGCAAGATGACTAAGTCTCCTTTTGCAAAGAGTTGCGAGAGGGCGTCCGAGTTGTTGGAGCTTATACACAATGATGTGTGTGGTCTAATGAGCACAACAGCCAGAGGTGGCTATCAGTACTTCGTGAATTTTACTGATGACTTGAGTAGATATGGATATATCTATTTGATGAGGCACAAGTCGGAAACTTTTGAAAAGTTCAAAGAGTTTCAGAACGAGGTTGAAAATCAGCTCAGCAAGACGATAAAACTTCTACCATCAGATCATGGAGGTGAGTACATGAGCCAGGATTTTGATAACTGTCACATCCCTAGCTAGATGTCATAGGATAGCATGTGTGTGCATCATGTTACAATTTTGCATCAACATGAAATGGAGACTAAAAGAAACCCCAAGCTCATATTTGAATCAAATTAATTCAAAGTTGTGAAAACTCAACAAATCCAAAATGCCCTTACAAAATGTTCCCTATGTCTAATAAATATGGACATGATTATAACAGGGGCCATTTTAAATATTTGGACAACTATAGCAATTTAAAAATAAATGATAAAGCCTCTGAAAATACCAAATAAAGCATTATCATTATTTTATATTTCAAAATATCCTGAAACTTTTTATTGGAGTTTGAAATATTCAAACTTGGTATTATAAAATAATTGGGATATTTTATCAAAGCAATTGTACCTGAAAAGAAAATAAAACAACTGTCAGAAATAGAAAACCAGAAGGAAAAAAAAGAAAGCAGAGGCCCAGGGGGGAACCGGCCCATCTGGCCCATGGCCAGTCATCCCTGTCCTCTCGCCATGGCCAGTCATCCCGGCCTGGAGGGCTGGGAGAGCGCCAGTGCGAGGCCTCCTCGCCGTGGCCTCCTTCTCCTCTCCCTCTCTCCCTCGCGCGCTCTCTCTCTTGCTCTCTTTCCTCCTCTGCTCCGCCATGGCCGAGCTCATCGCCGCCGCATCACCGTAGTTCTAGCCACCCCCGCGCCCTTCTGAGCCCACCAGCAGCCCTATAGCGATCCCCTCGTCCTCCCCATGACGCTAGAAGACGCTGGGAGCCCTCCACGACGTGCCATCGTCGTTTCTTCCCCGCCGGCCACTGGAGCTTCGCTTCGACGATTCGCCCCGTCGAGACCTCCACCGACCTCGTCGTCGCCTCTGCTGGAACCGCGGTGAGCCGTTGGTACTCCTCCTCCTCTCCCCATGCTTCCCCGTGCCCTCTAGCGTAGTAGCCGGTCCTGCCCGAGCCATTGCCGCCGCCAAGCTCGGCGTGGCCGTCGTCTTCGGCAATTCCGAGCCCCCTTTGCTGCTTTGCTAGATGCACGTGTGCGCGAGCCACCTTCTGGTGCCCTCCGCGTGCCAAATGGCCGCCGGATGCGCAACTCCGGCGAGTCGCCGCCGTGTTTTTGGTCGCCGCCGACCCCGCTCCGGTGGGCGCCGATGTGGCCGACCATCAGGGGCTAATCCCCCTGTTAATTAGCCCCCAGCCACTGACCAGTGGGCCCCAAATGCGGGTCAAACCCTGGTCAGCATGGGGATTAAGCCCGTGTCACTGACATGCAGGCCCCGCACGTCAGGTTTGACATGACCTGGTCAGCGGACCTGTTGACGCCATGATGACGTCAGGATGAAGCAATAAAAGGAATTTCTAGTTTTTAAATAATTCCAGAAAATGTTTAAAACTTCAAAAATTCATATAAATTAATCTGTAACTCAGATGAAAATAATTTATATATGAAAATTTATCAGAAAAATCCAATGAATCTAATGGTGCTATTATAATGCACGTTAGAGCAACCTATGTAGAAGAACATTGACATTTGCTAATAGGTTAAAATATGGAATTTGAAATGAAGAACAATTTTGAACCTATGTTCAAACTCACTTCAAATTAACTTAGCTGCATTAGCTCATCCATACATGCTGCCATATCATGATCATGCATCATATTGTTGCACTTGCGTGTATTGATTTGTATTTATCTGCATTGCGGTAGGCCCTACTTCTGAGGATAGCCCCGAGTATTCCAACGAAGGAGAGAACCTTCTCGCTACCTAGCAAGGCAAACAACCCCCTTTGATCATTCCGATAACATCCCACTCTCTCGCTCCTGCTCTTGTTTATTGCATTAGGACAACCGTTCACTTGTCTGTCATACACGGTAGATGAACCTATTCCTTTGCATGACCTGTCATTGTCACAGTAAATAGCTAAACCTTGCAACCTAGCATAACTGGTAGATGCTTGTGCCATGATGTGCTTAGCTTACCATGCCTGCTATGCTTGCTATGCTTAGAGTTGTGTCAGGTCTGTTTCATCTGGGTGATGAACTGGAGTGAAACCATGATGTTCCGATGTGATAAGCTTATGATGAACCCGATTTGTTAAAGGTAGCGATGAGAGGCTATGTAGGAGTACATAGAGGGTTGTCTCATTGGGACCGTTCTTAGGAACCGAGTTCCGTGTTTGTGATCCAAGACTAGTTACTACCACACATTGGGATACTTAATTGACCCTCTCGACTTATCAATCGCTTAGTCCTTGGTCCAGGAGTTGCAAGTAGTTTCTGGTGTTTATAGTATGCTGGAGGCCGTGCGTAGCGCTGACCCTAGGGGTGGGTTACGACGCGGTAGGCAGTGGCACGGTGTACCAAGGGTCACTCGAATGGTGGGCTTGGGAACCCTGCGCACATCGTTTGGGGCCGTAGCGGAAACTTCGGCCAGACTTCCGTGCGGGTTCAGTCTCAAATAGGCGATAGCCTGGACTAGAGTTCTTATGTGATTAACGGTCGTGGCCGACTCCCTCACTGGGCTTCTGCTTGAAGGTTGCCAAGGTGCATGGTTTTATGAGCATACAACGATAAGTGGCGAGAGCGTGTGTGAATAAGTACACCCTGCAGGGTATGAAACTATTCGAATAGCCGCGTCCTCGGATATGGACTACTTGGATAACTTATGCTGTTCATAGATAATCAAACAGATACTCATAAAAATATCAATACAAGTGTGAGTACCATGGATGGCACTCTCCCAGGAGAGGGAAGTGAATCCATGGTGGTGTATTGTCAGGGAGTTAGTGGACTCGTGTGCAATATCTAAAATTTAAACAAAGAGTTAAAATTGTGTAGTGTAGGTTAGCCATGAGTCAAAGCTGGCATTGCTGCATAAACTCCACCACTCCCCTTGTTGATACATGAGCATGAATAGACTAGGTCTATTTTAAAGACTTGCTGAGTACGTTTGTACTCATGTTTGCTTAATAAATGTTGCAAATGAGACCCAAGACCCATCAGGTGTGTTCTATCTAAATGTCAACGATGCCGAATAGCTGGTGTCCCAGCTACGACCCTATGCCTTGTGGTGGGCTGTAGATAGTCAGGCCATGTGCCTTTTTACCCTTTCATCTGTCTATACTCAGACAGCTTATGCTTCCGCTTGGTTTGTATGAACTTGTTTGTATGACTTGAGTGTCGGGTCATGTGACCCCTATCTGTAAGAACATGTTGTGCAAGGCTCGTCTGAGCCCCTTAAATAAAAGTTGTTGTATGGTTATGTTGTGATGCCATGGTTGTATCTATGCATATCGGGCATGTCGTGCGTACGTGTGATGTGCAACGGTATGTATGAGATCCGACACCTAGTCGTGTGCCTTTAGTAGTACTCTTTACGGGAAACTACCTCTTTGTGCTTCCATCGAGCCATGGTAGCTTGCTACTGCTCCGAACACATTGATTGACCGACATGTATCCTTGTTTGCTGCTGTGTCTGTCCCTTCGGGGAAATGTCTTGCTGTGTAATGGAGTCCCTGTAGCCTACTACGACTCGTCTACGTGCAGTGATGGCATTTATGTCTCACGACATAATGGAGTCCTTGTAGCTTGCTATGACTCGTCTACACACGCTTGAGGCCGACACCTGCATTGCTGGGTTACGTATGTCTGTTTCCGTACGGATGTGCCACTTGGGTTCTATGACTAGTTATGTAGGCTCGGGTTCTCTGTCATTTGATTGCCAGTGACATGTTCACATACGTGGGCCAAAATACGCAAACGGTCCTGGCTAAGTTAAGGCTGCAGCCGTGGAGCTTACCGTGCGTGACCGCAAAGTGATGTGATATGTTACAGTCTGGATTCATATGACTTAGGATCGGGGTCCCGGCAGCGTTGGTATCAGAGCCTGACTGACTATAGGACTACCAAGCCAAACCGGTCGAAGTTGAGTCTAGAAACACTGTAGAAAAGTAGGGGAATTGATTGTGGAAGGGAACGTAAGGCTCTTTTTACTCCTCTTACCAAGTTACTCTATGCTGAGTCTTTCTCATCTTTTCTATGGGGATAAGAACTAGGCTTCTCATATATTGCTTAGGATGACGAGTTACTAACCATGGACTAATAGCTAGCTTGTTTGCAAGAGAATGTTGGTACTCAAGTATTGTTGGTGTGACAAAGAGATGGAGAAGAGATTTGAGTCTAGAAAGTCGAGTGGTTATGCTTTTCCAATCTTTTGCAGCTGTCTCAAAATCCTTTTTGAGCAATTACAGCCGTTATGTTGTCCAATTTCTGCTAGAGTCTCTAATGTCTTTGCATCATTCTCTATTTCATATGCCCCCTCGTCCTTCCCGTCAGGTGGTCCATCTGACCAGGTGCATCAATGTACCGGGTCACACGGCCATGTTGGTTAGAGTTATGATGGAGGCTGGCTACCGTTGGTACCCAGAGTACACAGTGGAGGAACAACATCGAGATTTCAACCAGAGTTAGTATCTGTGTACTGTTAAGATATATCCTTCATATCCTGGAGCTGCAGAGCCGCTTCACTGGACTTACGGATTAGGTGTCACCATAGATATGGCAGTTCAGGAGGCCGCCTACACCATGCTGACTATCATGAGGTTTCACCATGGTCTGCTTCAGAACACAGAGTTCTGTTATGTTCCTGCTTCCATGGGAGGAGAGGATGGCTATCTTAGCGCAACCTACTATGATCATT
The DNA here is from genome assembly GCA_022496015.1 of Hordeum marinum. Classification (NCBI taxonomy): domain Eukaryota; kingdom Viridiplantae; phylum Streptophyta; class Magnoliopsida; order Poales; family Poaceae; genus Hordeum; species Hordeum marinum. The sequence goes on from CM039675.1 coordinate 120,885,524, forward strand.
CCCATGAGGATCCTAGGCTGCAGGTGAGCGCTCAGATGTTGGAGAATAGGGATCGTGATGCACGTGCCCTTCGCGTGGAGCTTTATGCCACCCGTGCACGTCTGTGGACAGCCCTGACGCAGTTGGCACCTATCGTGCAGACAAGCTATGGAGATTTGGAGATGCTGACCCCATCACGGACTCATCTGCCAGCACACGTAGACTGGCCCGATGTTGGAGGCATCATCCCTCTTCGAGGACCGCTGTGCCGCCAACAAGGGGACCAAGGCCACATCCGTGTCCTTAAGGTTTCCAGGGATCCATGCTAGAGTGTTTCCAGATCCTCAGGTTCAGCTCTCGGGTCACGGGGGTAACCTGTATGAGGCATTCTACGACGATGCTTGAGTACGTGGATGTTAGTTCTCGTAGGGTCGTAGTCGTATCGCCATAGTCATGCGTGTCTTGTGGGATATGATTGAGGTTGAGAGTTGAGTTCCGGAGGTGTAGATAGATAATGTATAGGAAGCTTGTAATGCCTCCGATGAGTTGTGTCATCTCTCCGTAGTTTGTATTTAGCTTGGGCTTGTACTGAACTATGTCATGGTGTGTATGAATCATGGTGTTCATATGGCAGTTGTTATTACCATGTTGTTTGGGTGTTTACCCTGCATGCCATGTTGTCCAGTACATTCCTTATCTCATGTCTTAGAGTTGCTGTCCTCTATGTTTAAGCTTTGGGTTTGTTTTCCCTAGGATGGTGGCCACTAGGAATAACCCCGTGCCTGCCCCCGAGCAGGGCGAGGGAACCCAGCCAAGGCAAGAGAACCTGCCACGTGCGCCTTCTTTGGCCGAAGTGATGCTTGAAGCTGAGCGGAACAAAAGGGAGACCAACAGGCTGTTGGAACGAATAGAGCAGAACACAACACGTGCTCCCCGCAATGATCACAATGATGGTGTGTCCCTCGGTGACTTCATCAAGTTGTGCCCACCCAAGTATCATCATTTCATCGCCCCACTCGATGCAGATGATTGGCTGACCAGCATGTTCCGTAAGATCCGAGATGCTAATGTATCTGAGGCCAACAAGGTGACCTTTGCTACCTACTTTCTGGAAGGACCCGCCAATCTATGGTGGGAAAATTATGAAGCCATGCGCCCCGCAGGCCCCGCACCAACTTGGGCAGAATTCAGTGCAGCATTTCGTACCCATCACATCCCGAAAGGGCTGATGGATCGCAAGAGAGAGGAATTTTGTGCTTTCACCCAGGGCAGACTGTCAGTGGATGCCTATAGCTGTGAGTTCAGCAATCTTGCTCGCTATGCTCCGGAGGAAGTTTCAACTGATGCCAAGAAACAGGCTAGGTTCCGCAAGGGACTTAACCCTGAGCTCCATCGAGATCTACGCCTGCATGAGTGTACAACCTTCCAGGCTCTTGTCAACAAGGCTATCAATGCCGAGTCTAGACAGACTGACTATGAGGCCACGAGGAAGCACAACCGTGACTTCAGCCGCGCATCTGGCTCAGGCTCCAACAAACGCCGGGTGTGGGTGCCCAACGCAGCTCTGCCGCCAAGATACACCGCGAGACCATCCTTCCAGGTGCCTCGCCCAGCTCAGCCCAACCCTCCAGCCAGGCCATTTGGAGGTCCGCATGTCAATGTTGCTCCCCGTGCCACCGTTGTGTGTTACAAATGTGGGGAACCAGGACACTACTCTCGTGATTGTCCTCAGAGCAATGCTAAGCTGACTGGACGTGGGAAGCCGGGAAAAGCCTTCTATGTGAAGCCAGCTCCTGCTCATGGACGAGTGAATTATGTTTCTGCTGAGGAAGCCATTGAGGATCCTAATGTTATCCTAGGTACGCTCCTTGTCAATAGTCATCCAACATCTGTTCTATTTGATACTGGGACATCCCATTCTTTCATCTCAGAAAGTTATGCACAGTTGCATAACATGTCTTTTTGTGATATGCCTACTCCTTTAGTAGTTCAGACTCCTATTTCAAAGTGGCAAACTTCTAGAGTGAGCCATGATAATGAGATTCTGGTGGATAGGCTAGTCTTCCTAGCATCTTTGATAGCCCTCAAGTCTTAGGACATCAATATCATCTTAGGCATGGATTGGATGAAAGCCCACTATGCTAAGATCTTTACTCATACTAGGAATGTTCAACTTACACATCCATCGGGTGAGATAGTTAATGTCTCTACTCGAACAGCCAAGCGCCAACTCTATTCCCTCAATGCTAGCCCTCTTCCAGAACTAGAAGATATTCCGGTAGTCCGCGAGTTTCCGGATGTCTTTCCAGAAGAACTGTCAGGAATTCCTCCTGTTAGAGATGTTGAGTTTGTGATAGAGCTCATTCCAGGGACTATCCCAATAGCTAGAAGACACTATAAGATGGCACCCTTAGAACTAGCCGAGCTTAAGATCCAACTCGATGAGGCTTTGAAGAAAGGTTTCATCCGTCCTAGTTCTTCTCCTTGGGCTTGTCCCGTTCTCTTCGTCAAGAAGAAGGATGGATCGGATCGGATGGTTGTGGATTATTGGCCAGTGAATCTGGTCACCATTAAGAACAAGTATCCGCTCCCCAGGATCAATGATTTGTATGATCAACTCGCTGGATCCTCTGTCTTTTCCAAAATGGAATTGAGGTTGGGATACCATCAAATCAGAATTAGAAACGGGGACATTCCAAAAACGGTTTTTGTTACTCGTTATGGCCAATACGAGTACACCGTCATGTCCTTCAGTTTAAACAATGCTCCATCTACCTTCTATCACTTGATGAATTCGATCTTCATGGATTATTTAGATAAATTCGTCGTGGTTTACCTCGACGATATACTCATCTACTCGAAGAACGAACAGGAACATGCCGAGCATCTAAGGCTGGTATTGATGAAACTTCGAGAGCACCGTCTATATGCCAAATTCTCCAAGTGTGAATTTTGGTTGCCAGAAGTGACCTATCTGGGCCACGTGATCTCTGGTAAAGGTATTGCTGTCAATCCCGAGAGAGTTCAGGCCATCCTTGATTGGACTCAACCTGAATCAATTAAGCAAGTTCGGAGTTTCCTTGGCTTAGCGAGCTATTGTCGCTGCTTTGTTGAGAATTTCTCCAAGGTTGCGAAACCTCTGACTAAACTGCTCAAGAAAGATAAAAGTTCGAGTGGACTCCACAATGCGAGCACAGTTTTCAGGAGTTGAAAAGATGACTGACCTTTGCTCCCATTCTGGTGCCACCAGACTTCTCTAAGGACTTTGTTATCTATTGTGACGCCTCGCAACAAGGATTAGGTTGCATTCTCATGCAAGATCGTCATGTGATTGCATACGCATCTCGACAGTTGCGTCCACATGAGGATAATTATCCAACACATGATCTTGAGCTTGCAGCTATGGTCCATGCACTGAAAACCTGGCGACATTACCTTCTGGGTAATCGTTGCGAAATTTACACTGATCACCAAAGTCTGAAATATATTTTCACCCAGCTGGATTTGAATCTCAGGCAAAGATGGTGGGTTGAGTTGATTACAGATTACGACTTAGGCATAACTTACACCCCGGGGAAAGCCAATGTTATGGCTGATGCACTAAGTCGTAAGTCTTATTGCAACAACCTGACGTTACAACAAGGTCAACCACTTCTCTATGAGGAATTTCGGAAGTTAAACCTTCACATTGTTCCTCAAGGATTCCTATCCAACTTGGTGGTGAAACCTAATCTTAAGGATCAAATAGTAGCTGTCCAGAAATATGATAAGGGTATATCCCGGATCAAGGAGAATATTGCTAGAGGAAACGCTAAAGATTTCTCCAAGGATGATGAGGGTGTTGTGTTCTTCCAGAACCAGTTGGTGGTTCCCAAGAGCACACGCTTAAGACAACTGATCCTCAGGGAGGCTCATGATTCTCCTCTCACAATTCATCCGGGTAGTACCAAGATGTATCACGACCATGGTCCCCTACTCATCCGGGTAAGTCACGTACATCATGCCTCTTTCCTCGTCATATTCCCACTGGAGCTGGGTCAGATCATCCTGCACGTACTCATCTGTATCTGTACCTAGAGTGTTGTAGTAATCTGTGAGCCACAAGGACTCAAAAATCAAGCGCCCGGGTACCGAGACCATTCAAGCTAAAAGGTTGGGATGGGGTATGTGTTTAGTTTGCTGCAGCACTAAGCATATATGGTGGCTAACTTACGTAACATGAAAATAAATAGAAGTGGCTTACTATGAACGATCGAATCTAGTATGACCTCTATGAGATCCTGAACACTTACTTACGTCAATCATAACCCCACCATATATTCACGAGTAGAGACGATCATGGTTACTCGCACAGTTGGTGTATTTTAATTAGAGTTTACTTCAAGTTTACTTAACCGGGTGTTAAACAAATATCCAAGTTGCCACATAACCACGGGCACGGCTTTCCGAAAGATTTGACCCTGTAGGGGTGCTCCAACTAATCCATCACAAATTAACCACACTCCGCAGGAATAGCCTCGACCACGGATCTCGTGGTCATCATAGGTAATTCCAAAGGAATTCCGACACCTCGAGAAAAACCCGAAGAAAGTCAGAGTCCACACGCAAGACACTCGATAAAGGTAAAACAAATCCAGCAAGACCACCCGATGTGTCGATGAACCCGATAAGAGCCGCATATATCATTCTCTGGACACGACGGATAAGCGACGCGTACAGAGGCCTGATAGAAATCTCCCAAGTTGCCCTGGGTTGGCCTGCACAGTGCTCTAGTTTGGACCAACACTCATGAGGAGCACTGGCTGGGGGTTGATTAATTATCCACCGGGTTGCAAAGCCCTATGCAAATTTTATTAAGTTATTAAGAAAATGTAGTACCAATGTTGGGTCTTGCCAGAAAAGTTTTAATCTCAGCCGAATAAACAAGGGGGTCCCCATAACAACCCCGAGCATGTTAGGAGCACAAAGTATGGAAAACATAACACCGGTAACAAGAAACTATGGCGGTAACAGCGGAACAAATCACCTAGCAAAAGGCCAAGCCTTTCACCAATACCAAAATATATATGTGCATTAAATTAAATAGCAGATAATATTGTAATATGCCAAATCCATGTTATCACATGGAACAACTGCACCTGCAACTAAGAACGCTATAAGAGGGGCTGAGCAGCGGTAACTTAGCCAATCAAAGGTTTGCTAGGAGGTGGAGGGTTAGAGGATTTCATGGCAATTAGGAGGCTGAAATCAAGTGGTAGGTAGCGCAATTGTAATGATAAGAGCGATAATCTAGCAAGCGAAAATAGTATCGGGATCCGGGTACGATCATCTTGCCTGTTGGTTCTTCAGCGGAACAAGTAGAGGGATCCTTGTAGTGGTACTCTCCTGGGTCCTCATACTCAGTATCAACACTCGCATCTACCCAAGAGAAACAGAAACAATAAACATCCAACCAAGGTGCAATGCACAACCAAGATGATGCATGATTCATTTATGAAGAATTTAACATGGCAATCCCAATCTAGTCATGTTTCACATGCAAGGATTGGTTATTAATGAATCTGGACAGAACCTCATGTTAAGTTATTTAAACATGCATGAACATGGAAAATATGGAAGCCTCATGAAAAATCGATAGAAATGCATATAAAGAACGCAAGAAACGGAGTTACAGTTCTCACGATACGCTCACGACAAGGTACGAAGGCAAAACAACAGACAACAATGCCATGGGCTAATTCTTGGCATTCCAAGGTAGCCACTGGTTAGGCAATGAAAAACCAACCACAATAGACTCAAAGATCAAACAATTCCATGGAGTATAGCTCCCACAAGTCACAAAATGATAAAACAAACAATCTGCCAGAAAACAGTAACATAGCAACTTACACAGCCCACAACTTGAGCTAAAGGAATCCTCCAGCCCCAAACAAGGTATTGACAGAAACTACATAACATGCTTATCAAATTATCCAACTACACAATATGCAAAGGAGGCACACATCACTAAGCATGAAGCTATCAAGTTGGCATGATGAAACAGTTTTCTGGGACTTGGTGAAAATAACAGTTTTCTGGAATCTGAGTTAATATGGTAGCATGTTGACAACATAATTTAAATGTATTAGATACCACCTCTTGGCATGAAATTTAACAGGGTGTTATAAGACAACATCTACTTCAAAATACTAACACTGAGCATGAGCTAATTCTCAACATACAACTAGATGTCACCCACTCTTCATGGCATAAAAATAACAGCAGATTTCCAGACTTAGAAATGTTTAGCATGTTGAAAACAGAAACATCAAGTTAGCTACTTTGCAGCATGTTTCCCACTTATATGGGTGATTCTCATGTTAAACAAAAATACCATGGCATAATAGGCATAAAACACTAGCACTTCCTAGTTGGCACATACCCCAAAGCAAGCATGGATTAAATCATGCAAAAATGACAAGCATCACAGCTGAAAATGACAGTTTTATAAACTTGCTCAAAAGTGAAATCTGAAAGCACCAATGGATTCATTGGCTCTTTCTACCCCAATATCATGTGTCATACTCATATGTTCATGTGAAACAACATGTCACAAATTACTAGCAAGCAAACATCATCCACTCTTATAAGTGGAATATAACTCTAAATGGACATGAGCAAATATGATCATAACCAGATTTAGAAACTTATTTTAACATGGAAATGAACTACAAACCTATAAACATGCATAACCAACAAGGGTATGGCAAGTGGGGGGAAAGACCCACTTGCCACACTCACACACACACTCTCTAAACACACACACTACAAAGCAAGCACACACATGCTCTATATATGCCCAAGGACATATGAGCACAATACAACCATGAGCATACCACCCATGAGGGGGTGTTCATCCACACACACACTCACATGCATCATATATGCATAAGCATATGGCACATACACACCACTCACACTCACAAGCACCATATATTCATGAACATGTGGCACATACACCTCTCACATACACAAGTGCACTAGGCACATACATAGGGGCACAAACACTAGCCCTACACACACATATGCACTCACCACATGGGTGCAACAGCCACACACACACTCACAACTACACCTGCCTGTTTACAACATAAGCATATACACCTACACATACACATGCACATATGTATGTATGCATTAGCACACACACATACAACATACTACACATATACATGCTCATAAATAAATAGAAAAGAAAAACCACCAACCCTACTTGCATCTACACACACATATACATATATAGCAAGGAAGAAAACAAAAAAACAAAAAAACAAAATCAAACAAAAGGGGGAGGGGTTCGGGTCTGAACCCACAACCTCCTGGTTGTTCCCCCCCTCGAGCCATACCACTCTGCTACGGCAGCGACTAATAACAGAGGGGGGCTCGGCTGCACTAGAACACACACACACACATGCGCTATTCTCTGACGAAACTGACGAACAGAGCAACTGCGGCCACAGGCAACGACGGCGATGCTACACGACGACACAAGGGGTCTCCGGCGAGGCAATCGGGTGCGCATGCTAGGCAAATCTACGGGGATGTGTTCCCTGCTTGCCTCGCGACAAGGGGAACAAAGACAAGGCCCTCAAGGCCTTGCCTTGCAGAACGGCGGTGACGAGTGGCTACGCGACGGCGCGCTAAGCTACGACAACAGGAGGGCATGACGCGGCTCACCAAGGGGAAACGACTACGAGTCGGACATGCGAAGGGGAAGGAGAGGCGGAGACGCGGCGACGATGAAGAGGAAGGAGGCCGGCGACGACCTACTTCTTGCGGACGACGGTGACGGCAATCGACACCGTGGGGAGGTGCTCCTCACCTCCTAGCGGCGGGAATGGAACGCCGGAACGATCCCCGAGATCCACGCCATCACCACCGGGGACAAGGCCCACCGGAGATGCGGCAACGGCGGCGAAGACGACCGGTGGGGACTCTGCTTCTCTCTAAACCTCACTGCGCTTTGAATTCCTTACCTGACAAGGGGGGATAAGAGAGGAGGGAGAGGAATAGAGAGGGAGATGGGAGCTACGGCGACGGAGGGAGAGAGAGGAACCTAGCGAAGGGGCACACACGCCGATAGGGGCCTAAATACCCACGGGCTGACGGCGACAAACGGCACAAAAGCAGACGGCGGAGGCGCTCCCTCTCTGCTCTCACTGACGGAGACGAATGGGAGCACGTAGCCGTTCCCTCGCGCGGGCTGGGCTGCAGGGGAAGGCAAGGCCCACTCCGGCACTCTCTCTCACAAAAATACATAAAACAGAGAAGTTTGATCCATTTTTTAAACACCACAACACAAGGGAAAACCCCAGAGAAAAATAAAAGGTTTTTTGTGCAGAACAAAATATTTTTGCAATGAAAATAAAATGCGCTATTAACTAAAAATATCAAAATGATTTTTTAGGAAAAATAATTTAAATACTTTTTAAACTAGCAGCCCTTGTTATTTAATACCCCAAATACCTAAAAGCTCAAAACAGAAAAAGACCAACACTCATGACACAAGGTTCATACAAGAGATTACATGCCAATAAAGGTAGGGACAACACTTGGGCTGTCACAACTCTCCCGCACTACAAGAGGATCTCAACCCGAGATCTAGGAACGAAAGAAGTCCAGAAATTCAGAACGGAGAAGGTCCTCGCGTTCCCAAGTAGCTTCTTTGTCAGAATGATGAGACCACTTCACCTTGAGGAATTTGATAAACTTGTTGCGAGTCTTACACTTAGTTTCTTCAAGAATTGCAACTGGATGCTCATGATAAGAGAGATCTGCTTGGAGATCGATGTCTTGGAGGTCAATGGTTCGCTCAGGAGTCTTGAAGCATCTCCGGAGCTAAGAAACATGGAAGACATCGTGCACGTTCACGAAATTTGGAGGAAGCTCTAGTTGATATGCAAGACCACCTCTCTTGCCAACAACTTTGAAAGGACCAACAAAACGAGGAGCTAGCTTCCCTTTAATTCCAAACCGCTCAGTTCCCTTCATGGGAGAGACTTTGAGATAGACTAGATCATCCACTTGGAAGGAAACATCCCGATGTTTGCTATCGTAATAGCTCTTCTGTCGGGACTGAGCTGCTTTGAGGTTCTCACAAATGACATGGCACATTTCTTCTTCTTCAGTGATCATGTCATTGCCCAATATCTGACGCTCACCGGTTTCAAACCAGTTAAGCGGGGTACGACACTTTCTGCCATAGAGAATCTCTAAAGGGGCCTTGCCTAAGCTAGCTTGAAAGCTATTGTTGTATGAGAATTCAGCATATGGAAGGTCGTCTTCCCATTTCATGTCGAACGAAATCACACACGCTCTAAGCATATCTTCAAGGATCTGATTGACTCTCTCAACTTGACCACTTGTCTGCGGATGGAACGCAGTGCTGAAACGGATCTTGGTACCCATAGCAGTCTGGAAGGACTCCCAAAACTTGGAAGTAAAGAGGCTTCCACAGTCAGAAGAGATGCGCTGTGGAATACCATGCAAAGATACTATCCTTGACGTATACAACTCTGCAAGCTGAGCTAGCGAGATAGATTCTTTGACTAGCAGAAAATGAGCAACTTTTGACAGCTTGTCGATAACCACAAAGATGGCATCGTTGCCTCTCTTGGACTTGGGAAACCCAATGACGAAATTCATCTCCACATGATTGAATTTCCACTCCGAGATAGGCAAAGGCTGAAGAAGACCTGCTGGATGTTGATGCTCCGCCTTCACTCTGCAACAAACATCATACTCAGGAGACCAAACATACTTGACACTTTTCTAGAGGAGATTGGATAAAGGCTTAGCAATTTGAGAGAAGTTATCCATGAATCTTCTGCAATAACTCGCAAGCCCGAGGAAACTCCAAAGCTGCTTCACATTCTAAGGAGGTTCCCACTTCAAGATTGCCTCAACTTTCTCAGGGTGCACTTTAATTCCCTCGACAGAGATCACATGCCCAAGGTACACCACTTCATTGAGCCAAAACTCACACTTGGAAAACTTGGCATAGAACTGATGCTCCCTTAACTTGTCAAGAACAAGGCGGAGATGCTCTGCATGCTCTTCTTCTGTCTCCGAGAACACAAGGATATCATCCAGATAAACCAAGAAGAACTCATTCTTGAAAGGAGAGAAAATGAAATTCATCATTCTTGATAAGGCTGGAGGAGCATTAGCAAGACCAAACGACATGACGGTGTACTCATAAGAGCCAAAACTCGTCCTGAAAGCGGTCTTAGGAATGTCTTCCTCGCGAATGCGAATCTGATGATAACCCATGCGAAGATCAAGCTTCGAGAAAACCTTGGCACCTTTCAGTTGTTCAAACAACTCATTGATGTTGGGAAGTGGGTACTTGTTTCTGATTGTCTTCTTGTTCAATGGACGGTAGTCAACACAAAAACGATCTGTGCCATCTTTCTTCTTAACAAACAAAGCACCACAACCCCATGGAGAAGAACTTGGTCTGATCAGACCCAGACGTTCTTGCTCATCTAGCTGCTTCTTCAACTCCTTCAGCTCTTCGGGACCAAGTTTATACGGGCGCTTACAGACCGGTTCAGTTCCGGGCTCGAGATCAATCACGAACTCGATTGGCCGGTGCGGAGGCATTCCTGGCAATTCTTTTGGAAAGACATCTTCATACTCACAAACCACCGAAATTTGAGAAATCGCCGAGATTTCACCCTTCTCATTAAGAGCAAAGAGACGAATAGTGTCATCGTGAGCCACGAAAATAATCACATCTTCTGAAGGATGAGTCAGCTTGACTTCTTTTGCTTTGCAATCAATATAAGCCTTATTCATAGCTAGGAAGTCCATGCCCAAAATGAGATCAATATCGGAATTGCCGAGAACAATAGGAGAAGCCAGAAAAGAATAATTGCCCATCCTGATAGAAACATCCGGAACCACCTTGTTAGCGCTCATGAGAGTGTCGGGCAAAACAACACGCAAAGCCTTACTCAAATATTCAGAATCAAAATCATGCTTGGCAAAGAATGCTTTAGACATGAATTAATGCGATGCTCCAGAATCAAAGAAAACTTTCGCAGGAAAATCATTAACTGAGAGATTACCCATGATCACTTGAGAAGAATCCTCTGCCTCTGCTGCATTCACCATATTCACTCTTGTGGACTTGGGATTATGCTTCACCATAGCATTGCCTGGAAGCTTGACAGGAGGAGGAGGCGGAAGACGCCGCTGGTTGCACTTGTTTGCATAGTGACCCTTCTGGCCACGCTTGTGACAAGTCACCTCAGAAAGTGGACGAACATTGCCTGGAGGAGGAACAAGAACTGCCTTGGACGCCTGGGGTCTCTGCTGAAAACCTGGGTTGGGTGGGTGGGAAGAACCACGACCACCGAACTGCTTCTATTGCTGAGGAGGACGGAATGGAGGAGGATTTGGCACCCAATACTTCTGCTGCTTAGGAACCATCTGAGAGCTGGAAGAAGACAAATATGAATCCCTTGAACGCTTCTTTGAGTTCTCCAACTTGCGCTGAGTTGCCTCGACCTTCAAAGCCATGTTGTAGAACTGATCAAACTCACAAGGCTCTTGAAGAACTAGGCCTGGCAGAAGCTCATCCTTGAGACCCCCTCTGAACTGATAGATCATAGCCTTGTCATCTGGAACATCTTATTTAGCACAATGGGCTAGATTCTGGAACTCGACGTTGTACTGGTAGACAGACTTGCTTCCCTGCTTCAGGTGCCTGAACTTCTCACGCGTCTCCTCGACAAAGCTTGTCGGAATGTAATGAGCCCTGAAGTCATGACGGAAATCGTCCCAAGTAAAACACGATCGCCCCTGGAATCCTTGTATTGCTGCCACCAATCAGCTGCTTGACCCTTGAGCTGGAACGATGCAAATCTGACAAAGTCCTCTGGCCTAACATTGCTGCACTCGAAATGCTTACTCATATCACGGAGCCAATCATCAGCATCAAAAGGCTGCTCACAACAGGTGAAAGACTTGGGCTGGTTGGCAAGGAACTGATTGAGCGTCGCAAACTGAGGTTGATTCTGAAAATTCCCTTGAAAACCTTGTTGACCCTGCTCCCTTTCTTGCAACAGCCTGAGCAACATCTGAGTGTTCGCATTGGTTGCGGCCATCATAGCTTGCCAAGCTTCTTGAGGAGGAGGCGGAGGTGGGGGTGGCGGAGGCAGGGGTGGTGGTGGAACATCAGTCTGCTCCTCACCACGACCCGGATTATTGCTAGTTAGTGGAGCCATCCTGAAGATGGACAAAATGCATCAGCTCCTCATTGATAAGATGAATTCCAAAGCTGAATCAAATGCTTGAAAGAAATTGAACAAATAGCAACACAACCTTCCTACTGAAAAATTAGTAAGAATGCTTCTTCGATTTAATGGTAACATCATCAGATATTAGAAGCCACTTGCAAAAACACAAAAGTATTGAGCTAACTGCTCGGAACAATGTATATGCCCACATACATCTGAAGAAGATGATCCTAGATAACTACAAGATTTCCCACCTATGAACTTCCGAAAACTTTCTGGTTATGCAATCCGGTGTGGGGGATACAAGGAGGAAATATCTCACACAAGTAGCAATCCTACACCCCAACTGTATCCATCCTTCAACACATAACCAGAGGCTCTCGCAAATTCATCTAACTCGAATCCTTGAACTCACAATGATACTAAACCATGGTGGTACCCCGGACGCCTCCCCGGTACTGGGTGACTCCGACCTTATCTCACCATGACAAGTATTGAAGTAATTTTGAACACTCTTCATCCTAAGATATCAAGGAAGCTGAATGATAATGATGTGCCAACATTCCCTAGAGCTCGACTCCCCAGAAGAAATCAAGTCAGACAGGAGGCACCAAGACAGAACCCTGTCACATCGGTATCATATAGACTCCAAAATATCCGCGTGATCCTAAAAAAAATTGAGCGAGAAGAGGAGTCTAATCAAAATTCCTAAGTCGGATACCTCACCAGAGCATACAAGAGGAGTAAAAAGAATCCTACTCTTCGATATAACTAGACTCAAAATAGTTTTAACTAGACTCGACTCGGCCAAGTTCGATCAAGCAAAGGCTCCTATGGTCGTATGGCTCTGAATACCAACTTGTAACGCCCCGAAGACACCCTCCTCTAGGATTAATGACTACCGGCGGGTGTCTCCAGGGGTTACATTGAGCTCCTTCCTTTTGAAATTGCCTACAAGCCACAATGAGCTATTAAATCTCAGGTGCTCGCAGATTTCCTCGCCGAATGGACAGAGGCCGAGCTCCCCAGGGAATATAGTATATACTCTCATTGGACGACGTAGTTCAACGGATCCAAAACATTGGCCGGACTAGGGGCTGGAGTTATTCTCACATCACCCACATGTGACAACGTCCAATACTTGTTGCAAATCATGTATGCTGATTCCAACAATGCAACCGAATACGAAGCACTTTTGCACGGTCTTCGGATGGCAGATTCAATGGGCATACAACGGCTGGAGGTACGGGGAGACTCCAACTTGGCTATCTCCCAAATCAATGGCGAATTCGGTGCCAAAAACCTGAAGATGACGGCATATAGAAATGATGTCCTCAAGATATCCGCATAGTTCGAGGGGCTAGAATTCCATCATGTCGCTAGAGACAACAACCAAGCTGTTGACATACTGGCCTGCATGGGGGCCAAACGCGACCCTGTCCCAAACAACACTTTCCTGGAACGGCTCTTTACGCCATCAGTGGTTTGGCAGGACGATAATGAGGGCGCCGGTCTCATCAGCACAGAAGAGGTTGTTCCCCCTATAAACGAACCAGGCGACCAAATCATCAGCGGCTCCGTAATGGAAGAAACGCCCTCGGCTCATGAGGTCATGGCAGTAATCGTGCCATGGACCGAGCCCTTCCTTGCCTACCTTCTTCGCAAAGAACTCCCTAACGATCAGACAGAGGCGCGACACATAATTCGGCGATCCAAAGCCTATAAAGTCTACGAGGGTGAGTTATACAAGAAAAGCATCATTGAAGTATTACAATAGTGCATATTTGAGAAAGAAGGATGTCAGCTCTTAGCCGAAATCCACGCAGGAATGGGAGGCCATCACGCTGTGGCAAGGGCCTTAGTAAGCAAGGCCTTTCGGGCTGGTTTCTTCTGGCCCACCGCCCAAGCGGACGCCCAGTCACTTGTCAAGCATTACGTGGGGTGTCAACTTTTTGCAAACCAAAGTCACATGCCCCCAACAACTCTTCGGACTATTCTGATTACTTGGCCCTTTGCGGTCTAGGGGCTGGATATGGTCGGACCACTTAAAGGGGGGACCAAGAAGAATAAATACCTACTGGTCATGGTTGACAAATTCACCAAATGGATTGAAGCAAAACCTGTCAAATTAGCTAAGTACGGACTAGTAATCGACTTTATATCCGGCGTGGTACATTGTTACGACGTCACAGACATTATAATAACGGACAATGGATCCAACTTCATAGCCCAAGAGGTTAAAGACTGGTGCGCAAAAATGGGCATCAAGCTCGATTACGCATCGGTGTATCACCCGCAGACCAATGGACAAGTCGAACGGGCCAACGGCTTCATCATGAGTGGTATTAAACCACGTTTAGTCCGATCTCTACATGAGTCCGACTGCCATTGGGTAGAGGAGCTTGACTCCGTTCTGTGGGGACTGTGTACCACCCCGAATCGATCAACAGGATACACACCATTCTTCATGGTCTAAGGGGCAGAAGCAGTCCTCCCCTGTGATATTATTCACGACGCACCAAGGGTATGCATGTACGAGGAAAGGGAGGCCAAGTTAGATCGGCAGGACGACCTGGATGCCTTAGAAGGAGAGTGCGACATAGCCCAGGCTTGTTCTACCTTTTATCAACAGTAGGCCCGACGTTACTAGAGTAGGGAGGTGAGGGCAAAAGCGTATAATGTGGGTGAACTTGTCTTGCGGCTCCCGGAGAAGCAGAAGCATAAACTCAACCCCGAATGGGAGGACCCCTTCATAATTGACGAAGTACTCCTAGGAGGGGCTTACCGTCTTTGAAACCCGTCGGATAACCACCTCGAACCAAATCTCGTCCACGACGCTTCTACAGCTAGACCGATGTCGTCATACTCTTTACCCTTTACCTATTTTCCTTTCCCTCCCACCTTCATTTTTGGCAGGTTTGGATTTTTCTTTTCTTCCCAAGTCTATGTTCGGTTAAACCGATCTTGTATTAAGATTTTTGGCATACGTCCTCAAATCTTAAATCCAAACACAACACCTGCCGGCTTCTTCCCGAAGCCGATGATTTTATATTCTAACCATCTATTCACATTTATCGTGTATGCACATTTCCCTTGTCGATTTTTAAGCCATTCTATGCATCAATTCGAACTAACATTTTTGCCAAGCTAGGTTGTCTCGCTCCTATGTTTACCCTCTACGTTCTCGATTGTTCGGCTAGATAGTAAGGGAGCACCTCTGCGATTGTTACAACCGGGTTATGTGAATACGTACCTCAGATGGGTGAAGCCAAAAGCTAGCTATGTTCAGCAGAAAATTGGTCGGCTATGATGGAAACAACAAAAATTATGGTTGTTATTGCCATTACTCGGGCTTCTTTTTTCAAAAAAGGAGCAATTAGTCACATACTAGCAGTATACGACCTTACTATCTACAATTTATGTAGCAGCCTGAAGGAAGGTATCGATAGAGGTACTATTTTCTTTGAAAGATGTTTCTTACGCTAAAATGTAATATAACATATCTCCCTGTGCATTTTTCTGTCTGTTCGCACCAAATGGCCGGATTGCCTGGTTCCTTGAAGGAATTCCTTCCTAGCAAGGGATATTTCATAAGGAACACTTCCAAGCTCTTTGCATGGGAGGTCGAAGCCAATGGCCGGTTAAGACAGAGTTTATAGCATAGACGGAACAATTATTGATTTAAAGTATATAGTTACATAAAATCACTCATCTGGCTGCTGGTCGAGATTGTCTATTAAAGCATCTGGGGCGCAATATCCCTGCGAGAGACGAGCGGCGGGCATCACTTGGTCGTACACCAAATGAAGCGGCACTTCTTGCCCATCAGGCCTTGCTGGCCCAACCCGAGCCATATGCTCAGGGTTAAGGTCGGCATATCGAGTCTTGATCATCACCCATGCCTCTCGCCCTCCCTCCCGACAGGCTGGTGTCTTCCATAACTCGAACCGACTTTGGGCTCCCTTGAACCAATCAACGACTTCGGTCATCCCCTCCGGAGGTTGCTCGACAGGCCATAACACTTTTATCACGCTCTTCATGGCCTTCCAAGCCTGCCCATGAAGGGCGGACGTTTCCTTCAAAAGGCTTCCCCGGTAGGGTCCGATCTCTTCTTTAGGCTGTCCGGTTAGGAGACATATACATGAGACAAGGTATATCCATTACACCTAACATATGAGAGGTACCCTAGGATGTTATAATTGCACTTACCAAACATGCCCCTCTGTAATTTCTGGTTTGCTTCTTGGGTCTGGGCCAATTGAGCCTTTAAACTCTCAATTTCTTCGGCCTACTGCTTTGTTTTCCGCCTGCATGCGTTTCTTCTCTTCCAGGTTTCGTTGCAACAAAAGGCAGTCGGCCTCATATTGGGACTGAGCATACCTTTGAGATTCTCGGGCTGCATCTAAATCTTTTTGCAACTGCCCTATTGATTCGGCTGCTACAAAGTACCCTTGCGTTAACATGGGGTTATATACTAAGATCAGCAGTACAGATATACTCACCATGCGCCTCCCGAGTAAAGTTCTTCACTTGCTCAAGTTAGGCCTTCACGGCTTCCACCTGTGTTTGGCTCGCCTCTAGTTCATTGGCTAGTTGCTCGTTCTGCTGCCTTGAGGCCTACATCATTAGTAAAACAATACGCGGACCCTTAATTCGGTCGTCCCGACCAATTCAAGGCTCGGGGGCTATTGGGTTTACATGTGTGTTCGGATTCTTATAGCCGATCACTCACCTGCAGGATGGACGATATAAGTTTCATGGCTTCCCCAAACCCAGCTCGGGCAGCTCCGATATGTGCGTCACCCGAGCATAGATCATTGAACTCTTGTTCAAAAAATGCCATGACTGATACCGCGTCCTTGGAGTCTTCAGGGGCCTGATTGACCACAGGACCTCCACAGTGGGTTCAGCATGAGCAGAAGATCTACAATAGTGAGCATTGCCGGGCACCCCGGCAACGTCCTCGACAAGATGGCTGAACTCATTGCCTAAGTATTTCGACACGAGATCTCCTGTGAGGCCCTATCGATCGTAATAACAATAAATTAAGCAGGCGAACAAAGTACCTTTGGGCTGAACGAGTGGTCGGGCCCATCCCCATAGCCGGCTCACTTGACGGATCCCTGTTCCTACCCGGTCCGGGCATTGCCTCCATAGTCGATGTTCATCGCGCGGACTGACGATGCTTGGGAGCAGAAGCTGGCACGTTTGGGTCGATGAAGGATACTAGCCTTTTGCAGGAAGAAATTTTCTTCTTGCCTGTAATAGGGGAAGGGAATGATCCGGGGTAATCAACTATGATAGCCACCTTGGAGCGGTCGAGGCTCTCTTGGTAGAAAATGGCGTCTTCAAACTCAATTGACAACTTCGGGTCGTCATGGAATCCTGGATCGTCGTCACGAGAATAGTTCTCGGGTTGGGGGCGGATAGTTAACTGTCTCGACAAAGATCCTCCATTCCTATTTACACAAATTAAAGGCTTCAATCAAGAAGGGGCAAATAGAAAACCCGAAGTTGGGCCATAGAATCAAAAAACTCACCCATTCGATGGGATAACTTGAGTAGCCCTCCTTGGTCGGTACCCCGAATAAAATCTTCTTTCTCCCTTTTGTATAGGTCGGCAAGTGCGGCCGCCAATGCTGCCTGATTGGCAGGGCCCAGTCGTTGGGAGCAAGTGGTGTCGCTTGTTCCATTGTAACGCCACAAAGGATGTATTCTTTGTTGAAGAGACTGAACACATTGGGTGATGGCAGCGGCCATTACGTCTATCATGGTAAGCTTGTGATGAGCCAGTAACCTCACGTGGGCAGCCAACAGTTGCACTTTGGCACCGTCCTCTTGGGATGAGCTCTTCGGTCGCCAGTTGTACCTTTTCTTCAAAGGGCGTCGGAGTATTCGGGCAAACCCCTATGAGCTGGATCGAATAGGGGAACATCCTCAATATAGAACCATTCTAAGGACCATTCTTTGGACTCCTTCGGTGTCCCCATTGGATACCCCGTCCTGGCTATGCGGCATACTTTGTCTCCTCTGACCTCTCGAATTGTCTCACACTGAGTACGGGGGACGAGGCATAAGTACTTCCTCCACAATCCAAAGTGTGCCTTGCATCCTAGAAACATCTCTCAAAGGGAAACGAAGCTCGAGATATGAAGAATAGATCCAGGGATAAGATGATGGAGCTAGATCCCATAGAACTCCAATAATCCCCTCGGGAAAGGATGAATGGGAAACCCAACACCCCGCAAGAGGAAGGCCACGAAGCATACTCGCTCCCATTTTGAGGATTGGGGAAGTTCTCTTGGAAGGCTTCATTATTGAAAGAAGACAACCGGCACGGTTAACCGTTAGATTCAAGGAAGGAAGATACCCTTGGGTCTCGAGGTTGCGCAGTCGAAGGAGGGATATAGAGCATCTTGCCCAATCCCCGGGATGAGAGTCGTAAGGGCACGAGGAAGAGCTGGGGGCACTCGCCATGTTTTTGTGGTGATTTCTTGCTGGAGGTTTGCTAATGGGGAGGAAGAAGAAGATGTGGCCCAGACCACGATTCAGCTTGTTTAAATGGGTGGTGCCTCCTTTGTGGGAGGGGTAGTCTTGTAAAAAGCCGTTGGACCACTCATCTCCCCTCAGTGCACGAGGATCGAGAAGCGAAGGAAGTTATTACAATGGGTCCCGCAGGTTCTTGACGCTTGGGATTTCGCCGATTACAGGATGGTTACCAAACAAGAAGGGATAGAGGGACTCGCCTCGCAAGACGAATACTTTGATGCGCAAGATTGTCCGGATATTATACCTCGACATTGGAGGCTAGTCCAGGGGCTATCGAGGGAGTCCTGGATTAAGGGGTCCTCGGATGGCCGACTTTTTTGTTATGGGCCAGACTAAATGGGTCACTTGATGAGCATTGGATTGATCAAAGGCCACGTCGCCAGGGAGGAAGCCTCAGGAGTCGTGGCATGTCATCCAAGTTTGAGATAGTATATAGGCATGTTTTTACCTTCGATGTGCAACCAATCATGTGTAAACCTTAGGTACCCTCGGCGTCTATATAAGCCAAAGGGATTTAGATTGTAGAGCAGAGAAACTCATCTAGGGTTCTAGCTATTCGATCTCAAGGTAGATCAACTCTGTAACCTTCATACCATCAATATAAACGAGCATGATGTAGTGTTTTACCTCCATAGGAGGGCCCAAACCTGGGTAAACATTGTCTCCTTTGTCCCTTGTTACCATCGATCCTAGTCTCATAGCTCGGGACCCCCTAACCAAGATTCGCCGGTTTTGACACCAATAGGGAGCTTTACTCTAAGACTTGAGTCAAAGCATCTCATAGTATGTGACAACATTAAATGCTTTATGTAAAAGTGGTAACCCCACTTGTGCTTAAACGATGAGTATGACCTATGATCAAGTATTCTTACTTGGATCCTAAGACAATATACTCATATATAGATGACTCTGTCATCGCCAAAAGTGCTTGATAGATGTTAGTATGTTTGTGCATGTTTTCCATGATTACATTTGACATCTTATTCTATGAACATGTTGGTCTGCATTTATTCACTCATTCGAGGACATCCAATTGTTGCTATTTGGATTTTGATTTTTCTTTTGCCAATTGGATGTACAAGAATGCCTAGGACCACTCCTCTAGCTATCTATGCTTTCTAACCTCATATTCTATTCATGATGCATCACAAAATTTGAACAAGTACTTTTTGATCTCTGTGTGTGAGGAGCATTCGGAATTCCGTATCGACAAAGGACTGACCATTAAAACTTCCCAAGTGCATCTCGGTGGAACCAACTCAAAATCTCGGTCTCACCAAATGCATAGGGTTGATCTGGTTTTCAATCTCGGTACCACCGATTCCATATTCTCGGTTACACCGAGTTTCCTTGTCAACTGACAGTTGAGGAACTCGGTGACACCGAAAATTTAGAATTGGTGTCACCAACAACCATGGGTATATAAAGAGGCTGACCTGACCTTTGAAAATTTCTTCAAACCGTCGCCCCCTCCAAACCCTATGATGCCGAATCGTGACCCGTGGTCATCGCCTTTGCTTCCCCGTGTGTCTCCACTATTGGGAATCGCGTCCGCCAACGGAATCAACACCCCGTCGCCACTGTAGCGGATCCGCCGCCGAGCTAGGGTATGGATCCGTCCCTCCTTTGCGCTCCTCGTCCGATTCTTGCGCATTGAAGTTTACTCCATCGATAATCCATCGTTTTCAAACTTCTCCATCCACCGGAAACCTCATTAGATTAGCGAATCAAAAATTGTTAGGTTTAGTTTCCCGCAAAATTGCATCTCGGTGATACCGAGTCAGAAAAATCGGTTCCACCGATTTTATTTTTGTGCTACTAAGGAGCGTACTCAGTGAAACCGAGTGGCAGTTTTCGGTCCGACCGAAACTGCGCCATGTTTTGGTTAGGAGTATTGTGAGTCTCGGCAGCATCGAAAGTTTTGACTCGGTGACACCAAAATTACATTTTGCTGTGAACTACATATAAGATTTTTCTGTTCATTCTTTCAAAAACGTCTGCATTTTGTGATGACTCATCCCCTCTACTCTTCTACACTCTATCACAGGGTCACCTATGTCAGGATCAGAGGATAGTCGGAATTTGCAAGAGAGGAATGTTGACATGAGTTTAGGCACTAGTCCTGAGCCTAGCTCCTTTTAAAATCTAGGTACCCCCAGTTCTCATGGGTTTCCCAAGGCTACTACTAGGTCTAGGAAGAAGTGGAATTCAGATGAGGAGGATTCCGATTTTGTGCCAGAGGAAATTCTTGCCAAGAAGCAAGACAAAGCTGCCAGGAAGTCTGCAAATGAAGCCACCTCTTCCAAGACAGTAGTCAGCAAGGCATATGCCCCTCCAGAGACTATGGGAGCACCTAAGAGTGCTAGTCTACCATGACCATTAAGCCACCAAAGAGGTCATTGCCTAAGAAGGCAGGAGAGAAGAAGAATGCCAGAAACAGGATTGTCTGTGTGACTAGGAGGGCTACCTCCATGTATGAGGACCCAGATGAGGCTGCTGGTGCTGATGAGGAGGAGGAGGAGGAAGAGCAAGTTGTCAAAGCCCCTCCCAAGAAGAAGCAGAAGAAGCTTTTGGCAAATGCCATCCCAAAGCAAGGTCCATCCAAGAGCACCATGTCTGCCCCCAAGAAGGTTGCTGCTGACAAGTCCAAGAGGTCATCCAGACATATTCCAGCTTCTGAAAAGAACAAGGGAACTACCTCTAGAGATATGGATGAGGATGCCATATCTGCATTGATGAAGCTCAGACCACACCTTCTAGAGCACAATGCCAGCCATCTGCTTGCTGAAGACATGAAAAAGAAGAAGAAGGATGCAGTTTTGAGAGAGTGGAGAGCCATTGATCCGTACTCTCAGAGGAGGAAAATAGTTGTGGACTATAGGTTCTACACCAAGGAGCAACATGATTTCTATGAGAATTTGGTGCTTGACAAGAGTCCAGCTATGAGTGACATGAGGTATGTTGACTGGAAGTTCATCAAGGAAAATCAGGACTATTTCCCAAATGTACAAGACAACTTCCACTTTGTTGGCCTTGAGGAGTTTGTTGGCAAAGAATTCACTACATGGAATGATGAGATGATCATGCAATTCTACTCCCCTGCTCACTTCTATGGAGATGGTAGGATTGTGTGGATGACAGAAGGAGCAAGATATGAGTCAACTGTTGATGAGTGGGCTGCCATCTTAGGAGTCCCACAAGTACAAGATGGAGATGTCTGTGTGTACTCAGAGTCCAAGGCAAGCCATAATGCCGTAAAGGACATGTACAATGCTATCCCTGCTGCACATCTTCGGTCTCATAAGCTAGGATCTATCTATTACCTCCAGGCAGGTCTCCGTACCATCAACACCATTCTGAGGCATACTTTGATGCCTAAGTTAGGAGTCGAGAAGATGATCAAAGGCTACTCCATCAACTTGCTGCTTCATATTGACCAGCACCGGAGATTCAGAGTCATGGACCTGATTGTGGAGACTCTGAAGAGGGTTGTTGCTGATCAAAAGCGTTCATGCTGCTATGCACCCTACATTCAGATGCTCATTAACTCCAAGCTGGAGAAGCACATATTTTCTCTGGACAGACCCCACTTGCCCCTACAACCAGACTTTGAGGACAATGTTGTGGTGATGGACCCATATCATCCCACATTAGCTGCAGCTCACGCATCGGCAGAGGCAGCTAGAGCCACTAGTGCTTAAGTCCCTAGATCTAGGAACGAGCAAATGGATCTCTTGATCTCTATCATTCAGGGCATGCAGAAGAACATCAGGGACATAGTGGAGAACCAAAACAGTCTTGTGAGGATCTTTGAGAACAGGATCAAGACCCTCAATGACAAGGTAGATGGGCTAAACAAGACAATAACCGAGCTCAAGAAGGAAGTAGACTTTGTGCCTCTTCCTCACTCTTCAGATGATGAGGATGAGGATGATGAGGATGACTCTCCTCTTAGTCTAGGCACACACTTCACTACCCAGATCAGATCAGCCACAATGTCAGCTCCAGGGTTGAGGCCTTCTTCATCAGCACCTGCTATTGTCACTTTAGCTCCGTCAGCTTCTCCAGTACCTCTACTTGCTACTCCAACTCCATCCATGACATCAGCAGAGGTCTTCGCCGATGCAGTTCTCTCGACTCCGACATCAACCACCAGAGGAGATTAGCCCCAGAAAACGATTAGCTATAGCTCTTTGAACTTTTTGGTAACTTGTTTCCAAAGGGGGAGAAGTTGTATATAGATCTTTAGGCTTCGAGTGAGAGAGCATTGGTTTTGAGCGTTTGTTTTTATTGCTATTTCAAAAACATTTGGTCTTTTGGTTGCTTGTGTTAAACTTTTCTTCGTGTTTGATCATACGCTTTAATGTGTGTTGCTACTATTTCCTATCATTTTGATGTTTATGAGATGATCATTCACTTTGTTTGATTGTGTTGCTACTCTTATTATTCTCACACACCACCAAGATGTATGTGACATGGAAGAAGTGCCTCATGTACCTAATTGATTGTGCAGTTGCATTCAAACGAAAATTTAAAATAATGCACAAATTTAGGGGGAGATCTTCCTTATCACATACTTCTCAAAGCAACGATTATATTCATTGGTTATATCATATGTCGAAGCTTTGATCTATATGTTGTCATCAATTACCAAGAAGGGGGAGATTGAAAGCACATTTGCTCCCTTGGTGGTTTTGGTAATTAATAACAACATATATGTCATTGAACTAATGTTTCCACTAAGCATATTTCAGGAAAAGTTCAATGATAGGGATGGCAAAAGGATTGTGGAATACCCCAAAATGCAAGTAAATAGGTTGGCAAAACTTCAAGCAAGAGGACTCTACATTCTACTTTGTGAGAAATCACTTTGAGTCCATAGGAAAGCCAATACTATTAAAAGGGGTAAGGTACTATTGCTGAACAAAATGCTCATACATGAACAAGTGATAGTCGCCAAAAACACCCACAAGCTCTTCCACAAAAGTCTATCCAAAGCCAGATACTCGAAATCGGTGCAACCAACAACTCCCACTCGGTGCCACCGATTCCCAGACTCAGACATCCCAAGCCAAACCCTAACCTTTCAGTGCAACCAATTCTGGTTCGGTGCCACCGAGTTTGGGTTGCCAACTTTCTATTGCCCCAATTCACAAATTAGGTCCCACCGAGTTTGTTGAGTCGGCTTCACTGAGTTGTGCAATCTGTTCGTTGGTCACCTAATCGGTGCAACCGAGTTTTATGTATCGGTCTCACCGAGATTCAAAAGTTGCTACCTTTGAGGCAATTCGGTACCACCAAGATTAACACATCGGTGTCACCGAGTTGGAATTTTAGGTCTAACGGTTGGATTTTTGGAGATGCCTATATATACCCCTCCACAACCACTCACTCGCAAGAGAAGCACTCAGTAATGATCCCCAATCATACCAACTGAGATTTGTATTTCTATCTCATCTCCGGGAATTTATGTTATTTTCCATTTGCCTCTCGTTTTCCTCTCCCTCACTTCACAATTTTCCATTGATCTTTACTCTCAAAGGAGGAAAATAGTTGTGGACTACATGTTCTACACCAAGAAGCAACAGGATTTCTATGAGACTGTGCTGCTTGATAAGAGTCCAGCTGTGAGTGACATGAGGTATGTTGACTGGAAGTACATCAAGGAAAATCAAGACTATTTCCCAAATGTACAAGAAAACTTCCACTATGTTGGCCTTGAGGAGTTCGTTGGCAAAGAATTCACTGCATGGAACGATGAGATGATCATGCAATTCTACTCCACTACTCACTTCTATGGAGATGGTAGGATTGTGTGGATGACAGAAGGAGCAACATATGAGTCAAATGTTGATGAGTGGACTGCCACCTTAGGAGTCCCAGAAGTACAAGATGGAGATGTCTGTGTGTACTCATAAGCTAGGATCATAAGCTAGGATCTATCTATTATTATTCTCGCACAACACCAAGATGTATGTGACATGGAAGAAGTGCCTCATGTACCTAATCGATTGTGCAGTTGCATTGAAACGCAAATTTGAAATAATGCACAAATTTAGGGGGACATCTTGCTTATCACATACTTCTCAAAGCGACGATTATATTCATTGATTATATGATATGTCGAAGCTTTGATCTATATGTTGTCATAAATTACCAAAATGGGGGAGATTGAAAGCACATTGCTCCCTTGGTGGTTTTGGTAATTAATAACAACATATATGTCATTCAACTAATGTTTCCACTAAGCACATTTCAGGAAAAGTTCAATGATAGGGATGGCAAAAGGATTGTGGAATACCCCAAGATGCAAGGAAATAGATTGTCAAAGCTCCAAGCAAGAGGACTCTACATTCTACTTTGTGATAAATCACTTTGAGTCCATTGGAAAGCCAATACTATGGGGTAAGGTACTATTGCTGAACAAAATGCTCATACATGCACAAGTGATGGTCACCAAAAACACCCACAAGCTCTTCCACAAAAGTCTATCCAAAGCCAGATACTCAAAATCGGTGCAACCAACAACTCCCACTCGGTGCCACCGATTCCCAGAATCAGACAGACCCAAGCCAAACCCTAACCTTTTGGTGCAACCGATTCTGGTTCGGTGCCACCGAGTTTGGGTTGCCAACTTCCTGTTGCCCCAATTCAAAAATTCGGTCCCACCGAGTTTGTTGAGTCGGCTTCACCGAGTTGTGCAATCTGACCGTTGGTCAACTAATCGGTGCAACCGAGTTTTATGTATCGGTCTCACCGAGATTCAAAAGTTGCTACCTTTGAGGCAATTCGGTACCACCAAGATTAACACATAGGTGTCACCGAGTTGGAATTTTAGGTGTAACGGTTGGATTTTTGGAGATGCCTATATATACCCCTCCACCACCACTCACTCGCAAGAGAAGCACTCAGTGCAGATCCCTAATCATACCAACTGATTTTCCATTTGCCTCTCGGGAGAGATAGAAACACAAATCTCATCCTGGGAGATGAGATTAGCGTCAACTGATTTTCCTTGCAATTTACGTTATTTTCCATTTGCCTCTCGTTTTCCTCTCCCCCACTTCACAAATTTGCCATTTTATTCGCCCTCTCTTTTTTGTTTGCCTTTTTCTTGCCAGATCTCTTGTTTGCTTGCAATCTTGTTTGCGTAGTCACGATGACTCAAGAGAAAATCAAGTTGTGTGATTTTTCCAATACCAATTATAATGGTTTTATTAGTACTCCTATCGCTCCTCCCGCCACTAGTGCGGAGTCTTGTGATATTAATGCCGCTTTGTTGAATCTTGTCATGAAAGATCAATTTTCCGGTACTCCTAATGAGGATGTCGCGTCCCATCTAAATACCTTCGTGGAATTATGCGACATGCATAAGAAACATGATGTGGACAATGATATTTTGAAGTTGAAATTGTTTCCTTTCTCTTTACAGGATCATACAAAAATTTGGTTTTCCTCTTTGCCTCGCAATAGTATCGATTCTTGGGATAAGTGCAAGAACGCTTTTATTACTAAGTATTTTCCGCCCGCGAAAATTATTTCCCTTAGGACTCAAATCATGATTTTTAGGAAACTTGATCATGAACATGTCGCACAATCTTGGGAAAGAATGAAGTTGATGCTAAGAAATTGTCCTACTCATGGTTTAAATCTTTGGATGATCCTACAATTTTTTTATGTGGGATTGAATTTTGTCTCTAGAAATCTTTTAGATTCCGCCACGGGTGGTAAATTTATGGAATTTACTTTGAGTGAATCTACCAAATTTATAGGTAATATCATGGCAAGTTATTCACAATGGCATACCGAAAGAGCACCTACTAGTAAAAAAGTTAATTCGCTAGAAGAAATTAGTACTTTAAGTGAAAAGGTTGATGCTCTTATGAAGTTGGTTGCTAGTAAAAATGCTCCTATTGATCATAATTATATGCCTTTGTCTACTTTGATTGGGCAAAATAGTGACTCCGTAGATGTGAATTTCATCTCGTGAAACAACTTCAATAACAATGCATATAGAGGTAATTTTAATCTTGGGCCTTTTCCTAGAAATTCCTCTAATGATTATGGCAATTCCTATGGTAATTCTTATAATAATAATAGTATTATTATTATTATTATTATTATTATTATTATTATTAATAATAGGAACACCTCTGACCTTGAGAATATTTTTAAAGAATTTATCAATGCTCAAAAATCTTTCAATACTACTATAGAAAAAAAGTTGAATAAGATTGATGATATGTCTAGAAGCATTGATAGAATTTCCAATGATGTAGAAAATCTCAAGTTGCATGTTTTTCCACCTAAGATCAATGAATCAATTAAGGCTTTATATGTTTCTATGGATGAAAGTAAGAAAAGAACTGCCATGCTTAGAGCTAAAAGAGAATTTTTAGAAAAAGTGTCTTCTAGCGATTATTTCATAACAATGATGAAGATCTTAAAACAATCGGTGTTTGCTCTATTGATTCATTGTTTAGTAATGTTAAAATTGATGGTAAAGGGACTGAAGAAGAGTCGACCTTAGCTAGAGGGCGTCCCAATGAGTTGGAGGGTGAAACTCTTGATGAAAATTTTGATAAAAGTAGGTTTGGATAGGTCAAAACTTTAACTAGTGATGTGACCACTATTTTTGATTACAAAGACTTTAATTATCAGAGTTGTTCCTTGGTTGATTATATTTATTTTCTACAATCTATGATAAATTCACCCCATGCTTATGAACAAAATAAAGCTTTTACTAAACATATCATTGATGCCATGATGAAATCCTTAGAAGAGAAGATGGAACTAGAGATTTCAATTCCTAGAAGTATTGTCATTGAAAATATGTATGATAGATTCATGAAAAATTCTCATTGTGTTCTTAAGGAGTTGGAAACTAAGGATGACAATACTTGAATCTATGTGTTATGCCTAGCTAGGGGCGTAAAACGATAGCGCTTGTTGGGAGGCAACCCAATGAATATATTTTTTTTGCTTTTTGTTTTTGATTGTTTTGCACAATTACGATTCTGTTATGATTGTGTTTTTAGGTTCTATTTAGTGTTTGTGCCAAGTAAAGCCTTTAGGATGATCAATAAGACGAGTAGAAATAATGCTGAATCTAAAACAGAAACTTCGTTCCAAGTGCACGAATTTTCAATTTTTACGGAACGTGATATTGAGATGAAATTTTAACACAGTATTTCTATACAAATTATATACGTTTTCCTAATCTTTCAGAATTTTTAGAGTTTCAGGAGTATGGGTAGAGTATATATTACTATATATTGTCCTATCTGAAATAGATTATGTTTTCATTGCATTGTGTGCTTCTTTTGATGAATATATGGCTTGTATCGGGGGGTATAAGTCATGGTAAAGTTATAATACAGTAGGTATAATGCAACAATAAAATATGAATGGGTTTACAACAGTACCTAAAGTGCTAATTTGCTTTATTATACTAACGGATCTCACGAGAATTTTGTTAAGTTTTGTGTGATTGAAGTTTTCAAGTTTTGGGTGAGATCACGATGGATGAAGGAATAAGGAGTTAGAAGAGTCAAAGCTTGGGGATGCTACAACACCCCAAGATAATATCCAAAGAGTAACAAGCAACTAAGCTTGGGGATGCCCCGAGTGGCATCCCCTCTTTCTTCTAACAACCCAATGAATAAAGTTTCCTTTTTGTGTGCTCGTACCGCTCATGAAACGGTACGGGGTGACCGATATTTTTTCATGCTATATGTGTTATTCTCAACATGAGTGTTTATTCACTTGTCATTGCACGAGAGTATGGCGGTAATAAGGATGTCTAGTCCCAAAATGAAAAATGAAAAATATTTACTTTATGTTGTAAAATAATAAATTCCTTGGAAAGTGTTGGTATGTAAGGCAACCGTGGATTCGGCTAGCCATGGAAAGTGAAATTATGGTGGAAAAAGGAATAAACTTTATTTTCTGTTTGGGAACCGCCTATGATGCATCTAGTGTGGAAAGATATTGAGATATCTCAGTCTTTTTCATTGACAAGAAAGGCATGCCACTCAAAATATTTTTCTCTATCAATTTAAACACTTGAGCTCTGGCACCTCTACAAATCCCTACTTCCCTCTGTGAAGGGCTTTATGCAATTTTTATTTCTTAATTTGAGTCTCCATCTTCTCTTATAAAGCACCAACTAGGGGGCACTATGATCGTACTTGAGCATTAGGTGTAGCTAATATTTGAGTGTGTATTGTGACTGGATCAATGATTGAGCATAATGGGCTAGGGATAACTTGCTTTAGCATTGATATTTTGAAAGACATGGTTGCTGGTTTATATGCTTGAGTATTAAAGTTTTCATGTCAATACTATACTATTGCTTTGAACCATATGAAAAGTCCAAATTCCCATGCTATGAAGAAAAGAATATGTGATGAACATGATAGGCAGCATTCCACATCAAAAAAATCTGTTTTTATCATTTACCTACTCGAGGACGAGTAGGAATTAAGCTTGGGGATGCTGATACATCTCCAATGTATCTATAATTTTTGCTTGTTCCATGCAGTTATGTTATCAATCCTGGATGTTTTACAATCATTTTATAGCAACTTTATATCATTTTTGTGGGACTAACCTATTGACATAGGGCCAAAGTGCTAGTTGCTGTTTTTGCTTGTTTTTTACTTCGCAGAAAATAAGTACCAAACAGAGCCCAAACATTGCGAGGATTTTTGTCGATTTTTATGAACCAGAAGAAAGAAGATGGGCCAAACAACACCAGAAGAGGGGGCCCGGGGTGGCCACCCTCCACCATGGTGTGCCAGAGGCCCCTAGCATGGCCTGGTGGAGGGTGGGAACCTCAGGCACCCCCTCAACTGACTATGGAGCCTATAAATTCCCTGAAAATCCAAAAAACCCAGGGGAGTCGATGAAACACAATTCTAGCCACTGCAAGTTCCAGAATCTCGAGATCCAATCTAACACCATCACGGAGGGGTTCATCTTCTTCATAGGCGCCTCTTCTATGATGCGCGAGTAGTCCACCATAGACCTATTGGTCCATAGGCAGTAGTTAGATGGCTTCCTCTCTCTGTGTGTTTCTCAATACAATGGTCTCTTCGAGATCCATTTGATGTAATGACTTTTGTGGTGTGTTTGTTGGGATCTGATGAATTTTGAGTTCATGATCAGTTTCTATCCATGAATATGATTTGAGTCTTCTTTGATCTCTTATTTGCATGATTACTTATAGCCTCATATTTCTTCTTCGAATCCGTGGTTTAGTTAGGCCAACTAGATCGATTTTTCTTGCCATGGGAAGAGGTGCTTTGTGATGGGTTCGATCTTGTGGTGTTCTTTCCCAGTGACAGAAGGGGCAGCAGGACACACATGTATTGTTGCCATTAAGGATAACAAGATGGGGTCTATTCCTACATGAATAGATCTTGTCCACATCATGTCACTGTTCTTATTGCATTACTCTGTTTTCCCTTGAACTTAATACACTAGATGCATGTTGGATAGCAGTTGATGTGTGGAGTAATAGAAGTAGATGTAGAATCGTTTCGGTCTACTTATCTTAGACGAGATGCATATATAATGATCATTGCCTGGATATCGTCATGATTATTTGATCTTCTATCAATTGCCCAAAGTAATTTGTTCACCCACCGTGTGCTATACTCATGAGAGAAGTGATGACCCACAAGTATAGGGGATCTATCGTAGTCCTTTTGATAAGTAAGAGTGTCGAACCCAATGAGGAGCAGGAAAGAAATGACAAGCAGTTTCCAGTAAGGCATTCTCTGCAAGCACTGAAATTATCGGTAACAGATAGTTTTGTGATAAGATAATTTGTAACGAGTAACAAGTAAAAAGTGTAGAAAAGGTGCAGCAAGGTCACCCAATCCTTTTTGTAGCAAAGGATAGGCCTAGACAAACTCTTATATAAAGGAAAGCACTCCCGAGGACACATGGGAATTTCTGTCAAGCTAGTTTTCATCATGCTCATTTGATTCACGTTCATTACTTTGATAATTTGATATGTGGGTGGGCCGGCGCTTGGGTGCTGCCCTTACTTGGACAAACCTCCCACTTATGATTAACCCCTCTCGCAAGAATCTGCAACTATGAAAGAAGAATTAAGATAAATCTAACCATAGCATGAAACATATGGATCCAAATCAGCCCCTTATGAAGCAACGCATAAACTAGGGTTTAAGCTTCTGTCACTCTAGCAACCCATCATCTACTTATTACTTCCCAATGCTTTCACCTAGGCCCAAATAATGGTGAAGTGTTATGTAGTCAACGTTCACATAACACCACTAGAGGAAAGACAACATACATCTCATCAAAATATCGAATGAATACCAAATTCACATGATTACTTATAACAAGACTAATCCCATGTCCTCCAGAACAAACGTAACTACTCACAAAGCATGTTCATGTTCATAATCATAGGAGTATTAATTATCATAAAGGATCTGAACATATGATCTTCCACCAAGTAAACCAACTAGCATCAACTACAAGGAGTAGTCAACACTACTAGCAACCGACAGGTACCAATCCGAGGTTTGAGACAAAGATCGGATACAAGAGATGAACTAGGGTTTGGAGAGGAGATGGTGCTGGTGAAGATGTTGATGGAGATTGACCCCCTCTCAATGAAAGGATCGTTGGTGATGAAAATGGCTTCGATTTCTACCTCCGAGAGGGAAGTTTCCCCGGGAGAACAGCCCTGCCAGAGCTCTAGATTGGTTTTGTCCTAGTTCCGCCTCAAGACGGAGACGCTTCGTCCCGAAAGCTTCCTTATGATTTTTCCAGGTCAAAACCCTCCATATAGCAGAAGATAGGCGTCGGGGACCTGCCAGGTGGGTCAGAAGCCTGCTAGGCACAGTTAGGGGGTGGTCGCGCCTGGCAGGCTTGCCACCTCCTGGTGGCCCCCCTCTGGTATCTATTTCACCCAGTATTTTTATATATTCCAAAATAATTCTCCATAATTTTTCAGGACTTTTGGAGTTGTGCAGAATAGGTATCTCAGATTTGCTCCTTTTCCAGTCCAGAATTCCAGTTGTCGGCATTCTCCCTCTTCATGTAAACCTTGCAAAATAAGAGAGAAAAGGCATAAGTATTGTACCATAACATGTAATGATAGCCCATAATCCAATAAATATCAATATAAAAGCATGATGCAAAATGGACGTATCAACTCCCCCAAGCTTAGACCTTGCTTGCCCTTAAGCAAAAGTCGAGATCGATAAATATGTCCACAAGTTTAGAGATAGAGGTGTCGATAAAATACAATATGGACATGACGGCATCATGAGCATCTTTAGAACATCACTACTTATTGTATAAGATTTCTTATGCTAAAGTAACAATTCATTCACAAGATAAAGTATGAACCAAGAACTCTATTGACAACCAACATACTATGATCTTAGTCATTAAAGCAATTGGCAATTTATCATAACATCGGAAAGAGTCAACATAAGAGATTGTAAAGCAAACACACATACTCAATCATATTTTAGTCTTTCATGATTGCTAACACTCATGCGGTACTCATGAGATCAAAGTTTCAGTCTGACACAGAGAAAGATAGGGGCTTATAGTTTTGCCTCCCAATTATTCACCTCAAGGGTGATGTCAACAATAATAACTCATGATCACCAACATCCGAGTGGATATATGTGTCTAGATCATTCCCCAACACATAATGCTTTCCAGGAGAGAGGCGAAATATAGGAAGTGGTGAGGATCACCATGACTATTGAATAAAGGTAAGTACTTAAAAAGTAAAAGTAACAGATAGGCCCTTTGCAGAGGGAAGCAGAGGTTGTCATGCGCTTTCTGTTTTGGGATGCATAAACCCTTAGTGCAAAGGAATGTTGTGTTGTATTGCCCTTTGTGATAGCAACCTTTATTATGCATTATGTCGCTTTTATTTCTTTACTATCATAAGTTCATACAATGCCTATTTCCCTTACGATAAAAGATCACACATATTTAGGAGCAATTCTTATTGCCTTTTGCACCGATGAAAACTTACTTGAAGGATCTTACTCAATCCATAGGTAGGTATGGTAGACTCTCATGGCAAAACTGGGTTGAGGTGCTTTGATGCACAAGTAGTATATCTACTTGGTGCAGAAGTTTTGTCTAATATGAGGTGGAAGAAAGCACTACATGTTGGAGGATCTAAAACCATATAACTTCTATCCGGAGGCAAGCAAACATAACCCATTATGTTGTCTTCCTTGTCCAACATCAACTTCCTAGCATGTAATATTTTAATGCATGGTCACAATCATAAAAGATGTCCAAGATAATATATTTATATGTGAATCTCTCTTTATTTATCACTTCCTTTTCAATTGCACCAATGACCAATCACTATGTTTGTTAACTCCCAACAAATTTCAATCGACATACTTCTTATATGTGAAGTCATCACTCCCCATAAGATCATTATGTATACTCTTTGCTTTTATTATATTCTTCTTTTATTTATTACTCTCAAGAGCATAGTAAGCTAGCAGGGCCCTCACATCAAAACTACTATTTATTATATAACTCTCGGACTTGCTTACATAAGGGAAGCAAAAAAGCAAAAACTAAGGCTAGATCAAACTAAAACTTTATTCTACTAGATCAAAACAAAATCAAAAAGGACCAAACTAAGAAAAACAAGAAAAAGGAAAAAAGGAAAAAGGGTGTGATGGTGATAAGATACCAGGGCACCTCCCCCAGGCTTGGCACAAGCCAAGGGGAGTGCCCATACCCATGTACTTAGATGTCCTTCTTCGAAGGTGATGGTGCGATATTCTTGGTGATGATACCCCTCAGAATGTGATTCTCCTCCTCAAGCTTGTTATTTTGCTGCCTGAGATCCATTATTTCCTTGTAGAGTTTTCCAGTGACGGTTAGAGATTCCTTCACCCATGGATGTTTCATTGCTGCGGGTGAAAAGACAACACTCCTTTTCAGGTTTTCATAACTAAGAAATTTAGCATCGATAGGAATGGCCAAATTCGGGATTGTTGAGCTCTGAAGTTCCTCCAATATGGCTCCAGGTTGTGGATGAGAGTTAATTTCTTGGTCTTCCTCCATGGCATGGCCTCCGTATCCTCCTCCATGGTTCGCCCAAAGTGATTAGCTTCAATGTATGCTCCAGGTTCCTGTGTTGGGTGAGAAACACGACTCTCCCCGGTAGACTCTCACGAAGACATCTTGCTCCAAATCTACTGCAGAAACAGCTCAGAACGAAAACAGGAGGTATTGTCGTGATACGAAACTCCAAACCTTTGGGAGATCATATAAGTAATTTTTGCCGACCCAAAGGAGTGTACCACAAGAAAACGGAGTCCAGAGGGTGCACGGGGTGGTGGCAAGCCCCCTAGGCGTGGCCAGGGGGTGGCCGTGCCTAGCAGGCTTGTCACCTCCTAGTGCATCTTTCGGACTAGTTTTGATTTTCCTAATTTTTTAAATATTCCAAAACTGAGTAAACTTGCTATTGGGAAAGTTTTGGAGTCGGTTTACTTACCGTACCACATACCTATTCCTTTTCGGAGTCTGAAACATTCTGGTAGGTCTCCTTAATATACTCCTCCGGAGTTATGGTATTAATAACATTGGTTTCAACATTTATGGGAGTACCTGAGATGTAATGTTTGATTCTTTGCCCGTTTACCACCTTCAGATTTGTGCCTTCGGCGTTGTTAATCTTGATGGCACCGGAACGATATACTTCCTTGACAATGTAAGGCCCTTCCCATTTAGAGAGAAGTTTTCCTGCAAAAAATCTTAACCGAGAATTGTATAGCAAGACATGGTCACCTACATTGAATTCACGCTTTTGTATCCTTTTATCATGCCATCTCTTAACTTTCTCTTTAAACAACTTGACATTCTCATAGGCCTGGGTTCTCCATTCATCAAGTGAGCTAATGTCAAATAACCTCTTCTCACCAGCAAGTTTGAAATCATAGTTGAGCTCTTTGATTGCCCAATAAGCTTTATGCTCTAGCTCTAGAGGTAAGTGACATGCTTTACCATAAACCATTTTATACGGAGACATACCCATAGGATTCTTGTAAGCAGTTCTATAAGCCCATAATGCATCGTCAAGTTTCTTAGACCAATTCTTCCTAGATCTATTAACCGTCTTTTGCAAGATCAATTTAATTTCTCTATTTCTTAATTCTACTTGACCACTAGACTGAGGATGATAATGGGATGCAATTCTATGATTAACATCATACTTAGCAAGCAATTTACGGAAAGCACCATGAATAAAATGTGAACCACCATCAGTCATTAAATATCTGGGGACTCCAAATCTAGGGAAAATAACTTCCTTAAGCATGTTAATAGAGGTGTTATGATCGGCACTACTAGTTGGAATAGCTTCTACCCACTTAGTATCATAATCAACAGCGACTAAAATATGAGTATACCTGTTGGACATTGGAAAGGTCCCATATAATCAAAACCCCAAACATCAAATGGTTCAATAACAAGAGAGTAATTCATAGGCATTTCCTGACGTCTAATAATATTGCCAATTCTTTGACATTCATCACATGACAAGACAAACTTACGAGCATCCTTGAAGAGAGTAGGCCAATAAAATCAAATTGTAATACCTTATGTGAAATTCTATCTCCAGTGTGGTGTCCTTCGTAGGCCTCGGAATGACACTTGTGTAGGATCTGTTCCTGTTCATGCTCAGGTATACAATGTCTAATAACACCATCTACTCCTTCTTTATAAAGGTGTGGGTCATCCCAGAAGTAATGTCTTAAATCATAGAAGAACTTTTTCTTTTGTTGTATGTGAAACTAGGCGGTATAAATTTAGCGACAATGTAATTAGCATAATCAGCATACCAAGGAGCATTACGAGAAGCATTTATGACAGCTAATTGTTCATTAGGAAAGCTATCATCAATAGGTAGTGGGTCATCAAGAACATTCTCTAACCTAAACAAGTTATCTGCTACGGGGTTATCAGCACCCTTTCTATCAACAATATGCAAATCAAATTCTTGTAGCAGAAGAACCCACCTGATAAGTCTAGGTTTAGCATCTTTCTTTTCCATAAGATATTTAATAGCAGCATGATCAGTGTGAACAGTTACTTTAGAATCAACAATATAGGGTCTAAACTTATCACAAGCGAACACAACTGCTAAAAATTCTTTTTCAGTGGTAGCATAGTTTCTTTGAGCACTGTCTAGAGTTTTGCTAGCATAATGAATAACATTTAATTTCTTATCAACTCTTTGTCCTAGGACAGCACCAATGGCATAACCACTAGCATCACACATAATTTCAAAGGGTAGGTTCCAATCAGGCGGTTGAACAACAGGTGCAGAAATCAAGGCATTCTTAAGAATTTCAAAAGCTTCTACACAATCATCATCAAAAACGAACGGAACATCTTTTTGCAAGAGATTAGTGAGCATCCTAGAAATCTTTGAGAAGTCTTTAATAAATCTCCTATATAAACCAGCATGACCAAGGAAACTTCTTGTACCTCTGATATCCGTAGGACACGGCATTTTTTCAATAGCATCAACTTTAGCTTTGTCAACTTCAATACCTCTTTCGGAAATTTTATGTCCCAAGACAAATACCTTCATTCACCATAAAGTGGAACTTCTCCCAATTCAAGACAAGATTAGTTTCTTCGCATCTTCGCAAAACTTGATCATGGTTGCTCAAACAATCATCAAAAGAAGTTTTGTAACCGGAAAAATCATCCATGAAAACCTCAATAGTCCTTTCACAAAAATCAGAGAATATAGCAGTCATACATCGTTGAAAGGTAGCAGGTGCATTTCATAAACCAAAAGGCATGCGTCTATAAGCAAATGTACCAAAAGGGCAGGTAAAAGTGGTCTTCTCTTGGTCCTCTTTTGACACAGGTATTTGAGAGAAACCAGAATAACCATCTAGAAAGCAGAAATGTGTGTGTTTGGATAGTCTTTCTATCATTTGATCAATAAAAGGTAGAGGGTAATGATCTTTTCTAGTAGCTTTATTGAATTTCCTAAAATCAATTACCATTCTATATCCTGTAACAATTCTCTGTGGGGTCAATTCATTTTTATCATTAGGAACCACGGTAATACCTCCTTTCTTAGGGACACAATGAGCGGGACTAAACCATCTACTATCAGCAATAAGGTAAATGATACCTGCCTCCAGAAGCTTTAATATTTCATTTCTTACCACTTCCTTCATTTTAGGATTTAACCGTCGTTGGTGATCAACAACTAGTTTAGCATCGGGCTCCATTTTAATTTTATGCTAACATAGAGCGGGACTAATGCCCTTAAGATCATCAAGAGTATATCCAATAGCAGCACGGTGCTTCCTCAGAGTTTTCAATAATCTCCGGTCTTCATGCTCTGAAAGGTTAGCACTAATAATAACAGGATATATCTTCTTTTCATCGAGATAAGCATATTTCAGAGTATCCGGTAATTGTTTAAGCTCAAACATGGGATCACCCTTGGGTGGAGGAGGATCCCCAAGTATTTGAACATGCAAGTTGTGTTTCAGAATAGGATGTTGATCAAAAATCTTATCTATCTCATTCCTTTCATTCATATGCATATCATTTTCATGGTCCAGCAAATATTGTTCTAAGGGATCAGTAGGAGGCACAACAATAGAAGCAAGACCAGTAATTTCATCCTTACTAGACAATTCTATCATGGGATTGTCTACAAAATTTAGAGAAATTAAACTCATGGGACGTATCCCCAAAACTTACGGTAACAATTTCCTTCTCGCAATCTATCCTGGAGTTAACGTCATTCAAGAAGGGTCTACCAAATATAATGGGACAAAAATCATATTGTGGGGAGCCAAGGACAAGAAAATCAATAGGATATTTTATTTTCCCACACAAGACTTCAACATCTCTAATAATCCCAACTTGTGATATAGTATCTCTATTAGCAAGCTTAATTGTAACATCAATTTCCTCTAACTCAGCGGGTGTGATATCATTCATAATCTCTTTATATAAGGTAAAGGGAATTGCACTCACACTAGCACCCATATCACATAAGCCATGATAACAATGATCTCCTATTTTAACAGAAACTATAGGTGTGCCAACAATGGGTCTATGTTTATCTTTAGCATCAGGTTTAGCAATTCTAGCAGCTTCATCACAGAATTGAATAACATGCCCATCAATATTATCAACCAAGAGATCTTTAACCATAGAAATGCTAGGCTCAACTTTAATTTTCTCAAGGGGTGTAGGTGTTCTAGCACAGCTCTTACAAACCACAGTTGAAGCTTTAGCATGTTCCTTTATTCTAACAGGGAAACGTGGTTTCTCAATATAAGCAGGAGGAATAACAGGATCAACATTATAAGTAATAGTTTCCTCTTCAACTTTAATAGGTTCAACTACTTTCACCTCAATGGGAGGATGACATTTAAACCACTTCTCCTTAGGGAGATCAACATGGGCAGCAAAAGATTCACAAAAAGAAGCTACTATCTCAGAGTCAAGTCCATATTTAGTGCTAAATTCATGAAAAGCATCAGTATCTACGAAGGCTTTAACACAATCAAACTTAAGGTTCATACCTGACTCCTTACCTTCATCGAGTTCCCAATCTTCAGAGTTGCGTTTAATTTTTTCCAATAAATCCCATTTGAAGTCAATATCTTTCTTCATATAGGAACCAGCACAAGAAGTATCGAGCATGGATTGATCATTACGAGAAAGCCGAGCATAAAAATTCTGAATAATAATTTCTCTCGAGAGATCATGATTGTGGCATGAATATAACATTGAATTAAGCCTCCCCCAAGCTTGAGCGATTGTTTCTCCTTCGCGAGGCCAAAAATTATAAATTTATTTCCGATCACGATGAACTAGATGCATAGGATAGAACTTGTGATGAAATTCCATCTTTAATTGGTTGTAGCTCCATGATCCAATATGATCACATAGCCTATACCATGTCAATGCCTTCTCCTTAAAAGATAAAGGAAAGACCTTCTTCTTGACATGATCCTCGGGTAGACCTGCAAGCTTAAATAATCCACAAACTTCATCCGCATAGATTAGATGCAAATCAGGATGTAGTGTTCCATCTCCTGCATAAGGATTAGCCAGCAGTTTCTCTATCATACCCGAAGGAATTTCATAATAAATATTTTCAGTAGGTTCAGTAGGTTGAGGGACAACTCTTCGTGTTTCCGGTCGAGGTGAATATACCCCGAACAAGCCCCTCAAAGGATTACTTTCCATAGTAACAAGTGACAGTAAATTTCAGCACACTGTATAAAAATTTCCTTGCCAGATTCCACTTACCAAAGGCGCTTCAATCCCCGGAAATGGTGCCAGAAAAGAGTCTTGATGACTCACGAGTATAGGGGATCTATCGTAGTCCTTTCGATAATTAAGATTGTCGAACCCAATGGGGAGCAGAAGGAAATGACAAGTGGTTTCTAGTAAGGTATTCTCCGCAAGCACTGAAATTATCGGTAACAAAGAGTATTATGATAAGATAATTTGTAACGAGTAACAAGTAACAAGTTGTAACATCCCAAACTTTGGAATGTTATAATAATTATTAGAATGATTGTTTGTTTGCTTGAGTGATTGAAAGTGAGTGAAATTTGAAACTTTTTGAAAGTTGATGAGAGCGAATGAAATGACCTTCCCAAAACTTTCACTCTGCATTTTGATCACTAGGAATTCAAATTCATTTCATCACAAAACCCCAGAGTGAAGATGACATGACTTCTTCCATTTAAAGAAATGAAAAGGGATTTGAAAAGAATTTGAATTTCATTTGAAAAATATTTCAAATTCAGAAAACTTTATGCAACTCAATGATTTTCATGAGAGAGGATAATATGACTTCCTCAAATTTTAAGAAATATGAGTTGGAAGTTTAAAAGAAGGAATTGAAAGAGCTTTTGAAAACCTCTGGATTATTTTGAAAATCCATTTCATATTTGGTCCCTATTCAAAATTTTCAAAGTATTCAAACCCCTGACAAAAATTTGAAAGGAGTAACATGACACTCCAAGCCAGGGGGTAATTTGTGAAGTTTTTTGAATCATCAAACCCAAGGGATTATATGAAAAATAATTTGCAATAATAAATAAAGCCATTTAGGCATTTTCTGAAAAATAAATTTTTAAAAAGTATTTATTTTGGCTATGGAAAAATGTCCATTAAATGGCATTTGTTTCCCTGGTCATTTTGATATATACACTTTAATTTTTTGGACAACTTTTGAATGCATTAAATAGGTTTTTGTTGCTTTGGAAATTAATAAGGGAAATT
Source organism: Hordeum marinum (assembly GCA_022496015.1). Classification (NCBI taxonomy): domain Eukaryota; kingdom Viridiplantae; phylum Streptophyta; class Magnoliopsida; order Poales; family Poaceae; genus Hordeum; species Hordeum marinum. Next base: position 120,925,657 of record CM039675.1, read on the forward strand.
TATTCGCGTGTATTAAACAAGCCGGCCCACAGGCTTTACTAGTGAATTTAAGCCGAGACCGTTACCGGTCGGCTGACCGACGCGCAACCGCCGCTCCCCTCTCGCTGACATGTGGGACCCGCCGCCCGACCAAAACCGTCGCCGGTCATCCTCATCCTTCCACACCCCCGACGACCTCCGGTGATCTCTCTCCCGTGATCTCCTCCCTCCTTACTTCCCCGACCCGCCCTGAGACCCCTATAAGTAGCCACATACCCCAACGCCTCCATTCCCCTTGTTTCCCCCTCCTTCCGTGCCCTCTGCCTCGCCTAATCGCTCGCCGGAGCCGAGAGCCGTCGCCGCGCCATTGTCGTCTTGCTGCTCCACTCCGATTTCCCCGAGCGCCACCGAGCCCTCCATCCACCTCCTCTCGCCCGTGCGCACTTTCCCCACCCCTCTGCTTCGCCGAGACCCACCAGAACGGTGCAACCATCAACCTCGCTAGAGCTCCACATCCACCGAACCGCCTCCGAGCTCGTGGTCGTCAACACCGTCGCCCCCTCACCTCTCCGACGCCACCATCCTCGCCGTCGTGTTCCCCTGCGTTGCCTGGTGCCATCAACCGTGTCAAAGGATCACCGGCGCCACCTCCACAAGCACCTCGCCGTCCCTGCCTCGCCGGAGAAGCTCCCTCGCCGGTGACCCTTTCTCAGTAAGCCCCCATCTCTCCCTCAGCCGTCGGATCTAGGATAAACGGTTTAGATTAGATTTTTTTTATTCGCGAACCGGTACGCGTTATAGTTCGGTCGTCCGCCCAAATCACACTAGCCCGCACACACCTGGACCAACCAGAGAACGCCACGTCACCCCCCTGACCGTTAGTTTAGTTTTCTCTTTTTCTGTTTTGTTTTAGAAAACAGAGAAAGTTCTGATTTTATTTTCTTTATATCTTTTAAACTACTTAATGTTTTTAATTGATTTCTTTTGCATTAGATCAAAAATTTCATCTAGTTTCTGTGAATACCAAATTTGACTATGTTTGAACATTTAAATTTGAATTTAAACAGATTGGATTTAAATTTTGTTTTTTGAATATCTTGAGTTTTAAAATGTATTTTTGATTGATTCTTTTTCCTACTTGTCACTAGTGATATTAGTTATCATTAGGAGAGTTTGAGAATTTTTAGAATAACTTTGATTAGGATTTTAACTAGAAACAGAATCTGTTTAGTTTGTTAATATAGTTTAATTAGTTTTATTTTGTTAGTTTAAATTTGAGTTTGTTTCAATTTAATTTAGTAGGTTCTGTTAGTTAAACTTTAGGTGTTTTACTTACTGTTAATAAAAATATAAATTTGCTTAGTTTGTTTCTTTATCAATATAGGAATCACAACTCCTCTTCAAATAGGTTTAATTTGTTATAAAACAAACTAGTTAGTAATAGTTTATTCCAACAAAGTTTTATATAATTAAAATATGTTTTCTAAGAAAAAGTTTTTAGTAATCTTTTCTGTTAAGAAATTTTGTTAATAAAAATGGTTTAGTTTTACTCTATTATAGGAAACTATATTCTCTATCATTAGGTAATGTTTTATAAAACAACTTAGTTTTAGTAGAGATTATTCTCACAAAGTTTTAGATGATCTAATTCTGTTTTGTAACAAAGATATTTTATTAATTATTTTCTGTTAACTTAGTTGTTTCATATTTTGTTTTCTCTTAGTTTATGGTTGTGCTTGTAGTTAAGTTCATTAGACAAACACTCTTGTTGTTTAGGATAATGTTTTCATAGTTTTACTTGTTCTTCAAAAGTAATTCTTTTTGCTAGTAAAATATTTACTAAAATACTTTTGTTGTATTTTACTTTGTTATTGTTTTGTTACTATTGAAAATAGTTGTTTGTAAGGGAAAACTACTTTAGCTGTGTTCTTGAAAGCTTTCTGGATTTTAACTTTTGTCTTAAGTATTTCCTTCGTCAACCTTGTTGTTTTTGTTTCTTGTGTTACCCTGTGATTGTTAGAATTGATTGCTAGTATGATTGCTTATATGTATGCAATGTTTGTTATATAGATTTTCATCGGAGAGTGACGTATAGTCTATCAAGTTATTTCTGAGAGCGATCTTTCTTTTCATCAATAGTACAGGCAAGTTCACCTTGACCATCTATTTCATACCTATGTTTTTATTGCATGTAGTGACATCATTCAGCACATCCCTCCCGTAGTGTTATTGAAATTCTTGTAGTTGAGTAGAATGCATGAGGTAGGAACCCACCACTGGTTACTAAAGCCCCGGGAACGTTAGTTACTTTTATGCTATGCTAAAGTAGACGGGGTTTGGTATGACCGTTCGTGAGTGGTGTGAAGAAGGACTCTACGTCAAGACGACAACTTCATGAAGACATTTTCAAGTCCTGCATCTTCAAGTCCTCAAGACTTCAAGACTCGAGAAGACAAGTTTTCAATACACACTACTGGGTGAAGGATGGTTGATTGGGCATCCTTGGAGAAACCAGTGGATGGCCGGGATGCATGGAGAAGCGCCATGACATCTTGCGGAAAGCTTCACCCAGACTCAAAGAGAAAGAAGAATACTTCATGCCCGGAAGCTTACCTGTGTAGCCACAAGTCATTATGGGCTCTGGCTTGGTTGATCTTTGTTGTGACTCTGCTGGGCAGTGCTACGAGATGTAGTCGACGTTAGGATTGGATGGGCACTGTCGGACAGTCAGGGAAACACTTTGAAAGACCATGTTTCTTTCATCCTGTTCTCAAACACCAGGCAGTGCGAGGAGTTACCAGGAGGGATAGAATCTTGTGGGTAAAGTACACAACACTCTGCAGAGTTAAACCTAATCGATTAGCCGTGTCCCCGGTTACGGACAATTTGAGCTTCTAGACTTGGATCTATCTCTGAACTCTCAACACTGGACTGATAACTAATTGTGGGCAACTTATGATACTTATGGGCATCGAGACATTGGTTGGCGGAACCATGTCATGATAGGTAACTCCATAGTGAAATTCCTGATATTCCTTTGTTGTAGGGAAAATAAATTCAGCTTTTATGCAAAAACTTAGCCATAGAGCCATAAAGCCTTATTGCATATAGTATAGTTTATTCTTCTGTTCTTCTATGGTGATCTTGCCAGCATATTCAAAATGCTAACCTACACGGCTGCAACGTCTCATGTTGCAGATACTCTTCTACGACGGGTAAGAGTACGATTCAGGGTTACGGTCCGCACTCAACCTGCCGTTGGTGTTATTGGGACTCCACTCCCGTTGACTGTATTTCGCTGCTATTGTAAGGTATATATTAGTTTTACGCTATTTACATGTGATTGCACTTTGATATATACATTGATGTACTGTGTGTGCCAGCATACTGATCCAGGGATGGCACAGAAAACACAGAGGCTTGACTCGTTTTGAGTCGGGTCGCTACAGAAATGGTATCAGAGCACATGTTGACTGTAGGACGTGACCCTAGAAACTGGAAAGCCCTTAGGAAACGATTTCTCGAAAACTTTGTTTTCAAAAGACCTTCTACTTCTCATCCCTTCTGAGTTTTATCAAAGAGTTAGAAAATACCCTTTTTCCCTTGATCACACGAAGGATCAACTGAAGCCCTCCAAGAAGGACAAGATATCAGACAACTGGTGACCAACTCAGACAAAGATGTATTGCATTATGGAAGAGCTACAAAAAGGATTGAAGATTTTACAGACCTGAAGAAATTGAAGACCATGAAGAATTTCCAAGATATTATGCCCCTAAAAGACCAAACCCCTGATGTAAACTTACGTTAGATACGATGATTTGTGAGCTGTCATTTGTGTGTAATTTTCGACAGCCACAACAAAAAAATCTATTTTCAAAACCATTGTCTGTATTGTGTGTTTTCTCCTCCTTTCTCTCTCTTATCTCATCCCAAAACCTTGACCCCAGTAGATGATGAATGAAGCTGGACTCGTGTATTCTGGATCAATGACTCGGTTAGAGACAGAAGAATGGATTCAGAACATGGAGGATCACCTAAGGAGTAACCTTGTTACAAGGAACGAGATGGTCCAATATGCTCTACGGTACTTTGCAGAAGGTGCTACACATTGGTGGAAGATGCATGAAGCTATCCATGATAGGCAAGCATCCAACACTTGGGAAGAATTTAAGATGACTCTGCAAGGATCTCATGTTGTTAACAACACCCAGAAGCCCCGTGGCAACGATGTGAAGAAGATTTGTGCATGCAAGATATGTGGAGAGATAGGACACACCCAGGTAGAACACAAGTATGGATGCCCTTACTGTGAAGAGAATCACCCTGCTGAGGACTGCCCAACTGGGCAAGTGACATGTTTCTTGTGTGAAGGAACTACACATTACCCTGCTCAATGCCAGGAGTACCCCAAGGTACAAGAAGTCATCAAACAGCAGAAGAAAGCCATGAAGAAAGCCTTCAGAGAAAAATTTGGAGAACTTGTGAAGAAGGAAGATGATGAAGACCCTAATGGAGAAGGATTAACTAGGTTTTACTCAAATGCCTGCTATACATGTGGAGAAGAAGGACATTTCTCACGGGACTGTACGAAGGAAAGAAAAGAGTATCTGGGAAACTTCCCGGTAGAAGAAGTGGAGTTTGATCCACAGGAAATTGAAAGTTTGATCAGAACAAAGAACCTCAGGAAGAGACAAGCCCCTAAACAGAAGGACCTGAGTCATATTCGATGTTTCAAGTGTAAGGATATGGGCCACTATACCAATAAGTGCCCAAGAAATGGACCAGAACTTCCAGGAGCAAACAACAACATCAAGAAGACCCAAGATATGTCAGAAATCATTTGTTTTCAGTGCAAGAAGACAGGACACTACTCCTATACCTGTCCAGAGAAGAATGGCTAAGCATGAGTAGTCTGAGTTTTGGATTCTGGATGTACCAAATGTAATATGTCGCACTCTTACAATTTTGGAGTTATGTAGTGGAAGTCTCGGAGTCTGTAAATAAATTCATGAGTCAATGGAAATTATGGTGTCATGATTTATCTTATGTTGAAATATGTGAGTTTTTACTCTATGAACAAAGATCTCTTACCATTTTCGAGGATATGAGAAAATATGGTCTATGCAGGCATGCGTGCATTTCATTTTAAGTGTAGTAGCAACCACATGGACAAAAGAATGAAGGGAATACCATTCATGTTAAGGAGTTTGGATAAGTGAATACAGGTGAAGAGAATGTGGAACCACCTCAAACTATGTGGATGATAAGCCTTGAGACAAAGTGCTTTTGAAGCTGGAATGATGCGAAAAGGAATGATTGTGATGAAACCATACCCAAGGTTAAACACACCAATGGAAAGGAAAATGGATTTCGTAGAGAGGAATTTAGACAAGAATAAGTCTGTGATTTGTTACCTCAAGAGTATAATGGAATGAACTGAAGGTAATATTGTAATATGGAACGATAGTAACCCCAGGAGTGAGTTAAAGTTGTTCAAGGATTCAAGTGGACCCACACCTCACTGACCTCAGGATTGAGAAGGATCAAGCCCCACCTTTGTGAAGGAAGAAATTTGGAAGAAGCTACGACTGATCAGCAAACGTTTTCCTAGGAGTATACGATAACCTGAGAGTTGTGAAGAAACGATAGATGTTTTTGTTTAGCTTGCAGAAATCAAAGGATTTATCCGAACTTTGTTCGTTGACAAGAGAAATTTCTACAACGCTTGTGAGGAAGCCCAAGTGTTAGAATACGAGATTCACTAAACCTTATACAAGGTAATGATTTCAGTGCGACATGGCTTGGCCACCATGATGACTTACTCTTATCATTCTCTTGCTATTCGGAATGGTAAATCTGAGTGACTTACCCATAGTAAAGAGACGACGTTCTTTGAAGTTTTTGTTGAAGCCTTAGAACGGTATGAAGAAAACCCCTTGTACATGACAGTTGTTGTCACACGTAGGAATTCTACGGTGAGGAATGAAGCCAAGACCCATTTCACTGCAGGGTAACCACAAATGGTAGACCACCATGAGATCATCGATAAGTTATTTAGAATGATCGCGAGACCTGTCAGTTAAGAAGACCCAGTATCGGAGGAAATACATGTTGTTATGAGGACACAAGACTTTGATATAACGGAAGAGCATCACCGAAGAAGCTATCATGAAGAAGGTGAACAGACAAGTGCACCCACAGGACTGTCATGATTTTTGAAGGACCAATAACTCTCATTTTAAGTGTGGTAGACCCACATTTCCAGGTCAATGGAGTTTTGTTGGAAGACCCCTCACCTTCTTGGTAAATGGATTTGTTAGAAGACCCCAAACCCTAACCTTTTCTTTCTAGCTCCTCCGAATCTCGAGGACGAGATTCATTTTAAGTGTGGTAGGTTTGTAACATCCCAAACTTTGGAATGTTATAATAATTATTAGAATGATTGTTTGTTTGCTTGAGTGATTGAAAGTGAGTGAAATTTGAAACTTTTTGAAAGTTGATGAGAGGGAATGAAATGACCTTCCCAAAACTTTCACTCTGCATTTTGATCACCAGGAATTCAAATTCATTTCATCACAAAACCTCAGAGTGAAGATGACATGACTTCTTCCATTTAAAGAAATGAAAAGGGATTTGAAAAGAATTTGAATTTCATTTGAAAAATATTTCAAATTCAGAAAACATTATGCAACTCAATGATTTTCATGAGAGAGGATAATATGACTTCCTCAAATTTTCAGAAATATGAGTTGGAAGTTTAAAAGAAGGAATTGAAAGAGCTTTTGAAAACCTCTGGATTATTTTGAAAATCCATTTCATATTTGGTCCCTATTCAAAATTTTCAAAGTATTCAAACCCCTGACAAAAATTTGAAAGGAGTAACATGACACTCCAAGCCAGGGGGTAATTTGTGAAGTTTTTTGAATCATCAAACCCAAGGGGTTATATGAAAAATAATTTGCAATAATAAATAAAGCCATTTAGGCATTTTCTGAAAAATAAATTTTTAAAAAGTATTTATTTTGGCTGTGGAAAAATGTCCATTAAATGGCATTTGTTTCCCTGGTCATTTTGATATATACACTTTAATTTTTTGGACAATTTTCGAATGCATTAAATAGGTTTTTATTGCTCTCGATATTAATAAGGGAAATTTATTCGCGTGTATTAAACAGGCCGGCCCACAGGCTTTACTAGTGAATTTAAGCCGAGACCGTTACCGGTCGGCTGACCGACGCGCAACCGCCGCTCCCCTCTCGCTGACATGTGGGACCCGTCGCCCGACCGAAACCGTCGCCGGTCATCCTCATCCTTCCACACCCCCGACGACCTCCGGTGATCTCTCTCCCGTGATCTCCTCCCTCCTTACTTCCCCGACCCCCCCTGAGACCCCTATAAGTAGCCGCATACGCCCGCGCCTCCATTCCCCTTGTTTCCCCCTCCTTCCGTGCCCTCTGCCTCTCCTAATCGCTCGCCGGAGCCGAGAGCCGTCGCCGCGCCATTGTCGTCTTGCTGCTCCACTCCGATTTCCCCGAGCGCCACCGAGCCCTCCATCCACCTCCTCTCGCCCGTGCGCACTTTCCCCACCCCTCTGCTTCGCCGGAGACCCACCAGAACGGTGCAACCATCAACCTCGCTAGAGCTCCACATCCACAGAACCGCCTCCGAGCTCGTGGTCGTCAACACCGTCGCCCCCTCACCTCTCCGACGCCACCATCCTCGCCGCCGTGTTCCCCTGCGTCGCCTGGTGCCATCAACCGTGCCAAAGGATCACCGGCACCACCTCCACGAGCACCTCACCGTCCCTGCCTCGCCGGAGAAGCTCCCTCGCCGGTGACTCTTTCTCAGTAAGCCCCCATCTCTCCCTCAGCCGTCGGATCTAGGATAAACGGTTTAGATTAGATTTTTCTTATTCACGAACCGGTACGCATTATAGTTCGGTCGTCCGCCCAAATCACACTAGCCCGCACACACCTGGACCAACCAGAGAATGCCACGTCACCCCCCTGACCGTTAGTTTAGTTTTCTCTTTTTCTGTTTTGTTTTAGAAAACAGAGAAAGTTCTGATTTTATTTTCTTTATATCTTTTAAACTACTTAATGTTTTTAATTGATTTCTTTTGCATTAGATCAAAAATTTCATCTAGTTTCTGTGAATACCAAATTTGACTATGTTTGAACATTTAAATTTGAATTTAAACAGATTGGATTTAAATTTTGTTTTCTGAATATCTTGAGTTTTAAAATGTATTTTTGATTGATTCTTTTTCCTACTTGTCACTAGTGATATTAGTTATCATTAGGAGAATTTGAGAATTTTAGAATAACTTTGATTAGGATTTTAACTAGAAACAGAATCTGTTTAGTTTGTTAATATAGTTTTATTAGTTTTATTTTGTTAGTTGAAATCTGAGTTTGTTTTAATTTGATTTAGTAGGTTCTGTTAGTTAAACTTTAGGTGTTTTACTTACTGTTAATAAAAATATAAATTTGCTTAGTTTGTTTCTTTATCAATATAGGAATCACAACTCCTCTTCAAATAGGTTTAATTTGTTATAAAACAAACTAGTTAGTAATAGTTTATTCCAACAAAGTTTTATATAATTAAAATATGTTTTCTAAGAAAAAGTTTTTAGTAATCTTTTCTGTTAAGAAATTTTGTTAATAAAAATGGTTTAGTTTTACTCTATTATAGGAAACTATATTCTCTATCATTAGGTAATGTTTTATAAAACAACTTAGTTTTAGTAGAGATTATTCTCACAAAGTTTTAGATGATCTAATTCTGTTTTGTAACAAAGATATTTTATTAATTATTTTCTGTTAACTTAGTTGTTTCATAATTTGTTTTCTCTTAGTTTATGGTTGTGCTTGTAGTTAAGTTCATTAGACAAACACTCTTGTTGTTTAGGATAATGTTTTCATAGTTTTACTTGTTCTTCAAAAGTAATTCTTTTTGCTAGTAAAATATTTACTAAAATACTTTTGTTGTATTTTACTTTGTTATTGTTTTGTTACTGTTGAAAATAGTTGTTTGTAAGGGAAAACTACTTTAGCTGTGTTCTTGAAAGCTTTCTGGATTTTAACTTTTGTCTTAAGTATTTCCTTCGTCAACCTTGTTGTTTTCGTTTCTTGTGTTACCCTGTGATTGTTAGAATTGATTGCTAGTATGATTGCTTATATGTATGCAATGTTTGTTATATAGATTTTCATCGGAGAGTGACGTATAGTCTATCAAGTTATTTCTGAGAGCAATCTTTCTCTTCATCAATAGTACAGGCAAGTTCACCTTGACCATCTATTTCATACCTATGTTTTTATTGCATGTAGTGACATCATTCAGCACATCCCTCCCGTAGTGTTATTGAAATTCTTGTAGTTGAGTAGAATGCATGAGGTAGGAACCCACCACTGGTTACTAAAGCCCCGGGAATATTAGTTACTTTTATGCTATGCTAAAGTAGACGGGGTTTGGTATGAGCGTTCGTGAGTGGTGTGAAGAAGGACTCTACGTCAAGACGACAACTTCATGAAGACATTTTCAAGTCCTGCATCTTCAAGTCCTCAAGACTTCAAGACTCGAGAAGACAAGTTTTCAATACACACTACTGGGTGAAGGATGGTTGATTGGGCATCCCTGGAGAAACCAGTGGATGGCCGGGATGCATGGAGAAGCGCCATGACATCTTGCGGAAAGCTTCACCCAGACTCAAAGAGAAAGAAGAATACTTCATGCCCGGAAGCTTACTTGTGTAGCCACAAGTCATTCTGGGCTCTGGCTTGGTTGATCTTTGTTGTGACTCTGCTGGGCAGTGCTACGAGATGTAGTCGACGTTAGGATTGGATGGGCACTATCGGACAGTCAGGGAAACACTCTGAAAGACCATGTTTCTTTCATCCTGTTCTCAAACACCAGGCAGTGCGAGGAGTTACCAGGAGGGATAGAATCTTGTGGGTAAAGTACACAACACTCTGCAGAGTTAAATCTAATCGATTAGCCGTGTCCCCGGTTACGGACAATTTGAGCTTCTAGACTTGGATCTATCTCTGAACTCTCAACACTGGACTGATAACTAATTGTGGGCAACTTATGATACTTATGGGCATTGAGACATTGGTTGGCGGAACCATGTCATGATAGGTAACTCCATAGTGAAATTCCTGATATTCCTTTGTTGTAGGGAAAATAAATTCAGCTTTTATGCAAAAACTTAGCCATAGAGCCATAAAGCCTTATTGCATATAGTATAGTTTATTCTTCTGTTCTTCTATGGTGATCTTGCCAGCATATTCAAAATGCTGACCTACACGGCTGCAACGTCTCATGTTGCAGATACTCTTCAGGGTTACGGTCCGCACTCAACCTGCCGTTGGTGTTATTGGGACTCCACTCCCGTTGACTGTATTTCGCTGCTATTGTAAGGTATATATCAGTTTTACGCTATTTACATGTGATTGCACTTTGATATATACATTGATGTACTGTGTGTACCAGCATACTGATCCAGGGATGGCACAGAAAACACAGAGGCTTGACTCGTTTTGAGTCGGGTCGCTACACAAGTGTAGCAAAGGTGCAGTAAGGTAGCCCAATCCTTTTTGTAGCAAAGGATAGGCCTAGACAAACTCTTATATAAAGCAAAGCGCTCCTGAGGACACATGGGAATTTCTGTCAAGCTAGTTTTCATCATGCTCATTTGATTCGCGTTCGTTACTTTGATAATTTGATATGTGGGTGGACCTGTGCTTGGGTGCTGCCCTTACTTGGATAATCCTCCCACTTATAATTAAACCCTCTCGCAAGCATCCACAACTACGAAAGAAGAATTAAGATAAATCTAACCATAGCACGAAACTTATGGATCCAAATCAGCCCCTTACGAAGCAACGCATAAACTAGGGTTTAAGCTTTTGTCACTCTAGCAACCCATCATCTACTTATTACTTCCCAATGCCTTCCCCCAGGCTCAAATAATGGTGAAGAGTTATGTAGTCGACATTCACATAACACCACTAGAGGAAAGACAACATACATCTCATCGAAATATCGAACGAATACCAAATTCACATGATTACTTATAACAAGACTTATCCCATGTCCTTAGGAACAAATGTAACTACTCACAAAGCATATTCATGTTCATAATCAGAGGAGTATTAATTATCATAAAGGATCTGAACATATGATCTTCCACCAAGTAAACCAACTAGCATCAACTATAAGGAGTAATCAACACTACTAGCAACCCACGGGTACCAATGTGAGGTTTGAGACAAAGATTGGATACAAGAGATGAACTAGGGTTTAGAGAGGAGGTGGTGTTAGTGAATATGTTGTTGGAAATATGCCCTAGAGGCAATAATAAATTAGTTATTATCATATTTCCTTGTTCATGATAATCGTTTATTATCCATGCTATAATTTTATTGATTGGAGACTTAAATGCATGTGTGGATACATAGACAAAACAATGTCCCTGGTATGCCTCTAATAGACTAGCTCGTTAATCAAAGATGGTTAAGGTTTCCTAGCCATGGACATGAGATGTCATTTGATAACAGGATCACATCATTAGGAGAATGGTGTGATGGACAAGACCCAAACTACAAACATAGCATATGATCGTGTCAGTTTATTGCTACTGTTTTCTGCATGTCAAGTATATGTTCCTATGACCATGAGATCATGCAACTCACCGACACCGGAGGAGTGCCTTGTGTGTATCAAACGTTGCAACGTAACTGGGTGACTATAAAGGTACTCTACAGGTATCTCTGAGGGTGTCTATTGAGTTGGTATGGATCAAGACTGGGATTTGTTACTCCGTGTGACGGAGAGGTATCTCAGGGCCCACTCGGTAATACAACATCACAACAAGCCTTGCAAGCAATCTGACTAAGTGTTATTCATGGGATCTTGTATTACAGAACGAGTAAAGAGACTTGCCGGTAACGAGGTTGAACTAGGTATGGAGATACCGACGATCGAATCTCGGGCAAGTAACATACCGAAGAACAAAGGGAACATCATACGGGATTAACTGAATCCTTGACATAGAGGTTCGACCGATAAAGATCTTCGTAGAATATGTAGGAACCAATATGGGCATCCAGGTCCCGCTATTGGTTATTGACCGTAGAGGTGTCTCGGTCATGTCTACATAGTTCTCGAACCCGCAGGGTCTGCACACTTAAGGTTTGGTGACGTTTCGGTAGTATATAGTTATGTATGGTGGTGACCGAATGTTGTTAGGAGTCCCGGATGAGATCCCAGACATCACGAGGAGCTCCGGAATGGTCCGGAAGTAAAGATTCACATATAGGAAGTCCTGTTTTGGTCGCCGGAAAAGTTTCGGGCTCATCGGTAGTGTACAGGGAGTGCCGGTAGTGTACCGGGAGACCATCGGGAGGGGTATTTCGACCCAAGAGGATCCATGGGATGTGGAAGAGTGTTTACCAGCCCTTAGTGGGCTGGTGGAAGTCCCACACAAGGCCCATGCGGTTTGGGAAAAAAGGCCCAAAGAGAAAAAGTGGAAAAAGGCAAAAATAGGGTGAATCCTAGTCCTACTAGGATTGGAGGTGGAGTCCACCTCCTCCACCTGGTTCGGCCGACTCCTTGGAGGCTTGTACCTTGTGCCAAGCCTCCTCCTCTCTTCCTCTTATATATACTGGAGGTTTTAGGGGTTTTGCACGGAATTTTGAGCCACGTGCTGCCCGTTCCTCTAGTGCATAGTTTCTCCTCTAGATCAGATTTCTGCAGTGCTGAGGTGAAGCCCTACCGGAATAGCTCCACCACCATCGTCGGAGCGCCGTCGTGCTGCCGGAGAACTCTTCTACCTCTCCGCTCCCTCTTGCTGGATCAAGAAGGCGGAGATCGTCATCGAGCTGTACGTGTGCTGAACGCGGAGGTGCCGTCCGTTCGGCGCTAGATCGGAAGGACCATGATCAAGATCGCGAGACGGATCGTGATGAGTTCGCGAGATGGATCGTGATGAGTTCGCGGGACGGATCATGATGAGTTCGCGGGATGGATCATGATTGGATCACGGAACGGATCGTGATGAGATCGCATGACGCTCGGCGATTTGGATCGCGAAGACGTTCGACTACACCAACCGTGTTTCTTAACGCTTCCCGCTTAGCGATCTACAAGGGTATGTAGATCCACTCTCCCTCTCGTAGATGCTCATCACCATGGATAGATCTGCGTGTGCGTAGGAAAATTTTTGTTTCCCATGCAATGTTCCCCAACAGATGTTTATGGAGATTGACCCCCTCTCAATGAGAGGATCGTTGGTGATGACGATGGCTTTGATTTTCCCCTCCGGGAGGGAAGTTTCCTTGGCAGAACAGCCTTGTCGGAGCTCTAGATTGGTTCTGTCCAAGTTCCACCTCGAGACGGCGGCGCTTCGAGAAATCTTCCTTATGAATTTTTTCCAGGTCAAAACCCTCCATATAGCAGAAGATGGGCGTCGGGGACCTGCCAGGTGAGTCACAAGCCTGCTAGGCGCGGCCAGGGGGTGGCCATGCCTGGCAGGCTTGCCACCTCCGGGTGGCCCCCTCTGGTATCTGTTTCACCCAGTATTTTTTATATATTCCAAAATAATTCTCCGTAGATTTTTAGGACCTTTGGAGTTGTGCAAAATAGGTATCTCGGATTAGCTCCTTTTCTAGTCCAGAATTCCAACTGCCGGCATTCTCCCTCTTCATGTAAACCTTGTAAAATAAGACAGAAAAGGCATAAGTATTGTACCATAATGTGTAATAACATCCCATAATGCAATAAATATCAATATAAAAGCATGATGCAAAATTGACGTATCAAGAAGCCACTAGTGAAACCTACGGTCCCCGGGTCTACTTTTCCAACATATTGCTTTTCGATCTACTATTTGCAACTTTTGTTTTCAGATCTATTAATCCAAAAAATACCTTGCTGCACTTTTTGTTTACTTATTTTAGTTTGTGTTCTTGCGAGATCTATTTGCCAAAACTATCATTACCTAATCTATCTTATTACTGTAGAGAGCATCACAACCCCTCTTTCGCGTTGGGTTGCAAGTATTTGTTGTTTGTGCGTGGGTGCTGTCTACGTGGGTGCGTTATTTTCCTCTACAGATTTATACCTTGGTTTCATAACCGAGGGAAATACTTACTGTCGCTATGCTGCATCATCCCTTCCTCTTTGGGGAAATACCGACGCAGTCTCAAGCCACGTCAGGCTAACACACATGGTTTTGGTAATTTAATCGTTTGCGATGATAACGTGACAACTATGTGCATCAACCTTTGATAATCTCATGTTTGTGAGAAGAGTATATCAAAACTTGTCTCAAATTTGGCCAAACAATATCATAGCCTATTTGTGTCATATATCATGAAACAACATGCCAAGTTTCATGAATTTCAGCCAAGTTTTGGATTTATTTGAATTTTAAAACAAAGATTTTCAATGTTTACATCCTAGTTGTTTAGTAACCAAGATTTTTAATTTTTGCCACGAGGCCAAGATGTTTGAGATTTCTTACCATTATTTGTATGTGGACTAAACATGAAGCCAAGTGCGCATATGAATTTCCACATTAAATTCCTATAAACTCAATTAATGTATAAAAATGTCTAATGATCTATGATTTTTTTCTAATCTTAACAAGAATTCATATGTCACATGTTCAGCATAAATAGATTGACGTACCTCGAAGTGGTGGGGTTTTGGGTGGTGGACGGGGGGGGGGGGGGCTTTCAACACACTTGTTGTCACGTGCCTCCGTGTCATATTGTCCATTTTGCGAGGCATGCCACACCAAAGTATCGAAGTTGTGCATTGGATATTTAATATAAGACACAATAGTATCATACATATGTTTGGGACACATGCATGAGGGGGTGGTCGTCCCTCAAACAATCCCTCACGTGTTATCAGTGACGCACCCATTCGTAGGCCCACGTGGTCTATCACTTTGACCGCCACCGAGAGGAATTTCACCAAGGTGGAATCATCTTGGCTTGTGTTATGGTAGACCATGGTGAGACTCCACACCAAAGTTTTAGCACGTGCATACACATGAATCCCTCACAGCGGCTCAAAGTTGAGGGAGGGGAGAGGGGGAGGAGGCATACTCCACGTATGTGTGTATAGTTATACTTCATTGTGGGGACTTTCCGGTTTGCGAACTAGGCACCACATCAAAGTCGTGCATTGGGCATTTTGACATCAAAACACCTCCATACATATGTTTGTGCCACATGTAGATGTTGGTGGTCCTCGATGGCTCCCTCAAGTGGTTATCGGTGACAGCCCACCTGTGGGACCCGTGTGGTCCATCACTTTGACCTGTTATGAGAGTGGTTCGACCTACTAGGTGTATCCTTTTCTGTCTACGTTAAGATAGGTCATGGTGTGATATCTAGATAAATGTTTTGACCTCATGCATACCCATGAACCCACCAACTCAAATTGGGGGAGGGGCATATACTATACGCATTGTAATCCTTCGTATGGGGACTTTCAGTTTCTGAGGCAGGTGACATTAAAGTTGTCCATTGGGTACTAAACTAACACTTACATATATATACATATGTGTCTCGGCCTCATGCAGTCGTTGGCTATCAAACACTCCCTCGCGGGGGTATCTATGTCACACCCATATCCATGCGCCCATGTGGTCCATCACTTTCACCGGCGGCAGTAGGGAGCTTAATTTGACCATTCGTGGATTCTTCTTGGTATGTGTTACTATCCATAGTTCACAGTGAGATTTCTTACTAACATTTAAGTGCATTCGTACACACATGAATCCCTCCCACCGGCTCGAAGTGGGGTGGGGTGGGTGGGGACATACCACGGGTCGTGAACCTCCGGACGGGGGGCTTTTTGGTATGCGAGACACATATGGCACTTGAAAGTTGTGCATTTGGTATTTGAATACATCGCACAATGGTTTCATGTGTGTGTGTGTGTTGAGGCCACATGCACGCGTTGGTCGGTGTTGTCTTCGAACACCCCCTCGCGTGGTTATGGACGGTCATCCAATATGTGGGCCGTGTGGCCTATCACTTAAACCGACGACAACATATGTTAATTTGATCAAGTTGGATATTATTCTTGGTATTTGTTACGATACAGATGATGGTGAAATTCCAGACCAAAGTTCGAGCGCATACATGAATCGTCGACCCTCCGAGTTAAAATGACGCATATACAATGTGTCGTGAACCTCTTTACAGTACTTCCAGGTTTGCGAGGGCGATGTACATGCATGTGTCACATCAAAGATGTGTATTTGGTATTTAAACATCACACACCACTTCATACATATATGTTTGGGCCACATGCATGAGATGGTTGTATCTAGAGTACACTTCCTCGCGTGGTTATGGGCGACACACCCATCTATGGGCCCGTGTGGTCTGTCACCTTGGTTGGCGGCGAGAGAGTACTATACATATGCCCTCCCGATGCTTTGAAGTGGAGGGGGGTTAATTTTACCAAGAGGTTGATTATTAGTATGTCTTGCAATATGTCGTGCTGATACGCCATCCCGACGGCTCGAAGTGTGGGGGGGGGGGGTGCGCAACACAATATGGCATATACACGAAACCTTCGTGGGGTCATGTACAGTCCAAGTTGTGAGAGGCATGTGTCGCATCAAGAAGTTATGCATATGGTATTCAATATCACACCACCTTTTCATATACATGTAGTTGGGACACACTCAGGTCATCGTGGTCTAACCCATCTTTTGAAATGTGTGTGCCACATGAAATTTGTACGTTCCTTATTTGAACATCACAACATCCTTGTCATACATATATTTGGTTCACATGTACGTGTTTTTGTGTTCTGACCCTTTCCCGTGTTTTTTCCAATGTTGTTATATAAATAGCAAACGAGTCGGATGAGACAATTGTCCGCGATTATGGACACAATCGACACGGTTCCTGCAGACTAACCGTGTACCACGCCCGTGCCTGTCACATCAGCACAGTCCGTTGGTGGTCGCTGGCCATGATGGACTAGGCTAACACGAGGCTTCCCTCGCAAGCACCAACCACTATAATGGGTCAATTGTACACTAAAAACCCCAACCCGACAAGACATACGCCACAACGGCTCTCGGCTTTAGAGGGAGTGGGAATACACACACGCATGGTACCGTGTACGATTAACTATAATGTATGGCACACATTTGACATTTCTACCATTGTAGCAACCCGCCTTGAGAAATTTAAAAATAGCTACCCGCCTTGATCAATTTAAATTTTGGTGGTTCTGAGGGTTTTTCTCTTTGAATTGTACACGGTTATTACGGTTGGGTTGTGTGTGATGTTTCTTGCTCCGGTGCCACTTCAACGCATTCATAAAAAAATAGTTGTCCCGACTTTTCACTCCCTCAAAGTAAAAATTTCAATAGCCTCGACATTTCCTCAACCACCACCTTGGCCCCTCCACACCCCAACCCACACACACCACTCCTCCCTTGTTGTAACCCTAGCTAACTCGTCGTAGCCATAGCCCCTCTTCCACCATCAACCTCTGCTGCTCTCCCCGTGCAGGTTACCCACCCATCTCTGTACCCTCACAGCCCTAAATTTCTTAGATAACGCCTGCTAAACACCCCCTTTCTCACAGATCCCCATCACCCACTGCATACCGTCATAGCCTAATCCAACATACACTTCCTGGGAAGCTTGAGGAGCGGATGGACAAAATGAGGTATATTGTGGCCTGTTCGCTGGATGATGGCGAGGTGGCCATTGGGGAAGCTGACCACGATGACGAGGTGACCACCGAGGCCCTTGGGGAAGCTGACTATGATGAATAGGAGGCCACCGGGAAATCTCATGATGAATATGCTTCAGAACGGTGGGTCCGGGTATGCATGTATATCTACACACCCGACTATGACATCGAGCTCATCGACAACAATGACTTGACGCGGGCTATGTCATAGGTTAAGTGCCCCACTCCCAATCCCTCCGGTTCAAACCCTGTCAATCTCGTGAATGGCCCTGCCACTGATCTCCTATGCTTCATTGTCAAGAATTTGCCTTACTGCATCACCGTCGAGACCCTTTTGTCATTTCTGAGGGACACGTACTATGGCATTGGCTCGGCATCATCAGCTGCCAAGTCAGACCTCATCGACAATGATGACGATGAAAAGGGCACGCTATCTTTATCTTCCAAGGCAAAGAGCACATCCACGACATCAGGGAGGGCACCCTACATTCGTGCTCTTCCAAGAGGAAGGAGCCCATCTGCAACATCAGGGAGGGCACCCTACAGCTGTGCACTCAAGGGAAAGGAGCCCATCTACGACAACAAGGAGCACACCCAGAATCCATGCTCTTCCAATGGTAAGGAGCCCATATGTAAGAAGTGAGTAAACCCATGTCGTGTTTAATTATTTCACTCATGCAAAATGTACGGACTATGCGGTTCAATTTCATCAATACATGTTTTAACGGCCATATGTGGTTCCTGTTAAACTTGATGTAGTTAAGACACCCACTATTTATTTTAGTTTTTTCACATGTGATGTTCAAGTATTCAACTCAATGTTTAAGAACAAGCTATGTTCTATGCAATTTCAACAATACAGATATGAATGACTATATTTTGTTGTTGTTAAGCCTGTTGTAGTGAGCATATGCCTTATTTGACTGTTTTTGCTTGCTCGTTGTTTGTAGTGCGCATATGTCCAGATTCAATTACTATATACTATGTCTTGTTTATTTCAGTTATTCATATTGTGAAGTTCTGTATGTGCAAGTATGGACTTTGCAGTTCAATTTCATAAATGCATGTTTCAACGGGCATATCTGGTTCCGATTAAACCTGGTGTAGTTAACACACTCATTTCAGCTTTTTTACATGTGATGTTCAATTATTCAATTTGATGTAAGCTATATTCTATGAAATTTCAACAATACCACTATGAGTAACTATATTTGGTTGTTGTTAAGCCTGTTGTAGTGCACATATGCCTTGTTTAACTATTTTTGCTTGCTTAGTTGTTTGTAGTTGGCATATTACCACATTCAATTGCTATATAGTATGCCTTGTTTATTTCAGTTATTCACAATGTGAAGTTCTATATGTGCAAGTATGGACTTTACACTTCAATTTCATCAATACCGGTTTCAACGACCATACGTGGTTCCTAGTAAGCCTGGTGTAGTTAACATGCTCGGTGTTTATTTCAATTTTTTCACAATGTGATGTTGAGTTATACAATTTTATGTTTAAGCATGAGCTATGTTCTAAGCAATTGCAACAATACCACTCTGAATGACTATATTTGGTTGTTGTTAAGCCTGTAGTAGTGAGCATATGCCTTTCCATTTTTATGTAACAATAACTAGTGTGCTTAAACATGTATAGTACCATTTTGAATGACTATATCATGTTGTTGTTAAATGTTAAGCCTATTGTAGTTAACACACATTTCCACTTCTTATTTTCTTAGCTAGCGTGCTTAAAAACCTGCACACTAAAGCTATCATTTTGAGATCATGTTGTTTGATGTTTAGCCTGTTGTGCGTAACATGCCTTTTGATATACTTACCCAGGACAATATTGGGAACGACTTTTGTTTTCCATCGAGGTTAGTTTCATCCCATGGTGTAAGGGCATATTTATTCCTAAGTGGTTTTGGTGATTGATGACAATGTCATTGCGGACTAATCGTGTGCATTGAGCATTTCAGATATCTCAGGTCTAGGCACAAGACGATTCAGTGCCCCTCGGAACCTCTTGAAGACGGTTGTTCTCTATGTTTCCTTTCGGTGGATTTGATTCGTAGGAAAGCCAAACTATTAAGAGGGGGTCCGCTTCGGAAAGGTCTGGGTGGAATCAACACGTACACATCTATTCCTTTGCACCACCTTTCCCTCTCTTCAATGGAGCCCCAACTCGTTATCCTTCATTGTGCAAAAGGAAAGTCTGATGGGTGTTTGTGTTTAGTGGTCTGCGGTAGTACCGCTCAAAGGAGCGGTAGTACCGCAGGTGCCAGCGCTAGTACCGCTCGGTGGAGCGGTAGTACCGCTGTCTCCTGCGCTGGCCCCTACACCTGCGGTAGTAGGCGCGGATGTAATTTTTTACATCCGCCCTACTACGGTAGCATAGTGATTCGCGTCCGGTACTACCGTGCCGGACTTTTTCACAGAGTTTCCCTCTGTGGAGGTAGACACGGAAGTAATTTTTACTTCCATGCACCACCAGTGCCTGCCTCTGCCGACCGTGCGGTAGTACCGCACGGGCTCGCGGTAGTACCGCTCCGACGATTCTACCACTTGTTGTCATGTGCAAACGGCCAGAGCTAGTTACTCCCGCATGAGCGGTAGTACCGCAAGCCGTCACGGTAGTACCGTGGCTGTTGCGATAGTATCGCGACGCGCAGGGCTAAGGGAGTGGATAACGGTTGGATCTTGCCCCCCACTATAAAAGGGAGGTCTTCTTCCCCAAGAAGCTTACCTCTTCCTTCCCAAACTCCATTGTTGCTCCAAGCTCCATTTTAGCCCGATCTCTCTCCCTAGCCAATCAAACTTGTTGATTACCTAGGGATAGGTTGAGAAGGCCCCGATCTACACTTCCACCAAGAGAAAATTGATTCCCCCCACTAATCCCTTGCGGACCTTGTTACTCTTGGGTGTTTGAGCACCCTAGACGGTTGAGGTCACCTCGGAGCCACATTCCATTGTGGTGAAGCTTAGTGGTGTCGTTGGGAGCCTCCAATTCAGTTGTGGAGATTGCCCCAACCTTGTTTGTAAAGGTTCGGTCGCCGCCTTCAAGGGCACCAATAGTGGAATCACGGCATCTCGCATTGTGTGAGGGCGTGAGGAGAATACGGTGGCCCTAGTGGCTTCTTGGGGAGCATTGTGCCTCCACACCGCTCCAACGGAGACATACTTCCCCACAAGGGAAGGAACTCCGGTAATACATCCTCGTCTCCACCGGCTCCGCTTTTGGTTATCTCGCATCTTTACTACTTGCAAGCTTTTATTGTGTTATATCTCTTGCTTGCTTGTGTACTTGTTGTGGTTAGCATCATATAGGTTATTCACCTAGTTGCACATCTAGCTAACTTATTTGATGCTAAGCCTAAATTGTAAAAGAAAAGTTAAAAAGTGTTAGTTGCCTATTCACCCCCCCTCTAGTCAACCATATCGATCCTTTCAATTGGTATCAGAGCCACGTGTCTTTATTAAGGGTTTCACCACTCGAAGAGTATGGCTGGCGAAGAGGTGCATGTGGGAGAACTTCCCAAGGACATGGGTGTGAACACGGTCTCACACGAGGATTTGAACAAGGCTTTGTCCTTACTCAAATCCTTCATGGCGACCGAGGTTCAGTCCATGTTTAAATATTTCCTTAATACTCTTAAAATGTCTACCGATGCGGGGCAAGTGGTCAAACCCACTAACTCGTCATCGGATGTCAACTCCGGTAAGGAGGGGGCTAGTGCCGACAAATATAATCATTCTAAAAGAGTTAATGGTCGGGGAGCTTTGCCTCTGTTCCTCCTCCCGTGGTATATGGAGGACCGGTGCACCCACCTCATATAGTTAATCTCGGTCCTCCTCCTAAACTTGTTAAGAATGGTTTTGCTAACTGGGTTTTTAGTATCAAGTCTCATTTAGATCATAGCTCAATTCATCTCATGAGAGTCATTGAAGAAGGATATTGTCCTCATGATCCACACAATCTTACTCCAAGAGAACAAGCGGATAAATAGCTAAATTCTTCCGCCTTGTTCATACTCCAAGCTGTTATTCCTCCTGAAGATCTACCTCACCTGCGGCCCTTCACTATTGCTAAAGAGTGTTAGGAACACATCATCTCCATGTACAAGGTCAGCTCAAGCATTCAACGGTCAAACTATGAAGTTGTTCTTGATCAGACAGATGAGTTTGTGATGATAGAGGATGAGGAACCACGTGAGCTCTATAGAAGGGTGACCGCTCTCACTGTTTCCCTCAAGGATCATGGAAGCAAGGATGTGGATGATACTTGGATCAAACGTAAATTCCTGAAGGCCATCATGCCCTACAACAAGGCCATGTCCACTATCATCCGTCAAAGGCCAGACTTTCACACCTTATCCTCTGGTGATGTGTTGGATGAATTCATTGCAATGAACATCCTGAACACGACAGCCGGCAATGCTCTCTCTCGTGTTAAACGGTCAAGGAAGTCCTCTCCTAATCTTGCATTGAAGGCCAAGGTCAGTCAAGAAGAAGAAGAAGAAGAAGAAGAAGAAGAGGTTTGCCCCGAGGACACCAAATATGCTTATCATGAGCACATGGCTCTTGCGTCCAGACAATTTTGGGGCAACAAGAGAAACTCAAGGCCCAACTTCTCCAAGAACAACTCAAATGGGTCAAAGGGAAAGCAACGTGTGAGAACTTACTACAACTGTGGTAATGTAAGTCACTTTGTGGTGGATTGTCCATATGAGAAGAGGGAAGACAATGGTGGCAAGCTCATTCGCAAAGATAAAGCCAAGTCATTCCCCAACAAAACCAACTTTATCAAGAAGGCTCCTCACAAAGTATTGGTGGCTCAAGAAGAGTATGCCTTAGATTATGATGTTGATGACGAAGACACAAGCGGTGAAGGAATGGCAATGGCATCCGTGGCAATTGCCCTTCTACCCCGACAAAGGTGTCACTCTTCGACGCCCCCAATGAGAACATCGTTGCAAGGTGCCTCATGGCTAAAGGTGTCACTAAGGTAACCTCCAACGTCATAACCTCGAACATTAAGACTTCCATTTCTTCCACTTCATCCTTAGATTGTGTGGATGAACTTGAGGAGGTGCAAGAGGATAAAAATGAGTTTGACAAATTCATGTGTAAACTCAAGGGAGAGTCCAAGAAGCACTTCATTGCTCTCTTGGAACAACTTGGTGAGGCTCATGACACTATTGAGTCTTAAGAAGAGTGTCTTGAGGAACTGAGAGGTCATAGTCATGATTATGCCGACGAGATAGCGGATCTATCTATTGCTCTTGAGGAAGAGCAAGGTCTTCATATGACTCTTGAGGAGTCACAAAATGATGACCTTACTAAATTACGTAAAGATTATGATCATGCTATTGTTCTTAACCGTGCTCTCAAGTCTAAGAAGGTTGCACTTGGGGTGGATCATGATCGTCTCAAAGTTGAGCTTGACACACTTGACAATGCTCACAAGGCATTGATGTGTGCTCATGTCTCTCTTAAGGAGTCGCATGATCAACTCCAAGTGAAACTCACTAAGGAAATTTCCACATGTCATCCTTTTGTTCTAATTGATAATGCATCTGCCACTAACCCATGTTGTGAGCATGCACACCTTGTGGAGGAAAATTCCAAGCTAAAAGAGTAGCTTAAAAAGGGTTTGGTGACGTGTATCCAAGGTGAGAAGACACTCAATGACCTTATGAGTACTCAGAAGGAAGTTGTGGCAAAATAAGGAGTGGGGTTTGTACCCAAAACTAATGAGAAGAAGAAGGTAAACACCAAGGAAGTTCCATCGCTCAAGCGAACCTTTGTAAGAGTTGTAGAAGGTCCTCATGAGAATAAGAAATACCAAGTTATGTTGGAGAATGCCAAGAAGGGCAAGAACAAGAGCATCCAACCCAACAAGACCGGAGACTTTAACCCCTCTTATGTCTTATGTCGTGCTAGTGATGGGCATGTTTATGCCAAATATGTTGGTTCTTCTTATGAGTACATTGAATGGTGTATTTGGGTTCCTAAGACCCTTGTTGCTAACATGAAAGGACCCATTAAAGAATGGGTACCTAAAGCCAAACATTTATCTCTTGTAGGGGTTTGCTTTCGGAGGAACATCATGGTTGCTCGATAGTGGAGCGACAAATCATATGACTGGAAGCAAGGACTTGGTGGTGGACGTTCATCCTGACACATCTATGGCCACCCAAGTCTCATTTGGTGATGATGCAATTTCAAAGGTATTGGGTCTTGGCAAGGTGGTAATCTCTTCGGAACTCACCATAGAGAAGGTCATGCTTGTTGAGACCCTCGCATACAATTTACTTTCTGTTCATCAACTTGCAAACATGGGTTTTAGTACCTTTTTTGGTATTGACTCTGTGACCCTTTTGTGGAGCAAGACTCTTAAAGTAGCTTTTGTTGGGCATGTCGAGAACGGTCTCTATGTGGTGAACTTCTCGGAGCAACCCACTAAGACCATGACTTGCTTAATGGCTAAAGTTGATGTGGGATGGCTCTGGCATCGCCGGCTAGCCCATGTTAATATGAGATCTTTGCAAAGTCTCCTCAAAGGGGGTCACATCCTTGGACTAACAAATGTGAGTTTTGCCAAAGATCGTGCTTGCAGTGCTTGTATCGAAGGAAAGCTATATGAGAAAGCTCATCATCCAACCACTACAATATACTCTAAGAGGACCTTAGAGCTCCTTCATATGGATCTCTTTGGTCCTCCATCTTTTGACAGTCTTGGTGGAAGAAAATATTGCTTGGTAATTGTGGATGCTTACTCGAGATATACTTGGGTTTATTTCTTCAAGAAGAAGAGTGAGACCCAACAAACCATCATCGACTTTGCAAATGAAGACCAACGCCAACATGATGCGAAGATTTTGATGATTAGAAGTGACAACGGCACTGAGTTCAAGAATTACACCCTAAATGAGTTTCTCAGTGATGAAGGGATCAAGCACCAATATTCCACACCTTACACCCCTCAACAAAACGATGTTGCTAAGAGGAAGAACCGGATGTTGATTGATGCGGCAAGAACCATGATGTCGGAGTTTAAATCTCTGTACAACTTTTGGGCCGAAGCCATCAACACAGTGTGCCATGCATCTAATCGGCTCTATATTCACAAAGGTTTGAACAAGACTCCTTATGAGATTCTTACCGGGAACAAGCCCAACCTCACATACTTCCAGGTGTTCGGTTGTAAGTGTTTCATTCTCAAGAAAGGTGCTCGTTTGTCTAAATTTGAATCTAGAGCCCATGAGGGCATATTTGTTGGTTATGCTGCAAACTCTCATGCTTACCGTGTCCTCAACAAGTCCACGGGACTCATTGAGGAGACGAGTAATGTAGAGTTTGATGAAAATAATGGCTCCCAAGTGGAGCAAAGTGGTCTTTGTGATGTAGGTGATGAAATTCCTCCCCAAGCCATAATAAGAATGGGTGTGGGATAGTTCCTACCCATTGAGGAACACCTTGTGCCCGAAGGAGAAGGACAATGTTCCACTCAAGTGGAACCATCACCTACGCAAGACCCACACGCTTTCGAAGAACAAACTGAAGGTCCTCTACCCCATGAACAAGATCAAGGGCAAGATCAATCCACTGATGATGGTGTCTCACCAAGTGATGTCCAAGATCAAGTTCCTATCTCCGAGCAATCTCAAGATCAAGATCTTCTTCAAGATCTAGAGCAAGCTCAAGAAGGCACTCAAGATCATCAAGATGATGACTCACAGAATGTAGTCTCTCAACCGTCCATGGAAGAAATCTTAAAGAGACAAGCCGCCAAGAAAGCCACCAAGAATGCCGCCAAGCTCAAAGTTAGACAACATCTGTTGGAGAATGTCTACGGTGACTTGCAAAAAGGGGTAACCACTCGTAAACAATTAACAAACTTTTGTGAACATCACGCGTTTGTTTCTTGCATTGAGCCCCTTAAGGTTCAAGATGCACTCGAGGATATGGAGTGGGTTGAAGCTATGCACGATGAACTCAACAACTTCGAGCGCAACCAAGTGTGGCGACTGGTGCCAAGACCAAAGGAGAATCACAATGTCATTGGAACGAAATGGATCTTCAAAAACAAGCAAGATGCGAACGGTATTGTCATTCGCAACAAGGCAATATTGGTGGCACAAGGATACTCCCAAGTCGAGGGTATCGACTACGGTGAAACTTTTGCTCCTATTTCTCACCTTGAATCTATTCGCATGTTGCTTGCATATGCCTGTCATCATAATTTTAAATTATATCAAATGGATGTCAAGAGTGCTTTTCTTAATGGCCCTCTTAAGGAGTTGGTATATGTCAAGCAACCCCCGGGGTTCGAGGATCCCAAGTTCCCCAATCATGTATATGTTCTCAATAAGGCTCTCTATGGCCTTAAACAAGCCCCACACGCATGGTATGAGCACCTTACCGAGATGTTGCAAGACCGTGGGTTTGAAATTGGGAAAATCGACCCCACTCTTTTTACAAAGAGGATCAACGGGAACTTGTTCATATGCCAACTATATGTTGATGATATTATTTTTGGTTCTCCTAACAAAGCTTTCAATGAAGAGTTTGCCACTTTGATGACAAATAAGTTTGAGATGTCCATGATGGGAGAGTTGAAGTTCTTCCTTGGTTTCGAAGTTAAGCAAAGAAGTCAAGGTACCTTCATCAATCAAGCCAAATACACTCAAGACATGCTCAAGAGGTTCAAGATGGATGAGCTCAATCCTCCCAAGGCCAACACTCCCATGCCACTCAAATGCCATCTTGACAGCGATCCCAATGGTAAAGCGGTGGATCAAAAGGTATATCGCTCCATGATTGGATCCTTGCTTTACCTTTGTGCATCTAGACCGGATATCATGTTAAGTGTGGGTATTTGTGTACGATTTCAATCCACACCTAAGGAGAGTCACCATGTGGCTGTCAAGCGAATCTTTCGATATTTGGCTCATACCCCAAACTTTGGCTTATGGTATCCCCAGGGGGCTTCATTTGATCTCGTTGGATATACTGACTCGGATTGGGCGGGAGACCGTGTGGATAGAAAGTCCACTTCCGGAGGCTGCCAATTCCTTGGTCGGTTTTTGGTAAGTTGGTCTTCAAAGAAACAAAATTGTGTTTCTCTCTCGTCCACCGAGGCCGAGTATGTAGCTGCTGCCAGTTGTTGTGCTCAGATTCTATGGATGAGGCAAACTTTAAAGGATTACGGTGTCAATTGTGACAAAGTGCCTCTTTACTGTGATAATGAAAGTGCCATTATGATCTCCAGCAATCCAGTTAACCATTGCAAGACGAAGCATATTGATATTCGTCATCACTTTCTTCGGAAACACATCAAGCATGGAGACATCAATCTTATTCATCTGAGCACTAACGAACAACTTGCAGATATTTTTACGAAGCCATTAGATGAAGCAAGATTTCGCGAGTTAAGGCATGAGCTAAATATCATTGATTCGAGCAATGTGGATTGACTTAGCGCACACCTCCCCGCACTCATTATTATGTCTTGTCTAGGTGTAGGCATAGATTTAGGGGGAGTCTAGTTCTCTCAATGAACTATCCCTCCTCCTATTATGCATAAACTAATCAAAGTCTTTCACACCTGCCATTTTTGATGGTTACTGTGCTTCAAACGACGAGTCTTGGTAATGGGCCCAAGGATAATTTTTCGCGGTTCCATACCATCTGACTCAAACATAGGTGGCTCTAAGGCCACCGCCCTCTCTTCATGTGAAGTAGAGGCTCACTGTTTGGTCCTATTTTATTCTCTCTTCTCTGACGGATCATGCTCGTGTTTTGTCTTGCATCATAGTTAATATTGTCTCTTATTTTTGTGTGGAAATCTCTCTCTCATTTTGTTTTTTCCGATTTTCTGCACTGAGAGGGCATCATGGTACTTCCGTGGGGGACCATGGTACTACCGCTTGGAGTAGTACTACCTCTTACCACGCAGAAGTAAAAAATTACTTCTGCCCGTTGAGCGGTACTATCGCGATGACCACGGTACTACCGTAACAACGAGTGCGCATGTGGGTTAAGAGCCGACAGGGGGGGTTCCCATCTTTCCCATACCCCATTCTCTCTCTTCCCCTCACGTCTCTCTCTCAACCGGCGCTGGAGCACCTCGCCGGATCTCCATATCCGGCCACCCTCTTCTTATTTCCTCCGGTGGGATCATTCCCCACCTCGTCCTCTTGCAATGGACCCCGGTATTTCCCCGATCCCTTCTTGTTTTTCTTCTCTATTTTTGAATCTAGGTTTTGGGGAAATATGAGATGGTCTAGCTTTGTTTGATCCAATCTATGCATGAGGAGAGGTTTTGAGGGTGTTATTGCGGTAGAAATGTGTATTGATAGGATAAAACGGGATAATTTTTTATCTACGGGAGTACCAATATGATCTGTCGATCTGTGTTCATGCGAATTACGCCCCGTGCGGTACTACCACTTGTCGGGCAGAAGTAAAATTTTACTTCCACTGATGCCACGGTACTACCGCTCCCGCGTTACTACCGCGTCATGGGCGGTAGTAATTTTTTACTTCCGCTCGCTGGGCGGAAGTAAACTCTTACTACCGCTCTAGCCATGGTACTACTGCTCCCAGCAGTACTATCGCGTCTGTAGCGGTAGTAATTTTTTACTTCCACTGACTGGGCGATAGTAACACTTTACTTCCGCTCCAGCCACGGTACTACCGCTCCCAGCGACACTATCGCGGCTGGAGCGGTAGTAAATTTTTACTTCCGCAAGAAGTGCTGGTACTACCGCTCGATCCACAACTACCTCGTTTTGTCCTGTCTATTCTCCCTTCTACATGGTTTTCGTGTCTGCTTTCGTCCTTGCCTTACTTTTTCCATTTGTCCATTGTGTTTGCGTTGTGTGCCATAGGTGGTGGCTCTGGTTCCAGCTCTGCTCCAAGACGCTCCAATCCGTCTCGTGACACAAGCTCCAAGTGTCTCCGCAATCCCGATGCTCCTGAGAATGATCCACCCCGTAATTTCAAGAGGACCGCATCCAAGCTCAAGCCACCAGTTGAGAACTATGAGGTCATTCCCCAAGCTGAGTTTCTAGCTTGACGGTTGATCGATCCCTACGTCAAGCCAAGGGAAGTTTCCAGGGCCAATGAGTTGTTCTGGACCAAGCAGCAGTATCTTATACACATTGATGTGATCAAGGGCAAGAAAAATCTCTATGTTCCTGTCCAATACATTGATCTGGAACACATGACGAAGCATCCGACATACTTTGGTGAGGCTCTGGAGTTGGTGCAGCAGTTTGCTATCGCATACATCATCTCATTCCACCTTGACTTTGATCCCGAGATAGTGGGTCAGTTCTTTGCCTCTGTCCACTTTCACTCTGATGAGCCGCACACCATGACGTGGATGACCCATGGCGAGCGACTGTCTGCCACCTGGAAGGACTTCATGGATTTGCTGCATGTTCCTAATTCAGGGCTTGATGTGCCAATTGGACTGCGCCCTCACGGCAACCCTCAGCCAGCACATAAGGAGTAGCTCGTGCCTTTCTACATTCTGAAGACTTTACGATCCGGTGAGCAAATTCCTGTGCTCAACCCATTCCTTGATGTCATGCACTGGATCTTCCGCAACACTCTGTTTCCTCGCATGGGAGACAAGGACAAGGTTCACTCCTATCTGGTGGATATGTTGCTGCTATGTGAGAAAGGAAGAAATGAAGAACTTGGCATCCTAGATGTGTCTCACATTATGTGGACTGAGCTTCGCACTGTTGTGTTTCGTCGTAAGGTCCCCATTTATGGGCCCTACTTGTTCCACCTGATTCGTGCTACTTGGGACAAGACCTTTCCAGGACAGGACATGCCAGAGCACTTGTTTCTTCATGGGCCCATTCGTTTGCGTATGAAGGACAAGTGGGCCAATACCGCCACTAAGCCAACTTCTGCTCCTATGGAGGTTGATGTGGATGAGATCGAAGAGGAGGAAGATAACAGTTCTGAGTCCTATGTGCCACCGTCTTCTGAGCCATCTTGGGCCAAGAAGCTCTCTCACAATATGAGGACATTGTTCTGCATGCAGGCCAAGGGTCAGTATTAGGCTCACGTTGCTCAAAAGGAGAGTCTCCATCGTGACAAGCGTATTCTGAGGAAGCTTGGCGAGACCATCTCGAGTGGGTCTGAGAAGGACATCACTCCTGAGGCCACTTGGATGGCAAAGCAGCAGTTCTAGTGGGCTGATTCAGATGCGGAGTCCATCGCAGACGCTTCAGAGGAGGAGTCAGATGCCTGATCTTTCTGCATGGGAGCTACCACCTATGTGTTAGGTGTCCTCTCTGCCTTTTTGGCGTCTCGATGCCAAAGGGGGAGAGAGTGTAGGATTTGCGAGTATTTGTGTTTCGTCGTCTCTTTGGTTTCGTTGAACTTTGGGTTATATCGTGTGTGTGTGTGTGTCTTGGAGACTTCCTCTATCATATGGTGTGAGACATATGCTATCTCTACTACCTTATTATTGTCTAGTATGATTCGTAGCTTGTGAGTCTGTCTATTTCGTACCCTTATCTTAATGCTCACATGCTATGCCTAGTTTCCATACTTAGTTCTATTCATTCTGTTGCAAAGATTGCATTGCCTATAAAATATAGGGGGAGTGTTGATCCTAGTGTGTGTGCCTTGCAGTCCAAAGCATATCTAGAGTATGCACACATTTATGGGGAGCTCATCCATATTTTGTAGGTCTTGGGTTTGCATATGCTCATTTTATATCCTTATGTGCAAATCCCATATTGTCATCAATCCACCAAAAAGGGGGAGATTGTAAGGGCATATTTCTCCCTAAGTGGTTTTGGTGATTGATGACAATACCATTGCGGACTAATCGTGTGCATTGAGCATTTCAGATATCTCAGGTGTACGCACAAGATGATTCAATGCCCCTCGGAACCTCTCGAAGATGGTTGTTCTCTACATTTCCTTTCGGTGGATTTGAGTCGTAGGAAAGCCGTACTATTAAGAGGGGGGTCCGCTTCGGAAAGGTCTAGGTGGAATCAACACGGACACATCTATTCCTTTGCACCATCTTTCCCTCTCTTCAATGGAGTCTGAACTTGTTATCCTTCACTGTGCAAAAGGAAAGCCTGATGGGTGTTTGTGTTCAGTGATCTGTGGTAGTGCCGCTCAAAGGAGCGGTAGTATCGCAGGTGCCAGCGGTAGTACCGCTCGGTGGAGCGGTACTACCGCCGTCTCCTGCCCTGGTCCCTACACTTGTGGTAGTAGGCACGGATGTAATTTTTTACATCCGCCCTACTATGGTAGTACCATGATTCACGTCCGGTACTACCATGCCGGACTTTTTCGCAGAGTTTCCCTCTACAGAGGTAGGCACGGAAGTAATTTTTTACTTCCGTGCACCTCCAGTGCCTGCCTCTACCGACCGTGCGGTAGTACCGCACGGGCTGGTGGTAGTACCGCTCCGGCGGTTCTACCGCTTGTTGTCCTGTGCAAACGGCCAGAGCCAGTTAATCTTGCACGAGCAATAGTACCGCATGAGGCTGCGGTAGTACCGCAAGCCGTCACAGTAGTACCATAGCTGTTGCGGTAGTACCGCGACGCGCGGGGCTGAGGGAGTGGATAACGGTTGGATCTTGTCCCCCACTATAAAAGGGAGGTCTTCTTACCCAAGAAGCTTACCTCTTCCTTCCCAAACTCCATTGTTGCTCCAAGCTCCATTTTAGCCCAATCTCTCTCCCTAGCCAATCAAACTTGTTGATTTCCTAGGGATAGGTTGAGAAGGCCCCGATCTACACTTCCACCAAGAGAAATTTGATTCCCCCCACTAATCCCTTGCGGATCTTGTTACTCTTGGGTGTTTGAGCACCCTAGACGGTTGAGGTCACCTCGAAGCCACATTCCATTGTGGTGAAGCTTCGTGGTGTCGTTGGGAGCCTCCAATTCGGTTGTGGAGATTGCCCCAACCTTGTTTGTAAAGGTTCGGTCGCCGCCTTCAAGGGCACCAATAGTGGAATCACGGCATCTCGCATTGTGTGAGGGCGTGAGGAGAATACGGTGGCCCTATGTAATTGTGGTTAATCATTCTTTATTTTGTCCTTATGTAATTGTTTTGATGTAATCCTTGCATATATGTATGTGTGAATGGAATAATTTATTGGTTCTTGAAGCTATATTTGTATATCTATAGAATTTTAAATTTCAGTGACTAAATTAGGGGGAAAATATGCTCTGCAGGCCATTACAATGCACACAGTTTGTAAAGCGCAACGTGTGTAATAGGCCTCATGATTCGTCACGTTTCATAGAGAGAACCCGTGTGCGACCATGCACATAATTACCATGTGTGATGTCCGAAAATATCAGAAACTGTGGGACTTACCTAAATGTTTGTGATAGTCTTCTTATCATACACACTTTATAATGATGAACTGTTTGTTATGTAGTACGCATCACACACGAGTAACAGTTAGAGCGTTTGGGAAACTTGATATATCACAAACCATGTAGTAGGGCCAAGGTTGTGAGAATCGTGATTTTGAATCGGATCGAAACTCCGATGGTAGGATTTCAAATCGTGGACTCTTCACTATTAGGATCTTAGAAACGAAGATTTTATGAACTAAAATCGTAGAAAGAGAGGGGTTAGTTTGGATCGTAAAGTCATAGAATCATATAACAGAATCACGATTCTAACAATGTTGGGTAGGACCAAATGTGTGTGATAGTTTGTTTATCATACGCGCTTTACAATTATGAATTGTTTGTGATGCAACAGGCATCGTAAGCTTTGCACCACAGAAAACCGACTACCATGGTTAGGCGATCACACACGAGTAGCAAGGATAGCCCGTTTGAGAAATATGACATATCTCAAACGGTTGACCCATGACTCTCATTTGTGATAGATGCGGACATCCCTTACGCTTAGTTTTGACAAACGTTTGTGTTCATAGACCACAATCGCCGATGATTTTTCTATGTCGTGTGGGATGGACCCACCTATCGCACACACAGGCAAGGCGACGGTTTCAAACTCTATCACGGAAAGGGGTTAATAACCTTTTTTATAGGGCATTGCTGCACCAGTGCAAGTATGAACTATATGAGAGAGCACTATGGTGGTGGAGATGGCTATGGAGATAAAAAAATGGCTGCGGCTAGGGTTTTTGGATGGAGATGATGATGAAGAGGTTTTGGATGTGCTCGACACTGTTCTCCGCGTTGTCCTGTTGACATTTCGATATGGTCCCCTTCATAAAAGTTGTTCACATGGATGAGCCACCTAAGAATCGACGCCAAACGACCGCTCATACGGGCGCGCACGCTCGTATGGAACACCGTCTTTTGCTCTGGCTCCATTTTGGCGCCTCCTGGTGACTTGTTTCTTCTCCATTTTCCTTTCTTTCCTTTCCCCATGAGATTCCTTATTAGCTCAATTCCCGTGGAAAAATATCAAAGAGATGATTTGTGGAATCCTTTGCATTCATTAGTCATTAGTGGCAATATCACAATGAATACCTCTCTTTTAGTGAAATATCTCGGTTTAAACATTGTTGAAATGAGTGTAAAATTATCACTCATCAGAGTTCTTCTCTATTAAGAAGATCATTGGAAAGTTTTTCGAAGCATTCTGAAAGAGAATTATAGCGATCTGATAGATCATCGAATGTTGATGTGAGAGCTTCACGTTCTTCATCAACACCAGATTTTTCTGCATCTTTTCGACCAACAAACCTCCAGATTTCCTTAGGTTTTTTCCAATACTTTCAAGGGCGTATTGTTGGGTTGTGGCCATTTTAACAAGTTTAATATAGAATGCATTCATAGGGGGAAGCATATGTATTAAGCTTGCCTTGAGGTTTTGGAGATGCCTCATCCCTTCAAGGTTTTTCCATGAAGCAGAATCCTTTAGTTTCTTCATTGATGAATTCTTCATTGGGGACCGATGATTCATCTACTACGAATGTGGTGTGGGCATTGCCATGGCCCAAGTTTCTGTAGAAATCATCATAATCATCAGATCCAACATTAGATATATCGCTTTTGGGCACCGGCAACAACAAACATTTTTCTCATGTTGGCAGCAATCTGTGCATTTGGATTAGCGTTAGTGACTGGTCTCGACGAGGAAGAAGATGATGCACTTTCTTTTGAGAGTTTAGTATGACATTCGTTGAATCCAGTGTAGTGAAGTGCTTTCCATCGTTTGCTTGGCATGATGTCAATATCCCAAGTTGGGAAATGTGTGATGAAATGGCCAAACCATTTGCATTTATAACATTGCTTCTCAAGAGGTGGCCATATTATTGAAGGATTTAGAAAACCGTTCGCAACTGGTTCAGCTAGTTGAAGATTTTGTCTTCTGAGATTATTGAGATGTTCAGTTAACATGTCAAGGTCTCTGTTGATCGAGTGTTGATCTTCAATATCTTCTCGAGAACCACCATAGTCCGAGAAGATTTCACCTTCTTCCTCTAAACACGAATGGGAGTCTTGGTTTGCTTTTCCAGCAATTCTTCATGAATAACCAATAGGTCCATGATATTGTGACATTCAAATTCTTCATAATATGATCTTTCCTTGATTTTTGTTACTATTGGATCAAAGGAATTGTCGAGAGCATTGAACCGTTTTCCCACAACTTCTTTGTCTGTGATAGATTTGATGCTTTGTTGACATAGACTATCGAGAATATTTCTCAGGCATTCAACAAGTTTAGCAATACTTTCCCTTCGAAGGCTTCTTAAGTGATTGAACATAACACGAAGCATTTTTGTGTGATTGCTAGATCTAGCAACAGATTCATCATGAGCATTCTTAATGGCATCCCAGATTTTCTTCGCAGTGTCTAACCTTCGAATCTGAATGAATATATCTTTGGAAATGTGTCACAGATAATATCTTTTGCTTGAGCATCTAACTAAATGTTGACTTGATCTTCAAGAGTTTGGGGTTCTGGGTTGACATCAACATGTCCATTCTCCACCACCTACCACAACTTGAAGCTTATAGCTTGAATCTTGACATTCATTCGGTTTTAACAATGGAGATAACCATTTCCATCGAATATGGGAATTCCTTCAAAGTACATGGGATGTACTTGTGTGTGTGTGACATACTTAACTCCAAGGTTGTTAGACCTTAATAAGGAGAGACAAGGAGTACCTTGCACTGATACCAATTGTAGGGACTGAGAGTATATCGACTAGTGGGGGTGAATGGGAGATTCGAAATTTCTTTTGAAATTTTGAAAGAAAGCTTATCACAACATCGAAGATAATAGGGAAAATAGATCACTAAAGAAGAACCTTAATGCAACGCTAGCGAAGGTTGACTTAGATGGGGTATCGAGCAAAATTCTCGAGGAAATGATTGACAAGAATCTTTTCATAGCAACTAATCACATTCACATATATGATAGTGGCACAATAGTATAACACTTCAACTAATATGGCATAGCAGATAGGAAAGATGAGAAGTTCGAATGCGATCCCAAGAAGATATAGAATGAACTGACTGATTGGTATCTTGACTGGATGCACAAGACAATTGAAATAGCAGGATCAGGAATAGAGGTTAAGTGCATACAAACAAGATAACCATTGCAAACTACAAGTGTAAGGTGAGATGAGAAAGTAAACCAGTGGTGCTTGATGGGACCATTGATTTGGTATATGAGTTCACTCTTCTGCAAAAGAGCTATCTCTAGTTGGAGGGACTTGTGATTGAATACATAAGCAAAACTCTCTCCATCCTATTATCCTTCAACCTGAAGCTGATAAGACTCCAATTGATTTCACTCGTGGTAGATACTTGTCGGCGATATCCAAACCTACGACAGAATTAGTCTTCGGTGACTACAACTACTCTTGGTCACACTACAAACCACAAACACTCTTCGTTGCCGAAGACTGACTCGGCGACAACAATTACTCTTCATCACTCGAGCCGATACCTATCTGTCTAGAGAGTGTGCATCTCTCAAGAGTAATATGTACAAGAATTCTAACTCAGATCTACCATGATGCTCAACCACTATCTAAGTTTTGTCTCTTGATTTTTTTTCCTCAGTGAATCTTAAACTCAAATATCTCAAGAGGGGATGCTCAATCAATCTTCTCAGAAATGTTAAGTGGAGCAGCCAACATACAACATTGGTGCGGGGTAGCTATTTATAGCCGCAACCTTCCCTGATGGGAAAAGACCAAATTGGACATACGGATTAGCCAATGTCCGAAAGCCACGTTTCCAACGGTAATATTTCTTTGAAGCAAGAAGTGCTAACTCCTCGGTAAGAAAGATATCTCCTTTATTATCGAAGACCAACGTCTTCGGCTGACGGGTAATCATTTAGAGCACAAAGGGATTTTTCTCGGCCTTTCATAGGTTTTGGCTAGGCATCACATAGGACCTAAGCTTCGAGAACATATACCCCTCTTAATAATACAGAGGTATTATGACTCAAATACGAGGAAGAAGAACATCAGAAAGAATATTACGTCTTCAATTCACCTTCAAACCTCTCGTCTGCAACCATTTTTTCCTCGGACGATCCGAACAAGTATTGCTTCACATCAACAATATTTTTAGTAGGTCAACTCCTTCATCACAAACAATTCACTCACATGTCTTCTCAAAATGTAGCTCAACCTTCTCTACCTCGCAGATAATCCTTGGTGAAGTCCTTCAAACTTCACAACATCTACAACATTCTCCTTGAGCTTGCATGAACTATTACTCTTAGTGTGCACTAGCAAACAAATTATTTCATGCCTGATTCTGACAACAATCTCCAAAATACAAGGGTCCGGGGCAAATCATTGCACCAACACAAAGTAGTGGGCACATCACTATCTAAAGTTTTAACCTCTTCAAATTAACTTTTGTCATTAAAATCATCACCCTCTACACAATTGGCACGCCTCTTAATTAAAGTTGACTCATCTCCAATCTCTTTATCATCAAGTTTTATATCGCTAAATAGAGATATAGTGGAGACTCCTATAGTTTGAACGTCCTCCTCATCATTAGCTAGAAAATGTGACTCTGGCTTATCGTCCATTTTACTTACTAGCATAGTTTATTTGTCGCATATTTTTTCTATAATATTTTCAGTTCGAGCAAGTTGTAGTTGGAGGTTGGCTACTTCTCTATTAACGTCATCAAGTTGTTTACTAATCATTTGAAGATCAAGATTATGCGGATGCTAGTGAATGATGCTAGATCTGCACAATGCTGATCACGGGTGCTACACAACTGATTTAAGTTATACATTGATGTAGAACATGGGCTCATTATATGTGTGAGAACCTCGCTTAATAGGAAAGATAGAATACTCATATCAACAAAGAATTTCTTCTTTTTCGGGAGCCTGTTCGCAAAGAACTCTAAAGCTAAGTGTGCTTGGCCGGAGCGATTGAGGATTGGTGACCGACCAAAAAGTTTGTCTCAGATACGCACGAGTAAGGACAAAATGTCCAGAAAAAAGTAGTGTTGTTATGTGGGACAAGTCTAGATCCCGCCAGATATAACAAGCATGGACTCATGAATGTTTCCGAGGCATTACAATATGTCAAGCGCCTAACAAAAAATAACGTTAGTGGATCTTTTTGGGTGTTCGACTGAGATCCAGCGATGGGCTTTCTTTTTCGCCCCCTCCGTCTTCCTTCTCCGGACGCCCTTCTCACAAACCGCCAGCCAAGGAGCCTGCTGCCGCCACCCACGTCTTAGCTCCTCGCCTCTGCACCATTGTCTCGGCTAGCTGCCCTCCCCCATTGTTCTCTCTGATGCCAACAACCCACCCCACACTCGAACTGTCAATCTTCGATTCTGGCTCCGACTTGCTTCTGACTCGGTCTCATTGCAGCGCCCTCATCTCTGCCTCGGAGCTATGTCTTCTCTTCTCTTCTACACCGACATGCCCGAATTAAAGTCTCAGGCAAGCTTGCCGGGGTAGAACATTTACTTTGTTGGTTAGAGAATTATAATTTCATAAAACAACACTAAAATCCTTTTTAAAGACTAGTAGAATGCCCGTGCGTTGCTACGGGCTATAATGCATATAAACGAATCAAAATGATGATTAAGGTTGTGTTTGAGGTTGAAGTCTATTTTTTTTCTCATACGTTCATGCGTGTTCGTACATCAAACGGATGCCCAGGAGGCACCCTAAAATTTAAACATCTAGACAGTCTAGTCTCCTTCAAGTCCAGACCACTTGTGGGAGAGAAATGTGATTGTCTGGACTATCCGCCATGTTATCTCCAACACGTGGTCCTTACACAAAAACTCAACCCCAAGATGCATCCTTCCCTTTTTCTGCTAGACCTTCCCCTTTCCGCTTGGTTTCCCATCATAACGGGACATTTCTCGTTGGAGCCCCCTCCTTTATAATCGGATGACGTCGACCTCACCTTCACCATGACGTCTTCCCCCCTTGACATCGTGCATCCCCACATACCACCAAGGAAGAGTCCCCCGCCAACCGCCTGCTCTCCACCCTGATCCCCTCCCCCGTGTTCGTGCCGGTCTGCCACTACCATCAATGCAGATCCAATATCCCTTGAATGATTGCCACATTGTAACATGCCATTGAATATGATGCATTACCACAAAAAAGTATTCATGTGTCCTCATGTTCATTATTAACTCGTTGCAACTGACATGCCACTGTGTCCATTGTTTCTACATTTAACCATATGCGATCCTTGATACAATCATTTCCTTCTTTGTTTCTTCATAAAAAATACATGGATATACGGCCCTAAACACCATAAGATCATAAGCTATACAATTATCCAAGAATGGTCACACCATGTGACAATTATACTATTGTTCTCCATGGAATTATAATAGCATAGATTCAATTCTTGATGAAGAAACCACACGCCTGTAATGAACAACTCTTGTTGTATCATTGGGGTGAGATCTTTCCTTATTTCAACCAAAGGAAACAAGTATGTCCTTTAGAAAAAACATGCCAGTATATTGGTAAGCACTATACTTCAATTCCCTAGCAGTAGAACAACATGTGCCATCTCTTTGGCATCCCAAAGCGTACCTGATGCCTTGAGCTCTAGAATAGTTTTGCATTAACAAAGAGACACAAATGTCACGCATAAACTACAATTGCAAGTTGTAGACATACATGCAGAGCCACACAAGCCAACTTCCAATTGATATATACTGAAGCCACACAAGTCGACTTTGAATTGATATATACCGAAGCCGACTTCAGGTTCACGAAACGCTGGATAGGTTGAGCTCCAGTACAAAAAAGATGCAAACCGGAAAAATGTCGATATTTTAAAATACTGCAATTAACGAGCATGTGTATGGTGCTAGATAGGTTTAGATCCAAATACTCTCATATTACTCGAGGATGTAATTCATTAGCATTCTATCAATATCTAGAATGAGAAACCGTCCATAACTTATTAGGATTAACACATTTCCTAAATGTTGTGGCCAATGTGTTATCTAATACTGAATATTGATCCGCATGATTACTAAAAGAGAACAAACAATCTTTCTGTATATAGATCACCGAATCTGCATATTATTATATCTATACACTGACAAAATGCATATGAGTTCAACATACAGACAAAAAAGTAGAGAATTTGTGTTAATGAGTGGCTGAAGAACAAGCAACAGTAAGTGCATATCATGTGAATTTCCACACTACCTATGCCAAAATAAGTCTAATCCATGTTTTGTAGACAATGAAGTCCCATCCATGGTTTATGGACAATTTTCAAAATAAAAAGAGCCATCCAAGATGGCAAGAAACATCCATTAAAAGAATAATGCTTTTCAATGATAATCACCTCCACGGGCAAAACTACAAAATGAAATTTGATGCATCTTCATTGAACCATCGATGCAGCCATGAAGATTTCCATTGCACGATCAGTGGTGGACCATCTTTGCCTTTAGAGGACTATAACACTAGGTGGAAAGATGAGGACCTAACTATATAATGGCTGCCGAAAACATGACAGTTCCAAATCAAAAAGAGACACTCTGATTTGTGATAACTATATGATGCTAGTCAGTAAAATTGTACATGATGCCAGACGGTAAGATTGTACATGACGTACCTGGGCTCGGGTGGTGGAAGCCATGGCCTTTTGCGTGTTTGCAGAGGAGTTTGCTATGGTTTTCGCCCGCAAAAGTGACAGGGAGGAAAAAAGGGACATGTATATGGTAGCAAGGGTTTCAATACTGAAACCATGCCGGCCTGACGATACGAGCCCTATGGAGGGCTCGAGAGGCTAGGAGATCCACATCTTCCTCGATGCTCGGGAGGCTAGGAGATCCATATCCTCCTCGATGCTGTTGGTGAAGTAGGTTGAGCCAGCGGCGTCAAATTGCTGGGTCACCCACGTCGGTGCTCCAATCGCCGTCGGTGAGCTGCATTTTCATCCACCCAGGTCGCTGTCGACATAGCCACAAGCAAGTTCGCTGTCAATAACTGGGTATTGTGGGAGCAACATACATGTATTTCCTATAATTATTTACCTTTCTTGTAGACTATCCGAATTATCTATGCAGAAGCTACAAATGTTCGTGCAGGTTAGCCATCATCTTCATGAGTCGACTCCAAAAAGCATCCTAAAGGTAACAATTGGGTCGATTGTATTATCCCACAAATGTCATTATAAGAAACTATTAAACATGCACGTGCATTGCAATGGGAAAGAAAAATAATGTACTCTTCAGCTATCATATATTGTCATATTCTTGGAATCTAGCGAACCTTTGTCATGCTTCCCACTGGCCTCTAGTGACAATTGTGGCATGTTAACCCTTGCTCATGGTTCCTGGTTTCCCTCGGCATTGCCTTAAACTTTATCAAGCCCAAGATCACATTTTAACAAACTATGAGATAGTAACTAATCAATTTCCTATCATATTTCATTATTTGGCAAAAATTCTAATTAAGCATCTAATTGTGCCCTTGAATACATGTGCTGAAGTAACAATTATATGCTATTGAGCTTTCGTTCTCAGTTTCATTGGCCCCATCACAAGAATAGGGAGGCATTTTCTTTTAACTAAAAATTGTTAGAGAAAATTCTGCTGAACGCGTAATTTACATGGATGATTCCTGATGTTCATCTCACCCATTCAAACTCTATTTTAATATTGATTCTGTAGTTTATAGAAATTGTTCTTGTAACATTATAAGTTGATTCTTTTTCATCTTGTTTCAAAAACATGTTAGTGCACAAATGTTAAACATACCAACATAATTTGGTTGAGACTGTACTTCTATGTCAGCCTCCCATGTCAACTAAACAACGTTGCCCTAGCTGCGCCGTGGTTCCTTTGCTCATTGTCGCCATAAAATCTATTCTCCCATCTTACATACAGTGAAGAAAATACTTTCAGTTTCTTTCAATGTACTATTTACCACATAGAAGTATTGTTATGTAAGTACGTATGTATTTTTTCTATCTAAAATGACACGAATGTGTCACGTACTCACATGGCATATAAGTCATGTATGCATCGTATGTACATAGTTTTTCTACCTTACATGTCTTTTAGAGACGGCCTGTTTGTGTTTCTCGGCATCGTACAATTTAAAAAATTGATATATCAGTATATTGAAAATGAGGTTGGCGCTATACAACAATCATTGACGGGCGTATCCTTGTAATTCTTCTTGACGTGCATCCGTCCATGGAGGAGGAGTGAGAGAAAATCCGCGTGTCACGGGCTACTGCTGACCGTGGATTGAACGCCAAGGTAGCATGATTACTTGATCGCCGGCTGCAGCCTGGAGGTCATGGAGCAGTCCATGTCAAGAGTGACTGGCCATGGGATGATGAGCTCCACGATGACGTCTACGACTCGGCGCTGGCGTCTCTAATCCACCGCAGCAACATGATATACTTGATTGCCGGTTCTGGAGCCTCACGGTCATGGAGCAGTCCACGCTAAGAATGACCGGCCATGGAGCGATGAGCTCCGGAACGACGTCTATGGATCAACGTCGGCATCTCTAATCCATCACAGGGGCCGTCTCTCCCCATCCCCAGCTACCTCGAAACCGCTCCTGATCCGCGAAACCCTAGCAAAATTCCGTCGCGCCGTTTTGTTTTTAATCCTTGGTCCTTCGAGAGGTGAGGCACATCCTGTTTTATGGAGGGAGAGCAAGAGAGATCGTGCCTGTGTTGTTTTCCAATCCGTGTCATGCGAGGGGTACGCTGGAAACAAAGCGAAGTATATACAAAGTCCAGCACGGGAGATAGCACGGGCCGAGGCCCATGGTAGCGACATGGTCCAGC
The DNA here is from genome assembly GCA_022496015.1 of Hordeum marinum. Lineage (NCBI taxonomy): Eukaryota > Viridiplantae > Streptophyta > Magnoliopsida > Poales > Poaceae > Hordeum > Hordeum marinum. The sequence continues at coordinate 120,967,664 of CM039675.1, forward strand.
CTTGGCTTGGCGACACACACGAAAGAAATAGAAGGCAGAAAAATAATACCACCTCACGATACCGCAGAAAATAGAAAATATAGTTACGCGGGACGAAACCAAAAATATCACCTTGCTTTATTAGTAAGGTAAGTAGATTTTGGTATGCGTATGCGTGAACCTCCGGTGGGCTCCACCCCTCATACACGGATACACCGACCGTGCCAACGAACGTGCCAACAAAGAGGGAGAAAGACACATCACCGCCTTCCTCCCTTTCCCACCACTTTCTCTCTCCCGACACCCCCCATCCCTTCCTCTCTCCTGCTCTCCGGCGAGGCCGCCGCCGCCGCCGCCGTTCGTGGGCCATGGACGGCATCGAGGGGCTCCTGGCGAGGGACTTCGGAGTGCGGCCGCAGGGAAAGGCCGCGCCCATGGCCGCTGCCCGCGGCGGTGGATCCGCCTGGCCCAACCCCAGATCCGCCCCCGCCCCGTTCTACGACGCCCTCTTCGGCGCATCCGTCCCCGCGGCCTCCGCCTCCGGTCCGGCCCTCGATTCAATCTTCGAATCGTTCAAGGGACCCTCCTCATCGTCGGCGACGGCAGCTGGAACCAAGCCGGTGTTCGACGACGACTTCTTCGAACCGGTCCGTGGGTCGAGGGCCTCCAACTCCACTTCCACCACCGCGCGGTACGACAGTGACGGCTTGTTCGGGACGGGGGTGGCGGCGGCTCCCGCGTACGACGTGTTCACGAGCAGCAACCGCTCGGCTCCGCCTTCCTATGACGACTTCCTCGGGGGCTTCGGCGTGAAGCCACAAGCGGAGGATATAAAGAGGTCGGTGGTGGTCGAGGACGACGACGACCTGCTTGGAGGGTTCGTAATTAAGTCGGCCAGGGAGAAGAAGAAGCCGGTGGTAGAGGATGACCAGCTTGGCAACGGGTTCGATGATCTGATCCCAGGTTTCGCCGGTAGCAGCCCGCCAAAGAGTAGGTGAGCGCTCTAACTTTTGCTTGTTTAGATCTGCATTGGGGTTTGGGTGTTCATTCTTGTGGCTCGGACTCTGTGATAGTGTGATGTTGGATAGGTTGAACTGAAATGTAAAAATCTACTGAATGTTAGAAGCAACCTTAAGCAAAGAGAGCTTGCATGTCATCCGTGATCAAATTGACAAAAAATAGCTGCTGATCTTCTTTTTTCCATGCTTGTGCTGATGCGTTTGTTTGTATTTTGTTAAATCAGCTGAGATTATAAGAAAAATATATGCACTATATCGAGCCTAACATGAGGAAGGGACCGAGAACAGAGTTTGCTTTCAACAAACAGATAACGAAAATCTCAATCCATTTGGTGTAGCATAAAGTAACAATTAAAATTTTGTCAGACTAAATAAGTAAATTGCAGACATAAATGAATCATGCTGGAAGGTTAACTCTGTGTCATCTCCCTTATTCCACAAAGGAGTATAGACTATGCAGTATTATATACGTGCCATGCATTGCATTATTAGAGATCTTATATGCCTTGGCTCGTAATTCTTACTTTTCTCTTCCACGTATATTACTTCTTTGGTAGTATGGTATGTTTTTTTGTCTAGTTCATCCAATAGCAGTACAGTGTCAAAGTTTACAAAGCTGTGGTATTCAACTTTGCTGATGCCAATTGAAAACCCTTTTCCCCCGTACTGTTGGGTCAAAACCTCGAGGAAGATGACTGTTATCAAAAGATCTGATGATAGAAGCATAGTTAAAGAATAGACCATAAGTTGTGCATTTTGGTTCCATAAACCTCACGCTTCTATGTTATGCTATCTGCTAGCTCATTTCATACAAGTTCTGTAAATTTTTTGTTCCCATAATATGCATTATAACTTTTAGGAACACCAGTGATGATAACAAAAAGAAGCCAGCAGTTCCAGCTTCAAAATCAATAGACAGCTTCGTAGATGATCCATTTGTTGTCCTAGAAAGAGTTTCTGTTCCAGGTTCTGCATATCCATCCCCGGGGAGATTCACAGATCCCTTGGAAGATCTTGATAAGTCTGCAAACACTAAAGGCAAGAATTTTGATACTGCTGCTGCTGCTGATAGTCTATTTGAGGATTCAAGTGCTTTTGACCAGGTCCCAAAATCAGATCCTTTATTTACCTCAGAAATCAACGGCGACACCAAGGATAGTCATCTACAAAGCAAAGCCCGAGAGTCAAGTTCTGTACAAAGCTCAGTGAAGAGAAATCCAGCAAGCAGATCTTCTCTGGAGGACTTCGGAAATGGCATGCCAAAATCACAATCTGCAAGGTACTCTGATATTCATGTCGATGATAGTTCAGAGAGATACAGTGGCAATGGTATGGATGATCAGTCACCAATATCTACTGAATCCGAAGACGATATATGGCTTACAGTTTCTGAGATCCCCCTCTTCACACGGCCAACTAGTGCTCCGCCACCTTCCAGATCACCACCCCTTCGTAAACAAAAACCCCTGGGTGCAAAAGCAAATGGAGAAGATGACGAGTATGTGTCACAGTCTAGCCAAAAGCACAACCACTACAAAGATACACCAGATCAAGCAGATGATTCTTCAATAGATGAATCAGAAGGTGTTGCCATGCGAAAGCATCAGATGCCTGCTTATTATGATAAAAATGGTTTTGATGATGACGAAATATTTGATTCAAATTCATCAGCTCGTGAAGAGAGAGAAAGCCAGGAAAGATCGGAACATGCGCGAGAAATGAAACTAAGGGAGGAACAGAGAAGATTTGAAAAGGAGAGGGTATTGGAACAGCAGAGAGAGAAACAAGCTGTTGAGAGGGCTACGAAGGAGGCACGGGAGAGAGCAGCTGCTGAAGCTCGTGCAAAAGCTGAAAGGGATGCCCGCCAACGCTCACAGCGTGCTGCTGTCCAGAGGGCTCATCAGGAAGCCCGTGAGAGGGCTGCAGCTGAGGCTAAAGATAGGGTTGCAAGGGCTGCTGCAGAAGAAAGGGAGATGGCTGCTGCAGAAGAAAGGGAGAGGGCTGCTGCTGAAGCCAGGGAAAGGGAGAGGACTGCTTCTAGGGAGAGGGCTGCAGCAGAAAGAGCTGCTGCGGAGAGAGTTCAGCAAGAAGCAAGGAAGAGAGCTGAGCGAGCTGCGGTGGAAAGAGCTGCTGCTGAGGCTCGACAAAGGCAGGCAGCAGCAGCTGCGGCGGCGGCAAAAGAAAAACAGAGCACAGCAAATGATGTTGAGTCTTTCTTCTGTATGGATGCTCGAGATACTAGTGCAGCAAAGCAGAGGGCCCCAACACCAACAGCGGTACATTCAAGCCTCAAAATATTTACATAAAATAAAGTCTGGATACCATTTAGTAGTGTTACCTTTTGCTAATGTTGGATGTTTCAGGACTCCATGTTTGATTCTCAACCGCAAGGTAGAGGAACAGTTAATGGATCACACAGAGCAGCCTCTACCTCGGCCTCTACCAGAAAAGCAAACCCACCATCAGCCACAAATATGTTTGGGAATGGTCTATCTGACTTATTTGAATTTGAAAATAGTAAGCACTGGTCTTCCATACTAGCTTGTAATGATCTTCGGTTCCCAAATTTTGCAGTTTCGGTGATTCATTTAGTACCATTTTTCAGCCCGATCATCATCTGACATATTTCAAGATGTTGAGGGGGAGAGCGAAGAAAGAAGACGAGCTAGGTTAGAACGTCATCAGAGGACCTGTGAACGAGCGGTAATGTTCCCACCTCTTCCTGTCAGTAGAATAGTAGATAGATGTTGCCAATGATTAATATTGCTAATTCTGTATCATTGTTCTCCCTTCTCCCCTGTTATAAAGAAATGACGGATATTTAATGCTGCTACCACTGTTCGTCATATAACAATAACATATCTGCAGGCAAAAGCTTTGGCTGAGAAGAATGAACGAGATATGCAGGTTCAGAGGGAACAAGCAGAGAGAGACGTAAGTGCTGTGTTGCCCATATAACTTGCAACTTGATTCTGCTTATTTTAGTTGATGTAAACAGTCTGTGCTGTCTTCTATTGCACATTTATTTTCAACATTTCATGGACTTTACTGGCATTGTCTTTAGTTCGTGATAGGGCTTGTCTTGACCCTTTAAGCTTGACTTTCTTGGTTGCATAAGTACTCTACTCATTTTGAATTTTTCTTGATTCAGAGAATTGGTGACTCATTAGACTTTGAAATTAAGAGGTGGGCTGCTGGAAAAGAGGGCAACTTACGTGCTTTATTATCAACTCTGCAATATGTGAGTTAACATTTATTCTCCTTGTGTTTTGACCGGTTTCATTTTTTATTTGTGGGTGCTATCATTGTTTTGTTGCATAAACATGCTGACTATTTCCTTAATACTTTCCTTGTGAGTAGATACTTTGGCCAGAGTGTGGATGGCAAGCCGTATCCTTGACCGATTTGATTAATGGTGCTGCTGTTAAAAAGCAGTACAGAAAGGCAACATTATGCATCCATCCTGATAAGGTGCAACAGAAGGGTGCGACTCTTCAACAGAAATATATTGCTGAGAAGGTCTTTGACATGCTCAAGGTGTGTATTCTTGCTGCTTTGCAACAAGTATCATATCGACATTGTAACATCCGCATATCTTATATTTATATAAAACAGGAGGCATGGAACAAATTCAATTCTGAAGAGCTCTTTTAAGACATCCTTGTGAACATACAGCCAGCTTTTAACTAAATGTACCCACGTGAAACCCTGGAGGATTAAGATGCAGCGGATCTTCTTCTTGGTGCAGCTCCATCAAAGTTATCAGTGTATAATAGGTTCTGTTCAAATACAGACTTGTGTTCTTTGAAGATTAATTGTCCGAATACTTCAATGATTCTTTCTTATATTATATACCTTGAAGGGCCAAGATTATATGTATTTCTTCAATACCATTTGTCTATAGTCAGACCACAGAAAGTCGAAACCACAGTTTATGCTTCAGATCTTACAAGAAACAGATGTACAATTATGCTTTGCCCTGTCATTATTCTCACTCTTGTACTCCACATTGTGCAGTTTGACTATTAATTCTCAACATGATTTGGAATTTTGGATTACCCTGCAGATTGAGTTTCCTCAAATACTCACAGCTTAATCTGCTTGCCTCGGATTTTCCATGCTATTTCATGTTCCTCTTGCATAAGTACAGAATAAATGTGTGGTCTTAAACTGCTACCAAGAATTAGTTTGTTTTTGTGCAAGTAAGATCTTGCTCCCCCCTTGGCTCCTCCCTCCCTATTCCCCGCCAGGAGTGGGGAGGTGGCTTCGGCCTGGATTCACCTTGAAGGTGTCTGGCACTATGCTGATAGAATTGGCTCTCATTCTTACCCCTCTCTCCCACCTCCTTGAGAGTCTCCAAGTTGCCCTTGGCTCCTTCCCCCCTCTTCCTCGGCGGGAGAGGGGGAAGTTGGGTCTTAGCAGGTTAGGTTTGAGGCTTTGACATGGATTTGCTTTGACGGTGTTTGACATTATGCCAATAGAGTTCAGTTCGCTGCCTTCATGATGCATGCTGTGGTCACGGGGAATGAGAGGGAGGTGGACCTAGCTTTTTTGGTGTTGGAGAAGAGAGTGAGGTGGATCTACCGTTAGCTCCCCAAATTAGAGCGTGGTTACACCGAGCCGATCCACCATGCTGGATTTCTTCCTCTTTCCTAGTTGTTGTGGCGACGGTTGGGGATTTTGACGCGTCTTCCACAGTGGCTCGGGCTTGCTCTCTGGCATCTTATCGGATCCTAGCTTCCAGCAAGGTTGGTGTCCGTTATGTTGCGGAAGGACCTCCAATGTGGATCTAGAGGCGTATAATGGGGATCCGGAGCTCAATCAATGGTGGTTTCTGGAGGAGCTATGATGCCCTTGTTGGCCGGTTGGTTCCCTCCAACGAGGGTGACATCTTCGAGCCGAATGGCTGCCATTCTCATTCCTTCCGGCCTTGATGCCACATGGGAGGCAACTGCTTGTTGTTGGATTCTATGGTGAGAAACCGCAGAGGTCTTGCTCGACTAAGTGGTTCGTACTTGGCCCCGACATTGATTGATTTCATGAGGAAAGCAAATTGTATCAGATCACATTTTCATTTTCTTTTCAGGGTTATTTTCATAAGACCTAGTCGTTGTCTGTATTCTCGATTTCTTCCCGATTTCTTCCCGTTGTCATAAGTGAACCGCTTTGTCTAATGCGGTTATGGGTCTTTCTCAACCCTTCTTTTTGTTCATCCCTTTTACCTTTTCTATTATTAGTTTTAGATGAGCATGCCCTTTATGTTAGTGGGTTGGGAAATGCACATGAATTTTTGGAACTTGGTACCATGTGCACCCTATGAATAGTAAAACCGGAAGAAAAAAAAATACTTATTTTACAAAATTTGCACGTGAGAAGCCAGTCGACCAAGTTTGATATTCCAAAATTTTAGAATTATTTGTTTTTTGTTGCTATTTTTACAAAAATGTAATGGGTTAGCGTGCACCAAGTTTACCTTCGTATTTTGGGTCGGTAAATATGATAACGTGCATGGGAGTAATGTTGGATCTATTATCACGTAAATTGTTAGCAAATAAATTGTTTCTTGTGTTACCTCAAACAAAACCTGATGTGATTTTCTTGTCTCAGTCACATCTTGGAAAATTTAAGGCAGGAAAACATATGCGTAAGTAGAAGTTTGATGACATGCTGATTCACGAGAGTGATGGAAGAAGTGGTGACTCTTATGTGGAGGAAGGAGGTAAAAATTGTGGTGAATGATATTAAGCCGAACTACATAGATGTGCTTATGAATGCCATGATGGATTGGTGTTTCACTAGTTTCTATGGTGAACCGAACTGGGAGAATAAGTATAAATCGTCGGAGTACATATGTGCATTGAACGGAAGGATGGATATAGCCTGGTTATTGCTTGGTGATTTTAATGAAATATTATGCTCTGAAGAAAAAGAAGGTGGAGTTCCTAGGGTCCAAATGTTGGAAATATGCCCTAGGGACAATGATAAAGTGGTCATTATTATATTTCTTTATTCATGATAACCGTTTATTATACATGCTAGAATTGTATTGATCGAAAACTCAAATACATGTGTGAATATATAGACAAACACCGTGTCCCTAGTGAGCCTCTACCAGACTAGCTCGTTGATCGAAGATGGTCAAGGTTTCCTAACCATAGACATGAGCTGTACTTGATAACTGGATCACATCATTAGGAGAATGATGTGATGGACAAGACCCAAACATAAAGCATATCATTTGATCGTATTAGTTTATTGCTACCGCTTTATCCATGCCAACACTACATGAATCAGGCAATTTGCCATCCGCCATGGCAGATGGCAAAGGCGTGGATGGCGGACGGCAAAGGGCTTTGCCATCTACCAGCATTTGGCAAAGGGCCGGCTGAATAAGCCATGGCAAAGGCTTCTTTGCCGTCTGCTAGCAGACGGCAAAGAACTTTGCGCCTTTGCCGTCAGCTGGCAGATGGAAAAGCCACTGTACGGTAGAGGGACGGGGTTAGCCCCATTAGGAGGCTAACGACGTGCTTTGCCGTCCGCCAGCTGATGGCAAAGGCTGTAGGCTCTTTACCGTCCGCCAGTCGATGGCAAAGGCGGCACACCCTTTACCGTTTGCGAGCAAATGGCAAAGGCTGCAGGCTCTTTGCCGTCTGCCAGCAGATGGCAAAGGCTGCAGGCTCTTTGCCATCTGCTGGCAGACAGCAAATAGACCAAATGGGCCAGCCGAGTGCTTTCCAGGGTGATTAGGTAGCTGTCACGTGGCCTCTTTGCCATCAGCCAGCGGATGGCAAAGCGCTTTGCCATCTGCCAGCGGATGGCAAAGTGCCTATATTGCCCCATTTAATTTTGTTTTTTCTTATATCAATTCATTTTCACAGAAAGTCAAACACACACACACATATGACCAATATAGCATATTCAACACACATTACCAGTAGTCATGAACACATATATATCCAACACATATCCATGAACACATATCCAACCCATGTTACCAATAGTAGCAAGTTTCATCTATACATATTCATAGTTTCATCAGTATTACACAGTTTCATCCATAGGTAGCAAGTTTCACAAAGTCAAAACAAAAACTAAAGACAAGCACTCCATCAACCCAAGCTTCCATGATCTGAAGCAAATCTACAAAATGGGAAAGAAGAAAGTTAGAAGAAGAAGATTATTATGATGCAACTAAAATGTGAAGATTATTATGATGCAACTTATATCTATAAAATAGGTCATTTTGGAGCTAAGTATGGTTATTATGTCATTTTTGAGCTAGCTAAGCATACTAAGTCATTTTGGTGTAAAAATGCTAAGTAAGGTCATTTTGGAGCTAAGTAAGGTTATTATGTCATTTTGGAGCTAGCTAAGCATATGAAGTCATTTAGGAGCTAAAATATGTCATTTCTTAAGTATATTATGTCATTTTAGAGCTAGCTAAGCATATTAAGTCATTTTGGAGGAAAAGATGCCAAATATAGGTCATTTTAGAGCTATCCTAGGTTAAACAGGTCATTTTGAGCTAGCTAAGCATACTAAGTCATTTTGGTGTAAAAAATGCTAAGTAAGGTCATTTTGGAGCTAAGTAAAGTTATTATGTCATTTTGGAGCTAGCTAAGCATATGAAGTCATTTAGGAGCTAAAATATGTCATTTCTTAAGTATATTATGTCATTTTAGAGCTAGCTAAGCATATTAAGTCATTTTGGAGGAAAAGCTGCTAAGTATAGGTCATTTTAGAGCTGTCCTAGGTTAAATAGGTCATTTTTGAGCTAGCTAAGCATACTAAGTCATTTTGGTGTAAAAATGCTAAGTAAGCTCATTTTGGAGCTAAGTAAGGTTATTATGTCATTTTGGAGCTATCTAAGCATACGAAGTCATTAGGAGCTAAAATATGTCATTTCTTAAGTATATTATGCCATTTTAGAGCTAGCTAAGCATATTAAGTCATTTTGGAGGAAAAACTGCTAAGTATAGGTCATTTTAGAGCTATCCTAGGTTAAATAGGTCATTTTTGAGCTAGCTAAGCATACTAAGTCATTTTGGTGTAAAAAATGCCAAGTAAGGTCATTTTGGAGCTAAGTAAGGTTATTATGTCATCTTGGAGCTAGCTAAGCATATGAAGTCATTTAGGAGCTAAAATATGTCATTTCTTAAGTATATTATGTCATTTTAGAGCTAGATAAGCATATTAAGTCATTTTGGAGGAAAAGATGCTAAGTATAGGTCATTTTAGAACTATCCTAGGTTAAATAGGTCATTTTTGATCTAGCTAAGCATATCGAGTCATTTTGGAGGAAAAAATGCTAAGCTAAGTTTACGTCATTTTGAAGATAAATAGGTCATTTCTTAATCTAAGTATGCATTTGTTAAGCAAAACACTTGGGAAAACTTACCGTCATCACGGAGGTGTAGGTGTAGGACCGGTCGTGCCAGTGGTAGACGGAGAAGGATCGGTCGATGCTTGTCGGGAGTTATGCTGCACAAATAATCATTTGCAATGTATCGTTAGCATGATGCAACTCAAATGTGAAGACTAGTAACTAATGACCATTCAAATAAAACTCATCGTGCCCGCCGGAGCAATGACTGGCATCGGCGGAGGGGTCGTGCCATGGTTCTGGCACATGGTCTGCACATTTGGTTTTCTCGACTCGGTCATATTAGTTAGTAATGAAAGGAACATTACATGCATGATTTGGCTAGTATGCAGAAGAAACTTACCATGATGAGCTCGTATAGGGCCTGTTGACTCGCGTCGTTCCGGTTCCTCTCCTCCTCCATTAGCCTAGCCGTTTGTGACAGCCCAAGTGCTGCCCCTACCTTTTATGGCATGTAACCTATGTGAACCTTGTCATGTGTGAATGTATTTGAGTTCTCCTTGCCATGTCTTGTCTCATGCATTCATACATCATGCATCATAGCATCCATCATCATGCCTTGCATTTTGTTTTATGTGGTGTGCTCTTGATCTTGTTGTGTTGTGAGTGGATTGTGGTTGTTTGTGATGGAGTGAGCATCAACTTCTCCTTCCCCCTCTCTTATTCTTTTTCAAACCAACCAACCCATAACTCTTTTATTCCATTGTCATTAATCAACAAAATTAACTTGCTGCTAAATTTGTTTTAAAATGTTCAGGAGGTAGTCAATATTATTTTAACCCTATGTGTGTTGTTCTTTTGATGTTTTGAGCCTTATGCATTTGTGGTTTTAAATAACAGAGGAGCTGTTTTCACTAAAGTAATAAAAATTCTTGCTTCAAAAATACATTTGTTAATTTTGCTAAATAGCTCTCATTTTATTTCTTGCAAAGGTATTTTTGTTCTGGTCAAATCCTTTTATTTTCCTATGTTTTTTTTCCTTGTAGCTATTTTTATTTATTAAAAAAACCCTGCTATGTTGCTATGTGTGTGAGGCAGAGAGAGAGAGAGCTGGGCCTTTTCCTCGCGCAGGCCCAGCTAGCGCATCAGCCGGCCAGCGCAGCGGACGGCCAACTGCTCTGTTGCCTTTTTCGTCAGTTCAGAGAGAAACCGAGAGGGAGAGAGAGTCGCCGTTGGCATGGACGTCGAGCCGCCGTCAGCCTCCCAATCCCTTTTAAACCCTGCTGTCGCGCATCCCTAGGGTTCTCTCGCCCCATTCCCCCTCCTCCTTGTCGCGCTGCCGCCAGGTAAGCCTAGCCTCGCCATGCCGTCGCCGTGTCCGTCGTGCTCCGGCCAAGCTGCCGCTTGTGCCCGGAGGTAGCGTCTGCGCCCGCTTCCCGCCGTGCTGGTGAGGGGGAAAGCTTGCCGTCATTGGCCTCTTCTTCCCCATCGATCGTGGGAGCGCCAGGCCCTCTCCGTCGCGTCCGCCCCGAGCTCCTTCTTCCTCTGTGTTATGGCCAGGGACTCACCGGAGTCCCCCATCGCGCCGTTGACGTTCTGCTGCACCCCCGGCCCCATCGTCGTGTCGAGGTAGTAAAGGTAGATCCCTGTGCTCGATTCCTTCCCTCTCCCTCCACCCTAGGCCGCCGTATCCGTCACCGTCGTTCTGGCAAGTGAGAGTCCCCGGCGCCCTACTGTCTGATGTTCAGAGGCGTCTGCGCGTTGCATCCCCGCTGTGCTTAGGCGTGCGCTAGCTCACGCGCGTGTGCTGCCCGTGCTTTGCTTCTCGCGCGCGTCCCGCGCCATGCTCTCCCTCACCGGAGAGCCCCCCTTGTTGCCGGACCCACCGCCGCGCTCCTGCCGGGTGTTGAGGTCCGCGAGTTCAGTTTCGTCAGTCCCCGCATCAGGTGAATTATATGTGGCGAAGCCTCCCCCTTTTGGTCAGATCCGGTTGACTGGCCTGGTGGTGGCCGGCTCGTAGTGTGTTCGTGAGGGCGCGGGTTCGATCCCGGCTACCCCCCTTTTTTCTTGTTTTCTTTTCCTTGTTTCATTGGTTGGATCTGTGTGTGTGTGATCCCGTGCGGCTACGTAGGGATCTGGTGTGGCTGTAGTGTGTGTGTGTGTGTGTATGCTTATGTGTGTGTGTGTGTATGCTTATGTGTGTGTGGGTGTGTATGGATCTGGTGTGGTGCCAGATCCATGTGTGTGTGTGTGCATGTGTGGCTATGTATGTGTGTGTGTTTGAGTGTGTGTGTGTGTGACAAGTGGGCCATGCCCCACTTGTCATACCCTATTTATTTTATTGTGTGTTTTATTGTTTTATAGTCATAATTAGATCATTTCCAATAATGTTAATAATTCCAAATCTGGACATGATCATTTATGCACATGAGTATATTAGGTATGTTTTCACTTATAGGAGTGGATGATGTTTTTGCTATGTAGATTTTGTCATGATGCTCCATGTGAATATATGAGTATGATACATGAAGTTGGGGTAGAAAAATCTCAAGAATCCATTGGTGCTTGGTTTGGTCTTTTGAGCAAGTTTGACAAAATATCATTTTGTCTCAAAGTGCCATTTTGTCATTTTTGTTATATTTAATCCATGCGTGCTATGATGTTTGTACCAACATGAATATGGTAGTCTTTGATGTGTAGAATGCCATGGTATTTATCTTTGTCATGATAAACTTGCAAATGAGTGGGAACCATGCTCTAAAGTAACCACTAAAATGTTGCTATTTTCAACCATGCTAAATATTTCTAAGTCTGAGAATCTGGTAATATTTTTATGCCATGAAGAGTGGTTGCTATCTTGTGATATGTTGTGATTTAGCTCAAGCTCAGTGCTAGTGATTTGAAGTAGATGTTGTCTTATAGCATCCTGTTAATTTTCATGTCATGAGGTGGTCTCTATCACCATTAGTTTCTGCTGTCAACTTGCTATCAGATAAACTCAGATTCCAGAAAACTGTTATTTTCACTAAGTCCCAGAATTTTGTTTCATCATGCCAAATTGTGAGCTTCATGCTTATTGATGTGTGCCTCCTTTTCAGATTGTGTAGTTGGATAAGTCGATAAGAATGTTATGTAGTTTATGTCAATGCCTTGTTTGTGGTTGTAGGATTCCTATAGCTCAAGTTATTGGCTGTGAAAGTTGCTATGTTGCTGTTTTGTGGCAGATTGTTTGTTTTAGTGTTTTGTGACTTGTGGGAGCTATACTCCATGGAATTGCTTGATATTTGGCTCTATTGTGGTTATTTTTTCATTGCCTAACCAGTGGATACCTTGGAATGATAAGGAATAGCCCAGGGCCTTCTTGCCTTGTGTTTTGCCTTCGTATCTTGCCATAAGCGTAGCGTGAGAACCGTAACTCCGTTTCTTACGTTCTACATATGCATTTGTATCGTTTTTGCATGATGCATCCATATTTTCCATGTTCATGAATGTCTAAATAACTTAACATAAGGTTCTATCCAGATTCATTAATAACCAAACCTTTGCATGTGAAACATGAATAGTTAGGATTGCCATGCCAAACTCTTCACATAAGCATGCATCATTCTTGCTGTGCATTGCACCATGGTTGCTTGTTTATTCTTGCTGTTTCTTTTGGGTAGATGCGAACGTTGAACCTGAGTAGGAAGATCCAGGCGAGTACCACTACGAGGATCCCGCTACTTGTCCCTCTGAAGAACCAACAGGCAAGATGATCGTACCCGGATCCTGATACTATTTTCGCTTGCTAGTTGTCTCGCTCTTATCGTTACAATTGTGCTACCTACCACTTCAATGTCAAGCCTCCTACATTGCCATGATAGCCTCTAACCCCTCCACATCCTAGCAACCGTTGTTTGCTTAAGTTACCGCTGCTCAGCCCCTCTTATAGCGTTCTTAGCTGCAGGTGCAGGTTGTATCCATGTGATAACATGGATTTGGCATATCACAATATTATCTGTTATTTAATTTAATGCACATATATATCTTGGTATTGGTGGAAGGCTTAGCCTTTTGCTAGGTGTTTTGTTCCGCTATTACCGCCATAGTTTCTTGTTACCAGTGTTATGTTTCCATACTTTGCACTCCTAACATGCTCGGGGTTGTTATGGGGACCCCCTTGTTTATTCGGTTAAGATTAAAACTTGTTTGGCAAGACCCAACTTTGGTACTACATTTGCTTAATAACTTAATAAAATTTGCATAGGGCTTTGCAACCCCGTGGATAATTAATCAACCCCCGGACCAGTGCTCCTCATGAGTGTTGGTCCAAACTAGAGCACCGTGTGGGGCCAACCCGGGGCAACTCAGGAGATTTCTATCAGGCCACCGTATGCTTCGCTTATCTGTCGTGTCCTGAGAATGAGATACGCGGCTCCTATCGGGTTCCTCGACATGTCGGGTGGTCTTGCTGGATTTGTTTTACCTTTATCGAGTGTCTTGCGTGAGGAGCTCTGACTTTCTTTGGGCTATCTCGAGGTGTTGGAATTCCTTTGGAGTTGCCTAGGATGATCACGAGGTCTGTGGTCGAGGTTATTCCCGCGGAGTGTGGTTAATTTATGATGAACTAGTTGGAGCACCCCTACAGGGTCAAATCCTTCGGAAAGCCGTGCCCGCGGTTATGTGGCAACTTGGATATTTGTTTAACACCCGGTTATAGTTAACTTGAAGTGAAATCTAATAAAATATACCAACTATGTGAGTAACCGTGACCGTCTCTGCTCGTGAACATGAATCGATAGAGAACACGGTGGGGTTATGATTGACGTAAGTAGGTGTTCAAGATCTCATAGAGGTCATTCTAGATTCGACCGCTTATCGTAGACCACATATTTACTTTAATGTGTTCGTAAGATTAGCCACCATAAATGCTTAGTGCTGCTGCAAACTAAACACATATCCCTTCCCAACCTATAAGCTTGAATAGTCTCAGTACCCGGGCGCGAGATTGCTGAGTCCTTGTGGCTCACATATTACTACAACCATCCAAGTACATGTACAAATGAGGTCGTGATAGATGACATGATGCAGCTCCAGTGGGAGTATGACGAGCAATGCGGCAGGATGTACGTGACGTATCCAGATGAGTAGAGGACTGTGGTCGTGATCTTCGGGGCTAGCAAGATAGTATTATTGCATCTGCTTTTATCGTTTGTTTTCGTCCGTAGCTGGACCCTGCCTTCAGATTGATGTCTAAACTCTTTGTGTGGAATTGTAATTTAGCATGTGGCGAGTGTAAGCCAACTCATATACTCCTCTCTTCTTAAATGTATGATGTAATGATGCTATACTTGCGAATGTCGAGATGCGCCTCTATCCCTTGTCGAGGCCCCCGTGCCTTAATATGGATAGGCGCGCATCTTAGGCGTGACACCGTCCTCTCCTCCGCCTCCCTCTCCCTCTTCGCCGCCTGCCGGTCCCTCTCCTCTAGAAGCGCCTGGGTCTTCGCTCCCTCTTCCTCAATAGTACCTGGGTCTTCGCTCTCTCTGCCTCAATAGTAGTCTGCAACACCACTCGTTAGCACTGTAATGATCGACGGCCACACACACAATGTAATGGAGGAAAGGTATCTGAGTCCGTATAACTAACCTTCAATTCGAGCTCCATTGGCCGTGCACGAGGCCTTATCTTAGGATCAGAGCTGGTCTGGCGCTTCTTGATCTGCGTGAGAGTGCTAGTACAACGTATCAGTCCATCCCAGCCATGGTGCCTCCCGCCACCAGATATCATCACCAGCTCTGGATCAATAGACTGGCTCGGGTTAAAGTCCGGCCCTTTCCTCGCCTTCCCCTCGTCTCTGTACCTCACAAGCTTGTTGTGGGAGGCGCGGTTGGTGAATTCTATGGATCATCGAGGTCAGACTCAGAGAATGCCTTGGCCTTCTTGTACGAGGTAGTATTGGCCGTGGCATAGTGGTCGAACAGCTCTGGCACTAGAGCCTTGTTGTGTCACGCCTAAAAGAGAGGAACAGAGTATTAGTTAAGGGCCAAAGCTAGCATGAAGAATGAATTTGCATGAATCATGAAGCAAACCACATACCCAGTTTCCCCCGAACTGATATAGGTTGACGCTGCCTAGATGGTGTGGCACACCTTTCATTTTGCCATGCTTCTCCTTTGCAATGTTGTGGGTGGATAGCCATTGGGGAGAGCACCACTGATCCACCAATGCCTCCCAACAATCCTGCCTATCCGCACACCATCTCGGGGGCACCTAAGTTAAGCAAGAGAAATTTGAGCGCTACGCCTACGAATCAAATCAAGGAAACTAAGTACAAGGCCTTAATAATAGGTAATTACCTTCATGTACTTATCCTTACTCAGATACTTTGTGCGACATTTTGACTTGGACCTCTTAATACCAGTCAAAGCGTAGTAGTCTCAAACAGCCTGCGTTCGAGCATCGTGCCGAAAGTTTTGAAGTAGGCGTGTCGGGACCCCAATCCTAAGTCATATGAATCCAGGCTGTAACACATCACATCGCTTTGCGGCCTCACGCACGGTAACTCCACGGCTGTAGCCTTACCTTGGCCGGAACCGTTTGCGTCTTTTGGCTCACGTATGTGAACATGTCGCTGGCAATCACACAACAGAGAACCCGGGCCGACATTACTAGTCATAGAACCCAAGTGGCACATCCGTATGGAAACAGGCATACATAACCCAGCAATGCAGGTGTCGGCCTCAAGCATGTGTAGACGAGTCATAGCAAGCTACAAGGACTCCATTACGTCGCGAGACACGAATGTCATCACTGCACGTAGACGAGTCGTAGCAGGCTACAGGGACTCCATTACACTGCGAGACATTTCCCCGAAGGGACAGACACAGCAGCAAAGAAGGATACATGCGGGTCAATCAATGTGTCCGGAGCAGTAGCAAGCTACCATGGCTCGGTGGAAGCACAAAGAGACAGTTTCCCGTAAAGAGTACTACTAAAGGCACACGACTAGGTGTCGGATCCCATACATACCGTTGCACGTCACACGTACGCACGACATGCCCGATATGCATAGATACAACTATGGCATCACAACATAACCATACAACAACATGACTTTTATTTAAGAGGCTCAGACGAGTCTTGAATAATATGTTCTTACAGACAGGAGTCACATGACCCGACACTCAAGTCATACAAACAAAGTCATACAAGCCAGCGGAAACTTAAGCTGTCTGAGTATAGACGGCAAAAATAGAAAAGAGGCACACGGCCTGACTATCTACAGCCCACCACACGGGCAAGATCGTAGCTGGGACACCAGCTATTCGGCGTCATCAACGTCTAGAAAGAACCCACCTGATGGGTCCTGATTCTCTTCTGCAACATTTATTAAGCAAGGATGAGTACAATTGTACTCAGCAAGTCTTTAAAACAGACCTAGTCTATTTATGCTCATGTATCAACAAGGGGGGTGGTGGAGTTCATGCAGAAATGCCAGCTTTGACTCATGGCTATCCTACACTACTCAATTTTAACCCTTTGTTAATATTTTAAGTATCGCACTCGAGTCCACTAACTCCACAATAGTACACCACCATGAATTCATCTTCCTATCCTGGAAGAGTGCCATCCACGGTACTCACACTTGTCTTGATATTTTTACGAGTATCCATTTGATTATCTATGAACAACATAAGATCTCCAAGTAGTCCATATCCGAGGACGTGGCTATTCGAATAGTTTCATACCCTGCAGGGGTGTACTTCTTCACACACGCTCTCGCCACTTATCGCTGTGTGCCATAAACCATGCACCTCGGCAACCTTCAAGCGGATGCCCAGCGAGGGAGTCGGCCATGATCGTCAATCACATAAGACCTCTAGTCCAGGCTACCGCCTATTTGAGACTGAACCCGCACGGAAGTCCGGCCGATGTTTCCGCTACGACCCCAAACGATGTGCGCAGTGTTCCCAAGACCACCATTCGGGTGACCCTTGGTACACCGTGCCACTGCCTACCGCGTCGTAACCCACCCCGAGGGTCAGCGCTACGCACGGCCTCCAACATGCTATAAACACCAGAAACTACTTGCAATACCTGGACCAAGGACTAAGCGATTGATAAGTCGAGAGGGGTCGAGTTACCGGAACCCAATGTGTGGTAGTAACTAGTCTTGGATCACAAACACGGAACCCAGTTCCTAAGAACGGTCTCAATGAGACAACCCACTATGTACTCCTACATAGCCTCTCATCGCTACCTTTACCAAATCGTATTCATTATGTGCTCATCACCTCGGACAACACCGTTCCACTTAGTTCATCACCCAGATGAATCCGACCTGACACAACTCTAAGCATAGCAACATGGCATGAAAGTAAGCTAAGCACATCATGGCACAAGCATCTACCAGGTATGCTAGGTTGCAAGGTTTAGCTATTTACTGTGACAAGATCAGGTCATGCATAAGAATAGGATCATCTACCGTGTATGACTGACATGTGATCGTTTGTCCTAATGCAATAAACAAGAGCAGGAGCGAGAGAGTGGGATGTTATCGGAATGATCAATGGGGTTGCTTGCCTTGCTGAGTTGCGGAGGAGTTCTCTCCTTCGTCGGGATACGGGGTGGTATCTTCCAGATTAGGGCCTACCGCAACGCAGATAAGAGAATTCAATACACGCAAGTGCAACAATATGATTCATGATCATGGCATAGTAATATGCATGGATGAGCTAATGTAACTAGTGATCATGTCAATTTGAAATGGATTTGAACATAGGTTCAAAGTTCTTCTTCTTTCAAATTCCATATATTAACCTAATGGCAATTGTCCATGTTCACCTATTTAGATGGCTCTAACATGCATAATAATAGCACCATTGGATTCATTGGATTTTTGTGATCAATTTTCATATATAAATTATTTTCATCTGACTTACAGATTATTTTATATGTTTTTTCAAAGTTTTAAACATTTTCTGGAATTATTTTTAAATAAGAAATTGAATTATGACATCAGCCTGACATCATGATGACGTCAGCTGGTCAACAGACCCTCTCTAGGTCAAATCTGACCAGTGGGGCCCATCTGTCATAGACTCATTACTAATCAGTTTCTTTTAATTAATTAACCTGACTAATTAACCTAGTAGGGCCCACTGTCAGTGTCACATTAACTAATCAAAACGATTAAAACTAATTACTAATTAACCTAAAACTAATCAGGGCCGGGGCCTACCTGTCATTGACTCACGGAGTCAAGCCAGGGCCCACCTGGGTCAAACCCGCCGGAGTTCGTCGACGACTTGTCGCCGGTGACCAACAAAGACGGCGGCGACCATCGGGATTTGCCCTCACGCACCCATTCGACGAGCTGAGGCCACCGGCAAGTAGCCCGTGCTCGACTGCATCCAATAGGGGCCACGGGAGGCTACAGGGTCGCCGGAGCTCGCCGGAAACGAGCTCGTGGCGGCGGCCGGAGCTCGGGCTCGAACCAAATTGGGATGCAGGGCACGGGACGACTCAACAAGGGGCTCTACGAGCTCCTGGGAACTCCAGGAGTTCAACCCCGCACTCGCACGTGAGCTCAGGGGGCTGTGCGCACGATGGCGAGCGACCACGGTGGCGGGAGGTTTTCGGGTCCGGTTGCCGAGCTAGCTAGGGCGCGCTAGAGAGAGGGGAAGCAAGGGGGAGGAAGAGGAGCTCACGGGGGCTACAGGGAGCTGGTCAGTGGGCTCGGGGAGGCAGCGACGGCGACGAATCGACGACCGGCGACGGCGGCTCTTGGCAGGGGGGGAACGAGAGAGAGAGACAGAGGAGAAGGGAGGAGATGGAATGAGCTCGGGGGAGAGCTCTCGCGTCTTCCAGGCGCAGGGGTGGCAGGGAAGCAGCCTGCTATGTGGCAAGCAGGAGGTGGAGGCCGACGAGCGCTCGGTCGCCACCTCGATGCCTACTGGCACGAGGTGGGAGATGACCTCCCCACCCCTGGTGGGCTGGGCTGGGCCTCCCACTTGACCAGGTACTCTTCTTCCTTTTCTTTTTTTATTTCTGTTTTCTGTTTTCTTTTCTAACATTTGTTTATTTTATTGCAGGTCCAAATAACCTTTCAAATATTCCAAAACTTTTGTATATTCAAGTTGGATATTCCAAAGCTGTATAAAAAGTTTCAGGTTAATTTGAAAACAGTAGTAATGATAATGTTTTTATTTATCAATTTCAGAGGCTTAAATCTTTAATTTAAATTATTTGAAATGTTCAAATAATTAGAATGATCCCTGGTATATCCATTCCCTCAATTATCAGACATAGGGAACATTTTTGATGGGCATTTTGGATTTGTTGAAATTTCATTTATCTTGAATTTCTTTAATTCATTAAGTGCTTGGGGTTTCTTTTCTTTCTCCCCATTTCACATTGATGCAATGATGATGATGATGATGCAATCACAATGCTAACCTAGGACACTTGCTAGGGTTGTGACAACTCACCCCCACTCAAATGAATCTCGTCCCGAGATTTTGAAGTCGTCGGGAAGAGCGCGGGGTACTCTAGTCAAAGACGATCTTCTCTTTCCCATGTCGCCTCCTTTTCAGAATGATGCGACCACTGAACCTTAAGAAACTTGATGTTCCGACGTCGAGTGGTACGCTCACCTTGATTGAGAATACGAACAGGGTATTCTCGGTATGTAAGGTTATCTTGGAGATCAAGCGCTTCGTGGTCTACTTCGTGGATAGGGTCCGAAAAGCAATGCCTGAGTTGCGAGACGTGGAAGACATCATGAACTTTGGAAAGATGCGGTAGAAGTTCCAATTGGTAGGCAACCTCTCCTCGTTTAGCAAGAATGCGAAAAGGTCCAATGTAACGAGGATCCAACTTGCCTTTGATACCAAATCGATGGGTACCCTTCAGAGGTGTAACCCGAAGGTAAGCCTTCTCGTCAAGTTCATAGGTCACAGACTTATGATGACGGTCATATTGACTCTTTTGACGGGATTGGGCTGTTTTTAACTTTTCACGAATAATGCGAACTTGCTCCTCTACATCCTGGATCATGTCCGGACCAAAGAGTTGCCTCTCTCCGGTTTCTGACCAGTTAAGAGGTGTTCGACATTTTTGTCCATAGAGAACTTCGAAAGGGGATTTGCCCAAGCTTGATTGATAACTGTTGTTATATGCGAATTCAGCAAATGGAAGGCAGTTCTCCCAATTCATACCGAAAGATATAACACAAGCTCGGAGCATGTCTTCGAGAATTTGATTGACTCGCTCAACTTGACCACTTGATTGAGGGTGGAAAGCAGTGCTAAAGGATAGATGAGTCCGGTTTGAAAACTTTCCCAAAATCGAGAGGTAAAGATACTTCCGCGGTCTGAGTTAATCTCCAAAGGAACACCATGAAGAGAAACTATTCGAGAAACATATAACTCCGCTAGCTGGCTTGCAGTAATGCTTTCACGAACTGGAAGAAAATGAGCCACTTTGGAGAGGCGATCAATGACTATGAATATAGCATTGTTCCCTCTCTTGGTCCTGGGAAAACCGGTGATGAAATCCATACCGACCTTATCCCATTTCCACTCATGAATAGCTAAAGGTTGAAGGGTGCCAGCATGCCTTTGATGTTCTGCTTTCACACGACGACAAACATCGCAGTTAACAACATATTGAGCAATTTCTCTCTTCATCCTAGTCCACCAGAACCTCTGGCGTAGGTCCTGATACATTTTGGTACTACCCGGATGAATTGTGAGAGGAGAATCATGAGCCTCCTTAAGGATCAATTGTCGCAGATGTTGTTTCTTTGGGATCACCAAGCGATTCTCAAAGAAGACAATTCCCCGATCATCTTCCAAGAAGCATCTAACATTACCCTTCTTAATGTTTTTCTTGATCCGAGATATCCCGGCATCATGCTTCCGGGCTTCTATGATTTGATCCAGAAGAGTAGGTTTCGCCACCAGGTTGGTTAGGAATCCTTGAGGAACAATGTGAAGATTTAACTTCCGGAATTCCTCATAGAGAAGCGGTTGACCTTGTTGTAACATCAGATTGTTACAATAAGACTTACGACTTAGTGCATCAGCCATGACATTGGCTTTCCCCGGGGTGTAAGTTATCCCTAAGTCGTAATCTGTAATCAACTCTACCCACCGTCTTTGCCTGAGGTTCAAATCCGGCTGGGTGAAAATATATTTCAGACTTTGGTGATCAGTGTATATCTCGCAACGATTACCCAGAATGTAATGTCGCCATGTCTTTAGTGCATGGACTACAGCTGCAAGCTCAAGATCATGTGTTGGATAATTATCCTCATGTGGACGCAACTGTCGAGATGCGTATGCAATCACATGACGATCTTGCATGAGAATGCAACCTAATCCTTGTCGCGAGGCGTCACAGTAGATAATAAAGTCCTTAGAGAAATCTGGTGGCACCAGAACGGGAGTAGAGGTCAGTCATCTTTTCAACTCCTGAAAACTATGCTCGCATTGTGGGGTCCACTCGAACTTTTTATCTTTCTTGAGGAGTTCAGTCAGAGGTTTCGCAACCTTGGAGAAGTTCTCAACAAAGCAGGGACAATAGCTCGCTAAGCCAAGGAAACTCCTTACTTGCTTAACCGATTCAGGTTGAGTCCAATCAAGGACGTCTTGAACTCTCTCGGGATTGACATCAATTCCTTTACCAGAGATTATGTGGCCTAGACAGGTCACTTATGGCAACCAAAATTCACACGGAGAATTTGGCATACAAGCGGTGCTCTCGAAGTTTCATCAATACTAGCCTTAGATGCTCGGCATGTTATTGTTCGTTCTTCGAGTAGATGAGTATGTCATCGAGGTAAACCACGACGAACTTATCCAGATACTCCATGAAGATCGAATTCATCAGCCGAGAGAAAGTGGCTGGGGCATTGGTTAAACCGAAGGACATGACGGTGTACTCGTATTGGCCATAACGAGTGACAAAAGCCGTTTTTGGAATGTCCCCGTTTCTAATTCTGATTTGATGGTATCCCAACCTCAAATCCATTTTGGAGAAGACAGAGGATCCAGCGAGTTGATCATACAAATCATTGATCCTGGGGAGCGGATACTTGTTCTTGATAGTGACCAAATTCACTGGTCGGTAATCCACAACCATCCGATCCGATCCATCCTTCTTCTTAACGAAGAGGACAGGGCAAGCCCAAGGAGAAGAGCTAGGACGAATGAAACCTTTCTTCAAAGCTTCATCGAGTTGGGTTTTTAGCTCGGCTAGTTCTAAGGGTGCCATCTTATAGGGTCTTCTGGCTATTGGGACTGTCCCTGGAATAAGTTCTATCACAAACTCAACATCTCTAACAGGTGGAATACCTGGCAGTTCTTCTGGAAAGACATCCGGAAAATCACGGACTACTGGAATATCTTCTAACTCTGGAAGAGGGCTAGCATTTAGGGAATAGAGTTGGCGCTTGGTTGTTCGAGTAGAGACATTAACTATCTCACCCGATGAATGTGTAAGTTGAACATTCCTAGAATGAGTATCAATCTTGGCATAGTGGGCTTTCGTCCAATCCGTACCTAGAATGATATTGATGTCCGAAGACTTAAGAGCTATCAAGGATGCTAGGAATACTAGTCTATCCACCAAAATTTCATTGTCATGACTCACTCTAGAAGTTTGCCATTTTGAACCAGGAGTCTGAACTACTAAAGGAGTGGGCATGTCACAAAAGGACATGTTATGCAACTGTGCATAACTTTTAGAGATAAAAGAATGAGATGCCCCAGTATCAAATAGAATAGATGCTGGATGGCTATTAACAAGAAGCGTACCTAGAATAACATCAGGATCTTCAAGGGCTTCTTCAGCAGACACATAATTCACTCGCCCACGGATAGGGGCTGGCTTCACATAGAAAGCTTTTCCTGGTTTTCCACGTCCAGCGGGCTTAGTATTGTTCTGGGGACACTCACGAGAATAGTGTCCCGGTTCTCCACATTTGTAGCATACCACTGTAGCACAAGGTGCAACATTTGTAGGCGGTCCTCCAAATGGTCTGGGTGGAGGGTTGGACTGAACTGGACAAGGTGCCTGGAAGGATGGCCTTGCGGTGTATCTTGGCGGCAAAGCTGCATTGGGCACCCACACTCGGCGTTTGTTAGGGCCTGAACCCGATGCAGGGTTGAAGTCACGGTTATGCTTCCTCGTAGCCTTGTAGTCAGTTTGTCCGGACTCAGCATTGATGGCCTTATTGATGAGAGCCTGAAAGGTGGTGCACTCGTGCAGACAAAGATCTCGGCGAAGCTCAGCGTTAAGTCCCTTGCGGAACCTAGCCAGATTCTTAGCAACAGTTGAGACTTCCTCTGGAGCATAGCGAGCAAGATTACCAAACTCGCGACTATATGCATCCACTGACAATCTGCCCTGGGTGAAGGCACATAATTCCTCTCTTTTGCGATCCATCAGCCCTTCCGGGATGTGCTGGATACGGAATGCGGTGCTGAACTCTGCCCAGGTTGGTGCAGGTCCCTGGGGACGCATAGCCTCATAGCTTTCCCACCACAGGTTGGCAGGTCCCTCCAGAAAATATGTCGCGAAAGACACCATGTTGGCCTCAGACACATTAGCAGCCCGTATCTTGCGGAATATACTAGTCAGCCAGTCATCCGCATCGAGGGGGTCGATCGAATGATGGTACTTGGGCGGACACAGCTTGATAACGTCACCAAGTGATACTCCATCGTGGTGATCATTGCGGGGAGCACGAGCTGTGTTTTGCTCAATTCTTTCCAACAGCCTATTGGTCTCCCTCTTATTCCTTTCAGCCTCTAGCATCACCTCTGCCAGGGATGGTGCATGTGGCAGCTCCTCTTGCCTTGGCTGGCTACTTTCGCCCTGCTCAGGAGCAGGCACGGGGTTGTTCCTAGTTGCCACCATCCTAGGGAAAACAATCCACAACTTAGACATAGAGAACATCAACTCTAAGACATGAATTAAGAAATGTACTGGTCAACATGGCATGTAGGATAAACACCAATCAACATGGTAAATCAACTACCATATGAACATTAGGTTTCATACACACCATGACTTAGTTCAGTACAAACCCAAGCTGAAAACAACTACGGAGAGATGACACAACTCATCGGAGGCATTACAAGCTTCCTATACATTATCTATCTACACCTCCGGAACTCAACTCTCGACCTAGTCATATCCCACAAGACACACAGGACTGTGGCGATACGACTACTACCATACTAGGACTAACATCCACGCACTCAAACATCACTGTAGAATGCCTCGTACAGGTTACCCCCATGACCTGGGAGCTGAACCTGAGGATCTGTAAACACTCTAGCCTAGGATCCCTGGAAACCATAAGGACACGGATGCGGTCCTCGAAGAGGGGTGATGCCTCCAACATCAGGCTAGTCTACGTGTGCTGGCAAATGAGTCCGCGATGGGGTCAGCATCTCCAAATCTCCATAGCCCGTCTGCACGACATGTGCCAACTGCGTCAAGGCTGTCCAAAGACGGGCACGGATAGCATAGAGCTCCATGCGAAGAGCACATGCATCACGATCCCTGTTCTCCAACATCTGAGCGATCACCTGCAGCCTAGGGTCCTCATGAGAATGATCAAAGTAGGCTGCACTAAGATATCCATCCTCTCCTCCCATGGAAGCAGGAACATAGCAGAACTTCGTGTTCTGTAGCAGGCCATGGTGAAACCTCATGATAGTCAGCATGGTGTAGGCGGCTTCCTGAACTGCCATATCTATGGTAACTCCCAATCCATGAGTCCAGTGAAGCGGCTCTGCAGCTCTAGGATATGAAGGATATATCCTAACATTACACAGATACTGACTCTCGTTGAAATCTCGATACTGCTCCTCCATTGTGTACTCTGGGTACCAGCGGTATCCAGCCTCCATCATAACTCTAACCAACATGGCTGTGTGACCCAGCACATCGATGCACCTGGTCAAACGGACCACCTGACGGAAAGGACGAGAGGGCATCTGAAACAGAGAATGATGCAAAGACATTAGAGATCCTAGCAGAAATTGGACAGCATAACGGCTGTAATTGCTCAAGAAATTTTTTGAGACAATTGAAAAATATTGGAAAGGCATAACCACTCGACTATCTAGACTCAAATCTCTTCTCCATCTGTTTGTCACACCAACAATACTTGAATAACTGCACTCACTTACAAACAAGCTAGCTATTGGTCCATGGCTAGTAACTCGTCATCCTAAGAAATAGATGAGAATCCTAGTTCTTATCCCCGTAGAAGAGATGAGAAGGACCCAACATAGAATAACTTGGGAAGAGGAGTAAAAATAGCCTTACGTTCCCTTCCACAATCAATTCCCCTACTTATCTATAGTGTTTCTAGACTCAACTTCGACCGGTTTGGCTTGGTAGTCCTACAGTCAGTCAGGCTCTGATACCAACGCTATCGGGACCCCGATCCTAAGTCATATGAATCCAGGTTGTAACACATCACATCGCTTTGCGGCCTCACACACGGTATCTCCACGGCTGCAGCCTTACCTTGGCCGGAACCGTTTGTGTCTTTTGGCTCATGTATGTGAACATGTCGCTGGCAATCACACAACAAAGAACCTGGGCCGACATTACTAGTCATAGAACCCAAGTGGCACATCCGTACGGCAACAGGCATACATAACCCAGCAATGCAGGTGTCGGCCTCAAGCGTGTGTAGACGAGTCATAGCAAGCTACAAGGACTCCATTACGTCGTGATACACGAATGTCATCACTGCACGTAGACGAGTCGTAGCTGGCTACAAGGACTCCATTACACTGCGAGACATTTCCCCGAAGGGACAAACACAACAGCAAAGAAGGATACATGCCGGTCAATCAATGTGTCCGGAGTAGTAGCAAGCTACCATGGCTCGGTGGAAGCACAAAGAGGCAGTTTCCCGTAAAGAGTACTACTAAAGGCACACGACTAGGTGTCGGATCCCATACATATCGTTGCACGTCACACGTACGCACGACATGCCCGATATGCATAGATACAACTATGGCATCACAACATAACCATACAACAACATGACTTTTATTTAAGAGGCTCAGACGAGTCTTGAATAATATGTTCTTACAGATAGGAGTCACATGACCCGACACTCAAGTCATACAAACAAAGTCATACAAGCCAGCGGAAACTTAAGCTGTCTGAGTACAGACGGCGAAAATAGAAAAGAGGCACACAGCGTGACTATCTACAGTCCACCACACGGGCAAGATCGTAGCTGGGACACCAGCTATTCGGCGTCATCAACGTCTAGAAAGAACCCACCTAATGGGTCCTGATTCTCTTCTGCAACATTTATTAAGCAAGGATGAGTACAATCGTACTCAGCAAGTCTTTAAAACAGACCTAGTCTATTTATGCTCATGTATCAACAGGGGGGGTGGTGGAGTTCATGCAGAAATGCCAGCTTTGACTCATGGCTATCCTACACTACTCAATTTTAACCCTTTGTTAATATTTTAAGTATCGCACTCGAGTCCACTAACTCCACAACAGTACACCACCATGGATTCATCTTCCTATCATAGAAGAGTGCCATCCACGGTACTCACACTTGTCTTGATATTTTTATGAGTATCCATTTGATTATCTATGAACAACATAAGATCTCCAAGTAGTCCATATCCGAGGACGCGGCTATTCGAATAGTTTCATACCCTGCAGGGGTGTACTTCTTCACACACGCTCTTGCCACTTATCGCTGTGTGCCATAAACCATGCACCTCGGCAACCTTCAAGCGGATGCCTAGCGAGGGAGTCGGCCATGACCGTCAATCACATAAGACCTCTAGTCCAGGCTACCGCCTATTTGAGACTGAACCCGCACGGAAGTCCAGCCGAAGTTTCCGCTACGGCCCCAAACGATGTGCGCAGGGTTCCCAAGACCACCATTCGGGTGACCCTTGGTACACCGTGCCACTGCCTACCGCGTCGTAACCCACCCCGAGGGTCAGTGCTAGGCACGGCCTCCAGCATGCTATAAACACCAGAAACTACTTGCAATACCTGGACCAAGGACTAAGCGACTGATAAGTCGAGAGGGGTCGAGTTACCGGAACCCAATGTGTGGTAGTAACTAGTCTTGGATCACAAACACGGAACCCAGTTCCTAAGAACGGTCCCAATGATACAACCCAGTATGTACTCCTACATAGCCTCTCATCGCTACCTTTACCAAATCGTATTCATTATGTGCTCATCACCTCGGACAACACCGTTCCACTCAGTTCATCACCCAGATGAATCCGACCTGATACAACTCTAAGCATAGCAACATGGCATGAAAGTAAGCTAAGCACATCATGGCACAAGCATCTACCAGGTATGCTAGTTTGCAAGGTTTAGCTATTTACTGTGACAAGATCAGGTCATGCATAAGAATAGGATCATCTATCGTGTATGACTGACATGTGATCGTTTGTCCTAATGCAATAAACAAGAGCAGGAGTGAGAGAGTGGGATGTTATCGGAATGATCAATGGGGTTGCTTGCCTTGCTTAGTTGCAGAGGAGTTCTCTCCTTCGTCGGGATACGGGGTGGTATCTTCCGGATTAGGGCCTACCACAACGCAGATAAGAGCATTCAATACACGCAAGTGCAACAATATGATGCATGATCATGGCATAGTAATATGCATGGATGAGCTAATGTAACTAGTGATCATGTCAATTTGAAATGGATTTGAACATAGGTTCAAAGTTCTTCTTCTTTCAAATTCCATATATTAACCTAATGGCAATTGTCCATGTTCACCTATTTAGATGGCTGTAACATGCATAAGAATAGCACCATTGGATTCATTGGATTTGTCTGATCAATTTTCATATATAAATTATTTTCATCTGACTTACATATTATTTTATATGATTTTTCAAAGTTTGAAACATTTTCTGGAATTATTTTTAAATAAGAAATTGAATTATGACATCAGCCTGACATCATGATGACGTTAGCTGGTCAACAGACCCTCTCGAGGTCAAATCTGACCAGTGGGGCCCATCTGTCATAGACTCATTACTAATCAGTTTGTTTTAATTAATTAACCTAACTAATTAACCTAGTAGGGCCCACTGTCAGTGTCACATTAACTAATCAAAACAATTAAAACTAATTACTAATTAACCTAAAACTAATCAGGGCCGGGGTCCACCTGTCATTGACTCACGGAGTCAAGCCAGGGCCCACCTGGGTCAAACCCGCCGGAGTTGGTCGACGACTCGTCGCCGGTGACCAACAAAGATGGTGGCGACCATCGGGATTTGCCCTCACGCACCCATTCGACGAGCTGAGGCCACCGACGAGTAGCTCGTGCTCGACCGCGTCCAATAGGGGCCACGGGAGGCTACGGGGTCGCCGGAGCTCGCCGGAAACGAGCTCGTGGCGGCGGCTGGAGCTCGGGCTCGAACCAAATTGGGATGCAGGGCACGGGGCGACTCAACAAGGGGCTCTACGAGCTCCTGGGAACTCCAGGAGTTCAACCCCGCACTCGCACGTGAGCTCAGGGGGCTGTGTGCACGACGGCGAGCGACCACGGTGGTGGGAGGTTTTCGGGTCCGGCGGCCGAGCTAGCTAGGGCGCGCTAGAGAGAGGGGAAGCAAGGGGGGGGGGGAGGAAGAGGAGCTCACGGGGGCTTCGGGGAGCTGGTCAGCGGGCTCGGGAGGCAGCGACGGCGACGAATCGACGACCGACGACGACGGCTCTCGGCAGGGGGGAACGAGAGAGAGAGAGACAGAGGAGAAGGGAGGAGATGGAATGAGCTTGGGGGAGAGCTCTCGGGTCTTCCAGGCGCAGGGGAGGCAGGGAAGCAGCCTGCTCCGTGGCAAGCAGGAGGTGGAGGCCGGCGAGCGCTCGGTCGCCCCCTCGATGCCTACTGGCGCGAGGTGGGAGATGACCTCCCCACCCTTGGTGGGCTGGGCTAGGCCTCCCACTTGACCAGGTACTCTTCTTCCTTTTATTTTTTTTATTTCTGTTTTCTGTTTTCTTTTCTAACATTTGTTTATTTTATTGCAGGTCCAAATAACCTTTCAAATATTCCAATTTTTTTTGTATATTCAAGTTTGAATATTCCAAACCTGTATAAAAAGTTTCAGGTTAATTTGAAAACAGTAGTAATGATAATGTTTTTATTTATCAATTTCAGAGGCTTAAATCTTTAATTTAAATTATTTGAAATGTTCAAATAATTAGAATTATCCTTGGTATATCCATTCCCTCAATTATCAGACATAGGGAACATTTTTGATGGGCATTTTGGATTTGTTGAAATTTCATTTATCTTGAATTTCTTTAATTCATTAAGTGCTTGGGGTTTCTTTTCTTTCTCCCCATTTCACATTGATGCAATGATGATGATGATGATGCAATCACAATGCTAACCTAGGACACTTGCTAGGGTTGTGACAAGGCGCCTGCACTCGGCGTCGATAACCCGAGCCGTGGCCTCCTCCTGTCCCTCAGCACACCTGTAGAAGGTCTGCAATCAAACAAGAAAACACAGATTAGTACTTGCAAAGAAGAAAACACAACATAGACGACAAAGGAGAGATTACCCAAAATGTCTGGATCACAATGTCGGCCACAGTGTGGCACTCGACATCGCCGATCCTATGCCCTGGTGGGGCCGGGGCAGGCAAGTTGTGCTCCTAGGTCATTCCGAGCTCTCGAACCTGTCCCTCACCGGGCAACATGACCCACCCCGGGAAGCTCTGGCGACAAGTCACACCAAGGACAGTGTTGGGCCTGCGGACACCACGGTCGTGTTTCCAAGAACTACAATATGACAAGGCCAATGCATTAGATATTCGAAGAAACGTGAAGGCAAAAGGTTAAAAAAGAGTAAATGCACTTACTTCTTCCCATGAGGCACAATCAACCACCTCTGGTCGCGGGTCGTCGGGGTGGGCGGGAGCTTTGTACCACCACGCCGGTAGACTTTGCGTCCCTCAACCCACTCACTCTCGCTATAGCTATTAGAACTATAGTCACTCTCAGCATGACCACTCGACCCCGGCCAGTCCACCCATGGGTTCGGCTGCGATGCATCCCTGCTCTGCTCTAGAGTC
This sequence comes from Hordeum marinum, assembly GCA_022496015.1. NCBI lineage: Eukaryota > Viridiplantae > Streptophyta > Magnoliopsida > Poales > Poaceae > Hordeum > Hordeum marinum. The sequence continues at coordinate 120,998,089 of CM039675.1, forward strand.
TCATGGGATGGATCCTCTAGGACCAGAGTCTTATGGGGCGAAGGCTCGGCGGCCCGAGGCTCGTCGGCCGTAGGCGCGTCTGCCATATGCTCATCGGCCGGAGGATCATGGACCGGAGTTCGAGACGGGTCCACCTCAGGCGGCTCCATCTCAGACAGAACAGTCATGTGGTCGGGTGAATCAGCTGGGGGTGGCAGTGAGGAAGGTTTAGTAGCAGCCTTCCTACCTCTCCTGCCGCCACGTCCACCTCTACTGGCCTTATCCTTCTTCCCCCCCGAACTCTCTCGGCTGGCGGTGGTGTCTGCATATTGAAATGCAGCGCTCTTTGGAGGCTCTAGGGTGGAATGGAACTACCCCTCCCACCACACACTGAGGAAGGATCCTCAGAGCACTCTCGACCCGCGCCCACCATCTGTCAACACCTGCAATGACAAAGAGTAAACGAAATTAATACAACATAAAAAAATGAATACCTGACATGAATAATAATATGTATATAATTTAAGCGTAGCATCATCATGAACATAATAAACAATTTAATACCTAACATGAACTAATTAATAATATATATGTACATAATAATAATTGAATAAGTGACATGAACTATAATATTAATCTTCACCGTTATCATCAATAGATGCATCATCATCATCTATATATACTTAGGGGTCAATAAATGCATCATCATCATCACTATCAATAATGACGTGCTCATCATCATCATCATCAATAAATGCATCAACATGTGGAAGGCCTCCTGTACATAATCGGTCAAGCATTGAAAGGTCATCCACAGTAGTAACATCTTCTTGTTTCGACTCTTCTTGTTCCGGCTCAGGCTCGGATTCACTACCGCTGTCTACTTCAATGTTCTGGGGTGAAGTAGAGCGGTTCTTGAAACGTTTTTTTGGGAAGATGTGTTTCTTGGAAGAATTCTCCTTCATATGTGTCTGGGTTAATGTGAGGTTCGTAATCATCTTCATTGAGGGGAGGTGGTCTAAATTGTGGCGGCACATCATAAACGACATCCCAACCATTCAGATTTGGATCAGTTTGGCAGGCCCACGGTAGATAGAAAACTTGGGTCGCCTGTTGAGCCATAATATAGACATCGGGAACATCTAAATGTCTGCTTTGTTGATTTTGATTAGCCCTATATGTTCATGAGTCCTTCTAGTCTCCTTCAGCTCGAACCAATAACATTTGAAGACTACGATGTTCGGTGGGTTTGCACCATAGAATAGAAGTTCATAAATTGCTTCACCTCTTCCATAATACTCGGTACCTCCTTCACCGATAGCAGAGACACAACAATTTGTAGACTTTTGGTCGGCCATAGATAGCTCTTTGCCATAGGTATGAAAGCGATACCCGTTGATGTCGTATTTGTCAAATGAACGGACCTTATAGTCAAAACCATTAGTGACTTGTCTCAATTCGGCGTCCATAGACGCTGAACTACCCTACAAGTTTAATACAAAAGGATTGTTTCATTAGCTGGAAATTAGACGAAGAAATGAAATGGTCTAATATAAATTACCGTTTGTTTGAACCAAGGGATGAAACCGGGATAGCCGCCTCCATGCATTGCCAGAAGCTCACACTCTTCGACGGAATCCTTTTGGATCACTGCTCCATGCAAGAATTTGGTGATGTATCGACTGTATCAAATATCCAAGAATAAGAACAGTTCTAAGGAATTAGAGGTTGCAAAACAATGTACCGAGAACTTAATCGATGTACAGCCGCACTTCTGTTAGATTGTCCAAGATATACAACGTAATGGTCCGCCATTCGTCGACATCCAACGATAAGGAAGTATAAGCACCGGCTGGTGCGAGCTTCCCTTTGAATAGGCTAAGGTTGTATCCAGCCTTTTTAGGGTCACCAACATTGTACCGAGGCTTCGGGTTATGCGAATGATGATTTTTGGCTCCGTAGTGTGCTGTCACGAAGTTTGCCGCCTCCTCAGTAATGAATGCCTCGACCATTGATGCTTCAATTGTACCTTTATTTTGACATTTAGCTCGAAGTGTCTTCTGCATCCTCTCAGTTGCGAAGCACATTCGATTTTGAATGCCCCCCCCAATCGTGCCTCGATTGGGAGATGCAAAATCAAATGCTGCATTGGATTAAAAAAGCCCGGTGGAAAGATCCTTTATAATTTGCAGATCAACTCCAGTGCCAATGTTGGAAATATGCCCTAGAGGCAATAATAAATTGGTTATTATCATATTTCCTTGTTCATGATAATCGTTTATTATCCATGCTATAATTGTATTGATCAGAAACTTAGATACATGTGTGGATACATAGACAACACCGTGTCCCTAGTATGCCTCTAATAGACTAGCTTGTTGATCAAAGATGGTCAAGGTTTCCTAGCCATGGACATGAGATGTCATTTGATAATGGGATCACATCATTAGGAGAATGATGTGATGGACAAGACCCAAACTACAAACGAGCATATGATCGTGCCAGTTTATTGCTACTGTTTTCTGCATGTCAAGTATCTGTTCCTATGACCATGAGATCATGCAACTCACTGACACCAGAGGAGTACCTTGTGTGTATCAAACGTCGCAACGTAACTGGGTGACTATAAAGTTGCTCTACAGGTATCTCTGAGGGTGTCTATTGGGTTGGCATGGATCAAGACTGGGATTTGTTACTCCGTGTGACGGACAGGTATCTTAGGGCCCACTCGGTAATACAACATCACAATAAGCCTTGCAGGCAATGTGACTAAGTGTTAGCCACAAGATCTTGCATTACGGAATGAGTAAAGAGACTTGCCGGTAACGAGGTTGAACTAGGTATGGGGATACCGACGATCGAATCTCGGGCAAGTAACATACCGAAGAACAAAGGGAACATCATACAGGATTATCTGAATCCTTGACATAGAGGTTCAACCGATAAAGATCTTCATAGAATATGTAGGAATCAATATGGGCATCCAGGTCCCGCTATTGGTTATTGACCGTAGAGGTGTCTCGGTCATTTCTACATAGTTCTCGAACCCGCAGGGTCTGCACACTTAAGGTTCAGTGACGTTTCGGTAGTATAGAGTTATGTATGGTGGTGACCGAAGGGTGTTAGGAGCCCCGGATGAGATCCCGGATGTCATGAGGAGCTCCAGAATGGTCTATAGGTAAAGATTGATATATAGGAAGTCCTGTTTTTGTCACCGGAAAAGTTTCGGGCTCATCGGTAGTGTACTGGGAGTGCCGGTAGTGTACCGGGGGACCATCGGGAGAGGTATTTCGACCCAAGAGGCTTCATGGGCTGTGGGAGGACTAATACAAGCCCTTAGTGGGCTGGGAAAATTCCCACACAAGGCCCATGCGTCTGGGGAAGAAATTCCAATGGAGAAAAGTTGGAAAAAGGCGAAAAGGTGGAAATAAGGAAGTAGTCCTAATCCTACTAGGAGTGGAGGAGGAGGATTTATCCTCTCCCACTTCGGCCGAAGCCTAGATGGGCTGGCCCTTGTGCCAAGCCTCCTCCTCCTCTCCTCCTATATATACTAGAGGGTTTTAGGGTTTTGGCACAAGATTTTCAGCCACGTGCAACCCTACCCTCTAGTTCGTAGTTTCTCCTCTATATCGGTTTCAACTATGCTTAGGCGAAGCCCTGCTGAGATTACTCCACCACCATCGCCACAGCGCCGTCACACTGCCGGAGAACTCGTCTACCTCTCTGCTCACTCTTGCTAGATCAAGAAGGCGGAGATCGTCATCGACCTATACGTGTGCTGAACGCGGAGGTGCCGTTCGTTTGGCGCTAGATCGGAAGGACCATGATCAAGATCGCGAGACGGATCATGATGAGATCGTGAGACGGATCATGATGAGTTCACGGGACGGATCGTGATTGGATCGCGGGACGGATCGTGATGAGATCGTGGGACGCTCGGCGATTTGGATCGCGAAGATGTTTGACTACACCAACCGCGTTTCTTAATGCTTCCCGCTTAGCGATCTACAAAGGTATGTAGATGCACTCTCCCTCTCGTAGATGCTTATCACCATGGATAGATCTTGTGTGTGCATAGGATTTTTTTTGTTTCCCATGCAACGTTCCCCAATAGCCAACTCTTCCATTTCATCTAGCACGCCAGGTGATAGTTCTTTCACACAAAGAGAACGGAAGAAATAGCTCAGCTCTGCCAGTACTAGCCATTCATCCTCAGGGATATAGCCATGCAACTTCATTGGCATTACCCGCTCAAGCCATATGTGCCAATCATGACTCTTGAGACCAAATATTTTCAATTTTTCAAGACTCATTCCCCTCTTTAGATTCGCAGCATACCCATCGAGGAACATCAACCGCAATTTCACCCACAATAGCATTTCCCTCATAGCTGGCCTTCCAAGATTGAACCATGCCTTTGGTTTCGCTACACTTTGCTTTCCTTTTCGTTGTCGCAAGTTTTCTAACGGTCTATCACATAGAGCCTCCTGGTCGATTCTAGCCTTAGGATTATCCTTTGACTTCCCCTCTATGCCGAACAATGTACCAAAAATGGCCTCCGCCATATTCTTTTCAGTGTGCATCATGTCGATGTTGTGTGGGCAAATGAGGTCTTTGAAGTAAGGTAGATCCCATAAGCATGACTTGTGAGTCCAGGCGTGTTCTGTATTATACCCTTTGAAATACCCTAGACGCAAAGGATTAGGCTCGAGAGCGTTTAACTGATCAAGGGTCTGTTGGCCTGTCAATGCAGGTGGTGCAGTGTTTTTGACAACTCTACCTTTGATGAAATTATTCTTGTCTTTTCTGAACTTATGGATAGGATCCAGGAACTGTCTATGCATGTCGAAACAAGAAAACTTGCGACCCGCCTGCAGCCAACGGAACTGAAGAGCTGCCTTGCATGTGGGGCATGGGGACCTTCCATGCACACACCAACCAACGAATAGCGCATACGCCGGCAAGTCATGCATTGAGTACATGTACCACACACGCATTAGGAAGTTTTTTTGTAGCGGCGTCATATGTCTTGATCCCATTATCCCAAGCTTCTTGGAGTTCATCCTTAAGCGGCTGCATGTACACATTCATACTCTTCCCCGGATAGTTGGGCCCCAGAATTATCAACATCAGGAAAATGTTCTTTCTTTGCATAATCTGTCCGGGGGGGGGGGGGATTGAGTGGAATGACAACTACAGGCCAGCAACTGTATTGTGCTACCATCATACCATACACATTGAACCCATCCATGCTGATGGCAACTCGAGGATGCCTTGGATCTGCCGATTTATCCTTATATGTAATGCATCGAAGTGCTTCCACGCAAAAGCATCTGAAGCGTGTACCAACATCGGCTCCCCATCTGCATCTAGTTCGGTTCTTTTGCCCAATTTGTACCATGTCATCTGTCTGGCCGTCTCTTCGACCATGAAAAGACTTTGAAGTCTTGGTATGATTGACATATACTAAAGAACATTAATTGGAATTTTTGTCTGACTCTTCTCACCCATACCGTTGTCTACCACAATATACCTGGAAGAATTGCAAATGGGGCAATAGTTCAAGGCTGCATACTCAAGCCTAAATAAGGCACATCCATTCTCACATGCATCTCTGTTCTCATTGGGCATCTTAAGTACGCGGAGGATTTTGTCCGACTGGTACAGGTTTGCAGGCATTACATGGCCTTTGTGTAGAAAGCATCCAAATATCATCATCATCGTGTTGTAGCATTCTTTGCCTATGTTGAATTGAGCCTTCAGAGCCATTACTTGCGCGATGGCATCCAGCTGACAAAGCGCAGTGTGCTCGTGGAGAGGACGTTTTGAAGACTCCAACATATCATTGAAGGCCTTTGCAGATTCCTCCATATCATTGTCCGAATCCCGAGCATCATCAAAGTCTTCCACCATGTCTTCCATCCTGATACCATGCTTGTCGATGCGACGATGACCCTTCTCAGCTCTGGCACATTGGGAAGACTCACCATGAAATGTCTAGACCGTATAATTAGGCGTAAAACCCATCTTCTGTAGGTGTTTGATCATTTCAAACTCTGACATCTTATGATAGTTGTCGCAATCGACATAGGGGCACCAAGTTATTTTCTGTCCATTTGCAAATGCGGCTCTCACAAACCCCTTGGTTTTTTATCCATTCATGGGTCATGTCTTTTTGACTAGTGTGCCCGGTGTACATCCACACACGATCAATCATCTTGCCTTGCTACTGGGTACACACGAAATATATACATAATTTAACAAACCATATTAATCAGTTAATAGAGTTTGTCAGTTTTATTACGTCCATGCAACCTAGACACTAGTAGGTAAATATAGGTCCTAATCCCACCCGAGTATGTGTAGATTGGGTTCGTTTTCCCATGCTCTGCTCCGGATCCGACGCAAAATTTCGGTAGCCCCTCGCCGCTGTTCTCCTGATACACGTCTCGGCAATAAGTAGAGAGGATGTATACCCGGAGAACAATAGGGAGGCACCAACGAAATTCTGCATCGGATCCGGAGCAGAGCATATGGGAAAACGAACCCAATCTACACATACTCGGGCTGTCCCTGGATAACGTTGGACAATTCGAAAGAATCACGGTTATAAATATGCAAATGCATGAATATTTATAGATGTAACCCTTTTGAACGGGAGACGCATAGTGGTCATGCATACTGATGATTCAGTCTACCTACATCTAGCATGTTTCATCGGCACGAAGACCGGAACTGGGCAAATGAAGGGGGGAGGAGGAGATGTCATTTGTGATCACCCACGAAAGCAGGGGCGGAGCTCATCGAACGCATGGGGAGGTCGTCAAACACCAGACCCTCGCAGCAACGAAACAACTACACATCTAAATCCACCCGATCAACACAAATATATATGATGTTTTTCATAACAAAATCGGTAAATATACGACCTAACTCATAATTCACAAATATATGACCCCGCCGGCATCTGGAAGGCCGAAAAGTACTTTTCGGTCAATAGGAGGCCGAAGAGGTCTCGGGGGTCGGGGGTCAGTGGCGTCGAGGGGCGTATTAACAGCTGCGCGGAGTGTCTTGCCGGGTTGATGGGGTGTCGTGTTGGGGCGTCATGTCGGGGCATCATGTTGGGGTGTCAGGGTGTCGTTTTCTTCTTCTTCTTCTTCTTCTCCTTCTTCTTCTCCTTCTTGTTCTTCTTCTTCCTCTTCTTCTCCTCCTCCTCCTCCTTCTTCTTCTTCTTCTTCTTCTTCTCCTTCTTCTTCTCCTTCTTCTTCTTCTTCTTGACCTCTTCTACCCTTCTTCTTCTATAATTTTTCTACCCACTCTTCTTTTTTTAATCTTAACTAATAACAACTAACTAACCTAATTAAGAGTACCTAATTAACAAATAACAACTAACCTAACCTAACTAACTAACAGTAGCTAATTAACAATACATAATTAAAAAAGGGAAAAGACAGGGGACTCACCGTAGGTGGTGCGGGCGTTGCGGGGTGGTGGTGCAGGCAGTGGTGGGGCGGCGGGGAGAGTAGGAAGAGGGCCGCCGAGAAGAGGGCCGGTGAGGCGGAGGGTCGGCGGGAAGAGGGGCGGCGGGGAAGAGGACCTTGGGAGCCGGCAGGATTGGGGGCGGCGGGGCGGAGGGCTGGCAGGGGTGGCGGGGTGGAGGGCCGGCGGGGGCGGCAGGGCGGAGGGGCGAAGGGGGCGGCAGGGCAGAGGGGCGGCGGGGCAGAGGGCAGCGGCAGCAGGGATGGGAGCGAGCGGGGGAGTCGTGGGGGTTGGTCGGGCTGGGCTAGAAGAGAGAGAGGGGTGGGGCCGGGTGTCACACCCAAGATGCGATCCTATCCTTATTTTGGAACGAGGGCCTCGACAGGGATAGAAGCACACCTCATCGTGTTGCAAGAATGGATATCATTACAAGTACATTTACAGAAGAGATGAGTATAAGGAATTGGCTTACACTCGCCACAAGCTACATCAAGATCACATCAATACAACAACATATTCAAACATCATACAGAAGAGCAGGGTCCGACTACGAACGCAAACAAACGACAAAATGACATCCATCCTTGCTATCCCAGGCTGCCGCCTGGAACCCCTCCTAGATCGATGATGAAGAAGAACTCCAAAGAAACAAGCATCACGCTCACGTCAAATCATCGCATTACCTGTACCTCCAGCTCTTGTTGTAGTAATCTGTGAGCCACGGGGACTCAACAATCTCATTTCCAAGGGTATCAAGACTATTAAGCTTAATGGGTGATGTATGGTTAAGTGTGAGGCTGCAGCAAGCTAGTAAGCATTTATTTGAGTGGCTAACTTACGAATATAGAAAGTAAAGTATGGTGGTCTATGAATAACGGACGTGAACTAGCAATGATCACTAAGTGATCCTGAACTCCTACTTACATCAAACATAACTCCACCATGTTCCCTCTCGGATAAGGACTCACGAGAAGAGACAGTCACGGTTATGCACACAGTTGGTGTATTTTATTAGAGTTTACTTCAAGTTTGCTATGACCGGGTGTTAAACAAAGTATCCAAATTTGCCACATAACCGCGAGCACGGCTTTCCGAAAGATTTTACCCTACAGGGGTGCTCCAACTCATCCATCACAAATTAACCACACGCAGCGGGAATAACCTCGACCACAGATCTCATGATCATCCTAGGCAATTCCAAAGGAAATCCGACACCTCGAGATAGCCCAAAGAAAAATCGGAATTCCTCACTCAAGACGTTCGAGAAAGGTAAAACAAATCCAGCAAGGCCGCCCGACGTGCCGACAATCCCGATAGGAGCCATGTATCTCGTTCTTAGGGCACGGTAGATGAGCTACGCGTACAATGGCCTGAGAGAAATCTCTCGAGTTGCCCCGGGTTGGTCTCGCACAGTGCTCTAGTTTGGACCAACACTCATGAGGAGCACTGGACCGGGGGTTGATTAAATTATCCGCGGGTGCCGACGGGTCCCTATGCAATTTTATTAGTTATTAGGCAAATGTAGTACCAATGTTGGGCCTTGGCAGATAAGTTTTATCCTAAAACGAAAATCAAGGGGGTCCCCATAACAACCCCGAGCATGTTAGGAGCGCTCAATTATGGAACATAACACAGGTTCACAAGTAACTAGGGCGGCAAGTGTGGAACAAAACACCGAGCAAAAGGCCAAGCCTTCCACCCTTTACCAAGTGTATAAGTGCATTAAATTAAATAGCAAAAAAATGTGATAACAAAAGAATGTCCATCTTAACACATGGAAGATTTTGCACCTGCACCTAGAAACGGTATAAGAAAGGCTGAGCAAGCGGTAACATAGCCATACAAAGGTTTTCTAGGATGTGGAGGGGTTAGAGGCTTTCATGGCAATGTTGGGAGGCTTGTCAAACAAGTCGTAGGTAGCGTGACATAACGATAAAAGCAGGACATCTAGCATATCAATGATAGTAGTGGTATCCAGGGAAATGTGACATCTTGCCCGAGAACCCACTCGGAAGAAGATCGAGTCCATGAAGAAGACGAGCCAACGTAGTCAAACGAATCCTCACACTCCGAATGCTTTTGGAACTCTATAGAGAAGAAGCAATCCGGAACAAACAATCAACACAAGATACACCACAACATATGCATGACACGATGCGCGAACAAATATGATCCATGTCCGGTTTAATATGCAAGGCATGGCATGGCATGGCAAGAATAACAAACAACTACTACATATTAAGTGGAGTTCAATATGCAACGAGTTGCATATTGACAAAAGTCCACGTTCGAATTATTTAGTTCACTCTCGTTAGGTACTCATCAATATTAAATGTTTTTAACATGGGTGGTCATGGCATACGCGAAGATGGAATTAAAAAACTTTAAATGGAGAGGGACAACATACATATAACAAAATAATAACTCTCCATATTATGAGAAAAGTGGTTAATGTTGTTTTATCATGGCAAAAGGTGAAGCATGAACAACTATATCATCTAGGCATTTTAAACGAGGACGGAAGCATCATATAGCATTTCCGAAACAACCCCATATGCATATTAGTATTTTGGTCCAGATCTGTACTAAACATGTTTTATATTTATTGAAGAGGAAAATAAAGTGTGGCATGCTATTCTACTTGTTTTTCTAAGGAGCTTACATATATAAAACTTTTGCATTTGAGCTACGGTTTAAAATTTATTAAACAAATCATTTTGACACAACATTAACGCAAACAATAAGTTAAATATTTTTAAACATTGATGAAAGCTGCATATTTTGAAAGTAGACATATAACTGAGCAATATTCATTTATAGCATGTCCTCATATGATGCATGGTTAAGTTTATATGAATTTGCAAAAATGCAACATTTTACTAAAATTTGAGCAGTTTTAAATATATGCAAAAGAAATAAAACAGAGCCCAAAAATGGGGGCGACCTGGTTTTGAACCCAAGACCTCCTGGTTGCGGGTTCGCTGGGATGACCAACTAGGCTAGTGGTGGGACTTGATACATTGTGGATATTGCCTAAGAAGTGTCATATGCTCGCACTAAACCAAAGTTCAAAAAAGCGCTAGGCGTTAATTATGCGGTTGGCCACCTACTTGCACTTTTCTAGCTTAGGCACAATTAGGCGTTTCATACAAAATTTCATGGGTACTGGCAACAGAGAGCAGTTTGCTATCTAAAATAGTGCTGGAAATTATACCAGAACAACAAGCAAGGAGCAAGATCATTTAGCACTATTGTAGAAGTAGTAACATCAGATACTAGCACATCAAAGCTTCACACAATAGTAGCAGAACATCACTACTACCGTAGCAAAATAGAACTATAGCAGCAGTACAAGCTACCTGTAGAGCATCAATAGCAGCACTATAACAATAGTACACGCTGCATATAGAGTATCAACAGAAGTAGCAGCACTACAACAGTGACAAGGACTTTTCCCACAACAACAACAGCAGTACAACTTTACAGAAGTGCCTAGCGCTTTTCCTTGTGCATATGGGCAAAGCAATGCGTTCAGCCAGCGCCTTGCGCATAGGCGCGCATATGCGCAAGATTAGGCACGCTTTTTGAACAGTGCACTAAACTAACGAAACTGAATGGCAAAACAGAGTGGCTGGCAGGTTTATAGTAATAACACAAAACAACAACAAAAACGGGGCGCCTGGGATTTGAAACCCAGACCCCTTGGCTCTGGAGTGGCTGTGCTAGCCACCTCAACTGCAATGATTTGAGTGAATAGCACTAGGTGAGTGCAATAAAATTACTAACGAAGTGGTGGTTTGCTCACCACGGGCTTCGGCCCAGTCCGCGAGGAGGTTTGGTTTGGCGTGCTGGAGGGATACGAGCGGTTCCTGCTCGTTGTAGAGGGCACGGTCAACGATGCCCATGGAAGCTGCAGGAGGTTGGACGGGGCGTGACGGGAAGACAGGGAACGAGTCAGAGACGACGGGATCCGGCAGATCCGGTTGGAAGCGGCTTGCCGGCGACCCTCGATGGCGGTGGAGGCCCGTCAGCGGCGACCCTCGATGGCAGTCGCGAGCTTCTCCTGTAGGCAACAGAGAGGGAGGAAGTCCGATGAGAGAGATCGGGAGGAAAGCAGGGTCCGGTTGGAGAGGTGTGGTGACCTGCTGGAGGACGGCGCCAACGAAATCCGCGAGGATCAAGGCATCATAGGTGTTGGGGACGACGCGGAGGAGGAAGGAGCATCTCGGGGATGCCAGCGATGGATGCCATGGTTGCGGGAGCTTGTTTTCGAGGCTCTCCCATTCGGGTGCGAAAGGCGGAGAGGCCGAGCAGGGTTCGGGTATCAAACAAACTCCGACTACGACGAAATTTGGGAGGCGGTCTACCTACAAAATAATAAGACCGCACGCCAAATTTCGACCCAATCCGGGAATATTTTTAGCGCACCTTAAAAACAGTTTTTTAACGATGCTGTGGGCACATGCGTGTGTGGTTGGTCTCGAAAGGTTGATGGCACAAGCGGAGAGAACCGGCAACTACCAATGGATGCAAGTTTGAATAATCATGTTGACAAAATGCCGATGCTATGCAGATGATGCGAATGATGCCATGATGAATGCGACAACCAGAAGAAACACACCGAGAATGGAATAAAAGGGGAATCTTCTAGAGCGTCGATCCCGGGCTGTTACAACTCTCCTCTAGTACACGAGGATCTCGTCCCAAGATCTAAAATGAGAAGGGGAAGAGAAAGAGCAAGAGGTAAACTTAGTTGCTTCTCTGACCAACGAGTGAAACCAATGAACTTGAAGGATTGCAAGAGATGAAGAATGACACAAGTAACAAGCAAGAATTCACAAGAAATTTCGGCAGCACTTCGGTAGGAAAGAGATGCAAAACTTGATAAGAAGGAAAAGAACTTGAACATAGAACACAACACTCCGGTAAAATGAATAAGCAAAGAAAGAACATGATCTTAATCAAACTAGATGTGATTTGACAAGAGCAACACCACTATGCCTCTGGAACAAAAGAATAGAAGCTAGATCTTGGGAGAGAAGAGAATGAAGAGGAAAATGACAACTTCTACCACCAATGAATTTGAGGAGCATGGGGTGAACGGTGTTGATGGAGAATCAACAACGAAAAGAATAGCTTGTTATGGTCTTGTGGAAAACATCTCAAAATTATGAGGTGGCAACCTGCCACAAGAGAAATAATTGATTGCTTGAGAGCAAAAAGATATGCAAAGATTCTTTCACCAAGAGGAGGAGGAGCTACTTGAATCATTTATGACACCATGATAGGAACAATCCTTAGGAAATGCTTCTGGTGAAATCCAACCCAAGATAACTTCGAGAATACAAGATGGGTTTACTTATCTTATTCTTGACAATCTTCCTTCGAGACTCCTCATAATCAAGAATTTAATAATACCATCTCAAAAGACAATGGAGAAGGTATTAAACTTAGAAATCCAAGATAAAGAACACTTGAGCACCTCCAACAAGAATCTTGAAGAACACTTCGAGAAGAATTACTCCTTAACAAATCACCATGAAGGACCTCTTGGCGAACACCGGGATGAAAGGACGATGAAAAGAATGCGGTTGAAAAGAATAGATTATGATGTTGCAAAGATTTAGATAAAGTTTCGCGAAGATATGCATGAGAAAAACATGGAACTCCGGAAATAAAAGATGAAGAACTTATAACCAAGAATTTGATATGATGAAAAACTCTAGAAGAAGGATTGGAATCACCTTGATGAAAAGAATAAGAATTATGTTATGCCTATCCTTCATCAGGTTAAATTGATGACAATCAAGGGATTTAGCACACAACTAATTCTTCTTGAAACGATTGAAGAGAGATAGCATGAGGTTGAAGAACTCTTGAACGAACCACCAGTAAGAATTAGAAACTAAAGAGGATACTACTAATGAATGGAATAACATGAGAACGAAGGGAGCATGATCCACCTAATAGAAGACTTGAATGAAGCACCGGAATAATTGAGAGACGAACGAAGGGACAACAATTGACAAAAAATAGAGAATGAAAGCTGAAAGCTGAGAACGAAGAAATCTTCTGAAATGATGGCCTTCGGGAGGATCGAGAAACAAGAACAACACTCAGTGCTCCGGATAGATATGGGAGGAATTTCTCATGAATGGAAACAATTTGAGAGGATAGCACGATGCTGAGACCATGAATCTTCAAGAGAATGAGAAAAGATTTAAGAGAATCACTCCTTTGGTCTTCAATGCAGAGAACCATGACGAGAAACAACATCATGAATTATCGAGACACTCCGGAATAATGAATAAGGAAAGGTTGAGACAACAATGAAAATGATTTGTAAGCGATCTTCGAGAAGGCACATGACTGATGAAATTCATTCTTACCTCATATTACAGGAGAACTTGAGAACATCTCCGGATAGGTTAGAAGAGCCAGGTAAGATCCTGTGGAAAACCTGTGGGTTATGGGCCCACTCAAAAGAAACCATTGTTGAAACAATTGATTAAAAAGAGAGATTGCGCCGGTACAAATTAAGAACTTGATTATATGAGACCATTGAAATAATTTGAAAGGATTATTGAATGGAAGCATGAAACTTCTGAGATATCTTCAGCACTCCGAATAGAAAAGAGAGATGACTAAACAAGAGATACTAGGATAAGAATTTTCAACATGGGCAATCATTTAGCGATTGAAAAGGATATGACAAACACCGAGATCTTGAATTGAATCCACCGGAGAAGAATAACAACAAGAACAAAGAATATGAAGAAAGATCTTGAAACTGAAACTCCTGAGAATCTTCACAAGAAATCACTGGATACAATATGAAGAAATGATAGAGGAAGCATCTCATGAATAGAAAAGGCACTTGGATGAGAATGTAATCATTGAAGAAAAAGGGTGGGAGGGTGGGGAAAACAAAGAAAACTTGGGACAGATGAAATGAACTCCGGAAAGAAACATGAGGATTGATCTTGCAAATATTGAAGAGGATAGAATTATCTTTGAAGAGAGCACACCAGTAGGAAAAGAATTGATATGATAACTTGATTGAGCACAAGAATTAGCAATCCCATAGATATATGAGAACACTACTTTAGAAAGATGTGAGATCACCACTTGACATCGAAGCAACTCGAATTACCATATACAAAAAAACAAAGGATGGGGCTTACGAAACAAGCCAGAACAAATACATGGCAGCGATTTCGCTCGATATTTTTGTGGTAAGGTTCGTACGAGCTCGATCTTATAGTAGCCATCATGTGCAAGGCAGTGCACATGACATACGATGCGTCCCCGAGTCGTAGCAAGCTACAAGGACTCTTTAAGACACAACCGCTATAAGAAAGACCGTGAACAAACGAATCCACCAGATGTCGAACCCCAACCTCATGTCACACATTTGTTGAAAGATAGCCTAGGTAACTACTTGAATTCCCACCTATGAACTCCCGAAACTTTCTGGTTATGCAATCTGGTGTTGGGGATACAAGGAGGAAATATCTCACACAACTAACAAGTACTACACCCCAACTATATCCCCCCTTCAACACATAACCAGAGGTCTCGGAAACTCATCTATCTTAGATCCTCGAAAGCACAACGATACTAAGAATGGAAGTACATCCAAACTCTCTCCACCAGTACTGGGGATGCCGGAATCCTCTCGCCACTACTAGTATTGAAGCAATTTCGAGCATGCTCCGTCCTAAGATACTAAGGAAACTGAAAGATAACGATGTGTCAAGAATCCCTCAAAGCTCTACTCCTCGATAACAGGAGGCACCAAGTATAGAACTCCGTCACATCGACATCATATAGATTCCAAATTATCCGCGTTATCCTAATTTTTTTTGAGTGAGAAGAGGGTAGAATCAAAATTCCTAAGTCGTAATTCCTCACCAGAGTATAGAAGAGGAGTAAAAAACCTACTCTCTGATATAACTAGACTCAAAATAGTTTCTCTCTAGACTCGACTCGGCCAAGTTCGATTAATCAAGGGGGCTCCTAGGTCAGAACAGGACCTGATACCAACTTGTCACGCCCAAGATGCGGTCCTATCCTTATTTTGGCACGAGGGCCTCGACAGGGATAGAAGCGCATCTCGTCGTGGTTCAAGAATGGATACCATTACGAGTACATGTACAAAACAGATGAGTATAAGGAATTGGCTCACACTCGCCAAAAGCTGCATCAAGATCACATCAATACAACAACATATTCAAACATCATACAAAAGAGCAGGGTTCGACTATGGACGAAAACAAACGACAAAATGACATCCATCCTTGCTATCCCAGGCTGCCGCCTGGAACCCCTCCGAGATCGATGAAGAAGAAGAAGAACTCCAAACAAACAAGCATCACGCTCACGTCAAATCATCACATTACTTGTACCTCCAGCTATTGTTGTAGTAACTTGTGAGCCATGGGGACTCAACAATCTCATTTCCAAGGGTATCAAGACTATTAAAACTTAATGGGTGAGGTATGGTTAAGTGGTGAGGCTGCAGCAAGCGACTAAGCATTTATTTGACTGGCTAACTTACGAATAAAGAAAGTAAAGTGTGGTGGTCTACAAATAACGGACGTGAACTAGTAATGGTCACTAAGTGATCCTGAACACCAACTTACGTCAAACATAACTCCATCGTGTTCCCTCTCGGATAAGGACTCATGAGAAGAGACAGTCACGGTTACGGACGTAGTTGGTGTATTTTATTAGAGTTTACTTCAAGTTTGCTATGATCGGGTGTTAAAAAAGTATCGAAGTTTGCCACATAACCGCGGGCACGACTTTCCGAATGATTTTACCCTGCAGGGGTGCTCCAACTCATCCATCAAAAATTAACCACATGCAGCGGGAATAACCTTGACCATGGATCTCATGATCATCCTAGGCAATTCCAAAGGAAAGACAACACCTCGAGATAGCCCGAAGAAAAATCAGAATTCCTCACTCAAGACGTTCGAGAAAGGTAAAACAAATCTAGCAAGGCCGTCCGACGTGCCAACAATCCTGATAGGAGCCTCGTATGTTGTTCTCAGGGCACGACAGACGTACAATGGCTTGATAGAAATCTCCCGAGTTGCCCCGGGTTGGCCCCACACATTGCTCTAGTTTGGACCAACACTCATGAGAAGCACTAGCCCGGGGGTTGATTAAATTATCACGGGTGCCGGCGGTCCCTATGCAATTTTATTCGTTATTAGGCAAATGTAGTACCAATGTTGCCAGATAAGTTTTATCCTAAAACGAAAATCAAGGGGGTCCCCATAACAACCCCGAGCATGTTACGAGCGCTCAATTATGGAAAATAACACCGATTCATAAGTAACTAGGGCAGCAAGAGTGGAACAAAACACCAAGCAAAAGGCCAAGCCTTCCACCCTTTACCAAGTGTACACGTGCATTAAATTAAATAACAATAATATTGTGATAACAAAAGAATGTCCATGTTAACACATGGAAGAAATTTCACCTGCAGCTAGAAACGCTATAAGAAAGGCTGAGCAAGCGGTAACATAGCCATACAAAGGTTTGCTGGGATGTGGAGGGGTTAGAGGCTTTCATGGCAATGTTGGGAGGCTTGTCAAACAAGTGGTAGGTAGCGTTACATAATGATAAAAGCAGGACATCTAGCATAGCAATGATAGTAGTGGTATCCAGGGAAATGTGTCATGTTTCCTGAGACCCCGCTCGGAAGAACATCGAGTCCATGAAGAACACGAGCCAACGTAGTCAAACGAATCCTCACACTCCAAACGCTTTTGGAACTCTATCGAGAAGAAGCAATCCAGAACAAACAATCAACACAAGATACACCACAACATATGCATGACATGATGCGCAAACAAATATGATGCATGTCCAGTTTAATATGCAAGGCATGGCATGGCATGGTAAGAACAACAAACAACTACTACATATTACGTGAAGTTTAATATGCAACGAGTTGCATATTGACTAAACTCCACGTTCGAATTATTTAGTTCACTCTTGTTAGGTACTCATCAATATTAAATGTTTTTAACATGGGTGGTCATGGCATACGCGAATATGGAATTAAGAAACTTTAAATGAAGAGGGACAACATACATATAACAAATTAACAACTCTCCTTATTATGAGAAAAGTGGTTAATGTTGTTTTATCATGGCAAGAGGTGAATCATGAACAACTATATCATATAGGCATTTTAAATGAGGACGGAAGCATCATATAGCATTTCCGAAACAACCCCATATGCATATTGAGATTTTGGTCCAGATCTGTACTAAACATGTTTTGTATTTATTAAACAGGAAAATAAAGTGTGGCATGTGATTCTACTCGTTTTTCTAAGCAAGTTACATATATAAAACATTTGCATCGGAGCTACGGTTTAAAAGGTATTAAACAATTCACTTTGACATGACATTAACGCAAATTAACAAACAATAAGTTAAACATTGATGAAAGTTGCATATTTTGAAAGTAGACATAAAACTAAGCAAAATTCATATATAGCATGTCCTCATATGATGCACGGTTAAGTTTATATGAATTTGCAAAAATGCAACATTTTACTAAAATTTGAGCAGTTTTAAATAAATGCAAAAGAAATAAAACATGGGGGCAACCTGGTTTTGAACCCAGGACCTCCTGGTTGCGGGTTCGCTAGGATGACCAGCTAGGCTAGTGGTGGGACTTGATAGGGTGTGTATATTGCCTAAGAAGTGTCATATGCTCGCACTAAACTGACAAAACTGAATGGCAAAACAGAGTGGCTAGCAGGTTTACAGTAATAACACAAAACAACAACAATAATGGGGCGCCTGGGATTTGAACCCCAAACCCCTTGGCTCTGGAGTGGCTGTGCTAGCCACCTCGACTGCAATAGTTTGAGTGAAATAGAATGAGGCGAATGCAATAAAATTACTAACGAAGCGGTGGTTTTCTCACCATGGGCTTTGACCCAATTCGCGAGGAGGTTTGGCATGATGTGCTTGAGGGATACGAGTGGTTCTTGCTCGTTGCACAGGGTGCGGTCAACGACGCCCATGGCAACTACATGATGTTGGATGGGGCGCGACGGGAAGACCAGGAACGGGTCGGAGACGATGGGATACGGCGGATCCGGTTGTAGGCAGCTTACGGCGACCCTCGATGGCGGTGAAGGCCCGTCAACGGCGATGGGGAAAGAGCTTGGCTCCATGGCAGCCGCGAGCTCCTCCTATAGGCAACAGAGAGGGAGGAAGTCGGTTGAGAGAGATCGGGAGGAAAGGAGGGTCTGGTTTGTAACATCCCAAAATTCCATTTTGGAATGTTATGAAATATAGCTATGCATCACCATCATCATTGCTTGAATATATGAATTTGTTGAAATGCTTCTTGTGACTTTTTGAAAGTCCCTTTCTATTTTCTCTAAGTTGCTTTCACCTATTTGAAAACCTTGGTAAAAGTTCAAAATAAGAGGGAGGAGCATGACACTCCACACCAGGGACTTCTTGGCGATTTATTTGAGCAATAAAAACCATGGGTTATTTTTAAAAATATTTGCAAAAGGTTTTAAAACCAAATAGATAATTTTTGTAAATATTATTTTTTCAAAGTATTCAAATGACTGAATAAAAATGTTCAATGAATGGCATTTATTATTCTGTTAACTTTGATATATACTTTTCCTATATTTGGAATTAAATCGAAGGCATTAAAAGGTTTTTACTGCACTGATATTTGAAAAAAGGGAAATCATTTAAAGCCTTAATGACCCGGTCGACCCAATCTGCATTTAACCCCTCCCGACTTTCCTTTTTATCGGCCACCGACGCCTCTGCCGCGCTCCTCACCCTCGCTGACAGTGGAGCCTACCCGACCGTTCGCTGCAATCACGCGGTCGCCATCTTCCTCGCGCGCGCCGCCGTCGCCGGAGATCGCGCGCTTGCCGGATCTCACTCCTCCTTCCTTCTCTCGCCCCACCCCGGCCCTATAAGTAGTCGGCCACCTTCGCGCTCCATTCCCCCCAAACCCCTCTCACCCCTGCGCTAGAACACCCCACGCCACCTCGCTGGACTTCGGTCAACGGCCGCACCTCTCCAAGCACCCGTCCGACGCCTCCCTTGTCCCCTCGCCCGTCCGACGCCACCAGAGCACGCCGGAGACCCACCGCTGTCGTTTGAAGCTCTCCGACGACCTCCTCGACCACCGGAGCAACCTCCCCGACCAGCTTCGACCACCGGCCACCGCCATCCTCGCCGGAGATCTCCTCCCCCCCTGAAGTCGCCGGATCCTCTCTGGACCGTCGGATCTATAGAGAACGACCCAGATTAGATCTAATTTAAACGCGAACCATTTTTCTCTATGGATCGGACAATGCTCGTTAGACACCCAGCGCTCACGCTAGCAGCCAATAGGAAGTTGCCACGTAGCCTCGACCGTCCGTTAGTTTTATTTTATTTTCTGTTCTGTTTTTAGAAAATATATTGCTTTCTGATTTTGTTTTGATTATATCTTTTAAACTATTTAGTGTTTTTAGTTAATTATTTTTGCATTAGGTCACATATTTCATGTAGTTTCACCCTGTAGTCTTAGATTTTAAAATTGAACTCTAAAATTTGAATTTAATCAAATTTTCTCAAACTACTCAAATCTGAATAACTAGAGTTTAAACATAGATTTTTGCATGAATCTTTTTGCTACTGCTTGGTATTAGTTAGTACTGTCATGATGTTTAGTTTGAAGATTTTTAAGATAAATTTCTTTAGTGTTTTAGCTATAAACAGAATCTGTCTAGTATTTATATAATTTAGTTAGTTTGAATTTTAGTTAGTTTAAATCTTAGTTAGTTATATTTTGTTTTAGTAGGTTCTGTTGTTTCAACTTTAGGTGATTTACTTGCTGTCAATAAAATGTAATTTGCTTAGTTTATTTCTATATTGTTATAGGAACTCTACTCCTTTTCAACTAGGTATAACTTGATTAAAACAAACTAGTTAGTAATAGTTTCTTCTAACAAAGTTTTAAATAATTAAATTCTGTTTTCTAAGAAATTTTTTTAGTAAATTCCTTTCTGTTAAGATAGTGTTATGTCAATAAAATAATAAGTTTAGTTTTACTCTTTTGCTAGAAAACCCCAGCCCACTTCATGTAGTAGTGTTTATCAAAACTTTTAAAACCCTACTAAGATTTTTTCTTAACAAAAATTTAAATGGATTTAATTCTATTTAATTAAAATATTTCTATTGTTCTTTTCTGTCAAGTATGGTTTTGTTAATACTAATAGTTCTATTTTTTAGTAGTACTTCACCCATCATCTTGTTAGAAAACAAAACTACGTGTTGATTTCTTTTCTTGTGATTGTGCCCTGTTTTGTCTTCAGTGATTCTAGTTCATTCCTGATTTTGTGAGTTTCAATTTTTGTGGTATTCCTATTGAGTGCTCTTGTTTGATTCGTTAGATCATCCGGAGTGCGAGGCTTGTTACCTAGAGTCCCTCGAGTACGAAGATCGTCAATCAGGCAAGTCACTTTGATCATGTATACCTATGTTTTATTGCATTAGTTCTTCCATCACCCAATTGCATGCAAAGTAGGTAAATTGGAAACTTGGTTACTTGTTGTAGTATCATGTGGTAGGTACCCCCTCACCCTTTGACACATTGGCCCCGGGAAAAAACGTTGTTTTACATTTTGCTATGCTATTAGTAGACGGGGTTGGTTGTGTGATTCATGAGAGTTGAGAGAGTTAATAATTTCAAGACCTACATGATGATCAAGTCTTCAAGACTTCAAGTTTTCAACTTACCTCTAGGTTGATGATGGTTGAACGGTGCCCTGGAGAAACCAGTGGTTAGCCTAGATGATGCTGGAGATGTGCCAGTATTCATGCGGAAAGGTCCACCCAGGCACAAAGAGATGGATGGATGCTTCAAGACCCAAGGCTTACCTGCATATCCACAAGTCATTATGGGCTCTGGCTTGGTTGGATATCATGGTGACCCTGGACAGGCGGTGCTACGAGATGTAGAAGAACGGTAGGAAAGGATGGGCACCGACCGAGTCGCAGGGAAACCCTTTAGAAGACCATGTTTTGGTCATCCGTTTCTCAAACACGCTGAAGTGCGAGAAATCAAACGGAGGCGACCAAATCTTGTGGGAAACGTGTGCAAAACTCTGCAGAGTACCCAAACCTAATCGATTAGCCGTGTCCACGGTCATGGACAGTTTGAGCCAAAGGAACTGAAACTATCAGGAACTCTCAACACAATTAATTATATTGATGTGGGTTATTAATGACAACTTGGGTATGAGAATTGGTTGGTGGAACCATCTCATTAATCAACCAACATTGTAGTAATTATGCCTTTGCCCTCTCTTGTTGTAGGAAAAAAATTGGCTTTATGCAAAAACTTACTACCCCACCTGCCATATTTTGCATATAGAACTAGATGATTACTTTACCCCCTCTCTTGTGACTTTGCCGGCATATTCAATATGCCGACCTATACGGCTGCAATGTATCATGTTGCAAAGTACTTTTCCGACCAGGAGTGAGGATACGCTCTACGCTCGGTGAGATGCCCTTGGAGTCAGATGGACTCATCTACCTTCGATGCTTCCGCAAGATTTAGTTATTCTCATGAGTTGGCCTTCAGCCACTTTATTGTAATCTTTATTGTAATAAAGGAATCGATATGAGATTTCGATTAATTTAAGACGTGTGATTTCCCTTTGGTATATACATTGATGTACTGTGTGAGTACCAGCATGATCTTGGGATGGTACAGAAACACCGGAGATTCGACCTTTCAGGCCAGGTCGCTACACGGTTGGAGAGGTTTGGTGACCTGTTGGATGACGATGCCAATGAAATCCAGCGAGGATCAAGGCATCATAGGTGTTGGGGACGATGCGAAGGAGGAAGGAGCATCTTAGGGATGCCAGCGATGGGTGCCATGGTTGCGGGAGCTTGTTTTTGAGGCTCTCCCATTCGGGTGCGAAAGGAGGAGAGGTCGAGCAGGGAGAGGAGGAGCATGTTGCGAGGAGGACGGCCGAAGATGGGGTCGAGGTCGAGCAGGAGGTCCTCGGGCACGACGGCGTGGCTGCAGTCTTGGCACGGAGGAGGCGCGTGCGGCTCAGGAGGTCCATGGCGGCCGCGTTGGTTGGCTTGGCATGGAAATCAGGGAGAGATTAGAGGCAGCTGCAGGTGGATCTGGATCAGGACGATCCTGAGGTAGGACACAACGGGTGGCGGTGCGGGGAGGAAAATGAGGAGGGTTGTCTACCTAGGCTAGGGTTAGGCTATTATTTAACGAGGGATTAGGATAGAGGCTAATTGGAACCTCCGATTATATCGGACGGTTAAGATAAAAGGCTAGGAGAGTCCAAATAAGAAAACGCAGAAGTTTGGGGTTATCACGGGGTTGCTTTGGATCCAATGGCCATGACTCATCGATTCGGGTTCGAGGAAGGTCTTAGACACACACAAGGGGTATGTGCACTATACAGAGAGGCTAGGCGGTGATGAGAGGGAAAACAAGCAGCCCGGCATCAAGTTTAGAAAATCGAAACACGACTGCGATTTGACCGGCTATAGTGCCGCTATAGGTATAATGGTCCGGGTATCAAACGGACTCCGACTGCGACGGCAT
Organism: Hordeum marinum; assembly: GCA_022496015.1. Lineage (NCBI taxonomy): Eukaryota > Viridiplantae > Streptophyta > Magnoliopsida > Poales > Poaceae > Hordeum > Hordeum marinum. The sequence continues at coordinate 121,021,189 of CM039675.1, forward strand.
TTGGCAGGCGGTCTACCTACAAAATAATAAGAGCGCACACCAAATTTTGAACCAATCCGGGAATATTTTTAGCGCGCCTTAAAAATGGTTTTTTAACGATGCCGCTGGCACATGTGTGTGTGGTTGGTCTCGAAAGGTTGACGACACAAGCGGAGAGAACCGGCAACTACAGATGGATGCAAGTTTGAAAACTCATGTTGACAAAATGCCGATGCTATGCAGATGATGCGAATGATGCGATGATGAATGCGACAACCAGACGAAACACAGACGAGAATGAAATAAAAGGGGAATCTTCTAGAGCGTCGGTCCCAGGCTGTTACACCGGGCTGGGAGAGAGGAGGAGATAGCCCCACCTCCCAACCTCTTTGCCGTCTGCCAGCGGATGGCAAAGAGTCTTTGCCGTCCGCTGGCAAATGACAAAGAAGTGGGGTTAGTGGGCCGTTACAACGCCGTCGTCCACTGAACCCCACCCACCTCTTTGCCGTCGGCTAGCGGACGGCAAAGATTCTTTGCCATTCGCTGGCAGATGACAAAGAGGTAGGTTGATAGGCCGTTTGCAGCATCGGCATCCACTGGACCCAGCAACCTCTTTGCCGTCTACCAGCGGACGACAAAGACTCTTTGCCATCCGCTGGCGGATGGCAAAGAATTGGCTGATGGCAACCAGGTTCGTTGCCGTCTATCAGTTCTTTGCCATCTGTTTTCCTTTGGCACATGGCAAAGACGTTCTTTGCCATCCGTTGGCAGACGATAGAGAAATGACTGATGGCAAATTCCCTGTTTCTAGTGGTGCAAGTATCTGTTCCTACGACCCAGATATCACGCAACTCCCTGACAGTGGAGGAATGCAATAATAAAGTGGTTATTATTATATTTCTTTGTTCAAGATAATCGTTTATTATCCATGCTAGAATTGTATTGATCGGAAACTCAAATACATGTGTGGATATATAGGCAAACAATGTGTCCCTAGTGAGCCTCTACTACACTAGCTCATTGATCAAAGATGGTCAATGTTTCCTGACCATAGACATGAGTTGTCATTTGATACCGGGATCACATCATTAGGAGAATGATGTGATGGACAAGACCCAATTGTAAAGCATATAATTTGATCGTATTAGTTTATTGCTATTGCTTTATCCATGTCAATTATCTCTTCCTATGACCATGAGATCACGCAACTCTCTGACACCGGAGGAATGCCTTGTGTGTATCAAATGTCACAACGTAATTGTGTGACTATAAAGGTGCTCTACAAGTATCTTCAAGGGTGTCTGTTGGGTTGGTGTGGATCGAAACTGGGATTTGTCACTTCGTATGATGGAGAGGTATCTTTGGTCCCACTCGGTAATACATCATCACAAGAAGCTTGCAAGCAATGTGACTAAGGAGTTAGTCACGAGATGTTGTATTACAGAAAGAGTAAAGAGACTTGCCGGCAACGAGATTGAACTAGGTATGGAGATACTGACGATCGAATCTCGGGCAAGTAACATATCGCTGGACAAAGGGAACTGCATACGGGATTGATTGAATCCTTGACATCATGGTTCGATTGATAAAGATCTTCGTAGAATATGTAGGAACCAATATGGGTATCCAGGTCTCGCTATTGGTTATTGACCGGAGAGTGTCGCACCGAACCCTAGGGCAACCACCCCTCCCCCTTGCCCCTATATATATGAGAGGGGAGGGAGGTCAGCCCCACCACAAGCCACAACGCAGCCCTCCCTCTCCCTCTAGATCATTTTCTCCCTCTTTCTTGTCACGACAGCGCTTGGCGAAGCCCTACCGGGACAGCTCCACCACCACCGCCACCATGCCGTCCTGCTATTGGAGAACTCATGTACTACTCTACCCTCACTCGCTGGATCGAGGAGGCAGTGACGTCATCGAGCTGTACGTGTGCTGAACACAAAGGTGCCATCCATTCGGTGCTAGATCGGGACGGATCATGATTGGATCGCGAAGACGTTCGACTACATAAACTGCGTTTCTTAACGCTTCCCACTTAGCAATCTACGAGGGTATATAGATGCACTCCCCCTCTTGTAGTTGTTGATCTCCGTAGATAGATCTTGGGTGTGCGTAGGCATTTTTTTGTTTCCCATGCAACGTTCCCCAATAGTGTAATTAGAGCCAGGTTTATGTGGAGATAACATGCACGAGTAGAACACAAAAGAGTTTGTGGGCGTTGATGTTCAGATTGCTTACCTCCTTAGCCTTATCTTGATTCAGAGGTATTGTGGGGTAAAGTGACTCGGACCAACCTTACTCGTTCACGTACGAGAGACCGATTCCATCGACTGACATGCAACTTGTTGCATAAAGATGGCTGGCGGGTGTCTATCTCTCCCACTCTAGTTGAATTGGATTCGATCGATGCGGTCCTTGTAGAAGATTAAAAGGCAACTTTATTATCATCGTTGTGTCTTTGCGTAGGTAAGAACGGTTCTTACTAGTTGCCCATAGCAACCACGTAAAACTTGCACCAACAAACTAGAGGACGTCTAACTTATTTTTGCAGGGCATGTTGTGATGTGATATGGCCAAAGACATGATGTGATATATGTGATGTATGAGATGATCATGTTTTGTATAGATAATCACGACTTGCATGTCGATGAGTACGACAACCTATAGGAGCCATAGGGTTGTATTTAATTTATTTTAACCTTTTTTTCTTTACTTTATCGCTATGAGTTAGCATTAGTTGTAGAAGCAAGAGTTGGCTTTACAACCACATGACTACATGATGATGGAGATCATGGTGTCATGCCGGTGACAATGGATATCATGCCAGTGCTTCGGAGGTGGAGATCAAAAGCACAAGACGATGGTGGCCATATCATGTCACTTGTATGATTTGCATGTGATGTTTATCCTTTTATGCATCTTATATTGCTTAGGACGATGGTAGCATTATAAGATGATCTCTCACTAAATTCAATATAAATTTTTGTTCTCCCCAAGTGTGCACCGTTGCGAAGGATTGTCGTTTCGAAGCACCACGTGATGATCGGGTGTGATAGACTCTACGTTTGCATATAATGGGTGTACGCTAGTTTTGCACATGCAGAACACTTGGGTTAAACTAGACGAGGCTAGCATGTACAGACATGGCCTCGCAACAGAGGAGACCAAAAGGTCGAACATGAGTCATACAGTAGATATGATCAACATGGACATGTTCACCATTGAAACCACCTCATCTCACGTGATGATCGGACTTGGGTTGGTGGATTTGGATCATGTCACACTTAGACAACCCGAGGGATGTTAATTTGAGTGGGATTTCTTAAGTAATATGATTAATTGATCTCATTATCATGAACATAGTCTAAGTTGTCTTTGCAAAATTATGTTGTAGATCAATGGCTCGCGCAGTAGCTCCCCTGAATTTTAATGTGTTCCTAGAGAAAGCTAAGCTGAAAGATGATGGAAGTAACTATGCAGACTGGGTCGGTAATCTGATGATTATCCTCACGGCTTCGCAAAAGGCTTATATTTTTGATGCACCACTTGGTGCGCCACCCCCTCGAGTGTCGTTTGCAGAAGTTGAAAATGTGTGGCAGACGCATTTTGATGACTACTCAATAGTTCAGTGCGCCATGTTGTACATCTTAGAATCAGGACTTCAAAAGCATTTTGAATGACATGGAGAATACGATATGTTTGAGGAGTTTAAGCTAAAGCAAATGCCCAGATGGAGAGGTATGAGACCTCCGATAAATTCTTCGCCTGCAAGATGGAGGAGAATAGTTTTGTCAGTGAGCACCTACTAAGAATGTATGGGTACTACAACCTTTTGACTGATTTGGGAGCTGAGCTTCTGCCTGGAACGGTCACTCACAGAATTCTCTAGTCACCACCACCTAGCTACAAAGGCTTCGTGATGGACTATAATATGCAAGGGATGAACAAGTCAGTCTCTGAGCTATTCCTAAAAAAATAAATAGCCAGTAATTGCGCCGAACAAATCTCATAATGATCTTTCTCGTTATAAACGGGGCAACAAGCGCACGTTAAGTTGGCTCTGACTATTGTGATATGTGGTTGGTCCCCTGGTCAGTGGACATGTTTTGGAAGCCCCCAAAAGATCGTGCATCGAAGCGCATTACTTCGAAATAACTAATTCACCCTACAATCACGGATATATACCTTCCCATTCTACCGCATATCTACTTTGTTTCTCCTCACGTAGCCATCGCCGGGATCGGGCCATCACTTCTTAGTTGACCATTTTTTAGGAATAGTGGCTATTTAGTGTTTTTAGTTAATTATTTTTGCATTAGGTCACATATTTCATATAGTTTCACCCTGTAGTCTTAGATTTTAAAATTGAACTCTAAAATTTGAATTTAATCAAATTTGCTCAAACTACTCAAATCTGAATAACTAGAGTTTAAACATAGATTTTTACATGAATCTTTTTGCTACTGCTTGGTATTAGTTAGTACTGTCATGATGTTTAGTTTGAAGATTTTTAAGATAAATTTGTTTAGTGTTTTAGCTATAAACAGAATCTATCTAGTATTTATATAATTTAGTTAGTTTGAATTTTAGTTAGTTTAAATCTTAGTTAGTTATATTTTGTTTTAGTAGGTTCTGTTGTTTCAACTTTAGGTGATTTACTTGCTGTCAATAAAATGTAATTTGCTTAGTTTATTTCTATATTGTTATAGGAACTCTACTCCTTTTCAACTAGGTATAACTTGATTAAAACAAACTAGTTAGTAATAGTTTCTTCTAACAAAGTTTTAAATAATTAAATTCTGTTTTCTAAGAAAAGTTTTTAGTAAATTCCTTTCTGTTAAGATAGTGTTATGTCAATAAAATAATAAGTTTAGTTTTACTCTTTTGCTAGAAAACCCTAGCCCACTTCATGTAGTAGTGTTTATCAAAACTTTTAAAACCCTACTAAGATTTTTTCTTAACAAAAATTTAAATGGATTTAATTCTGTTTAATTAAAATATTTCTATTGTTCTTTTCTATCAACTATGGTTTTGTTAATACTAATAGTTCTATTTGTTAGTAGTACTTCACCCATCATCTTTTTAGAAAACAAAACTACGTGTTGATTTCTTTTCTTGTGATTGTGCCCTGTTTTGTCTTGAGTGATTCTAGTTCATTCCTGATTTTGTGAGTTTTAATTTTTCTGGTATACCTATTGAGTGCTCTTGTTTGATTCGTTAGATCATCCGGAGTGCGAGGCTTGTTACTTAGAGTCCCTCGAGTACAAAGATCGTGAATCAGGCAAGTCACTTTGACCATGTATACCTATGTTTTATTGCATTAGTTCTTCCATAACCCAATTGCATGCAAAGTAGGTAAATTGGAAACTTGGTTACTTGTTGTAGTATCATGTGGTAGGTACCCCTCACCCTTTGACACATTGGCCCCGGGAAAAAACGTTGTTTTACATTTTGCTATGCTATTAGTAGATGGGGTTGGTTGTGTGATTCATGAGAGTTGAGAGAGTTAATAATTTCAAGACCTACATGATGATCAAGTCTTCAAGACTTCAAGTTTTCAACTTACCTCTAGGTCGATGATGGTTCAACGGCGCCCTGGAGAAACCAGTGGTTAGCCTAGATGATGCTGGAGATGTGCCAGTATTCATGCAGAAAGGTCCACCCAGGCACAAACAGATGGATGGATGCTTCAAGACCCAAGGCTTACCTACATAGCCACAAGTCATTATGGGCTCTGGCTTGGTTGGATATCGTGGTGACCCTGGACAGGCGGTGCTACGAGATGTAGAAGAACGGTAGGAAAGGATGGGCACCGACAGAGTCGCAGGGAAACCCTTTAGAAGACCATGTTTTGGTCATCCGTTTCTCAAACACGCTGAAGTGCGAGAAATCAAATGGAGGCGAGCAAATTTTGTGGGGAACGTGTGCAAAACTCTGCAGAGTACCCAAACCTAATCGATTAGCCGTGTCCACGGTCATGGACAGTTTGAGCCAAAGGAACTAAAACTTTTTGGAACTCTCAACACAATTAATTATATTGATGTGGGTTATTAATGACAACTTGGGTATGAGAATTGGTTGGTGGAACCATCTCATTAATCAACCAACATTGTAGTAATTATGCCTTTGCCCTCTCTTGTTGTAGGAAATTTTTTGGCTTTATGCAAAAACTTACTACCCCACCTGCCATATTTTGCATATAGAACTAGATGATTACTTTACCCCCTCTCTTGTGACTTTGTCGGCATATTCAATATGCTGACCTATACAGCTACAACGTATCATGTTGCAGAGTACTTTTCCAACCAGGAGTGAGGATACGCTCTACGCTCGGTGAGATGCCCTTGGAGTCAGATGGACTCATCTACCTTCGATGCTTCCGCAAGATTTAGTTATTCTCATGAGTTGGCCTTCAGCCACTTAATTGTAATATTTATTGTAATAAAGGACTCGATATGAGATTTAGATTAATTTAAGCTGTGTGATTTCCCTTTGGTATATACATTGATGTACCGTGTGAGTACCAGCATGATCTTGGGATGGTACAAAAACACCGGAGATTCGACCTTTCAGGTCGGGTCGCTACAGAAATGGTATCAGAGCACACGCTGACCGTAGGACGTAACCTCTAGGATTGGAAAAGCCTTAGGATTTATTCTCTCTTTTGTCTTTAAAATTATTATACTCTCATCTACTCGTTTCTGACTTCCCTCCGATTATTTCAAAATTTATAGATGGCCACCTTCATCCCAGTTTTGATCACGGAGTTTTGCCAGCCTGACGCAACGATGCCCTTTGGCAAGGAGCTGATGAGGATCGTCAGGGACGTGAGGATTGCCTTGCCGAGCATCACCGGGACTCCTATCATGTCTTTGCCACAAGACGGACGCTACAGGATTGAGGTGCACATTCCAGGAAAGACCTTTGGGAATCGGAAGGAACCCATCGACTTCAAGTTTGTGGCACCCAACTGGATACTTGGAAGAGACATGGCCATTCATCGTGCCCTTGGACGTATTCAGGAGGAATACAGAGGTGGAACCATTTCACCATGACTCAGTGTGGTTTGTCGCAGGGATGCCAATGGAAACATCATAACCACTCCCACTGAAGACACCACCATTTCCTATATCCAGACTTTGGAGAGGCACATCAGGACCTTGGAGCTTCGGGTACGTGCCGACACGAAGACGATCAAGAGGCTGATGAACCGTGAGATTGACCTCGAAGCTGACTTATGGGAAGCCGAGTACGAGCATGAGTATGAGGTGAAGGATTTCTTAGAGAGGATCGACAAGCTTAACACTCGTATCGCAACTCTGGAGGAACAGATGGACATGGGTGAAAATCTTCATCCCGAGGGAGACATGGCTCCTTTGATCAGCAACGATGATGACTATGAGGAAAGCACCACTGGAGGAGGCTCAGTCACCATGTACTTTTGAGGAAAACTTTAGTTATGGCCCCATGTATCTTCATTTCCGTCGTTAAAGCGTAGGTCGATGTTTAGTTTGAATGGAGATTTGTATCTCGATGTTTGAATTTGAGTTGAATAAATGAATGAGTGTTTGGTGTGATATGTTTGTTGCATTGCATATGGGTAGTGAACTTCCCTTTTAGGTCATTGTTCTATTCTAATTTTCACCCCTCTGAAAACAGCAAGATGCCTCCGCGACGTGAGCCCGACTTCACTTTCCCGCCAGAGCTCACCCAACTTCTTCAGCAGCAGAACGCCCTGATGCAACTGTTGATTCAGAATCAGACCAACAAACCACCCTCCACCACAAGGCGACAACCTCACCCGTTTTCTGAGACTGAATCCCCCAACCTTCTCCAGCAGCACCGAGCCCATTGTGGCAGATGATTGGCTCTGCAAGATGGAGAGGGAACTCGTCACCGCTGGATGTACTGATGCTGAGAAGGTGCGCTTTGCCGCACATCAACTTGAAGGACCAGCAGCTTCATGGTGGGAGAACTACACCACCACATACCCTATTGGTGATGTGACTTGGGAGCAGTTCAAGCAAGCTTTCCGCACCGCACATGTCTCAGCTGGAGCCATGAGTCTGAAGAAGCGTGAGTTTCGCAACTTACGCCAGGGGAACTGTTCCGTGGCCCAGTACGTGGACGACTTCAGCACGTTGGCCCGTTATGCACCAGGGGATGTGGCCGATGATGCAACCAAGGAGGAAAAGTTCTTGGAAGGACTCAATGACGAGTTGAGCGTGCAACTGATGGTGGCTACCTTCAGCAACTACCAGGAGCTGGTAGACAAGGCCCTCATCTTGGAAGGAAAGCAACAACAAATTGAGAACTGCAAGAGGAAGTATGCACATGGGAAGTCTACCTCTGGAGCTCATCAGAAGCCCCGCTACTCCCCGTACTCAGGACATACCGGATCAGGGACCGGTAAGTATGGAGGACACACTCATCCAGTGCACAACCATGGAGGTCATCACCATGGAGGAAATGGGAATAATCGTCCCAACAATGGCAGCTTCAAGAATGGAAGTGGGAATGGCAACCAACACCGTCCCACTCCAGCTCAGAAGGATCTAAACCACATCACCTGTTTCAAGTGTCAGAAGACAGGGCACTATGCTACTGAGTGTCCCCAGAGCAAGCAGGGAAATGGAAACGGCAACAACAACGGCAACTCAATAGCTAAGAAGCCCAACCCTTTTCCTCGTGCTCAGTTGAACCACCTCGATGTGGAAGAAGTCTATGATCAGCCCGAGACTGTGGTTGGTAAGTTTTTATTACATTCACGTCCAGTTATGGTACTTTTTGATTCTGGTGCAACTCATTCATTCATATCAAGGGTAGTTGTGGACAAGTATGGTTTACCCACCAGAACCCTTAGCCAGCCCATTAAAGTAAATTCCCCAGGAGGAATGATGACGGCAGGAATAGGATGCCACGCCCTGAAACTTCACATAGGAAACCATATTTTTTCTACCGACCTCATCGTCTTAGAATCCCAGGGATTGGATGTAATCCTAGGCATGGATTGGATGACCAAGTATGAAGGAAACCTTGATTGCCCTAGCAAGTCTATTTCACTCACCACTCCGGAGAACAAGAGGATTAAGTATGTATCCCGACGCACACAGATGAGTGCTCGGTTAAATTCCCTCACAGGAGTTGTTCAGGAGGAAGTACCGGTTGTACGAGACTTTCCAGATGTATTCCCGGAGGAATTACCAGGCATGCCACCAGATAGGGAGATTGAGTTTCTAATTGAGCTAATACCAGGGACAGCCCCAATTTCCAAGAGACCCTATCGGATGCCCGCAAATGATCTAGTGGAAATTAAGAAGCAAATTAAGGAGCTATTGGACAAGGGATACATTTTCCCAAGTTCATCACCTTGGGGAGCCCCAGTTCTTTTGGTGGAGAAGAAAGATAAAACCTTGAGGATGGTGGTCGATTATCGAGCATTGAATGAGGTGACTATCAAGAATAAGTACCCTCTACCGATGATTAATGACCTCTTTGATCAGCTAGTAGGCGCCAAAGTATTCTCCAAGATCGATCTTCGATCAGGGTATCACCAACTGAAGATTCGTGAACAGGATATACCCAAAACAGCTTTCACCACCAGGTATGGCTTATACGAGTATACAGTCATGTCCTTTGGCTTGACTAATGCTCCTGCCTAGTTCATGAATTTGATGAACAAAGTGTTTATGGAATACTTGGACAAGTTTGTCGTGGTGTTCATCGATGACATTTTGATATTCTCCAAGAGCAAGGAAGAACACAAGGAACACTTGCGTTTAGTTCTGGAGAAGCTTAGAGAGCATCAATTGTATGCCAAGTTCAGTAAATGTGAATTTTGGCTGACGGAAGTCGGATTCCTTGGACACGTTATTTCCGGAGATGGAATAGCAGTGGACCTCGCTAAGGTTGAAGCCATCACCGAGTGGAAGTCACCCACCTCAGTTAAGGAGATCCGCAGTTTCCTCGGACTTGCCGAATATTACCGGAGGTTCATTGAGAATTTCTCAAAGATTGCCAAGCCCATGACGGAGTTGTTGAAGAAAGAGTCTAAGTATATTTGGACTGAGGAATGTGAAGCCAGTTTCCAGGAGTTGAAGAAACGTTTGGTCACAGCCCCAGTATTGATTCTGCCAAATATTCGGAAGGACTTCCAGATTTATTTAGATGCTTCATGTCAAGGACTTGGACCAGTGTAAACATCACAACTATTTCCGACAAGGAAATGTCTCCAGGTCTTGAGTGCGTGCACTACGACTACTAATTCCAAGTCATGGGTGGCATAATTCAACTCATGAGGTCGTAGTTGTCTGGATGCATAGGCCACAACCTTAGCCTGAAGTATATCTTCACGCAGAAGTAGTTGAACCTCAGACAGAGGAGATGGTTAGAGTTAATCAAGGACTATGACATGAGATTACATTACCATCCAGGAAAGGCAAATGTTGTGGCAGATGCTTTGAGTCGGAAGAGTTATGTGAACACACTCACAGCGGGAGGATTACCTCAGGAGTTAGTCGATGATCTCAGAGAGCTCCGGCTAGAGATAGTTCCAAGAGGATCTATTGCCACACTGGAAATTCAGTCCACCTTGACCAAAAGAATTCACAAAGCCCAGAAGTCGAACAATGAGATAGCTGAGATAAAGCAGAGAATGAAGGAAGACAAGGCTAAAGGCTTTCGTGAAGACGAACATGGTACTCTATGGTTTGAGAACCGAATCTACGTGCCCCATGATCCAAAGCTTAGGAAGTTGATACTTCAAGAAGCCCACGATTCACCATATTCGATACACCCAGGCAACACCAAGATGTACCTGGATTTAAAGGAAAGTTACTGCTGGACAAGTATGAAGAAAGATATTGCCGAACATGTTGCGGTATGTGATGTTTGTCAGCGAGTAAAGGCGGAACATCAGAAACCGGCAGGATTACTCCAACCTTTGCCGATACCCGAGTAGAAATGGGAAAAGCTTGGTATGGACTTCATCACAGGATTGCCCAGGACCCGTTCAGGTTATGATTCCATCTGTGTAGTGGTTGATCGTTTGACCAAGGTGGCTCATTTCATCCCGGTGAAGACCACCTATACCAGTGCTAAGTTAGCCAAGATATACATGACCAGGATCGTGTGTCTGCATGAGGTTCCGAGGAGTATCGTGTCAGTTAGAGGAACACAATTTACCTCAAAGTTTTGGCATCAGTTACATGAAACTTTGGGTACGAGGCTGGAGTTCAGTACAACTTTTCATCCGCAGACCGATGGACAGACTGAGAGAGTCAACCAGATTCTGGAGGACATGTTGAGAGCTTGTGCGCTAGATTATGGATCTAGTTGGGATGACAACTTGCCTTACACAGAATTCTCGTACAACAACAGTTATCAAACCAGTCTGAAGATGGCCCCTTTCGAAGCTTTATACGGAAGGAGGTGCAGAACACCATTGACGTGGGATGGTGTTGGAGACCGAGAACCTTTTGGTCCCGATATTATCAGAGATTCGGAAGATAAGGTCAAACTGATTCGAGACCGGCTCAAGATAGCTCAATCCTGGCAGAAGAGCTATGCTGATAATAAACGCAAGGAGGTGACATATGAGGTAGGGATCAAGCATATCTTCGTGTGTCCCCACTTCGAGAATTCAAGAGGTTTGGTGTTAAAGGAAAGTTAGCACCCAGATTCATAGGCCCCTACAAAATTCTGGAACGTAGAGGCGAAGTTGCATACAAGATGGAATTGCCGGAAGGATTGTCTGGAGTTCATGATGTGTTCCATGTGTCCCAGCTGAAGAAATGCCATGCTGAGATGGCTGATATTCCTTTGAGAGACACCGTGCCCCTAGAGGCCATACAGCTTGACAGTGATCTGACTTACGAGGAGAAGCCTGTCAGGATCCTCGAGACTGCCAACAGAGTTACCCGTAGCAGGATCATCAAGTTCTGTAAGGTTTTGTGGAGTCACCACACCGAGGAAGAAGCCACCTGGGAACGCAAAGAAGATCTTCGTAGAGACCACCCGCACCTATTTTCTAGCCAACCCGAATCTCGAGGGCGAGATTCATCTTAAGGTGGGTAGGTTTGTAACATCCCAATATTCCATTTTGGAATGTTATGAAATATAGCTATGCATCACCATCATCATTGCTTGAATATATGAATTTGTTGAAATGCTTCTTCTGACTTTCTGAAAGTCCCTTTCTATTTTCTCTAAGTTGCTTTCACCTATTTGAAAACCTTGGTAAAAGTTCAAAATAACAGGGAGGAGCATGACACTCCACACCAAGGACTTCTTGGTGATTTATTTGAGCAATAAAAACCAGGGGTTATTTTAAAAAATATTTGCAAAAGGTTTTAAAACCAAATAGGTAATTTCTGAAAATATTATTTTTTTCAAATTATTCAAATGACAGAATAAAAAAGTTCAATAAATGACATTTATTATTCTGTTAACTTTGATATATACTTTTCCTATATTTGGAATTAAATCGAAGGCATTAAAAGGTTTTTACTGCTCTGATATTTGAAAAAAGGGAAATCATTTAAAGCCTTAACGACCCGGTCGGCCCAATCTGCATTTAACCCCTCCCGACTTTCCTTTTAATCGGCCACTGACGCCTCTGCCGCGCTCCTCACCCTGGCTGACAGTGGAGCCCACCCGACCGTTCGCTGCAATCACGCGGTCGCCATCTTCCTCGCGCGCGCCGCCATCGCTGGAGATCGCGCGCTCGCCGGATCTCACTCCTCCTTCCTTCTCTCGCCCCACCCTCGGCCCTATAAGTAGCCGACCACCTGCGCGCTCCATTCCCCCCGAACTCCTCTCACCCCTGCGCCAGAACGCCCCACACCACCTCACCGGACTTCGGTCAACGGCCGCACCTCTCCAAGCACCCGTCCGACGCCTCCCTTATCCCCTCGCCCGCCCGACGCCACCAGAGGACGCCGGAGACCCGCCGCTGTCGTTTGAAGCTCTCCGACGACCTCCTCGACCACTGGAGCAACCTCCCCGACCAGCTTCGACCACCGGCCACCGCCATCCTCGCCGGAGATCTCCTCCCCCCTGTAAGTCGCCGGATCCTCTCTGGACCGTCGGATCTATAGAGAACGACCCAGATTAGATCTAATTTAAACGTGAACTGTTTTTGTCTATGGATCGGACACCGCTCGTTAGACACCCAGCGCTCACGCTAGCAGCCAATAGGAAGTTGCCACGTAGCCTCGACCGTCCGTTAGTTTTATTTTATTTTCTGTTCTGTTTTTAGAAAACAGATTGCTTTCTAATTTTGTTTTGATTCTATCTTGAAACTATTTTGTGTTTTTAGTTAATTATTTTTGCATTAGGTCACATATTTCATGTAGTTTCACCCTGTAGTCTTAGATTTTTAAAATTGAACTCTAAAATTTGAATTTAATCAAATTTTCTCAAACTACTCAAATCTGAATAACTAGAGTTTAAAAATAGATTTTTGCATGAATCATTTTGCTACTGCTTGGTATTAGTTAGGACTGTCATGATGTTTAGTTTGAAGATTTTTAAGATAAATTTGTTTAGTGTTTTAGCTATAAACAGAATCTGTCTAGTATTTATATAGTTTAGGTAGTTTGAATTTTAGTTAGTTTAAATCTGAGTTAGTTATATTTTGTTTTAGTAGGTTCTGTTGTTTCAACTTTAGGTGATTTACTTGCTGTCAATAAAATGTAATTTGCTTAGTTTATTTCTATATTGTTATAGGAACTCTACTCCTTTTCAACTAGGTATAACTTGATTAAAACAAACTAGTTAGTAATAGTTTCTTGTAACAAAGTTTTAAATAATTAAATTCTGTTTTCTAAGAAAAGTTTTTAGTAAATTCCTTTCTGTTAAGATAGTGTTATGTCAATAAAATAATAAGTTTAGTTTTACTCTTTTGCTAGAAAACCCCAGCCCACTTCATGTAGTAGTGTTTATCAAAACTTTTAAAACCCTACTAAGATTTTTTCTTAACAAAAATTTAAATGGATTTAATTCTATTTAATTAGAATATTTCTATTGTTCTTTTCTGTCAAGTATGGTTTTGTTAATACTAATAGTTCTATTTTTTAGTAGTACTTCACCCATCATCTTTTTAGAAAACAAAACTACGTGTTGATTTCTTTTCTTGTGATTGTGCCCTGTTTTGTCTTGAGTGATTCTAGTTCATTCCTGATTTTGTGAGTTTCAATTATTGTGGTATTCCTATTGAGTGCTCTTGTTTGATTCGTTAGATCATCCGGAGTGCGAGGCTTGTTACCTAGAGTCCCTCGAGTACGAAGATCGTCAATCAGGCAAGTCACTTTGATCATGTATACCTATGTTTTATTGCATTAGTTCTTCCATCACCCAATTGCATGCAAAGTAGGTAAATTGGAAACTTGGTTACTTGTTGTAGTATCATGTGGTAGGTACCCCTCACCCTTTGACACATTGGCCCCGGGAAAAAACGTTGTTTTACATTTTGCTATGCTATTAGTAGACGGGGTTGGTTGTGTGATTCATGAGAGTTGAGAGAGTTAATAATTTCAAGACCTACATGATGATCAAGTCTTCAAGACTTCAAGTTTTCAACTTACCTCTAGGTGGATGATGGTTGAACGGCGCCCTGGAGAAACCAGTGGTTAGCCTAGATGATGCTGGAGATGTGCCAGTATTCATGCGGAAAGGTCCACCCAGGCACAAAGAGATGGATGGATGCTTCAAGACCCAAGGCTTACCTGCATAGCCACAAGTCACTATGGGCTCTGGCTTGGTTGGATATCGTGGTGACCCTGGACAGGCGGTGCTACGAGATGTAGAAGAACGGTAGGAAAGGATGGGCACCGACAGAGTCGTAGGGAAACCCTTTAGAAGACCATGTTTTGGTCATCCGTTTCTCAAACACGCTGAAGTGCGAGAAATCAAATGGAGGCGACCAAATCTTGTGGGAAACGTGTGCAAAACTCTGCAGAGTACCCAAACCTAATCGATTAGCCGTGTCCACGGTCATGGACAGTTTGATCCAAAGGAACTGAAACTATCAGGAACTCTCAACACAATTAATTATATTGATGTGGGTTATTAATGACAACTTGGGTATGAGAATTGGTTGGTGGAACCATCTCATTAATCAACCAACATTGTAGTAATTATGCCTTTGCCCTCTCTTGTTGTAGGAAAAAAATTGGCTTTATGCAAAAACTTACTACCCCACCTGCCATATTTTGCATATAGAACTAGATGATTACTTTACCCCCTCTCTTGTGACTTTGCCGGCATATTCAATATGCTGACCTATACGGCTGCAACGTATCATGTTGCAGAATACTTTTCCGACCAGGAGTGAGGATACGCTCTACGCTCGGTGAGATGCCCTTGGAGTCAGATGGACTCATCTACCTTCGATGCTTCCGCAAGATTTAGTTATTCTCATGAGTTGGCCTTCAGCCACTTTATTGTAATCTTTATTGTAATAAAGGAATCGATATGAGATTTTGATTAATTTAAGACGTGTGATTTCCCTTTGGTATATACATTGATGTACCGTGTGAGGACCAGCATGATCTTGGGATGGTACAGAAACACCGGAGATTCGACCTTTCAGGCCGGGTCGCTACACGGTTGGAGAGGTTTGGTGACCTGTTGGATGACGACGCCAACGAAATCCAGCGAGGATCAAGGCATCATAGGTGTTGGGGACGATGCGAAGGAGGAAGGAGCATCTTAGGGATGCCAGCGATGGGTGCCATGGTTGCGGGAGCTTGTTTTTGAGGCTCTCCCATTCGGGTGCGAAAGGAGGAGAGGTCGAGCAGGGAGAGGAGGAGCATGTTGCGAGGAGGACGGCCGGAGATGGGGTCGAGGTCGAGCGGGAGGTCCTCGGGCACGACGGCGTGGCTGCTGTCTTGGCACGGAGGAGGCGCGTGCGGCTCAGGAGGTCCATGGCGGCTGCGTTGGTTGGCTTGGCATGGAAATCAGGGAGAGATTAGAGGCAGCTGCAGGTGGATCTGGATCGGGATGATCCTGAGGTAGGAGACAACGGGTGGCAGTGCGGAGAGGAAAATGAGGAGGGTTGTCTACCTAGGCTTGGGTTAGGCTATTATTTAACGAGGGATTAGGATAGAGGCTAATTGGAACCTCCGATTATATCGGACGGTTAAGATAAAAGGCTCGGAGAGTCCAACTAAGAAAACGCAGAAGTTTGGGGTTATCACGGGGTTGCTCCGGATCCAATGGCCATGACTCATCGATTCGGGTTCGAGGAAGGTCTCAAACACACACAAGGGGTATGTGCACTGTACAGAGAGGCTAGGCGGTGATGAGAGGGAAAACAGGCAGCCCGGCATCAAGTTTTGAAAATCGAAAAACGACTGCGATTTGACCGGCTATAGTGCCGCTATAGGTTTAATGGTCTGGGTATCAAACGGACTCCGACTGCGACGGAATTTGGCAGGCGGTCTACCTACAAAATAATAAGAGCACACACCAAATTTTGACCCAATCCGGGAATATATTTAGCGCGCCTTAAAAACGGTTTTTTAATGATGCCGCTGGCACATGCGTGTGTGGTTGGTCTCGAAAGGTTGACGACACAAGCGGAGAGAACCGACAACTACCGATGGATGCAAGTTTGAAAACTCATGTTGACAAAATGCTGATGCTATGCAGATGATGCGAATGATGCGATGATGAATGCGACAACCAGACGAAACACAGACGAGAATGAAATAAAAGAGGAATCTTCTAGGGCGTCGGTCCCAGGCTGTTACATCAGGCCGGGAGAGAGGAGGAGATAGCCCCACCTCCCAACCTCTTTGCCGTCTGCCAGCGGATGGCAAAGAGTCTTTGCCGTCCGCTGGCAAATGACAAAGAAGTGGGGTTAGTGGGCCGTTACAGCGCCGTCGTCCACTGGACCCCACCCACCTCTTTGCCGTCGGCCAGCGGACGGCAAAGATTCTTTGCCATTCGCTGGCAGACGACGAAGAGGTGGGTTGATAGGCTGTTTGCAGCATCAGCATCCACTGGACCCACCAACCTCTTTGCCGTCTGCCAGCGGACGACAAAGACTCTTTGCCATCCGCTGGCGGATGGCAAAGAATTGGCTGATGGCAACCAGGTTCGTTGCCGTCTATCAGTTCTTTGCCATCTGTTTTCCTTTGGCACATGGCAAAGACGTTCTTTGCCATCCGTTCGCACACGACAAAGAAATGACTGATGGCAAATTCCCTGTTTCTAGTGGTGCAAGTATCTGTTCCTACGACCCTGATATCACGCAACTCCCTGACAGTGGAGGAATGCAATAATAAAGTGGTTATTATTATATTTCTTTGTTCAAGATAATCGTTTATTATCCATGCTAGAATTGTATTGATCGGAAACTCAAATACATGTGTGGATATACAGGCAAACAATGTGTCCCTAGTGAGCCTCTACTACACTAGCTCATTGATCAAAGATGGTCAATGTTTCCTGACCATAGACATGAGTTGTCATTTGATACCGGGATCACATCATTAGGAGAATGATGTGATGGACAAGACCCAATTGTAAAGCATATAATTTGATCGTATTAGTTTATTGCTATTGCTTTATCCATGTCAATTATCTCTTCCTATGACCATGAGATCACGCAACTCTCTGACACCGGAGGAATGCCTTGTGTGTATCAAATGTCACAACGTAATTGTGTGACTATAAAGGTGCTCTACAAGTATCTTCAAGGGTGTCTGTTGGGTTGGTGTGGATCGAAACTGGGATTTGTCACTTCGTATGATGGAGAGGTATCTTTGGTCCCACTCGGTAATACATCATCACAAGAAGCTTGCAAGCAATGTGACTAAGGAGTTAGTCACGAGATGTTGTATTACAGAAAGAGTAAAGAGACTTGCCGGCAACGAGATTGAACTAGGTATGGAGATACCGACGATCGAATCTCGGGCAAGTAACATATCGCTGGACAAAGGGAACTGCATACGGGATTGATTGAATCCTTGACATCATGGTTCGATTGATAAAGATCTTCGTAGAATATGTAGGAACCAATATGGGTATCCAGGTCTCGCTATTGGTTATTGACCGGAGAGTGTCGCACCGAACCCTAGGGCAACCACCCCTCCCCCTTGCCCCTATATATATGAGAGGGGAGGGAGGTCAGCCCCACCACAAGCCACAACGCAGCCCTCCCTCTCCCTCTAGATCATTTTCTCCCTCTTTCTTGTCACGACAGCGCTTGGCGAAGCCCTACCGGGACAGCTCCACCACCACCGCCACCATGCCGTCCTGCTATTGGAGAACTCATGTACTACTCTACCCTCACTCGCTGGATCGAGGAGGCAGTGACGTCATCGAGCTGTACGTGTGCTGAACACAAAGGTGCCATCCATTCGGTGCTAGATCAGGACGGATCATGATTGGATCGCGAAGACGTTCGACTACATAAACTGCGTTTCTTAACGCTTCCCACTTAGCAATCTACGAGGGTATATAGATGCACTCCCCCTCTTGTAGTTGTTGATCTCCGTAGATAGATCTTGGGTGTGCGTAGGCATTTTTTTGTTTCCCATGCAACGTTCCCCAATAGTGTAATTAGAGCCAGGTTTATGTGGAGATAACATGCACGAGTAGAACACAAAAGAGTTTGTGGGTGTTGATGTTCAGATTGCTTACCTCCTTAGCCTTATCTTGATTCAGAGGTATTGTGGGGTAAAGTGACTCGGACCAACCTTACTCGTTCACGTACGAGAGACCGATTCCATCGACTGACATGCAACTTGTTGCATAAAGATGGCTGGCGGGTGTCTATCTCTCCCACTCTAGTTGAATTGGATTCGATCGATGCGGTCCTTGTAGAAGGTTAAAAGGCAACTTTATTATCATTGTTGTGTCTTTGCGTAGGTAAGAACGGTTCTTACTAGTTGCCCATAGCAACCACGTAAAACTTGCACCAACAAACTAGAGGACGTCTAACTTATTTTTGCAGGGCATGTTGTGATGTGATATGGCCAAAGACATGATGTGATATATGTGATGTATGAGATGATCATGTTTTGTATAATAATCACGACTTGCATGTCGATGAGTACGACAACCTATAGGAGCCATAGGGTTGTATTTAATTTATTTTAACCTTTTTTTCTTTACTTTATCGCTATGAGTTAGCATTAGTTGTAGAAGCAAGAGTTGGCTTTACAACCACATGACTACATGATGATGGAGATCATGGTGTCATGCCGGTGACAATGGATATCATGCCAGTGCTTCGGAGGTGGAGATCAAAAGCACAAGACGATGGTGGCCATATCATGTCACTTGTATGATTTGCATGTGATGTTTATCCTTTTATGCATCTTATATTGCTTAGGACGATGGTAGCATTACAAGATGATCTCTCACTAAATTCAATATAAATTTTTGTTCTCCCCAAGTGTGCACCGTTGCGAAGGATTGTTGTTTCGAAGCACCACGTGATGATCGGGTGTGATAGACTCTACGTTTGCATATAATGGGTGTACGCTAGTTTTGCACATGCAGAACACTTGGGTTAAACTAGACGAGGCTAGCATGTACAGACATGGCCTCGCAACAGAGGAGACCAAAAGGTCGAACATGAGTCATACAATAGATATGATAAACATGGACATGTTCACCATTGAAACCACCTCATCTCACGTGATGATCGGACTTGGGTTGGTGGATTTGGATCATGTCACACTTAGACAACCCGAGGGATGTTAATTTGAGTGGGATTTCTTAAGTAATATGATTAATTGATCTCATTATCGTGAACATAGTCTAAGTTGTCTTTGCAAAATTATGTTGTAGATCAATGGCTCGCGCAGTAGCTCCCCTGAATTTTAATGTGTTCCTAGAGAAAGCTAAGCTGAAAGATGATGGAAGTAACTATGCAGACTGGGTCGGTAATCTGATGATTATCCTCACGGCTTCGCAAAAGGCTTATATTTTTGATGCACCACTTGGTGCGCCACCCCCTCGAGTGTCGTTTGCAGAAGTTGAGAATGTGTGGCAGACGCATTTTGATGACTACTCAATAGTTCAGTGCGCCATGTTGTACATCTTAGAATCAGGACTTCAAAAGCATTTTGAATGACATGGAGAATACGAGATGTTTGAGGAGTTTAAGTTAAAGCAAATGCCCAGATGGAGAGGTATGAGACCTCCGATAAATTCTTCGCCTGCAAGATGGAGGAGAATAGTTTTGTCAGTGAGCACCTACTAAGAATGTATGGGTACTACAACCTTTTGATTGATTTGGGAGTTGAGCTTCTGCCTGGAACGGTCACTCACAGAATTCTCTAGTCACCACCACCTAGCCACAAAGGCTTCGTGATGGACTATAATATGCAAGGGATGAACAAGTCAGTCTCTGAGCTATTCCTAAAAAAATAAATAGCCAGTAATTGCGCCGAACAAATCTCATAATGATCTTTCCCGTTATAAACGGGGCAACAAGCGCACGTTAAGTTGGCTCTGACTGTTGTGATATGTGGTTGGTCCCGTGGTCAGTGGACATGTTTTGGAAGCCCCCCAAAGATCGTGCATCCAAGCGCATTACTTCGAAATAACTAATTCACCCTACAATCACGGATATATACCTTCCCATTCTACCGCATATCTACTTTGTTTCTCCTCACGTAGCCATCGCCGGGATCGGGCCATCACTTCTTAGTCGACCATTTTTTTAGGAATAGTGGCTATTTAGTGTTTTTAGTTAATTATTTTTGCATTAGGTCACATATTTCATGTAGTTTCACCCTGTAGTCTTAGATTTTAAAATTGAACTCTAAAATTTGAATTTAATCAAATTTGCTCAAACTACTCAAATCTGAATAACTAGAGTTTAAACATAGATTTTTGCATGAATCTTTTTGCTACTGCTTGGTATTAGTTAGTACTGTCATGATGTTTAGTTTGAAGATTTTTAAGATAAATTTGTTTAGTGTTTTAGCTATAAACAGAATCTGTCTAGTATTTATATAATTTAGTTAGTTTGAATTTTAGTTAGTTTAAATCTTAGTTAGTTATATTTTGTTTTAGTAGGTTCTGTTGTTTCAACTTTAGGTGATTTACTTGCTGTCAATAAAATGTAATTTTCTTAGTTTATTTCTATATTGTTATAGGAACTCTACTCCTTTTCAACTAGGTATAACTTGATTAAAACAAACTAGTTAGTAATAGTTTCTTCTAACAAAGTTTTAAATAATTAAATTCTGTTTTCTAAGAAAAGCTTTTAGTAAATTCCTTTCTGTTAAGATAGTGTTATGTCAATAAAATAATAAGTTTAGTTTTACTCTTTTGCTAGAAAACCCTAGCCCACTTCATGTAGTAGTGTTTATCAAAACTTTTAAAACCCTACTAAGATTTTTTCTTAACAAAAATTTAAATGGATTTAATTCTGTTTAATTAAAATATTTCTATTGTTCTTTTCTATCAACTATGGTTTTGTTAATACTAATAGTTCTATTTGTTAGTAGTACTTCACCCATCATCTTTTTAGAAAACAAAACTACGTGTTGATTTCTTTTCTTGTGATTGTGCCCTGTTTTGTCTTGAGTGATTCTAGTTCATTCCTGATTTTGTGAGTTTTAATTTTTCTGGTATACCTATTGAGTGCTCTTGTTTGATTCGTTAGATCATCCGGAGTGCGAGGCTTGTTACCTAGAGTCCCTCGAGTACAAAGATCGTGAATCAGGCAAGTCACTTTGACCATGTATACCTATGTTTTATTGCATTAGTTCTTCCATCACCCAATTGCATGCAAAGTAGGTAAATTGGAAACTTGGTTACTTGTTGTAGTATCATGTGGTAGGTACCCCTCACCCTTTGACACATTGGCCCCGGGAAAAAACGTTGTTTTACATTTTGCTATGCTATTAATAGACGGGGTTGGTTGTGTGATTCATGAGAGTTGAGAGAGTTAATAATTTCAAGACCTACATGATGATCAAGTCTTCAAGACTTCAAGTTTTCAACTTACCTCTAGGTGGATGATGGTTGAACGGCGCCCTGGAGAAACCAGTGGTTAGCCTAGATGATGCTGGAGATGTGCCAGTATTCATGCGGAAAGGTCCACCCAGGCACAAAGAGATGGATGGATGCTTCAAGACCCAAGGCTTACCTGCATAGCCACAAATCACTATGGGCTCTGGCTTGGTTGGATATCGTGGTGACCCTGGACAGGCGGTGCTACGAGATGTAGAAGAACGGTAGGAAAGGATGGGCACCGACAGAGTCGCAGGGAAACCCTTTAGAAGACCATGTTTTGGTCATCCGTTTCTCAAACACGCTGAAGTGCGAGAAATCAAACAGAGGCGAGCAAATCTTGTGGGGAACGTGTGCAAAACTCTGCAGAGTACCCAAACCTAATCGATTAGCCGTGTCCACGGTCATGGACAGTTTGAGCCAAAGGAACTAAAACTATTTGGAACTCTCAACACAATTAATTATATTGATGTGGGTTATTAATGACAACTTGGGTATGAGAATTGGTTGGTGGAACCATCTCATTAATCAACCAACATTGTAGTAATTATGCCTTTGCCCTCTCTTGTTGTAGGAAAAAATTTGGCTTTATGCAAAAACTTACTACCCCACCTGCCATATTTTGCATATAGAACTAGATGATTACTTTACCCCCTCTCTTGTGACTTTGTCGGCATATTCAATATGCTGACCTATACGGCTGCAACGTATCATGTTGCAGAGTACTTTTCCAACCAGGAGTGAGGATCACTAGCTCTCGTAGTAGTGCCTGGGTATTTTATACCCATTCGGTTGATCATATTTGTAAATCGAAACAGGAACTACGAAATAAACGGAGGCTGGCGAGAGATGAAGTAACGATGCGCGTCATAAATGGTTCCAAGGTTGATGTGATCGCCGTCGACACGCTTGGTCTTCAATTACCATCGGGATTAGTTTTAAACCTAAGTAATTGTTATTTGGTGCATGCATTGAGGATGAACATTATATCTAGATCTTGTTTATTGTGAGACGGTTACTCATTGAAATTAGAGAATAGTGGTTGTTTATACGGATTTGAATGTTGCAGACCCATTAAGTAAACCTCTTCCACGGGCAAAATATGATCAACACTAGAACTCTATGGGTATTAGATTCATTACAATGTAAATCACATGGAGATGTGAACTAGATTATTGACTCAGGTGCAAGTGGGAGACTGTTGGAAATATGCCCTACATGCAATAATAAAGTGGCTATTATTATATTTCTTTGTTCATGATAATCGATTATTATCCATGGTAGAATTGTATTGATCGGAAACTCAAATACATGTGTGGATATCTAGGCAAACAATGTGTCCCTAGTGAGCCTCAACTAGACTAGCTCATTGATCAAAGATGGTCAAGGTTTCGTGACCATAGACATGAGTTGTCATTTGATACCGGGATCACATCATTAAGAGAATGATGTGATGGACAAGACCAAATTTTAAAGCATATAATTTGATCGTATTAGTTTATTGCTATTGCTTTATCCATGTCAATTATCTCTTCCTACGACCATGAGATCACGCAACTCTCTGACACCAGAGGAATGCCTTGTGTGTATGAAATGTCACAACATAATTGTGTGACTATAAAGGTGCTATATAGGTATATTCTAGGGTGTCTGTTTGGTTGGTGTCAATCGAGACTGGCATTTGTCACTCTGTATGACGGAGAGGTACCTCTGGGCCAACTTGGTAATACATCATCACAAGAAGCTTGCAAGCAATGTGACTAAGGAGTTAGTCACGAGATGTTGTATTATGGAACGAGTAAAGCGACTTGCCGGTAATGAGATTGAACTAGGTATGGAGATACCAATGATCTAATCTCGGGAAAGTAACATACTGCTGGACAAAGGGAACTGCATACGAGATTGATTGAATCCTTGATATCGTGGTTCGACCGATAAATATCTTCACAGAATATGTAGGAAATAACTTGGGCATCCAAGTCCCACTATTGGTTATTGACCAGAGAGTGTCTTGGTCAAAACTACATCATTCTCGAACCTGCTGTGTCCGCACACTTAACTTGCAATGACGATTTGGAATTGTTGAGTTATATATGTCGATGACTGAAAGTTGTTCGTAGTCCCGACGAGATCCCTGATGTCATGAAGAGTTCCAGAGTGGTCCAGAGGTAAAGATTCATATATAGAAAGTTTGTATTCGGGCACCGGAACTGTTTTGGAGTTTACCGGATTTCATCAGGAGTGTCGGAAATGGTTTCGAGGGTCCATCGGGGGGGGGGGACCTACCTCGGAGGGCCCCAATGGCTGAGAGGGAGGCACACCAGCCCCTTGTGGGATGGGCGCCCCGCCTCTGGTCGGCTGGGTGCCCCGCCTCCCAAGGGCCCATGCGGCCGAAGGCCAAGGGTTGGCCCTGGGGTGCCCGTCATCCCCTTGCCTTGGGGGCCAAGGCAGCTCCCAGGCCGCCATGCCCAACCCTAGGGCGGCCGCCCCTCCCCCTTGCCCATATATATATGATAGGAGAGGGAGGGAAGCCACACCACAAGCCATGACGCAACCCTCCCTCTCCCTCTAGACCGTTTTCTCCCTCATTGTTGTTGTGGTAGCGCTTGGCGAAGCCTTGCCGGGACAACTCCACCACCACCTCCACCATGCCGTCATGCTGCCAAAGAACTCATCTACTACTCCGCCCTCGCTCGCTGGATTGAGGATGTAGAGTCGTCATCGAGCTGTACGTGTGCTGAACACGAAGGTGCCGTCTGGTCGGCGCTAGATCGGGACGAATCGTGATTGGATCGCGAAGACATTCGACTACATCAACCGTGTTTCTTAATGCTTCCCGCTTAGAGATCTACAAGGGTATGTAGATGCACTCCCCCTCTCATAGCTGTTGATCTTCATAGATAGGTCTTGGGTGTGCGTAGGATTTTTTTTGTTTCCCATGCAACGTTCCCCAACACCAAACATACACGAGAGCATTCGATGACTATTTATCTAGTTGCGGTCTTGAAGATCTGGGTTACATGGATGACCGTTTCACTTGGAGGAGAGGAAAGATGCGGGAGGGATTAGATAGAGTTGTGGCAAATGCAACGCAGAATATTTGATATCCTAATTCGGTGGTTATTAATGGAGAAAGTACAAAAAGTGATCATTGGTCGATGATTATTGACACAAAATACTCATTAGGCGTCCATAGTTTGGGAGGACCGCGGGTTTAATGCTTTGAGGCAAGACGTCTTGAGGAGGAAACAATGGAGTTAATTGTTAGCAATTCATGGAGTAAAGCTACAATAGCTAGTATGGGAAGGAAATTTTCGTGGAAGGGACCAAGAGTGGCATCCGTGGGATCAAAGGGAGCTGAAAACACCATGTTGTCATATAACCGAGCTGAAGGAGAAATTGGAAAAATCTCGGAGACGGCCTCTATCTGATGAGAGTGTAGCTGAATAAAAGGAAATCTTATTGAAGATCGAGCTGCTGCTCGAAAATGAGGTTGCACTACCCCTAGTGGGATAGGGTTACTTGGCTTCCACACATTGAAAACAATACATTATTTCTAGAATTTTGCTAGTGCGAGAAGGAAAAAGAATACTACCAAGTATCTTATTGATGATGCTGGAACGAAGTGGGAGGATCAGGATGGTATGAGTAACCTTATAAAATTATTTTTCTCTGGGTTCTTTACCTTAGAAGTTATAGATCCAAGTAACGAGGTACTGGACAACGTTAATAGAAGAGTGACAAATGAAAAAATAGTACACCACGAACTGCTTTCACAAGGGAAGACGTTAAAAAGTGTTGTTTCAAATTGGAGATCTGAAGGCACTGGGACTGGATGGCCTGCATGAAGTTGTTTATAAACTCTTTGGCCCATGTTGGGTGATGAATTAACTAACAAAGTTCTTGTAGCGGTGAACACTAAAAGTATCCTGGAGGGATAGAATGATACCTTGATTATGATCATTCCAAAGTTAAAAAAATCCTAAAAGTACCTCACAATCTGGGTCAATTAGTATTTTCAGTGTGGTCTACAAGGTCATCTAAAAAAGTTGGCAAACTGTTCAAAAGTATTACTTCCAGAAATTATTGGACGTCACCAAAGCACTTTTATAATCTATTTTTTGGGTAAAGTTGCATGGGAAACAAAAATTTTCTTATGCACATACAAGATCTATCCATGGAGATGAGAATCTATGAGAGGAGAGATCGGATCCACATACCCTTGTAGATCGCTAAGTGTGAAGCATTAAGAAACGCGGTTGATGTAGTCAAACGTGTTTGTGATCCAAATTGCAAGTCGTCCCACAATCCAATCATGATCTAGGACCGAATGGACGCCACCTCCGCATTCAGCACATGTACAACTCAATGACGATCTCCATCTCCTTGATCCAACAAGCAAGGGTGGAGAGGTTGATGAGTTCTTCGGCAGCACAACGATGTGGTGGCGATGGTGGTGAACTAATCTGATAGGGCTTCGCTGAGCTTCTGCTGAACTAATCTAGAGGAGAATGATGATCTAGAGGGGAGAGGGCAGCACGTGGCTTTTAAAGTGGTGGTTGCCCTCAAAACCTCCACTATATATAGGAGGGAGAGGGGGTAGGTGTGGCACATGGGTTTTCACATGTAGAATCAGCTACCACACTTTGCTTGGAACTACACCAACTTACTGCGCTCCCATTGAGAATATATACGTATTCGGTTTGAGACTAGAAGTCATCCGGATCAGTGTCAAAGCATGCATCTACGTAACCCTTTATGATGAGCTCTTGATCACCTCCATAAACCAAAAAAATTTCCTTAGTCCTTTTCAGGTACTTAAGGATATTCTTGACCGCCATCTAGTGTTCCATTCCAGGATCACTTTGAAACTTTCTGGCCATACTTATGCAAAGGCTGACATCGGGTCTTGTGCACATCATTGCATACATGATAGAGCCTAAGACAGAAGCATAGGGGATTACACTCATCTTTTCTCTATCCTCTGCAGTCATTGGGTATTGAGTCTTACTCAACTTCACACCTTGGAATATAGGTAGGAACTCCTCCTTGGACTGATCCATTTTGAACTTCTTCAAAACTTTGTCAAGGTATATGCTCTGTGAAAGTCCTATTAAGCGTCTCTATCTATCTCTATAGATCTTGATGCCTAACGAAAGCAGCTTCTCCTAGGTCATTCATTGAAAAAACTTGTTCAAATATTCCTTCACGCTTTCCAAGAATTCTATATTGTTTCCAATCATCAATATGTCATCCCCATATAATATTAGAAATGCTATAGACCTCCCACTCACTTTGTTGTAAATACAAGCTTCTCCGTAAACTTGTATAAACCCGAACGCTTTGGTCACCTCATCAAAGCAAAGATACCAACTCAGAGATGCTTGCACCAGTCCATAAATGGATTGCTGGAGTTTGCAAACTTTGTCAGCATTCTCTGGATCGAAAAAACCTTCTGGTTGCATCATATACAACTCTTCCTTAAGGAAACCGTTAAGGAATGTTGTTTTGACATCCATGTGCCAAATTTCATAATTGAAAAATGCAGCTACTGCTAACATAATTCTAACGGACTTAAGCATCGCTACGGGTGAGAAGGTCTCATCGTAGTCAACTCCTTGAACTTGTGAAAAACCTTTTGCCACAAGTCGAGCTTTATAGACGGTGACATTACCGTCCGCGACCATCTTCTTCTTAAAGATCCATTTATTTTGAATGGCCTTTTGCCCTTTAGGTAATACTTCCAAAGTCCATAGTTTGTTTTCATACATGGATCCCATCTCAGATTTCATGGACTCTAACCATTTGTTGAAATCCGGGCCCATCATTGCTTCTCCATAGCTTGTAGATTCATCATTGTCAACAACATGACCTCTAAGACGGGGTTACCGTATCAATCAGAAGTAGTACGTGCCCTTGTCGACCTATGAGGTTTGATAGTAACTTGATATGAAGATTCATGATCACCATCATTAACTTCCTCTTCAATTTATGTAGACTCCACAGAAACATCTTTTTGCGCTGCACTACTCTCTAGTTGAAACAAAGGTTCAACAACCTCATCAAGTTCTATCTTCCTCCCACTCAATTCTTTTGAGAGAAACTCTTTCTCGAGAGATGAACTGTTTTTAGCGACAAAGACTTTGTGCCTTCAGATCTGAGATAGAAGGTATACCCAACCATATCTTTTGGGTATCCTATGAAGACACATTTCTCTGCTTCGGGTTCCAGCTTTTCAGGCTAAAGCTTTTTGACATAAGCATCACATCCCCAAACTTTAAGAGACGACAACTTTGGTTCGTTGCCAAACTACACTTCATACGACGTCGTCTCAATGGATTTCGATGGTGCCCTATTTAAAGTGAATGCATCTGTATCTAACGCATAACCCCAAAACAATAGTGGCAAATCAGCAAGAGACATCATAGAAGGCACCGTATCCAATAAGGTTCGATTCAGACGTTCGGACACACCATTAAGCTATGGTGTTCCAGGCGGTGTCAATTGTGAAACAATTCCACATTGTCTTAAGTGAATGCAAAACTCATAACTCAGATATTCTCCTCCTCGATCAGATTGTAGGAATTCAATCTTCTTGTTACGATGATTCTCAACTTCACTCTGAAATTGCTTGAACTTTTCAAAATTTTCAAACTTGTGTTTCATTAAGTAAGTATACCCATATCTACTTAAGTCATCAATGAAGGTGAGAAAATAACGATATCCACCATGCGCCTCAATGCTCATCAGACTGCACACATCAGTAGGTATGATTTCCAACAAGTCACTTGCCCGTTCCATTGTTTCGGAGAACGGGGTCTTAGTCATCTTTCCCATGAGCCATGGTTCACATGTGTCAAGCGATTCAAAATCAAGTGACTCCAAAAGTCCATCAGCATGGAGCTTCTTCATGCGTTTTACACCAATATGACTTAAGTGGCAGTGCCACAAGAAAGTGGTGCTATCATTATCAACTCTACATCTTTTGGCATCAATGTTATGAAGATGTGTATCATCACTATTGAGATTCAATAAGAATAAATCCCTCAAATTGGGTTCATGACCATAAAAGATATTACTCATTTAAATAGAACAACAATTATTCTCTAATTTAAATGAGTAACCGTCTCGCATTAAACAAGATCCAAATATAATATTCATGCTCAACGCAGGCACTAAATAACAATTATTCAGGTTCATCACTAATCCCGATGGTAATCGAAGAGCGAACGTGCCGGCGGCGATCACATCAACCTTGGAACCATTTCCCACGCGCATCGTCACTTTGTCCTTTGCTAGCCTCCTT
Source organism: Hordeum marinum (assembly GCA_022496015.1). Classification (NCBI taxonomy): domain Eukaryota; kingdom Viridiplantae; phylum Streptophyta; class Magnoliopsida; order Poales; family Poaceae; genus Hordeum; species Hordeum marinum. The sequence continues at coordinate 121,050,461 of CM039675.1, forward strand.
CTATTCCGTAGTTCCTGCTTTGAGTTGCAAATGTGAGCAACTGAACTGGTATGAAATACCCATGCACTACAACGAGAGTTGGTAAAGTACACATCAATAAGATGTATATCATATATACCTTGTTTGGTGTTGGACGCCTTCTTGTCGGCTAGATACTTGGGGCAGTTTTGCTTCGAGTGACCAGTTCCCTTGCAATGAAAGCACTCAGTTTCTAGCTTGGGTCCAGCCTTGGGTTTCTTCACAAGAGGGGTAACTGCTTTGCCACTCTTCTTGGAGTTAGCCTTCTTTATCTTGCCATTATTTTTGTAACTAGTGGTTTTATTGACCATCAACACTTGATGCTCCTTCTGGATTTTAGACTCAGCAACTTTCAGCATCGCAAATAGCTCGGCCACATACTTGTTCACCCCTTGCATGTTATAGTTCAACACAAAGCTTTTGTAGCTAGGTGGTAGTAATTGAAGAACTCTGTTAGTGATTGCCTCTGGCAGGAGGGGCATCCCTAATTCAGCCAGATGGTTCGAATACCCAGACATTTTGAGTATGTGTTCACTGACAGACCCATTATCCTCCATTTTGCAAGCATAGAACTTATTGGAGGTCTCATACCTCTCTATCCGGGCATTCTTCTCAAAGATAAACTTCAACTCCTGGAACATCTCATATGCTCCATGACGTTCAAAACATCTTTGAAGTCCTGGTTCTAAGCCATACAACATATCACAATGAACTATTGAGTAATCATCAGAATATGCCTGCCAGGTGTTCACAACGTCTGCAAACGACACTAGAGCGGGTGGTTCTCCGAGCGGTGCATCAAGGACAGAGGCCTTTTGGGAAGCCATGAGGATAATCCTCAGATTACGGGCCCAATTGTCACATCCCTAGCTTGATGTCATAGGACAGCATGTGTGTGCATCATGTTTCAATTTTTGCATCAACATAAAGTGAGGATTAAAAGAAACCCCAAGCTCACTTTTGAATCAAATTAATTTAAAGTTGGTGAAAACTCAACAAACTCAAAATGCCCATACAAAATGTTCCCTATGTCTGATAAATATGGACATGAATATATCAGGGGCCATTTTAAATATTTGAACAGTTATAGCAATTTAAAAATAAATAACAAAGCCTCTGAAAATGCCAAATAAAGCATTATCAATACTTTATATTTCAAAATATCCTGAAACTTTTTATTGGAGTGTGAAATATTCAAACTTGATGTTATAAAATAGTTGGGATATTTTATAAAAGCATTTGTACCTGTAAAAGAAATAAAACAAATGTCAGAATTAGAAAACAGAGAGAAATAAAAGAAAAAAAGGGCAGAGGCCCAGGGGGAACCGGCCCATCCGGCCCGTGCCAGTCATCCCTGTCCTCTCGCCAGGAGGATAGGGGCGCGCGCTCGCCGCATGCAAGCACGCGCCGGCCAGCTCCTCCCTGCCTGACTGCTGGCCTGGAGGGCTCGGAGAGCGCCAGCGCGAGGCCTCCTCGTCGTGACCTCTTCTCCTCCCCTCTCTCCCCTGTGCTCTCTCTCGCGCGCTCTCTCTCTTCCCCCTCCTCTCCTCTGTTCTTGCCCTTGCTGGACTGAAGACGCCTGCGATTTGCCGTCTCCCGTGCGTCCCCGACCATGCCAAGGCGCCAGAAGACCCTCCGGTGAGGCCCCGGATTGTTTCCCCCTAGCCCGACGCCATTCCCCTCTGCTAGCCCCGCCTATCGCTGGAGCCGAGAGGAGCTCGCCGCCGGTCATGGCATAGCCGTGGCCTGAGCGGCCATAGCTCGCACCTGACCGCGGGCTCGTGCTCGTGATGCGTCCATGAGCCCATAGCCGCCCCAGCCTCTCCTCTTGTTCCCTTTAGTGCCGTAGCCGGTCCTGCTCGAGCCGCCGCCGCCGGTGAGCTCGTCGCCAGCGTCGATCCCGACCACCCCAGCCTCTGGCTTGGGGCTAGATCGACGCGCGCTCGAGTGTAGGCCTTCCTAGTGCTCTCTGCCGTTGTTTTGGTCGCCGGAGGAGGAGATCCGACCCCCTCCGCCGTCCCTGACGTTGCCGGCGGCTCAACACCGGCGAGTCAACCGGTGCTGACCACGGGGTTTGACCCCAGGCCAGCTGGCAAGTGGGGCCCGCCCCACCTCTAATTAGGATTAGATTAAGAAAATAATTAAACTAATCTAATTATGCTAATGGCCCACTGACCAGTGGCCCCTAACCTAATCTAATTAGTAATTAGTTAATTAGTTAATTTTGTTAGTGACTAGGTCACTGACTAGTGGGCCCCACTGGTCAGGTTTGACCTGTCCTGGTCAGCTGACCTGGTGACGCCATGATGACGTCAGGCTGATGTAATAAAAGGAATTTCTAGTGTTAAAATAATTCCAATTTTTTTAAAACTTCAAAAATTCATATAAATTAATCTGTAACTCAAATGAAGATAATTTATATATCAAAATTTATCAGAAAAATCCAATGAATATAATGGTGCTATTATCAGGCATGTTAGAGCAACCTATGTAGATGAACATTGACATTTACTAATAGGTTAATATATGGAATATGAAATGTAGATTGATTTTGAACCTATATTCAAACTCATTTCAAATTAACTTGGACAATAGTTGCATTAGCCCATCCTTACATGCTAGCATGTCATGATCTTGCATCATATTGTTGCACTTGCATGTATTGATTGTTATTTATATGCATTACAGTAGGCCCTGCTTCTGAGGATACCCCCGAGTATTCCAACGAAGGAGAGAACCTTCCCGCTACCGAGCAAGGCAAGCAACCCCCTTTGATCATTCCGATAACATCCCACTCTCTCGCTCCAGCTATTGTTTATTTTATTAGGACAAACGTTCACTTGTCTGTCATACATGGTAGATGAACCTATTCTTTTGCATGACATGTCATTGTCACAGTAAATAGCTAAACCTTGCAACCTAGCATACCTGGTAGATGCTTGTGCCATGATGTGCTTAGCTTACTTTGCCTGCTATGCTTGCTATGGTTAGAGTTGTCAGGTCCGATTCATCTGGGTGATGAACTAGAGTGAAATAATGATGTTCTGATGTGATAAGCTTAAGATGAAACCGAGTTGGTAAAGGTTGAGATGAGAGGCTATGCAGGAGTACATAGCGGGTTGTCTCATTGGGACTGTTCGTAGGAACTGAGTTTCGTGTTTGTGATCCAAGACTAGTTACTACCACACATTAGGTTCCGGTAACTCGACCCCTCTCGACTTTTCAGTCGCATAGTCCTTATTCCAGGAGTTGCAAGTAGTTTCTGGTGTTTATAGCATGCTGGAGGCCGTGCGTAGCGCTGACCCTAGGGTTGGGTTACGACACGGTAGGTAGTGGCATGGTGTACCAAGGGTCACCCGAATGGTGGGCATGGGAACCCTGCGCACATCGTTTGGGGTCATAGCGGAAACTTTGGCCGGACTTCCGTGCGGGTTCAGTCTCAAATAGGCGATAGCCTGGAGTAGAGGTCTTATGTGATTGACGGTCGTGGCCGACTCCCTCGCTGGGCTTCCGCTTGAAGGTTGCCGAGGTGCATGGTTTTAAGAGCACACGACGATAAGTGGCGAGAGCGTGTGTGAAGAAGTACACCCCTGCAAGGTATGGAACTATTTGAATAGCCGTGTCCTTGGATATGGACTACTTGGAAAACTTATGCTATTCATAGATAATCAAATGGATACTCATAGAAATATCAAGACAAGTGTGAGTACCATGGATGGCACTCTCCCAGAAGAGGGAAGTGAATCCATGGTGGGGTATTGTCATGGAGCTAGTGGACTCGTGTGCGATAACTAAAATCTAAACAAAAAGCTAAAAATGGTGTAGTGTAGGTTAGCCATGAATCAAAGCTGGCATTTGCTGCATAAACTCCACCACTCCCCTTGTTGATACATGAGCATGAATAGACTAGGTCAGTTTTAAAGACTTGCTGAGTATGTTTGTACTCACGTTTGCTTTATAAATGTTGCAGATGAGACCCAAGACCCATTAGGTGGGTTCTATCTAGATGTCGACGATGCCGAATAGCTGGTGTCCCAGCTACGACCTTATGCCCTATGGCGAGCTGTAGATAGTCAGGCCATGTGCCTTTTTACCCTTTCATCTGTCTGTACTGAGACAACTTATGCTTCCGCTTAGTTTGTATGAACTTGTTTGTATGACTTGAGTGTCGGGTCATGTAACCCCTATCTATAAGAACATGTTATGCAAGGCTCGTCTGAGCCCCTTAAGTAAAAGTTGTTGTATGTTTATGTTGTGATGCCATGGTTGTATATATGCATATCAGGCATGTCGTGCGTACGTGTGACGTGCAACGGTATGTATGGGATCCGACACCTAGTCGTGTGCCTTTAGTAGTACTCTTTACGGGAAACTGCCTCTCTATGCTTCCATCGGGCCTTGGTAGCTTGCTACTGCTCCGAACACATTGATTGACCGACATGTATACTTCTTTGCTGTTGTGTCTGTCCCTTCGAGGAAATGTCTCGCAATGTAATGGAGTCCCTATAGCCTGCTACAACTCGTCTATGTGAGGTGATGGCATTTATGTCTCACGACGTAATGGATTCCTTGTAGCTTGCTATGACTCGTCTAAACGCGCTTGAGGCTGACACCTGCATTCTTGGGTTATGTATGCCGGTTTCCATACACATGTGCCACTTGGGTTCTATGACTAGTCATGTCGGCCCGAGTTCTCTGTCGTTTGATTGCTAGTGACATGTTCACATACGTGAGCCAAAAGACGCAAATGGTCCCGGCTAAGGTAAGGCTACAGCCGTGGAGCTTACCGTGCGTGAGGCCGCAAAGTGATGTGATATGTTATAGTCTGGATTCATATGACTTAGGATCGGACTACGAACGAAAACAAACGACAAAATGACATCCATCCTTGCTATCCCAGGCTGCCGCCTGGAACCCTTCCGAGATCGATGAAGAAGAAGAAGAACTCCAAACAAACAAGCATCACGCTCACGTCAAATCATCACATTACTTGTACCTGCAGCTATTGTTGTAGTAACCGATGAGCCACGAGGACTCAGACATCTCATTTCCAAGGGTATCAAGACTATTAAAACTTAATGGGTGAGGCATGGTTAAGTGGTGAGGCTGCAGCAAGCGACTAAGCATTTATTTGAGTGGCTAACTTACGAATAAAGAAAGTAAAGTGTGGTGGTATACAAATAACGGACATGAACTAGTAATGATCACTAAGTGATTCTGAACACCAACTTACGTCAAACATAACTCCATCGTGTTCCCTCTCGGATAAGGACTCACGAGAAGAGACAGTCACGGTTACGAACACAGTTGGTGTATTTTATTAGAGTTTACTTCAAGTTTGCTATGATCGGGTGTTAAACTAAGTATCCAAGTTTGCCACATAACCGCGGGCATGGCTTTCCGAAAGATTTTACCCTGCAGGGGTGCTCCAACTCATCCATCACAAATTAACCACACGCAACAGGAATTCCAAAGGAAAGACAACACCTCGAGATAGCCCGAAGAAAAATCAGAATTCCTCACTCAAGACGTTCGAGAAAGGTAAAACATATCTAGCAAGGCCGCCCGACGTGCCGACAATCCCGATAGGAGCTACGTATCTCGTTCTTAGGGCACGACAGATGAGCTACGCGTACAATGGCCTGAGAGAAATCTCTCGAGTTGCCCCGGGTTGGCCTCGCACAGTGCTCTAGTTTGGACCAACACTCATGAGGAGCACTGGCCCGGGGGTTGATTAAATTATCCGCGGGTGCCGACGGGTCCCTATGCAATTTTATTAGTTATTAGGAAAATGTAGTACCAATGTTGGGCCTTGCCAGATAAGTTTTATCCTAAAACGAAAATTAAGGGGGTCCCCATAACAACCCCGAGCATGTTAGGAGCGCTCAATTATGGAACATAACACGGGTTCACAAGTAAATAGGGCGGCAAGTGTGGAACAAAACACTGAGCAAAAGGCCAAGCCTTCCACCCTTTACCAAGTGTATAAGTGCATTAAATTAAATAGCAAAAAAATGTGATAACAAAAGAATGTCCATCTTAACACATGGAAGATTTTGCACCTGCACCTAGAAACGCTATAAGAAAGACTGAGCAAGCGGTAACATAGCCATACAAAGGTTTGCTAGGATGTGTAGGGGTTAGAGGCTTTCATAGCAATGTTGGGAGGCTTGTCAAATAAATGGTAGGTAGCATGACATAACGATAAAAGCGGGACATCTAGCATATCAATGATAGTGGTGGTATCCAGGGAAATGTGTCATCTTGCCCGAGATCCCACTCGGAAGAAGATCGAGTCCATGACGAAGACGAGCCAACGTAGTCAAACGAATCCTCAGTCTCCGAATGCTTTTGGAACTCTATCGAGAAGAAGCAATCCGGAACAAACAATCAACACAAGATACACCACAACATATGCATGACATGATGCGCAAACAAATATGATCCATGTCCGGTTTAATATGCAAGGCATGACATGGCAAGAATAACAAACAACTACTACATATTAAGTGGAGTTCAATATGCAACAAGTTGCATATTGACAAAAGTCCACGTTCGAATTATTTAGTTCACCCTCGTTAGGTACTCATCAATATTAAATGTTTTTAACACGGGTGGTCATGGCATACGCGAAGATGGAATTAAACAACTTTAAATGGAGAGGGACAACATACATATAACAAAATAATAACTCTCCATATTATGAGAAAAGTGGTTAGTGTTGTTTTATCATGGCAAAAGGTGAAGCATGAACAACTATATCATCTAGGCATTTTAAACGAGGACGGAAGCATCATATAGCATTTCCGAAACAACCCCATATGCATATTAATATTTTGGTCCAGATCTGTACTAAACATGTTTTATATTTATTAAACAGGAAAATAAAGTGCGGCATGCGATTCTACTTGTTTTTCTAAGCAAGTTACATATATAAAACATTTGCATCGGAGCTACGGTTTAAATGTTATTAAACAATTCATTTTGACACGACATTAACGCAAATTAAAGCAAACAATAAGTTAAATATTTTTAAACATTGATGAAAGCTGCATATTTTGAAAGTAGACATATAACTGAGCAATATTCATTTATAGCATGTCCTCATATGATGCATGGTTAAGTTTATATGAATTTGCAAAAATGCAACATTTTACTAAAATTTGAGCAGTTTTAAATATATGCAAAAGAAATAAAACAGAGCCCAAAAATAGGGCGACCTGGTTTTGAACCCAAGACCTCCTGGTTGCGGGTTTGTTGGGATGACCAACTATGCTAGTGGTGGGACTTGATACACTATGGATATTGTCTAAGAAGTGTCATATGCTCGCACTAAACTAAAGTTCAAAAAAGTGCTAGGCGTTAATTATGTGGTTGGCCACCTACTTGCACTTTTCTAGCTTAGGCGCAATTAGGCGTTTCATACAAAATTTCATGGGTACTAGCAACAGAGAGTAGTTTGCTATCTAAAATAGTGGTGGAAAGTATACCAGAACAACAAGCAAGGAGCAAGATCATTTAACACTATTGTAGAAGTAGTAACATCAGATACTACCACATCAAAGCTTCACACAACAATAGCAGAACATCACTACTACTGTAGCAAAATAGAACTATAGCAGCAGTACAAGCTACCTGTAGAGCATCAATAGCAGCACTATAACAATAGTACACGTTGCATATAGAGTATCAACAGAAGTAGCAGCACTACAAGAGTGACAAGGACTTTTCCCACAGCAACAACAGCAGTACTATCATTCCTATTAAGCCAGGCTCTCACATAAGCCCTTCTCGGGGGGTCACAGACAGGTCCACCATACCCATCGAGCAAGTACGTCTGCCTGTCACCTTCGGCGGGCGCAAGAACTACCACACCGAGGTCATCGTCTTCAACGTCACGCACATCCACCTTCCATACAACATGATCCTTGGGTACCCGACTCTTGCCAAGTTCATGGCAGTAACCCACTACGGCTACAACATCCTCAAGATGCCAGGGGGAGTCATCACCATTGCATGCGATTAGAAGGATGTCGTCTACACCCTCAAGCGTGCTTACCGTGCTGCAGCGGCTGAGCGCTCGGATGAGGAGGAAGACTTACTGCCTCGTGAGGACCACGCAAGAAGAAGAAGCAACTCCTCCGCACAGGACTCTATGCTCAGGGATGGGGACTCCCCTCCTATCACATAGGAATGCTCTCTCGGCGCCCCTCTTCGGTCGGGCCCAGGGCCTTCCACTTGGGAAGTTTCCGGCTTGGTCAGTGAGGCAAGAGAGGCGCTTGAGCACAACCTGGAGGCACGCTTTGACGCACACCAGCTCGAGATGGGATCATAGCGCGTGGGGCCCAGTTCGCGAGAGTGCGTCCTCAGAGCGATCGAAGAGCTTCGAGGAGCCCTGGCCGTGCCAGGCGGGGACTATCTTGCCCCACCAATCGCAGTCGCTGTCATCGGCACAGTCGATCATCTACATGTCTGCATCAATGTGCTCGCTTATGCAAGTTTCAATAGTTTCTTGTGCATCTATTATGTGTCCTGACACTCTACCTTACTTGCATCGCTGGCGGGTCAACCCCCCGCTTGGGGGCTCCGGCCGCAGTGCGTCGCCTCGGCATGGAGTCTCGGAAGGCCCTGTGGCCTCCCGAGACAGCGGCCGATAGGGTGGAATGGAGGCCGCTCGAGCGTCAAAGGGAGCTCCTGAGCATTGAGCCTCAAGACCCTTACCGGTCATAAGGCCACTCGCCCCCCTGATGTTGTCCTTGGTTTCGGGTCAGCATCTGGAGTGGCAGGGCCTCGCCCCGTGAAGTGCATCCTTGGTTTCCGGTCATGCCTAACGGTGGTGGGGAAATGTGTGGGACTGGGACCTATCGACGTAGAGCCACTTGAGGGTCGAAGGGGGCTCTTCAGGAGCCTCACTGGTCATAAATCAGCTCACCCCTTGATGTCGTCCTTGGTTTCCGGTCGGCGCCAATGGTGCCGGGGCCTGACCCCGTAGCTGCATCCTTGGTGTCCGGTCGTATGCTGAAGTGGACGGGAAATGTGCAGGACCAGGACCTGCATACGTAGAGTGCCAAAAGGACCCCCAACCCGCCTCACTCCCTAAGAAGAAGAAGCAAGCGGGGTTTCAAATGGCCCCATCTGCAAGAAGATTCAGGTGCAAACCGCCTTTGAGTTAGGGATACTCGCGAAGCCAAAGCTTCCTCGTGACCTCCCAAATACACCTCCCAGTTCTACGGTGCCATCCATGCATACAAACTCTATGGGATGTACATGCCTGGGCCCCCCTGACGACGTGGGGGGTCCCTTCCCACGCAATATGGCAGCTACAGCCCAGCCCTTGCGGAGAAGTCAACATGGTCCACCAATGACTATGCCCATGCAATGTGGAAGCCACAGATCTGTGTTGGCAATCAACACGGCCCACCAATGACTATGCCCATGCAAGGTGGAAGCCCCATGCCCGGTGCAGGGGGATAAACAACTGAGGGCGCCCCAACAGCTTCATCAAACCTCAGGAAGGTCCCTGGCAGCCCCTTTCTTGCTGCGTTCCCCAGGGATGCTCGCGTGAGGGGGTTGTACGGGGATACTACTCGGCTAAGCCTGGTACACAATGCCTTCCTAGCTCTGCTAAACCTGGTCTTCACGGGCCCATGTCCGAAAAAGCTGCCAAGGAAAGGTATGGGAGCCACTCCTACATCAAGGGGGACTCCCGAGCATCGCGACTCAGGAGCCTAACTAGACCAGTAGCCCCTCACCCCTTGGATTGTCCTTGGTTTCCGATCAGCTCAACGGTGGTTGAGGTATGCGTGGGGCGTACCCTGCCGACGCAGAGCCCATGGTGCTCAAAAAAAACTTCTCAAAATCCCTAGGGAGGACGCTGAACCTCGCACGTCAAGGGGGACTCCTGAGCATCGCGACTCAGGAGCCTAACTGGACTCGTAGCCCCTTGCCCCTTGGACCGTCCTTGGTTTCTGGTCGGCCCAACGGTGGTTGAGCTATGTGCGGGCCGGGCCCTGACAATGTAGAGCGCTGAAGGTGTTTAGAAGTTTCAAGTTATCTCAATCTTTACCATGTTCCCTTCAGGAGGGCTTCTCGCACGGCAAGGGGGACTCCTGAGCATTGTGACTCAGGAGCCTAACTGGACCCATAGCCCCCTGCCCCTTGGACCGTCCTTTGTTTCCGGTTGGCCCAACGACAGTTGAGATTTGCGTGGGCCGGGCCCTGCCAATGCATGGCATCACAACAAGCAAGAAGGAAACAAGACGAAGAAAGCAATCATGCAGTCCAATAGTTATTACAAGCATTAAAAGTTTTCGCAAACACAAATGAGTTTAACGCCTCCTGCAGGAATGGAGCATGAGGAAGGCATCAGGAGGAACCTCCGCCACCATTCTTCCCACATTCAGGGGACTCATCGTCGGCATCGCAGGCGTCGTCTTCCCCGCCGCCGGCCTCAGCAACAATTGGAGGCGGAAAACCGTGACGCGGGTGAACCTCTTCACCAGCGCCTCCATGGCACCCCTCAACGCTGTCTCGACGCCAGCGTGGACCTCAGGGGCAGATGGGAGGATCACGGGGTCGAAGTCGAACCCCGGCTCACAAAGATGAAGATGGCTGAAGACGCGCATCGCGGCTTCAGAAAAGAGGTCGCAGCACTCACTGTCCAAGACCCTATCCACCTTGACGATGGAGCCCTCCAATGCCTCGACGAGCTTCGAAGCAAGCATCATCAAGCCGCTCTCCGGCGTGGCCAGAGGCTCCACGAACCCATTGCAGCAGAGGGCGTGGAGGGCCTTGCGAAGCTTGAGCTCGACGGCAGGGAAGGCGCTCAGCTCTACGGTCTTTTCCTCCTCGGCCGCGGCGATAGCTTCCCCCTTGGATTCAAGAAGGATCTTCCTCAAAGCAATTTCCTTCTCCTGCACATCCTAGCACGCCCGCTCTGTGTCCTGCATGCCGCCATCTGAGATAGCTCGGTTTCCCGAGCTGCAAGCTTGGCCTGGCGAGCCTCGACGTCTTCCGTCTGCTGACAAAGTTCCGTCGCAAGCTTTGCCTGTTCCTCATGGAAGGTCTTTAGATGGGCCTCCACCTCTTCGCGTGTGAAGCGAGCAGCCCCGGCTTCATCCTCGCTGTTCGCCATGGCAGTTGCGGCCTGACCACACATCACTACAGTGGCGGCGGCCGCCTGGAGCCACCCTGAGAGGAACTCTAAGCGTCTACCCGCGAGGCGAGCGCTGGCACTCCCGAAGGCATCACGAACTTGACCCAGAGTAACGAAGGCCCCGTATAGGACATCGTGGACATGCACCGGAGGTGTCAAGGTCTCCCCCTAAGGAGTCCCTAGCATGGTCCCGGGGGGCGCCATCGGGGAGACGGCGCCATGAAGGACAAGAGGCTCAAGAGCCCGCTCGACATGCGCAGACACAGACGAATCGGCAGGCAGCAAGCCCCCAAGGGCAGGAGTGATCACGTCAACAAGCATCGGGGGCTCACGGGGCTGGGCGATGGGGGCCTGAGGGATCCCCTTGCGAGCCCTCTCTTCTTCAACAGCAGGCGGCGGCGTGTCGGCAAGGGCAAGCAGCGCGTTGGGAGTCGCCTTCGGCTTAGCGACTGCCTTCTTATTCCTCATCTTCAACATAGCGACATCACTGGTCAACAAGCAAGGGGAGGTCAGCAATGCACAAGCCACGGACATTTGGGTCAAGCCAAGTCCGATCGTTTACTCCTTCATGTCGACCCACTTCCTCTTCCTATCCATCCCGGCAACGACGGGGGTGCCCGAGCCCCCCATAGAGAGGGGGCCATCGTGCAGAGGAGCAGATTCATCGATAGCGGAGGTAGTCGTGGAAGAGATTTCCATGGTCTCGTCCTCGCCCACCTTACCTGTGAGGTCCAATTCAAGCAGGGGCGACATTGTCGCCTCGATCGTCCTGCCAGCGGGGGCAGGGCGTGTCTGAGGAGACTTGGTGCCACGCTTCTGTAGAGTCGACAAGAACACATATTGCATGGTGCGAGGGGCTGGCCCTAGCCCCCTGGAGGCCTTAGCGGAGCGTGAGGAGCCCGCAACAGGAACTTCACCAACGTCGTCATCATCTTCAACCTCGTGTAGATGGGTACCCTGCGATGGGGGGACGCCCTTGCCAGGCCATCGTCGTCGGTCCTCTCCGAGTCCTCCCCGCACGAGGTATCGCCAAAAGACACCACCACCGGACCTGGACCCTCAGCTGGGAAAAGCCACAGCTTGTTAAAGATAGGCATCACGACAACTAGGTCGGCCCCATTGTCGTGGCAGTACAGCGGATCGTGAGCCTCGGGAAGGTCACCAGGGTCACCGTTGAGCAAGGTCGCCATGGCCCTGCATAGTTCCCCAAGAGATATGCGTGCGGACTGAAGCCTGAGGTTGTCACCGCTACCCTGATAGCCCCACAAGGGCCTAGAATGGGCCTGAACAGGCACCAAGGGCTACACCAAGAACTCCTTTACTATCATTTGACCAGTCAACTTCTTGGCGCTGATATCGCGGATGAAGCACTCCAGAACGGGCTCGGCACGGCGGTCGAAAAGCTTCGTGGAGCTCCACACAGAAGTCTTCTCTCGCAACCCCTTCGACAGATCCTACCGAGGGTTGGTGTCCTTGAGATCCATGAGGACCCGACGGTTCTTGAAGTTCTCCACCTTCTTCCCGGCCTTCACGAGCATGTTGCCGCTCTGGACCGTGATGAAAGAGACACACGCCGACCGTTGGGTGCTGTCGTGCAAGCACAAGCTGAAGAAATGACGGAAGAGGGCTATCAAAGGTCGCACGCCCATGAAGGCCTCGCAGTAGAAGGCAAAGACAAACAAGAGCAAGATGGAATTGGTCTGGAGGTGAAGGGCCTGGATCCCGTAGTGGTCAAGGATGGCGGTGAAGAGCACAGAGAAGGGCGGAATGAGCCCGACGAAGATGCTATGAAGGAAGAAGGGGCAGACCGCCTTGGATGAGGGCCGTGTCACTAAGGAGCTACCCCAGATCAGGGTCCACCCTTTCTCGTTGGACCCATCCGCTGTCCATGGGAGCACGAGGGGGAGGTCCTCATCCTTGGCAATGGTAGACCCCAAGAGCGCTGGTGAAGTGGGAGCGAAGGCAGAGCTTTGCAGCTCTAGCTTCTGCTTACCGGCGGGAGCCATCACAGAGCTAGCAGGGCCGAAGTAGCAAGGAAGATGACGGAGCGGCGTTGGATCTAGGGAGGTGCCTGCTACAGCGAGAGACCTGGGAAGCAAGAGCATGAGCGTAGGAAGGGAAAGCAATAATGGCCCAACGCTAGAAGTCAGGCTCTTGGCAATTCGAGCGGAGGCAAAAAGGTCGAGGGGCACCCGACATCAAGCCGCACAACACGCACCAGGCCTGGCCCGTAGGCGAATGGGGCCCTAAGCACTCCCGGCCGCCCTCAGGGCTCCACCCCGAGGACGACCTGAGCACCCCGTGAACCCGGGGGCTACTGTCGACGTTCTGGGAATAGGGGTACCTAGACCTGCCTGCCTGTGGCCTAGGGCATGGCCCACCTCATCGACCAAATGCAGCAAGGCGTGGCCCCCACTCAGGACAAGGCCCTCGCGAGGGCCCAAGCCTCGCGGGGATGAGAAGCATCAAAACCGGCGGAGGACAGGCCTCCCTAGTCCCCCTCTGGAGGGGCAGAGATCTCTATGCAAAGCCTGGCCTCATGAGTCAAAGATGACGCAAGAAAGGACACGCGAGCACTAGTGCGCCAGGCAACGCAGTTTCGTCTTTGGTGCAAAGGGAGCAAGGACATACGTGTGTTCCCAAAGCACCACTGTCGTGGGAACGAGCCTGACGGTAGATGGTAGGGGTACGAATGGAGAGGGCAGAGTCCTAGCTACGACGAGGGTGTACACACAGATGTATGAGTTCAGGCCCCTCTCGTGGAGGTAACAACCCTACGTCTCAGTGCTCGGAGCTTTATGTCGAGTGGAATGTAGAGGTTACAATAGTTTCTAATCCTTGTGCAGGAGGGGAGGGGTGGCTTATATAGAGTTTGTTGCCCCTCATTATGGCCCCACACCAAAGGGTCTGTTCGTGGGGTGTAAAGTCTCCCATTACAGGTAACGTACGTAGTAAAAGATATTAAGGGCCATTAAGCCTGCGTCTGCCCGTTGGTCTCTTGATGATGGCTCCTGGTCTTCTGGCGTCAAGTGAAGCAAGGTCTGTCGAGTGACACGCGACTGCCGAGTGAGAGGAGAAGCTCCAAGTTGATTACTGTCGAGTGGTCTTGGACATCTCTAGGGATCCGCTCGGAAGTTCATGCTTGATCTTCAAGTCCTCCCATGTAGTGTCCTTAGGTAGGGTAGGTGGGCCTTCCCAAAGACCCTACCCTAGGTACATATCCTCGTCATTAGCCCCCGAATGGACTGAGGTTCGAGTGGTGGAAGGAGGTATCAAAGCCAACCTTTAGTTAATGCATTGAATCCTCTGAATGGTATTTGGGGTTTCCATTAAACTTTTGTCGATTGAACTCTGAGCATCGGCATTTATTTAGGATCAACATGCAAGATCATCCAAATGATATTTGGGTCTTCAACGAAATTTACATCGATCAAATTCTTCTCCGCTCGCCTGGATCCATTCAGACTTAAAAGTGTCCGAGTGAATCAAGCGCATCTTGGGGAGGTGACGGGTCGGTCTGACGGGCCCGGATTCTCCGGGATACAAAAATTTGGGAGGCGCGCGCATGCGCGAAGATGACGCCATGATCAGGGCAAGTGGAGGCACGATGCCTCGATTCTCATGCCGGTCATCTCGCCATGCACTGGGCGTTGTCAGCGGTTGGCGTGTCTGGTTATTTCGCAGGCCCACTGGTCAGTGAGACACTCGGCAGCATATAAAGCTTCCTGAGCCGCGGATTGCACAGTACCATCCGCCGATTCTCCCTCTCTTCCTCCGCCTCCTCTGCTCCCCAACGCAGCACACCGCTCTCCTCCGACCAGAGCCGCTCCTCCGATGACAAAGAACGCGATGGAGAAGCTAGAGCGCGCAAAGAAGGGGACGTCGAAGCTCAAGGGCAAGAAACCCTCGACTTCTCGGTTCACCGTGCCAGCGGGGTGGATGCAGGGGGATTTTCTCCCCTCTGTTGTCACTCGCACCGACCTCAAGGGCGTCGTCTCCGATGGGCTGGTGGCGGACGACGCCTGGAGGCTGTTGGGGGAGGAGCGCGAGCCGGAGCCGCGCGACGGGGAGCGAGTTCTTCTCCTCTCCCATGTAGAAAGAGGTTTCTCCATGCCACCCACCCATTCTTTTGGGGATTTCTGAATTTCTTTGGTGCGCAAATATATCACTTTCCGCCGAACACCATGGCGTACTTGTCTGCATTCATCACCTTGTGCGAGTGTTTCCTAGGGTGCTCTCCCCATTGGGGGTTGTTTAAGCATCTCTTCACGGTCAGATCACAGACTGTGAAGAAAGCCCTTGCCACCGACGGGAAGACTCACATGCTCCAGTTGTGTGGAGGTTTAGGGGTCCAGAAAAGGCAACGTAGTTCCTTTCCTGCCATTACTTTTCCCGAGTCTGTCCGAGGCTGGCAGTCGACCTGGTTCTACTGCAAAGATGTAGCGCCACCCAACATGTCGACTGGTCTTCCCCAATTTTCACCTGACTGACCCGCTGCCCCCAAGTCCTTGAAGGTGACCGACTAGGAGCATGTCCAAGTAGGTATCTTAGTCGAGGCAGTGGTGCAGCTGATCTGGGGCAGGGTGACAGGCATGGATCTTCTTGAAACGTTCCTTGGTCAAGGTATTCCGCCACTCCAGGCCACTGACCATACCATGTGGCACTACACAGGTCCGGGGGACTCGACCAGGACGCATGCAGAAGAAGTTACACAGGAGACTGTCGAGCAGTGGCTTCGGAGCATCACTGGGGCTTGCGACAACCCCTCGGGAGACAAGAGGATCCAGCCTTACTCGGCTAAAAACCCACCGAAGAACCTGGTGAGACACGTGATGTCGACTGATACATTTATACCGTCGAGTGATGTATTGACTTGTAGACTGACTCTATTGTTTGAATTATGCAGGAATGGACGAACATGCACTCGCTCGTTCCCAACGGGAACCAAGTAGATGGCGGCATGGTGAGCGAGGGCGGCAGCATGGACGGTGACGGACTTTCCGACTCTGAGGCTCAATACGAAGATTCCTGCGAAGAGGAAGGAGTCGAGTCACCCCCTCGACGCGAAGGCCGCAGTAAGGCCCTCCATGATCCGGCAGCTGCTGAGGAGAAGGCCCTGGGCCCAAGCGAGAAGAACCCAAAACGGAGCCGCCCCTCAACTGTCGAGTCGAATGAAAGACTGTCCAAGCAGCCCAAGCAAGCCACCTCCAAGCCTCGCAAAGCACTGTCCCACATGAGGGTGGCCGTACCTGTCGTCTCCACGTAAGTGTTCATTTCCGAATTGTTCTGTCGACTGAAGTCTTGAGTTATATCTGAGTGAAAGTTGTCTAATCCATCAAAGCTGCAACATCTGTGACCTCGCCTCGTCGAGATGAAGAGGATGTGATGGATGTTGATACCGCTGACGCTGCCACTTCTCATAGAGGTAAGAAAGTTGTTAGTTTGTCCGAATAGGACTCGACACATGCAGATGTTGATGTTGTTGGTTGCTGCAGAGGTAATTCAAGTGGAGGACGACGAGGGGCCGCTGGACACTTCGTGTGCTCGCACCCGAAGAGCGTCATCGTCGCAAGCACCTCAGCGCTCAACTGCGGAGTCTTCCTAGAGGAGAGGTGGCTCGATGCGACCCAGGGTTGACCCTCCAACGCCTCTGTCGCATGCTCCTCCAACCGTCTCGACCGTCATGACGTCGACTCCGACCGGACCTCTTCAGGCTGCCTCAGCTGCTCCAGTGACTACGCGGAACCCACCTGTGATGGTCTTCCCTCTGCATCGCACCCCGGAAGACCAAACAGGATCTGCAAAGGAAGCCATGATCCAGGCGGAGCAGCTCATGTTGAGGACCAAGGAGGCGTACGAGGCCAACAAACTGGCTTTTGACATCAGCGCAGCCCTCCACACCAATGTCTGAGTAAGTGCGACTGTAAGTCCATTGTCGATTGAATTCTTGTCTTTTCTTGGCTGTCGTACACCCACTAGGTGATCGCCGTAGAATGTTTTAACTTTCTCCAGTCAAATAGGTCGGATCGTAGTCGAGTAGGACTAGGATTGGTAGTACACGCGGTGCTATTGTCACTCGACATGTCGAGTGTCTTTTCTGACGAGTTGCTCGATGGATCGAGAGCTAACCATCTTAGTGCGAGCGCTCTTAGCGCACCCATTGGGTGTAGTCCCCGAGACCGTTGTCGAATGCTTGCATCGGCGGGGGTCTTTAGAGTATACAGGATACATTTTTCCTCCGAATCACACCACTCCATAGATACCATGCAGGTTGCATGGATATTATTATGAAACTATTATATGAAGCTGCATAGGGATCGACTTCACTTCATAGAGTGGGGGAGGTGTGTCGCTCAACGGGTTGAGTGTCACGACAGGGCCGACCTTGTCGAGTGTTTTTTTTCTGATGAGTTACTCAACGGATCGAGAGTTAACCGTCTCAATGGGGGCGCTCTTAGTGCACCCACTGGGTGTAGTCCCCCAGACCGCTGTCGAGTGCTTACGTCGGCTGGGGTCTTAATAGAGATAGCTTTCTGTTTGAATTTGTTTACGGCGTGTGGAGCGCCAGAGCCACTCGATATGTCAAGTGCACTTTCTGTTTGAATTCTTCCAACATATGTCAAGTGGACTGTCCAAGAACTATTTGCTGATTGAACTCCTATCTTTTGTTGGTTCCAGACGGCTTGCGAACTTGGGATGCAGACAAGGAGATGGAGGAGGAGAAGAACCAATTGCAGGTGGACTTGGCGGTTTCCAACAACGCCCTAGAGTGAGCACGTGCTGAGCTGAAGTCTCTAGGAGCTAATAAGTGTCGATTGTCAGCATTCCCATCTTCACCTTTTCATGTTTTGAACCGAGTTCTCTCGCTCGAACAGACGTGTGCAATGAAAACCGTCGACTCCAAGCGCGACTCAACAATGTTTTTTCTTTAGATTCCATGAAGAGGGCACTAGAGGAGAAGGACAAAGCACTTACTGGCGCCCAACAAGGGGCTAAGGAAAAAAGTAAAGCCGCAGAGCAGAAGTTGGCAGCCGTCCAGAAGCTAGAAGAGGAGAATGCCAAGCTGAAGCAGGAGCGTGTGGACCTTGTCAAGAAGGCCGAGCAACTAACCAAGAGGAGTAATGGCCTGGAGAAGCATTTGGGCGAATTCTCGAGGAAGATGTATCTTCTGCTCGACGGTCAGTATTTCTTCTCGACGAACATTTGCAAAAAAAATTTTGAGGGTTGCAGTTCATCGATTCCCCTTCTTCAATAGAATTCTGCCAGGACTTTGAAAATGAAACAGAGGAGATTGAGCCCATGCTTGACCCCACCAAGTCGCCAGTTTCTGATGCGGTGGCGATGAACATGCTGCGGATCAACTTTCGGCTCCACGGTGCCCAGGCCTATATCGCTCGACTGAAATCTGCCATGGAAAGAATCGACAAGGAACTATGGCCTGAGGACACTCTTTAGCTCGACCTCAACTCCATGATGGCTCACCTGAATGAACTTCCCAATCGAGTGCAAGCTTGGAAAAAATCTGCTGCTCGTTGCGGGGCCGATGTGGCATTGTAACTAGTCAGGGTCCATTGTAGGGACGTGAGGGAGGAGAAGTTGAAGGAGCTCCAGGTGGTAAACACGAAGAAACTCTAGTTTGAGGACTTCATGGAAACCTTCATCGAGGCAGCCACCAGAATCGCCGACGGCATCGACCTAGACACTTTTGTCGAGCCCGCTAGTCCGTCGCCTGCCTAGAAACTTGAGTCTTTGGAAAAAACAGCTAAATTTGACTCGGTATGCCGAGTGGAACTGTATCCCTTAAAACTTTATTCAGGCCTTAGGCCTGAGCACATTTGCTTTTGCACAAGACGTTTATCCGCGGTTTTACCTTTGGATTTTGCTTGCGCTTTGGCTTCCAATCGTCTGTTCGATTGCTTTTGTTTTTAACTTAGGCGAAGTGCTTTCGCAACCAAGCCCCCGAGTGTGAGGATCGCTCGTCACTCGGAGTATTTTGAGCTTGGGCAAATGTCGATTCGCATCCAAGCTGTCGAGTGGATGGGTTACTATCCACTTGACGAGGTTTTTAACTTAGGCGAAATGTACTCGCAGCTAAGCCCCCGAGCATGAGGACCGCTCATCACTCGGAGTATTTTGACCTTAGGTGAATACCGATTTGCATCTAAGCTGTCGAGCGGATGGATTACTATCCAGTCGACGAGGTTTTTAACTTAGGCGAAATGTATTCACAGCTAAGCCCCCAAGCGTGAGGATTGCTCATCACTCGGAGTATTTTGAACTTAGGCGAATGTCGATTCGCATCTATGTTGTCGAGTGGATGGATTTCTATCCAGTCGATGAGGTTTTTAGCTTAGGCGAAATGTATTTGCAGCTAAGCCCCCGAGCATGAGGATCGCTCATCACTCGGAGTATCTTGAACTTAGGCGAATGTCGATTCGCATCTAAGCTGTCGAGTGGATGGATTACTATCCAGTCGACGAGGTTTTTAACTTAGGCGAAATGTATTCCTAGCTAAGCCCCCGAGCGTGAGGATCACTCATCACTCGGAGTATTTTGAACTTAGGCGAATGTAGATTCGCATCTAGGCTGTCAAGTGGATGGATTACTATCCAGTCGGCGAGGTTTTTAACTTAGGCGAAATGTATTCGTAGCTAAGCCCCCGAGCGTGACGACTGCTCATCACTCAGAGTATTTTGAACTTAGGCTAATGTCGATTCGCATCTAAGACGTCGAGTGAATGGATTACTATCCAGTCGACGAGGTTTTTAACTTAGGCAAAATGTATTCGCAGCTAAGCCCCTGAGCGTGAGGATCGCTCATCACTCGGAGTATTTTGAACTTAGGCGAATGTCGATTCGCATCTAATCCGTCGAGTGGATGGATTACTATCCAGTCGACGAGGTTTTTAACTTAGGCCAAATGTATTCGCAGCTAAACCCCCGAGCGTGAGGATCGCTCATCACTCGGAGTATTTTGAACTTAGGCGAATGTTGATTCACATCTAAGCTGTCGAGTGGATGGATTACTATCCAGTCGACGAGGTTTTTAACTTAGGTGAAATGTATTTGCAGCTAAGCCCCCGAGCATGAGGATCCCTCATCACTCGAAGTATTTCGAACTTAGGCGAATGTCGATTTGCATCTAAGCTGTCGAGTGGATGGATTACTATCTAGTCCAAGAGGTTTTTAACTTAAGCGAAATGTATTCGCAGCTAAGCCACCGAGTGCGAGGATTTCTCGTCGCTCGGAGTATCCCCAAGTAAATAAGTGCACGGTTGGAATCGATGAGGTATTAATTGCAGAGACACAAATTGCATTGATGAAGTACTCTTATTACATCATAAATCTAATGTATCAAGTGTAAAAACGTCGAAGCAGGTCTGCATTCCAAGCTCGTGGCTCATCCATCTGCTTCATGAGATTATATAAGTGATAGGCTCCATTGTTTAGCACCTTGGTGACTACAAAATGACCTTCCCATGCAGGAGCTAGCTTGTGAGGTCGGTGCTGATTCACTCAGAGCACCAAATCTCCGTCCTGGAACGCTCGGCTTCTGACATTCCTTGCATGGAAGCGCCGTAAGTCTTGCTGATAGGCTGCGGTCCGGATCAGAGTCATCTCACGCTCTTCTTCCAGAAGATCTACCTCATCTTGTCTGGCCTGCTCGGCCTCGGCCTCAGAATACAGCTCCACTTGAGGAGAATTGTGGGCCAAGTCACTCGGCAGTATAGCTTCAGCACCATAGACAAGGAAGAAAGGAGTTCGTCCAGTCGACCGATTGGGTGTTGTCCTCAACCCCCACAAAACAGACTGCAGCTCAGTTACCCACGCACCAGCGGCATGATCCAAATCGCGCATGAGGCGAGGCTTTAGACCTTGCAGAATTAGACCATTAGACCGCTCAACTTGCCCATTGGTTTGAGAATGTGCAACGGAAGCGTAATCCACACGGGTGCCTTGGGAGTTACAGAATCTCCTGAATTCTTCCGAGTCAAAATTAGTGCCATTGTCCGTGATGATGCTATGGGGAATGCCGAACCGGATAATGATCTCCCTCATGAACGTGACCACCGTGCGGGAATTCAGCTTCTTGATGGGCTTGGCTTCAACCCACTTGGTGAATTTGTCGACTGCTAGCAACAGGTGGGTGAATCCTCCTTTTCCAGGTCGGAAAGGACCAACCATGTGGAGCCCCCAAACCGCAAATGGCTAGCCGAGTGGAATTGTCTTCAGAGTAGATGCTGGCTTGTGTGACAAGTTTCATAGAACTGACAACCCTTGCAATGATCAACAATGTCCTTAGCCATTTCATTAGCCCGTGGCCAATAAAAACCCGCTCGGTATGCTTTACCGACGATCGCCCTTGAAGACGCATGGTGTCTGCAAGTTCCCAAATGGATTACATCTAGAATCATTCGAACTTCCTCGGGTTAACTGTAGTGATGGGTGACACCAGTCACACTTTCTGTGAATAGGTGATCTCCCATCACAGTGAAAGCATTGGACCTGCGCACAATCTATCGAGCCTCTGCTTCATCTTCAGGAAGATCCTGTCTGAGGATATAGGCTATGTACGGCACAGTCCAGTCGGGAATAATAACTAGCACCTCCATGACCAGGCCAATCACAGTAGGAACATCGAATTCAGTCGAGTCAGGGGAGCTTAAGGTTTGTGGGGGCTCTTAACTGAAGGGATCCTCTTGAATTGAAGGAGTGTGCAAATGCTCCAGGAACACTCCGCTGGGGACAGGCCGTCGAGTGGAACAAATCTTGGATAGCTCATCAGCTGCCTGATTTTTCAGTCGAGGAACATGGTGAAGTTCTAGACCTTCAAATTTCTTCTCCAGCTTTCGGACTGTAGTGCAGTATCCAGTCATAGCAGGGTTTCAAACATCCCACTCTTTCATCACTTGATTCACCACCAAATCTGAGTCACCATAAACCATCAAGCGCTTGATGCCGAGCGAGATAGCCATGCGCAACCTGTACAAAATTGCTTCATACTCTGCCTCCTTGCTGGAGGAATCAAAGTGAATTTGCAAGACATAGCTGAGCTTGTCTCCTCTGGGGATATCAAAACAACGCCAGCACCAGACCCATTCAACATTTTGGAGCCATCGAAGAACATTGTCCAATGCGTCAAGTGAACTTGGATATGCTGTTGCTGTTCAATCCACTCGGCCATGAAATCTGCCAATGCTTGGGACTTGATTGCCTTGTTGGCCTCGAATTTGATGTCGAAGTGTCCCAGCTCAATTGCCCATTTAGCCACTCAACCTAATGCGTCGCAATTATTGAAAATCTCTGATAAAGGTGCATCACTGATGACTGATATCGAATGATCTTGGAAATAATGTGCCACCTTCTTCGTTGAGCAAGGGCTCTTTGCTGGCTGGAGCGGCAAGCACCGGCTGGGTGGATAGCAGGGCTTTGAGCTCAACAAACTCTGCTTTAGCTTCAGGAGTCCAGTCGAATGTGTCTGATTTCTTCATCAACTGATACAAGGGCAGAGCCTTCTGACCAAGACGAGAAATTAATCGACTCAATGCCGCCAAGCAACCTGTGAGCTTCTCAACATCGTGCACTCGCACGGGAGTCTTCATATGGGTAATGGCGCTGATCTTCTCGGGATTGACATCAATTCCTCGTTCGGAAACGAGAAAACCGAGTAACTTGCCGCCAGAGACACCAAAGGTACATTTGGCCGGATTCAGCTTTATGTTGAATCGCCTCAAATTGGCGAATGTCTCAGCCAAGTCAGCCAGCAGGTCGAAACCTTTGCGGGACTTGACTATTATATCGTCCATGTATGCCTCGACATTCCGTGGGATCTGGTCGAGTAAACATTTCTGAATCATGCGCATAAAACTAGCGTCGGCATTCTTGAGACCAAAAGGCATGGTGATGTAGCAAAAACACCCAAACGGGGTGATGAAGGCTGTTTTTATTTCATCTGGGACAAACAGACGGATCAGATGGTACCCAGAATAGGCATCCAAAAACAATAATCGCTCACACCCCGCTGTCGAGTCAACAATTTGATCTATGCGGGGGAGCGGAAAATGGTCTTTCAGACACACCTTATTGAGATGTTTGAAGTCAATGCACATGCGCAACGACTTATCTTTCTTGGGCACCATCACAACATTCGACAGCCACTCGGAGTGGTAAATCTCACGAATAAACTTGGCTTGCAAGAGAAGGTCCACTTCTTCTCCGATTGCCTTGCAGTTCTCAGCTGCGGATCGACGCAAATGCTCCCTGACGGGCTTGGATTTCGGATCCACTCACAGACGATGCTCAACCAGCTCCCTGGGAATGCCCGGCATGTCAGCAGGCATCCATGCAAAGATATCCCAGTTCTCACGGAGGAACTGGATGAGCTCGGATTCCTATTTGCTGTCGAGTGTTGTCGAGATATTCGTCGAGGCAGCGGTTGGATCCGTCGGGTGGATGTGCACCTTCTTCACTTCTCCTGCCGACTGAAATGCCGACTCGGAAGCCGGCTTTTTTGCGCGGAGCAAATCAACAGGGTTAGTGGTTTTCTTGTACTCCTCCAGCTCGACCATGGCCGTCTGTTGATCGGCGATCTTGGACCCTTGCTGGAGACACTCTTCGGCCCGCTGTCGATTGCCAGTGACCGTGATCACGCCCTTAGGGCCCGGCATTTTCATCTTGAGATACACATAACATGGTCGGGCCATGAAACGTGCATAAGTGGCTCGACCCAAAATGGCGTGGTAAGCACTCTTGAAATCCACGACTTCAAACGTCAACTTTTCTTTTCGGAAATTTTTGTTATCTCCGGATGTCACATCCAATGCTATCTGCCCGAGTGACTTGGCCTTGTTTCCTGGGATGACCCCATGGAAATGCATGATGCTTTCGCTAAGATGGGACATAGGAATGCCCATTCCCTTCAGGGTATCCGCATACAGAATGTGCAGGCTGCTGTCGCCGTCCATGATGACCTTTCTGAGTTGAGTCCCCTACACCACCGGATCAAGTACCAGAGCCTGTCGACCGGGTGCGGCCACACGGGCAGGATGGTCACTCTGGTCGAATGTGACAGCATACTGAGACCATTTGAGGTAGGTGGGGGTGTCTAGCACAGCCATGTTGATTTCTCTATTTATGACTTTCAGACGGCTCTTGCTCTCGACGTCAGCAAAGATCACCAGTGTAGCAGTGACATCCGGGAATGTTTCCTTTTCTTCATCTTCATCTTATTTTTCAGGAGATTTCCCACTCGAATGGTCTCCCTTGAACTGCTAGATGAGGGTTCAACACTGTAGAGTGGTGTGCTTGGGCAAAATCAGGTTCCCTTCTGCATTTTTCTTCGTGTGAATCACACATGGCTGATCCAAGATATCGGTTCCTGGCTGACCCTTCCCCTTCTTGGGGCATACTAAGCTTTGGCCTTGCCCTTGTTCTTCGACTGAGTCATCGGTGCTGCCGCCTCTGCCAGAGCTGGGTCTTCAGCCTTGCGCTTTTGTTTCCTATTGGTGCCGCCGCCAGACTCGTTGGCGACCGCTTTTCCTTTGCCGCTACGGAGGCGGTCTTGTTCCTCGCCATTGGCGTAGCGAGTGGCACTTTCCATCATCTTGCCAGGTGAAATGTCACCAGTGCACCCGAACTTCAAGTATAGCTCTCTGTATCTCACACCGGCCTTGAAGGCACAAACAGCCTGGTGTTCCGACAAATTTTCCACTATATGATGCAGGGTGGACCATCGCTGAATATAGTCCCTTAAGTTTTCACTGGGCTTTTGGACGCAGTGTTGTAAGTCGACCAGACCCGCGAAGGTCCGGACAAACATTCGGGCAAGATCTTCCCAACAATGAATGTTGGAAGGAGCCAAACGATTCAACCAATCTCGAGCTGGACCATCCAACATAAGAAGCAGGTGCTTCATTGCGACATTGTCATTCCCGCCGCCAATCTGCACAACCACTCGATAATCATCTAGCCAAGTCTCTGGTTTTGTTTCACCAGAAAACTTTCCGATCCCCGCCGCCATTCTAAAGTTGGGGGGAATCTCCACAGAACGTATAGCTCTGCTAAAACACTCTGGACTAGGCACTGCAGCTGAGCTTCCACTCGGGACATCTCTGTCGTGTCCTTCTCTTTAGGCTCTCCTCTTGTCGATCCGCTTCTGAAGAAGGTGTGCGTGGGCATCAAAGTCCGCGTCCTGCTCATCACCGGAGGAGTGCCTGTCGTCCTGGCGCTAGGGCGCGTACGGACCACTCCGCGGAGGAGTGGGCACTCGACGGTGGTCTTCGCGCTGATGCTGATCTCTGTCTTGCCCTTCATGATAACCGCCGCCTCGACGACGTAAGGGCGACCGAGGACTATGTGCCGACTGAACGGTCTCTGCCTTGGGTGAATTGTTGTGTATCTTGTGACGAGACTGAGAAACTGCTAAATTCTGATGTTGTGCTGCATCTAACAGTGCTCTGATCTGCAACAGCCCTCTACCAGCCTCTGACCGGGACGGCTGAATGGAATCTGCTATCCTAGCAGCAACAACAACATTAAGCACGGGAGTTCGGTATACCTCGACACCATCGTGAGATCCAGTCAGGAACAGCTGTCGCTGACATCGATTGGGGCACGGCGGGCGTGGACGGGCGCGCTCGTCAATCTCTACCTGGAGCTCTTCTAGACGAACGCGCGCGGCCTCCAAAGCCCGAGCCTCGGCGGTCGCGCCGACGATGGGGGCATGAAGGACCTTCTCATCGCGACGCGACTGCACGTTCGACGGGCCACCAGCCTCGTGCTTGCCATGACCAAAGCCAGGCGGAGAGCTCTGATGAGAGCCCGCCATCAAGACCTCCATTGCGGGATTGCAGCTCTCGCACTCGGAAGGCACGTCGGACGGATCGGAATCCGACTCGAACACGCCATGAAGGGACTCGACAGGTTCGAGTGCTGCAACCTGTGAAGAAGCTTGACGCGCCACTGCGTGTTCAACCTACCATTGGAGTCATGAGCGGCCGGACCGCTTGCGACCACGAACGGCAAGAGGAGCCGATGCTTAAGGGGTCGACGGCTAACGCAGCAACACGCCGCACAGACTCACGCGGAAATGCATGGCCCCACGGACCGGGAGCGCCTTGACATCAAGAGGCGCCTCCTGGAGGCATGACAAATTGTCGGCAATGAAAGTGAGCGCTCCAAAACGGATCTCGTGGCCCAGAGCAAAAACACCGCCGGAAGACATGTTGAAGGATGAAAAATGCAACCTCACCGGAAGTCGCTTAGACGCCGGCCACACGGTGGGTGCCAACTGTTGTGGGAATGATCCTGACAGTAGATGGTAGTGGTACGAATGGAGAGGGCAGAGTCCTAGCTACGGCGAAGGTGTACACACAGTTGTTCTCGTGGAGGTAACAGCCCTACGTCTTAGTGCTCGGGAGCTTTGTGTCGAGTGGAATGTAGAGATTACAATAGTTTCTAACCCTTGTGCAGGAGGGGAGGGGCGGCTTATATAGAGTTCGCTGCCCCTCATAATGGCCCCGCATCAAAGGGTTTGGTCGTGTGGTGTAAAGTTTGCCGTTACAGGTAACGTATGTAGTAAAATATATTAAGGGCCATTAAGCCAGCGTTTGCCCGTTGGGCTCTTGATGATGGCTCCTGGTCTTCTGGCGTCGAGTGAAGCAAGGTCTGTCGAGTGACATGCGACTGCCGATTGAGAGGAGAAGCTCCAAGTGGATTACTGTCGAGTGGTCTTGGACATCTCTAGGGATCCACTCAGAAGTTCATGCTTGATCTTCAAGTCCTCCCATGTAGTGTCCTTAGATAGGGTAGGTGGGCCTTGCCTAAGACCCTACCCTAGGTACATATCCTCGTCAACCCCCAAAGGTTTCCATTCCCAGGCAACAAGACCACAACCACATACTCCATAGGATGGACATCATCGCTGAGCCCGTCCTTGTGGTGTCGACAGCTACTTTGCAGGTGAAGACCGCCTTTGGGCAGGGCGAGCATGAAACCCTTTCCCCTTTCAAAATTGGTCGTGGTGGGATCCCTTCCCGCCATTGCGATAAGGGAAGAGGACCCAAGCCACCGCTAAATATAGAAGGTAGGCTGCTTCGTAGAGGGGGATCGGATCCCAACCGATCGACCGACTCCATCACTCATCGTCCATCAAACCATAGGGAGCCTCGAACACCATTGACAGCCCTCACGAGGCCCCAAAAATACTGTACTTGTTCACCCACCTCACCTCCTTGAGAGACAATACACCAAAGCATGAGTAGGGCATTACGCTTCGCAGCAGCACGAACCTGGGTAAACTATCGTGTTCATCTTCTTCATCCTTATCGTGCGAGTTCTTTGATGTGTTCATCGAGTAGCGAGCTAGGTCGGGCGAGGCTACAAGGGATCTTCGCACACGCCCTTGTGTTTGAATCTTAAGGGTTTTGCGGAGCCTGATATCCGACAGTTGTGCCATCGTACGTCCATGTTCATGGAGTCTTCAACCCATGGAGGGTAATGGTCGCGAGAGTCCACGGAGGGCTCTACCCATGGAGGGTTCCACGAAGAAGCAGCCTTGACTATACCATGAGGGCCCACGTCCATAGAGGACTAGCCTAACTCGGGGTAGATCTTCACAAAGTAGGCGATCTCCTTGCCCTTACAAACTTCTTGGTTCACTCCACAACCTGAAGTAGGAGGCTCCCAAATGACACCTAACCAATCTAGGAGGCACCACCCTCCAAACGGTAATAGGATCGATAATTTCGATGAACTCCTTGCTCTTGTGCTTCAAGATTATAAACTCCTCAACACACAATCACTCTCTCACAGATTTGGCTTGGTGGAAGAAGTTGATTGGGTGGAAAGCAACTTGGGGAGGCTAGAGATCAAGATTCATATGGTAGGAATGGAATGGCATGATCTCAACACATGAGTTGGTGGATCTCTCTCAGGAAATTAGTAGGTATGAGTGGGGAACTGTTCTGATTGCTTCTCTTACGAGTGAGTGGTGGTCGAGGGGTATATATAGGCATCTCCAAAACTCCAACCATTACACCTAATAAGTCAGATTCGGTGAAACTGATCTGTAAATCTCAGTTGTCCTGAGTTGCCTCAAAGGTAGAAACTTTTGAATCTCTATGAAACCAATTCATAAATCTCGGTTGCACCGATAAGGTGACCAACAGTCAGATTTCCAGACTCAGTGATTCCAATTCACAAAACTCCGTGGGACCGATTTTGTAAACTTCTGTAAAAGGAAGTTGGCAACCCAAACTCGGTGGCACCAAAGTGGAATCGGTTGCACCCAAATGCTAGGGTTTGGCTGAGTCTGGCTAAGGCTGGGAATCAGTGGCAGTGAGTGGAGAGTGCTAGTTGCACCGATTTTGGATATTTGGCTTTGGACAGACTTTTGTGAAAGAGCTTGTGGGTGTATGTGGTGACTATCACTTGTGCATGTATGAGATTTTCATTCAAGAACAAAACCTTACCCCCTTTTAATAGTATTGGCTTTCCTATGGCCAATGCTATTCCTTCTCCTTCTTCTTCATGGGGATACTCTCCACACTTCTTAGCAAACCTTCTCTCTCTATGGACTTTATCTGAATACACAAGATGAAAGTATTAGTCCAAGAGACAATGTATGTTGTCATGAATTATCAAAACCACCAAAGGAGCACATTGTGCTTTCAATCTCCCCATTTTTGGTAATTGATGACGACGTACAATCAAATCTTCAAAGAAAGATATGCATGTATATAGGGAAGACTTTGAGAGACACATGACTTAACCTTGCTCCCCCTAAATGCGAGCAACCCTTTAAAGGATAGTTTCTTTGGAATGCATGGACACACATGTAGTAGAAGGGATATGATAAGTCATGTATCTTGGTCATATGCATCAAACATATGTGAATGAGATGTTTCCCTGATCAAGACTTCGCTCTTACAAACAGTATGTGCAAGAAGCAAGAGATCATCTTAATCAAAGATATGATGCATATAGTTACCTTGAGTTCTTGAGCATTCTATCCATAGAAATACACTTGAGAAAAGAATGTTAGGAAACATAAGAGTATTCTACCAATCAAAGCAATAGAACTCAAAAGTACCAAGATATGGAGAACATATAGAGGATAGTATTCCTTAAGGTCGATATGTCTCCAAGATCATTTAGAAGTTTCTCCCTTAGATATAAAATTGGCAGGACTGCCTTTCCTATGAATCTTATATAGATATTGGGATTGGATCAGGTGTGAAAACTCTAACAACAAAAGGCAAAGAAAAATGTCTCCCCCTACTTTGGTATTCTCTCCTTGCTTATATAAGTAACTTAAGTAAGCATGCATCAACCATGAACAGGTGTTCATAAGAACACGTCATAGTCATCATCATGAGGAGGGGGTTGGACGTCTCATGTTCAACCGTCACACCAAGTCCTCAAACTTGTCTCATGTACTACCTGAACATCTCATGTCCAGTCATCATGCCAAGTCATCCGACTCAACTCAAATATCATCCTTGTCACCACACACACACCAAGTTTGTGAAAACATTTGGACGTAGTTTAAGAAGGACCTCCAACTATCCATGACGTGGACACGGCTATTCGAATAGTTTTACACTCTACAGAGGTTGCACACTTTACCCACAAGACTTGGGGAACTTCCATGTCATCCACGACTCGCGGTATATAACATACCCGAGGTAAGTGCTCGAACAATGCCTTTCCCATGGCGATACTAAACAAAGAGTCCACTCGATTGGTACCCAGCCCTCACGATGTACATCACATGAGCCTCGCTCCAGATCGTGCCATCCATGAGGGGACCAATGGTGTGCCCGATGCCTGTGAAGATAGTGCATGATCGCACATACAGGTACGACCCCGTATGAAGAGTGACCATGCTAGTCCCGCCACTAGAATTGCGGGCTCCTTGCTACTACCCTCCAAAGTAATCAAAAGCGCCCATTCCCATATAGGGGTAGAGTGGTTGCGCATGTAAGGTTGGGACGGTCAACAGACCTTAAATCTAATCTGTCTTTGAAAACTCACATACTCACTGGCTCCGGTACACCACTTCATTCTCAAGTGGTCACCCAATTCATCATCATCTCCCTCGGTCATTAGTGGCACCCGACGGGGCTTTCGAAAATAATTTGAAATCATTTGTATTCCCATCACCATGCATAATCCCAATCCCACTTGCGTAGCATCTACTAGCATCCTATCTACACCCACCCGCATAACCATCATAAGTTGGTAGGATTATGCACGATGCAAGTGTCAACGACAAGAGTATCGGAAGCAACCCATCGGAGTGGTCAGTACTCCACATGATCAAGTTTAACAAAGGTAAAGTGCTATATGACATGCAATAAAAATGGTTTCTTAACATGGTCAAAGGGTTGCTTGCCTGGCCTAGCAACGTCTTCGAGATATTCACACGCTTCTCGTCCACTCCGAGCACTTTGTCTACTTCGTCAACTATCACAGAAAAAACCCGCAATAAGAAACACAACAAGCAGAAAAAATGTGCTCAATAAATAGGAGTTTTATTTTCTAGGACTCCTCTGGTCATGAGAAAAATAACCAAGGAGGTTTTGGTGCATGAGGGTAAAGGGGGAGTTTCGAATGGTGGTAATGAAGGAAATGATGGTCCTATAAGATTTCCATAGATAACATTCTTATAAAAATGAGTGGAGGGACTCATCAAATAGGGCATGTTTTTAGGAACATGTGAGAAGTTGTTTCACTGGATTTGCATTTGGTATGGATATCCTATAAATTTGCAAAGTGAATCATTAATGAAGAAATGTGCCAATAATTGACATGGCAGAATAAGTGTAAGGAAAAATACTCACATATTAACACAAGAATTTAGATGAACCTAGGAACTTGAATAACTCCATTTGGTGCTTATAATAGTTCAAATTCAAATTTGAATTTGACCTCTACAGAAACTTTGCAGGAAAAATGTTCAATGCAGATATTAGGATAGGAAATGATTTAGGGAATATCTAGCATTTTGAATCACTAAATTTGGAGCTATAATGAATTTTCTATGGAGTTTTTTTCATCTTTGAAAAAAGAAAGTGGGAAAAGAATTTACCCAGCAAAGAAAAAAATCGACTAAACTACGCTCTGGGGCGCAGGATATTGCGTGCGCCGGCCCAGTGACCCGGCCTGGCAGGAAGGACGGGCAACATCGAAGGCATACTTCAGGAGTACGCCTCCCGCGGCACAGAGGCAGAAAACGAAGGGGGCGCCTCCACTTAACGGCGGGGCCCGACTCTTTGGTCCCTTACATGGGGGCCCCGCTCGTCAAGTTCTTCCCCCACCTCCCGCTCGAATGGAGTAGGGCAGGGGAAGACAAGAGAGCGTCGGCGCTCGCTCCAGTGGCCACCCTCAGTGACGCCACGCTCGCCGGCGGGCTCGGGGGGGCGCACCGCACCCCTCCCGGCACTATGCCCCCCATGAGAAAGGGAATGGAGGTGCCGACACTAATGGCAGCGGGGCAAGGGGGCGTTGGCCGCCTCTGGCCTCGGAGCGCACGGTGCCCCGGGAAGGAACGATGCCGAGGGGGGAGGAAGATAGGGCAGAGGGAGGGCCAAGGGCACCACAGGGGCTCTCAGCAGTTCCTTATGTAGCCGAGCTCATGTCCACCATGGTCCGGGTCCATGGCGGCCTTCGGGCGAGCCCCATAGGGGACAAAAGAGGGTGACGGAGGAGGGGCCCGACCATTCGGCGTGCTGAGGACCTCGAGGAGACCTTGAGGGAGACAACCCCGGCGCCCAAGGCTGTCGGGTGCCTCTGATTGGGCAAGCTACAGTGCGTGGATGCACTGTAGCATGCTCCAGAGCGCGAGCTCTGCATGCCATGGCGTTGTCCACGAAGATAAAGAAGTTCTATGTGGCCTTGGATGCCCTGGGTAGCTGATATAATATGAGAGAGAGAGGAAAACGTTATAGTCCAGGGGTAAACGGGGGTTTTAATCAGATCAACCTTTGAGCTATGACCATGGGATTTTTACTGGAGGTAGAAGGGGGCCAGGTGGAGGTGTGGTAAAAACCTTGGCTCAAGGAGAATGATTTTGCCCTCCCAATTATTGATCCCTAGAATAGGGCAGAAGGTGTTTCATGCAAGTTTGAGCTAGCAAAGAGATGCTCATCAATATGAAACTTAACAGGACTTGATAATGTGTACAATTGAGGTTGATCACAAAATTTGAACTTATTTGAAGAAGGTTGCCAATGCAAACTTGGTAAACCCTAGAAATGGGCAGAAATGCATTTGCTTAGATCTAGCTACGCAAATCCATTCCCCTTGATGCACCACTTGTTGTGGTGACTTATCTTGGCCATTATAGCATGCCCAAAAAAATTTGGGACTAAATGGGGAAACTTGATAATGCAGGAATTTCCAATTCTTGAACCAACATAAATGGGTCTGAGGGGATTTGGACAGGTTTATTTGTTCTCCTTGATGCACCCCACTTGGTCTGGCTGCATTATTGGAGGATTATAACATGTCCACAAATTTTGGGAACAATAGGGGACAATTGGCAATGTAGAGTCTCTCAAATTTGGATCTGGACAAAAAGGGTTTTGGAATATTTTGGTGCACCAAAACAATTCGGATTGATATGAAACTTGGCAAGATGACCAAATATATCACATGTGACATGCTAGAATTTTGTAGGATTTAATTGAGAAAAATTCTTATAGAAATACTTCAAAACCTTGAAATAGACAGAAATGGTTTTGAAGGGTTTTGTCCAATATCTTGAACATGGCCATATGCTCAAACTCTTATATATTGATAATATATGCCTACTGAGTTTCCCTAAATTTTCTCAAATATTACTAAATCATTTAAATCATTTTTCCCTATAAAAGACCATTTCTGTCCTGAAGAAAAAGCCTTTAAATAAAATAGTAAAAAAATATTTCAAAATAAATATTTGGTGGTTTTGGGAAGTCTTATATATAGTAGGTTCCAAATAAAGCATTTGGGGAAAAAGGATCCACACAATTTGGGGATTTTCAGTGCAAATGTCAAATCAGGGGGTTTTGAAAAACCTAATTTGAATAAAACCTTTTTGGCCAAAGTAATATTTTGAAAAAATAAAATTAAGACTTATTCATGGCATGATCATTGGACAAGAGTGGGTATCAAGGAAACGAGTTTTGAGAGTAGGAAGGATTATATGAATATAGAGCACTAGCAAGCAAAGAGTTAATCAACAATCAAGGCAAGCATAACAAGCACACAAAAGTTTTAATTGGCCCTAATTTTTGAGTCATGATATCTTAGTCATGATACAAATCACAGGGTGTGACAGATCTACCCCCCTTACAAGAATCTCGTCCCCGAGATTCCTAGGCTAGGTGTGGGAAGGATGCGGAAATTCAAAGGTGAGGTAGTCTTCATGTTCCATGTTGTTTCTGCTCTAGCGTGGTCGTCCTTCTGGATCTTGAAGTGCCTGATGATATTTCTTCGAGTGCACCATTGACTCAGTCTAAGGGTGAACGGAATCCTCATAGAATGCTAGGCTTGCCTAATGGTCAAGGGTTTGGTGGACGAGGTTCTCGCAGTGCTTGGCTTGCGTGTGCATCCCAAAGTCGGAATACCTGGCCAGGTGGTATGTCTGTGTGCTGGTCATAGGACTGCTTACGTTGGTTAGTGACATCTAGATGTATGGTGTCAGAATAGATGGGTTGAGTCTTGGTGTAGCTTCTTGTTGACGGGGAAGTCCTTACCTTCCTTAAGCAGGAGGTCTTCAGTCGCAGGTGGTCTTCATCCGTGAGAGCATTGAAATGAGTCATCGTAGGCTTCTTGTCGAGATCTTCTGCTTGAGTAAGCTTCCCAGGTAGATTCTTCATTCTTCTTTGGTCATTTGTATTCATCGTCATGGATGTACGTTTCTGGAGGGTCTTTGAGTGTTTGGTCTACTCATCTCTCCGTGGCAAGGTCTGTGCTAAGTCTCGTCCCTAAGACTGAGCTTAGAGACTTGGTGTCAAAATGGTTTCTACCATATGGGAAGGTTCTAAGGGGGGTCCTAGATGAGCTGGCTACCCAAAAGTATAGATCAGCCATCTAATCCCCAAGGTTTGATGCTTGGCAAGTGGGATGAACTACCTTTGACAGGTAGTTTACCACGATTGAGTCAGGTTCATGTCCTTGACTGAACCAAAAAGGGGCTAGCAATGAGGTCATGACAGTCGTTCCACCCCGTTCCAGGCATCTGAAGGGAGTATGGATGTCATGCTCAACGTACACCATCATGGTGGTGGAGTGAGGGTGCCGTCAACTCCTTAGTTCCATCCTAGTCAGGAACTGATAGATAACCACTTAAAGCGAGGGGCTCTTTAATCCTCTTGATGTCCAAGGGCTTCTCGGGCTTGAATGTCGGTGCTTTGGGATATAGTCTAGTTGAGGTAGCCGGCAGAGGAGTGGTGGTTGTCACGCCCAAGATGTGGTCCTATCCTTATTTTGGCACGATGGCCTTGATGGGGATAGAAGCGCATCTCGATGCGTTCGCAAGAATGGATATCATTACAGTACATGTACGGAAGAGATGAGTATATGGAATTGGCTTACACTTGCCACAAGCTACATCAGAGTCACATCAATACAATAACATACTCAAACATCATACAGAAGAGTAGGGTCCGACTACGGACGAAATCAAATGATAAAATGACATCCAGCCTTGCTATCCCAGGCTGCCACCTGGAACCCATCCAAGATTGATAAACAAGAAGAAGAAGAACTCCAAATCAAATCAAGCAACGTGCTCACATCAAATCATCGCATTACCTATACTTGCAAATGTTGTTGTAGTAATCTGTGACCCACAGGGACCCAGCAATCTCATTTCGAAGGGTATCAAGACTATTAAAGCTTAATGGGTAAGGTATGGTTAAGTGGTGAGGCTGCAGCAAGCGACTAAGCATTTATTTGAGTGGCTAACTTACGAGTACAGAAAATAAAGTATGATGGTCTACACATAATGGATGTGAACTAGAAATGATCACTAACTGATCCTAAACACCTACTTACGTCAATCATAACCCCACCGTGTTCTCTTTCAGATAAGAACTAACGAGAAGAGACAGTCACGGTTACGCACACAGTTGGTGTATTTTATTAGAGTTTACTTCAAGTTTGCTATGACCAGGTGTTAAACAAAGTATCCATGTTTGCCACATAACCACGGGCACGGCATCTCGAAAAGATTTAACCCTGCAGGGGTGCTCCAACTCATCCATCACAAATTAACCACACGCAGCGGGAATAACCTCAACCACGGATATCGTGATCTTCCTAGGCAATTCCAAAGGAAATCCGACACCTCGAGATAGCCCGAAGAAGATCAGAGTTCCTCACTCAAGACGTTTGAGAAAGGTAAAACAAATCAAGCAAGGCCGCCCGACGTGGCGACAATCCCGATAGGAGCCGCGTATCTCGTTCTCAGGGCACAACCGGATGAGCGATGGTTACCACACCAAACACCGAGTTGCCCCGGGTAGCGTTAATAAGCTGCTCTAGGTTGGACCAACACTCATGAGGAGCACTGTCTCGGGGGTTGATTAAATTATCCGCGGGTGCCGACGGGTCCCTATGAAATTTATTAGTTATTAGGGAAATGTAGTACCAATGTTGGGCCTTGCCAGACAAGTTTTATCCCCAAACAAAAATCAAGGGGGTCCCCATACCGACCCCGAGCATGTTAGGAGCGATCAATTATGGAACATAACACCGGTTCACAAGTAACTAGGGGCGGCAAGAGTGGAACAAAACACCGAGCAAAAGGCCAAGCCTTCCACCCTTTACCAAGTGTATATGTGCATTAAATTAAATAGAAATCATATTGTGATACCAAAAGAATGTCCATGTTGACACATGGAAGCAATTGCACCTGCAACTAGAAACACTATAAGAAGGGTTGAGCAAGCGGTAACATACCCAAACAATGGTTTGCTGGGATATGGAGGGGTTAGAGGCTTTTCATGGCAATGTTGGGAGGCTTGTCAAACAAGTGGTAGGTAGCGCGACATAGCGATAGAAAATGAGACATCTAGCATGGCAATGATAGTAATGGTATCCAAGGAAATGAGTCATCTTGTCTGATATCCCGCTCGGAAGAAGAACGAGTCCATGAAAAAGACGAGCCTGTTGGAAATATGCCCTAGAGGCAATAATAAATTAGTTATTATCATATTTCCTTGTTCATGATAATCGTTTATTATCCATGCTATAATTGTATTGATCGGAGACTTAAATACATGTGTGGATACATAGACAAAACCATGTCCCTAGTATGCCTCTAATGGACTAGCTTGTTGATCAAAGGATGGTTAAGGTTTCCTAGCCATGGACATGAGATGTCATTTGATAACGGGATCACATCATTAGGAGAATGATGTGATGGATAAGACCCAAACTACAAACATAGCATATGATCGTGTCAGTTTATTGCTACTGTTTTCTGCATGTCAAGTATATGTTCCTATGACCATGAGATCATGCAACTCACGGATATCGGAGGAGTGCCTTGTGTGTATCAAACGTCGCAACGTAACTGGGTGACTATAAAGGTGCTCTACAGGTATCTCCGATGGTGTCTGTTGAGTTGGCATGGATCGAGACTGGGATTTGTTACTCCGTATGACGGAGAGGTATCTCGGGGCCCACTCGGTAATGCAACATCACAATAAGCCTTGCAAGCAATGCGACTAATTTTTAGTTGCGGGATCTTGTGTTACGGAACGAGTAAAGAGACTTGCCAGTAACGAGGTTGAACTAGGTATGGAGATAACGACGATCGAATCTCGGGCAAGTAACATACCGAAGAACAAAGGGAACGTTATACGGGATTAACTGAATCCTTGACATAGAGGTTCGACCGATAAAGATCTTCGTAGAATATGTAGGAACCAATGTGGACGTCCAGGTCCCGCCATTGGTTATTGACCATAGAGGTGTCTCGGTCATGTCTACATAGTTCTCGAACCCGCAGGGTCTGCACACTTAAGGTTCGGTGACGTTTCGGTAGTGTAGAGTTATGTATGGTGGTGACCGAAGGTTGTTCGGAGTCCCGGATGAGATCCCGGACGTCATGAGGAGCTCCGGAATGGTCCGGAGGTAAAGATTCATATATAGGAAGTCCTAGTTTGGTTTTCGGAAAAGTTTCGGGCTCATCGGTAGTGTACCGGGAGTATCGGTATTGTACCAGGAGAGTCGGTAGTGTACCGGAGGACCTCCGGGAGGGGTATTTCGACCCCAAGAGGTCCATGGGCTGTGGGAGAATAATAACCAGCCCTTAGTGGGCTGGGAAAACAGCCACAAAGGCCCATGGCGCAGGAGAGAAAGTCCTAAAGCAAAAAGTAGAAAATCAGCCAATAGGAGGCAATCCTACTCCAACTAGGATTGGAGGTGAAGTAGGATTGCTCCCACCTCCTATTTTGGCCGACCCAAAGGCCTTGGCTGCCTCTCCTCTCCTCTCCTCCTATATATACTAGTGGATTGGGTGGTTTTTGGACAGAATTTCCGGCCACGTGCTACCCGTTTCACCGGTGCACAGTTTCTCCTCTAGATCGGTTTTCCGCAGCGCTTAGGCGAAGCCCTGCCGGAATCACTCCACCACCATCACCGGAGCGCCGTCACGCTGCCGGTGAACTCTATCTCCTATCCACCTCCTCTCGCTGGATCGAGACGCTGGAGATTGTCATCAAGCTGCACGTGTGCTGAACGCGGAGGTGCCGTCCATTCGGCGCTAGATCGGAAGGACCGTGATCGAGGTCGCGAGACAGTTCATGATGAGATCGTGGAACGGATCGTGATGAGATCGCGGAACAGATCGTGATGAGTTCGCGGGACAAATCGTGATCAAGATCGTGAGACGGATCGTGATGAGATCGCGGGACGGATCGTGATGAGTTCACGGGACAGATCGTGATTGGATCGCGGGACGGATCGTGATGAGATCGCGGGACACTCGGCGATTTGGATCGCGAAGGTGTTCGACTACACCAACAGCGTTTCTTAACGCTTCCCGCTTAGCGATCTACAAGGGTATGTAGATCCAAGCTCCATCTCGTAGATGCTCATCACCATGGATAGGTTTGCGTGTGCGTAGGAAATTTTTTGTTTCCCATGCGACGTTCCCCAACAGTGGCATCATGAGCTAGGTTGATGGTTCGATGAGATCTCGAGTAGAACACAAAAGGTTTGTGGGCATTGATGCTTAGATTGCTTCCTCCCTTGGTCAGATTTTGGTTCAGCGGGATTGTGAGATGAAGCGGCCCGGACCAACATTACTCGTACGCTTACGAGAGACCGGTTCCCTCGACGCAACTTGTTGCTTAGAAGGCTTGCGGGTGACAGTTTCTCTCACTTTAGTTGGATCGGATCCGACAAAGGCGGTCCTTGAGAAGGTTGAAAAGCAATCTATGTATCACCGTTGTGGTTTATGCGTAGGTGGGAATCGTTTTTGCTAGATACCCGTAGCAGCCACGTAAAACATGCAACAACAATTAGAGGACGTCTAACTTGTTTTTGCAGGGTATGTTGTGATGTGATATGGCCAATTACATGATGAGATATATGTGATGTATGAGATGATCATGTGATGTATAGAATTTAACGACTGGCATGTCGTTGAATACGGCAACTGGCAGGAGCCATAGGGTTGTCTTTAACTACTGTATGACCTGCGTGTCAATCATTAAGCGCTATGTAATGCTTTACTTTATCGCTACGGTAGCAATAGTAGTAGAAGCATGTAGGGCGTGACAACCCCGATGGCGACACGTTGATGGATATCAAGATGATGGAGATCATGGTGTCATGCCGGTGACGATGGAGATCATGCCGGTGCTTTCATGATGGAGATCAAAAGCACAAGATCATGGCCATATCATGTCACTTATGATTTGCATGTGATGTTAATCCTTTTATGCACCTTGTTTTGCTTAGGATGACGGTAGCATTATAAGGTGATCCCTCACTTAATTTCAAGATAAATTGTGTTCTCCCCGAGTGTGCACCGTTGCGAAAGTTCGTCGTGTTGAGACACCACGTGATGATCAGGTGTGATAGACTCTACGTTCACATACAACGGGTGCAAGCCAGATTTGCACGCGCAGAACACTCGGGTTAAACTTGACGAGCCTAGCATGTACAGACATGGCCTCGGAACACAAGAGACCGAAAGGTCGAACATGAGTCATATAGTAGATATGATGAACATGATGATGTTCACCATTGCAGCCACCTCAACTCACGTGATGATCGGACTTGAGTTGGTGAATTTGGATCATGTATCACTCGAATGATCAGAGGGATGTCAATTTGAGTGGGAGTTCTTAAGTAATATGATTAATTGAACTCATTATCATGAACATAGTCAAAGTGTCTTTGCAAATTATGTTGTAGATTACTAGCTCGCGCTGTAGCTCCCTTGTATTTTTATATGTTCCTAGAGAAATAGAATTGAAAGATGTTGGTACCAAAATTGCGGACTGGGTCCGTGATCTGAGGATTGTCCTCATTGCTGCACAGAAGGCTTATGTCCTTAATGCACCGCTCGGTGCGCCACCCCATCTAGCGTCGTCTGTAGATGTTGTGAACATCTGACAGGCACATTTCGATGACTACTTGATAGTTTAGTGCGTCATGCATTACGGCTTAGAATTGAGGCTCCGAAACGTTTTGAACGTCACGGAACATATGAGATGTTCTAGGAGCTGAGATTGTGATCTCAGGCTCGTGCCCGTGTTGCGAGATATGAGATCTCCAACAAGATTCTTTGCCTGTAAGATGAAGGAGAATAGCTCAACCGTTGAGCATGTACTCAGATTGTCTGGGTACTACAATCGCTTGAATCAAGTGGGAGTTGATCTTCCAGATAAGATAGTGATTGATATAGTTCTCCAAGTCACTGTCACTGAGCTACTAGAACTTGGTGATTAACTATAAAATGCCAGGGAAAGAAATGTTGATCCCTGAGCTGTTCGCGATGTTTGACACCGCGAAGGTAGAAATCAAGAAGGAGCGTCAAGTGTTGATGGTTAATCAAACCACTAGTTTCGAGAAGGGCAAGAGCAAGGAGGGAAACTTCATGGATAGCAAGTCAGTTGCTACTCCAGTGAAGCAACCCAAAGTTGAACTCAAACCCGAGACTAAGTGCTTCTGTTATGAGGTGAGCGGTCGCTGAAGCGGAACAACCCTAGATACTTGGTAGATAAGAAGGCTGGCAACATTGACAGAAGTATATTTGATATACGAGTTATTGATGTGTACCTTGCTAGTACTCCTAGTAGCACCTGGGTATTGGATACCGGTTCGGTTGCCAAATGTTAGTAACTCGAAATAAAAGCTACGGAATAAACGGAGAACTAGCTAAGGGTGAGGTGACGATGTGTGTTAGAAATGTTTCCAAGGTTGATGTGATCAACATCGCACGCTCTCTCTACCTTCAGGATTAGTGACGAACCTAAATAAATGTTATTTGGTGTTTTGCGTTGAGCATGAACATGATTAGATCATGGTTATTGCAATACGATTATTCATTTAAGTTAGAGAATAATGGTTATTCTGTTTACATGAATAATACCTTCAATGGTCATGCACCCAGTGAGAATGGTTTGTTGAAATCTTGATCGTAGTAATACACATGTTCATAACATTGATGTCAAAAGATACAAAGTTAAACAATGACAGTACCACATACTTGTGGCACTGCCGCAAAATGTCATATTGGTATAAAGCGCATGAAGAAACTCCATGGTGATGGATATTTGGACTCATTCGATTTCGAATCGGTCGAGACATGCGAACCATGCCTCTTGGGCAAGATGACTAAAGGACCCCGTTGGATGGAGCGGGGAAGTGATTCATTGGAAATGATACATGTTGATGTATGCAATCTAGTGAGTCTTGTAGCGTGCAGTGGATATCGTTATTTTCTTACCTTCACTGATGATTTGAGTAGATATAGTGTATATTTACTTAATGAAACACAAGTCTGAATCGTTTGAAAGGTTCAAGCAAATTCAGAGTGAAGTTTAAAGATCATCGTGACAAGAAGATAAAAATGACTGCGATATGATCGTGGAGGTGAATATCTGAGTCACGAGTTTGGCATACAACTTAAGACAATGTGAAAGTTGTTTCACAACTAAACGCCACCTGGAACACCATAGTGTGATGGTGTGTCCGAACATCATAGTTATGCTCTATTGGACATGGTGCGTGCTATGATGTCTCTTATCGTTTTACTACTATAATTTTGGGGTTATGCATTAGAGACAACTACATTCACTTTAAATAGGGCACCATCTAAATCCGTTGAGATGACACCATGTGAATTATGGTTTGATAGAAACCTAAGCTGTCATTTCTTAATACTTGGGGCTGCGACACTTGTGTGGAAAATGTTTTCACCTAATGAGGTCGAACCCAAGGCGGACAAGTGCATCTTCATAGAATACCCTTAGATCAGTTGGGTGAACCTTCAATCTCAGATCCTAGTGCAAAGTGTTTGTTGCTTAAACGGATCCTTTCTCGAGAAAATGTTTCTCTCGAAAGAATTGAGTGGGAGGAAGATAGAACTTGATGAGGTTGTTATACCTTTGTTCAACCAGAGAGTAGCGCAGCGCAGAAAGATGTTTCTGTGAAGCCTACGTTAGTTGAAGAGGAAGTTAATGACCATGATCATGAAACTTCAGGATCAAGTTACTATCGAACTTCGTAGGTCGACAAGGATGTGTACTGCTCCTAAGCGGTATGACAACCCTGTCTTGGAGGTCATGTTGTTGGACAACAATGAACCTACGAGCTATGGAGAAGCGATGATGGGCCCGGATTCCGACAAATGGTTGGAGGCCATGAAATCCGAGATAGGATCCATGTATGAAAACCAAGTGTAGACTTTGGTAGACTTGCTCGTTGGACGGCAGGTCATTAAGTACAAATGGATCTTTAAAATGAAGACAGACACTGATGGTGAATGTCACTATTTGTAAAGCTCGACTTGTTGCAAAGATGTTTGTGACAAGTTCAAGGAGTTGACTACGATGAGACTTTCTCACTCATAGTGGTGCTAAAGTCTGTTGGAATTATGTTAGCAGTTGCTGTGTTTTCAATTATGAAATCTGGCAGATGGATGTCAAAACATCGTTTCCTTAGCGGTTTACTTGAGGAAAGGTTGTATGTGATACAACCAGAAGGTTTTGTCAGGCCTAAGGATGCTAAAAGGTGTGCAAGCTTCGGTGATCCTTCCATGGACTGAAGCAAGCATCTCGGAGTTGGAATATACGCTTTGATGAGGTGATCAAAGTTTTGATGTTTATACAAAGTTTACGAGAAACTTTTATTTGCAATAAAGTGAGTGGGAGCACTATAGAATTTCTGATAAGTATATGTGGATGACATATTGTTGATCAGAAATAATGTAGAGTTTCTGGAAAGCATAAAATGGTTATTTGGAAAGTGATTTTCAAAGGAAGACCTGGATAAAGCTACCTAATTGTTGAGCATCAAAATCTATAGAGATAGATCAAGATGCTTGATGAGACTTTCAATGAGTGCATACCTTCACAAGATTTTGAAAGAGTTCAAAATGGATCAGCCAGAGAAATAGTTCTCGTCTGATTTGTAAGGTGTGAAGTTGAGTGAGACTCAAAGCTCGACAACGGCAGAAGAAAGAGAAAGGACGAACGTCGTCCCCTATGCCTTAGCCTTAGGCTCTATATTATGCCATGCTGTGTACCGCACCTATGTGTGCCTTGCCATGAGTCTGTTAAGGGGTACAAGAGTGGTCCAGGAGTGGATCACTGGACAGCGGTCGGAATTATCCTTAGTAACCAGAGGACTAAGGAAATGTTTCTTGATTATGGAGGTGATAAAGAGTTCGTCGTAAAGAGTTACGTCGATGCAAGCTTTAACACCTATCCGGATGACTAGTAGTAGCAATCTGGATACGTATAGTGGAGCAGCCATTTGGAAATAGTACCAAGTGGAGTGTGGTAGTAGTGTTTACGGTTTGACATAGAGATATGCAAAGTACACACGGATCTGAATATCATAGACCCGTTGACTATAAGACCTCTCTCACATGCAAAGCATGATCGAGCCCCATAAATCATTGGGTGTTAGATTCATAACAATGCGAATCACATGGTGATGTGAACTAGATTATTGACTCTAGTGCAAGTGGGAGACTGTTGGAAATATGCCCTAGAGGCAATATAAATTAGTTATTATCATATTTCCTTGTTCATGATAATCGTTTATTATCCATGCTATAATTGTATTGATCAGAGACTTAAATGCATGTGTGGATACATAGACAAAACCATGTCCCT
Organism: Hordeum marinum; assembly: GCA_022496015.1. NCBI lineage: Eukaryota > Viridiplantae > Streptophyta > Magnoliopsida > Poales > Poaceae > Hordeum > Hordeum marinum. The sequence continues at coordinate 121,093,987 of CM039675.1, forward strand.
AGTATGCCTCTAATGGACTAGCTCGTTGATCAAAGGATGGTTAAGGTTTCCTAGCCATGGACATGAGATGTCATTTGATAACGGGATCACATCATTAGGAGAATGATGTGATGGATAAGACCCAAACTACAAACATAGCACATGATCGTGTCAGTTTATTGCTACTGTTTTCTGCATGTCAAGTATATGTTCCTATGACCATGAGATCATGCAACTCACAAATATCGGAGGAGTGCCTTGTGTGTATCAAACGTCGCAACGTAACTGGGTGACTATAAAGGTGCTCTACAGGTATCTACGATGGTGTCTGTTGAGTTGGCATGGATCGAGACTGGGATTTGTTACTCCGTATGACGGAGAGGTATCTCGGGGCCCACTCGGTAATGCAACATCACAATAAGCCTTGCAAGCAATGCGACTAATTTTTAGTTGCGGGATCTTGTGTTATGGAACGAGTAAAGAGACTTGCCAGTAACGAGGTTGAACTAGGTATGGAGATACCGACGATCGAATCTCGGGCAAGTAACATACCGAAGAACAAAGGGAACGTTATACGGGATTAACTGAATCCTTGACATAGAGGTTCGACCGATAAAGATCTTCGTAGAATATGTAGGAACCAATGTGGACGTCCAGGTCCCGCCATTGGTTATTGACCATAGAGGTGTCTCGGTCATGTCTACATAGTTCTCGAACCCGCAGGGTCTGCACACTTAAGGTTCGGTGACGTTTCGGTAGTGTAGAGTTATGTATGGTGGTGACCGAAGGTTGTTCGGAGTCCCGGATGAGATCCCGGACGTCATGAGGAGCTCCGGAATGGTCCGGAGGTAAAGATTCATATATAGGAAGTCCCAGTTTGGTTTTCGGAAAAGTTTCGGGCTCATCGGTAGTGTACCGGGAGTATCGGTATTGTACCGGGAGAGTCGGTAGTGTACCGGAGGACCTCCGGGAGGGGTATTTCGACCCCAAGAGGTCCATGGGCTGTGGGAGAATAATAACCAGCCCTTAGTGGGCTGGGAAAAAAGCCACAAAGGCCCATGGCGCAGGAGAGAAAGTCCTAAAGCAAAAAGTAGAAAATCAGCCAATAGGAGGCAATCCTACTCCAACTAGGATTGGAGGTGAAGTAGGATTGCTCCCACCTCCTATTTTGGCCGACCCAAAGGCCTTGGCTGCCTCTCCTCTCCTCTCCTCCTATATATACTAGTGGATTGGGTGGTTTTTGGACAGAATTTCCGGCCACGTGCTACCCGTTTCACCGGTGCACAGTTTCTCCTCTAGATCGGTTTTCCGCAGCGCTTAGGCGAAGCCCTGCCGGAATCACTCCACCACCATCACCGGAGCGCCGTCACGCTGCCGGTGAACTCTATCTCCTATCCACCTCCTCTCGCTGGATCGAGACGCTGGAGATCGTCATCAAGCTGCACGTGTGCTGAACGCGGAGGTGTCATCCGTTCGGCGCTAGATCGGAAGGACCGTGATCGAGATCGCGAGACAGTTCGTGATGAGATCGCGGAACGGATCGTGATGAGTTCGCGGAACAGATCGTGATCAAGATCGTGAGACGGATCGTGATGAGATCGCGGGATGGATCGTGATGAGTTCACGGGACAGATCGTGATTGGATCGCGGGACGGATCATGATGAGATCGCGGGACGCTCGGCGATTTGGATCGCGAAGGTGTTCGACTACACCAACCGCGTTTCTTAACGCTTCCCGCTTAGCGATCTACAAGGGTATGTAGATCCACTCTCCCTCTCGTAGATGCTCATCACCATGGATAGGTTTGCGTGTGCGTAGGAAATTTTTTGTTTCCCATGCGACGTTCCCCAACAGAGCCAACGTAGTCGAACGAATCCTCACACTCCGAATGCTTTTGGAACTCTATCGAGAAGAAGCAATCTGAAACAAACAATCAACACAAGATACACCACAACATATGCATGACACAATGCGCAAACAATATGATGCATGTCCGGTTTAAATATGCCAGGCATGACAATACACATCAAACAACTTCTAGACATTAAAGTGAAGCTCAATATGCAACGAGTTGCATATTGATGAAACTCCACATTCGAATTATTTAGTTCACTCTTTTTAGGTACATGACAATATTAAATGTTGTTAAACATGGCAAAAGGTGAAGCATAAGTAAACTAACTATCTAGGCATTTTAAATGAGGCCGGAAACAACTTATTGTATTTCCGAAAGGACCTCATATGTTAATTTCGAAATTGGTCCAGATCTGAACTAATCATATTATATTTTTTTTAAAGAATGGAATAAAGGTCACCATGTTATTCTACATGTCATTCCAGTTGATTTACGTATATGGAACATCTCAAACGGAGCTACGGTCTAAAAGATACGAGCAACGCAAGATGCACATGTCATGAATGAAAATGCATGGAAAATACCATCACAAACATTTCGAATCATTAATGCAGAAAGTTATTATGAAACTACATGAGATTCTAAGCAAGTTTCATATGCAACATGTTCAAAACGGAGCTACGGTTCAACAATTACAACCAACACAAGTTTTAGTTGAAATCTGCCCAAAGGAGCAACTTAGCATTTTGCACAAATGAAAACAACAAGCTACAAGATTCTAAAATACATAAACTAAGCATGGGGCAGTATTATATAACACACACTTCATTTCATCTTCACATATCATAAGCAAAACATGCATGGAACACATGGTAGGAAGCTCACAAGATGGCTACTTGAAAACAGTTTCAAACTTGGTGAAAATACCAGTTTTTGACAGTGTTGTTTTTATCACAAAGGTATATTGACAGCAGTAAAACTATATGCTACAGGGAATATTATGGCATGAAACATAACAACATACTAAAGGACAATATCAACTACAAATAACTCCATAACACCTACCACAACAGGATTCTAGATCACTAGCAAATCACATGGGAAGACAGCAACAAAATATTACAGATTCCAGACTTAGAAATATTTTGTACCCTCAAAATAGCAGAATTTTATAGCAAGTTGACAACAACAAAATAACACCTATACATGCATTTCTATGACAAGCAAAATGTCCAGGGGCTAGGACACATATCAAAGGGCATATCTCATGTTCAAAACTATTTCATATCATGCATGGATTAAATCCCACAAAATTAACAAAAGGGCATCACGGCATAAATGATATGCACGAAAAAAATGCTCAAATGACAAAACTAAATGCACAGGTAACTCCTATGGATTTTTCTACCCCGAAAACATGTAGAAAATTAATCACAATTAATTATGCAAGAATGGCCTAATCATCTTATAGCAAGTCATCTATGCAAATAAAATGCAAACATCATGCCAACATTTTATCATGCATGAAAATGTGATGGCGATGATATGAACATTTTTAATATATAATTTATTTAATTCCGATGCATGACAAGTAATTATGCGCAAATGCAAAATCATGTCAAAAATGCCAAACAACAGAAAATGGCATATTAAATAATTTAGGCATGGATGAAAATGACATATTAATAATCTACACAATTTTCTACGCATTTAACATATATAAAATACTTTAGTACGACTTACGGTTAAATAGTTATTAACGTTTTAAAATCACATCGGGCCTACACACGAAATAACAAAAAAAGGCAGGGGGGCTGGGCTCACCCTGGCCACTTGGGCCAGCTCGGGCGCTGGCTTGGGCGAGGTTGGGCCGCTGCTGGGCTGAGGGCGCGGCCCACGTGGGGTCAACGCGAGTGCACGAGCGAGCGCTTGTCCTCGTCCTTTGCTCGCTCCCGAGCAGGGCACCCGGCGGCGCGGCAACGCTGGCCATCGGCGGATCCGGCGAAGGCGGGCAGCGAATCCGAGCCTGCGACGGGGCAGATCCGGCCGGGGGCGCTCGGATCTGGCGGCAGGGGAGTCCTGGCAGCGGCGGAGCTCCGGCGGCGGCAACCTGTGCGGAGATAGCTCGGGGGTAAGAGAGAGAGGAGCAGGGGCGAGAGGAAGGAGATGGAAGGAGAGGGAGGAGGAGCTGGTTCGGTGCGGCGGCTCTCCGTCGGCGGCTCCGGCATCTCTCCGGAAAGGACCGGCCGGGGCCTGGCACGGGGCTGGTAGCTACGGCGCTCGGGCGGCCATGGATTGAGAGGCTGCCATGGGAGCTCGGGCAGGAGCTCGGGAGCGGGCCCAGATGGGTTTTCCCGGGCTCAGATGGGCTCGGGCGGGCCTGACGGCTGGAGGAGGGAGAAGCTGGGGTTTGGCATGGGGAACGAGGGGGATTAGGGTTGGCTGCCCAATTAGGAAGGGAAGGGTCTATTTATAGGTTTCGGGGATAGGGATGACGGTCTCTGTCCGTTTTCGGACCGCCGGATGTCGATTCAACAGTCCGGAAGCGGAGGGTGGTACAGTGATTGTGCAGATGGGCTAGGAGGGGAAGAGAGGGAAGTTTGCGACCCGTGACATGAAGTTTTTAAAACATCGACAACGTCCGATAAACCGATGCCTCACTCCCACGACTAACCGACGGGGTATCAAACGAACTCGGCACACGACGAAATTCGACAGGCGGTCTACCTAGACTATAACAAGACCGCACGCCAAGTTTCGACCCAATCCAAGAATGGTTTTGTTTAAATGATATCGCGGGCGCGTGCATGTGTGGTTGGTCTCGAAAAGGGTAACGGCAAGAACGGAGAGAACCGGCAAATACGAACGAATGCAAGTTTTCGAAAACGGGTGACGATGCAATACAGATGATGCGAATGATGCGATGATGAATGCAACAATAAAACGAAACACAAACAAGAACGGAAATAAAAGGGGAATCTTCTGGACCGTCGGTCCCGCGCTGTCACAGTGGTAGTCTTCTTCTTTGTTATTGTCGTCGCTCCACAATCGTAGTGGTTCTTCATCTTGGTTGGGCATGAAATCCTTCTCCTGCAGTGAGGGTGCTTCGAGGAGTCCAACTTTTTTGAGGTGAACTCTTATGCTCGAGAGGCATGGCAATTGGTGTTCCTGGGGCTGGTCCAAACGGGACTAAGGTGTTACTCCTCTTATTGGGTAAATAAGTATGTCAAATCGGAGGACAACAATCTATTTCCCTAGGTATCACATAAACACATTGCTCATGGGCTAGGTGAGAGGAGCGGGCATTCGTCCGAGATGGTCACTAGTGTCAAGGGTTTGCGGTCCAAACCAATGCAGGTCCAAGTGGCCATCTTGCATATGAACATGCCTGGTGGAGGTCGGAGTGGAGTATCGGCCATAGTCAATGACTTAGAGTCAAGACCTATGGTCATAATCCAACCGTGCCATGGTCCGGTAAAGCTTCGGGGTTTCAAGGAGCTTAGGATATGAGTGAACGTCTACCATGTTATCCTGAGCACACCTATTAGATTCCATCAGTACTGCCTATTACTCCAAACAGAATTACTCTATATCCTTGAAGGTATCATCTCACATAAGTCAACCCCAATATTACACACACTACTCATATCTCCAAGGCTTTGAGAGAAAGGACTATGCTGAAAAATCTCGTGTGCATACTATAGCTAACTCACATATATCCCTATATAAAAATGCTCAGGATAATTTACAAGCCTCTAAGCTTGATCACGACACTAATAAATCCAAGTGTCCTTATGACCTATCCAAGGTCTAAGGTATTGCCCTAGTATGCTAAGGAAACATGTAATAAACCACTCCAAAATCTGGTTTCCTTCCTACGAATCCAATTTAATTGATCCATGAATATCACCCACTATTATGTGATCCATTACTGCTATAAATCTAGAATCAATGGTGTCCAACCTAATATCTTCGAGTTCATATAATCCACATGTCATTGCAAGGACTATTATCACAATATATCCATGAACTTCCAACCTCATGGCCACCTAAACTCCAAGATAGAGCTTATATAGATCCCTAGATTACTCTAACACCGTCTGATCCTTCTACCATCATCCACCGAAGAAAAACATGGTATCGTTATCAAGATCATTGGACTATATCCAAATTATTCTGAACCATGTTGTTTGATTGATCTCGAGCACTTATTAGAATCACCTATTTAAATCCAAGGTTTACATCCAGTAAGAATCCCCTACTAGTTACTCCAGTCACTATCATATCACTATCAATCCAATATCAACATTACTTGCCAAAGTCAAGTTATTAATCCACCAAGAATTTCAGCTTGTGATCACAATGGTCCTACAAAATCCAATTTGCTCAAGGGAAAGCAAGTTATGCTATTCTATCAATTTGGATCCACCAACCTCCCAATCATCCTGGAAATCTGGCAATCCACCAAGGGGTCTCGACCACTTCCTCAAGACATCTACTCTAGCCTCGTCAAATCATTAGCCTACTAATCGTTTATCCTCAAGAGGATCTATCCTATGGCATCATCAGCTCAAGTGCTAGTCTTAACAATTAAGTGTGTTTGTTCACTAGCATCACTAGTCCCATAATGAACCAAGTGCTAAGCAAGGGCTATTGATGCTCAGATGCTCAAAAGTGCTCTAGCAATACCACATATTAAACACGTGATCAGAGGCTTGTGTTGGGGGAGCTTTTGACGTATAGGTTGGCAAGGGAGGGGTTCCAATCTTGAGGGAAAATCATAACTCTACGCGGTTGCATGTGGTTGAGTACGTTGTACTCAAAGTCTTCGGTGTCGGTTGCTTGTCAAGGTGGACCCTTGGTGCATCTTGTCTTGCCAGTCTTCAGTAGAAGAGAGGGGGAAGAGGGAAAGTAGCATAGAGGAGAGCGCCTAAGGGGGTGGTCTAGTGCAAGTGCAATCAAGCAAGTGCCGAAAAGGCCAAACACAAACATCAAGGTAAGGTAGGTGATATAGTCGCACACTTGTTGCCTAGGGTCAAAGTGTGACTTACACCAAAGCACAAACAGGAAAAACAAGCAACACACATCACGGTTCCATTCAAACGATCATACGGACCCAACTTCGCATGGGGGACACACGACCTATCTTACCCTAGGGGTTCTCAGACTCATTAGTCATGCTTGCTTTGTGTCTCGGGGAGGAGTTCGCTTGGCCTTCGGGGTCGTCTTCAGATCTCTCTATGTCTCTGGTTATTGCTAATCAAAACGATCTTGGTTGCGCCTGAAGAGTCCTTGACAACTTCGGGTCTGTTGAGTTAACGATGAAGGTGATTCTTCATGGCTGTTGTTGACAGGATCTTCGGGTGTCCTTGTGTTCGTGGCAATGCCTTCTTGTCTTCTGAGATGTCGAGCATTTTAGGTAGGCAATCTTTTATGCAATGACATTAACAAGGCATGGTAGAGTTGTATCCTGCCGGTGACATTGTCGATATCATCGGCACCAAGAGCGGGGGATGACAAGAACCTTTTTCCTGTTCACTATAGTGAGGCGGCCAAATGGCGAGTTTCCCATGCACCGATGGTTACCGATATAACAACGAAAAGGACAGGATTGCTCTATTAGCGATGCATTATCATGACATTGCATGTCTTGTGCCCTAGTCATCAAAGGCTAAGGTGGCATCATCCTGAGGCAGTGTCAAGGGTGTCACCACCTTCTGAGTCTTGATATTCTCATTCCGCGAGAAGGTATCTTTTGTTGGTAGCTCCTTGTCTAGTGACACCAACTTGGGTCCAAGATATGTTGGCTATCGTCTGGCAAGGTGGCTTCCTTCCCGGTCACCCACAAGGATTACAAGGAATCCCGTGGTCAGGGGCATAAGGGTAGTAGCGACCATTTGCAACGTTTTGAAAAAGTAGACGAGGAGAGTTAAGAGAAAGATGGGGGAAATGCTAAGGCAAACACCCGTGCTTCCTTTGAAAATTTAGGAGAGGTGAGAAATATAGAGGCTTCATAAGTAGTTTTGAAGGGTCTCAAAAATAGTTTTGTCCAAACTAACGTCCATGCTAACTATGGGCTTCCTACAGTCAGGATGGCTTTGATACCAGCTTTGTGGGGACCCCGACTCATAAGTCATGATCATCGAATGTATGTGCATAGTGATCCCAGAGATCAATGCTCACTAAACACACAGAAACAGAATAACAAGAGTCTTACATCAATTACATACCGGTTTACTCAAATATGGCCTGCATGGCCAAGTCTTCATATGATTGCGGCGGAAATCTTCAACGATAGTGTGAACCCATGCCATATGCCTAAACCCTATAGGCATTTTGACTGGGAAGCGTCCTAGCTCACATGTCCGTCACAAAGGTAATCTTCATCATAAGCTGATCTTTCATGCCTGGCCAATAAAATAACCAGTGGCAAGCCAATGAGTACTTTGAATGTAGTTGCAAGCAACCCATGTTTGGAACAAGGCAATAACAATGCATGATATCACACTAATAGGTAAATTTTGCAGAAAGCTAGTTTTGTGTGCAATGACATGATCAAGTAACTTAAGTAAGCATGCATCAACCATGAACAGGTGTTCATAAGAACACGTCACAGTCATCATCATAAGCAGGCGGTTGGATGTCTCACGTTCAACCATCACACCAAGTCCTCAGACTTGTCTCATGCACCGCCTGAACATCTCATGTTCAGTCATCTTGCCAAGTCATCCAACTCAACTCAAATATCATCCTTGTCACCACACACACACCAAGTTTGCGAAAACATCTGGACATAGTTTAAGAAGGACCTCCAACCATCCATGACTGCGGACACGGCTATTCGAATAGTTTTACACTTTGTAGAGGTTGCACACTTTACCCACAAGACTCGGGGGACTTCCGTGTCATCCATGACTCACGGTATGTAACATACCCAAGGTAAGCACCCGAACAATGCCTTTCCCATGGCGATACTAATCAAAGAGTCCACTCGATTTGTACCCAGCCCTCACGATGTACATTAGACGAGCCTCGCTCCAGATTGTACCATCCATGAGGGTACCAACGATGTGCCCAGTGTACACCCCAAAAATTTGACCATGTTTTTGTAATTAAAATGTTGCCAAGAAATTTTTATTTATTTATTTTCTGGATCTTTTGTTGATTTGAGGATCACTTCTTTGTTCTGAGTTGTGGAGTTTTTCCTCTTAGTAGAAACTTTTCTAAAATGTTTTTGGACTCGAATGCCTACTGAGGAGAAGTTCATTTTCATTATATATGATCAGTGGAAATATTTCTACAATTATTTTCCTAAGCTCTATTCTTTTATTTAAAGGTTCCTCATAAGTTTTAGAGCCTCATTTGCACTACAACCCTTTGATAAGTTCACTTGAAAATTCTACAAAAAGTTTTAGGAGACATGTGATGTTCCTACATCACTTTTATGCAAAAAAAACTATCTTAGTCAATTGGAGATTTTGAACTTTATCTCAAGTTTTCCACTCTGGTTTAGTTTGTAGTTTGCACTACAACCTATTTTAATATTACCTTAAAAAACCATGAAAATTTGGAGATGTCCGTAGATGTATATAATTCATTTTATGCAAAAACTCATTTGTGTTGTTTGGAAAATTTGAGCAAACCATCCTCTTTTGCATTCTGGTCCAGTTTGAGGTTTTGTACTGCAACCCCATTCTATCTTCCTCTATTGCCCTGGAGATTTCTCCTACTTGTAGTTTACTCTACCAAACTCTTAAGTCCAGAAGTTCAAAGCCATTAGAAGATTTTAAACCCATGCAATAATAGCCTTTCTTTTCTGTCCAAATTTGGTTTTCTCAAAATCTTGCACTAGGAAGTTTCTGCTTTGGCCAAGATAACCTTGCCATCCTCTTTATCACCTAAAGAGACTATGATCTAGGAATTTTGGCCACTAGAAAACCTTCTTGATGCACCTAGCATTTTGGGGAACAGTTGGAGTGCATGAACTGTTTTGGCATGATTTTTGCTTTGCATTAGAGGTTTGCTCATATGGCCTTATAAGCTTGTCCTTTAGCTATGCCTTGGCCATCATGCCATCCCTGTAGAGCCCCGTGGACAGAGGAGCCCCCTGGCAGGCATTGGCATTTTGCCGAGCACCTCACGTGCGTGCTCTAGGCGCGAGCAGAACACGTGTTTTGCACGTGCGTGCCCCCGAGTCGCCGCGTCCCACTGCCGCCTCCTCGCGTCCGTTCTGATCCTTTTCCGCTCGCTACCAACGCGCCCCGACCCCACTCTCGTCGCAGAGTCGCCCTGGCCACCTCCTGGAGCCCTACAACACCACCGTCAAGTAAGCCATGGCAGCTAGCTGATGGCCGCAGCAGGCCCCGGCCTTGGCAGCGCCGCCCAATCCACAAGCGCATTCCAGCTAGGCCCCTTGAGCAGTGGGGAGACCGTTGGAATGCGCCGACCAGCCCCAGTCGCCGCCACGTCGCCCCTACGATAATCGCCGGCATTCTTATCCACTATAGCGGCGGGAACCGACCTCGCCTTCCTATATAAGGACACCCCCTCAAGCTCTAGTCCGCCCAAGCCACCCCGAGCCATTCCCATTTGAACCCCCGAGACCACCAGACGACCAGGGGAGCTCACATCCCTCGTCCCAGGTCAGATCGGCCACTGCCACGCTTTGGTCAAACCCGACCAAACAAGGACCTCCCTCGTGTCTCCACCACCACTACTAGTTCTCCCTCGACCCTGCGGAGCTGCCCCACCTCTCAGCCTTGATCAAGAACCATTGTAGCCCGAATCCCTATTAGCTCCCGAAGCGACCGCCCACCGTGGAGCTCGCCGCCGGCGACCCCCTTCGTCCCCGCCGGTTTTCCGACCACTAGGAGGTCTGCCTTGAGCTTATGGATCCTTCCCCGCCATCGGATCACCGTGGGGAAACGTCATTCGCCGGTGGTAATCGCTGGAGCTCCGCCTAGGCTTGGCTAGAGGAGGAAGGAGGCACGGGTGACTGGTCAAAGCTGACTAGTGGGCCCAATGGACCCACTGTCAGTGACCCAACGACGACCCACGTTGGTTTAAGTGGAAGCATAAACCCCAGAAGTACGTCTTCTCCGCCTCAAAAGTGTATTCTGATACGAACTATTTTCTTTTTCTGATTTATATTAAAAACAAAACTTTGACTATTCTTTGACTGGCTATAACTTTTAAAGTACAACTCCAATAGACCTAATTCTTATTCTATTGTTTCCCAAATTCCATCTAGTTTATTTTCATATTTATTTGAAAATTTTCCAAGACAACTTTTTGTGCTGTGTTAGAATTGTGTCTGAATTAGAATAATCTCAAATAGGAATTTGCAGTGAAGATAAAGTTTTGGAGTGCACCTCAAATACATACACATTGAAGGCAAGCATTCTGAACCCTGGTATAATACTTGTTGTGTGTTGCTTGATGTGACTACAACAACGAGTTGACCTGAAGTATGTATTTGTTTTTATGTGATGGTGTGATCATGTTTCCTAATGCACAATGAAAATTACTTGCTGTTGGAATTGATATGCTTGTGAAAGTATTCACCCTCGTATGTTGTTCATGCCTAGCGGAAGGAAACAGGAGAAGTCTCTGTCTCGAATAGACACAAGCTTGGTGCTGACATCTCGTTGGAGCGAGAATGCTCAGTAAGGCATGAAGGGGTATGATGAGTGGTGATTCTGTCTAATGTCATGAAATATGTTTGTTGTACTAACCATGCAGAGAATACATAACCTCCTGAGTCGACCATAGATCGAGTCTTATGCCAGTAAACCCCATACTTGTTTCGTACTACCACTTGTCCCTACAATAGGTATGGTACGATTCAGTAAGTTGTCAACCCCTTTCTTAGCACACACCGTACAGAGAGGCTATAGTGAAAGATACCAATGGCCCCTGGTAGGCACGTCACTTGGTCCGGGGGCATGGGTGTTTCCAGTTGGAGCCATAGCTCCCGCTGTTTACTTCAGTACATGATTATCATTTTTTATGTCATACCTGTTTTCATAATGTTTGCGAGTACATTCAAAGTACTCACTGGCTTGTCCCTGGCTATTGTCTTGGCCAGATTATGCAAGGGAGAGGAGCAATATGACGACAACCCCGAAACCTAGGCATCAAAGATTGTAGCCATGCGAAGATAGGTGTTAACCAGGTCAGCTATTCCTATGGGAAATGGAGTCCCATAGACGCCGATGACCCCGCACCGCTTCCGCCACCAACCTGTAGAAACCTTTTGTTGTACTCATAGACCATGATGGTCTTGTACTACATATTTTTGTATTTTTGCTTGGAATTTCTATATCAAGATTGTGTCTCATCAGCTAACAGTAATCCTAGGGCTGATGAGCACAAGGGCCATTTACTAGGAAATTAATATCTTGGAAAACCGGTCATGACAACCTTGGTATCATAGTCAGGCTAACAATTGGCTAATACTATCCTAGCCAGGTCGATAAACCTAGGTAAACCACCCAACAAGACTTTAACCTAACTGATTCCAACGATATCCTATCCGATAGCACAGACAATGACCCCGACACCTTTCGGTAGTCGGTGCCCAACATATTAGCCTAGCCCATCGATCACGCGTCGTGACCGAAACCTAAACCGCCCCTTTCGCAAGCGTGCGAAGGAAGACTCCGTTTTCTTCTATAAAAGAAAATGTTTGCCCCAAACCCATCACACCATAGCCAACCATCCAAAACAAAGCCAAGATGCGTGGCACCATTGTTCACAATGAGACCACCGCCAACAACCTTGGAGGTTTCGTGACCGTCCTAGCTAACCTCACTCGTCGTGTCTTTGCATTAGAAGAGCCCCAGAATATGTTGTGTAGCAAGAGCGCACAAGTAATGATAGTCTTCACTTTTGGGCCACGGTGCACATCTACAGTAGTGGCATCTCGCCAGAACGCCCCTACAGGTTCACCGGAAGGTCAACTTCCTTTGAGCCACAAGCCATCCAGTTAGCAGCTCGAGAGGCTATAATTCAACTCTCGCACTTGTCGCCAAGAGTTAACTGCCGCTCATTCTATTATTACCCTAGCTGTGACGGGTATAGTAGGCCACCCTAGATTCCCAATGGAGACCACGAGACAAACCCTGCACTACTACATCTTGGGCGCTACCTCAGCGCACTAGAGGCACTATTCGATCAGGTCACTCTTGATCTGATCGCAGCTCGTGGGGAACTGCCTTGTCGAGCCCCAACAAGAAGAGAAGTGGCACCCGATGCCGACAACCCCATCGTTCTATTCGTACGACCAATTGAGTCATTGAGGCCTGCCCCTGCAATCGACCGGAATGTGTTTGTATCCCCAGAGCAGCTTCGCCGCCTTTTGGGGACTCGCTCCAACGGGATTTTTGCTACCAACCCCCGCGATAGTCATCATCACTACCCCGACCCTGCAAGCCATCACCCTGATCCAGCAAACCCCGATGGTGAAGCCCAAGGAGAAGCCTTAGCGTCTGCAAAGCACGCTCGACTAGATATTAACGAGGTAGACTAAGCCATTTGAGTAGTGTCGAGTGTCAGTATTCCTACGTCAAGTAATAGTATGACCTTGTATCGCCATGAATAAAATGCATGTTGCTTGTATGCCATTTTTTAACAAGTACTATGAGTATCCATGCATAAATAAACTTTTGGCATTTGGTTGCATATTAAATGTTTGGGGGTAGCTATCAAAAAACCACCCCAGTCGTCAACCAACAGTGATATGTCACTTTTGTGAGATGTGTATATCTGTGGCATTAACCCCATAGAGCATAACCGACCACAAAGGTTGCCCCCACACCACAATGGGTAACCCAACCTAGATGGTATATAAGAGGCCACCCCGTGACCTTACCAAGCATCCCTCACCTTATGCTCTGCCCTCACATCCATTTTTTTAACCATGCCTAACCCTAGGATTCTTCGGAGAACCCCAGATATGACCCCAGGTAGATTTGCTAACATATTGTGGGACTTTACCCGCAATGTCATAGGTTCTCCCCATCCACCCTAGTAGGAGATGTTCAAATCGAGGATCACATCATTTGCCTCAAAATATTGGGCAGTGGTGCACATCCCACCTATGAACCCAAACCAAGACCTAACAGAAGTCTCCTTCGTGGGGAAATCTATGTCGACTACGCAAATGTCCATAGAAGTTGCTGCGTACGAAGCGATTACCTGCCTTCGATTCGCAGTGCCCTATGCCAGTGAAAGGGGGTATTATTACATCCTGAGCCATGCATCACCTAGAGAAGAAGCATCTTTTCCCGGGGGGCGAATAGAGAGAAATCCAGTACTCGCCAACCTTATCCAGTACGTCATCGCCCAAGAGAGTTTGACTCAGCGAGTAATGGATTACCTCCAAAATCTCGCAGTTTTGAATCCTCGGATCACCATTGGCAGACCTCTGAGGCCAGACCAGGAGAGGCGCATTCTTTGACTAGTCCATCCGCTCTCCCCAGAAGAGGAAGAAGGTGCTCCAGTGTCGGAGACATTTCCTCGGGACCCTGCATATTTTGCTTTTGCGCCGTAGGTAACTCATGTTCTATTTGTTAGGCTTACAATTACTTGTTGACTGCAATATGTGTGTTATGTCATAAGATTGGGCTATGAATAAATTTTTTTGATTTCAATTGTGTGTGAGTAAATTTTTACTGCTGTGATTTGTGATCAACTGTTTTTCAATCTTTGAAATTCTCGAGGTGAGTTTTCTTTGAGCAGATTGCACCAAATATTTTTTTCATGACATAGATTTAAATTCATGCGGTACCACGACAACAGGCTCACAGTCTCAACCACTACACCACATGCACTAAGTGCAGAACTACGTACATATTTCGCACTTAACAAATCACTTCACTAACAAACCACAATTTTTCTGAAAGAGAAATTTGTGGGTAATTATTCTGATGTGGTTTGCCTCCAGCACACTGACAGTAGTCAGCACCTGACACCGATACCTAATCCTCGTGATCACTGCCACCATGAAGAGCTAACACTCGAGCAGCAGCATCACAACGATCATCGAGGATCATCGCACAGAGGAGCATGAATAACCCTAGCAATGTCACCAACCCTCCACACAGCAGGATCGTGAACCAGTCTGGCATCACCTATGCCATTAGGACCTCATCTCGAGCCCCTGTAAGCGGAAACGGAGGAGAAGGAAGAAGAAGAAGAATAAATGAGGCCAGGTGTGAGGGAGAAGAGAGAAGCACCGCAGTCATTTTTATAGCTCGAGATCGGTGTACGGTGGGTGCAGTCCACCAATGCCGCTTGTCGCTCGATCGCCGGTGTTCGGAGGTGAATCCGCGAGCAGTGCCGATAGCACACCAGCCCGCGAGGTGAGTGCACGCTATGTCGGCAGCTAGCACGCCACGCACTACCGCAGTACGACCTAGATGCCCTACGTGATAGACGTCGCCGGTGGGAAAAGCGTGACAAAGCGCGCGAGAGAGAGGAAGAGAGGAGAGTCTGAGGTGGAAGAAGAGACTGACCGTGGGCCCAGGGTCCACCTGTCAGCCAGAGAGAAATCTATGCACTCGGGTACGACCAGAGTAATTTGTAAATTTGGAATTTCATTAATTCTAAATTTACTGTAGCCATAAGTAGAAATCGCTCAGTTTCCTCAACTGTAGATTTTTCCACGCAGCGCGAGTACCTCACTATAGTTATCCCAATTATCTGTCCACTCATTGTAGCCACGTCATATCGCATGAGCAGGATATTTGTTTTTAAGATTATTATTGCATGATAGCAGGACTAATGTGTTTTTTTACCATCCTTAGCAAATCTCGAGGACGAGATTTTTCTTAAGGGTGTAGTGTTGTAACACCCCAAAAATTTGACTATGTTTTAGTAATTAAAATTTTGCCAGGAAACTATTATTTTTTATTTTTTGGATCATCTGTTGTTTTGAGGATCACTTCTTTCTTTTGAGTTGTGGAGTTTTCCCTCTTAGTAGAAACTTCTCTAAAATGTTTTTGGACTTGAATGCCTACTCAGGAGCATTTCATTTTCATTCTATATGATCAGTGGAAATATTTCTACAATTATTTTCCGAAGCTCTATTCTTTTATTTAATGGTTCCTCATAAGTTTTAGAGCCTCATTTACACTACAATCCTTTGATAAATTCACTTAAAAATTCTACGAAGAATTTTAGGAGACATGTGATGTTCCTACATCGCTTTTATGCAAAAACCTCTCTTAGTCATTTGGAGATTTTGAGCTTTATCTCTAGTTTTCCACTCTGGTTCAGATTGTAGTTTGCACTACTACCTATTTAAATATTACCTTAAAAATTCCATGAAAATTTGGAGATGTCAGTAGATGTATATAATTCATTTTTATGCAAAAACCCATTTGTATTGTTTGGAAAATTTGAGCAAACCATCCTCTTTTGCATTCTGGTCCAGTTTGAGGTTCTGTACTGCAACCCCAGTCTATCTTCCTCTATTTCCCATGAGATTTCTCCTGCTTGTAGTTTACTCTACCAAACTCTTAAGTCCGTAAATTCAAAGCCATTAGAAGATTTTAAACCCATGCAATAATAGCATTTCTTTTCTGTCCAGATTTGGTTTTCTAAAAATCTTGCACTAGGAAGTTTCTTCTTTGGCCAAGATAATCTTGCCATCCTCTTTATCACGTAAAGAGACTATGATCTAGAAATTTTGGCCACTAGAAAAAACTTGTAGATGCCCCTAGCATTTTGTCGAACAGTTGGAGTGCATGAACTGTTTTGGCATGTTTTTTGCTTTGCATTAGAGGTTTGCTCATCTGGCCTTGTAACCTTGTCCTTTAGCTATGCCTTGGCCATCAAGCCATCCCTGTAGAGCCCCGTGGGTAAAGGAGCCCCCTGGCAGACATTGGCATTTTGTTGAGCACCTCGCGTGCATGCCCTGGGCACGAGCAGAATGCGCATTTTGCACGTGCGTGCGCCTGAGTCGCTACGTCCCGTTGCCGGCTCCCCGCATCCATTCTGATCCTTTTCCGCTCGCAGCCAACTCGCCCCAACCCCTTTCTCGTTGCAGAGTTGCCCTGGCCACCTCCTGGAGCCCCATAGCGCCGCCGTCAGGTCGGCCATGGTAGCTAGTGGACGACTGCAGCAGGCCCCAGCCTTGGCAGCGCCACCCAAGCCACGCGCGCGTGCTAGCTAGCCCCCTTGAGTAGTGGGGAGACTATCGGAATGCGCCGACCAGCTCCAGTCGCCACCACGTCGACCCTATGACAGTTGTCGGCATTCTTATCCACTGCAGCCGTGGGAACTGACCTTGCCTGCATATATAAGGACAACCCCTCAAACTCTGGTCCACCCAAGACGCCCCGAGCCATTCCCATTTAAACCCCCCGAGATCACCAAATGACCAAGGGAGCTCACCTCCCTCGTCTCCAGTCAGATCAGCCGCTGTCGCGCTCCGGTCAAATCCGACCAAACCAGGATCTCCCTCGTGTCTCCACCACCACCACTAGTTCTCCCTCAACCCCGCGGAGCTGCCCTGCCTCTTTGCCACGATCAAGAACCATTGTATCCAGAATCCTCATCAGCTCCCGAAGTCACCGCCCGCCGTGGAGCTCCCCGTCGGCGACCCCCTTCGTCCCCGCTGGCTTTACGACCACTTGGAGGACCGCCTTGAGCTTATGGATACATCCCTGCCATGGAGGCAACATGGGGAAACGCCGTTCGTCAGTGGTAATCGCTGGAGCTCCGCCTCTGCTCGGCCAGAGGAGGAAGGTGGCACGGGCGACATGTTAAACCTGACTAGTGGGCCCAATGGACCCACTGTCAGTGACCCAGCAATGGCCCGCTTTGGTTTGTGGAAGTGTAAACCCCAGGAGTATGTCTTTTCTGCCTCAAGAGCATATTCTGATTCGAACTATTTTCTTTTTCTGATTTATATTAAAAACAGAACTTTAACTATTCTTTTACTGGCTATAACTTTTAAAGTACAACTCCAATGGAGCAGATTCTTTTTCTGTTGTTTCCCAAATTCCATCTAGTTTATTTTCATATTTATTTGAAAATTTTCCAAGACAACTTGTTGTGCTGTTTTTGAATTGTGTGTTAATTAGAATATTCTCAAATAGGAATTTGGAGTGAAGATAAAGTTTTGGAGTGCACCTCAGATAAATACACATTGAAGGCAAGCATTCTAAACCATGGTATAACACTTGTTGTGTGTTGCTTGATGTGACTACAACATCGAGTTGACCTAAAGTATGCAATTGTTTTTATGTGATGGTGTGATCATGTTTACAAATGCACGATGAAAATTACTTGCTGTTGGAATTGATATGCTTGTGAAAGTATTCACCCTCGTATGTCGTTCATGCCTACCGGAAGGAAACGGGAGAAGTCGCTGTCTCGAATCGACACGATCTTGGTGCTGACATCTCGTTGGAGCGAGAATGGTCAGTAAGGCATCAAGGGGTATGATGAGTGGTGATTCTGTCTAATGTAGTGAAATATGTTTGTTGTAGTAACCATGCAGAGAATACATAACCTCCTGAGTCGACCATAGATCGAGTCTTGTGCCAGTAACCCCCATACTTGTTTCGTACTACCACTTGTCCCTACGTTAGGTAGGGTACGATTCAGTAAGTTGTCAACCCCTTTCTTAGCACACACCGTACAGAGAGGCCATAGTGAAAGATACTAGTGGCCCCCGGTAGGCATGTCACTTGGTCCAGGGGCATGGGTGTTTCCAGTTGGAGCCAAGGGGGTAGCTCCCCTTGTTTGTGTGCGTTATAAATTTTGTGATCCCATGCTAATCGAGGTCGATATAGCCTCCCCACTTGGAGTTTTGCTTGACGAGTGCCATGGGTGATTGCAGGCATCGGTAAGTTAAGCTAGTGTGTGCAGGTCAGGTGTGTTTTCAATCCAAAGACCATAAGCAAAATTAGTCCCGGTGAACTAAAGGACTTCGTTACTCATGGGTAAATAGTACACCCTCTGCAGAGTTAATATCTATTCGAATAGCCGTGTCCGCAGTTAAGTACTATAGTCTGGGATGGGTCAAGTGTCGGTCTTCGGAGGAAAACTTCTAAACCGGAACATTGACCATGACATGTGGCATGTGATGATTATGATTATTATTATTTTGGAATAACCATTTATATTACTTGAATTATTGAGTATCCCTGGGATGGTTCTACCTCCTGGATATTCATTATGACTATTCCTTTATAAGCCCTTTAGATGGTGTCACTCAAACGCCTGACTTTGGCATGCTGGTTATTTATTTCCTTTATAAGACCTTTACGTGGTGTCGCTCACACGCTCGACTGTGGCATGCTTGTCATTTATTTTCCTTATAAGCCCTTTATGTTGTGTCGCTTAGACGCCCGACTGTGGGATGCTTGTCATTTATTTTCCTTATAAACCCTTTATGTGGTGTTGCTCAGACACCCGACTGTGGCATGCATATTATTTAATTGTTCTTATATGCCTAGCATCATGGATTTTATTTTGTGGCTGACTAAGTGATCATGGATTACTTCAGTACTTGATTATCATTTGTTATGTTATACCTGTTTTCATAATGTTTGCGAGTACATTCGAAGTACTCACTGGCTTGTCCCTGGCTATTGTCTTGGCAAGATTATGCACGTGGAGAGGAGCATTATGACGACAACCTCAGAACCTAGGCACCAACGATTGCAGCCACGCGAAGATAGGAGTTAACCAGTTCAGCTGTTCTGTGGGGAATGGAGTCCCATAGACGCTAATGACCCCAAACCGCCTCCGCCACCAACCTCTAGAAACATTTTGTTGTACTCATAGACCATGATGGTCTTGTACTACATATTTTTGTATTTTTTCTTGGAATTTCTATATCAAGATTGTGTCTCATCAGCTAACAGTAATTCTGGGGCTGATGAGCACAAGGGCCATTTACTAGGAAATTAATATCCTGGAAAACCGGTCCTGACACCCGATGCATATGAAGACATCACATGATCGTACATACCGTTACGACCCCGTATCAAGAGAGACCATGCCACTCCTGCCACTAGTATTGCGGGCTCCTTGCCAGTACCAATCAAAGTAATCAACAGAGCCACTTCCCATATAGGGCTATAGTGGTTGCGCATGTAAGGTTGGGAGGGTCAGCAGACCTTAAATCTAATCCATTTTTGAAAACTCACATACTCACTTGCTTCGGTACACCACTTCTTTCTCAAGTCATCATATCCCTCGGGCATTAGTGGCACCCGACGGGGTTTTCGAAAAGTCTTTGAAATCATTTGTGTTCCCATCACCATGCATAATCCCGATCCCACTTGCGTAGCATCTACTAGCATCCTATCTACACCCACCCGCATAACCCTCATAAGGTGGTAGGGTCATGTACGATGCAAGTGCCAACGACAAGAGTATCGGATGCAACCCACTAGAGTGGTCACTACTCCACATGATCAAGATTAACAAAGGTAAAGTGCTATATGACATGCAATAAAAATGGTTTCCTAACATGGTCAAAGGGCTACTTGACTGGCTTAGCAACGTCTTCGAGGTCTTCACATGCTTCTCGTCCACTCCGAGCACTTCGTCTACTTCGTCAACTATTGCCAGAAATAACCGCAATAAGCAACACAACAAGTAGAAAATAAAGGTGCTCTATAAATAGGAGTTTGATTTTTCTAGGACTCCTCTGGCCATGACAAAAATAACCAAGGAGGTTTTGGTGGATGAGGGTAAAGGGGGAGTTTCGAATGGTGGTAATGAAGGAAATGATGGTCCTATAAGATTTCCACAGATAACATTTTTATAAAAATGATTGGAGGCACTCATCAAATAGGGCATGTTTTTAGGAACATGTGGGAAGTTGTTTCACTGGATTCGGAGTTGGTATGAATATCCTATGAATTTGCAAAGTGAATCATACGTGAAGAAATGGGCTAATAATTGACATGGTAGAATAAGTGTAAGGAAAAATGCTCAAATATTAACACAAGATTTTAGATGAACCTAGGAACTTGAATAACTCCATTTGGGGCTGATTTGAATCCCCTTGGAATTTTACAATGTGGGCTTATAATAGTTCAAATTCAAATTTGAATTTGACCTCTACAGAAACTTTGTAGGAAAAATGTTCAATGCAGATATTTGGAAAGGAAATGATTTTAGGAATATCTAGGATTTTGAGTCAATAAAGTTGGAGCTATAATGAATTTTCTATGGAGTTTTCTTCATCTCTGAAAAAGAAAGTAGGAAAAGAATTTACCCAGCAAAGAAAAAAAATCGGCTAAACTGTGCTCAGGGGCGCATCATAGCGCCTAGGTTGGCCCAGTGACCCAGCCTGGCGGGAAGGACGGGCGACGTTGAAGGAGCACTTTAGAACTAAGCCTCTCGCGACACGGAGGGAGAAAACAAAGGGGGCACCTCCACTTAACGGCGGGGCCCATCCCTCTGGTCACTTACAGGGGGGCCCTGCTGGTCAGGCTCTTCCCCCACCTCCCGCTCGAACGGAGCAGGGCAGGGGAAGACGAGAGTGCGCCGGCACTCGCCGGAGGGCTTGGGCGGCCATGCTGCACCCCTCCTGCTGCTGTGCCCCCCGGGAAAGGGAATGGAGGTGCCAACACTAATGGCAGCGGGGAGGAGACCGTCGGCCGCCTCTGGCCTCGAGGGCACGGCGCCCCGGGGAGGAACGGCGATGAGGGGGGAGGAAGATAGGACATAGGGAGGGCCAAGGGCACTACAGGGGCGCTTGGGAGGTCCTTAAGTAGCCGAGATCACGTCCACCCTGGTCCGAATCCATGGCGGCCTTCGGGCGAGCCCCACAGGGGACAAAAGAGCGCGAGGGAGGAGGGGCCCGACCGTTCGGCGTGCCGAGGACGTTGAGGAGACCTTGGGGGACATGACCCCGGCGCCCAAGGCTATCAGGTGCCTCTGATTGGGCAAGCTACACTGCGTCGATGCACTGTAGTGTGCTTTGGAGTGCGAGCTTTGCATGCCATGGTGTTGTTCGCGGCCCTTTGGTGTGTCCTCTTGCGTCTAGGGCATCTAGGGGGATAAAGAAGTTCTATGTAGCCTTTGATGCCCTTGATAGCTGATATAATATGAGAGAGAGAGGAAAACTTGCTGCCCAGGGGGTAAACAGGGTTTTTTACCACATCAACCTTTGAGCTATGACCATGGGATTTTTACTGGAGGTAGCAGGGGGCCAGGTGGAGGTGTGGTAGAAACTATGGCTCAAGGAGAATGATTTTTCCCTCCCAATTATTGATCCCTAAAATAGGACAGAAGGTGTTTGATGCAAGTTTGAGCTAGCAAAGAGATGCTCATCAATATGAAACTTAACAGGACTTGATAATAGGTACAAGTGAGGTTGATCACAAAATTTGAACTCATTTGAAGAAGGTTGCCGATGCAAATTTGGTAAACCCTAGAAATGGGCAGAAATGCATTTGCTTATATCTAGCTATGCAAATCCATTCCCCTTGATGCACCACTTGATGTGGTGACATATTTTGGCCACTATAGCATGCCCAAAAAGTTTGGGACTAAATGGGGAAACTTGATAATGCAAAAATTTCCAATTCTTGAAATCAGCGTAAATTGGTTTGGGGGGATTTGGATATGTTAATCTATTCTCCGTGATGCACCACTTGGTGTGACTGCATTATTGGAGTATTAGAACATGTTCACAAATTTTCGAAACAATAGGGGACAATTGGCAAGGTAGAGTTGCTCAAATTTGGATCTGGATAGAGAGGGTTTTGAGATATTTTGCTGAACCAAAACCATTGGGATTGATATGAAACTTGGCAAGATGACCACATATATCACATGTGACATTCTATAATTTCCTAGGATTTAATTGAGAAAATTTCTTATACAAATATTTCAAAACATTGAAACAAACAGAAATGGTTTTGAAGGGTTTTGTCCAATATGTTAAACATGACCATGTGTTTAAACTCTTTTATATGGATAATGTATGCCCACTGAGGTTCCCTAAATTTTCTCAAATATTATTAAATCATTTAAGTAATTGTTCCCTATAAAAGACCATTTCTGGCCTTAAGAAAAAGCCTTTAAAAAGTAGTAAAACAATATTTAAAATAAATATTTTGTGCTTTTGGGAAGTATTATATATAGTAGGTTCCAAATAAAAAAATTGAGGAAAAAGGATCCATCCAATTTGGGGACTTGTAGTGCAAATCTCAAATGAGGGGGGGTTTTGAAAAATCTAATTTGAATAAAACCTTTTTGGCCAAAGTAATATTTTGTAAAAATATAATTAATTCTGATTCACATGCCATGATCATTGGACAAGAGTGGGGATCAAGGAAATGAGTTTTGAGAGTAGGAGGGATTTTATGAACATAGAGCTCTAGCAAGCAAACAGATAATCAGCAATCAAGGCAAGCATAACAAGCACACAAAAGTTTTAATTGGCCCTTATTTTTGAGTCATGATATCTTAGTCATGAGGCAAATCACAAGGTGTGACATTTGCATAAGCATGTATCTCCCTCTTTAGCTTTGAAGCTTTATATATTCTCCCCCTTTGGTGCTCATTGCCCAAAAGGTCAGATAAAAGACCAGATACGGGGATCACTGACTAAGAAGGGATACTTGAGAACAACGGTCATAGAAAGTTGGACTCATAGAATATGAAAATCATGAGGGACTCATAGAAAATTATTTCTCTCCCTTAGGATAAATTGAGAATTTGCAGAATTTCTCCTCCTTTGAGTTAGGGATCCTTGAGTGTATTTCTCCCCCTTCATAATATTTGTAAGGGATCATTGAAAGATTGAGAAATCACAAAAGGAACACAAGGATTTATAGAAACAACTACAGACTAATATAAAAAAGAAAATCAGTGGCTCCGAGACAAAAATTTTGGTGGTACTGATGATGTTATGCAGCCCATGTACTGAATCGGTAGAACCAAGTCCTTTGGATCGGAGGTGCCGAGGCAATAAACAGGAGCTTGGGAAGTGTGAAATTTTGAACCAAAGACTATGTTGTAAATGAAAATCAAGGAGGGAAGACAAGCATATGAATTTCAAATTAAGGGATACAAATTGTAGATAATATACAGATAGGTATCAACTAGTAAAGATTTGAATGGTTCCAGGAGATTTTGTAATTGAGAATGAGCCAAACAAGATTTTTACTAGATGATGGGTGGTGACTAGGTCTCCTATATTAGAGTATATTGACTTAGGAGCCAAGCAAGAATACTTGATCATTGATCATACTCATCGTTAAGCTCAAAATGGGGTTACCATTTTTCGATTAAGCATTTTAATGTCTTCATATCACTTGAGTTGCTTGTCTCATGGCTTGGAGTAAAGCTATATCAAGGATATGAGTTCATACCTTTTAGTTATCTTGATGACATAGCTTGTAGGTGAACTTGAGGATGCTCGAAGTTGAGGAAGTTCATCTTGAGTTGGGAGAAATCCTTGTTGTTTTCATTCACTTTTCACCTACAAAGGTTAGTCACGCAAGGAAGAACATAATATATCCAAATGACTAAATACCAATTGAGATTGTGTAATATATGTCAAGGATATGTTTTGTTGTCTTCTTCCTTCCATCATAAAGGCGAGGTTGTGGATACTTTGTCATGACAAGATTGCTTAAGATATGAGTTGGTTGCAGTCTAGTGGAGTGTTATTCTTCCAAGTACCTACAAAAGGGTTAGATGCAAGACAAGGGAGCATAGAATTCCAAGATAGATGATATTGAAGGTAATATCATTGAATTAACAATGAAGCTCATCCCCTTGCATGCATCCGATGATGTTCAACTCACTCCTCAAATGACAAAACAATTTTTCATAGCACTTTCATATCTTCTTTGGCAACATGATCGCGAATGAAATGATGTCGAACTTGAATATGCTTGGTTCGAGAATGTTGCACAGGATTCTGACCAATCTTATTAGCACTTTCATTGTCACAGAGTAATGGCACATGTTTAATATGGATTCCATAATCTTTAAGCATTTGTGTCATCCATAATAATTGCGCACAACATGATCCAACAGCAATATATTCAGCTTCGGCTGTAGATAGAGATACCGAGTTTTATTTCTTGGAGGACCAAGACACAAGAGATCTACCTTTTAATTAACCGGTTCACCCTCCATAGTGAGATCAACGTGTCCGCTAGCGGGACGGGAGTTTTCATACCTTTGCACCCTTGCATGTTGAACTTCTTGATTAAGTCCTTGGTGTACTTACTTTCAGTGATGAACGTACCTTCTCTCATTTGCTTGATTTGTATACCAAGAAATAATTTCATCTCACACATCATAGACATCTTTTACTTCTCGGATATCAACCTTCCGAACTTCTCACTAAATTGTGGGTTAGTAGATCCAAAGGTAATATCATCCACATAAATTTGGCAAACAGATAATTCACTATTAACTCTCTTTGTGAATAAGGTTACATCAATTTTTCCAATTTCAAATTATTTTTCAATGAGAAACTTCGTTAGGTGTTTATACCAAGCACGAGAAGCTTGTTGAAGACCATATAAAGCTTTGCGAAGTTTGTAAACGTGGCTAGGTTTCTTAGGATTTACAAAACTATGTGGTTGCTTAGCATAAACCTCCTCTTCAATATCATCATTTACAAATGCACTACTCATATCCATTTGGTAAAGTGTGATATCATGGTGATTACCACAAGCAAGAAGAATTCGAATAGCTTCTAATCTATCGACGGGGGTGTAGGTCTCAACGTACTCCTTACCTTCGACTTGCGTATATCCTTGGGCTACGAGGCGAGCCTTGTTACAAATGACTTGACCGTATTCATTTTTCTTGTTCCAAAATACTCATTTCATGCCGATGATGTTTTTCTCGTCCTTGGGCTTCTCCACGAGTGTCCACACTTCGTTCCTTTCGAAGTCGTGAAGCTCTTCATGCATAGCGTTCACGCAATCCGCCTCTTCAAGAGCTTGTTGAACCTTCAGGGTTCAATGCTAGATATGAAAGAATAATGCTCACAAAAGTTAGCCAAGCAAGTTTTAGAGCATGTGATCCTCCCTGTTTGTATGTCACCAAAGATTTGGTTTAGGAGATGGTTCTTGGTCACTTGAGATGGAACTCGAGATAGCTTAGGCTTGTTAGTTGGTGGAGCTTCTTCTTCATCATCACCTCCTTCATCTCCTTTGTTGTCGACGTGGTCATCTCCTTGAGGTGGTGGTGAAGGAGGTTGTGGTGGATCTTCATGATGTACTTCCTCCTCCTCTTCATCTTGTCGTGTACCACTTGTGGATGCTTCCATGCTGTATTTTCAGTAGCCTTAATCCGAAGTAGGAGCTTCCACTTGGGTTGATGAAGGCTTTACTTCACCTACATGGTACGAATCTTGCGGATGGGCAAGTCTTGGATAGCTTCTGAAGGATCTTTATCACCTACATCATTTGGGAATTGTTCGACTTGCGAACCATTAGACTCATCAAACATCACATCTACCGTCTCTTCAACTTTTTGAGTGAAGTTGTTGTAGACATGGTAGGTGTGAGACTTAGATCCATAACCAAGTAGGAAACCTTCATGAGATTTGGGAGCAAATTTAGCATGGCGATGCTTGTCAAGAATGTAACACTTGGAGCCGAACACCCAAAAGTATCCAACTTGCGGTTTATTACCGGTGAGAAGCTCGTATATCATTTTACGGATAAGCTTGTGCAAGTATAGTCGGTTTGTGGCATGGCATGATGTTTCCACGACTTCTTCCCAAAATTGTCTTGGAGTCTTGTATTCGTCAAGCATCATTCTTGCCATCTCACTGAGGGTTCTGTTCTTTCTCTCAACAACTCCATTTTGTTGAGGTGTGTATGTAGCCAAGAGGTCATGTGAAATACTGTCTTTGTAAAGAAAGGTATCCACATGGGTGTTCTTGAACTTTGATCCGTTATCGCTTCGAACATTCTTGATATTCACTTCAAACTGATTTTTCTCTTTGTGTGCGAAGTTCTTGAAGGTCTTTTGTACCTGCGACTTATCATCAAGAAAGAATACCCACGTAAATTTGGAAAAATTATCAACTACAACTAGACCATAAGAATTTCCACCGAGACTCTTTTAAGCATTGGGACCAAAGAGATCCATTGAAGTAACTCGAGTGGTCTCCTAGTGGTCATGATGTTCTTGACCAGATGACTTTCGGCTACTTGCTTTCCTACTTGACAAGCGCTACAAAGTCTATCTTTGTCAAAGATTACATCTTTAACACCAAGAATATGATCGCCCTTGATAAGCTTATCTAGATTGTGCATTCCTACATGTACAAGCCTTCTATGTCATAACTACCCTTTAGAAGATTTTGCAATGAGACAAGTACGAGGTTGGGCCTTTTTAGTGAAATCAACTATGTATAGATCACCTCTATGAATACCGGTAAAGACAATTTTGTGATTATCAAATCGAATCACTTGGCAATCTACTTTGTAAATTGCACATTCACTACTGGAATCAGAAGATTTGCCGTCTGCCACATCTCTGTCATCTGCTAGCAGACGGCAAAGAGTGGATTTGCCATCAGCTAGCAGAAAACAGACGACAAAGAGCTAGCAGACGACAAAGGGTGTCTTTGCCATCAGCAAGTTCTTTGCCGTCTGCCAGCGGATGGCAAAGATTCTTTGTCGTTGCCTAGCAGACGGCAAAGAGGTGGGGTGGGACCCATTAGAGGCCAGCTTAGGGCAACGTCCCACCCCACCTCTTTGTTGTCTGCTAGCTGACGACAAAGAACTTTCTATCAAACGGCCCGTTAACCCCCTCTTCTCTCTCTCTCTCTCTCTCTCTCTCTCTCCCACACACAGACCGCACCCTGCCGCCGCCCTGACCCCACGCCGCTCCGGCCCGCCGCCACCGACGCCCCGCCACTTTACCCCCACGCCCCGCCGCCTCGACCACCAGCGACACCGCCCCGCCCCCTCCCCTACCCCGGCCTCCTCCACCGGCCCCGTCCCGCACCCTCCCCTACACCGGCCTCCCCCACCGACCCCACCCCCTCCCCTGCGGCAACATCGCCCCTCCCCTGCCCCCTCCATCGGCCCCGCCCAGGCCGCCCCATTCGCCGACACCGTCGCACCGCAGCTGCCACACCCCGCCACCGCCCCAACCCCCACCAGTGAATTTAATTAGGTTTAGTTTTTTTCTTCTTTTTTTTTCTGTTTTTTAGTTTTTTCTGTTTTTTTAGATTTAGGTTTAATTACTTTAGTTCAATTTATTAGGTTAGAAGAAATAAGTTCGTTAGTTAGTTTTTGTTGTTAAGTTAGTAAGATAGTTAGTTAGTTAGGAGGAGGAGGAGAGGAAATGAAGAAGAATAAGAAGAAGAGAGAAGAAGAAGAAGAAAAGAAGAAGAGGAGGAGGGGAAGGAGAAGAAGAAGAAGAAGAGGAAGAATAAAAAGAAGAAAAAGAAGAAGAAGAAAAGGAGGAGGAGGAGGAGAAGAAAAGATGAAAAAGAAGAAGGAGAATCAGAAGAAGAAGAGGAGGAGAAGGAGAAGAAGAAGAAAATGAGGAGAAGAGGAGAAGAAGTAAAGGAAAAAGGAAGACCGGGTCGAGGATCGGTGACGGGGTGCGTCGGCGTCAACGTAGCCGGGTCGAGGATCGGAGACGGGGTGCGTCGGCGCCAACGTAACCGGTTCGAGGATCGCCGACATGACACCAACGACACCCCGACCCCTCACACGACACCCCGACACCCTGACATGGCACCCCTGACCCCAACACAGCACCCCTACCCCGACATGACACCACCGACACCCCAACCCCCGACATGACACCTCGACACCCCGACATGGCACCCCAGACCCCGACACAACACCCCTACCCCGACATGACCCCCCCCCCCCCGACCCCGACCCCGACACGACACCCCCGACACCCAGATCCCGAAAAAGGTGCTCTTCGGCCTTCCAAAGGCCGACGGGTCATATATTTGTGAATTATGAGTTAGGTCATATATTTTCGATTTTGTTATACAAAACATCATATTTATGTTGATTAGGTGGATTTAAATGTGCGGTTTTTTTGTCGCCGCGAGGGTCTGGTGTTCGACGACCTCCCCATGCATTCGACGAGCTCCTCCCCTGCGTTCGTGGGTGAGCACAAAGGACATCTCCTCCTCCCCCTTCATTTCCTCGATTCTGATCTTCGTGCCGATGAAACTTCCTAGCTATAGGTGTCTTCAATCATCAGTATGTGTGACCACTATCCGTCTCACGTTCGAAAGGGTTACATCTATAAATATGCATTCATTAGCATATTTATAATTGTGATTCTTTTGAATTGTCCAACGTTATCCATGGACAGCCCGAGTATGTGTAGATTGGGTTCGTTTTCCCATATGCTCTGCTCCGGGTCCGATGCAGAATTTCGTCAGTGCCTCCCTGTTGTTCTCCGGGTACACATCCTCTCTGCTTATTGTCGAGACGTCTATTAGGAGAACAGCAGGGAGGTGTTGCCGAAATTGTGCGTCGGATCCGAAGCGGAGCATGGGAAAATGAACCCAATATACACATACTCGGGTGGGATTAGGACCTATCTTTACCTACTAGCGTCTAGGTTGCATCGATGTAAGAAAACAAACAAACTCTATTAACTATTGAATATGGTTTGCTGAATTATGTATATATTTTTTGTGTGTCCAGTAGGTAGGCAAGATGAGTGATCGTAGGTGGATGTACACCGGTCACACTAGTTAGAAAGACATGACCCGTGAATGGATAACAAAAACCAAGGATTTTGTGAGAGTCGCATTTGCAAATGGATAGAAAATAACCTGGTGCCCTTGTGTGGATTCCGACCACTTTAAGAAGAAGTCAGAGTTTGAAATGATCAAACGCCTACAAAAGTGGGGTTTTACGCCTAATTATACGGTCTGGACATTTCATGGTGAGTCTTCGCAACGTGCTAGAACTGAGGTGGTTCGTCGTCGCACCGACGAGCATGGTACCGGGATCCAAGACCTGGTTCAAGACTTTGATGATGCTCGGGATTCGGACGATGAGATGCAAGAATCTACAAAGGCCTTTTATGAAATTTTGGAGTCTTCAAAACGTCCTCTCCACTAGCACACTGAGCTTTGTCAGCTGGATGCCATCGCGCAAGTAATGGCTCTGAAGGCTCAGTTCAGCCTGGTCAGAGAATTGTATGCCGCGATGATGACGATATTTGGACGCTTTATACCCAAAGGCCATGTATTGTTAGCAAACCTGTACCACTCGGACAAAATCCTACGTGCGCTTAAGATGCCCTATGAGAAGATAGATGCCTGTGAGAATGGATGTGCCTTATTTAGGCTTGACTATGCGAGCTTGAACTATTGCCCCATTTGCAATGCTTCCAGGTATGTTCTGGTAGACAACGGTATGGGTGAGTAGAGTCAGACCAAAATCCCCATTAATGTTCTTCGGTATCTGCCAATCATACCAAGACTTCAACATCTTTTCATGGTCGAAGAGACGGCTAGACAGATGACGTGGCATAAATTGGGCAAAAGAACAGAACTAGATGCAGGGAATCCGATGTTGGGAAACACTTCAGACGCTTGTGCATGGAAGCACTTCGATGCAATACATAAGGATAAAGCGGTAGATCCAAGGCATCCTCGAGTTGCCATCAACACAGAAGGGTTCAATGTGTATGGTATGATGGCAGCACAATATAGTTGTTGGCCTGTATTTGTCATTCCACTCAATCTTCCCCCCCCCCACAGAGATTATGAAAAGAAAGAACATTTTCCTGACATTGATAATTCCAGGGCCCAAATATTTGGGGGGAAATATGAATGTGTACATGCAGCCGCTTAAGGATGAATTGCAAGAAGCCTGGGATAATGGGATCAAGACATAAGACGCTGCTACCAAAAAGAACTTCAAAATGCATGTGTGGTTCATGTACTCGTCGCATGACTTGCCGGCATATGCGCTATTCGTCGGCTGGTCTGTGCATGGAAGGTTCCCGTGCCCCACATGCAAGGCAGCTCTTGAGTTCCATTGGCTGTAGGCGGGTCGCAAGTTTTCTTGCTTCGACATGCATAGATAGTTCCTGGATCCTGACCATAATTTCAGAAAAGACAAGAAGAATTTCATCAAAGGTAGAGTTATCAAAAGCATTGCACCACCTTCGTTGACAGGCCAACAGATCCTGGATCAGATAAACGCTCTCGAGTCGGATCCAAATCGTCCAGGGTATTTCAAAGGGTATAATATGGAACATGCCTGGACTCACAAGATATGTTTGTGGGATCTACCATACTTTAAAGTCCTCCTTTGCCCACACAACATCAACATGATGCACACTGAAAATAATATCGTGGAGGCCCTTTTTGGTACATTGTTCAGCATAGAGGGGAAGTCGAAGGATAATCCTAAGGCTAGAGTCGATCAGGAGGCTCTATGTGATAGACCGTTACAAACCATACCGACAACAAAAAGGAAAGAAGAACTGGAGGAAGCCAAAGGCATGGTTCAATCTTGGGAGGCCAGCTATGAGGGAAACGATCTTGTAGGTCAAAATGAAGTTGATGTTCCCCGATGGGTATGCAGCGAATATAAAGAGGGGAGCGAGTCTTGATGAATGGAAAATATTTGGTCTCAAGAGTCATGATTGGCACATATGGCTTGAGCGGGTAATGCCGATGATGTTGCGTGGCTTTATCCCTGAGGATGAATGGCTAGTACTGGCAGAGCTGAGCTATTTCTTCCATGCTCTTTGTGCAAAAAAACTATTGCCTGACGTGCTAGACGAACTGGAAGAGTTTGCGCCGGAGTTGATCTGCAAGTTAGAAAAGATCTTTCCATCGGGGTTCTTTAATCCAATGCAGCATTTGATTTTGCATCTCCCGACCGAGGCAAGATTAGGGGTCCCGTGCAAAATTGTTGGTGCTTCGCAACTAAGAGGATGCAGAAGACACTTCGAGTAAAATGTAAAAATAAACGTAGAGTTGAAGCATCGATGGCCAAGGCATTCATTATTGAGGAGGCGGAAAACTTCGTGACATCACACTACAAAGCAAAGAATCATCATTTGCAAAATTCGAAGCCTTGGTACAATGATGGCAACTATGAAAAAGGTCGATCCAACCTCAGCCTATTCGAAGGGAAGCTCGCACCAGCCGGTGCTTCGAAAGCAATAGCGTTGGATGTCGAAGAATGGCAGACTATTTCTTTGTATATCTTCAACAACCTAACAGAAGTGTGGCCGTACATCGAGTAAGTTCTCGGTACATTGTTTCGCAACTTCTAATTCCTTTGAAATGCTCTTATTCCTGGATATGTGATACAATCGATATGTTGCCAAATTCTCGGATGGAGTGGTGATCCAAAAGGATTCCATCGAAGAGTATGAGCTTCTGGCAAAGCATGGAGGCGGCTATGCCAGTTTCATCTCTTGGTTCAAGCAAATGGTAATTTCCATTAGACGATTTCATTTCTTCGCCTAGTTTGCGGATAACGCAACAATCCTTTCATGTTAAACTTCTAGGCTAATGCAGAGTCTATGGACTCCGAACTGAGACCAGTCGCTAATGGTTTTGACTATAAGGTCCGTTCATTTGACAAATACGACATCAACGGGTATCACTTTCGTACATTTGGCATAGAGCTATCTATGGCCGACCTAAAGTCTACAAATTGTTGTGTCTCCGCTCTCGGCGAAGGAGGAGTCGAGTATTATGGAAGAGTTGAAGCAATTTATGAACTTACATTCTTTGGTGAAAACCCACCAAACATCGTAGTCTTCAAATGTTCTTGGTTCCAGTCGAAGGAGAATAGAAGGACTCATGAACATATAAGGCTAGTCCAAATCAAACAAAGCACCCATTTAGATGTTCCCGATGTCTATATTACGGCTCAAAAGGCGACCCAAGTTTTCTATCTACCGTGGGCCTGCCAAACGGATCCAAATCTGAAAGGATGGGATGTCGTTTATGATGTGCCGCCACATTTTAGACCACCTTCCCTAAATGAAGATGATTATGAACCTCACATTAACCCAGACACATATGAAGGAGAATTCTTCCAAGAAACACGTGTTTCCAAAAAAACGTTTCAAGAACCGCTCTACTTCACCCCAGAACATTGAGGTCGGCAGTAGTAGTGTATCCGACTTCACCCCTCAGCAGGAAGAAGAAGAGACGGAAGAAGAAGAGGTTACTGTTGCAGATGACCTGTCAATGCTTGACTGATTACATAAAGGAGGCCTTCCACATGTTGATGCATTTATTGATGATGTTGATGAGCACATCATTACTGATAGTGATGATGATTATCCATTTATTGATCCTGAAGCATATATAGACTATGAAGATTAATATTAGTAATGTGAGGTATTCAATTATTATTATGTACATATATATTATTAATTAGTTCATGTTATTACGTATTCAATTTTTTTATGTTGAACTAATTTCGTTCGCTCTTTGTCATTGCATGTGTTGACATATGGTGGGCGCTGGTCGAGAGCGCTCTGAGCCTCCTTCCTCGGCACGTGCTGGGAGGGGTGCTATTATTCCACCCTAGCAACTACAGAGAGCGTGGTACACTGTATGCAGACATCAGCGGGCGCTTCTTCTTTGACCGGGTAGGAAGGCTGCTGCGCCTTCCTCGCCGCCACCCCCAGCTGATTCTCCCGACCATAGGAGTGCTCCATCTCAGGTGGACCGGTCTGACTTGGACACGTCTCGGACTCCGGTCGCCGAGCCTCGGGCCGACGAGCCTCGGGTCACCGAGCCTTCGTCATAGGAGACTCCGGTCCCAGAGTCTTCGTCCCAGGAGACTCCGGTACCAGAGTCTTCGTCCCAGGAGACTTCGGTCCCAGAGTCTTCGTCCCACATGACTCCGGAGGCTAGTGGCCATGTTGATGGTGGTGAGGACAACTTGTCCGAGGACACCTATAGCGAGGGCGAGTTGGTTGAGGAGGGCAAGAAGGTCTACCAGCGTGGTTGTACAAAGCTCCCGCCCGTGCCGACGACCCGCGATCAGAGGTGGTTGATTGAGCCTAATGCGGAGAAGTAAGTGCATTTACTCTTTTTTAACCTTTTTCCTTCATGTTTCTTCAAATTAATATCTAATGTGTTGGCCTTGTCATACTGCAGGAGTTGGAAACACGAGCGTGGTGTCCGCAGGCCCAACCAGGTCTTTGGTGTTCTTATCCAACACCACTTCCCGGGGAAGGTCCAGTTGCCCGGTGAGGGTGAGGTTCCATAGGTAGCACTGACCTGGGAGTGGTGCATGGCTGCCCCGGCCTTGTCGGAGGAGAGAGTCAACGGTGTCTTGTGCGAGACGGTGGCTGACATTGTGATTCGTCAGTTTTGGATAATTTCTCCTTTATAGAATTAAGAATCAACAACACCTAGTGATTGTACTAATCAGTGTTGTCTTGTTTGATTACAGACCTTCTATTGGTGTCTTGAGGAACACGAGGTGAAAGAGGCTATTGGTCTCATAGCCGAGTGCAAGCGCCTACTTCAGAACTTATGACATCAGGCTCGGGTGTAGGCTATTCGAGACTACTATGCCTCGACTAACATTAAGAGGGCCAAGAAGAAGTGCTGCAAAAGTTATCTGAGTAAGGAGAAGTTAATGAAGGTAATTATCTAATCTTAAGGCATTGTACTTAGTTTCCTTGATTTGATTCGTAGGCGTAGCATTGAAATTTCTCTTGTCTAACTTACGTGCCCCCGAGATGGTGTGCGGATAGGATGGACTATTGGGAGGCATTGGTGGATGAGTGGTGCTCTCCCAAATGGTAGACGACCACAAAAAGGCCAAGGATAAGCGTGCCCAAATGAAAGGTGTGCCACACCATCAAGGAAGCTCCAACCTGTTTGAGTACGGGGATCACTGGGTACGTGGTTTGCCTCATGATTCATGCAATTTCATTCTTCATGCTAGCTTGAGACCTTAACTAATATGTTGTTCCTCTGTTTTAGGCGCGAGAAAACTAGAAGGAGGTGCCACCGCTGTTCGACCTCTATGCCATGGCCCATACTGCCTCGTACAAGAAGGTCTAGGCATTCTATGAGGATGACCTCGATCATCCAGGGACTTCAGCAACATCTCCTCCCACAACAAGCTCATGAGGTACAGATATTAGGGGAAGGCGTGTAAAGGGGAGGACTTCAAACCGATCCAGAGTCCTTTTGATCCGGAGCTCGTGATGATATCAGGTGGCGGGAGGCCCCATGGCTTGATAGGCATTGGGGATGGACTGATATGTTGTCCTATAACTCTCCCGGAGATCAAGAAGCGCCAGACGAGCTCTGATCCTGAGATAAGACCTCGTCCACGGCCAATGGAGCTCGGCATCGAGGCTAGGGCCCAGAAGCTTCTGGCGGAGGCAAATAGGCAGGTGGCACAGAGGGAGAGGGACATAGAGGAGAGGACGGCTAGGCTCTTGGAGGAGGAGAGGAACCGAAACGACGCGTCTCACCGGGCCTTATACGAGATCCTCGTGGTAAGTTTCTCATGCATGTAATGTTCGTTTCAGCACTAACTAATATGACTGACTCGTGAAAACAAAATGTGCAGACCGTGTGCCAGAACAATGGTCAGACCCCTCCGTCGATTCCCTGGATTGGTATAGCACCCACGGTGAGTTTCATTTCAATGGTCATTAGTTACTATTCGCATTTGAGTTGCATCATGCTAAGGAGACATTGCAAATGATCTTTGGTGCAGCGTGCCTCCCAACAAGCATCGACCGATCCTTCTGCGTCTGCCGCAACCCCAACCGGTCCTTCACCATCTCACCTTGGCGCAAACCCGACCGGTCCTTCACCTCCGTGATGATGGTAAGTTTTCCCAAGTGTTTTGCTTAATAAATGCATACTTAGCTTAAGAAATGACCAATTTAGCTCCAAAATGACCTATACTTAGCTTCTTTAGTTCATTTATGACATACTAAGCATACTTACGTAAAAAATGGCATGATAACCTTGGTTCAGCTCCAAAATGACATAAACTTTGCTTATTTTCCTCCAAACTGACAAAATAACCTTACCTACCTCGAAAATGACCGATTATAACTAGGATAGCTCAAAAATGACCTACACTTGCCATTCTGTCCTCCAAAATGAGTAAATATGCTTAGTTAGCTCAAAAATGGCCTAACTACATAGGATAGCTCAATAATGATCTATACTTAGCTTAGCTAGTTCATTTATGACATAATTGGCTTACTTAGGTAAAAAATAGCATAATAACCTTGGTTTAGCTCCAAATTGTCATATCATTACTTTATTTTCCTCCAAAATGACAAAATAACCTTAGCTAGCTCCAAAATGACCGATTATAACTAGGATAGCCCAAAAATTACCTACACTTGCCATTTTGTCCTCCAAAATGAGTAAATATGCATTGTTAGCTCAAAAATGGCCTAACTACCTAGGATAGCTCAATAATGATCTATACTTAGCTTAGCTAGTTCATTTATGACATAATTAGCTTACTTAGGTAAAAAAATGGCATAATAACCGTGGTTTAGCTCCAAACTGTCATATCATTAGTTTATTTTCCTCCAAAATGACAAAATAACCTTACCTACCTCCAAAATGACTGATTATAACTAGGATAGCTCAAAATGACATAATTAGCTTACTTAGGTAAAAATGACATAATAAACTTACTAACCTCCAAAATGACCTATTTACCTAGCTTAGCTCTAAAATGACCTACACTTAGCATTTTTACCTAGCTTAGCTAAAAATTGCATTTTTACCTACCTTAGTTAGGAGAAGAAGAAGATAAAGAAGAGGAGTGGAGAAAAAAAAGAGAAGAAAAATTCTTCTTCTTCTTCTAGCTAGTCTTCTTCTTCTAGTCTTCTTTTTCCTCTTCTTCTTCTAGATAGTCTTCTTCTTCTTGTTGTTGTTCTAACTTTCTTCTTTCCCAATTTGCTGATTTTCTTTCGATGAGGAAGCTTGCGATGATGGAGTCTACTCTTCTTCTTGTGCTTCCTTTTTGTTTTCATTTTGTAGGATGAACAATGTGAAACTTGCTACCCATATATGTATGCATGGATGAAACCATTGTATGGTTGTTGTGGGATATGTTGCATATGGACTTTTCATTTGGTATGTATATATATATGTGTGTGTTGGATGATCATATCCATATGGCAGGTATATGATTTGGTATGTATATGTGTTGTTATGCTTGTTGAAAGGATTTTCAAATGTGTATATATGTATATATGTGAAATTTTGTGAAATTGAATGAATTTAAGAAAAAAACAGAAAAACAGAGACTGTACAGGCTCTTTGCCGTCTACTGGGGTGGCACTAGGCTGGCCTATGTGGTTTCTTTGCCGTCAGCTGGAGGACGACAAAGAACTTTGCATCTTTGCCGTCAGCCAGCAGACGGCAAAGAAACCACACAGGACGGCAAAGAAGCTGTTGCTTTGCCGTCCGCTTGCAGACGGCAAAGAACTTTGCATCTTTGTCATCTGCCAGCTAACGGCAAAGTAGGCCGTTAACCCCTTAACGGCCATAAGATGCCACGTGTGCCATCCGCTGTCTTTGCCGTCCGTTGGCAGACGGCAAAGACCTAAGCATCTTTGCTGTCAGCTAGCAGATGGCAAAGCGCCTTTTACCGAAGCTTATTCATCCGGACAGTTGGTCGTTTGCCGGCAGAAAGCAAAGCCTTTGTCGTCCGCCATGCATGCCTTTGCCGTCTGCTATGGCTGGCGGCAAAGTAGCCGATTCCTGTAGTGATTGAAACCGAAGTCTGCTAGTCTATATACGAAAAGAATATTATAGCCAAGGAATTCAACAAGCATCACATTTTGAATAGAGCTATCATGAGATATGGCGACCTTACCAAGGCTAACTACCTTACCCTTAGAGTTGTCTCCAAAGGTCACGTACCTTCGAGGTCCTTGATTAGGCGTGATCTCTTGGAACATGTCTTTATCACCAGTCATGTGATCTGTGCATCCACTGTCGAGAATCCACTCTTTTCCATCGGACATGTAATCCTTGAAGTATTCCATTAGACTTAGATTTCTCATGATCTTTTCATCCTCGATGTCGAACAACTCATCTTCATCATAGTAGCCATGTTCTTCGTTGTCATCATTTTGTGGAATCTCCTCATCATAGAAAACAAGAGACTTATTAGAATCATAACCATGCCAATGTTCAAGTTTATGAAAGTGAATGGCTTCAATAATAATGTTGTTGATAGTAGTGACATCTCCTTTAGCATGCATAAGATCACGGAGCTCAAATAGGCATTTATCAAAGTTTGGATCACTAGGCTTCATTTGTGAAAAGCAATACTTTTATGAAGAATTTCATCAAGATTACCTAATGAAATATTTGGATATCGTTTCTCCAAATCATTCCACAAAGTATAAGAACATGCAAAGTTCTTCAACTAGCAAAGCATGATTATTGGTAATCCTCTAACAGTAAGATTGACAGTTCTAAGGTTACCAAGCATGTCAATTTCCTCTTTGTGTGTGGGATGCAATTCATCAATGTGGAGTAGATAGGGATTTCAATATGTTTTCTCAAATGGAATTTATCAAATAGATCAATCATGGCATTCTTCCATAGACTATAGTACTCTTCATCAAGAATGGGCACACTACCATACAAACTCTCCGCACTAGACACATCCACCTTCCTCCATGGTGTTGAAACCGAAGCAATGGAGACCAATGCTCTAATACCAATTGTAGGATCACTAGAAGTGTATGTATAGAGGGGGGGTGAATAGACTACTAGCAGGAATTTAAAACTACCACAAGCATAAGTTCAAGGGTTGGCAGTTTTAGCATATATATCAAGTATGGAACACCCTATAGATGCATGTCATCAAGTATAGCAACGGAATTAAAGACATTGCACATGGAAGTAAGGAGTAGAGATAGAGATATCAAATGCATGAGGGACACAGGATTTTTTTCCGTGGTTCCGATAGATGGTGCTATCGTACATCTACGTTCATGGAGTCTTCAACCGACAAAGAGTAACGGTCACGAGAGTCCATGGAGGGCTCTACCCACAAAGGGTTCCATGAAGAAGCAACCTTTACTATGCCATGAGGGCCTACGTACACGGAGGACTAGCCTAACTCAGGGTAGATCTTCACCAAGTAGGTGATCTCCTTGCCCTTAAAACTTCTTGGTTCACTCCACAACAAAAAGTAGGAGGCTCCCAAGCGACACCTAACCAATCTAGGAGGCACCACCCTCCAAAAGGTAATAGGCTCGATAATGTGGATGAACTCCTTGTTCTTGTGCTTCAAGATTATAGACTCCTCAACACACAATCACTCTCTCATAGATTTGGCTTGGTGGGAGAGGTTGATTGGCTGGAAAGCAACTTGGGGGGGGGGCTAGAGATCAAGATCCATATGGTAGGGATGGAATGGCATGATCTTGACACATGAGTAGGTGGCTCTCTCTCAAAAAATTAGTAGGTATGACTGGGAACTTGTAATGCCCAAGATGCGCGCCTATCCATATTAAGACCCGAGGGCCTCGACAGGGGTAGAGGCGCATCTTGCCATTAGCAAGTACAACATCATTACATACATTTAGGAAGATAAGAGTATATGAGTTGGCTTACACTCGCCACATACTAAATTACAAATCCAGACAATTATTTCAATCATAAATACAAAGGTAGGGTCCGGCTACGGACGAAAACAAATGATAAAATGCTGCAACGACACTTGCTTGCTAGCCCAAAGATCTCGACCACGACCACTCTACTTGTCTGGATAAGTGACGTACATCCTGCCACGCTTCTCGTCATACTCCCACTGGAGCTGCATCACATCATCTGGCATGATCTCATTTGTACCTGCACCTGGATTGTTGTAGTAATCTATGAGCCACGGGGACTCAACAATCTCGCGCCCGGGTACCGAGACTATTCAAGCTTATAGGTTGGAATGGGGTATGTGTTTAGTTTGCAGCAACACTAAGCATTTATGGTGGCTAATCTTGTGAAACATGAAAGTAAATATGTGGTCTATGATAAACGATCGAGAACTAGAGTGACCTCTAAGAGATCCTGAACACCTACTTACGTCAATCATAACCCCAACGTGTTCTCTCTCGGATCATGTTCACGACCAGAGAAGATCACGGTTACTCACACAATTGGTCTATTTTATTAGAGTTTAATTCAAGTTAACTATAACCAGGTGTTAAACAAATATCCAAGTTGCCACATAACCGTGCGCACGGCTTTCCGAAAGTTATAACCCTACAGGGGTGCTCCAACTAGTCCATCATAAATTAACCACACTCTACGGGAATAACCTCGACCACGGATCTCGTGATCATCCTAGACAACTCCAAAGGAATTCCAACAACTCGAGATAGCCCGGAGAAAATTAGAGTTCCACACGCAAGCCACTCGATAAAGGTAAAACAAGTCCAGCAAGACCACCCGGTGAGCCAGATCGGCTTCTAGAGCCGTGCGCTCTCTATCAACGGGCATCATCCGTCTATGCGAAGTGGTAGGTTGCCTGAAAACATCTCGAGTTGCCCCGAGGTGGCACCGCCGGCTGCTAGGTGGGTGGACCAACACTCATGCTAGGCGGGGATTTTTTGATTGCAATTTTGGGAGTTTTACCAACAGCAAGATATGCTTGTAATATATGGAATTGGGGTAGAAAAATTCAGTGAATCCAATGGTGTGGTTGGTGTTGTTATTTGCACATGTTTGCAAAAATGTTGTGCCATGATAATATGCCATTTTGTCTTTTTCACATGATTTAATTCTTGCAATGTTTATTAAACTTGTCAACATGAAATATGCCCATTAGTGTGTGCTCTATCTCCAGGTATTTTTGCTTTCCATGTTAGTTCATGATATGAGTGGCATTCTTGATGTCAACATGCCACTAAAATTCTGTCTTCACATGCCCAAAAAATTCTATGTGTTGAAATCTGTTATTTCCATGCCATGTTCTCATGATGGTTCCCATGAATCCATTGCTCCTTTGGGGGGGTGGCGTAATTTAGTTGATTGAAGTACATGTCGTTCTCTGTAAGTTTCTGGAAAATGCTTCTAGGTTGGGCTATTGATTCTTATATAAAACTTGATGTCAACATGCTATTCTGTTAACAATTGCCCTGTTTGCCCCTTGTGGAATTTCACCAAGTCTGTGATTCTGTTATTTTCAATATTTAGTATTGTGAGGATGAAAGGTGATATATGCATATTCTGATGTTGCCATAATTTAATTAGGTGTAGTACATGTTGGCCTCTATCACCCTATTAATTTCCATGCCATGAGATGCCCTCTAGCATATGTAATTGTTGCTGTTAAGATTCTATCATGTTAACACGGAATCTGAAAAACTAGATTTTTCACTAAGTCCCTAAAAATTGTTTCAACATGCCATCTTGTGAGCTCCATTGCCACTGATCCATGCTTCCTTTCATGTTTCTGTAGATAGATGAATTGTTGAGCATGATGTATACTTCCTTTACATGCCATGGTTGTGATTTGAAACTTTCTATTGCTCTAGTAATATGTGTTACAAGATGTCATGTTGTTGTTTGTGAACAAATTGTGTGTTTGGGTGTTTTTGTGACTTGTGGGAGTTATACTCCATTGTTTTGCATGATATTTGGGTATATTGTTGCTAGATTTTCATTTCCAATCAAGTGGCATCCTTGGAGTACCAAGGAATAGTGGACGGCCTTCTTCATCTTTGTATTTGTCCCCGTTAATGTTCGTAACTTGCCGTGAGCGGACCGTGAGCTACGTTACTCCGTTTGCAACGTTCTACATATGCATTTGAGTCAATTTTGCATGATGCATCCGTATTTTCCATGTTCATGCATGTCCACACAACTAAACATGAGCTCATGTCCCTATTACTAAACAACTTAATATTTGCATGTGGAACATGACTAGCATAGGGTTGCCATGTTATTTGCATCAATATGATCACACATCATCTTGGTTGCGCATTGCACTTTGGTTGTTATGTTTATTGGTGTTGTTTCTATTTGGGTAGACTCGAGCGATGAGCCTGAGTATGAGGATCCTAGATAGAACATCTACGAGGACCCAACTCTGTATCCCCTTGAAGAGCCAGCACGCAAGATGACCGTACCCGGATCCCGACACTATTTTGCCTTTCTAGATGTCTCACTCTTATCGTTGTGTTTCGTTACCTACCAGTTACATGTCAAGCCTACTAAATTGCCATGAAAGCCCCTAACCCCTCCACTACCTAGCAAAACCTTTTTCAGCCCCTCTTATAGCGTTCTTAGATGTAGGTGTAGGTTGTTTCCATGTGATAACATGGATATCTGGAGATATCACGATATTATTGCTACTTAATTCAATGCACCTATATATCTTTGTTAAGGTGGGATGCTTGGCCTTTTTCCCGGTGTTTTGTTCCTCTTTTGCGGCCATAGTTACTTGTTACGGGTGTTATGTTCCATATTTTGCGCTCCTAACATGCTCGGGGTTGTTATGGGGACCCCCTTGAAAATTATTTTTAGATTAAATCTTGTCTGGAAAGACCGAACTTTGGTACTATTTTCTTAACAACCTAATTAAAAATGCATAGGGCTTGGCTACCCCATGGATAATTAATAAACAACCCGGGCTAGTGCTCCTCATGAGTGTTGGTCCAACTTTAGCTCTGTGCGGGGCCAACCCAGGGTAACTTGGGAGATTTCTATCAGGCCACTATACGCGTTTCTCATCCGTCGTGGCCTGAGAACGAGATACGCGGCTCCAATCGGGTTCGTCGACACGTTGGGCAGTCTTGCTGGACTTGGTTTACCTTTCTCGAATGTCTTGTGCGTGGGATTCCGAGGATACTTCGAGCTATCCCGAGGTTGAGGTGTTCCAACAGAATTTCCAAGGAAATCATGTGTTATCCGCGGTCGAGGTTATTCCAACATGACGTGTGGTTAATTTGTGATGGATGAGTTGGAGCACCCCTGCAGGGTTTAATATTTTCGAGAAGCCGCGCCTGCGATTACATGGCAACTTGGAAATTTGTTTAACACCCGATTATAGCAAAACCAAAGTAAATTCAAATAAAATAAACCAACCATGTGCGTTACCATGAGTGTCTGTGCTCATGAACATGAACCGAGAGAGAACATGGTCGGGTTATGATTGACGTAAGTAGGTTTTCATGATCACTTACTGATCATGCTAGTTCTCGACCGTTATGTATAGGCCACAAAAATTTTAATACTTGTTCTCGTAAGTTAGCCACTCAAACCTATGCTTGGATGCTTGCCACAACCTCACCACTTAACCTTCCTCACCCAAAGGCTTACATAGTTTCGGTACATATTTTACAAGATTGCTGAATCCCTCTAGCTCACAGATTACAACACTAGAGGTACAGGTACAGATGATGTCTATCCTGTTGATGCATCCCAGCTCCAGTGGGAGTTTGATGAAGAACGTGGTCGGACGTATGTTACGTATTCTGATGAGTAGAGAGGCAACCTGGTCCTGTTCATGGGCTAGTGAGGCAGTCTCATCGTGCCTTTTATCATTTGTTTTCATCCGTAGCCGGACCCTGCTTTATGGATGAATGTATGAATGTTTATTTGACATAGTAATTTATCATGTGGAGAGTGTAAGCAAATCTCTTATACTCTTCTCTTCATTAAATGCATGCGATGATTCCGTACTCGTGAAACCCCTAGATGCGCTTATATCCCCTTAGAGGTCCTCG
Organism: Hordeum marinum; assembly: GCA_022496015.1. NCBI lineage: Eukaryota > Viridiplantae > Streptophyta > Magnoliopsida > Poales > Poaceae > Hordeum > Hordeum marinum. The sequence goes on from CM039675.1 coordinate 121,137,510, forward strand.
TTCCTTAACCTGGATAGAACCGCATCGTGGTCATTATACAACTCTCCTCCACTAACAAGAGATATCACCCTGATATCTTAGAATGAAAAGTGGAAGAGGACTAGGAAATGAAGAGGTAAAACTTAGTTTCATGTTTGACAAACGAGTAAAACCAACAAAACTTGGAGGTTCCAAAGAGATGAAGGATGGCACGAAGAGGCAGAATGAATTTGAAACCATTCTGATTGAAATGGAATAGACAAGGAACAAGAGAGAAAGAATTTGGGCAGCACTCCGGTAGAAAAGAGATGAAAATTTGATATTATGGAAAGAAATTGAAAAGAGAGCCACAAAACTCTGGTTAAATTGATAAGCTAGGAAAGAAGATGATCTGGACGAAATGATATGATGATTCAAAGAGAGCGACCTCACAAAGCCTCCGGAACCAAAGACCAGAAACTAGATCGATGGAAGGAAAAGGACAGATAAGAAAATAACAATTTCTATCCCAATTGAATGTGAAAAGAGTCCCTACAAAGGAGAGATTGAACGGAGTAGATGGAACATCAACAACGGAAAGAACAAGCTTGTTGTGGTCTTATGGAAAGCATCTCAACATTATGAGGTGACAACCGACCACTAATAGAAACAAATAATGGTTGGACGCAACAATATATGCAAAACTTCCTTCACCAAGAGGATTCATTGAGAATATTTTTTTGAGAGAGTCATTGAGAACTTGGATCATCATAAATGGATTGTTGTTGTCATAATAAACACCATAACAACAACAATCCTTAGGTAATGCCTTAGGTGAAATCCATGCCAAGGTACTCCGAGAAAAGAATGATGGGTTTAAATATCTCATTCTTGATAAATTATCTTTGAGACTCCTCATGAATCAAGAATGCTATAAAACCATAAGAAAAGATAAGAGAGAATGAATTGAACTTCGGAATACAAGAGGAATGATAATTGAGGTACTACCACAAGAATCTTGAAGAATGCTTAGAGAATGAATTACATCTTTAACAAGCCACCAAGAATAGCCTCCGTATACAAAAGAATGCTGAAGAGAAATGAAGATTGAAAAGAATAAGATTGAAGCCTTCCTGTGATTTAGATGAAGCTTCACAAAGAGATACTTGAGAAAACTTGGAAGTCCAAAAAGAAAAGAAGAACAACTTATAATCAATAATTTGATATCATGAACAACGTTCGGAAGAAGGATTTAAATTACCTTAATGAACCAAGAATAAGAATTATTTTATGCTTATCCCACATTAACTTAAATTGATCACAAGCTACGGATTTAGCATACGACCTATTCTTCTTGAAAAGGTTGAAGAGAGATAACATGAACTTGAAGAAGTCTTCAACGGAACATCGATAGGAATTTACAAACGACTGAGGATACTACGAATGAATGATGATACATAGGAAGAAAGAGACCACAATCCACCTAGCAGAAAACTTGATTGAAGCACCAGAATAATTGAGGAACGAACGAAGGGACAACAATTGAGAAGAATTTGAGAATGAAAGCTGAAAGCTCAGAACAAAGAAATCTTGTGAAATGATGGCCTTCGGAGAATCGAGAAATGAAAACAACTCCGAAATGCCCCGGATAGATAAGTAATTACTCTAGAATAAAAATGATACCATGAAGATGAGATTGAGGGAGTCCTGGACTAAGGGGTCCACGGGCCGTCGGCCTATCTCTCATAGGCTGGCCTGATGGGCCGCTCTCTGGCTATCGCAGGAAGGGCCAGATACGTCGTGACCCTGTGTTCTAGAAGAACCTACGAAGATGCGACATGTACTCCAAGTCAAGGTGTGGGTCAACGTCCTTGCTTCCGGTAGGAAACTTATCATGTGTAAACCCTAGGTACCCCCGGTGTCTATATAAGCAATGGGGTTTTGGATAGTAAAGGAGGAGACTCATCTATGGTTTTAGCTATTTGATCTCGAGGTAGATCAACCCTGTAACCTTCAGACACATCAATATAATTGAGCAACTCATAGGATTTTATCTCCATAGGATGGCCCGAACCTGGGTAAACATCATCTCCTTCGTCCCGTGTTATCATCGATCCCACACTCACAGCTTGGGAACCCCTACCTGTGATCCGTCGGTTTTGATACCGACATTGGTGCTTTCATTGAGAGTTCCGTTGTGATCACCAAAGGAATCGATGGCTCACTTACTCATTAGCGAAGAAGTTCGTAACATGGACTCCATTGTCCCTAGACATATCCTCGCTTTCAGCAGCATCGTGCTGCACGCTGACCCGATAGACCATCTTGGCCGGGTCAGGAGTGTTGCCCCTTATAAAGATGTCAGATTCGGGAACCTAGAATTCTCCGTAGACTGTCGGGGCAATCTTTTTCTCATCGAGCGTGCAATCTCATCTAACGTGCCCAAAGACTCCGAGGCCTTATCTTCGGATTCCACTCCCGACTCCGCCCACTGGACCAACCCCGACGATGATCTGGCTTTTAGTGCGGATCCGGTCACAGTACTGAAGGGCCAGGGGTGGGCTCCTGTCGGACACATTCTTTGTGAACACGCGTCGGAAGTTAACTCCGAAAATTCTAGGTAGATTGACCTGATCGAGTTCTCGACTCCCAACAAGGCTCTAGATCGGATCTTATCAATAGGAAGTAAAGAAGAACCGACCCCAATCCATGCTCAAATCGGTCGGAAGGCGGGATTAGGGGAATTTTTCGACCCACCCACCACCCAATTGGTAGCCACTATCAAAGATTTAACCGATATGTGGGACTATGCCTCCGAGAAGGCCGAAGAAATAGATGAAGAGGACGACACTCCCACCCTATGAACACCGGGTGATGGACTGCCACCTCCACCTACGACGTCTACATGGTGGACACTCCAACCGATAAGGGCGAGCACACACCCGAAAATAATGGCGATAAATCTGGCAAGGAGCCATCAAGGCACCGGAAACAGCGCAAACGATCAAAGGCCAAAAAGGGAAGGGAATCCATTGCTGGCACCCCAGAAGACCTCAGCGATCCCGAAATCACCGAACAACCACCAGAGGACCAGGATTGGCCAGAAGATCATTGCAACCCCGAGGATCCAAGGGATTCTGAGGATGACAACTACCTCCCCATGTCGAGGAGGAGGACAGCCTGGAAGCCGAGGACTTCACCATCCCCGAAAACCTTGAGGATTAGGAACGGTTTAGGCAACAGCTTATAGCCATCACCCGTAGCTTGACGGCAAAAGAACGACAGCTTAAAGCCAAACAAGGTACCCTCAATAATCGATAGACGAGGGTCCTGTCTACCAAACAAGGTTACGATACCGGTCTATCAGACCAACCCAAGAGCTATCAACTTTGATGGTTGCTGCAGCAGTTTGACGACGAGATCCTCAATACACCATCCCCCAAGCACACTCCATACGACCAGCCGGACTGCCCCCCTCGAGGACGGGATAGGACGTCTAGCATTGCCAACTATAGGCTGGCAATACCACAAAGGAGGAGAAAAGAGAAAGTAGAGCCTTAGGACAGGTACAACCTACGACATGACCTAGATTATAGAGCAGGCCGCACGCGATCCAACTATGGATCTAGAGGGTACTCCCCCGATAGACGAGATGGATACCAGCCTAGGCTTAACCATAAAAACTGAAGTCAGGAACAATACACTTCTGGATGAGGCGCCGACCAAAGGCGGGACATAGCCCGGGTCAAAGGCATTGTGCACCCACTGTGCTTCACTAACGAGGTGATGCAACATCAGTTCTCGGAAGGGTTTAAACCCATGAACATGGAGCAATACGACGGGACGACAGACCCAACCATGTGGATCAAGGAGTTCCTCCTCCACATTCACATGGCACAAGGAGATGCTCTCCACGCCATCAAATATCTGCTACTAAAACTCAAAGGGCCAGCTCGACACTGACTAAACAGCCTCCCCAGGAATACAATCGGCCGCTAGGAGGATCTCGAGGATGCATTCCGGTCTAACTTCCAGGGCACCTATGTAGGGCCACTAGACTCCTCTAACCTAACAAACATCATCAACAAGGAAGGAGAGTTCTCTCAACAATTCTGGAATCGGTTCTTGACCAAGAAAAACCCGATCTTCGATTACCCAGATGCCGAGGCACTAGCCTCTTTCAAGCACAATATTCAGGATGAATGGCTGGCTCGCCAGCTCGGTCAAGACAAGCCTAGGACAGTGTCCACGCTTACATCACTCTTGACCTGCTTTTGCGCGGGCGAGGATAACTGGCTAGCTCGATCAAGCCACAACCCCGAAGACACCGGCACCTCCGAAGTCCGGGATGGAAACGGGAAACCACGACGCAACAAAAAGTAAATGCACGCACAACAACGGTGATGCGGACGACACGGCTGTTAATGCCGGTTTCCGCAATCGCTGATCCGGGTAGCGGAAGAAGCCTTCTAAAGCCAATCGTGACGGACCTACCCCATTGGAAAAAATCATGGAGAGGCCTTTCCAGATCCATGGCACCCAAGACAAGCTCGCACCGGACACCAACCGTAACTGTTGGGTGTTCAAACAAGCTGGCAAACTCGCAGCCGAAGAGCAAGGCAAGGGCCCACCCAACAAGGACGATGATGAGCCCCGCGGTCCGAGCAATGGAGGACAGAAGCAGTTCCTCTAGAGGTAAAGACTCTGAACATGATATACACCACTCACATACCCAACAAGGAGAGGAAGCGCGCCATTCGAGAGGTCTACACCATAGATCCTTTACCCCGAAGTATAACCAATGGTCGGCGTACCTGATCACCTTTGATCGACAAGACCATCCGACCAGTATCTGTCATGCGTATTCAACGACCCTCGTCCTAGACCCCATTATCGATGGGTATCACCTCACTAAAGTCCTAATGGACGGAGGAAGTAGCCTTAATCTGATTTACTCCGACATGGTGAAAAAGAAGGGTATAGATCCATCAAGGATCAGACCTAGCAACACTACCTTTAAAGGAGTGATTCCAGGCGTCGAAGCCTGGTGCACGGGCTCTATGAGCCTGGAAGTAGTGTTCGGTTCGCCCGACAACTTCCGTAGCTAGGACTTCATCTTCGACATTGTCCCTTTCCACGGCTGCTATCATGCCCTGCTAGGCCGCACAGTGTTCCCTTGCTTTAACACCGTCCCACACTATGCATACGTCAAGCTTGAGAAGCCCGTGCCCAAGGGGGTCATTACAGTCAATGGCAACACAGAGTGTTCCCTCTGAACTGAGGAACATGCATTTGCCCTAGCAGCCAAATTCCATTATGATGATGACCGGCCAACACCGAAATCTGCCATAAATGCACGTCAGATTGACAAACGAGCTCGGTCTTAGTCAGAACTCCCAGAATCTTCTTCTCCCTAGAAATAGGGACACGCTCCTCATTGCATAGCCATAGCGCCCATCAAACATGTGTGAAGACGGCACAACTTTGCACTCAAGATTCCATGGATAGCAGTGTGGAACAACTATCAAAAGGAAAGTGTTCGGCTGGACCGAACCACTGCCAGAATATGTCCTTGGAAAAACCACAGGTACCATCAAGGACCTCCTAAAGTGTAAAGCTCATCCATACTTCAGGGACTTCTCAAGATCTTCTTCCCAAGGTCCGCTCGCCGACACCAATCACCCTTAAAGGACTGCAACACCCCAGGTAGCGCAGGAGCAGACATACAACTGGGCACATCGAGGATGTCAAGCCACCCATCGAAGACCCCCGGTACAACCTCTCCTCTGTAAACCTTATATTTCCTTGTAAAATACCTGTAAACAGTGGCTTTGTCCATTTGAGTTATAGGAATTAATTTGCAAATAATAGACCATTTTACATGGCTTCTTCGTTGTATTTCATGATACATACTCTGTTCTTCCCTCATCATTGCTTCTTGTTAAATAGTTCGGTATACATTACGATGCAACCAGCTAATATATCGGGGGATTGACTGTAAAATATTACCCTAAGAATGACCCCAACACAATTGATCGTGTGTTCGGCGTATGGGATATTTGTTTATATGCATTAGATCTAAACTATGTCTTGGGTCAATAGTTGGTTTGCCCGGATCATGTGTTTGACCTCTTACGTTCCGCTCATTTGGCTAAAAGGGCAAAGGGAGAACCACTGCGATTGTGCTTCCAGCTCACCTTGTCAAGCACCTCAGGGGAGAAAGCTGAAGACTGACTGTCGTAGTAAGCGAGAACCGGTCTACAAATCCTAGCATAAGTGTCATACTAAAACATTGATAGAGGTTATTTTGTGTCATAAAATAGGTTTTGTACTTGTACAAACCAAGTGATGATGGCTTTAGCCTCAGTACATCTGAACATCACAAAACACTAAGGGATAGTCATCGGCCCCCGCTTTTTTTAAACTCCTACGGCTAAGTGAAAGCGATAAAGCACCATAGTCCAATTTCCTGGTTCCCCTCACACTACTGCCTTCGGGCACCGATACCTCGGCTAAGGGTCACAGTGTGGAGGCAGAAACACCTCGCGTAGTATCTACATGGGGGCTGAAGCCAACGACTCAGAACTTTCAGATAAAACGGACACATGGGAGTCGCAATAAATAGAAAAATCAAAAGACATGATAAACCATCAAGATTATAAAGCGTTAACACTCTTCGGACATATTACAGCGCGCTCATTCATAAAAACATCCTTAGAGCATTAGGCCTCTATCACCCGAGCACGCTCCATCACTATAGAGAAGTATTTCTCGGGGCGCCTATGCTTCTTTCGAGGGGCGGAGGTGTGGTGGCCATCTCGTTCGTCTTGAGCTTCGGCCAGTGCATCTTGGTCCTTGCAAAGGTCATCCGAGGTCCCTAGATGCATGTAGAATGATAAAGCATCAATCTGAGGCGCATCATCACATAGTTTCTGCACCCAGCCAAGGTAACTGCTCGGCAGAGGCTCTGTAGACCACAACCGGATACAGAGATCCGCCATGGACGCCTCCGCCATCCTGTGCAACTCTATTAGTTGCTTCATCTGCTCGATCAGAAGAGGAGAGCGCTTGGGGGCTTCAAACTGTGCCCAGAATAGCCGAGCCTCATCATCTTCATCTCGCGAAGCATAGAACTTGTTCACATTGGATGCACTCCTTCGGAGGTTCGAGCAGGCGCCTAAGGAATGCCACATATGGGTGAGCAATGCAAACCTGCTACCACCAAAGGAACACTGTATTAAATACGGTGTTCCATCCATGACCGCCTTGACTTGGCGGACTTCTTCTTCCAAGAACCGCCTATCCACCCGCTCCTTTCGGAGCTCAGATTTCAACCTGGATAGCTCGATGGCCTACTCTTTGCCTTTCTGCTCAAGGGCCTCGCACTTCGTGCTGGCATCCTTGAGCTCCTGCTGCACCTCCTCCACCCAGCCTCATGCTTATTGCTTACAGTTTTTAATGCGGATAGTGTGGTTGCTGCTTGTTCGGCTGCCACCTTCTGATCCATGGCCTCCTACTTCATCTGTTTTAGCTTGGCCTTGAGGTTCTCGACATCCGCAACCAAAGCTATGGAAGCAATAAATAAATAATTACACGGGGTTACCAGTGTGGATCACTAACGATAGACAGCCCAGATAATACAGTTCGTCAAACCTTGCGCCACATCGAACCTGTTGTTCAGGAAATCAAGCTCCTCTTTGGAGCTCTTGAGCTTCCAATTTAGCTCGGCATGCTCCGCGGCATTGACGGTCGCCGCCAATGACGAGGCCTACAAAAAATAAATAAATAAGAGGTTAGGTGCGTTCAAACTCCCGAGCCGTCAGAACATGACCCTGTGCTAGGTTCTCTTAAGGGCTCTTAGAATAGTGCGGGCCACATGGTGCCTCGGGCATCGTTAGTCATTCCCGAGTATTTGACCCCTAAGAGTTTTTTTTCCAAACTCACCCAGGGCTCAAGGGCTACTGTATATATAAAGATAGCACGAACTTAATAAAATTAAAATTTTCCGGAAAAGGGTATTACGTCGCTCACCTTGAAGCCCGTCAATAGAACATTGAAGGCCTCTTTCAGTCCGCTATCAATGGACTGAATGACTTCCAAAACCGCACCCATAAGAGTGTGGTGATCCGCGGAGATGGAGGCACTTTATAGAGCCTTCTCCATCAAGACCGACCACTCAGTCATGGGTGGAACCGGTGGTGACCGCCCAACCCGATCTATGATGGGGGAGTGAGCCGGTAGCTCTGGAGGCACGGTGCTCTCCGAAGATGTCCTCGGAGGGGACTGAACAGTATTTCGTCCTCCCTCCTCACCAGCCAGGAGAGTTTCGTCCTCCTAGTAATCGGTGATCGAGGCGTTTACCTCGGCCATAACAATGTCACCCCCACCGCCGGTGTTCCGTTCCGAAGGAGCTTGGCGTGATAACACCTCTGCGGCCTCCTTCGTGGCCCCTGGAGGTCTGCGATGTGATGTAGTTCCATGCTCTGCCAGATTGGCGGGTAGAGACTCCCCATCCGATATTTAGGTGGTGGGGAGAACACGTGGTGGGCTGCAAATTAAAATACATTCTTCCATTTCATGTCAAAAACATCGTATAAATAATTCAGAGGGTCTTTGGATATATACCTATGGGCCGGAGGCTTCACCCTTGGGTTCCTTCGTGGAACCCATTCAAAGTCCTCCCACTCTTCATCGGAGGTTGAGGTGTCATCAGCTAGGACTACTTTTTTCCCGTATGACCTCTTCGGGGCAGTAGGAGGTAGGTCCTCCGCGGCATCCGCTGATGCTGCCCTTTTTCTTGCGAGTGGGAATTGCTCTCCCCTCCATCCTCGTGCTCCTCCTCGTCAGTGGAAGAGGCGTGGGTCTCCCCGGACATAGTGTACGGATGAGCCCTTAATCGAAGACCTTCTCTGGCCATCTTCTTCTCCTCCTTCATCTCTGGCGTCGTGTACGGCGCCACAATGTGCATCACCGTCAACAAATCCGACCTGGGGTCTTCGTGTCATGGGGCCGGGCAGTTAATTTCCGCGGCCTTGCTCAACCATTTCTACAAACATGAGGGGAAAATGCTCAGCCCTTTTATCAAAGAACATAGCCAGAGAATTAAAAATTTCTCATACCTGGCAGGAGGGTTGTCGGCGTCAAGACCTACGTCTTCTTCCTCGGTCGGACAGTTTTTCTGGCGCCTCAATAGCACTTTCCACAATCTCTCATGGGTAGTGCGGAAGAGTTGGCACACGGTAGGCTCGTCCTCGATGTGATAATCCCACATTAGGGAGGCTCGATGATGGCAACAAAGAAGACAGCGTCGGAGCATGATCTGGACCATATTACCTAGCTCGATTTTGGCCACGATCATCGAGGAAATACGCTTCTACAGCGATTTCACCTCCGCATCCGACCCCCACTCGAGGCCCTTCCTGATCCATGAGGTTAATCTTGTAGGAGGTCCAGATCTGAACTCAGCAGGCACCACCCAGCCCTCGTTCCTCTATTCGGTGATATAGAACCACTGCTTCTGCCAGATCTTTATTGTATTCATGAAAGTACTGGCCAGCCACTCGACGCGAGGAAGCTTATTGATTACCGCCCCTTCACATTCTACGTGCTCACCCGCGACTATCTTCCGCTTGACATTGAATACCTTGAGTCAGAGGCCAAAGTGTGGCTAGACCCGCAGGAAGGCTTTGCAGACAATGATGAATGCCGAAATTTGCATGAAGGAGTTCGGGGGAACCCCATGGAAATCCAGCCTGTAGAAGAACATAAGACCCCTGACAAAGGGGTGGAGCGGAAAACCCAGTCCCTGGATTAAATGGGGGACGAACACCACCCTCTCACCTGGCTTAGGTGTGGGGACGACCTGGTTCACCTCTGGAGCACGGTGGAAGACATTGACAAGGAGGTAGCCCATGAGCTTTAACTCCTAAATGTCCTTGTCGGTGACCATGGAGGCCTCCCACTTCCCCATAGAGCCCGAACCCACCATGGCTGAGCTCAGAGGAGAGATTGAGGGAGAACTGGATCTAGGCTGTTGGAGCTTGGGAAGATCGAGGAAGCCAGGGATGCAAATGGGAAGCGTGAATAGGCCTCGGTTTTTTCCCTTTCATGAGGCATGACGCTGATGAGCCTCCCTTTACTGCACTGCAACTCTCTCTGCTTCCCGAGATGTGCATGCCACTATGCATGCATGCAGTAACCTAGGGCGTTAATCATATCCCATAATAAATGGGCACGTTCTACACATTCACAAGACGTGCCAATAGAGAAACGGCCTTGAACCGGTAACCAAATTTTCATAACTGGCTCACCGTTCGTAAGAAGCCGTGACCCTTTTTCATAAATGTTGTCATGAGATACAGTTCACACTTCAACGTGTGGCCTTCGAGGCTAAGCAACTCATGGCATTCAAACGAATATATGCTCGGATGAAATATGCGTCATTAATGACTGAACTATTGTCGGCCGATCATTCAGGGGGAAAAGGAACTCACCCCACAAGTCAAAGACTCTGATCACATGAAGCTACTGGTGTCATGATCCCTGGCGTTGGGGGCTAGTGTGGGGGCTAGTAAGGGAGTCCTGGACAAAGGAGTCCTCAGGCCGTCGGCCTATCTCTAATAGGCCGACCTGATAGGCCGCTCTCTGGCTATCGCGGGAAGGGCCGGATAGGTGGTGACCCTATGTTCTAGAAGGAAACCTCTGAAGATGCGACGTGTACTCCAAGTCAAGGTGTGGGTCGGTGTCCTTGCTTCCGGTAGGAAACTTATCATGTGTAAACCCTAGGTACCCCCGGTGTGTATATAAGCCAGGGGGTTTTAGATAGTAAAGGAGGAGACTCATCTAGGGTTTTAGCTAGTCGATCTCGAGGTAGATCAACTCTATAACCTTCATACACATCACCATAATCGAACAGGACATAGGGTTTTACCTCCATAGAAGGGCCCGAACCTGGGTAAACATCGTCTCCTTCATCCCCTGTTACCATCGATCCTAGACTCACAGCTCGGGATCCCTTACCTGAGATCCGACAGTTTTGACACCGAAAGAGATAATGAATCTTCAAGAGAATGGATCAAGATTAAGAGAAACTCTCCTTTGGTCTACAATACTTAGAATAATGACGAGAGTCAACACCATGACTTACTGAGATACTCTGGAACAAAGAATAAATAAAGGTTTAGCCAATGATGAAAATAATTTGAAGTGATCTTGGATAAGCAATATGACTGATGGAATTCATTCTTACGTCATATTTGAAAAGAACTTGAGATCTCCAAAAAGATTAGAAGAGTCGGGTAAGATCCTGGGGAAAAAACTCGTGGATTACGAGCCCACTCAAAAGAAACCACCATTGAAACAATTGCTTAGAAGTAGAGATTGAACAGGTAGAAATTGCAAACTTGATGAGGTGAGAACCTTGAAATAATTTGGAAGGATTAAATGAAAATAGAAGACTTCTCAGATACCTTCAGCACTCCAGGTAGAATAGAGAGAGGTCAACAAGAGAGGCTTGAATAGTAACTTACAACATGAAAAACATTTACCAAATGAAAAGGATATGATGAGCACCGAAAGGTTGAATTGAGTCTACCGGGAAAGAAAACAAGAACGAAGAATGGTGAACTTGAAGCACTTGAGGACCTTCACAAAGGATCACTGGATACGAAATGGAAGAAAAGATAGTGGAATCACATGAATAGAAAAGGCACTTGGATGAGAATTTAATCACTAAAGAAAAAGTGCGGGAGGGTGGGAAAAACAAAGACAACATAAGACAGAAGAAAAGAACGCCAGGAAGAAATATGAGGATTGATCTTGCAAATATTGAAGAGGATATAATTATCTTTAACAGAAGCACACTGGTTGAAAAGGATTTCATGATAACTCCGGTCGATCAAAAAGATTAGCATTCACATACAAATATGAGAACAATTCTTAGAAAAGATATGAAATAACCATTTGACATCGAACCAACTCGAATTGCCATATTCCAACAAACAAATAATGAGGCTTATGCAACAAGCCGGAAACAAATACATAACCCATTTGTATTTGCGGGAAGGATAATCTTAGGTAACTACTTGAATTCCCACCTAAGAACTTCCGAAATATTTCTTGGTTATGCTATCAAGTTGCGGCTCCGGGAACCTACTCAATGTAATCAGATGCAAGACCACACCCGCAACCTTCAACACATATCCAAGAAGTTGGGCAAGCTCGTCTACCTCAGACCTTCACAATCGAAATGATACCAAGCATGGCTGTACATCTGGACGTTCTACCCAGTACTGGGTGACGCCAAACTCCTCTCGCCACAAATAGTATAGAAGAAATTTAGAACATCCTCTGTCCTCAGATACAAAGGAAACTGAATGATAATGATGTGGCCAAAATTCCCTAGAGCTCTACTCCTTGATAACAGGAGGCGCCAAGACAAAACTCCATCACATCGGCATCATATAGTTTCAAAAATACCCGCATGATCCTAGAAATATTTGAGTGAGAAGAGGGTAGAATAAAAATATGGGGACCCCGACTCATAAGTCGTGGTCACCAAATGTACGCGCAGAGTGATCCCGAAGATCAATGCTCACTTAACACACAAAAACTGAATAACAAGAGTCTTACATCCATTGCGTATTATTTTAATCAAATATGGCCTTTATATCCAAGTCCTCATAAACTTGCAGCAGAAATCTTCAACGATAGCGTGAACCCATGTCATCGGCCTTAACCCTACATGCATTCTAACTGGTAAGCGTCCTAGCTCGCACGTACGTCACCATGGTAATCTTCATCACAACCTGGTCTTTCATGTCTGGCCAATAAAATAACCAGTGGGAAGCCAGTGAGTACTTTGAATGTACTCGCAAGCAACCCATGTTTGGAACAAGGTTGAACAGATCATGATATAGCACTACTAGGTAATTTTGTTGAAAGCTAGTTTATGTGCACTGACATGTTCAATCCACTTGTAAAAGCATGGATCAACATGTTGCAGATATCCATATGAACAAGTTACAAATATCATTATAAGAAGGGTTTGAACTTAACGTGTTCAATCATTTCATCAAGTCTTCTAACTTAGCTCAAGTACCTCTTTGTCACGCACACTTCACCCACAAGACTCGGGGAACTTTTGTGTCATCTACAACTCGCGGTATATTACATACCTGAGGTAAGCACCCGAACAATGTCTTTCCTCTGACGATACTAAACAAAGAGTCCACCTGATGGGTACCCAGCCCACATGATGTACATCACAAGTAACATCCATGCATGGACCAACAGTGTACCCGGTGCATGTGAATACAGCGCATGATCGTCCTTACTGGCACGACCGCGTATTGAGAGTGACCACGTCACTCTCGCCACTAGTAATGCGGGTTGTATGCTAGTTCCCATCAAAGTAATCAACAAAGCCTCGTCCCATAAGGGGTATCGTGGTTGTGCATGTAAGCTTGGGACGGTCAATAAATCTTAAATCTAACTAGTTTTTAAGAAAAAAAACACTCACTTGCTCCGATACACCACTTCTTTCTCAAGTGTTTACCTAATTCAACATCATCTCCCTCAGGCATTAGTGCCAACCGACGGGGTTTTAGAAAAAGTCCTTGAAATAGTTTTTTGTTTCCATCACCATGCATATTCCCGATCCTAGTTGCGCATCATCTACTAAGCATCCAATCAACTCCCGCATGTCCTTCCTTGCATCATCTTTGACACCTTAGGCCGGGCCTTGCATAGAAATCTCCGTCGCTCCAGAGGGGTCCTAAGGAGGCCCATCCTTCATGGATATTGGCTCTGTTCTTCCTTGCGAGGCCAGGGCCCTCGTGAGGGCCTTGTCCTGAGTGGGGCCTCGCCTGGTCACATTTGGTCGATGAAGTGCGTGACGTCTTGGGCCGCAGGCAGGCAAGTCTGGGTACCCCCATTCCTAGAATGCCCGCAGTAGCCCCCGGGCCCAAGTCATGCCCGAGCTTGCTTACGGGCGAAGCCTGGAGGACGGCCCGAAGCGCCATGGGCCTCAATTGCCTGCGGGTCAGGCTTTATATGTGGTAGCCCAAAGAATTGTCATCCCTTCTTCTCGGCACCAGACCGGCCATAGTGTCACACCATGTGTTTTTCCTCATGACTAAGTTAACATGACTCAAAAATTTGGGCCAGTTAAAACTTTTTGAGTGCATTTGAATGCTTGACTTGTGTGTTATTTGCTTGCTTGTTTGAGTGCCTGCTAGTGTTGTATAATTCATAAAACATCCTCCTACCCTCAAGAACTCTTTTCCTTGATCCCAACTCTTGTCCAATGATCATGACATGTGTACAGGACCAAAAACTATTTTGTCAAATATTATTTTGGCCAAAAATCATTTATTTAAATAAGGTCTTCAAAAAAATCCCTGATTTGAGATTTGCACTGCAAGTCCCCAAATTGAGTGGATCTTTTTCCCAAATGCTTTATTTGAAACCCGCTATATATAAGACTTCCCAAAACCACAAAATATTTTTTAAGAGATTATTTTACTATTTTATTTAAAGGTTTTTTCTTAAGGCCAGAAATGGTCTTTTATAGGCAAAAATTATTTAAAAGCTTTAAAAAAATTTGGAAAATTTTAGGAAAACTCAGTGGACATATATGGTCCATATATAAGAGTTTAAACACATGGTCATGTTCAAACTATTGGACAAAGCCCTACGAAACCATTTCTGCGTCTTTCAAGCATTTGGAATATTTCAATAAGAACTATTCTTAAATAAATCCAAGAAAATTCTAGCATGTCACATATGATATATGTGGACATATTGCCAAGTTTCATCTCAATCCCAATTGTTTTGGTTCACCAAAATATCCCAAAAACCACTCTGTCCAGATCCAAATTTGAGAAACTCTACATTGCCAATTGTCTCCTACTGATCTCAAACTTTGTGGACATGTTTAATCATCAAAGAATGCAGCCACACCAAGTGGTGCATTAAGCAGAACAGATTAACTTGTCCCAATCCCCTCAGACCCCTTTCTGTTGATTTCAAAAATTGTGAATGTTTGCATTGTCAAGTTTCTGCATTTGGTCCCAAACTTTTTGGGTATGCTCTAGTCACCAAATTATGCCACCACAGCATGTGGACCATCAAGGAGAATGCCTTAGCATGATCAGACCTACAGAAACCCATTTTTGTCCATTTCTAGGGTTTACCAAGTTTACATTGGCAACTCCCATCAAATAATCTGAATCTTGGTGATAGACCTGATTTACGCCTATCACTTGATCCTGTTATATTTCATATCAAGGAGACCCTTTTAACCAGCTCAAAACTAGCACAAACACCTTCTGGCAGAAAACAAAAACTGTTGTTTTCACCTCTTAACTTCTTCTCCTTGGCCCCAAATTGTTACCACACCTCCACCTGACTTCCAGCTACCCCTAGTACGAACCCCAAGGCTTCAGATCAATTATTGGGAGGGTAAAAGCACAAGATTCCTCTCTGGACAAGCATTGGCAGCACCAATTTACCTCCCCTCCCTCTTACCTCTACTCTCCTTGACCCCCCACCTAGCCTCTAGAGCATCTCTAGAAGCCCCAAATGCAAGTGGACAAGGTGGGCATGCCCAGATCACGTGTTGCATGCCATGGCATGCAATACGCACGCTCTGGAGCACGCTACAGTGCGCCCCCTAACTGTAGCCGCGCCCAATCCAAGCCCCCAACCACCTCGGGCTCCTCCAGCATGCCACCAAGCCCCCCTCGACGTCTGCAGCAAGCCTGTCGGGCGCCCCCCTCCTTCCCTGCCTCTCCTCGCACGCGGACGTCGCCGCCCGAGAGCATCAGTGATCATGCTCACACGCGCGAGCCCTGTCGACTCCTCGTTGTTGCCTATCCGTTCCCTGGTCGTGGACAAGTTCCACGACCACCGTGGACATCCCCAGCCCTCTCCCAACGGCCTCCAGGGCTAGATCCAAAGATGCTGTGAGCGCCGTTCACGGTGTTCTCAAGCCCAGGCATATAAGCCAGTCCCGAGGCCCCTCTCGTGCCCTCTTTCCTTCCCTAAACTCCCTAGAGACCTCCAGGACACCCGGAACCTTCTCCCTTGCCTTCCCGTGGCCATATCCTACCATGCCTGCCATGCCCGCTATGGCCACCGTGCGTATTCGAGCTCCTCCGAGCCTCTCTTTTCCTTTGAACCACACCAAGACCCCCCAGCTCTGCCTAATTCCTTCCTGCACTCCATTTTTCCCTTCCTCAGAGGCTGGAGCACCACCACCACGACCACCGGTCACTGGTGTCCGTTGCCGCCAAGCCCCTGTCCTTCCCAAGGCTCCCCGGTGGTCGTGGACTAGCCAGGCAGGTGCGCCTCACCCTCCTGAACTCCCTCTTTACCGGAGCTTTGCCGAGGATGGCCCATGGCTCCGGCAATCACCGGCGGGAGCCTCTCCTCCCCCTCTGTTGAGTGCCGGCCGGGGGAAGAAGAAGGTCCCGTCAGCCACCGGGCTAGCCTGTCGGGATGTCACTGAGGCCAACGGGTGGGCCTCACACTTAAGTGCAAACGGGAACCACACGGGGCGGCCTTCTCCCTGGGAAGGCGTATTCTCGTGGGGCACTTTCGACGTGGCCTCTTCCCCGCCAAGCCGAGCCACCGGGTCGGCCCAGAAGCTATCTTGCGCCCACGGGCGCATTTTACCCCATTTCTTTTGGGTAAATTCTTTAGCCCTTTCCTTTTTCCAGAGAATTGTAAATTTCATAATAAATTCATTTGGACCCCAAATTTGGTGATTCAAATTCCTACAAGCTTCTAAAATCTTGCCCTAACCAAATATGTGCACCACACATTTTTCCATAAATCTTTTTTGATCGTTAGAACCCCACTTTGCAAATTCCTAGGGAATTCTTATGAACCCCAAATGGAGTGATTCAAGTTCCTAGATGTATCTAAATTCATACACTAAGTGGTGAACATTTTTGCTCACACCTATTCTGCTATGACAAATATTGGACCATTTCTACATATTTATCCACTTTGCAAATCTCTAGGAAATTCATCCCAAGTCCTAAATGTTTCTAAAATCATGCCCTATGAAATGGGTGCATTCACCAATTTTATAAAAATGTTTTCTTTAGACCGCAAGTAGGATCATCATTTCATCTTTTTCCACCATTCAAAAATCCTCCTTCATCCACCACCAATTAAACCTCCTTGGCTATTTTTCTTGTGACTAGAGGTGTCCAAGAAAAATAAAACTCCTATTTATAGATCACTTTAGTTTTTTTTTCTTGTTGCGTTGCTTATTGCAGTTGTTTTCGGCGATAGTTGACAAAATAGACGGAGTGCTCGGAGTGGACAAGAAGCATGTGAAGACCTCGAAGACTTTGCTGAGCCAAGCAAGCAGCCCTTTCACCATGTTAAGAAACCATTTTCATGCATGTCATATAGCACCTTATTCCTTGTTGTTGATCATGTGATATGGTGACCATTCGGTGGGATGCCTGCATTACTTTTACTGTTGATACTTGCATCGTGCATGACCCTGCCTCCTTATGAAGGTTATGCGGGTGGGATTAGTTAAGATGCTGGTAGTTGCTACGCAAGTGGGATGGGATATGAATGGTGATGGAAATAAATAAATGATTTCAAAGACTTTTCGAAAACCCCGTCGAGTGCCACTAATGCCCGAGGGTGATGGTGTTGAGCTGGGTAACCAATTGAGAAGGAAGTAGTGTACCAGAGAAAGTGAGTGTGTGTGTTTTCGAAAACGTATTAGATTTAAGATTTGTCGACCGTACCAACCTTACATGTGCGACCACTCTACATCTATATGGGAAGGGGCTTCGTTGGTTACTATGGTTGGTGCTAGCAGGGAGCCCACATTACCAGTGGCGAGAGTGAAGTGGTCACTCTCTAGACGGGTTCATCCCGGAGTGGAAGGCCATGCGTTGTCTTTACAAGCACCGGCTACACCATTGCATGCCCTTATGGATGATACATGTGATGTATATCATGAGGGTTGGAACCAACGAGTGGACTCTTTGTTTAGTATCACCATGGGAAATGCATTGTTCGGGTGCTTACCTCGGTTAGGTAATATATCGTGAGTCGTGGATGACACGGAAGTTCCCCGAGTCTTGTGGGTAAAGCATGCAACCTCTGCAGAGTGTAAAACTATTCGAATAGTCGTGTCCACGGTCAAGGATAGTTGGGTAGTGCTTTTTAGACTATGTCCAGATGTTTTCGCAAACTTGGTGTGTGTGTGTGAGTGTGGTTGACACATAGATGACACTTGACATAAGTCGGATGACTTGATGACATGAGTGAACATGAGATGTTCACCCCCTTGTTTACGATGATATCTGTAACTTGTTCATATGGATAGCTGCCAACTGTTGATGCACGCTTACATCAGTTAGTTTATCATGTCACTTCACTCAAAATTAGCTTTCTGCAAAATTACCTACTTAGTGTTATATCATGCTTTGTTGAACCTTGTTCCAAACATGGGTTGCTTGCGAGTATATTCAAAGTACTCATTGTCTTGCCACTGGTTATTTTGTTGGCCAGGCATGAAATATCAGGTTATGATGAAGATTACCATGGTGACGTACGTGTGAGCTGGGACACTTCCCAGTCGAAATGCCTGTAGGGTTAAGGCAGATGCCATGGGTTCATGCAATCATTGAATATTTCCACTGCAATCATATCAAGACTTGGCCATAAAGGGCATATTTTATTAACCGGTATGTAATGGATTTAAGTCTCTTAATATTTGGGATCACTGTGCATGTACATTCGGTGATCACGACTTATGAGTCGGGGTCCCCATAGAGCTGGTATTAGAGCCATCCTGACTGTAGGAAGCCCTTAGTTAGCATGGACGTTAGTTAGGACAAAAATATTTTTCCAAACCCTTCAAAAATCACTTACAAAACCTCTATCTTTCTCACCTCTCCTAAATTTTCAAAGGAAGCAACGGCCTTTGCCTTAGCATTTCACCATCTTTTCTTAACTCTCCTTGTCTACTTTTTCAAAACTTTGCAAATGGTCGCTACTACCCTTGTGCCCCTGACTAGGGGATTCCTTATAATCCTCATGGGTAAACTGGAAGGCAGCCACCTTGCCAGACATTTGCCCACATGTCTTGGACATGAGTTGGAGGCATTAGACAAGGAGCTACCAGCAGAGGATAACTTCCCAAAGGATGAAGCTATCAAGACTAGGAAGATGGTGACCCCCTCGACATAGCCCCAGGATGGTGCCACCCTAGCCTTCGATGACCAGGGCACAAGACATGCAATGTCATGATATGCATCGCTAATAGAGGAACCATATCCTTTTCGTTATTATATCGGTAACCACCGGTGGCTGAGAACCTCGCCATTTTCCCCGCCTCGCTAAAGTGAGCAGGAAAACAATTCTCATCATCCCCCGCTCTTGGTGCTGTTGACATCGTCAACGTGACCAGCAAGATACAACTCTACCATGCCTTGTTAATGTCATTCCATAAAAGATTGCCTACCTGGAATGCTCGACATCTCAAGACACAAGAAGGCATTGTCACGATCACAAGAACACCAGAAGACCCTGTCAACAATAGCCGTGAAGAATCACCTTCGCCGTCAACTCAACAGACCCGAAGTCATCAACAACTCTTCATGCGCAACCAGGATCGTTTTGGTGAACAACAACCAAAGACATTGCGCCACCTGAACAAGACCTAGAAGGCTAAGCGGACACCTCTCCAAGACACGAAGCAAGCACGACTATTGAGTCCAAGGACCCCTAGGGTTGGATGAGTCGTGTATCCCCCATCCGAAGTCGAGTTCGTATGATGGTTCAAATGGAACCATGATGTGTGTTGCTTGTTTTCCTTGTTTGTGCTTTGGTGTAAGTCACACTTTTTCCCTAAACAACAAGTGCGCGACTATATCACCTACCTTACCTTGATGTTTGTGTTTGGCCTTTTCGGCACTTGCACTATACCACCCCCTTAGTCACTCTCCTCTTTGCTACTTTCCGTCTTCCCCATCTCATCAACCAAAGACAAGATGCACCAAGGATCCACCTCGATAAACAACTACCGTTGAAGAATTTTGAGGACAACCTATTCAACCAGACGCAACCCCGTAGGGATTAGTGTGGGGACCCCGACTCATAAGTCGTGATCACCGAATGCACGTGCACAATGATCCCAGATATCAATGCTCACTAAACACACAGAAACTGAATAACAAGAGACTTACATCCACATTTAGCGTCTTACACAAATAAAGACCATGAAGGTCTAGTCTTACATAGATAGGGCCACACAGGCCAAACACTTAAATGGAACGAGCAGCAGAAATCTTGATCGAAAGCGTGAACCCATGCCATCAGCCTTAACCTACAGGCATTCTGACTGGGAAGCGTCCTAGTTCGCATGTTCGTCACCAACGAACTCTTAAACATACTCCTGTTCTTCCATGCCTGGCCAATTAAATAACCAGTGGCAAGCCAATGAGTACTTTGAATGTACTCGCAAGCAACCCAACTTGTGGAACAAGGCAATAATGATGCATGATATAGCACTAAGTAGGTAATTTACGGAAAGATAGTTTTTTTATGCAATGACATGATGAAGTAACTAGTAAGCATGCATCAATAGCAGGCACATATCCTTATGAACAACTAACAGATACCATCATAAGCAGGGGTTGGACAACCCATGCTCATTCATCATGCTAAGTCATCGGACTTAGTTCAATTCCCATACTAAGTCATCAGACTTAGCTCATGTGACCTCTTTGTCACCATCATATCCATACTCACACCAATTTCATGAAAACATCCGGACATAGTCTAAGAAGCACCACCCAACTGTCCTTGACCGTGGACACGGCTATTCGAATAGTTTTACACTCTGCAGAGGTTGCACACTTTACCCACAAGACTCGGGGAACTTCCATGTCATCCACGACTCGTGGTATGTAACATACCCGAGGTAAGCACCCAAACAATGCCTTTCCCCTAGTGATACGAAACAAAGAGTCCTCTCGATTGTTACCCAGCCCTCACGATATACATCATACGAGCCTTGCTCTAATCGTACCATCCATGAGGGGACCAACGGTGTGCCCGGTGCCTGTGAAGATAGCGCATGATCATACATACCAGTATGACCCGTATCGAGAGTGACCACGCCACTCCCGCCACTAGTAATGCGGGCTCCTTGCCAGTACCTGCCAAGGTAATCAACAAAGCTCCATCCCATAAGGGGTATCATGGTTGCGCATGTAAGGTTGGGATGGTTGAAAAATCTTAAATCTAATCCATTTTTGAAAACACACCCTCGACTTGTTCCAGCGCACCACTTCTTTCTCAAGTTGTCACATATCTCTTCATCATCTCCCTCAGGCATTAGTGGCACCCGACAGGGTTTTCGAAAAGTCTTTGAAATCATTTACTTCTTTCCATCACCATGCATAAACCCGAACCATTTGCGTAGCATCCACTAGCAACCTATCTACACCCACCTGCATAACCCTCATAAGGTGGTAGGGCCATGCATGATGAAAGTGTCAATGGTAAAAGCTTCGAAAGTAACCCACCGGAGTGGTCTCTACTCCACATGATCAAATATGCCAAAGTAAAGTCCTATATGCCATGCAATGAAAATGGTTTCTTGACATGGTCAAAGGACTGCTTGCCAGGCTCAACAAAGTCTTCGGGTCCAACTTCTTCATCAATAGCACAATCTATCATCGCGAATAAAAGCGATAAAAATAAGCATCACACAAAAACAGAGCACACAAGCAATCATTAAAAATGTTATCCTCTTCTGATAATTCCTAGATGTTACACTAAAAATATTTGTTTAAGGTTTTGCTTAGAAGGATTTCTAAAACCATTTAAAACAGGAGCTTATATTGCTAAATAGGGGTTTTAAATTAAAACAATACATAAAAAAATTCAAACATTTTTCAAATGGCACTAATAAATTCTAGCGAATATTCTAGGAATTTAGGTGCAAACATTATTGTCATAGGATTTTTATTGGGCTCTCTGGGATTTTTGCAAATCACACAGAAAAGGAAAAAAGAAAAAGGCCATGGGGGACCCAGGCCAGAGGCGGCCAGTGGCTGGGCCGGCCCAGCTCGCCAGCCAGCAGGCCTCGCACACGGCCAGGTTCAAACCTGACGAGCGCGGCCCGGCTGTCAGCGACCATGAGGGGGGAGAGAGAGCGCGGGAGGGGGAAAGAGAGGCTGACAGATGGGTCCCACCTGTCGGATCCTTCTCCCACGTCGGGGCACAGAGGGGAGAGGCTCATCGGCGATGGAACGGGGCATGGCGACGGCAGGCGATGGCGGGAACGGGGCTCGGGGAGGAGTCGCCGTTCCACGGGAGGTTGAAGGGAAGCCAGAGGTGGCCGGAGTCACTGGCGGCGAGCACCCACGATGGAAGAGGCTTCAGGAGGTGGTCACCGGGGCCGTTTCAGGCTGCAAAGAGGACGGGAAGAAGGGGGAAACACATTACAATGCCGAGGGAGGACCAACCGAAGAGAGAGGAGGGCCGGAGGGGCTCCGTACCCAGAGATCGTCGATGAGATGGCCGCGGCGGTCCTCAGGTCCATCCCGAGCAGAGAGGCGTTGGTGGCTCTCTAGGGGTCTTAGGGAGGTTTATGGGGAGAGGAGAGAGGGACCAGAGGGGAGAGAGGGGTCCGAGAGGGCCTTTTATAGCTAGGGCGCGAGTCCACCGACAACCCATGTGCCGGAGAGGACGTGGCCAAGGCTAGAGGGGGCTTGCGGGACTGCTCGGGGGTGTTCCTATGGCTGGTCCATGACGAGCGGGAGCAAGGGAGAGGGAAGGGGGCGCGCATGTGAGGCTACCGGTTGGCCAAGCCGGGCGGCGCTCGGCACACGCAGGGGAGGGAAAAGGAGGAGGAGAGAGGAGGGGGCCGACCGGCCGGCATGTCCCGGACGCCGAGGCCAGCCAAGTGGCGAGAGGGGGGAGCCCGAGGCGGTCGGGGCCATGCAGTGGCCAATGGCTACATTCCCTGTCGGCACTATAGCACGCTCCAGAGCGCACGTTTGGCATTCCCCGGCATGCCAACGGCGTCTTCTGCATGGCCAACTATGTCTAGGGGATAGGGGAGGGTTTAGAATAGTGGAAAGTGGCTTTGGATGCCCTGGGATTCCTTAGGAGAGAAGGAAAGCTGAGAGAGAGGGAGAGAAACTACTGTCTAGAGGGGTAAAAGGATGGTTTTACCCAACTTACCTATGGATTCTTGGCCAGGAAGTGTTACTGGAGGTAACTAGTAACCCAGAGGGGTTGTGGTAAAAGTTTGGGGGCAAGGGTAAAGTGGAAGGGGTGGAAATAGTGCTTTTACTATTTTACCATAAGGTATTTGATAAGGTTTTGGGCAAGAAATATTTACCAACTTACTAAGATATTTACCAGGGTCAAATGATAGGTAAAAATGACCTAATTCACCAAGTTTGAGCCCAGGGGGAAAAGTGAACAATGGATACTTGGTAGACCCTAGAAATTAACACAATCAGGTTTCTGTATATCTAGTAAGGCTAGGATTTTACCCTTGATTCACTACTTAGTTTCTCATCACTATTTGGTCTTCAGAGCATGCCCACAAAGTTTGAGGCCAAGGGGAGAAACTTCATAATGTAAAGTTGCTCAAATTTGAGTCTTAACAGAGGGTTTTTTGGGATGGTTTGATGAAGCAAATCAACTTGCATTGAGATGAAACTTTGCAATATCATCACCTATGGTGGTGTTGACTTGCTAGAATTTTCCCAGAATTTATTGAGAATATTTCTTATAGAAATATTTCAAAAGCGTGATTTGAACAGAAGGGGTTTTGAGGGATTTTGCCCATGATTTGATCATGCCCTTGTGTTGAAACTCATATATATGGAAAATATATGTCCACTGAGTTTCCCTAAGTTTTCTCAAATATTTTCAAAGCAATTAAATAATTTTTCCCTAAGAAAAAACATTTCTTGTCTTAACAAAAAGCATTTAAATAAAGTATAAGAATAATCTTTAAAATTAATATTTGGGGATCTTGAAAAATCTTATATATAGTAGGTTTGAAATAAATTATTTGGGGAAGAAGAAACCACCCAATTCGAGGACTTGCAATGCAGAAACCTCATTTCAGGCGGTTTTGAAAACCTAATTTGAATAAATCATTTTTGGTTAAAAAAATTTTGATAAAAATAGTTTTGGGTACTATTCACATGGCATGATCATTGGGCAAGAGGTTTGGGATAAGGAAGATGAATATGAAGTGGAATAGAATCTAGGAGTGCCATATAACACAACCATCAAGCAAGCAAACATCATTGCAAACAAGCACAAGCACTTTGAAAAAGTTTTAGTTGGCTCCAAATTTTATAAACCCAAACATATCAAGGTGATACAAACACAGGGAGTGACAGACCTTCCCCCTTACAAGAATCCCGTCCCCAAGATTCCTAGGCTAAGCGCTAAAAAGATAAGGGAACTCTGATCTATGATAGTCTTCATGCTCCCAGGTTGCTTCAGCTTCAGTGTGGTTGCTCCACTGGACCTTGAAGTACTTGATGGTGTGGCTTCGGGTGCAGCGCTCGGCTTCATCCAAAATGTGAATTGGACTCTAGCGATAAGTGAGGTCTGGCTGAAGATCGATGACTTGATGGTCGATATCCTTGTAGAGGTCGGGGCGGTTGGGAACTTGCAGACACTTCCTGAGTTGTGACACATGAATGATGTTGTGCACATCCGATAGCTTCGAAGGTAACTCTAGCTGGTAGGCAACTTCTTCTTGTCTTGCGGTGACCTTGAAGGGGCCAATGTATCTGAGTGCGAGCTTCCCTTTGACATGGAAACGCTTGCTTCCTTTAAGAGGTGTGACTCGAAGATAGACGTGATCTCCATTGTTGAAGCTTAGTTCTCGGCGGTGAGAGTCGGCGCAACTCTTTTGTCTTGCTTTGGTGGTTTCTAGGCACTCTCGAATGAGTCATACTTTATCTTCTGCTTCGCGGAGGATATCTGGTCCAAAAACCAATCCTTCTCCGGTCTCTGACCAATTGAGGGGAGTACGGCACTTGCGCCCATATAATACCTCAAGTGGTGCCATCTGAAGTCTCGACTAATAGCTATTCTTGTAGGAGAACTCGACGAATGGTAGGCAATCTTCCCACTTGGTTCCATACGCCAAAACACAAGCGCGGATCATATCTTCGAGAATCTAATTTACTCACTTTGTTTTCCCACCGGTCTAGGGATGAAAAGCAGTGCTGAAGGAGAGCTTGGTTCCCATAGCTTCTTGAAACTTCTTCTAGAATCTTGAGGTGAATTGGGTCCCTCGATCCGACATGTTCTCCTTTGGAATTCCATGAAGTCTCACGATGTGGTTGATGTAGAGGTTCGCGAGCTGCCTTCCATCATAGGTGGTCCTAGCAGGAATGAAGTGGTCTACCTTGGTCAGGTGGTCGATGATGACCCAAATTTAATCATGTCCCTTACTTGACCTGGGTAATCCAGTGATGAAATCCATCCCGACTTTGTCCCACTTCCATTCAGGCACTTTGAGAGGTTGCAATAGTCCAGCGGGTCGCTGATGCTTAGCTTTGACTCTCTGGCATATGTCACACTTAGCAACGAACGTGCCTATTTCCCGTTTCATGCCATGCCACTAGAATCTTGCCTTGAGGTCTTGATACAACTTGGTTCCTTTAGGATGGATGGAGTATGGAGTGTCATGAGCTTCTTGCAAGATCAGGTTCTTGAGCTCCTCTTTGTTGGGTATGCAAATGCGATTCCCGAACCATACAACTCCTTGTTCATCCACCAAGAATCATGGGGCCTTGCCTGCCTTGATCTTCCTCTTGATGCCTTCAATGCTCTCATGTCCCTTCTGGGCTTCTTTGATATCATCCATCAAGGTAGGCTTTGCTTCGAGGTTGGTGAGGAATCTGGGTGCAACCAGTTCCAAGTCGAAGCTTTCGAGTTCTTCATACAGGGCAGGTAGCCTTTCCTTAATCATAGCATTCAAGGAACAAGCCTTTCTGCTTAAGGCGTCTGCTACCACATTGGCCTTTCCGGGGTGGTATTGAACACTGAGGTCATAATCCTTGATCAATTCCAACCATCTTTGCTGCCTCATGTTCAATTCCCTTTGAGTGAAGATATACTTCAAACTTTTGTGGTATGTGAATATCTCACATTGCTTCCCTAGAAGGTAGTGTCGCCATGTCTTCAACGCATGAACCCCAGCAGCCAACTCAAGATCATGAGTTGCGTAGTTCTCTTCATGAGGTTGTAGTTGTCTGGATAGATATGCTACAACTCTGCCTTCTTGCATCAGAAAACCTCCAAGCCCGGTTCTTGGTGCATCACAATATATCACAAACTCCTTGTGAATATCGGGGGTGGCCAAAACTGGGGTTGTGGTCAATCTCTTGTTGAGCTCCTGGAAGCTTTCCTCGCACTTAGCAGTCCAGTCGAACTTCTTGTTCTTCTTCAAAAGGTGGGGTCATGGGTCGGGCGATGCTTGATAACCCTTCCACGAACTTGCGATAATATCCCGCAAGTCCGAGGAAGCTCCTGACTTCCTTCATGGTGGTTGGGGTTTGCCATTCAGTCACGGCTTCAATCTTGGCAGGATCCACTGCCAATCCGTCGGCGGTCAACACGTGACCTAAGAATCCAACTTCATGTAGCCAGAATTCACACTTGCTGAATTTGGCATAAACATGGTGCTCTCGAAGATTTTCTAGGACCAATCTAAAGTGTTCCTCATGCTCCTCCTTAGACTTCGAGAAGAAGAGTACTCCATGAAGAAGTTATTCATGAGGTACATGAAGTAGACAGGGGCATTAGTTAACCCGAATGACATGACCGTGTAGTCATGCAGGCCATACCGGGTTACAAATGCCGTCTTCGGAATGTCTTGGGGTCTGATCTTCAGCTGGTAGTGCCCAGACCTGAGGTCGATCTTGGAGAACACCTTGGCTCCGTTCAACTGATCAAACAGGTCTTCAATCTTGGGGAGTGGATACTTGTTCTTTATCGTGACCTCATTGAGAGAACGGTAATCGACACAAAGTCTGATAGTCCCATCCCTCTTTGACACAAACAGAATAGGCGATCCCCAAGGAGATGCACTTGGGCGAATAGATCCTTTTATGAGCTCCTCTACTAGTTGCTTCTTCAATTCAGCCAACTCTTCGGATCCCATCTTGTAGGCCTTCTTCTAGATGGGCCTTGATCCGGGCATAAGCTCAATGATGAACTCAATGTCGCGGTCAGGAGGCGTTCCGGGCGGCTCATTAGGAAACACATCCGGGTATTCACATACCACTGGCACTTAATCCAACTCAACTCCCGATAGACAGTTAGCCTGAGGGGCTTGAGTGGAAGCAGGGTTGGGAACCTACTTGACTTCCACTCCTTGGCCATTGGTCATGGTAACAATCCTCTTAGCACAATCTAACAAGCCTTGGTGCTTGGTTAACCAGTCCATGCATAGGATCACATCCAAGCCTTCTGACTTCAGGATGATAAGATCTGCTAGAAAGTCTACCCTGTTAATGTTAATCTCAACTCCCTTACAACCTATCCAGACTTCATAACCGATCTCGGGGTTTGTATCAACATATGACTACCTAGGGGTGTAGGCTTCATGACACTCTCTAGTGCAAACTTTTGGGTGACAAAAGAATGCGAAGATCCACAATAACATACTATTGTGGCTGGGGTTGAGTTGATGAGGAACGTACCTAGTATGACATCTGGGTCTTCCTGGGCTTCCTCTGCGGTGACGTGATTCACATGACCCTTGCCATTGTTGGGCTGGTTGCGGGGAGCGGGGTTCCTTGGGGGTGCTCCATGGCCTAGACCTTGATTTGGCGCATTAGGGCGCGGTGCATCTGGCTTCTTGTTGGGACACAGCCTAGAGATGTGTCTTGGCTGACCACATCCAAAGCAAGCGACTTGTCAAGGATTGTTGTTGAAGTTCCTGCCACCGTTGTTGTTATTGGGGTTGTTGTTGTAAGATGGCCTAGGATTGGCATACTGCTATGGCTGGTAGCTCTGACGAGATGCAGGAGGTCTAGCCTGTTGTGGCTGATAGGTTGGCTTGGTTGGGGCTGGCTGCCAGGGGCGAGGCTTCTGGTTGCTGGAGCTACCCTTGCTGATCATCTTGCGCTTGCGAGTATCGCCTATGGCATGACGCTTGTCTTCTATCGTGAGGGCCTTGTTCACCAAGTCGAAGAAGGTATGAGAGTCACAGACGATGAGCTCATACTGCAGGGTCTGTTGAAGTCCTTCCATGAAGCGTTCCTTCTTGGTAGCCTCCTGCTAACGTCTTCAGGTGCATACCTTGACAACAGGTTGAACTTCTACAGGTACTCCTTGACAGAGCCACTTCCTTGCTTCAGCGCTCAGAATTCTCTCCTCTTGATAGCCATAATCCCAGAAGGAATGTGGGCGGTGCGGAACCCTTCCTTGAAGTCATTCCATGTGATCACACGCTCACCTTGCATGACCTTGAATCCATCCCACCATGTTCGGGCGGTACCTCCGAGGCTGTGAGAGGCATACAGCACCTTCTCATGGTTGTTCAGCAGTATCGGTGAAGGTTGGGGGCGAGTTCCTCATGAACTCAGATAGTGTGGACCGGCCATTGCCATTCCTGCCTTGCTACTGGTTGTTCACAAGGGCCTAACCCATCTGCTGAATGGTAGCATTGTTGGCTTGGCATTTCTCCCAGAAGACTTGGAGAAACTGAGCTATGGTCATGTTCTCCGGTGGAGGTGGTGGGGGGGGGGGAATGTCGCTTTGTGGCTGCTCCTGGTGTCATCCAGCATGAGCAGCCCCACCAGCTCCCTGTTGCTGGCTTGAGTTGCCGGCTATAGGGTTGGTGAAGGAGTTGTTGCGGCTAGCAGTCACCATCCTGTTTGGAGCAGCCAATTCAAACAATTTGGATAGACAAGAGGAAAAGCAACAACGAAAAAGCACGCATATGGGGGTTGGTCGAGTGCAAGTGTGATAAAACAAAAAGGTCGAAAGACCAACATATATTGAGATAGACGATGGAGTCGCTTACATGTTGCCTAAGGCAAAAGCGCGACTTGCATTGGAACACAAACAACAAAACAAAGAAAAAGCACACATGGTTTCATATGAACCATTACACGGACTTGACTTCGCATGAGAGGTACATGACTGATCCTACCCTAGGGGTTCTCGGACTCAGGTGGTGGAGTGCTTGGTCTCGTAATCATGCTCCTTTGGGTCTTCCTCCTGTTCATCATCTGAATGGGCATCATTCCCGGTCAAAGGGGTCAGGGAATGAGGAGGTCCATCCTGACGATGCTTTGCTGGCGTGTCGGTGAAGAGCTCACGGTACTCCTTCGCACTCATGCGATGATGACGTGTGGGTGCGTCACTAGCTAGGGGTACTCCTCGTCTATAAGCGACATCTGGTCATCTATCAGGGGCTCCGTCCTTCTTGATCCTGTCTGGTTCCATCTTGGCTTGCCGAAGTAGCTCTCGGGTATGGTGAAGTTCCTCGCGGAGCTTGACGGACTCCTTAATTAAGTGGTGAACAAGACTATCGGCGGAGAGGCTGTAGTATGTCTGGAACCTGAGTGGTGTGCCATCCACCTGGGTCGGAACCAGTGTCCAGCTCTCGCCAAGATCATCCTTCCTAAAAGGAATGTAGCGAGTAGCCGGCTCATCAGCCATATCTGGAAGGATGTCTCGAAGGTGCCGGAGTGCCATGCGTGCAGCTGTCTCAACCACAAGCATCATGGTCTCCATCCGGGGTCCTTCAAAGAACCAACTGGTCGGGGAGTCGTTTGCCTTCACGACCACATCTACGTGGTACTCCTTCGTGATGGCATCGACCCAGTGCGCGTGGCATAGAAAAATGGGTGGTTGGGGAAACTGGCACTTCTCCAGGCTATCCCCAAGGAGTAAGGGAAAGCCGTATGTCAGGAAGGCTTCGGGTACAATGGCCATCTACAAAGGTTTGAAAGGAGCAAAGTCAAGAGAGGTGAATTCCTAAGTATAAGTGTTAGGTGTAGTTTGAAAGTGGTTTTCATTCTAACTAACGTCCATGCTAACTAAGGGCTTCCTACAGGCAGGATGGCTCTGATACCAGCTCTGTGGGGACCTCGACGCATAAGTCGTAATCACCGAATGTACGTGCATAGTGATCCCAGAGATCAATGCTCACTGAACACACAGAAACTGAATAACAAGAGTTTTACATCCACATTTAGCGTCTTACACAAATAAAGACCATGAAGGTCTAGTCTTACGTAGATAGGGCCACACGGGCCAAACACTTAAATGGAACAAGCAGCGGAAGTCTTGATCGAAAGCGTGGACCCATGCATCATCCTTAACCTACAGGCATTCTGACTGGGAAGCGTCCTAGTTCACATGTTTGTCACCAACGAACTCTTCAACATACTAATGTTCTTCCATGCCTGGCCAATCAAATAACCAGTGGCAAGCCAATGTGTACTTTGAATGTACTCACAAGCAACCCAAGTTGTGGAACAAGGCAATAATGATGCATGATATAGCACTATGTAGGTAATTTGTCGAAAGCTAGTTTTTTATGCAATGAAATGATCAAGTAACTAGTAAGCATGCATCAACAGCAGGCAGATATCCATAAGAACAAGTTACAGAAGGGGTTGGACACCCCATGCTCATTCATCATGCTAAGTCATCGGACTTAGTTCAATTCCCATACTAAGTCATCGGACTTACCTCATGTGACCTCTTTGTCACCATCACATCCATACTCACACCAATTTCGTAAACACATGTGGACATAGTCTAAGCAGCACCATCCAACTGTCCTTGACCGTGGAGACGACTATTCGAATAGTTTTACACTCTGCAGAGGTTGCACACTTTACCCAGAAGACTCGGGGAACTTCCGTGTCATCCACGACTCGCGGTATGTAACATACCCAAGGTAAGCACCCGCACAATGCCTTTCCCCTAGCGATACTAAACAAAGAGACCATTCAATTGGTACCCAACCCTCACGATTTACATCACACGAGCCTCTCTCTAATCGTACGATCCAAGAGGGGACCAACGGTGTGCCCGGTGCCTGTGAAGACAGCGCATGAGCGTACATACCGGGACGACCCCGTATCGAGAGTGACCACGCCACTCCTGCCACTAGTAATGCAGGCTCCTTTCCAGTACCCACCAAGGTAATCAACAAAACCCCGTCCCATAATCGGTATCGTGGTTGCACATGTAAGGTTGGGACGGTCGACAAATCTTAAATCTAATCCATTTTCAAAAACACACCCTCAAGTTGTTTCGGCACACCACTTCTTTCTGAAGTGGTCACCCATCTCTTGATCATCTTCCTCGAGCGTTAGTGGCACCCGACGGGATTTTCGAAAAGTCTTTGAAATACTTTTTTCTTTCCATCACCATGCATAAACCAGAACCATTTGCGTAGCATCTACTAGCAACCTATCTACACCCAACCGCATAACCCTAATAAGGTGGTAGGGGCATGCACGATGCAAGTGTCAATGGTAAAAGCTTCGGAAGTAACCCACCGGAGGGGTCACTACTCCACATGATCAAATATGCCAAACGTAAAGTGCTATATGTCATGCAATGAAAATGGTTTCTTGACATGGTCAAAGGGCTGCTTGCCTAGCTCAACAAAATCTTCGGCGTCTTCGAAGTCTTTGGGTCCAACTTCTTCGTCAACAGCGCAATCTATCGTCACGAATAAAAGCGATAAAAATAAGCATCACACAAAAAGAGAGCACACAAGCAATCATTAAAAATGCCATCCTGTTTTGATAATTCCTAGATGTTACACTAAAAATATTTGTTTAAGGTTTTGAGCTTAGAAAGATTTCTAAAACCATTTAAAATAGGAGCTTATACTGTTAAAGAGGGGTTTTAAATTAAAACAGTACATAAAATGTTTTCAAACAATTTTACAAATGGCACTAATAAATTCTAGGGAATATTCTAGGAATTTAGGTGCAAAAATTATTGTCATAGGATTTTTATTGGGCTCTGTGGGATTTTTGCAAATCACACAGAAAAGGAAAAAGAAAAAGGCCATGGGGGACCCAGGCCAGAGGCGGCTAGTGGCTGGGCCGGCCCAGCTGGCCAGCCAGCCGGCCTCGGCACGGCCAGGTTCAAATCTGACGCGCGGGGCCCAGCCGTCAGCGATCGCAAGGGGGGAGAGAGAGCACGGGAGAGGGAAAGAGAGGCCGACGTGTGGATCCCACCTGTCGGATCCTTCTCCCACCTCGGGGCAGAGAGCGGAGAGCCTCATCGGCGTCGGCACGTGGCACGGCTACGGTAGACGATGGTGGGAACAGGCTCGGGGAGGAGTCGCCATTCCAGGGGAGGTTGAAGAGAAGCCAGAGGTGGCCGGAGTCGCCGGCGGCGACCACCCATGGCGGAGGAGGCTTCGGGAGGTGGTCGACGGTGCAGTTTCAGGCTGCAAAGAGGACGGAAAGAAGGGGGAAATGCATTAGAATGCCGAGGGAGGAACAACCGAAGAGAGAGGAGGGTCGGAGGGGCTCCGTACCCGAAGATCGGCGGTGAGATGGCCACGGTGGTACTCGGGTCGATCCCGAGCACAGATGCGTCGGGGGATCTCTGGGGGCTCAGGGAGGTTTCTAGGAGAGGAGAGAGGGACCAGAGGGGAGAGAGGGGTCCGGGAGGCCCTTATATAGTTGGGGCGCGAGTCCACGACAAGCCGTGGACCGGAGAGGACGTGGCCGAGGCCAAAGGGAGAGAGGGCTTGCGGGACTGCTTGGGGGTGTTCCTGGGGCTCGTCCACGACGAGCGGGAGCAAGGGAGAGAGAGGGAAGGGCGTGCGCGTGTGAGGCTGTGGGTTGGCCGAGCTAGGTGGCGCTTGGCACGCGCGAGGGAGGGCGAAGGAGGAGGAGAGAGGAGGGGGCCGACCGGACGGCGTGTCCCGGACGCTGAGGCCAGCCAAGTGGCGAGAGGGGGGAGCCCAAGGCGGTCGGGGCCATGCAGTGGCCAACGGCTACAGTGCCTGTCGGCACTGTAGCACGCTCCAAAGCGCGCGTTTGGCATGCCTCGGCATGCCAACGGCATCTTCTGTGTGGCCACCTATGTCTAGCGGATAGGGGAGGGTTTAGAATAGTGGAAAGTGGCCTTGGATGCCCTGGGATTCCTTAGGAGAGAAGGAAAGCCTAGAGAGAGGGAGAGAAACTACTATCCAGAGAGGTAAAATGAGGGTTTTACCCCACTTGCCTATGGAGTCTTGGCCAGGAAGAGTTACTAGAGGTAGCTAGTAACCCAAAGGGGTTGTGGTAAAAGTTTCGGGACAAGGGTAAAAGAGGAAGGGGTGCAAATAGTGCTTTTACTATTTCACCAGAAGGTGTTTGATAAGGTTTTGGGCAAGAAATATTTACCAACTTACTGAGATATTTACCAAGGTCAAATGATAGGTAAAAATGAGATGATTCACCAAGTTTGAGCCCAAGGGGGAAAAGTTAACAATGGAAACTTGGTAGACCCTAGAAATTAACAGAATCAGGTTTCTATAGATCTAGTGATGCTAGGCTTTTACCCTTGATTCACTACTAAGTCTGTCATCACTATTTGGTCTTTATAGTATGGCCACAAAGTTTGAGGCCAAGGGGAGAAACTTCATAATGTAAAGTTGCTCAAATTTGAGTCTGAACAGAGGGTTTTTTGGGATGGTTTGATGAAGCAAATCAACTTGGATTGATATGAAACTTTTGAAGATCATCACCTATGATGGTGTTGACTTGCTGGAATTTTCCTGGAATTTATTGAGAATATTTCTTATAGAAATATTTCAAAAGCTTGATTTGAACAAAAGGGGTTTTGAGGGGTTTTGCCCATTATTTGATCATGCCCTTGTGTTGAAACTCATATATATGGAAAATATATGTCCACTGAGTTTCCGTAAGTTTTCTCAAATATTTTTAAAGCATTTAAATATTTTTTCCCTATGAAAAACCATTTATGGTCTTAAGAAAAAGCCTTTAAATAAAATATAAGAATAACCTTTAAAAGTAATATTTGGGGGTCTTGAAAAGTCTTATATATACTAGGTTTTAAATAAAGTCTTTGGGGAAGACGAATCCACCCAATTTGAGGACTTGCAGTGCAAACCTCATTTCAAGGGGTTCTGAAAACCTAATTTGAATAAATCATTTTTGGTTAATTTTTTTTTGATAAAAATAGTTTTGGGTACTATTCATATGGCATGATCATTGGGCAAGAGGTTTAGGACAAGGAAGATGAATATGAAGTGGAATAGAATCTAGGAGTGCCATATAACACAATCATCAAGTAGGCAAACATCATTGCAAACAAGCACAAGCACATTGAAAAAGTTTTAGTTGGCTCCATATTTTATAAACCCAAACATATCAAGGTGATACAAACACAGGGTGTGACAATTAGGATCTTCCCTCAAGACTTGAAACCCCTCCCTTGCCCAACCTAGACCTCATAAGCTCCGCCATCACAAACCTCTGATCACGTGTTTAATACACGGATTTGCGAGAGCAATTATTGAGCTTCAATAACCCTTGCTTTGCACTGGGTTCATTATGGAGCTAGTGATCATAGTGAACAAACATCGTTCATTCCTACGCTAGCACTAGAACATTGATGCCATAGGAAGGATCATTCTGAGGATATACTATTTGTGGACAATGATTTGGTTTAGCCATAATAGATGTCTTGAGGAAGTAGTTGAGACCCTTTTGTGGATTACGAGGTTTAATGTTGGTAGACGAACTTGGTGGATCAAGTTGATATAGTAGCATATCCTACTTCCCCCTTGAGCAAATTGGATTTAGTGGGACCATTGTGATCACAAGCTGAAATAATTGGTGGATAAATGACGTGACTTTGGCAAGTAATATTGATAGTGGATTGATGATGTTACAATAGTAACTGGAGCAACTAGTAGGGAATTTTTACTAGATGTAAACCTTGGATTTAAATAGGTGATTCTAATAGATGCTCAAATCAATCAAACCACATGGTTCGGAGTAATTTGGATTCAGCCTGGTGAACTTGATCTTGATACCATGTTTCTCGGTGGAAGTCAAACAGGAATATTTGATTGTTGCTATAATCGATTCAACGATCCATATGCACCTAACTTCGGGGTTCACTCCATCATCATGATGGGGGTTGATGGTTATCCTATGATGAGATAGTTCTTCCTGGAATTTGGGGATTTAGGAAATCTGGAGATATATGGGATGACACTAGCATTGAATTTGTAGCAATAATAGGTCATGTAATAGTGGATGGTATTCGTGGATCAATTAATTGGATATGTAGGAAGGAAACAAGATCTTGGAGTGGTTTAGTACGTGTTTCCTTAGCATAGTAATGCAATACCTTAGACCTTGGATAGGGCAGAAGGACACTTGGATTTGCAATGTCATGATCAAGCTTAGCGGCTTGTAAATTATCCCAAGGATTTTTATATAGGGATATATGTGAGTTAGCTATAGTATATATATACGAGATTTTCGGTATATTCCTTCTCTCAAAGCCTTGGAGATATGAGTAGCATGTGTAATATTGGAGTTGACTTATATGGGATGATACCTTTGATGATGTGCAGTACTACATCTAATAGTTGTGCTCGGGATATGATGTTCGACGTTCACTCACATCCTAAGCTCCTTGAAACCCCAAAGCTTTACCGGACCATGACGCGGTCGGATTATGACAATAGGCCTTGGACTATAAGTCCTTAGACTATGGTCGGTACTCCACCACGACCTCCACCAGACATGTTCATATGGAAGGTGGCCAGAAGGACCTGTATTAGGTTGGACCACAAACCCATGGACAAGTGACCACCCAGAAAAAAATGACCGCCTCTCTCACACATCCCATGAGCAATGTGTTTATGTCGTATTGGAGGAATATGATGTTATCCTCACGGATGACATACTTATTCACCCAATGAGGGGAAGGAACACCTTCGCCCTATTTGGACTAGCCCAAGAATGCCAATTACCATGCCTCTCAAGTATGTGGTCTCACCTTGAAGGAGTTGGACTCCCCGAAGCACCCTCCCTATGGAAGAAGACTTTCTTGCCTAAGCAAGATGAAAAACCACTATGATTGCGAAGCCATGACAACGACAAAGAAGAGGCAAAAACAAGTCAACCACCACTCATCTGTCAGCTACATCAACAAGAATACATCCCGAAGCACCGACGTTCAAGCCTGATGAAGCCCTTGGACATCAAGAGGATTAAAGAGCCCCTTGCTTTAAGTAGTCACCTATCAGTTCCTGACTAGGATGGGACTGAGAAGTTGATGGTACCCTCACTCCACCACCTTGACGGTGTACGTTGAGCATGACATCCCTGCTCCCTACAGATGCCTGGAACGGAGTGGAACGACTGTCATGACCTCATTGCTAGCGCCTTTTTGGTTCAATCTAGGGCGTAAACCATGACTCGATCATGGTAAGCCACCTACCAAAGGTTGTTCACCCCACTTGCCAAGTGTCAGACCTTGGGGACTAGATGGATGATCTATACTCTGAATAGTTAGCTTATCTAGAACCCCACTCAAACCTTCCCAGATGGTAGAACCCATTTTGACACCAAGTCTCTAAGCTAGTCCAACGTACGACACTTAGCGCAAACCTTGCCACGGAGAAACGAGTAGACTAAACACTCAAAGACCCTCCAGAAATGTGCGTCCATGACGATATAGAAAAACGATCAAAGAAGAATGAAGAATCTACCTGGGAAACTTACTGAAGCAGAAGATCTTGACGAAAGCCCACGATGACGCACCTCAGCACTATCAAGGATGGAGACCACCTACGACTGAAGACCTCCTGCTTTAAGGAAGATAAGGACTTCCCCGTCAACGAGAAGCTACCCCAAGACTCAACCCTTCTATTCTAACTCGAGACATCTAGATGTCACTAACCAATGTGAGCAGTCCTAGGACCAGCACACAAATAGCCTACTTGGCCAAGTAGTCTGACTTTGGGATACACACGCAAGCCAGGCCCTTGCTAGAACGTCGTCCACCAAGCCCTTAACCATTAAGCAAGCCCAACATATTAGAAGAACCCTGTTCACCCTTAGACTAAGTGAACAACGCACTCGAAGACATATCCTCGGGCACTTCAAGATCCAGAAGGACAACCATGCCGGAGCAGAAGCAACGTGGAACGTGAAGACTACCTCAGCTCTGAATGTCCGCATCTTTTCAGCACCTAGCCTAGGAATATCAGGGACGAGATTCTTGTAAGGGGGTAGGTCTGTCACACCCTGTGTTCTGCCTCATGAGTAAGTTAACATGACTCAAAAATTTGGGCCAGTTACAACTTTTTGAGTGCATTTGAATGCTTGACTTGTGTGGTATTTGCTTGCTTGTTTGATTGCCTGCTGGTGCTCTATAATTCATAAAACATCCTCCTACCATCAATAACTCTTTTCCTTGATCCCAACTCTTGTCCAATGATCATGACATGTGTATAGGACCTAAAACTATTTTATGAAATATTATTTTGGCCAAAAAGCAGTTATTTAAATAATGTTTTCGAATAAACCCTGATTTAAGATTGGCACTGCAAGTCCCCAAATTGGGTTGATCTTTTTTTTCCTGAATGCTTTATTTGAAACCCACTATATATAAGACTTCCCAAAACCACAAAATATTATTTTTAAATTTTATTTTACTATTTTATTTAAAGTTTTTTCTCAAGGCCAGAAATGGTCTTTTATAGGGCAAAATTATTTAAAAGATTTAAAAATATTGGGAAAAATTATGAAAACTCAGTGGAAATATATTGTCCATATATAAGAGTTTCAACACATGGTCATGTTCAAAATATTGGACAAATCCCTCCAAAAAGATTTCTGCCTCTTTCAAGCATTTGAAAATTTCTATAAGAAGTAATCTTAAATAAATCCAAGAAAATTCTAGAATGTCACATATGATATATGTGGAAATATTGCCAAGTTTCATCTCAATCCCAATTGTTTTGTTCCACCAAAATATCCCGAAAATCTCTTTGTCTAGATCCAAATTTGAGCAACTCTACATTGCCAATTGTCTCCTATTGATCTCAAACTTTGTGGACATGTTTTAATCATCGAATAATGCATCCACACCAGGTGGTGCATCAAGGAAAATAGATTAACTGGTCCCAATCCCCTGAAACACCTTTTAGTTGATTTCAAAAATTGGGAATGTTTGCATTGTCAAGTTTCCCCATTTGGTCTCGAACTTTTTGGGCATGCTCTAGTCACCAAATTATGCGACCACAACAAGTGGACCATCAAGCAGAATGCCTTAGCATGATCAGATCTATGGAAACCCATTTTTGTCCATTTCTAGGGTTTACCTAGTTTAAATTGGCAACTCTCATCAAATAATCCCAAACTTCGTGATAAACCTCATTTCCACCTATCAGTTGATCCTATTAAATTTCATATCAAGGAGACCCTTTTAACCAACTCAAAACCAGCGCAAACACCTTCTAGCAGAAAACCAAAACTGTTGTTTCACCTCTTAACTTGTTCTCCTTGCCCCAAATTTTTACCACACCTCCACCTGACCTCCAGCTACCCCTAGTAGGAACCTCATGGCTTCAGATCAATTATTTGGAGGGTAAAAGCCCAAGATTCCTCTCTGGACAAGCATTGGCAGCACCAATTTACTTCCCCTCCCTCTTACCTCTACTCTCCTTAGCCCCCACCTAGCCTCTAGAGCATCTCCAGAAGCCCCAAATGCATGTGGACAAGGTGGGCACACCTAGATCACGTGTTGCATGCCATGGCGTGCAATATGCACGCTCTAGAGCGTGCTATAGTGTGTTCCCTAACTGTAGCCACCCCCTAATCCACACCCCCGACCACCTCGGGTTCCTCCAGCACGCCACCGAGCCCCCCCCCCCCCTCAACGTCCGTAGCAAGCCTGTCGGACGGCCCCCTCCTTCCCTGCCTCTCCTCGCACACGCATGTCGCCTCCCGAGAGCACCAGTGAGTATGCTCACACACGCGAGCCCTGTCGACTCCTCGCTGCTGCCTATCCGTTCCCTGGTCGTGGACAAGTTCCACGAGCACCATAGCCATCTCCAGCCACTCCCAACGGCCGCCAATTGGAAATATGCCCTAGAGACTATAAATAAAGTGTTTATTATTGTATTTCCTTGTTCATGATAATCGTTTATTATCCATGCTATAATTGTATTAATTGGAAACATGGATACATGTGTGGATACATAGACAAACACAATGTCCCTAGTATGCCTCTAGTATCTAGCTCGTTGATCGAAAGACGGTTAAGGTTTCCTAGCCATGGACATGAGATGTCATTTGATAATGGGATCACATCATTAGGAGAATGATGTGATGGACAAGACCCAAACTACACACGTAGCTTATGATCGTGTCAGTTTATTGCTACTGTTTTCTGCATGTCAAGTATATGTTCCTATGACCATGAGATCATGCAACTCACAGATATCGGAGGAGTACCTTGTGTGTATCAAACGTCGCAACGTAACTGGGTGACTATAAAGGTGCTCTACAGGTGTCTCCGAGGGTGTTTGTTGAGTTGGCATGGATCAAGAGTGGGATTTGTTACTCCGTGTGATGGAGAGGTATCTCAGGGCCCACTTAGTAATACAACATCATAATAAGCCTTGCAAGCAATGTGACTAAGTGTTAGTTACGGGATCTTGTATTACGGAACGAGTAAAGAGACTTGCCAGTAATGAGGTTGAACTAGGTATGGAGATACCGACGATCGAATCTCGGGTAAGTAACATACCGAAGAACAAAGGGAACATCAAACGGGATTAACTGAATCCTTGACATAGAGGTTCGACCGATAAAGATCTTCGTAGAATATGTAGGAACCAATGTGGACATCTAGGTTCCGCCATTGGTTATTGACCGTAGAGGTGTCTCGGTCATGTCTCGTAGTTCTCGAACCCGCAGGGTCTGCACACTTAAGGTTTGGTGACGTTTCGGTAGTATAGAGTTATGTATGGTGGTGACCGAAGTTTGTTTGAAGTCCCATATGAGATCCCGGACGTCACGAGGAGCTCCGGAATGGTCCGGAGGTAAAGTTTCATATATAGGAAGTCCTGTTTTGGTCGCCGGAAAAGTTTCGGGCTCATCGGTAGTGTACCGGGAGTGTCGGTAATGTACCGGGAGACCTCCGGGAGGGGTATTTCGACCCAAGAGGCTTCATGGGTTGTGGGAGAGTGAATATCAGCCCTTAGTGGGCTGGTGGAAACTCCCACACAAGGCCCATGTAGCAGGAGAAGAAAACCCAATAGGAAAAGGTGGAAAAAAAAGGCAAAATTGGGTGAATCCTAGTCCTGCTAGGAGTGGAGGTGGACTCCACCTCCACCACTTGGTTCGGCCGAAGCCTCCAAGGCTTGGAGGCCAAGTTGCCTCTCCTCCTACCTCCCTCCTATATATACTAGTGGATTTCTAGGGTTTTGCACTTGATTTTTCAGCCACGTGCAAACCCTAATCTCTAGTGCATAGTTTCTCCTCTAGATCGGTTTTCTGTAGTGCTTAGGGGAAGCCCTGCCGGAATTGCTCCACCACCATCGCTGGAGCGCCGTCAGGCTGCCGGAGAACTCTTCTTCCTCTCCACTTCTTCTTGCTGGATCAAGACGGTGGAGATCGTCATCAAGCTGTACGTGTGCTGAACGCGGACGTGTCGTCCGTTCGGTGCTAGATCGGAAGGATCGTGATCAAGTTCGTGAGACGGATCGTGATCAAGTTCGTGGGACGGATCGTGATAGGATCGCAGGACAGATCATGATTGGATCGCGAGACGTATCGTGATTGGATCGCGGGACGCACGGTGATTTGGATCGCGAAGACGTTCGACTACACCAACCGCGTTTCTTAACGCTTCCCGCTTAGCGATCTACAAGGGTATGTGCATCCACTCTCCCTCTCATAGATGCTCATCACCATGGATAGATCTGCGTGTGCATAGGAAATTTTTTGTTTCCCATGCAACGTTGACCAACACCGCCAGGGCTGTCTCCAAAGACACCATGGGCGCCATCCACGATGGACTCAAGCCCGGGCATATAAGCCAGCCCCGAGGGCCCTCTCGTGCCCTCTTTCGTTCCCTAGCCTCCCTAGAGACCTCCAGGACACCCAAAATCTTGTCCCTTGCCCTCCCGTGGCCATCTCCTCCTCCCATGCCCGCCATGGCCGCTACGACCACCGCTCGGATTCGAGCTCCTCCCAGCCTCTCTTTTCCTTTGAACCACACCAAGACCCCACCAGATCTGCCTAATTCCTTCCCACACTCCATTTTTGCCTTCCTCGGAGGCCAAAGCACTGCCACCACGTCCACCGGTTGCTGGTGTCCGTTGCCGCCAAGCCCCTGTCCTCCCTAGGGCTCCCCCGCGCGGGCGTGGACTACCAGGCAGGTGCGCCTCGCCCTCTTGAGCTCCCCCGTCACCGGAGCTTCGCCGGGGACGGCCCATGGCTCCGGCAATCACCAACGGGAGATGCTCCTCCCACTCTAACGAGCGCAGGCCGAGGGAAGAAGAAGGCCTCGTCAGCCACTGGGCCCGCCTGTCGGGTTGTCAGCGAGGCCGACGGATGGGCCTCGCCCTTAAGTGGAAACGGGAACCACACGGGGCGGCCTTCTCCCTGGGAAGGCATATTCCCGTAGGGCGCCTTTGACGTGGCCTCTTCCCCGCCACGCCGAGCCATCGGGTTGGCCCTAAAGCTATCTTGTGCCTACGGGCGCATTTTAGCCCATTTATTTTGGGTAAATTCTTTAGCCCTTTTCTTTTTCCAGAGAATTGTAAATTTCATAATAAATTTATTTGGACCCCAAATTTGGTTATTCAAATTCCTACAAGCTTCTAAAATCTTGTCTTGACGAAATATGTGCACTGCACATTTTTCCATATAGAACCCCACTTTGCAAATTCCTAGGGAATTCTTATGAACCCCAAATGGAGTGATTCAAGTTCCTAGGTGTATCTAAATTCATACACTAAGTGGTGAATATTTTTGCTCGCACCTATTCTGCTATGACAAATATTGGGCCATTTCTTCATATTTATCCACTTTGCAAATCTCTAGGAAATTCATCCCAACTCAAAATCCAGTGAAACCACTTCCTAAATGTTTCTAAAATCATGCCCTATGAAATGGGTGCATTCACCAATTTTATAAAAATGTTTCCTTTAGACCGCAAGTAGGATCATCATTTCATCTTTTTCCACCATTCAAAAATCCTCCTTGATCCACCTCCAATTAAACCTCCTTAGCTATTTTTCTTGTGACCAGAGGTATCCAAGAAAAATAAAACTCCTATTTATAGAGCACTTTTATTTTTTCTGCTTGTTGTGTTGCTTATTGCGGTTGTTTTCGGCGATAGTTGACGAAATAGACGAAGTGCTCGGAGTGGACAAGAAGCATGTGAAGACCTCGAAGACTTTGCTGAGCCAGGCAAGCAAACCTTTGACCATGGTCAGAAACCATTTTCATGCATGTCATATAGCACCTTATTCCTTGTTGTTGATCATGTGATATGGTGACCACTTCGGTGGGATGCCCCCGTTACTTTTACCATTGATACTTGCATCGTGCATGACCCTACCTCGTTATGAGGGTTATGCGGGTGGGAGTAGTTAGGATGCTTGTATTTGCTACACAAGTGGGATGGGATATGCATGGTGATGGCAAAAAAGAAATGATTTCAAAGAATTTTCAAAAACCCTGTCGGGTGCCACTAATGCCCGAGGGTGATGGTGTTGAGTTGGGTAACCACTTGAGAAGGAAGTGGTGTACCGGAGCAAGTGAGTGTGTGTGTTTTCGACCGTCCCAACCTTGCATGTGCGACCACTCTACCCCTATATGGGAAGGGGCTTTGTTGATTACTATGGTTGGTGCTAGCAGGGAGCCCACATTACTAGTGGCGAGAGTGAAGTGGTCACTCTCGAGACGGGGTCATCCCAGAGTGGAAGGCATGCGCTGTCTTTATAGGCACGGGGCACACCATTGCATGCCCTCATGGATGATACGTGTGATGTATATCATGAGGGATGGCACCAATGAGTGGACTCTTTGTTTAGTATCACCATGGGAAAGGCATTGGTTGGGTGCTTGCCTCGGGTATGTAATATACCGCGAGTCGTGGATGACACGGAAGTTCCCCGAGTCTTGTGGGTAAAGCATGCAACCTCTGCAGAGTGTAAAATTATTCGAATAGCCGTGTCCACGCTCAAGGACAGTTGGGTGATGCTGCTTAGATTATGTCTAGATGTTTTCGCAAACTTGGTGTGTGTGTGTGTGGTTGACACAAAGATGACACTTGAGATAAGTTGGATGACTTGATGACATGAGTGAACATGAGACGTTCACCCCCCTGTTTACAATGATATCTGTAACTTTTTCATATGGATAGCTGCAAGCTGTTGATGCATGCTCACAAAAGTTAGTTGATCATGTCACTGCACTCAAAATTATCTTTGTGCAAAATTGCCTACTTAGTGCTATATCATGCTCTGTTGGACCTTGTTCCAAACATGGGTTGCTTGCTAGTACATTCAAAGTACTCATTTGCTTGCCACTAGTTATTTTATTGGCCAGGCATGAAAGATTAGGTTATGATTAAGATTACCATGGTGATGTACATGCGACCTAGGACGCTTCTGTCATGCCCAAGATGCAACCCTATCCTTATTTTGCCTCGAGGGCCTCGACAGGGACTGGAGCACATCTCGTCGTGTTGCAAGAATGGATATCATTACAAGTACATGTACAGAAGACATGAGTATATGGAATTGGCTTACACTCGCCACAAGCTACATCAGAGTCACATCAATACAACAACATATTCAAACATGATACAAAA
Source organism: Hordeum marinum (assembly GCA_022496015.1). Lineage (NCBI taxonomy): Eukaryota > Viridiplantae > Streptophyta > Magnoliopsida > Poales > Poaceae > Hordeum > Hordeum marinum. The sequence goes on from CM039675.1 coordinate 121,181,367, forward strand.
GAGCAGGGTTCGACTATGGACGAAAACAAACGACAAAATGACATCCATCCTTGCTATCCCAGGCTGCTGCCTGGAACCCATCCTAGATCGATGAAGACGAAGAAAAAGAAATCAAAATCAAAACAAGCATCGTCTCATGGCAAATCGTCGCATGACCTGTACATGCAACTATTGTTGTAGTAATCTGTGAGCCACAAGGACTCAACAATCTCATTTCCATGGGTATCAGGACTATTAAAGCTTAATTGGTGAGGTATGGTTAAGTGGTGAGGCTGTAGCAAGTGACTAAGCATTTATTTGAGTGGCTAACTTACGTATACATAAAGTAAAGTATGGTGGTCTACGCACAACGGACATGAACTAGTAATAACCCCCCCCCCCCGTGTTCTCTCTTGGATAAGGACTCATGAGAAGAGACAGTCACGGTTAGGCACACAGCTAGTGTATTTTATTAGAGTTTACTTCAAGTTTGCTATGACCGGGTGTTAAACAAAATATCCAAGTTTGCTACATAACTAGGGGCACGGTTTTTTTGAAAGATTTAACCCTGCAGGGGTGCTCCAACTCATCCATCACAAATTAACCACACGCCATGGGAATAACCTCGACCATGGATCTCATGATCATCCTAGGCAATTCCAAAGGTAATCTGACACCTCGAGATAGCCCGAAGAAGATCAGAGTTCCTCACGCAAGACCTTCGAGAAAGGTAAAAGAAGTCTAGCAAGACCGCCCGACGTGTCGATGAACCCGATAAGAGCCACGTATCTCGTTCCCAGGACACGACCGGATGGGACTAGCTACAGGGAAAACTAATCCCCGAGTTTCCTCGAGGCGGCCCCACAGACAGCCCATTTTGGACCAACACTCTCGAGGACCAACACTCAAATTTTACAAATGACTAAGCTGTGTTTTTGCATAAAAATGATCCAGGGACATCACATTCCATCTACAAAATTTTGTGGAATTTTTAAAAAGGTTTATGAAGTGGTTGTAGTGTAACTCATGCCTTTAAAAGAATGAAAATGCTTTTAAATGAATTAAAGCAAGGCAATTTTTATTATAAAAATAATTGCACTGATTTTACTAAATGAATTAATATGTTTGAATAAATTATTTAAGTCCCACAATATTATTCAAAAGTTTCAGATAAGAGGAAAAAATTTGAAATCCAGAAAAAGAAGGAGTTCTGAAATTAATAGAAAAATCCATAAAATAGGAAATAATTATTCCTGGCAAAATTTTAATTGCTAAAACATTGTTAAATTTTTGGGGTGTTACAATCCTCGAGTTTCCTCGAGGCGGCCCCACAGGCAGCCCGTTTTGGACCAACACTCATGAGGAGCACTGGCCCGGGTTGTTAATTAAAGATCCTCGGGGTCCGGAAAGTACCTATGTAATTTTATTAGTTATTAGGCAAATGTAGTACCAATGTTGGGCCTTGCCAGACAAGGTTTATCCTAAAAAAAAAATCAAAGGGGTCCCCATAACAACCCCGAGCATGTTAGGAGCGCTCAACCATGAAACATAACACCGGGTCACAAGTAACTAGCGCGGCAAGAGTGGAACAAAACACTAAGCAAAGAAGCCAAGCCTTCCACCCTTTACCAAGTGTATAAGTGCATTAAATTAAATAGCAATAATATTGTGATAACAAAAGAAATGTCCATGTTGTCACATGGAAGCAATTGCACCTACAGTTAGAAACGCTATAAGAAGGGCTGAGTAAGCAGTAACATAGCCAAACAAATGTTTGCTAGGATGGTGGAGGGTTAGAGGCTTTCCATGGCAATGTTGGGAGGCTTGACAAACAAGTGGTAGGTAACAAGGCATAACGATAAAAGAGGGACAACTAGCATAACAATGATAGTAGTGGTATCCAGGGGAATGTGTCATCTTGCCTGAGATCCCGCTTGGCAGAAAAACGAATCCATGAAGAAGACGAGCCCATGTAGTCGAGTGAATCCTCACACTCCGAACGCTTTCAAAACTCTATCGAGAAGAAGCAATCCGGGACAAACAATCAAGACTCGATAACACCACAACATACGCATGATATGATGCACAAATCAATTTTATGTATGTCCGGTTTATATGCAACGCATGGCATGGCAAGAACAACCAACTACTACACGTTAAGTGAAGTTCAATATGCGACAACAAGTTTCATATTGACGAAACTCCACATCAAATAATTTAGTTCACTCCCATTTAGGTACTCATCAATATTAAATGTTGTTAAACATGGAAAAAGGTGAAGCATAAACAACTACATATCTAGGCATATTAAATGAGGCCGGAAGCAACAAATAACAATTTAGGATCGACTTCATATGCATATTTTAAGTTTGGTCCAGATCTGAACTAACCATATTTTAGAGTTGTCAAACAGCAAAATAAATGTCACCATGAGATTCTACACGATTTTCTAGCCAACTTACATATGTAAAACATTTTCAACGGACCTATGGTTAAATAGTTATGAAATAAATCAGTTTAGCATGGCATATATGCAAATTAAATGGAACAACGAGTTTCATCATTTTTATCATGGGTGAAATTTGCAAATTGGGAATCTACACAATATTCTAAGCACTTTCCATGTATAAATCATTTTAATCCTATGCATGATTAATTAGCATTTTAAAAACTTGGGTTTTTCTGTAATTTGCAAAATCCTGGATAATAGAACAACTTCGCTCACAGAAAAAAAAAACTGGGCTGAAACTGGAGTGCACAGCGTAACTATATTACGCCCAGGCCGAGGTATAGGAGTTGTGATTGCTCACCTTGCTGGGCTGGTCCCAGATCGTTGATGGGTTGGAGGAGGAGGCTGCAAGCTGGGCCTGACAGCCGGCTCTGGCGACAAAGGCCGGGAGCCCACGCGAGAGGCGCGGCAGGTCACCGCGAGCGGCCTCGTGCTCGCTCAAAGCAGAGGGAAACAACAGTGCGAAGCTGAGCAGCACGGCGACTACGCGGGGCGAGCGGGAAGTCCGACGGGAGGCAGGAAGTCATCGCGGAGGGAGATGGCCGGGCATGTAGATCCGAGCAGAAGGCGGGGCCTTGGGGCGGCTTGGACGGGCGACCTCCGTCCCGACGGGAGCCTGCCAGAGGGACGGGAGGGAGAGAGAGAGATTAGGGGAGGAGCCTTGGGAGCAGAAGAACAAAGGAGAGGGCAACGAGCGGCTGGCTTGGACCTTGCTGCTGCTGTTGTTGTTCGGCGGAGGGGAGCTCCAGCCCAGGCGGGTCGAGGAACTTGGCGACGCGACGGAGTCATGGGGCAATGCGGGAACAGGCGAAACGGAGGTTGGCATAGTATCGAATCCGACGAAGGGCAACGCAGGAACAACAAGGGGCACAGGTCTCCACGGTGATGATCCTAAAGGCGGCAGCTTAGAGCTCCTGAGATGGCAGCCATGGCGTCTGGCCCTGCTACAGATAGAAGACACAAGAGAGGTTGAGAAGAGAAGAGCATGGGTAGAAAAGAGAAGGAGGGACGCGGGACGAAGCCGGTGGCATGACCTGTTGCTGGATCGGTCGCCGGTGGCTGGCCATGGTTGAAGACAAGGGAGCTCGAGCCCTTCGGAAAGCATGGCGCGAGAGGCAGTTGCCTCCATCCGATCTGGATCGAGCACTGTGGGAGGTGGCTGGCGCGGTCAGATCCGTTGGATCTCCATCCAACGATTGACAAGGGTTGATGCGGCCTTGATTTGGATCTGGTGGAAAGGAGGTTGCTAGTTGGCTCGGCTGGTATCCCGAGGGGAACTTGGAGAGCGGCGGCGCTGCGGGAATTGAGGAGTTGGTCTCCCTAGGTCTAGGGTTTGGTCTAGGAACGGGAATTTTTTTAGAACTAGTATTTTTTTTAGCAAATTTAAAAGAAAGGGTGCAAGTTTAAAAAATTGCAGTACTAGTACCCTGTTGGCCTTTCCTGGCCCGACAGGAGGGCATTCGGCCGGCCCAGAGCCGAAACCTGGCAGCCGGTCTGCCCCAGGCCCAGTCGGCCAGCCCCAGGTCAACAGCCCACCTTTCGGTCAGGTGGAGGCCGAAACCTTCCAGGATAAGGCAGCGTTGGCCAAGCTGCCTTCTTCCTCCTTCCTCTCCCTATTTTCTCTATTGTTAGGCCGAAATGACCCCCCCCTTGATCTCCCAATCCCTCCCCTAATTTGTCGTTTCAATCCAATGAATTGATAGATCGTGTGTTTCTCCCCCGCCCTACGGTTTTATTTTCCGTAACGGTGTACTGCTTTGTTCGTGTGGAGGAGAAGATGATGTGGTGGTGGAGCTTGCAATGGTGAGAAGGTGGAGTGGTGGAGAGGAAGGAGTGCACTCACGGGTCGAAGGTATAAATTTTTGCTGTTAATTTCGTTTTTTATTTATTTTTGTAATGTACGTAAATTTAGTTTGGGTTATTTTTAGTAGCGTAGTTATTTTAGGTTACCTGTGTTAGTGTAGTGATTTTAGTGTAGTCATATTAGTGTAGTTTTATTTAGTGTAGTCATATTAGTATGGGGTTTTAGTTTTTGTTTTCGTAGTGTAGGATTAGTTAGTTTAGTCATAGTAGTGTCGATTATTTTTTGTGTAGATAATTTTAGTGTAGGTTTTTTATGTACCTTTGGTGTAGCTCATTTTTGTGTAGCTTTTTAGTTACATTACAGTGTTAGTTTTATTTTAGTGTCGATATATTCGCTGCGAATAACGAGGAGTTGGCATTGTCTGATGAGGTAAAAATGTCTGAATCCGTAAATCTGACTGTGTATTATGGCCCTGGTACTGTTCGATATAATGAGTTGGGGTTGATCTTAGCGACTTTAAAACAAGCGAGATGACATTTTCAGATCCGGACAGACTGGACATTAGGCAGTTGAAGCACTGGTTGACTACTAGTTTTGGCCTCGATCCTGAAGTTTGTTCCATCAGTATTCATGCCTTGTGGACCAAATCCTGTAAAAATGTCAAGTGGGATTTGATTCCGATAGATAGGAGCCAGCATTGGTTGTCTCTGTTAAGTCGTTGTAGAGACCGAAGAATCCATCCGTATGCCCTAGTGCAATCAGTGGCGAAGGAGGAGAATATCGTACCGCCAATCGTGGGGTATGACCCAGGCCAGAGTAGTCAAGTGGCTAACGAGATTTATGTATCCGGGTCACAGCCACCGGATGTGAATGATACTCAAGCCGACAATGAGTCGGATTATGTTAATGCTGGTCAGAGTATTCAATCGGTAGTATTAGCTGCCTCTGGTGTTGCTGATGGGGACGAGGAAGGCGAGGAAATGCAGAGGGTGATGGAGGAAGAGGACGAGGATGGGATTGTAGAGGAACTTGATTCTGAAAATTCTGAGGATGAGGAGGAGGTACCAATTCCTGCTGCATGGGAGCAAGACATATCCGCCGGCTTTACTGTCAACGATGGCCATGAGACTCCATGGCAATATAATCTGAACCAAGTCCAGATCGGGGCTATGTTTGACACAAAGAAGAAATTGAAGTATGCGGTGATAAAGTGGGCTATGTCTACCCAGAGGGTTTTCCGGACACACATATCTAGTCCAACGAAATATACCGTGAAGTGTGCTGAATCAGGTTGTCCTGCGAAGGTGCACGCCCACGTGCCAAAGTATCACATCCACTGGGTTGTGACAAATGTTGTATAGCATAATTGTGTTAGGAAAAACATGTTGGCTCGTCATCCAAACCTTACTTCAACTCTCATAGCGCAACTCATGTATACTGAGATAGTGACGAAGAAAGATATGGAAGCAAAGCACATCCAGACCGTAGTGAAGGTCAGATGGAAGTATGATATTCCATATGGGAAGGCTAGGAGAGCTAAGCAAAAGGCTATGGAGGAGAGGTTTGGGACGTTCTTCGACTCCTATGATAATGTTGTGCGTCTCCTTGACGTACTGAAGGAGAGGAATCCCGGCACTTATGTTAACTTTCAGCACACGAGGTTGGAAAGCATACCTGACTACAAGGTGTTGAAACGAGTATTCTTCTCTTTCGGTATGTGCATCAAAGCTTTTAGGCATTGTCCTCCTGTGATGTTTGTGGATGGTACATTAATGACTGGTCAGTACAAAGGGCAAATCCTGACTGCTATTGGTGTGGACGGGAACAACCAAATCATCCCACTAGCCATGGCACGTGTGGAGGGTGAGAACTTTCCAAGCTGGGTATGGTTCTCTCGTCAAATTAAAATTGTGTGTCTCATTCATGACAGACATCCCGGTATATTGAAGGCCGTGAAGACACTGAGTAATCCAACTGCTGACGAGCCAACACCTTGGAAGGACTTGCAAAGCCGGTGGTGCATGCGCCATCTTGGTCCTAATTTTTTCTCACAATTCAAGAACAAACGGTTGATGAACTTGTTCAAGAAGTTATGCAAGCAGAAGCAGTGGCGAAAATACGATTTTATTTGGTCCAAACTAGATGAGTTCACTAAGAAGCAGGTCGTTGCTAGTAAGAAAATGGAAAAAGACCAGGTTAAATTAACAGCACTCATTGCGGAGATGGAGGGGTCAGTTGGTCTTTGTGACTTGCCAGCAATTGACCCTCCTAATACGAAGCGAAAGAAGGGCAGGGCAATAAAGAATTTTTCTGAGTGGATAGAGAAAGAGCCTCCAGTGAATTGGTCTTTGCTGCATGACACCCATGGAGCTAGGTATGGCCACATGACAACCAATCTTGCAGAGATCTATAACTTTGTTCTGAGAGGGAATAGAGCATTGCCACTGACAACTATTGTGGAGGGTGTATTCCATGGCACTGTGAGGTATTTCAGAGAAAGGCATGAGTTGGCAAGGAAGCATATTGAAGATAATCAGAACACTCCTTACTGCAGCCGTGTCATGGAGTATATGGCTGATAAGATAAACAAAGCCAAGAAGCACACTGTCACACTCATAGGTAATCAGGAAAGGAGGTATGAGGTTCAGCTTCCTACTGATGGTTTTGGTTCTGGAAATGAGGTGAGGACGCATGAAGTTACAATTGGAGCAGAATTTTATCCAACTTGTGAGTGTACATGCAACAAGTCGCAATTGTTGCACCTGCCTTGCTCACATGTGTTGGCTGCCTGTGGCCAGATTCAGTTGGATGCTATGTCCTTCGTGTCTCCGTACTATTCAAAGGAGGCAGTACTCAATGTCTGGACAGGTGAGATGATAGGGTTTAGAGTCGTCGGCAATTTCAACAAGGTAAACGATGCTGATAGAGTATACATCCGGGATCCTGCACTACGGCGAACTAGCAGGGGCAGGCGTAAGGTAAAGCGCATCCGAAACGATATGGACCAAACTGAAGCAAGTGGAGCAACCAGGCAATGTTTGCTCTGTGCGGCGTATAGTCATAGGATGAAATATTGCCCCACACTAAATAAAGACGGTGCTTCCACATCGATGAGTGCTTCCGCTTCGACGACTGCAACAACAGTTGCAAGAGGAGGTCCTGGCAGTCATGCTGGACGTGGCTCTCGAGGCCGAAGGGGCGAACGAGGAATGAATAACTCAGAAGCTACATAATCTGTGGGACTATGTTTGTATTTGTAATATGTGGGACTATGTTTTTAATTTGTAATATGTGGGACTATGTTTTTAATTTGTAACATGTCGGACTATGTTTTTATTTGTAATATGTGTGCACTATGTTTTTATTCGTAATATGTGAGACTATGTTTTTATGCCTTTCGGATACTAAGTTTTTATTTTTAGAGCGCCCCCTTCTATGTTATATTTTCTAATATGTTTGTACTATGTTCTCATTGCAGATATGGCTTCATATTGGATGCTTAATGGTAATATCGATAGAGGGCACCGAGCCGCAATTAGGGAATCGGGCACGAACTTAGACGTGTTGATCACTCGCACCCCAAAGTCTAACTGGATGATACACCCTGCATGGGTTGATAGGTATGTGTCGGTACAATCACGTAACACGTTCGTCATCATTTTGATAGTAGCTAGTTGTAAGCTACATTTTGTTTATTTTGTAGGCTGAATTGGGCTGGACTTCTACCCTTGGCACGACTGGTTGAGGGTACATTGGATGAGTGGGTTGATCACCCGAACTTGGATGACGCGAGAGAACCAATGCAGCCGCACAAGAGGCCAGTATCACGCATCTCTTATGACTGGTCACTCCATAGCTGCTTAGTAGATAGATGGAGACCAGAGACACATACGTTCCACTTTCCATGGGAAGAGATGGCTCCTACTTTACAGGACATGTCTTACTTGTTGGGATTACCTCTCGCCGGTGCTGCCATAGGACCTTTAGAGGTAGAAGATGGTTGGCTAGCATCTATGCATGCCCGTTTTTTGGCTGCGGTGCCAAAAACCACCGCACTAGAAAACGATCGGCACATGCCTCTTTTCAGGTGGTTGAGCCAGTTTCAGATTGTTGCCTTAGGATATCCCACTTATCAGTTGTCAGAGGCACAGATTGACCGGTCCCTAGAGGCATATATTATGTGGTTGTTTGGCAAGACTATGTTCACAGAGAACCACGTGACCACTGTAGATGCACGATTGATCGGCATTGCACGAGAGATAGCTGAGGCACGTTCCCCTGAGAACATTGCGCGAAGGAGTTTTGGTTCTGCTGTGTTAGCAGCTACGTACTGAGGCCTCTGCAGAGTTTGCGAGTTGAGGTCTAGGAAATCTGGTCTTCTCGGATGTCCACTTCTGTTGCAGCTTTTGTCTTATGAGAGATTCCCCATTGGTCGACCCTACGTTAGTGTTGACAAACCTTTCGGCAAGGAGGACATTTCTGGACATTACGTGCCTTCTATCGGTGACTTGCCTACTGTGGGGTCCGTTTGGGCACGGAGAGAGGTATTTTCATTATTAACAATATGATTAGTAATGTTTATTTCTCGCTATTCAATATTACGTACTAATGTTTGTTGTGATGTGCAGAGACAGTTTACGCCTAGCCAGGTGAGGGGCTGCTACCCCTCCTTCACAGCGCAGTTTGATAGTCTGCATGAGGATCAGGTTATATGGGAACCGTACACCCGTAAGGCTATTTCAGATAGATACCCAGGCGGGATTTCTGGAAACTGCACTAGAGATCAGCATTACTGGATGACCAAGGCCAAGCTAGTCTTCGATGTGACAATTGAGGAGATGGCTATCAATAGGGTGATGAGACAGTTCGGTCTGTTCCAAGAGCCTGACATTCCGGTTATTTCACGATTACCAGATCACGTGCACAAGTAAGTAATCCATAGTGCTCAAGCATAACAGTCATCATGTCACTATGGCGGAGACCATAATCATTCACGAGTTCCTCCCACGAAGGACCATGGAATTTACTGCTCATCCTACCATGTGTAAATATAACATGGTATAAGTTACCCTTAGTGTTGTGCAGAGCAAGATCAATATCAGTGTCACCCCTCCCAATAGCTAAAGCTCTGCACTCCTCAATGTACCGAGCAAGATGTGATCTAACAGTGCACGGAACATACTACAACAAGAATGGAAGCAAGGATCATAAACTTATAAACAAAGGCATTCCAATATGCCACAGTTAGATAATGAAGACATCGAATCTTACAACACGTCTTGCACATCGACGATCCAGCACCACAGTAAATACGGACGCACCGGAATCAACGGCAACACAAGGGCCACCTGGAGCGTGGCAAAATGGGCAAGCCATTACCTGCAGACGGACGATGACAAATATTAACTAAATCCACTAACGACTTGACACTTCTCACTCGATTGAGTTAGAAGCAAAAAAATATACCGCAGGCCGGTGGAGAACGCCCTGATCTATTGATTAAGCGGGTAGGATAACAGATGGGTGTTCCAGCAAGGAGATTGGCGAGTCGGTGGAACCACCGGTGAGCAACGGTAGTGAGAGGGGAAGAGGGGAAGGGTGAGGGTGAAATGACTGGTCAGAGGAGGAAGAAAAGAGGCCCGGGGCTTAGCCAGGGGCCAGTCGGCCTCCCATTGGCCGACAGGTGCCTTTCGGCCTACCCCAGGCCGACAGGCCTATCTCCTGGCCTCTGATTGGCCGACAGGATCCTTTCGGCCTACGGATGGCTGACAGGTCTCCGGTCGGCCTGGTGGTGGCCGACAGGTCCCTGCTCGGCCGGCTATTGGCCGATAGGGTACTATTATTGAAATTTTTCCAACTCACGCACCTGTTTTCAAAATTGCTACAAAATCCGTACTAGTTTTGAAAAAATTCTAGGAATGGACTAGGTGGGTTATATCTAGCAAGTAGGGTGGGTTAGGGGCTAGGTTTAGGGGTAGTTTTTCACCGTTTCGGACAGTGCGATCTCGATCGGACGGTCCGGAAGCGGAGAGGGAAGACTAGGTGGGCTGTGATAGGTTGTGTAGAGTGGCTTAGGTGAGGATAAGAGGGAGGTTTTGCGGCCAGACATATGTTTTTCAACCATCGAAACGTCCGACCAATAACCGATGACGACGACGCCACAATCAAACGTAGGGGTATCAAATGTCCTCTGATTGCGACGAAATTTGGCAGGTGGTCTACCGATAATAAACAGGACCGCACGCCAATTTTTGACCCAATCCGAGAAAGTTTTATATGCACTTTTAAAAACAATATTTTATCGGTGCCACGGGCGCATGCATATGTGGTCGGTCTCAAAATGGTCAGCAATGAGAACGGAGAGAACCGACAACTACGAGCGGATGCATGTTTTGAAAACGAGTGACGATGCTATGCAGATGATGCGAATGATGCGATGGTGAATGGGAAAACCAAACGAAACACACGATGACAATGGAATGAAAGGGGAATCTTCTGGAGCGTCGGTCCCGGGCTGTTATAGCTTCCCAGTCGGAATGCCTATAGGGTTAAGGCAGATGCCATGGGTTCGCGCTATCAATGAAGATTTCCCCTGCAATCATATGAAGACTTGGCCATAAAGGACATATTTGAGTAACCGGTATGTAATGGATGTAAGACTCTTGATATTCAGTTTCTGTGTGTTCAGTGAGCATTGATCTTTGGGATCACTCTGCACGTACATTCGGTGATCACAACTTATGTGTCGGGGTCCCCACACATAGTTGTCTCCTATCAATTCCGTCGTCTGTTCTCCCTTCCCATGCGACTCCAACCCCTTCTGTCAAGTCCCCATGCATTTCTTCGTTTCCCCCCTTCGTTCTACTTGCCACGTTTACGGAGGGGGTGAAAGGCGGAGGCTTAAGGGGTCCGATCTCTGCGGCCATAGCCCAGCCCGCGTTGGGCCACTCGTCGGTGGTGAACTTCGAGGGGTTGGAGAAAGTCCAACTGGTAGTCGCGGCCGGCTCCAATGAAAGGGGGGCCACCAAGATGTGGCCAGGTTCGCGGCCTCGGGGCGAGATCGCGGCCTCCGTTGTTCGCCTTCATATCCATGGTCTCCTCTCTGGCGTACTGCCACCATTTTCGAGTTTTCTCACCGTTGTGCTTTCGCATTACCACATCCGCATGCTCCACCTTGACCCTGGTTCTCTCGTTCTCCTCTCGACCTTCTTGTTCCTGTTCGAGACCTTTGTTGGTGTTTCCCCCTCCGTGTCCTTGCTACGCCACTTCTTCTCCCTTGAGTTGGCTTTCGAGGAATAGTGTTCTGGGTGCGTGTCCTTGAGAACAGTGGACGCGTCGGCCCGCGGGGCCCTCGACGCAGAACTCTCCCCGGAAGCAGAAGAGATTCGGCAGTAGTGGGTCTATGATGAGACTGTCGAGGCTGAAGCTCTATTTCAACCCCCGTCGACCCCCGCAACACCGAATCGCGGGTGGATGTACGAGGAGCTTGGTGATCCTAGGCTTGCACCTGTCCTAGCTAGGCTGGCGAGGCTGAGGCAGGAGGGCATGACGATGGTGATGGTGTTGCGGGAATTCACTTGCCAACGAATTGCTCCTCTTCAGCGCCACTCCCGTCCGATGTGGGACTTCGCATGTCCTCGTGACCCAATGAGGATCCAGGTCCCGCCTCTCTCCCCTGACGTTCTGCGCGAGCTTCTTCGCCGCCTGATTGGTGGTGAAACTGCCGAGCACCCACGGGATAGCTTCCCCTTGTACAACTTCATGGACCGGGAGGCTCTTGTCGCGAAGATGTCGCACTTCGACTTGTGGGGGTTCCTTCCCCTGGGGAGGCGCGTCCTCGGGGTGCCGCGCTCTCGGGGGCTCCGACCTCTGAGAACTCGGGTCGTCGCCTTCCCCATGGCCGGGGTGGGCCGTGTCTCGCCGTCCGTTCCCCGGGCTCTTGCCCCGGGTCGAGCCAAGGTCGGTGGCAGCGCCTAGTCGTTGGTGGAAGTCGTCGTCCATGCCACTGATCATCAACTGTCGGTTGCCAGCCCTTCGCCCCTAGGCCCCCACGTCAGTCGGAAAAGGAAGACGCCTAGGGTCGGCCGCTCCTCGGCACCGTGGGCTTCGGTGAAGAGGAAGTGGGTCGCCATACATGAGTAAGTGCCTGTACCCTCCTCCGTCCTTATTTTCAGCACCTTCCTTCTGAGCATTTATTCCGTAGGCTCCCCACCGGGGAGGCGGGCCGACGTCGCCAGCTCCTGCAATTGCCGAGCCTCTTGCGGTTTCTTCTCTCATACGCCGCGGGGTTCAATCCTCCGAGGCGCCCGCCTGAGCCTATTCTGACGCCTGGTGGCTCTGGGCGCGAGTCCCCCACGGTCCTCTTCGCCCGCAGCCTCTGGCTCCTTAGAATGGGGCCACTTCCCATGACTGTGGCCCCTTCTAGGGTCATGCTGTGTCGCCCCCCCGGACCCCCTTTGCTTGGCTATATGGGGCCCTAGGGGACGCTTCCTTCTTCTCAGACGCTTGTACGTGATCCCCCAGCCCCCGAGCATAGGTTCGGTCCATGAGGCCCCTTGCGCACCTCCCCTGTTCGCCATGGATAAAGTGGGAGTTCTGGTTGCGCGTTTGAGCTTGCTGAAGACCCGAGAATCGCGCCATGGGGTTTGCTTCATATTGCAACGGACGCGCTTCAACGCCTAGGGGTGGGGCTCGCCAACAATGATGCCCGCTTGGAGAAGGAACGCCAGCGCCTTGCGCTGGGGTGGCACCAGCTTCAGGTTGCCATGAACCTTGGCCGTCTACAGCGCGAGTGCGCCTGCACGAAAGTAAAAGGGTCCCTTGCCATAGCGGTGGAGGCCGGCGAATGCGTCCTTGCCGAGGCTCAAGAGGCCAATTGCTGGCGTAGGGCCTCCGTGAATCGCTTCAAGGAGCTCCATGTGCTCAACGTCGACCTTGGAAGGCAGATCCAGCTGCGCAGGGCCATACTCATGGGTCCTCCGGCCGAGCTTCTCCCTGCCAGCGTGAGCCCCCTGGCGCCTGTCGACTCGTTGGCGTCGGAAGCGTTGGAGCAGAGCCTGGAACAGGAGAGGCTGGAGGTGAGGGAGTTCCAGGCGTCGCTTATCGCAGAGTCCCTTGCCTCCCGCGAGCCAAGGGTACAAGAGGAGGTCGACAACAGGGTGGCAGGGGCTTGGTGTTTCCTTCTCCAGGATTATCGCGCGAAGCTGAAGCTCTAGGAGTCCCATTTCTACATGGCCATGTGTGTAAACTCTTATATATGGACAATATATGTCCACTGAGTTTTCCTAAATTTTCTCTAATGTTTTGAAAGCATAAAAACAATGTTTCCTATTAAAAGACCATTTCTAGACTTATGAAAAATCCTTTAGATAAAATAGTAAAATAATAATTAAAAATAATATTTTTTGGTTTTGGGAAGTAATATACATAGTGGGTTTCAAATAAATCCTTTGGTGTAAAATATTCCACCCAATTTGAGGACTTGTAGTAGAAACCTCAATTAAGGGGATTTAAAAAACATAAATTGAATAAATGCTTTTTGGCCAAAATAATATTTGAAAAAAATAGTTTTGGGTCCTATACACATGGTATGATCATTGGATAAGAGTTTAGATCATGTAAAAGAGTTTTGTGAGTAGGAGGGAGTTTTATGAATATAGAGCACTAGCAAGCAAGCAAATAACACACAAGTCAAACATTCATATGCCCTCAAAAATATATACTTGGCCCTAATTTCTGAGTCATGTTAACTTAGTCAGAAGAGGCCAAACACAAGGTGTGATAGGCCTACGCCCCTTATAATAATCTTGTCCCCGAGATTCCTAGGCTAGGCGTAGAAAAGATATAGAAATCCGGGTTTAAGGTTCTCTTCACATTTCCATGTTGCTTCCCCCTCGAGGTGGTTGTCCTTCCGGGTCTTGACATGCTTGATGATACGTACTCGAGTGCATCATTGACTTTGTCTAAGGGTGAACGGGCTTCATATGGTATGCTAGGTCTGACTATGAGTTAAGGGCCTAACGAATGGGTTTCGGGTAAGGTCTGGCTTGCGTGTGTATCCCAAAGTCGGAATACGGGGCAAGGTAGTGTGTCTGCCTCCTGGTCCTGGGGTTACTCATGTTGGTTAGTGACACCTAGATGTTCTTATGCTTAGACAATAGTGGTCAAGGTCTTAGCGTAATTTCTCGGTGATGGGGCAATTGTTGACTCCGTTGGAGCAGTTGATCTTCCAGTGCTTGTGGTCTTCATCAATAAGGACGTCGAAGTTTGTCGGCGTAGGCTTGTTGTCGAGATCTTTTGCTTGAGTGAATTTCCAAGGTATGTTCGTCATTCATCACCGGCCATTTGTTTTCGTCATCACGTCCGCATGTTTCTTGTGGTTCTTCGAGTGTTAGGTCTACTTGTATGTCTGTAGCCATCTGTGGCAAGGTTTGGTTGAATCTCGTTCCTAATACTTAGCTTAGGGACTTGGTGCCAAAACGGGTTCTGCCATCTGTGAAGGTTTTGAAGGGGTCTAAATAAGCTGACTATCCAGAAGTATAGAACAACCATGTAGTCCCCAAGGTCTGAGGCGTAGCAAGCGGGGTGAACTACCTTTGCCAGGCGGTTTACCATGATCAAGTCAGGGTTTACACCCTAGATTGCCTAAAAAGGGCTGGTAACGAATTCATGACATGCTTCCACTCCATTCTAGGCATCCGAAGGGAGTAGGGACGTCATGCCCACCGTACACCGTCAAGGTGGTGGAGTTAGAGGTGTTATTGACTCCTCGGTTCCTTCCTAGTCAGGATCAAATAGGTGATTGTTAAGACAAGTGACTCTATAATCCTTTCGATGTGCAAGGGCTTCATCATGGTTGGACGTTGGTGCTTCTTGGTACAGTCTAGTTGATGCATTCGGTAGAGGAGCGGTGGTTGACTTCTATTGCTTCTTCTTCGCATCATGGTCTCTCAACCATAGTGGCTCTTTATGTTGCTTCGGCAGGAATGTCTTCCGTTGTAGGGTGGGTACTTCAAGTAGTCCAACTCTTTTCGAGGTGAACCTTTGTACTCTAGAGGCATGGTATTTGGTGTTCCTGGGCTGATCCAAACAGGACTAAGGCATCCCATCCTTTGTTGGGTAAATAAATATGTCATCCCGGAGGACAACAATCTATTTCTCCAAGTATCACATAAACACATTGCCCATGGGAAACGTGAGAGGAGTGGGCATTTGCTTCGGATGGTCACTAGTTCAGGGGATTGTAATCCAACGTAGTCTAGATCTTCGTGTACACTTTCCTTTTAACTAGGATTGGTGGTGGTCGAGGAGGATTACCGACCATAGTCTAAGGACTTTTACTCCAAGGCCCATGGTCATAATTGGATAGTGTTATGGCTTGGTAAAGCTTCAAGGTCTCAATGATCTTAGGATGTGAGGGAACGTTTATCATCTTACCCTTGAGCACAGTTATGACATGCCAATAGTCCTACTATATACTCCAAACAAAATCACCCTATATCATCAAAGATATCATCTCATATAAGTCAACTCCAACGTTACACGTGCTACTCATATCCTCATAGCTTTAAAAGAAGTATGACCCATACTATCATGCATACTCTATAGCCATTCATCTATAACCCTATATAAAATCCTCAGGAAAGCATTCAAGCCGCTAAGCTTGATTGTGACACAACAAATCCAAGTGTTCATCTAATGTATCCAACGTCCAAGGTGTTGCATCTCTATGCTATGGAAACACATAATAAACAAATCCAAGATCTTGTTTGCTCCCTACGAATCGAATTAATCGATCCACGAATATTATCCATTATTACATGCTCCATCACTAGTACAAATTCAGCATCGTTGGTGTCCCATATAATCTCCTAGAGTTCATATAATCCACATATCATTGCAAGGACTATTATCACCGCAATATCCCTAAACTCTCAACCTCATATCCAACTAAACTCCAAGGTCAAGCTTATATACATCCTGAAATCATCCCTAACATCATCTAATTCCTTTTACTTATCATCCACCGAGAAACATGGTATTGTGATCAAGATCATTGTACTAAATCTAAATTACTCTGAACCATGTAGACTTACTCAACATAACACTCTATCAGGATCACCTATTTAAATCCAAATCTTATGTCCAACGAGAAATCCTACTTTTTCCTCCAAGAATCTCAGCTTGTGATCATAATCGCCCTACTAAATCCAATTTACTCAAAAGAGAATCAAGTTATGCTACCCTATCAATTTGTCCCACAAAGTGCGTCTACCAACTTAAGAGTCTTAGTGTCCACCAAGGGGCCTAGCTACATTCTCAAGACAAATACTATAGTTACTTCATATCATTTGTCACCTAGTCATATAACCTCAACAAATTCTGAATGACATCACAGTTCTGGTTCTAGCTTAAGGATGAAAGGTGTTTGGTCACTATAATCACTAGTTCCACAATGAACCCAGTGCTAAGCCGGGGTTATTGAAGCTTCAACAAGTGCTCTGGCAAATGCATGTATCAAACACGTGATAAAAGGCTTGTGCTGGGGGAGCTTGTAAGGTCTAGGTTGGTTTAGGGAGGGGTTTCCAGTCTTGAGGGAAGAGCCTAACCCAACAGGGTTGCGTCTGGTTGAGTACGTTGTAGTCATAGTCTTCAGTGCTAGCTGTCCGTCGAGGTGGATCCTTGGTGTATCTGGTCTTGCTGGTCTTCAGATTATTATATGGGGGATAGAAGGTAGCGTAGAGAGGAGTGTCTAAGGGGGTGGTATGTGTGCACGTGCAATCAATCAAGTGCCAAAAAGGCTAAACACATGCATTAAAATAAGGTGGATGATATAGTCGCATTCTCGTTGCCTAGGGCAAAGGTGTGACTTATATAAAAGCACAAACAAGCAAAAACAAGCAACACACATCATGGTTCTATTCGAACTGTCACACTGACTCTACTTCGCATAAGGGGACTCAGGACCTATCCTACCCTAAGGGTTCTCGGACTCAGTAGTCGTGCTTGCTTCGTGTATTGGAGAGGAGTCCGCTCAGTCTTCTGGGCGTTCTTCAGGTGCCGCTATGTCTCTAGTTATTGTTTGTTCAAACTATTCGGGTTGTGCATGAAGAGTCCTTGACAACTTAGGGTCCGGTGAGTTGACGGTGAAGGTGATTCTTCACAACCGTTGTTGACAGGATCGTCTGGTGTCTTCGTAATCGTGGAAATGCCTTCTGGTCTTCTGAGGCATCGAGGGTTCCACGTAGGCAATATTTTATGCAATGACATTAACAAGGCACGATAGAGTTTTCTCATGCCGGTCTTGTTGACGATATCATCAGCACCAAGAGCAGGGGATGATGAGGACCATTTTCCTGCTCGCTATAGTGAGGCGGACCGAATGGCGAGGTTCTCATCCACCAGTAGTTGCCGACACGTCATTGGTAATGACAGGATTGCTCTATTAGCAATGCATATCATGATCTTGCATATCTTATGCCTTGGTCATCGTAGCCCAAGGTGGCATCATTTTGGGGTAGTGTCGAGGGTGTCACCATCATCTAAATCTTGACATCCTCATCCTTCGAGAAGGTATCTCCTGTTGGTAGATCCTTGTCTAGTGTCACCAACTTGGGTCCAAGATATGTGGGGAAATGTCTGGCAAGGTGGCTCTCTTCCAGGTTACCCACGAGGATTACAAGGAATCCAGTGATCAGGGGCACAAGGGTAGCAGCGACCATTTGCAAAGTTTTGAAATGCAAACGAGGGGAACCGAGAAAATGAGGGTGGAACTGCTAAGGCAGAAACCTTTGTTTCCTTGGAAAATTTAGGAGAGGGGAGAGATTTAGAAGTTTTGTAAGTGATTTTGAAGGGTCTAGAAAATTTTTTTTGTCCTAACAAACGCCAATGCTAACTAAAGGCTTCCTACAATCAGGATGGCTCTGATACTAGCTCTATGTGGACCCGGACTCATAAGTTGTGATCACATAAATACGTGCATAGTTATCCCAGAGATCAATGCTCACCGAACACACAAAAACTGAATAACAAGAGTCTTACATCCATTACGCACCATTTTACTCAAAGATGGGATTTATGGCCAAGTCTTCACAAACTTGTAGCGGAGATCTTCAACAATAGCATGAACCCATGTCATCTTCCTTAACCCTATAGGCATTCTGACTGGGAAGCGTCCTAGCTCGCACGTCCGTCACAATGGTAATCTTCATCACAACCTAGCCTTTCATGCCTGGCTAATAAAATAACAAGTGGCAAGCCAGTGAGTACTTTGAATGTACTCACAAGCAACCCATGCTTGGAAGAAGGTACAACAAAGCATGATATAGCACTAACAGGTAATTTTTCGGAAATCTAGTTTGAGTGCAGTGACATGTTCAATCCACTTGTAAAAGCATGCATCAACAGGTTGCAGATATCCATATGAATAATTTACAAATATCATTATAAGCAGGGTTTGAACATCACATGTTCAATCATTTCATCAAGTCTTTCGACTTAGTTCGAGTACCTCTTTGTCACACACACAAACCAAGTTCTGTGAAAACATCTGGACGTAGTTTAAGCAAAACCACCAACCGTCCTTGACCGTGGACATGGCTATTCGAATAGTTTTACACTCTACAGACGTTGCACACTTTACCCACAAGACTCGGGGAAGTTCTGTGTCATCTACGACTCGCGGTATATTCCATACCCGAGGTAAGCACCTGAACAATGCCTTTCTCCTGACGACACTAAACAAAGGGTCCACTCAATTGGTACCCAACCCACATGATGTACATCACAAGTAACATCCATGTAGGGACTAGCGGTGTGCCCGGTGCCTGTGAAGACAGTGCATGATCGTCCTCACTGGCACGACCCCGTATCGAGAGTGACCATGTCACTCCTACCACTAGCAATGCGGGATCTATGCTAGTACCTATCAAAGTAATCAACAAATCCCCGTCCCATAAGGGGTATCGTGGTTGTGCATGTAAGGTTGGGACGGTCGTCAAATCTTAAATCTAATCCGTTTTCGAAAACACACGCAGGCACTTGCTTCGGTACACCACTTCTTTCTCAAGTTGTTTACCAAACTCAACATCATCTCCCTCGGGCATTCGTGGCACCCAACGGGGTTTTCGAAAAAGTCTTTGAAATAATTTTTTGTTTCCATCACCATGCATATTCCAGATCCCACTTGCGTAGCATCTACTAAGCATCCTATCTACTCCCACCCGCACAACCCTCATAGGAAGGTAGGGTTATGCACGATGCAAGTATCAACAGTAAAGTATCGGAGGCATCCCACCAAAGGGGGGGTATCTCACAAACATGATCAACATCACGGAAATAAGTGCTATATGCCATGCAAATAAAAAGGGTTCTTATTCATGGTCAAAGGGCTGTTTGCGTGGTTCAGCAAAGTCTTTGAGTCCTCATACGCCCCTCATCCAACTCCAAGCACTTCGTTCTACTTCATCAGCTATCTCTAGAAACAACTACAATAAGCAACCTATCAAGTAGAAAAATAAAAGTGCTCTATAAATAGGTTCTTAGTCATGAGAAAAATAACCGAGGAGGTTTTGGTGGATGTGGGTCAAGGGGGAGCTTTGAATGATGGGAATGAAGGAAATGATGATCCCATAAGATATCCACAAAAAATATCTTTCTTAAAAGGAGTGTATTGTTCCAACAAATAGGGCATGATTTTAGAAGATTTTAGGAAGTGGATTCACTGGATTTGGAGTTGGGATGATTTCCCTATGAATTTCCTAAGATGAAAAAAATGGAAAATGGTTCACTTACTGGATCCAACAGAAGAGGTGCATGGTAAAAATGTTCACCATGTCTAGACAAATGGGTCATGGTTTTATAGTCATCTAGGAATTTTAATCAGTCCATTTGGAGTTGATTTGAGATATCTGGGTATTTTGCAAAGTGGTTCCATAATACAAGATATAACCAAAATATTTGTGGAACAAGATATGGTACATGGAAACATTGTGCAATGCACATATTTGTATAGGACATAATTGTAGGAATTTGTAGGAATTTGAATCAATTGATTTGGAGTTAGAATAATTTTTCTATGGATTTTACAAGATCTCCAATGTAGCAAAATCGAAAAAAGTGGTTTATACCTAGTGGGCTATTTAGCGCACGGGGCGCATGATAAGGAGACGGGCCAGCCCAACAGCCCAGCTTCACACGCGTAGGGCCACTTAGGAGGCGTATTCCGGGGAATACGCTTCCCCGAGAAGGAGGCGGCCCTAGGCAGAGCCCGTTTCCACTTAACCGCACGCGGGGGGGGGGGGGGGGGGGGGTTGGTCGGTCGCCGATAGGCGCGGCCCGCCCATAGGGTCCGTCCCACTCCACCCGCTCGAGCAAGGAGAGACACAGGGAACGGGACCGAGCAGCGCCGGCGCTCGCCTTGGTTGCTCCGGCTGCCTTTGGTGACCTTTCGGCCACAAGAGTGATCGGGAGGACACGATGCCACCACCCAAAGCTCGACACCTCCAGGAGACGGTTCAGGCAACATCGGCTCATATGGCCGCGGAGGGGGCCTCCAGCTATCCTTGGCGGCGCACGATCGGCGTATCAGAGGGGATAGGAGGTGGCGTGGGTCTTTACGGCGGCGAGGTGCAGTCACTGGAGATGCTAGGGGACGAGGGGAAGCCCGGGTTAGTTCAAATTTTGGTGGAGGCCGCCGGCAGGTGCTTTGGCCATGGGGAGTATTGGGGGGCACAAGGGGTCAAGGAGCCGGTCCAGGGGCTTCAAGGGAGAGAGGGAGAGAGAGATATCGAGAGGGTGCACGGGGGAGCGCTCAGGTGGGCTTATATAGCCATGGACAGAGTCCATGGGCGGGCTCGGGGCGCCCAATAGGAGACAGAGGAGACAAGGGAGCAAGGTCCCGACACGCTGCCATGTCATGGACGTCGAGGCGGTCAGCGGGGACACCACCACGAGGCCCGAGGCTGTTGTGAGCCTCTGATTGGTCAAGCTATAGTGCGTGGATGCACTTTAGCATGCTCCACAACGCCAACCTTGCATGCCACAACATGTCCTTGTCATATGGGGCACGGCCATTTGCTTCTAGGACATCTAGGATGGTATAAACAAAGTGTAGGGGTCCTTGGATGCCCTTGGAATCCAAAGGAAGAGGAGACAGGTCAAGGGAAGGAGAAAAAGTGGCTGTCCAGTGGGATATCTTGGGGGTTTACCCACGAAATAATTGAGCTACGCTCATCAAATTTTTACTGGGGGTATAGGGGAATGAGGGAAAGAGGTGGTAAAAATATCAGGTTAAGGTGAATAGCATAGGAGGTCAAAACAGTAATTCGTAGATTCTACCAGAAGGTGTTTAATAGAGTTTTGACCAAGCTAAGGGGTTCTCCTTGACATGAAATTTAACAGGAGTGAATAGTAGATAGAAGTGAGGTTTATCACCAATTTTGGGATTATAAGATCAAAGTTTCGAATACAAACTTTATAAACCCTAGAAATGGGCAGAAATGGATTTGCTTAGATCTAGATATGAAAATCCATTCCCCTTGATGCACCACTTGATGTGGTAGAATTATTCGGGTATTATGACAAAATGGGCAAAATTGACAATGCAAATATTTCCAATCCTTGAAATCGATAGGAAGGGGTTTGGGGGTATTTGGACAAGTGAATCTGTTCTCCTTGATGCACCACTTGATGTGGATGCATTATTGTAGTATTAGACCATGTCCACAAAGTTTGTGCTTAAGGGGCGACATTTGACAATGTAGAGTTTCTCAAATTTGGGTTTGTACACAGATGGTTTTGGGATGTTTTGGTGAACCAAAACAATTATGATTGATATGAAACTTTGCAAGATCATCACATATAGTATGTGTGACATGCTGAAAGTTTCTTGGATTTATTTGAGAATATTTCTTATACAAATATTTCAACTTCTTGAAATAGGCAAAAAATATTTTTAATGGTTTTGTCCAATATTTGAACATGACCATGTGTTTAAACTCTTATATATGGACAATATATGTCCACTGAGTTTTCCTAAATTTTCTCAAATGTTTTGAAAGAATAAAATAATTTTTCCTATTAAAAGGCCATTTCTAGCCTTAAGAAAAATCCTTTAAATAAAATAGTAAAATAATCTTTAAAAATAATATTTGGTGGTTTTGGGAAGTAATATATACAATCGGTTTCAAATAAATCCTTTGGTGTAAAATATTCCACCCAATTGGAGGACTTGTAGTACAAACCTCAATTCAGGTGGTTTTGAAAACCTAAATTGAACAAACACTTTTTGGTCAATAGTTTTAGGTCCTATACACATGGTATTATCATTGGACAAAAGGTTAGATAAAGTAAAATAGTTTTGAGAGTAGGAGGGAGTTTTATGAATATAGAGCACCAACAAGCAATCAAACAAGCAAGGAAATAACACACAAGTCAAGCATTCATATGCACTCAAAAAGTTTTAATTGGCCCTAATTTTTCAGTCATGTTAACTTAGTCATAAGAGGAAAAACACAGGGTGTGACACAAAATTCCTAACTCATAATTCCTCATACAAGAATAGAAGAGGAATAGTTTTTTACTAGACTCGACTCGACCAAGTTTGATCAATCAAGGGGGCTCCTAGGTCGGTACAGGCTCTGATACCAACTTGTAACTCCCAAGATGCGATCTTGGGCTCGAGGGCCTTGATACGGATAGAAGTGCATCTCGTCGTTTTGCAAGAACGGATATCATTACAAGTACATGTAAAGAAGAGATTACTATATGGAATTGGCTTACACTCGCCACAAGTGACATCAAGATCACATCAGTACACAACATATTCAAACATCATACATAAGAGCAGGGTCCGACTACAGACGAAAACAAACGATAAATTGACATCCATCCTTGGCTGCCGGCTTGGAACCCATCGTAGATCGATGATGAAGAAGAAGAACTCCAAATCAAACTAGCATCACGCTCACGTCAAAGCATTGCATTACCTGTACCTGCAACTGTTGTTGTATTAATCTGTGAGCCACAGGGACTCAACAATCTCATTTCCAAGGGTATAAAGACTACAAAAGCTTAATAGGTGAGCTATGGTTAAGTGGTGAGGTTGCAGCAAGAACTAAGCATTTAATTGAGTGGATAACTTATGAGTACAAGAATAAGGGGGGTGATTGTCGCATAGACTGAAGTGATCTAGTAAAGATCACTAAGTGATATTGAACACCTACTTACCAGTCAAACATAACCTCACCGTGTTGTCTCTAGGATTAGAAATTCACTAGAAGTGAAAGTCACGGTTACACACACGGTTTGTGTATTTTATTGTAGTTTACTTCAACTTTGCTATTAACGTGTGTTAAATAAAGTTTCCAAGTTGCCACTTAACCGCGGACACGGATTCTTGACAAGATCGAACCCTATAGGGGTGCTTCAACTCATCCATAACAAACTAACCACACGCTGCGTCGAATAACCTCGATCGTAGAAAACCTGTGATCTCCTTGGAAATTCTCTTGGAAAACCTCAAAATCGAGATAGCCCAAAGTATCCTTGGAATCCCTCACACAAGACATTCGAGAAAGGTAAAAAAATCCAACAGGGCCACCCGACGTGTCGACGAACCCGATAGGAGCCGCATATCTTGTTCTCAGGACACGACCGGATGAGCACAGGGTATAGTGGGCTGATAGAAATCTCCCGAGTTTCCCTGGATTAACCCCGCACACCACTCTAGTTTGGAGCAGCACTCATGAAGAGCATTGGCTCGGGTTGTTGATTAAAGATCCTTGGGTTAATTGCTCCCTATGCAGGTTTGTTAGTTATTAGAAAAATGTAGTGCCAAAGTTGGGACTTGCCAGAAGAGTTTTATCCCAAAACAAAAATCAAGGGGGTCCCCATAACAACCCCGAGCATGTTAGGAGTGCTCAATATGGAACATAACAATGGTACACAAGTAACTAGGGCGGCAACGTTGGAACAAAACACCAAGAAAAGGCCAAGCCTTCCACCTTTTACCAAGTATATAGGTCCATTAAATTAAATAGCAATAATATTGTGATATATCAAGAAAATATCCATGTTGTCACATGGAAGTGACTGCACCTGCAACTAACAACGCTATAAGAAGGGCTGAGCAAGTGGTAACATAGCCAAACAAAGGTTTGCTGGGATGTGGAGGGGTTAGAGGCTTTTAATTGCAGTGTTGGGAGGCTGGATATACAAGTGTTAGGTAATGAGACACAACAATAGAAGCGAGACAACTAGCATAGCAATGATAGTAGTGGTATCAAGGGTAATTATCATCTTTCCCGAGATCTCGCTTCGAATAAGAACGAATCCATGAAGTAGAAGAACAGGTCGTAGTCGAACGAATCCTCAAACTCCGAACGATTTTGGAACTGTATCGAGAAGAAGCAATCCAGAAACAAACAATCAACACATGGAAAACACCACAGCATATGCATGTCATGATGCACAAACAGTTATGATGCATGTCCATACGAGTATGCGAGGCATTATGAGCACAACAATAAATAGTACACATTAGGTGAATTCAATATGCAACGAGTTGCATATTTACGAAAATCCACACTTGAGTCACTTAGTTCATTACCTTTTAGGTACATGACAATATTAAATGTTGTTAAACATTGCGAGAGGTGAAGCATAAATAAACTACACTATCTAGGCATCTTTGGTGAGGGCGGAAATAACATATAGTATTTCTGAAATGACCCCACATGCAAACTATGATTTTGGTCTAGACCTATCCTAAGCATATTTTATATTTGTTAAACATAAAAATAAATTGCACCATGAGATTCTACTTGTTGTTCTAATCGTTTGATATATATGGATAATCTAAAGCAGAGGTACGGTCTAAAAGATATGACTAACACAAGATGAATATGCCAGGAGAAAAATCCATGAAAATGACAACCAAAATCATTTGAAAAGATGAATGCAGCATGATATTATGAAACTACATGAAAATCTAAGCAAGTTCCATACATGGCATGCCCAAAACGGAGCGACGGTTCAACCACAACAACCAACACACGTTTTATCTATAATGTGCCCAAAACAACAACATGGCATATTGCAACCCACAAATGTACAAGCTATAGCCATATAAGATGCACACCAAATACATGGTGATGTATCCTACATGATGCTTAAGACTTCATCTATTAACAACAAGTTGACTAGAAGCATGGATCAATAGGAAATGCCCTCACAAGAAGACATATTGAACTAAACAGTTTACAAACTGTGAAAATTAACAAGGTGTAGGACAGAGCAGTTTTATCACGAAGCCATACTGGCAGCAATGAAACTATATGCTATAGTGCATATATTGGCATGAAATTTTAAAGCATGCTATAGGGAATTATGCAATACAAATAATTCCATTACACCAACCCCAAAGGGGCTGTATTAGCACAACACATGGAAACACAACAACAAAATATTACATATTCCAGACATAGAAATATTTTGGCATATCAAAACAACAACATTTATTAGACAAGTTCACATGATGTAAACTACACCTAAACATAAGATTCAAGGCATGGCACACCTACCAACAACAAGTAGACATATCATACTGCAACACACTCCAAATACATCAGCCAAAGGAGGCATGGATTGCTTAATACGAACTCCGCAAAATGGAACTTATCGTTAATAGATTTCAGTTTTAACACGATAGCAACTTGAGAGCAAGAAATGAGCATGATAATGAAGTTCAAGATGGCTAGAAATGGCATGGCATCAAAGTAGACATCACCTATGGCAAAACTGATGAAGACACCACATGCAAAAGACATACGGTTGAAATGCAATCATCCTTGGAAGTTTGAATAAAATAACAAATTTGAAATCTACGACGGGATGCACTTTTGCAACAAAGATTTGAGCATGCAAATGAAACCTAATGCACATGAAAATGGCACCATGGCATAGAGCGCATCAAGTAGAACAACTTTGATATAGAACACATCTCCATTCGATACACAGTTTACAAGATACCATCCACACAAAATGCATATATGAGTGAAATTCGGGCAGTTAGAGGCTTAGCAGAAAATTACCCTCAGACGAAACAGGACAGGGCGATGCGGTTCGGGGCCGGATCCTATTTCGATTGGGGATCAGCCGTTCCCAAGAAGGGACCATCCCGGCGGTAGTTAACGACGGGGCCAACCGAGGGCGGCGACGGCTACGGTGTCGGTGCCACGAGGCAGGGGGAGACGGCGACGGGGCGGCGCGGACAACCGGATCCGGGGAAAATGGCCCGGATCTAGCCAGAGGTAGGGCTGGCGGTGACGTATGGTAGGAGCGTGGCATGACCAGGCGGTGGCGCCATGGCAGGGCACTAGCTTTGGCGCGGGGAGGCACTAGGTTAGCGCGGGCGGTGACGCGGGATGGCAGGGACGACGAGCGGTGAGGTATGGCGACGAGCTATCGGAGGGTGAGGTAGCTGGCGGTAGAGGCATGATGGCACTCGGGAGGAGTTGGGCAGGGGCTCCACGGTCGGGCAGCGGCTGTGGGATGACGCGCGGGCTGCCCCGGGACTGGATGAGCTCGGGCGGGCCTTTCCCGGAACCGATTGGCCTACGGTGGCTGGGAGGCACTAGAGGGCACGCGGGGCAGATGTGGCAATGCGTGGGTGGCTGGGAGTGGCGGCGCGGGATCGGCTGGTGGCAGGGGGGTTAGGATCCCATTTTTGGACATGGGGGTGACTTATACAGCAAATGGGGCTAGGGTTTCGGGGGTTTCCTAATTTAAAATATTTCCTTTTATCAAATAACAGAGAAGGAAACGACAGTTTTGGGAATCAAAACATTTCCAAAAAATAAAGTTTTATATATCAAAATGATTAGGGAAATAAATGCAATAAGACGAACATTTTTCCACGGCCAAAACAAATACTCTAAAAACATTATTTTCAGAAAATGCCTAAATGGCTTCTAATTCCTTTTGCAAATAATTTTCAAATAACCCCTGGGTTTTAGGGTTCAAATATTTCTCAAAAATACCCCTGGTTTGGAGGGTCATGTTCCTCTACTCAAGATTTGTGAAGGGTTTGAATTCTTTCAAACTTGAAATTGGAAATCAAATATGAAAGGAACACCATATCAGAAAATTTCAAATGTTTTCAAATTCACTCTTCAAATCTTTTTATATTGAAGAAGTCATGTCATCTTCTCTCACTGATTTGAAATGTAGGAAATCTGAATTCCAAAAGCATATGGGAAAGTCATGTCATTCCCTCTCATTCAAAAGTTTTTTTTGAAAGTTTTAAATTTTCACTCAATTTCAATCACGCAATCAAACAGACAATCATTCTAATATTTATTATAATATTCCAAAATTTGGGATGTTACAACACTAGAGCGATAGATCTCCTTGACAACATACGGGCCATCAAATTTGGAGAGGAGTTTACGTGCAAAAAATCTGAAACAAGAATTGTACAAAAGGACTAGGTCTTCTCCATTGAATTCTCGTTTTTGAATTCTCTTGTCATGCCATGTTTTAACCTTTTCTTTAAACAATTTGGCATTTTGATAGGCTTGTGCCCTCCATTCATCTAGTGAGCTAATATCAAGTAACCTCTTTTCTCCAGGAAGTTTAAAGTCGTAATTAAGTACTTTAATTGCCCAATAAGCTTTTTGTTCAAATTCAGGAGGTAAATAACAAGCTTTTCCATATACCATTTTATATGGAGACATTTCCATTGAATTCTTCTAAGCAGTCCTATAAGCCCATAGAGCATCATCTAGTTTCTTTGACCATTTCTTTCTAGATAGATTGATAGTATTTTGCAAAATTATTATTTTTCATCATTGCTCAATTCAACTTGGCCACTAGACTAAGGGTGATAGGGTGATGCAATTCTATGGTTAACATCATATTTAGCTAAAAGTTTACGGAAAGCACCATGAATAAAATGTGAACCACCATCAGTCATTAAATATATAGGGACTCCAAACCTCGGGAAAATGATGTCTTTAAGCATTTTAATAGATGTGTTGTGATCAACACTGCAAGTTGGAGTTGCTTCTACCCACTTAGTATCGTAATCAACATCAACTAAAATATGTGTATAACCATCAAAGGAAGGAAAAGGTCCCATAAAATCGATGCCCCAAACAACAAATGGTTCAATTGCAAGTGAATAATTCATAGGCATTTCCTAACGTTTACAAATGTTACCAACTCTTTGGCGTTGATCACATGAAAGGACATACTTACGAGCATCTTTAAATAGAGTAGTCTAATAGAAACCGGATTGTAATACCTTGTGTGCATTTCTGTCACTAGCATGGTGCCCTCCGTAAGACTCGGAGTGGCACCTCCTTAGAATTTGTTCATGTTCATGCTCAAGTACACAACATCTAATAACACCATCTACTCCTTTATAAATATGTGGGTCATCCCAAAGGTAATGTCACAAATAATTTAATATTTTTTTGTTTTGTTGATAGGTTAATCTAGGTGGAATATACTTAGAAAAAAATATAATTATCATAATCAGCATACCAAGGAATTCTACATGAAGTATTAATAACAACAAGTTGCTCATAAGGAAAATTATCATCAATAGGCAATGGGTCATCAAGAACATTTTCCAGCCAAGACAAGTTATCTGCTATGGGATTTTCAACCCCCTTTCTATAAACTATATGCAAATCAAATTCTTGAAGTAAAAGCACCCACCTAATAAGTCTAGGGTTAGCATCTTTCTTTTTCATACGATATTTAATAGCGGCATGATCAATGTGCATAGTTACAATGGAATCAACGATATAAGGTCTAAACTTATCACATGCAAATACAACCACTAAAAATTCCTTTTCAGTAGTAGCATAATTTCTTTGAACAGTGTCTAGGGTATTACTAGTATAATGAATAACATTCAATTTCTTGTCTACTGTTTGCCCTAGAACAGCACCAACACCATAATCACTAGCATCACACATAATTTCAAAAGGTAGGTTCCAATCAGGTGGTTGGACAATAGGTGCAGAAATCAAAGCCTTCTTAAGTAATTCAAAGGCTTCTACACAATCCTCATCAAAAAAGGGAACATCCATTTGAACAGGATTAGTTAATGGCCTAGAAATCTATCGGGACCCCGATCCTAAGTCATATGAATCCAGACTGTAACATATCACATCACTTTGCGGCCTCACGCACGGTAAGTTCCACGGCTACAGCCTCACCTTAGCCGGGACCGTTTGCGTCTTTTCGCTCACCTATGTGAACATGTCGCTGGCAATCAAACGACAGAGAACCCGGGCCGACATGACTAGTCATAGAACCCAAGTGGCACATTCGTATGGAAACAGGCATACGTAACCCAGCAATGCAGGTGTCGGCCTCAAGCATGTGTAGACGAGTCATAGCAAGCTACAAGGACTCCATTATGCCGTGAGACATAAATGCCATCACTGCACGTAGACGAGTCGTAGCAGGCTACAGGGACTCCATTAAACTGCAAGACATTTCCCCGAAGGGACAGACACATCAGCAAAGAAGGATACATGTCGGTCAATCAATGTGTCTGAAGTAGTAGCAAGCTACCACAGCTCAGTGGAAGCACAAAGAGGCAGTTTCCCATAAAGAGTACTACTAAAGGCACACAACTAGGTGTCAGATCCCATACATACTGTTGCACGTCACACGTACGCCCGACATGCCCGATATGCATAGATACAACCATGCCATCACAACATAACCATACAACAACTTTTATTTAAGAGGCTCAAACGAGCCTTGCATAATATGTTCTTACAGATAGGGGTCACATGTCCCAACACTCAAGTCATACAAACAAGTTCATAGAAACCAAGCGGAAGCATAAGCTGTCGGAGTACAGACATATGAAAGGGTAAAAGGCACATGGCCTCACTATCTACAGCCCACCACAAGGCATAGGGTTGTAGCTGGGACACCAGCTATTCGGCATCATCGATATCTAGAAAGAACCCACCTGATGGGTCCTGGGACTCATCTGCAACATTTATTAAGCAAACATGAGTACAAACATACTCAACAAGTCTTTAAAGGAGACCTAGTCTATTCATGCTGATGTATCAATAAGGGGGGTGGTGGAGTTTATGCAGCAATGCCAGCTTTGACTCATGGCTAACCTACACTACACAATTTTAGCACTTTGTTTAAATTTTAGATATCGTACATGACTCAATTAACTCCATGACAATACACCACCATGGATTCACTTCCCTCTCCTAGGAGAGTGCCATCCATGGTACTCACACTTGTCTTGATATTTTATGACTGTCCATTTGATTATCTATGAACAACATAAGCTTTCCGGGTAGTCCATATCCAAGGACGTGGCTATTAGAATAGTTTCATACCCTGCAGGGGTGTACTTCTTCACACACGCTCTCGCCACTTATCGCTATGTGCTCATAAAACCCTGCACCTCGGCAACCCTCAAGCGGAAGCCTAGTGAGGGAGTCGGCCACGACCGTCAATCACATAAGACCTCTAGTCCAGGTTATCGCCTATTTGAGACTGAACCCGCACCGAAGTCCAGCCGAAGTTTCCGCTACACCCCCAAACGAGGTGCGTAGGGTTCCCAAGCCCACCCTTCGGGTGACCCCTGGTACACAGTGCCACTACCTACCGCGTCGTAACCACGCCTAGGGTCAGTGCTACGCACGGCCTCCAGCATGCTATAAACACCAGAAACTACTTGCAACTCCTGGACTAAGGACTAAGCGACTGATAAGTCGAGAGGGGTCAAGTTATCGGAACCCAATGTGTGGTAGTAAGTAGCCTTGGATCACAAACATGGAACTTAGTTCCTAAGGACTGTCCCAATGAGACAACCCGATATGTACTCCTACATAGCCTCTCATCGCTACCTTTACCAAATCGGGTTCATCATAAGCTTATCACATCGGAACAACAATGTTTCACTCCAGTTCATCACCCAGATGCATCAGACCTGACACAACTCGAAGCATAGCAAGCATAGCAGGCAAAGTAAGCTAAGCACATCATGGCACAAGCATCTACCAGGTATGCTAGGTTGCAAGGTTTAGCTATTTACTATAACAATGTCAGGTCAGGCATAAGAATAGGTTCATCTACCGTGTATGACAAACAAGTGAACATTTGTCCTAATGCAATAAACAAGAGCAGGAGCGAGAGAGTGGGATTTTATCGGAATGATCAAGGGGGGTTGCTTGCCTTGCTGGGTAGCGGAAAAGTTCTCTCCTTCGTTGAAATACTCGGGGGTATCCTCAGAAGTAGGGCCTACCGCAATGCAGATAAGTAGCAATGAACACACGCAAGTGCAACAATATGATGCATGATCATGGCATGGCAGCATGTATGGATTAGCAAATGCAACTATTGTCCAAGTTAATTTGAAGTGAGTTTGAATATAGGTTCAAAATCGTTCTTCATTTCAATTTCCATATTTTAATCTATTAGCAAATGTCAATGTTCTTTTACATAGGTTTCTCTAACATGCATGATAATAGCACCATTGGATTCAGTGGATTTTTCTGATAAATTTTAATATATAAATTATTTTCATCTGATTTACAGATTAATTTATATGAATTTTTAAAGTTTTAAATAATTTTTGGAATTATTTTTAAACTGGAAAAGGATTAATGGCGTCACCCTGACGTCAACTTGACGTCAGCTGGTCGGCTGACCAGGCCAGGTCAAACCTGATATGCGGGGCCCGCACATCGGTTTGACCCACCCTCTGGCCCACTAGTCAGTTGCAGGAGGCCTAATTAATCAGGGGGATTAGCCCCTGATGCTGGCCACGTCGGCTCCCACCGGAGCGGGGCCGGCGGCGACCATCCGCATGGCGGCGACTCGCTAGAATTGCGCCTCCGGCGAACATTTGGCGCGCGGAGGGCAGCGGGAGATAGCCCGTGAATGCGCGCGTCTAGCAGGGAAGCAAAGGGGGCTCGGGGGACACCGGAGATGATGGCCACGTCGAGCTGAGCGGCGGCGACGACTCGGGCAGGACCGGCTACGACGCTACGGGCTACTAGAGGCGGAGCTAAGGGTGGCTACGGGCTCCTGGGAGCTCTACGAGCACGAGCCCATGGTCGGGAGCGAGCTTTGGCCGCTGTGGCCACGGCTACGCCATGGCTGGCAGCGAGCTCTGCTCGGCTCTGGCTACAAAAGGGGCTAGAGGAGGGGAACGACGTCGGGACTAGGGGGAAATGGACCAGGGCCTCACCTGAGGGTCTTCTGGCGCCTTGGCGTGGTCAGGGACGCACGGGAGACGGCAAATCGGGGGCGTCTTCAGTCCGGCGAGGAAGAACAGAGGAGAGGAGGAAGAAAGGGATGGCAAGGGGGAAACGGGCTCGAGCGGCGGCCGAGCCTATCCTTTCGCCAGCTTGAGGAGGAAGAAGACGCTGCTACCCCCCGTGGGCTGGGCCTCTTCTTTAGGTAAGCCCGGGTGGGCTTTTCTTCCCCCTTTTCTTTATTTTATCTCTTTCCTAATTTCTGACATTTTTTTATTTTATTTTCAGGCACATATGCTATTTTAAAATATCCCAAATATTTTATATATTGAGGTTTGAATATTTCAAATTTATCTAAAAAGTTTCAGGATATTTTGAAAACTAAAATAATGATAATGCTTTATTTGATATTTTCAGAAGCTTTAACATTTATTTTTAAATTGCTTTAGTTGTTCAAATATTTAAAATGGCCCTTGTTATAATCATGTCCATATTTATCAGACATAGGGAACATTTTGGTAGGGCATTTTGGATTTGTTGAATTTTCACCAACTTGAATTATTTTGATTCAATGTGAGCTTGGGGTTTCTTTTAATCCCCATTTCATGTTGATGCAAAAACAAAACATGAGGCACACACATGCTATCCTATTTCATCTAGCATGGGATGTGATTACTCACCCCGACTCAAAAGAATCCCATCCCGAGATTTTGAGGTCGCCGGGAAGAGCGTAGGGTACTCTAGTCGAAGACGATATTCTCTTTCCCATGTGGCCTCTTTCTCAGAATGGTGTGACCACTAAACCTTGAGAAACTTGATGTTCCGTCACTGAGTGGTACGCTTAGCTTGATCAAGAATACGAACAGGGTATTCTCGATATGAAAGGTTATCCTAGAGATCAAGCGCTTCGTGGTCTACTTCACGGACAGGGTCCGAGAAGCAACGCCTGAGTTGCGAGACGAGGAAGACATCATGAACCTTGGAAAGATGCAGCGGAAGTTCCAATTGGTAGGCAACCTCTCCTTGTTTAGCAAGAATGCGAAAAGGTCCAATGTAACGAGGATCCAACTTGCCCTTGATACCGAATCGATGTGTACCCTTCAGAGGTGTAACCCGAAGGTAAGCCTTCACGTCAACTTCATAGGTCACTGCCTTATGATGGCGATCATATTGGCTCTTTTGATGAGATTGGGTTGTTTTCAACTTTTCACGAATAATGCGAACTTGCTCCTCTGCATCCTGGATCATATCCGGGCCAAAGAGTTGCCTCTCTCCGGTTTCTGACAAGTTAAGAGGTGTTTGACACCTTCGTCCATAGAGAACTTCAAAAGGGGCTCTGCCCAAGCTTGATTGGTAACTATTGTTATATGCGAACAGCAAATGGAACACATTTCTCCCAATTCATACCGAAGGATATAACACAAGCTCGGAGCATGTCTTCAAGGATTTGATTAACTCGCTCAACTTGACCACTTGATTGCGGGTGGAAAGCAGTGCTAAAGGATAGATGAGTCCCCATAGCGGTTTGAAAACTTTCCCAAAATCTGGAAGTAAAGATACTTCCGCGGTCTGAGTTAATCTCCAAAGGAACACCATGAAGAGAAACTATTCGAGAAACATATAACTCCGCTAGCTGACTAGCAGTTATACTCTCCCAAACAGGAAGAAAATGAGCTACTTTGGAAAGGCGGTCGATGACCACAAAGATAGCATTATTCCCTGTCTTGGTCCTGGGAAATCCGGTAATGAAATCCATACTGACCTTATCCCATTTCCATTCGGGAATAGTTAAAGGTTGAAGGGTGCCAGCAGGCCTTTGATGTTCTGCTTTCACATGATGACAAACGTCACAGTTAGCAACGAACTGGGCAATTTCTCTCATCATCCTAGTCCACCAGAACCTCTGGCGTAAGTCCTGAGACATCTTGGTACTACCCGGATGAATTGTTAGAGGAGAATCATGAGCCTCCTTAAGGATCAATTGTTGTAGATGTTGCTTCTTCGGGATGACCAAGCGGTTCTCAAAGAAAAAAACACCTCGATCATCTACCGAGAAGCACCTAACATTACCCTTCTTAATGTTTTTCTTGATCCGAGATATGCCGATATCATGCTTCTGGGCTTCTATAATTTGATCCGTAAGAGTAGGTTTCGTCACCAGGTTGGATAGGAATCCTTGAGGAACAAGGTGGAGGTTTAACTTCCAAAATTCCTCATGGACAAGTGGTTGACCTTGTTGTAACATCAGGTTGTTACAATAAGACTTACGACTTAGTGCATCAGGTTGTTACAATAAGTCGTAATCTGTAATCAACTCAACCCACCATCTTTGCCTGAGATTCAAATCCGGCTGGGTGAAAATATATTTCAGACTTTGGTGATCAGTGTAAATTTTGCAACGATTACCCAAAAGGTAATGTCGCCAGGTTTTCAATGCATGGACCACAGCTGCAAGCACAAGATCATGTGTTGGATAATTATCCTCATGTGGACGCAACTGTCGAGATGTGTACGCAATCACATGAAGATCTTGCATGAGAATGCAACCTAATCCTTGTCGTGAGGCGTCGCAATAGATAACAAAGTCCTTAGAGAAGTCTGGTGGCATCAGAATGGGAGCAGAGGTCAGTCATCTTTTCAACTCTTGAAAACTATGCTCGCATTGTGGAGTCCACTCGAACCTTTTATCTTTCTTGAGGAGTTCAGTCAGAGGTTTTGCAACCTTGGAGAGATTCTCGACAAAGCAGCGACAATAGCTCGCTAGGCCAAGGAAACTCCA
This sequence comes from Hordeum marinum, assembly GCA_022496015.1. Classification (NCBI taxonomy): domain Eukaryota; kingdom Viridiplantae; phylum Streptophyta; class Magnoliopsida; order Poales; family Poaceae; genus Hordeum; species Hordeum marinum. The sequence goes on from CM039675.1 coordinate 121,216,694, forward strand.
TACTTGCTTAACTGATTCAGGTTGAGTCCAACCAAGGACAGCCTGAACTCTCTCGGGATTGACAACAATACCTTTACCACAGATCACGTGGCCTAGATAGATCACTTCCGGCAACCAAAATTCACACTTGAAGAATTTGGCATACAGACGATGCTCTCGAAGTTTTATCAATACCAGCCTTAGATGCTCGGCATGTTCCTGTCCATTCTTCAAGTAGATGAGTATGTCGTCGAGGTAAACCAAGACAAATTTATCCAAATACTCCATGAAGATCGAATTCATCAAGCGAGAGAAGGTGGCGGTGTACTCGTATTGGCCATAACGAGTAACAAAAGCCGTTTTTGGAATGTCCTCGTTTCTAATTCTGATTTGATGGTATCACAAGCTCAAATCCATTTTGGAAAAGACAGAGGATCCATCGAGTTGATCATACAAATCGTTGATCCTGGGGAGCGGATACTTGTTCTTTATGGTGACCAGATTCACTGGCCGATAATCCACAACCATCCGATCTGATCCATCCTTCTTCTTGACAAAGAGGACGGGACAAGCCCAAGGAGAAGAACTAGGCCGAATGAAACCTTTCTTCAAAGCCTCATCGAGTTCGATCTTAAGCTCGGATAGTTCTAAGGGTGCCATCTTATAGGGTCTTCTGGCTATTGGGACAGTCCCTGGAATAAGCTCTATCACAAACTCAACATATCTGACAGGAGGAATTCCTGGCAGGTCTTCTGGAAAGACTTCCAGAAAGTCACGGACTACCGGAATATCTTGTAGTTCTGGAAGAGGGCTAGCATTAAGGGAATAGAGTTGGCACTTGGCTGCTCGAGTGGAGACATTAACTATCTCACCCGATGGATGTGTAAGTTTAACATTCCTAGCATAAGTATCAATCTTAGCATAGTGGGCTTTCATCCAATCCATGCCTAGAATGATATTTATGTCCGAAGACTTGAGGGCTATCAAAGATGCTAGGAAGATTAGCCTATCCACCAGAATCTCATTATCATGGCTTACTCTAGAACTTTGCCACTTTGAACCAGGAGTATGAACTACTAAAGGAGTAGGCATATCGAAAAAATACATGTTATGCAACTATGCATAACTTTCTAAGATGAAAGAATGAGATGCCCCAGTATCAAATAGAATAGATGCTGGATGACTATTGACAAGGAGCGTACCTAGGATAACATCAGGATCCTCAATGGCTTCCTCAGCAGAAACATAGTTCACTCTTCCACGAGCAGGAGCTGGCTTCACATAGACCACTTTTCTCAGCTTCCCACATCTAGCGGGCTTAGCATTGTTTTGAGGACAATCACGAGAGTAGTGTCCTGGTTCCCCACATTTGTAGCAAACCATGGTGGCACGGGGAGCAACATTGACAGGCGGACGTCCAAATGGTCTGGCTGGAGGGTTGGGCTGAGCTGGGCGAGGCGCCTGGAAGGATGGCCTCGCGGTGAATCTTGGTGGCAGAGCTGTGTTGGGCACCCAGACCCGGCGTTTGTTGGAGCCTGAGACAGATGCGGGGCTGAAGTCACGGTTGTGCTTCCTCATGGCCTCATAGTCAGTCTGTCCAGACTCGGCATTGATAGCCTTGTTGATGAGAGCCTGGAAGGTTGTGCACTCATGCAGGTGCAAATCTCGACAGAGCTCAGGGTTAAGTCCCTTGCCAAACCTAGCCTGTTTCTTGGCATCAGTTGAAACTTCCTCCGGAGCATAGCAAGCAAGATTGACGAACTCAAGGCTATAGACATCCATTGATAGTCTGCCCTGGGTGAAAGCACAAAATTCCTCTCTCTTGCGATCCATCAGCCCTTCCGGGATGTGATGGGTATAGAATCCTGTACTGAATTCTGCCCAAGTTGGTGCGGGGCCTGCGGGACGCATGGCTTTATAATTTTCCCACCATAGATTGGCGGGTCCTTCCAGAAAGTAGGTAGCAAAGGTCACCTTGTTGGCCTCGGATATGTTGGCAGCCTGGATCTTGCAGAACATGCTGGTCAGCCAGTCATCCGCGTCAAGTGGGTCGACCAAATGATGATACTTAGGTGGGCACAACTTGACAAAGTAACCGAGGTACACACCATCATTGTGTTCATTGCGGGGAGCACACGCTGTGTTCTGCTCAATTCGTTCCAGCAGCCTGTTGGTCTCCCTCTTGTTCCTTTCAGCTTCAAGCATCACTTCTGCCAAAGAAGGCGCATGTGGTAGATCCTCTTGCCTTGGCTGGCTTCCCTCGCCCTGCTCGGGGGCAGGCACGGGGTTATTCCTAGTTGCCACCATCCTAGGAAAACAAACCCACAACTTAAATATAGAGGACATCAACTCTAAGACATGAGATAAGGAATGTACTTGACAACATGGCATGCAGGGTAAACACCCAAACCACATGGTAATAACAACTGCCATATGAACACCATGATTCATACACACCATGACATAGTTCAGTACAAGGCCACACTGAAAAGAAACTACATAGAGATGACACAACTCATCGAAGGCATTACAAGCGTCCTATACATTATCTATCTACACCTCCGGAACTCAACTCTCAACCTCAATCATATCCCACAAGACACGCAGGACTCTGGCGATACGACTACTACCATACTAGTACTAACATCCACGTACTCAAGCATCGCCGTAGAATGCCTCATACAGGTTACCCCCATGACCTGGGAGCTGAACCTGAGGATCTAGAAACACTCTAGCCTGTGATCCCTGGAAATCGTAAGGACACGGATGTGGCCTTGGTCCCCTTGCTGGCGGCAACTACGATCCTCGAAGAGGGGTGATGCCTCCAACATCAGGCTAGTCTACGCGTGATGGCAGATGAGTCCGCGATGGGGTCAGCATCTCCAAATCTCCATAGCCTTTCTGCACGATAGGTGCCAACTGCGTCAGGGCTGTCCAAAGACGTGCACGGGTAGCATAAAGCTCCATGCAAAGGGCACATGCATCATGATCCCTGTTCTCCAACATCTGAGCGGTCACCTGCATCCTAGGGTCCTCATGGGAATGATCATAGTAGGCTGCACTAAGATAACCATCCACTCCTCCCATGGAAGCAGGAACATAACAGAACTTTGTGTTCTAAAGTAGATCATGGTGAAACCTCATGATAGTCAGCATGGTGTAGGCGTCCTCCTGAACTGCCATATCTATGGTGACACCTAGTCCGTAAGTCCAGTGAAGCGGCTCTGCAGCTCCAGGATATGAACGATATATCTTAACAGTACAGAGATACTGACTCTGGTTGAAATCTCGATATTGTTCCTCCATTGTGTAATCTGGGTACCAACGGTAGCCAGCCTCCATCATAACTCTAACCAACATGGCCGTGCAACCTGGTACATCAATGCACCTGGTTAGACGGACCACCTAACGGGAAGGACGAGGGGGCATTTGAAACAGAAAATGAGGCAAAGACATTAGAGGCTCTAGCAGGAATTGGACAACATAACGGTTGTAATTTCTCAAAAAGGATTTTGAGACAACTGCAAAAGATTGGAGAAGCATAACCACTCGACTTTCTAGACTCAAATCTCTTCTCCATCTGATTGTCACACCAACAATAGTCAAGTACCGACATTCACTTGCAAACAAGCTAGCTATTAGTCCATGGTTAGTAACTTGTCATCCTAAGAAATAGATGAGAAGCCTAGTTCTTATCCCCATAGAAAAGATAAGAATGACTCAGAATAGAATAACTTGGGAAGAGGAGTAAAAAGAGCCTTACGTTCCCTTCCACAATCAATTCCCCTACTTTTCTATAGTGTTTCTCGACTCAACTTTGACCGGTTTGGATTGGTAGTCCTACAGTCAGCCAGGCTCTGATACCAACACTGTCGGGACCCTAATCCTAAGTCATATGAATCTAGACTATAACATATCACATCACTTTGCAGCCTCACGCACGGTAAGTTCCACAGCTGTAGCCTCACCTTAGCCGGGACCTTTTGCGTCTTTTGGCTCATGTATGTGAACATCTTGCTGGCAATCAAACAACAAAGAACCCGGACCGACATGACTAGTCATAGAACCCAAGTGGCACATCTGTACGGAAACAGGCATACGTAACCCAACAATGCAGGTGTCGGCCTCAAGCATGAGTAGACGAGTCATAGCAAGTTCCAAGGACTCCATTATGTCGTGAGACATAAATGCCATCACTGCACGTAGACGAGTCGTAGCAGGCTACAGGGACTCCATAACACTACGAGACATTTCCCCGAAGGGACAGACACAGGAGCAAAGAAGGATACATGCCGGACAATCAATGTGTCCGGAGCAGTAGCAAGCTACCATGGCTCGGTGGAAGCACAAAGAGGCAGTTTCCCGTAAAGAGTACTACCAAAGGCACACAACTAGGTGTTGGATCCCATACATACCGTTGCTCGTCACACTTACGCACGACATGCTCGATATGCATAGATACAACCATGGCATCACAACATAACCATACAACAACTTTTATTTAAAAGGCTCAGACGAGCCTTGCATAATATGTTCTTACAGATAGGGTCACATGATCCAACACTCAAGTCATACAAACAAGTTCATACAAACCAACCGAAAGCATAAGCTGTCTAAGTACAGACAGATGAAAGGGTAAAAGGCACATGGTCTGACTATCTACAGCCCACCATAGGGCATAGGGTCGTAGCTGGGACACGAGCTATTCGGCATCGTCGACATCTAGAAAGAACCCACCTGATGGGTCCTGGGTCTCATCTGCAACATTTATTAAGCAAACATGAGTACAAATGTAGTCAGCTTGTCTTTAAAGCAGACCTAGTCTATTGATGCTCATGTATCAATATGGGGGGTGGTGTAGTTTATGCAGCAATGCCAACTTTGACTCATGGCTAACCTACACTACACAATTTTAGCTCTTTGTTTAAATTTTAGATATCGCACACGAGTCCATTAACTCCATGAAAATACACCACCATGGATTCACTTCCCTCTCCTGGGAGAGTGCCATCCACGATACTCACACTTGTCTTGATATTTTATGTGTATCCATTTGATTATCTATGAACAACATAAGCTTTCCAGGTAGTCCATATCCGAGGATGCGGCTATTCGAATAGTTTCATACCTTGCAGGGGTGTACTTCTTCACAAATGCTCTTGCCACTTATTGTTGTGTGCTCATAAAACCATGCACCTCGGCAACCTTCAAGCGGAAGCCCAGCGAGGGAGTCGGCCATGACCGTCAATCACATAAGACCTGTAGTCCAGGCTATCACCTATTTGAGACTGAACCCGCACGGAAGTCCGGCCGAAGTTTCTGCTACGGCCCCAAACAATGTGCGTAGTGTTCCCAAGCCCACTATTCGGGTGACCCTTGGTACACCGTGCCACTACCTACCGCGTCGTAACCCACCCCTAGGGTCAGCGCTACGCACGGCCTCGAGCATGCTATAAACACCAAAAACTACTTGCAACTCCTGGACTAAGGACTAAGCGACTGATAAGTCGAGAGGGGTCGATTTACCGGAACCCAATGTGTGGTAGTAACTAGCCTTGGATCACAAACACGAAACTCAATTCCTAAGAAGGGTCCCAATGAGACAACCCGCTATGTCCTCCTACATAGCCTCTCATCGCTACCTTTACCAAATTGGGTTCATCATAAGTTTATCACATTGGAACAACAATGTTTCACTCCAGTTCATCACCCAGATGAATCAGACCTAACACAACTCTAAGCATAGGAAGTATAGCAGGCAAAGTAAGCTAAGCACATCATGGCACACACATCTACTAGGTATGCTAGGTTGGAAGGTTTAGCTATTTACTATGACAATGACAGGTCATGCATAAGAATAGGTTCATCTACCGTGTATGACAGACAAGTGAACGTTTGTCCTAATGCAATAAACAAGAGCAGGAGTGAGAGAGTGGGATGTTATCAGAATGATCAAGGGGGGTTTCTTGCCTTGCTGGGTAGCGGAAAAGTTCTCTCCTTCGTTGGAATACTTGGGGGTATCCTCAGAGTTAGGGCCTACCGCAATGGAGATAAGTAGCAATCAATACACGCAAGTGCAACAATATGATGCATGATCATGGCATGGCAGCATGTATGGATGAGCTAATGCAGCTATTGTCCAAGTTAATTTGAAGTGAGTTTGAATATAGGTTCAAAATCGTTCTTCATTTCAATTTCCATATTTTAACCTATTAGCAAATGTCAATGTTCTTCTACATAGATTGCTCTAACATGCATTATAATATCACCATTGGATTCATTGGATTTTTCTGATAAATTTTCATATATAAATTATTTTCATCTGATTTACAGATTAATTTATATGAATTTTTTAAGTTATTAATAATTTTTGGAATTATTTTTAAACTCGAAAAGGATTAATGGTGTCAACCTGACGACACCACAACGTCAGCTGGTCGGCTGACCTTGCCAGGTCAAACCTGACGTGCGGGGCCCTAAACTTCGCGTTGACCAGGGGTTTGACCCACCCTGGGCCCACTGGTCAGTGGCAGGAGGCCTAATTAATCAGGGGGATTAGCCTCTGATGCTGGCCACGTCGGCGCCCACCGGAGCGGGGCCGGTGGCAACCATCCGCACGGCGGCGACTCGCCGGAATCGCGCCTCCGACGACCATTTAGCGTGCAGAGGGCAGCGGGATATAGCCCGTGCAATAGCGCCTCTAGCAGGGCAGCAGAGGGGGCTCGGGGGCCACCGGAGATGATGGCCACGTCGAGCTGAGCAGCGGCGACGGCTCGGGAAGGACCGGGTATGGTGCTACGGGCTGCAGGAGGTGGAGATAAGGGCGGCTATGGGCTCCTGGGAGCTCTACGAGCACGAGCCCGTGGTCGGGAGCGAGCTTTGGCCGCTGTGGCCACATCTACGCCATGGCCGGCGGCGAGATCCGCTCGGCTTTGGCTTCAGACGGGGCTAGAGGAGGAAAATCGCATCGGGACCAGGGGAAACGAACCGGGGCCTCACCGGAGGGTCTTCTGGCGCCTTGGTGTGGTCAGGGACGCACGGGAGACGACAAATCGGCGGCGTCTTCAGTCCGACGAGGAAGAACAGAGGAGAGGAGGAAGAGAGGAATGGCGAGGGGGAAATGGGCTCGGGCGGCGGCCGAGCCTCTCCTCTTGCCGGCCGCAGGGGTGGCACGCAGCTGCTTCTCCTCCTGGCTAGAGGAAGAAGACGCTACTGCCCCCGTGGGCTGGGCCTGTTCTTCAAGAAACCCCAGGTGGGCTTTTCTTCCCCTTTTCTTTATTTTATTTCTTTTCTAATTTCTGACATTTGTTTTATTTTATTTTAAGGCACATATGCTATTTTAAAATATCCCAAATATTTTATATATTGAGGTTTGAATATTTCAAACTTATCTAAAAAGTTTCAGGATATTTTGAAAACTAAAACAATGATAATGCTTTATTTGATATTTTCAGAAGCTTTAACATTTCTTTTTAAATTGCTTCCGTTGTTCAATATTTAAAATGGCCCCTGTTATAATCATGTCCATATTTATCAGACATAGGGAACATTTTGGTAGGGCATTTTGGATTTGTTGAATTTTCACCAACATGAATTATTTTGATTCAATGTGAGCTTGGGGTTTCTTTTAATCCCCATTTCATGTTGATGCAAAATTGAAACATGAGGCACACACATGCTATCCTATGACATCTTGCTAGGGTTGTGACAAAATCTATGAGAAATCCTTAATGAAATGCCTATAGACGCGAGCATTACCAAGAAAACTCCTTATGCCTTTGATATCCTTGGGGCATGTCATTTTCTCTATTGCGTCAACTTTGGCTTTGTCCACCTCAATGCCTCTTTAAGAAATTTTGTGCCCTAGTACTATACCTTAATTCACCATAAAGTGGCACTTCTCCCAAATCAATAAAAGATCATTTTCTTCACATCTCAGGAAAACTCGATCAAGATTGCTCAAGCAATAATCTAAAGAAGTCCCGTAAACAGAAAAATCATCCATGGAAACCTCAACAATCTTTTCCCAAAAGTCAGAGAATATAGCATTCATGCATCTTTGGAAGGTAGCAGGTGCATTGCATAAACCAAAAGGAATACACTAATAAGCATAAGTTTCAAAAGGGAAAGTAAAGGTAGTTTCATCTTGATCTTCTTTTGACACAACTATTTGAGGAAAGCCAGAATATCCAGCAAGGAAACAAGAATAAGTGTGCTGAGAAAGTCTCTCTAATATTTGATCGATAAAAGGCAAGGGGTAATTATATTTCCTAGTAGCTTTACTTAATTTCCTAAAATCAATCACCATCCTATAGCTAGTTACAATTCTTTGTGGCATAAGCTCATTTTTATCATTAGGAACAACAACTTTACCTCCTTTCTTAGGAAATTTAACGAACATGGCTTACCCATCTACTATCAGCAATAGAATAAATTATACCTGCTTCCAGAAGTTTTAGTATATCAATTCTTACCCCCTCCTTAATCTTAGGGTTGAGACGACGTTGATGATCAACAACAGGTTTTGCATCCGGTTCCATATTAATCTTGTGCTGACATAGAGTAGGTATTATGCCCTTAAGAGCATCAAGAGTCTATCCAATAGCATCCCAGTGCTTACATAGAGATTTAATTTAGCTCTTCTCTTCATGCTCTAAAAGCTTAGCACTAATAATAATAGGATATATCTCCTTTGAATCAACATAGCATATTTCAAAGTATCAGGCAATGTCTTTATCTCAAACACGGGATCTCCGTTGGGTGGATGAGGATTCCCTAATATATCAACTGTTAGGTTGTGTCTAAGAATAGGTGTTTGTATAATAAATATATCATCAATTTCATTTCTTTCATTCCTATGCATATCATTTTATGGTCTAGCAAATATTGTTCTAACGGATCAGTAGGACGTACGACAATAGAAGCAAGACCAATTATTTCATCCTTATTAGGCAATTTTCATGTGTTTGTCTACTAAACTTAGAGAAATTATGTCACATCCCTAGCTAGATGTCATAGGACAGCATGTGTGTGCATCATGTTTCAATTTTGCATCAACATGAAATGGGGATTAAAAGAAACCCCAAGCTCACATTGGAATCAAATGAATTAAAAGTTTGTGAAAAATCAACAAACTCAATATGCCAATACAAAATGTTCCCTATGTCTGATAAATATGGACATGAATATATCAGGGGCCATTTTAAATATTTGAACAATTATAGCAATTTAAAAATAAATAACAAAGCCTCTAAAAATGCCAAATAAAGCATTATCAATACTTTATATTTCAAAATATCCTGAAACTTTTTATTGGAGTTTGAAATATTCAAACGTGATATTATAAAATATTTCGGATATTTTATTAAAGAATTTGTGACTGAAAAAGAAGTAAAACTAATGTCAGAAATAGAAAATCAGAAAGAAAAGAAAAGAAAAAGGGCAGAGGCCCAGGGGGAACCGGCCCACTGACCCATGGCCAGTCATCCCTTTCCTCTCGCCAGGAGGACAGGGGCATGCGCTCACCGCGCGCTGGCACACGCCGAGCATCTCCTCCCTGACTGGCTGCTGGCCTGGAGGGCTCAGAGAGCGCCAGCGCGAGAGCTCCTTGCTGTGGCCTCTTTCTCCTCTCCCTCTCCCCCTCGTGAGCTCTCTCTCTCGCACTCCCCCTCTCTGCCCGCCATGGCCGAGCTCGCCGCCGCCGCGCCGCCGTAGTTCTAGCCACCCCCGCGCCCTTCTGAGCCCCCCAACAGCCCCGCAACAATCCCCTCGTCCTCCCCGTGAAGCCAGTCGACGTCGGGAGCCCTCCACGATGCGCCAACGCCGTTTCTTCCCCGCCGGCCACCGGAGCTCCACCTCGACGATTCGCCCTGTCCGGACCTCCCCCGATCTCGCTGTTGCCTCTGCTAGAACCGCGGTGAGCCGCTGATGCTCCTCCCCCTCTCCCCATGCTTCCCTGTGCCCTCTAGTGCAGTAGCCGGTCTTGCCCGAGCCGCCGCCACTGCCAAACTCGATGTGGCCGTTGTCTCTGGTGACCCCGACCCCCCCTCTGCTGCTACGTTAGATGCGCGCGTGCGCGGGCTACCTTCTGGTGCCCTCCGCGTGCCAAATGGCCACCGGATGCACAAGTCCGGCGAGTTGCCGCCGTGTTTTTGGTCGCCGCCGGCTGGCCTCCGGCGTGCTGACGTGGACGGCCATTAGGGGTTAATCCCCTTGCTAATTAGCCCCCCATCCACTGACCAGTGGGCCCCAGATGCGGGTCAAACCCTGGTCAGTGCGGGATTAGTCCTGTGTCGCTAACGTGCGGGCCCCGCATGTCAGGTTTGACCTGGACCGGTCAGCTGACCTGCTGACGCCGTGATGACGTGGGGCTGATGTAATAAAGGAATTTCTAGTTTTAAAATAATTCCAGAAAATGTTTAAAACTTCAAAAATTGATATAAATTAATCTGTAACTCAGATGAAAATAATTTATATATGAAAATTTATCAGAAAAATCCAATGAATCTAATGGTGCTACTATCATGCATGTTAGAGCAACCTATGTAGATGAACATTGATATTTACTAATAGGTTAATATATGGAATATGAAATGAAGATTGATTTTGAACCTATATTGAAGCTCACTTCAAACTAGCTTGGACAATAGTTGCACTAGCCCATCCTTATATGCTACCATGTCATGATCATGCATCGTATTGTTGCACTGACGTGTATTGATTGTTATTTATCTACATTGCGGTAGGCCCTACTTCTGAGGATACCCCCGAGTATTCCAATGAAGGAGAGAACCTTTCCGCTACCCAGCAAGGCAAGCGACCCCCTCTGATCATTCCGCTAACATCCCGCTCTCTCGCTCCTGCTCTTGTTTATTGCATTAGCACAAACGTTCACTTGTTTGTCATACACGGTAGATGAACCTATTCTTTTGCATAACCTGTCATTGTCACAGTAAATAGCTAAACCTTGCAACCTAGCATACCTGGTAGATGCTTGTGCCATGATGTGCTTAGCTTACTTTGCCTGCTATGCTTGCTATGCTTAGAGTTGTGTTTGGTCCAATTCATCTGGGTGATGAACTGGAGTGAAATAATGTTGTTCTGATGTGATAGGCTTAAGATGAAACTGAGTTGGTAAAGGTTGTGATGAGAGGCTATGTAGGAGTACATAGCGGGTTGTCTCATTGGGATCGTTCTTAGGAACAGAGTTCTGTGTTTGTAATCCAAGACTAGTTACTACCACACATTGGCATACTTAATTGACCATCTCGACTTTTCAATCGCTTAGTCCTTTGTCCAGGAGTTGCAAGTAGTTTCTGGTGTTTATAGCAGGCTGGAGGCCGTGCGTAGCACTGACCCTAGGGGTGGGTTACGACGCAGTAGGCAGTGGCACAGTGTACCAAGGGTCACCTGAATGGTGGGCTTGGGAACTGTGCTCACATCATTTGAGGTTGTAGCGGAAGTTTCAGCCAGACTTCCATGCGGGTTTAGTCTCAAATAGGCGATAGCCTGGACTAGAGGTCTTATGTGGTTGACGGTCGTGGCCGACTCCCTCGCTGGGCTTCCGCTTGAAGGTTGCCGAGGTGCATGGTTTTAAGAGCACACGACGATAAGTGGCGAGAGCGTGTGTGAAAAAGTACACCGCTGTAGGGTATGAAACTATTCGAATAGCCGCGTCCTCGTATATGGACTACTTGGAAAACTTATGTTGTTCATAGATAATCAAATGGATACTCATAAAAATATCTTGACAAGTGTGAGTACCGTGGATGGCACTCTCCAGGAGAGGGAAGTGAATCCATGGTGGTGTATCATCATGGAGTTAGTGGACTCGTGTGCGATAACTAAAATCTAAACAAAGAGCTAAAAATGGTGTAGTGTAGGTTAGCCATGAGTCAAAGCTGGCATTGCTGCATAAGCTCCACCACTTCCCTTGTTGATACATGAGCATGAATAGACTAGGTCTGTTTTAAAGACTTGCTGAGTATGTTTGTACTCACTTTTTCTTAATAAATGTTGCAGATGAGACCCAGGACCCATCAGGTGGGTTCTATCTAGATGTCGACGATGCCGAATAGCTGGTGTCCTAGCTACGACCTTATGCCCTGTGGCGGGCTGTAGATAGTTAGGCCATGTTCCTTTTTACCCTTTCATCTGTCTCTACTCAAACAACTTATGCTTCCCCTTGGTTTGTATGACTTGTTTGTATGACTTGAGTGTCGGGTCATGTGACCCCTATTTGTAAGAACATGTTATGCAAGGCTCGTTTGAGCCCCTTAAATAAAAGTTGTTGTATGGTTATGTTGTGATGCCATGGTTGTATCCATGCATATCGGGCATGTCGTGCGTACATGTGACGTGCAAGGGTATGTATGGGATCTAACACCTAGTCGTGTGCCTTTAGTAGTACTCTTTACGGGAAACTGCCTCTTTGTGCTTCCATCGGGCCTTGTTAGCTTGCTACTGCTCCGGACACATTGATTGACCGACATGTATCCTTCCTTGCTGATGTGTCTGTCCCTTTGGGGAAATGTCTCGCAATGTAATGGAGTCCCTGTAGCCTGCTACGACTTGTCTACGTGCGGTGATGGCATTTATGTCTCATGGCATAATGGAGTCCTTGTAGCTTGCTATGACTCGTCTACACGCGCTTGAGGCCGACACCTGCATTGTTGGGTTACGTATTCCTATTTCCGTACGGATGTGCCACTTGGGTTCTATGACTAGTCATGTTGGCCCGAGTTCTTTGTCGTTTGATTGCCAGCGACATGTTCACATACGTGAGCCAAAAGACGCAAATGGTCCCGGCTAAGGTTATGCTGCAGCCGTGGACCTTACCGTGCGTGAGGCCACAAAGTGATGTGATATGTTACAGTCTAGATTTATATGACTTAGGATCGGGGTCCCGACAGTGTTGGTATCAGAGCGTGACTAACTGTAGGACTACCAAGCCAAACCGGTCGAAGTTGAGTCTAGAAACAATATAGCAAAGTAGGGGAATTGATTGTGGATGGGAACATAAGGCTCTTTTTACTCCTCTTCCCAAGATATAATATTCTGAGTCATTCTCATCTTTTCTATGGGGATAAGAACTAGGATTCTCATCTATTTCTTAGGATGACGAGTTACTAACCATGGACTAATAGCTAGCTTGTTTGCAAGTGAATGTCGGTACTTGAGTAATGTTGGTGTGACAAACAGATGGTGAAGAGATTTGAGTCTAGAAAGTCGAGTGGTTATGTTTTTCCATTCTTTTGTAGTTGTCTTAAAATCCTTTTTGAGAAATTACAACCGTTATGCTATCCAATTTCTGCTAGAGTCTCTAACGTCTATGCATCATTCTCTGTTTCAGATGCCCCCTCGTCCTTCCTGTCAGGTGGTCCGTCTGACCAGGTGCATCGATGTACCGGATCACACGGCCATGTTGGTTAGAGTTATGTTGGAGGCTGGCTATCGTTGGTACCCGGAGTACACAGTGGAGGAACAGTATCGAGATTTCAACCGTAGTCAGTATCTCTGTATTGTTAAGATTTATCCTTCATATCCTGGAGGTGTAGAGCCGCTTCACTAGACTTATGGACTAGGTGTCACCATAGACATGACAGTTCAGGAGTCCGCCTACACCATGTTGACTATCATGAGGTTTCACCATGGTCTTCTTCAGAACACAAAGTTCTGTTATGTTCCTGCTTCCATGGGAGGAGAGGATGGCTATCTTAGCGTAGCCTACTATGATCATTCTCATGAGGACCCTAGGCTGCAGGTGACTGCTCAGATGTTGGAGAACAGGGATCGTGATGCATGTTCCCTTCGCATGGAGCTTTATGCTACCCATGCACGTCTTTGGACAACCCTGACGCAATTGGCACCTATCGTGCAGACAGGCTATCGAGATTTGGAGATGCTGAACCCATTGTGGACTCATCCGCTAGCACGCGTAGACTGGTCCGATGTTGGAGGCATCACCCCTCTTCAAGGACCGCTGTTGCCACCAACAAGGGGACCAAGACCACATCCGTGTCCTTATGGTTTCTAGGGATAACAGGCTAGAGTGTTTCCGGATCCTCAGGTTCAGCTCTCGAGTCATGGGGGTAACCTGTATGAGGCATTCTACGGTGATACTTGAGTGCATGGATGTTAGTACTTGTATGGTAGTAGTCGTATCGCCACAGTCCTGCATGTCTTGTGGGATATGACTGAGGTTGAAAGTTGAGTTCCGGAGGTGTAGATAGATAATGTATAGGAAGCTTGTAATGCCTCCGGTGAGTTGTGTCATCTCTCCGTAGTTTGTATTCCGCTTGGGCTTGTACTGAACTTTGTCATGCTGTGTATGAATCATGGTGTTCATATGGCTGTTGTTATTACCATGTTGTTTGGGTGTCGACTTCAAAATCTCGGGACGAGATTCTTTTGAGTCGGGGTGAGTTGTCACATCCCGAGCTAGATGTCATAGGACAACATGTGTGTGCATCATGTTTCAATTTTGCATCAACATGAAATGGGGATTAAAAGAAACCCCAAGCTCACATTGGAATCAAATTAATTAAATGTTTGTGAAAACTCAACAAACTCAATATGCCAATACAAAATGTTCCCTATGTCTGATAAATATGGACATGAATGTATCAGGGACCATTTTAAATATTTGAACAATTATAGAAATTTAAAAATAAAAAACAAAGCCTCTGAAAATGCCAAATAAAGCATTATCAATACTTTATATTTCAAAATATCCTGAAACTTTTTATTGGAGTTTGAAATATTCAAACTTGATATTATAAAATATTTTGAATATTTTCTTAAAGCATTTATACCTGAAAAAGAAATAAAACCAATGTCAGAAATAGAAAATCAGAAAGAAAAGAACTGGAAAAGGGCAGAGGCCATGGAGGAACCGGCCCACTGGCCCATGGTCAGTCATCCCTGTCCTCTCGCCATGCGGACAGGGGCGTGCGTTCGCCGCGCGTGGGCACTCGCCGACCACCTCCTCCCTACCTGGCTGCTGGCCTGGAGGGATCGGAGAGCGCCAGCGCGAGGCCTCCCTGTCGTGGCCTCTTTCTCCTCTCCCTCCCCCCTCGCGAGCTCTCTGTCTCATTCGCTCTCCCCTCTCTGTCCGCCATGGCCGAGCTCGTCGCCGCCGCACCGCCGTAGTTCTAGCCACCCCCGCTCCCTTCTGAGCCCCCCAACAGCCCCACAACGACCCCCTCGTCCTCCCCGTGAATCCAGTCGACTCCGGGAGCCCTCCGTGACGCGCCACCGCCGTTTCTTCCCCACTGGCCACCAGAGCTCCACCTCAACGATTCGCCCTGTCAGGACCTCCCCCGACCTCGCCGTCGCCTCTGCTGGAACCGCGGTGAGCCGATGGTGCTCGTCCCCCTCTCCCCCTGCTTCCCCATGCCCTCTAGCGTAGTAGCCTGTCCTGCCCGAGCCGCCGCCGCCACCAAGCTCGACATGGCCATCGTCTCCGGCGACCCGGAGCCTCCTCTGCTGCTTCGTTAGACGCACGCTTGCGCGGGCTACCTTCTGGTGCCCTCCGTGTGCCAAGTGACCACCGGATGCGCAAGTCCGGCAAGTCGCCACCGTGTTTTTGATCACCGCCGGCTGGCCTCCGGCGTGCTTACGTGGAAGGCCATCAGGAGATAATCCCCCTGCTAATTAGCCCCCCAGCCACTGACCAGTGGGCCCCAGATGTGGGTCAAACCTTGGTCACTGCGGGATTAGTCCTGTGTCGCTGATGTGCGGGCCCCGCACGTCAGATTTAACTTGGACTGGTCAGCTGACCTGCTGATGCCATGATGACGTCAAGCTGATGTAATAAAGGAATTTTTAGTTTTAAAATAATTCCAGAAAATGTTTAAAACTTCAAAAATTCATATAAATTAATCTGTAACTCAGATGAACATAATTTATATATGAAAATTTATCAGAAAAATCCAATGAATCTAATGGTGTTATTATCATGCATGTCAAAGAAACCTATGTAGATGAACATTGACATTTACTAATAGGTTAATATACGGAATATGAAATGGAGATTGATTTTG
The DNA here is from genome assembly GCA_022496015.1 of Hordeum marinum. NCBI lineage: Eukaryota > Viridiplantae > Streptophyta > Magnoliopsida > Poales > Poaceae > Hordeum > Hordeum marinum. Next base: position 121,232,716 of record CM039675.1, read on the forward strand.
AACCTATATTCAAGCTCACTTCAAACTAGCTTGGACAATAGTTGCACTAGTCCATCCTTATATGCTACCATGTCATGATCATGCATCATATTTTTGCACTTGCATGTATTGATTGTTATTTATCTGCATTGCGGTAGGTCCTGCTTCTGAGGATACCCCCGTGTATTCCAACGAAGGAGAGAACCTTTCCGCTACCCAGCAAGGCAACCAAGCCCCTTTGATCATTCCGATAACATCCCACTCTCTCGCTCTTGCTCTTGTTTATTGCATTAGGACAAACATTCACTTGTTTTTCATACACGGTAGATGAACCTATTCTTTTGCATGACCTGTCATTTGCATAGTAAATAGCTAAACCTTGCAATCAGCATACTTGGTAGATGCTTGTGCCATGATGTGCTTAGCTTACTTTGCTTGCTATGCTAGCTATGCTTAGAGTTGTGTGAGGTCCGATTCATCTGGGTGATGAACTGGAGTGAAATAATGATGTTCTGATGTGATAGGCTTAAGATGAAACCGAGTTGGTAAAGGTTGCGATGAGAGGCTATGTAGGTGTACATAGCGGGTTGTCTCATTGGGACCATTCTTAGGAACCGAGTTCCGTGTTTGTAATCCAAGACTAGTTACTACCACACGTTGGGATACTTAATTGACCCTCTCGACTTTTCAATCGCTTAGTCCTTAGTACAGGAGTTGCAAGTAGTTTATGGTGTTTATAGCATGCTATAGGCTGTGCGTAGCGTTGACCCTAGGGGCGGGTTACGACGCGGTTGGCGGTGGCACGGTGTACCAAGGGTCACCCGAATGGTGGGCTTGGGAACCCTGCGCACATCATTTGGGGATGTAGCGCAAAGTTTGGCCAGACTTCCGTGTGGGTTCAGTCTCAAATAGGCGATAGCCTGGACTAGAGGTCTTATGTGATTGACGGTCGTGGCCGACTCCCTCGCTGGGCTTCTGCTTGAAGGTTGCCGAGGTGCATGGTTTTAAGAGCACACGGCGATAAGTGGCGAGAGCATGTGTGAAGAAGTACACCCCTATAGGCTATGAAACTATTTGAATAGCCGTGTCCTCGGATATGGACTACTTGGAAAACTTATGTTGTTCATAGATAATCAAATGGATACTCATAAAAATATCAAGACAAGTGTGAGTACCGTGGATGGCACTCTCCTAGGAGAGGGAAGTGAATCCATGGTGGTGTATCATCAGGGAGTTAGTGGACTCGTGTGGGATAACTAAAATCTAAACAAAGAGATAAAAATGGTGTAGTGTAGGTTAGCCATGAGTTAAAGCTGGCATTGCTGCATAAGCTCCACCACTTCCCTTGTTGATACATGAGCATGAATAGACTAGGACTTTTTTAAAGACTTGCTGAGTACGTTTGTACTCACGTTTGCTTAATAAATGTTGCAGATGAGACCCAGGACCCATCAGGTGGGTTCTATCTAGATGTCGATGATGCCGAATAGCTGGTGTCCCAGGTACGACCTTATGTCCTGTGGCGGGCTGGAGATAGTTAGGCCATGTGCCTTTTTACCCTTTCATCTGTCTGTACTCAGACAGCTTATGCTTCCGCTTGGTTTGTATGATTTGTTTGTATGACTGAAGTGTAGGGTCGTGTGACCCCTATCTGTAAGAACATGTTATGCAAGGCTCGTCTGAGCCCCTTAAATAAAAGTTGTTGTATGGTTTTGTTGTGATGCCATGGTTGTATCTATGCATATCGGGCATGTCGTGCGTACATGTGACGTGCAACGATATGTATGGGATCTGACACCTAGTCGTGTGCCTTTAGTAGTACTCTTTATGGGAAACTGCCTCTTTGTGCTTCCATCGGGCATTGGTAGCTTGCTAATGCTCCGGACACATTGATTGACCGGCATGTATCCTTCCTTGCTGTTGTGTCTGTCCCTTCGGGGAAATGTCTTGTAGTGTAATGGAGTCCCTGTAGCCTGCAACGACTCGTCTACGTGCGGTGATGGCATTTATGTCTCACGATGTAATGGAGTCCTTGTAGCTTGCTATGACTCGTCTACACGCGCTTGAGGCAGACACCTGCATTGTTGGGTTACGTATGCTTGTTTTCGTACAGATGTGCCACTTGGGTCCTATGACTAGTCATGTCGGCCCGGGTTCTCCGTCATTTGATTGCTAGCGACATGTTCACATACGTGAGCGAAAAGACGCAAACGGGCCCAGCTAAGGTAAGGCTGCAGTCGTGGATCTTACCGTGCATGAGGCCGCAAAGTGATGTGATATGTTACAGTCTGGATTCATATGACTTAGGATCGGGTTCCCGACAAATTAAATTCATGAGACATATCACCAAAAGTTACTTTGACCTTCTCAATAGCACAATTAATTTCAGCATTAACAGTATTCAAGAAAGGTCTACCAAATATAATGGGACAAAAGTTATCTTATTCTGAACCAAGTACTAGGAAATCAGTGGGGTACTTGACTTTTCCACAGAAGACTTCAACATATATAACAATCCCAACTGGTGAAATAGTATCACGGTTTGCAAGTTTAATAGTAACATCAATATATTCAATCTCAGAGGGTGTTATGTCATGCATGCTTTATTAATATAATGTATAAGATATATCAGTAACACTGGAACCAATATCACGCAAGCCATGGTAACAATGATCTCCAATTGTAACTAAGACAACAAGCATGACTACAACTGGTTCATTTTTATCGAGCTCACCTCGCTCGTTTCTAACAAGTTTTGCTAGCAGCTTCATCACAGAAGTAAATAACTTGGCCATCAATATTATCAACTAAGAGATCTTTAACCATAGAAACTTTAGGCTCAACATTTATTTTTCTGAAGGTTTAGGTGTCCTAATGACTTCTAATAACCACAGTTGTGGCCTTAGTATGGTCCCTAATTCTTATAGGAAAAGGAGGTTTTTAAATGTAAGCGGTAGGAACAACTAGATCAATATGGTTAACAATTACTTGTTCCTTCTTAAATTTAACAGGTTCGTCTAATGTATTTTCAATGGGAGGATGATATTTAAACCACTTCTCTTTGGGAAGTTCAAGATGAGTAGCAAAAATTCCACAGAAAGTAGCTACTATCTCAGAGTCAAGACCATATTTATTGCTAAACTCCTAGACAGAATTAGTTTCCATAAAATATTTAACCCCATCAAAGTTAAGCTTTATACATTACTTTTTACCTTCATCGGCTTCCCAATCTTTAGAGTTGTGCTTAATTCTTTCCAGAAGATCCCAATCGAATTAAATTGTCTCCTCCATATAGGAATCAGTAGCACAAGAATCGAGTAATACTTTATTATAGACGGGGCATGATGCACTAAATACTCTATGGGGACACAAGTCCCTTTGTGGTTCGGTAGGGGCGAGATCACTTGCACAAAGAACTGAAATGGCGAGACGGCGTGGCGATCATGACGCGAGTGTTTTACCTAGGTTCATACCGCTGTGAAGAGTAAAGCCCTACTCCTGCTTTTGGTGGATTGATCAAACAAACACGAAATACATGCATCGCTCGAGCCCAACAAGGGTGCCTTCGGGTAAAGAGATGCTACGATAGTACAAGTGTCCAAAGGTACGAATCTTTAGCTATGCTACCCTGGGCCTTCTTTTATAGTCCAAGGGGCAACCACAATGGCAAAACCGACAATGTCCGATGATTAGATAGGTAACAGTGCTATCATACCTAACTATGGCACTTTAGGACAAAATTCCATAAATGTATTCTAGGTGGGTGTGTGGGTGCATCCCCAGGAAGCTCCTACCACCGCTCTAGCTAACTACTGCACAACAACTTGTCACGCCTATAGACGAGTGTCAAGGGGGAAAATCCGTCTTCCAACATGTCGCCACGTGCTTGGCGTGAGCCACTTAGCCACTTGGGAGCTCGACACTGCATCGATAAGTGACTGGAGTAGTGATGTGGTGGAACGGTTTGCCGATCGGCACACGCTTGTTGGGGGACTAGCTTGTCGGGTCTTGATGGTGTGGGTGCCTTGGTCCTCAGGAAGCACCGGGTACATTCTTGGCATGCTCCGAGCTTTTCTTGGGTTGTAGCACCGATCTTCCCGGCATTGCTTGGCCTGGGTTTGTGTTCGTTTTGATGGGTTTGGCTACCACTACCCATGCATAAGTCAGGGGCACTGGGTCTCGATGCCTCAGTGCATTGACAAGAGCCCCCGGGTCTAGCCCACACGCGCATGCTCAGTGCCGTTGGGTCAGGCACAAAATTTATGCACACGTGTGCAATGTGAGGAAGTAACTGCCAATTTACTAGTCAGCACTAACCCTTTACCTCAGGTCGTTTATACGACGCGCGCTCCATGCATTGCGGGAGGTTGCGGTGGGCTCTCGTAACCTAAAGGCCTCATTGTGGCAGAAAGTGTAGTGCCATGGATTGGCACAATGGGGCCGTTACCTGTTTGCCCTTGATCGTGGGTAGTGGAATTGGTGGAGGCAGATGACGACCCTTGGAGCGGAGGAGATCCATCCACCGAGCCCTCCCCTATAAATTAGGAGGTCGCGAGGGGTGATGCTCATCCATCACCTTCTTCTCCTTCGTCCCAAGCTTGCAGAGCTCGCCCTTCTTCTCTTGTCTCCAGGTCTCCCCTCCCCTCCTGATGTCCAGGGGGAAGCATCATTCAAACATGCCGGCCACCACGCGGTCTTCTTCTCACCTTCATGCTCAGTTCTCATTGCAGACCAATGGTCAAAGGATCCTCGAGTGGGGGAGCGGGCGGTGTGCCGAGCGCGCCAGGAGCAGTAGCGGCAGCACACCAGCCGCTATGTCGCCCGCTACTTCGGTCTTGTGGGAACATCGCGTGGTCGACACGGTGCTGGATTCTATGGTGGAAACACAACGTCACAGTGCCCCACGGTCTTTGCGCTCCTTCTTCAATGTGATGGAGAGAAAACGCACGCATGACCTCCAGTCGCGTGCGAGCGGCTGCAGTGGTGGTTCATCTCGTACACGATAGAGTTATCCACCAATGGCTTTATGTACGACATGCATGGGTGGGCATCATTAGCCCGCATATCCTTCTTAAGGACAGGGAGTATTCCTCTCCTTTGGCCACTAGGGACGACCATGCTCTCTATGAGGTCCCCTGGGGGTCTTTGTGCCTGCCTCGGTCGCCACGTCGGGGGTTTGAACGACGGTGGAGGCGTTTGTTCGAGTGGTAGTGATGAAGAAGAGGACGGCAGCGATGACCCGTGGTGCTTCACGAATGGAGAAGACAGCTCCGACACCCCGTGAACACTGATAGTAGCATCATTAATAGCTGAATTCGGCAGTGCCACCATCCGCACCTACCCTCCTCTTTCTTCCTCATTAACGGCTCTGTTCCGTCCTGCCTGGGTGCAGGGTCCTTCGGCTCCTCCAGGAGATGTGTCCCTATGGTCTTGGCGGGGAGACGCTGAATCCCAGCCAGGCGCTCCTTTTGCCTTGTTTTTTCTTCTCCGCCTAACTCCTAGGAGGAGCGGGACAATAAAGGCATTACGGGGAACTTATATTTTTATAGATCAAAAGATGTAGGCACTTGCCAAATTTAAGCTATTTAAAATGTAATCTCTATCCAATTTGTATTGGAAAGGAATTAAAGAATGTTATTTTTTCATCCTTACGCACTATCATTTCCCCCTCTTGTTTCTATTGTGTTGTATGTATGTCCTTGTTGCACGGGGCCGCTTGTCGAGTCACTGATAACCACAAATGCCAAAGAGGGATCAAGCCCCCGGCAATAACATGGTATCGTCTCCTGGCAGGGCTCCTTGCCGGTATTGGCAGGGTCCCCCAGAACTGATGAGCATCAGGAGTTGGGGAATGGCTTGTCCCGGCAAGGGTTTTCACCATGTGGAGGACTCCATCGCTCACACCTAGAAGGAGGTTAAGGATTTCCTCTAAAGTTGAAAATCAACATGGAGCCTGAGATAGGCGATTAAATTTATCTTTTCCAAGCAGTATTTTCTTCTAGAGTGTGCTCCTTCGTCGTCCTTGTTCCTTTGCCTTCCTCCTATGTTTTTCCCGAAGGATAAACAGGCGGGATGAGAAGCCTCAGTTTCCGAAGAGATAATGCGACAACAAGGATTATAAGCTCGACAAGTACTATATCAGATATCTACAGTTAAAAAGCGGTAACATTGTGATCATAAAAAGGTGCATAGTAAACATGCAATGCAATGATATGATGCAATGCCTAGCTTTATTATTCTTGCTCAGGGTCTGCGCCTAGCTTTATAGAAAGGGTTACATGTAAATTACGAAGATGCTAAATATTATATGAGTTAAGCAACATGGTGCGATCTTTGGTCTCCAGACGGACAACGCCAGGTCTGGTGACTCGTGCTACCCGGTAAGGGCCTTCCCACGTTGGCGACAACTTGTTGGTACCCTTGGCAGACTGAACACGCCTAAGGACAAGGCGGCGTTCCTCAAGACTCCCGGCATGGACCCTGTAATTATGGTAGTGGCGTAGGGATTGTTGGTAGCATTTAGCACGTGCAGCAGTCCGGAGACGATCTTCCTCGAGGAGCATGGCATCGTCATGTCGTAGCTGCTCTTGCTCTACATCATCGTAGGCAAGTACTCGAGGTGATCCATATATGAGTTCCATGGGGAGCACTGCTTCCGCATCGTATAGAAAGGAGAAGGGCATCTGGCCGTTGGCTCGATTCGATGTCGTTCTGAGGGACCAAAGAACCACCGGTAGCTCATCTATCCAGCGCTTGCCGCTCCTCCGCAACCTATCAAAAGTCCTTGTCTTGAGCTCGCACAACACTTCAGCATTCATCACCTTGACTTGCCCATTGCTTCTTGGATGGGAAACGGAGGCGAAGGATACCTTAGTTCCAAGGCTCTAGATGTATTGCATGAAGGCATGGTTCGTGAACTGGGGTGCCATTATGAGTGATCACTCTGTTGGGCACTCTAAAACGGCACACCAAACCTTCCCTGGACTTGATAGCTGACTATGTAGTCACCTTCCTCATTGGCTCCACCTCAGGCCACTTTGTGAACTTGTTGATTGCTACAAATAAGAACTCAAAGTCCCCGACAGCACTGGGGAAAGGGCGCAAGATGTTGAGCCCCCAGACTGAGAATGGCCAGGACAAAAATCGTTTCAAGAGCTTGCGCTGGTTGGTGGATATTCTTGGAATGGAACTGGCAGGCTTTACACTTGGTGAACAACTCCTTCGCATCTTGGAGGACAGTGGGCCAATAGAAACCTACCAGAATCCTTTCCCAGCTAGGCCTCTTGATCCAATGTGAGAGCCACACATGCCTCCGTGAATCTCTGCCAACAGCTTTAGTCCATCCGCCCGACATATGCACCTCGATTTCACACCGTTTGGTCATCTTCTGTACAAGGTGTCATTGACAAATAGGTACATACTTGACTGATGGGCTACTTTTTTGGCCTCTTCTTCTTTTTCGGGGAGTTCTCCTGTTTGAAGGTTGGATCCTGTGGCTCGACAACAAGGACTAAAGGCGTCTCCTCACTCGTGGGAGTGCATACCTCGACTGCATGAACCTGGGGCTCTATAGGAGGGAGCTGCTCACCAACTGAAATGGGATTTCTGCGGAAGCTTCTCCACCAGCAGCTTCGAGAAGCTCTGCCAGGAAATGCTTGTCAGAGTTCAGCTTTCTTATCTTCTTGGCCATTGCTGACGGGGATACTGATGGTTGAGTGAGGCAAAGGAAAAAAGTCCCTGGTCCCACAAGAAGCTTCCATGCAACGAACTTTGATAGATGTTCAGCAAAATTGTTTTCCGTTCGTGGAACATGTTCTGCCTACAATCCATCGAAGTGTTCCTCTAGTTTCCTCACTTCTTCTACGTATGCTTCCAGCAATGGGTTCTGATAATCTTTGTTGATTTGCTTCACCATGAGCTGAGAATCTCCCCTAACGATCAATTTCTTGATTTGCAACTCCACCGCGATTCTGAGTCCGGCAAGGAGCCCCTCATACTTTGCGGTGTTATTGGTAGCCTCCTCTTAGGGAAAGTGCATTTGAATCACATACTTGAGCTGCTCTCCAATGGGGGTGACGAGAAGCACATCTGCTCCAGAGCCCTGGAGTGAGAACGCACCGTCAAAGTACATGATCCAGTCCTTGGGTGTCTCCTTGCTAGGGAGGGTTGTCTCTAGAATCTCTTCTTATGGCGTGGTTGTCCATTCTGCAATGAACTTTGCCAATGCCCGGAACAGTTTCATGAAAGTGCTTTCATACTTCAATCCAAAGCTCGACAGCTCCAGTGCCCACTCAACTATCCTACCAATGGCTTTGGGGTTCCTCAATATACGTTGTAATGGAAAGCGGCTAACTACTGTGATTTCTGCGCTTGGAAGTAGTGGCGCAGCTTCCTCGAGGCCATGAAGAGGCCGAAGAATAGTTTTTGCACTATAGAGTACCTGACCTAGCCCTATGCAACAGGGAGCTGATAAAGTCCACCGGTCGTTGAACCACTTTCTTCTCTACCACTTCCTTGGTACAACTTTCGCTTGCTTGCTGCGTACCCCTTGCTCCATGTCTATCCCTCCCGCGGAAGTTCGATCTCGCCTCCGGCAGCAACAGTCGTAGCAGCTGCATCTTCTTCCACATCTCGCTGCGCCACAAGTGCTAAACTAACCAGTTTATTTGTTGACGCCAAGTATAGGAGCAACATTTCTTGCCGTTTAGGAGAGACTCGGGTGGTTGCGGAGGAAAGGTAAGCCTTAAGATCCTGCAGTGTTATCTCTTCTTCCGGTGTTTACTTCATCGGCCTAGCTACCTTTAGTATGTTAAAGAACGGTAGGGCGCGTTCAACGGATTTGGATATTAACCTGCTCAACGCGGCAACACATCCGGTCAAACGTATGATGTCTTTGATGGTCTTGGGTGGTTGTATCTTCTCCATTGCTTTGATCTTGTCGGGATTGGCTTCTATTCCTCATTGAGACACAAAGAACCCAGGTAGCTTGCCGAAGGGACACCGAACACACACTTCTCAGGGTTGAGCTTCAAATTGATCTTGCGCGGGTTTGCAAAGGTTTCTTCTAAGTCTTGTATGAGAGCTGCTTCGACCTTGGTCTTGACTACTATGTCATCCATGTAATCTTCCATGTTTCTATATAACTAAGGTCCAAATCCATTCTGAATGACCCTGGCAAAGGTAGACCCGGCACTCTTTAACCTGAAGGGCATACATACATAGCAGTATGTGCCACACGGAGTTATGAACCAAGTCTTTCCTTCATATTCCTTAGCCATGAATATCTGGTGGTATCCGGAGTAGGCGGCCAAGAAGGGCAGAAAATCACGCTCGGAAATGGAATCAATGATCTGATCCGTGCACAGCAAGGGAAAAGGGTCATTGTTCAAGTCAGTGAAGTCTGTGCAAAGCCTCCATTACCCATTCGCCTTGAACACCACTACCGGATTGGCTAACCAAGATGGATGCATTACTCGTCTGACCAAGCCGGCTGCTTCAAGTTTCTTGATCTCCCCGACAATGAACTATTGCCATTCCAAAGCTTGCTTCCTAACCTTTTGTTTGACGGGTTTGGCATGAGGGCAGACAGCAAGGTTGTGCTCAATTACATCCCTAGGAACAATGGGGATGTCAGATGGTTGCCAAGAAAATACATTGATATTCTCCCGCAGGAAGCAACGAGTGCGCTTTCTGATACGTCTCCAATGTATCTATAATTTTTGCTTGTTCCATGCTATTATATTATTAATCTTGGATATTTACAATCATTTTATAACAACTTTATATCATTTTTGACATAGTGCCAAAGTGTTAGTTGGTGTTTTTGCTTGTTTTTTACATCGCAAAAAATTAGTACCAAACGGAGCCCAAACGTTGCGGGGATTTTTGTGGATTTTTTATCTACCAGAAGGAAGAATATGGGCCAAACAACACCAGAAGAGGGGGCCCAGGGTGACCACCCTCCACCATGGCGGGTCAAAGGCCCTTGGCGTGGTCTGGTAGAGGGTGAGCACGTTGGGCACCCTCTCAACCGTCTATCGACCCTATAAATTCCAAGAAAATCTGAAAAGTCTAGGGGAGTCGATGAAACACAATTCCTGCTGCCGCAAGTTCCGGAATGTTGACATCCAATCTAACACCATCATCAGAGGGGTTCATCTTCTTCATAGGTGCCTCTCCGATGATGCGTGAGTAGTCCACCATAGACCTACGAGTTCGTAGGCAGTAGGTAGATCGCTTCCTCTCTCACTATGTTTCTCAATACAATGGTTTCTTGGACATCTATTTGATGTAATGAGTTTTGCGGTCTGTTTGTTGGGATCCGATGAATTTTGAGTTCATGATCAGTTTCTATGCATGAATATGATTTGAGTCTTCTTTGATCTCTTATTTGCATGATTAATTATAGCCTCGTATTTCTTCTGCGAATATTTGGTATAGTTAGGCCAACTAGATCGATTTTTCTTGCCATGGGAAGAGGTGCTTTTTGATGGGTTCGATGTTGAGGTATTCTTTCTCAAGACATGTATGTATCATTGGCGTTAAAGATAACAAGATGGGGTCTATTCCTACATGAATAGATCGTGTCTACATCATGCCACTGTTCTTATTGCATTACTCCATTTTCCCATAAACTTAATACACTAGATGCATGCTGGATAGCGGTCAATGTGTTGAGTAATAGAAGTAGACGCAGAATCGTTTCGGTCTACTTGTCTTGGACGTGATGCCTATATAATGATCATTGCCTGGATATAGTCATGATTATTTGATCTTCTATCAATTTCCCAATAGTAATTTGTTCACCCAACATGTGCTATACTCATGAGACAAGCCACTAGTGAAACCTACGGCCCCCGGGTCTTCTTTTCCTACATATTCTTTCCAATCTACTATTTGCATCTTTTGTTTTCAAATCAATTAATCCAAAAAACCAAAAATACCTTTCTATAATTTTGTTTAATTACTCTATTTTTTGTTCTTGTGAGACCTATTTTCCAAAACTATAACTAACTAATAATCTACCTTATTACCATAGAGAGCGTGACAACCTCTCTTTCGCGTCGGGTTGCAAGTATTTGTTGTTTGTGTGCAGATGTTGTTTGCGTGGGTGTGTGATCTTCTTTGACAGATAGATACCTTAGTTTCATAACTGAGGTAAATACTTACCGTCTATGTTTGCATCATCCCTTCCTCTTTGGGGAAGTACCGAAGCAGTCTCAAGCCATGTCAATGGAATTTCTAGCGTCGTTGCCGAGGAGGAAGCAATCTCATCTACCGGGTTCATAATCAAAAATCCCATCTCCTAGAAATTTAAATTATTTCCCATTTTTCTCTCATTTTCATCTCCCCCGTTTCACAAAAATTTTCCTTTTATTCACCTACTCTTTTTTGTTTTCCTTTTTCTCGTCACATCTCTTGTTCTTCTATGTTTGCTTCTATTGCCATGTGCCTTCTATTTTCTTGCATCTTTGCTTGCTAAAATTCTATTTATATGGATTTTCATCCACTTGATAATGTTTTCAAAAGTCCAAATTATGATGAACCGATTTCTAGTGAGTTGAGTGCACTCGATTATCTCTATGAAGTTTTGTTTGAAAATCATCAATGTGAAATTTTTGATGAAGTGTTGAAAGAATAAATTTATCAGATGATTCATGATAGCTCCTTGATTGAAAAACATGATTGCAATGATGTTACTATAAATTCTATTAATGTCAATTATGTTACTTATATGCAAAACTTCAAGCTTGGGGATGATAATTTTGTCATGTCCACTTCTTATTGCAATGATCTTGATTGGGGTGATAATGCTTCTTATGATCTTGAAAATTTATTTAATCCTCATGTTGAATATTTTATTGATAATAATGTTTGCAACAGTATTGAAAGTGTGCTTGGAAGAGCGTGAACTTTAGGTAAAAAGAATCCCACATATTTGGAGAGTGTTCAATCTTATGATTTTTTTTGATAAATGTGGGTTTGGAGAGGTCATGACTTTAGTTAATCTTAATCCCACTACCTTGGAAGTTTGTAAGACTTTTATGCATGTGGATCATGAAGAGAATAATTTATGTTATAGTTATATTGTTGAATTCCTTCATGATGCTACTGAAATTTATTATTAGGAAGGAACATATGCTTGTTGGAATTGCAATAATATCAAGTTTCCTATCTATGCGTTTAAAGTTTTGAAGTTATACTTGTTTTGCCTTCCTATGCTAGTTCGTTCTTGTTACAAAAAAATGTTTTCTCACAAAATCCCTATTCATAGGAAGTGAGTTAGACTTAAATATGCTTGTTATGAGATTCATGATGCTCTCTTGCATATTTCAGTTACTACTTTTATGTGAGCATCATTGAAATCGTTATGCCTATCTAGGGGCGTAAAACGATAGCGCTTGTTGGGAGGCAACCCGATGAATAATTTTTTATCTTTTCCTTTGTGTTTTTGAGTGTTTTGCACAATTACGATTCTTTTATGATTGTGTTATTATCTTTTTTAGTGTTTCTTCCAAGTAATGCCTTTCGGACGATCAATAAGATGAGTAGAAACAATGCTGAATGTGAAACAAAAACCTTGTTCCGAGTGCACGAACTTTCATTTTTTACTGGAACGTGATATTGATCTAAAATTTTAACACATTATTGATATAAAAATTCTTTACAATTTACTAAGTTTTCAGAATTTTAGAGTTCCATAGGTATGGGTAGAGTACGGATTACTACGGACTGTCCTATCTGAGACAAATTCTGTTTTCATTGCATTGTGTGCTTGTTTTGATGAATCTATGGCTTCTATCGGCAGGTATAATTCATGGTAAAGTTAGAATACAATAGGTATAATGAAATAATAAAATATGAATGGGTTTACAACATTACCTAAAAATGGTAATTTGCTTTATTATAGTAACGGATCTCACAAGAATTTTGTTATGTTTTGTGTGATTGAAGTTTTCCAGTTTTGGGCGAGATCACGATGGATGAGGTAATAAGGAGTTAGAAGAGTCAAAGCTTGGGGATGCTACAACACCCAAGGTAATATTCAAAAGAGTAACAAGAAACTAAGCTTGGGGATGCCCCGAGTGGCATCCCCTCTTTGTTCTAACAACCATCGGTATACTACTTGGAAGTATATTTTGATTCGTCACATATCATAGGTTTTGCTTGGAGCGTCTTGTATATTTGCTTTGTTTTCTTTTATCCTGGTTACACACACATATTTGATAGATCCAAAATATGCTACGATTTGTTATAATTGGTCATTATGCTTCACTTATAATGTTTGAGCAAAGGAATTGCTCTAGTGCTTCACTTATATCTTTTTGAGCATGACGTGCTTTTACATGTTTGAAGAAATGCTCTCATGCTTCATTTATGTTAATTTGATAATTAGTAAGTTTGAAGAAATCCTCTCATGCCTCACTTATATTATTTGAGAGATGAAACTTGTATGCTCACGTTCTTCACTTATATCCATGTGAGCTTATGAAAAGCAATTGCAATATATGAAACTATTCCGAAAGTGATAGATATTCAAGAGGGATATAATAAAAAAATTCAAGAAGATCATTCGACAAATTAAACTTGATTCTCTATAATAGTTTTGAGACATGAAAATAGTGATATGTGAGTTATGTTGATGAGTAATTATGCTTAGTAAAAATATTGGTGTTAAGGTTTGTGATTCCCTATGCAAGCACGAAAGTCAATAGTTGTGCTACGAAATTACATCCTACTTATGGTGCATTATTTAGTATTAGATATGCTTAATGATCACTTCAGTGATTTTTCGTTTCTTGGTTGGATGCTTCTCAATCTCTTGCGAGCCTTCACTTGTACTAAGTAAAAATACTACTCATGCATCCAAAATCCTTAAACCAAGTTTTGCCATATGAGTACACTATACCTACCTATATACGGTATTTCCATGCCGTTCCAAGCAAATTTTTATGTGTCATCTCTAAACTTTCAAAATAAAATTTCCTTTTTGTGTGCTCGTATCGCTCATGAAACGGTAGGGGGTCACCGATATTTTTTCATGCTAGATGTGTTATTCTCAAGATGAGTGTTTATTCACTTGTCATTGCACGAGAGTATGGCGGTAATAGGGATGCCCAGTCCCAAAATGAAACAAAAATAAATTTACTTCATGTTGTCAAATAATAAATTCCTTGGAAAGTGTTGGTATGGAAGGAAACCATGGATTCGGCTAGCCATGGAAAAGTGAAAGTATGGTGTAAAAAGGAATAAACATTATTTTCTAGTTTTGAACCACCTATGATGAATCTTGTGTGGAGAGATACGTTTTCATTGACAGGAAAGGCATGCCACTCAAAATATTTTTCTCTGTCAATTTAAACACTTGATATCTGGCACCTCTACAAATCGCTACTTCCCTCTGCGAAGGGCCTATCTATTTACTTTATGCAATTTTTATTTTGAGTCTCCATCTTCTCTTATGAGTAGTAAGTGTTGAAGTTGTCGTTGAGCGGAAGGAGGCAGGGAAGGATTATCCCGTTCAACGGACAATTTATGTTGTCAGGGAAGTCCCGACCTTATACAAGCAACGATATCTGCATTGGCAAAAGCTGGTTTTGGAGTTTTTATGGCAGGCCGAAGTTGAAGCACTATATTCAGGAGCATCTAATTAGTGTGGTAAGTTCAACACCTCTTAGAGACATCATACAAAATTGAAAAACCACTAGTCGAATCGCCAAGTGGGTAGTTGAGCTTCACCCTGACTATGTGAAATATATGCCCCTAACTACCATCAAGTCCCAAGCACTTGTATATTTCATCAACGATTTCATAGAAATGCAAATTCCAGAGGGTACGCCGGATAACACCTATTGGACTAATCACTTTGATGGGTCCACATAGTTGGTGGGCTCGGGGGCTAGTTTTATATTGTCTTCTCCACAAGGTGACATATTTTGTTATGTTTTACGACTCATGTTCCCTTGTACTAACAATGCAGCTGCGTACGGGGCCCTCATACATGGACTCAGAATGGCTAATGAGATGAATCTTAGCCAGGTCAGATGTTTGGGCGACTCAGATTTTGTGGCTCAGAAAGTTTCAGGAACTTGGGACTCTTAGGACACCTTGATGGCGGCTTATCGGCGAGCAGTCACCGACGTGGCGGGTTATTTTCAAAGCTATCGAGTCGACCATATAGATAGCTAGCCCAATGAGGTGGTGGACGCCCTGTCATGACTCGGCTCTCAGTGGAAGCCATTCCCCCCTAAAGTCTTTTTAGAGGTCATTCACAATCCTTTGGTTAAGTTGCTATCCGAGGAGGACATAGCTATTCCTGACCCAGCGGCACACTTGGTGGTGGCTCTCCATGCTACCCTTGATTGGATGGTGCCTTACTTGGATTACTTGACCCTAGGCGAGCCCCCAACAAAGGAAATCATCACTTGGTAGATAATTCGACGGTCCAAGTCCATGACTATCATTAGAGGCGAGTTACATCGACGAAGCAACACCGATGTTTTTCAATGGTGTGTTACCCCTGAGGAAGAACATGAAATTCTCAATAAGATCCTACTAGCGACTATGGACACCATGACGGCTCATGATCTTTTGTGGCAAAGGATTTTTGCCATGGGTTTTATTTGTTAACAGCTCATGCAGATGCAGAGGACATTGTGGGCAACTCCGATGGATGTCAAAAGTTTGGCCGACAAGCCCATGTGTCGGCTCAGGAATTGTGCATGATCCCAATTACATGTCCGTTTGCGGTCTAGGTGTCGATATGGTCGGCCCGTGATACGTCCATTTTGCATCAGGATTTTATATTGATATTTATTGCATTATGGGCTGTTATTACATGTTATGGTACAATCCTTATGCCTTTTCTCTCTTATTTTACAAGGTTTACATGAAGAGGGAGAATGCTGACAGCTGGAATTCTGGACTAGGAAAGGACAAATCTGAGATACCTATTCTAGACAACTCCAAAAGTCCTAAAAATTTACGGAGAATTATTTTGGAATAGATAAAAAATACTGGGCGAAACAGATACCAGAGGGGTCCCACCAGGAGGTGACAAGCTTGCTAGGCGCGACCACCCCCTGGCCACGCCTAGCAGGCTTGTGGCCCACCTGGCTGGACCCTGACGTGCATCTTGTCCTATATGTTAGGTTTTGACCTGGAAAAAAAAATCAAGAGAGAGCTTTCGGCATGAAGCGCTGCCGTCTCGAGGCGGAACTTGGGCAGAACCAATCTAGAGCTCCGACAGGGATGCTCGGCTGGCAAAACTTCCCTCTCGGAGGGGGAAATGGAAGCCATCGTCATCACCAACGATCCTGTCATCGAGAGAGGGTCAAACTCCATCAACATCTTCACCAAAACCATCTCCTCTCCAAACCCTAGTTCATATCTTGTATCCGATCTTTGTCTCAAACCTCAGATTGGTACCTATAGGTTGCAAGTAGTGTTGATTACTCCTTGTAGTTGATTATAGTTGGTTTATTTGGTGGAAGATCATATGTTTAGATCCTTTATGATAATTAATACTCCTTTGATTATCAACATGAGCATGTCTTGTGAGTAGTTATGTTTGTTCCTCAGGACATGGGATAAGTCTTGTTATAAGTAACCATGTGAATTTGGTATTCGTTCGATATTTTGATGAGATGTATGTTGTCTCTCCTCTAGTGGTGTTATGTGAACGTCAAATACATAAAAATTCACCAATATTTGGGCCTAGGGGAAGGCATTGGGAAGTAATACGTAGATGATGGGTTGCTAGAGTGACAGAAGCTTAAACCCTAGTTTATGTGTTGCTTTGTAAGGGGCTGATTTGGATCCATATGTTTCATGCTATGGTTAGGTTTACCTTAATTCTTCTTTCGTAGTTGCAGATGCTTGTGAAAGGGTTTAATCATAAGTGGTAGGTTTGTCCAAGTAAGGGCAGCACCCAAGCACCGGTCCACCCACATATCAAATTATCAAAGTAACAAACGCTAATCAAATGAGTATGATGAAAACTAGCTTGACAAAAATTCCCATGTGTCCTCGGGAGCGCTTTGCTTTATATACGAGTTCGTCCAGGCCTATCCTTTTGTACAAAAAGGATTGGGCTACCTTGCTGCACCTTTGCTACATTTGTTACTTGTTACTCATTACAACTTATCTTATCACAAAACTACCTGTTACCGATAATTTCAGTGCTTGCAGAGAATACCTTACTGGAAAGCATTTGTCATTTCCTCCTGCTCCTCATTGGGTTCGACACTCTTACTTATCGAAAGGACTATGACAGATCCCCTATAGTTGTGGGTCATCAGCCCGTTCAAGGCATCTTCTGATAGGAAGACTCACATGTTGGTGGCGGTTGATAAATTCACCAAGTGGGTTGAAGGAGAACCTGTCACCAATTTTTATGCGGAGACATCAGTCATATTTTTGAAAAGGTTGATCCTCCATTTATGCTATCTTCATAGCATTATTACTGACCATGGTACAAATCTAACCAAAGGCACCGGTGGCACATCCACAGTCCAATGGGCAAACATGACGAGCTAATCAAGAGATTTAAAGAGGAATCAAACCCCGACAAATGGTTCCACTACAGCGTACTCTAGGATCTTGAATTGAGGAACTCCCCGGAGTACTTTAGAGTATCAGAACAACTCCAAATAGATCCACATGATAAACACATTTGTTTTTTGGTTTATGTAGCTGAGGCGGTATTACCAAGTGATATTCGTCATGATTCTCCTAGAGTCGCTGCTTAAGTTGAAGCCAAGAATGAATAAGCCCGTTAGGATTCTTTGGATGCTTTGGAAGAAGAATGTGACTTAGCAGCAGCCAGATCAGCTATATATCAACAAGACCTGCGTCGCTATAATAGTCATAGAGTCAGAAGCCGCACCTTTCAAGAGGGTGACTTAGTGCTCCGTTTGATTGAAGATCGAACACGCATGCCCAAGCTTTCACCACCTTGGGAAGGTCCCTTTGTCATCAGCAAAACCTCAATAATGGTTCATATTACCTAGTGGATCTTCGACCAGACTCATATACTGTAACACCCCATTACGCCTGGCGAGATCTAGACTGGCCCCACAGACCAACACTAGTCTTTCTTGCGCACTTTGTCCTCACTCGTGCGCACCCGGGACCAACTTCCCGATTGGTCACCCATCCTAGAATCGCTCCAAGCCAAGCATGCTTAATTTGGAGTTCTTTTTGAGTGGGCTTCCGAAAAAGAAGGAATTCCTTGTTGATACGAGTAGTCTATCATTCCTATTAAGCCAGGCTCTCACATACACCCCCACTCAAAGGAACCGACGTCCTTGTCGGCCCATCAGGAACGTTCCCTTTTGGCACACGTATGCGTGTCTAGTCCAGCACATGTGCCATGCTATGTGCCACGACGGGCCACACATGCCATGCGCCACATGCCCATGCACCTGACCCGTGCATGCCCGTGTAACCGCAAGGGTCGGCTCCGATACCAATTGTTACACCCCGTTACACCTGGCGGGATCTAGATTGGGCACACAGACCATCACTAGTCATTCCTGCGCACTTTGTCCTCACTCGTGCGTACCCGGGACGAACTTCCCGGTCAGTCACCCATCTTAGAATTGCTCCAAGCCAAGCACGCTTAACTTTGGATTTCTTTTCGAGTGGGCTTCCGGAAAAGAAGGAATTCCTTGTTGATATGAGTAGTCTATCATTCCTATTAAGCTAGGCTCTCACATATACCTTTGACGAGGAGACAATCCGGCCCTGGGACATTGCTCACCTTCGGCCTTATTATACTTCAAGCCATTGGCTCAACACCTTTATACCTCCCCCAATTTCTGTACATACTTCTATATGTTCAAATATAATAATGCGGGTGAAACATGGGGTCTCTGTCGTTTCAGCCTACAAATTGAGCTCGAGTCTTTCTTTTTTGAAACATAGGTCACTTGGGGGCTTCCAACTCATCGAGTTTAGCTTACTTACCCTCTTGACCCGGCAAAAACGCCACAATATATGGCTAATCCTACCTGTATGCTTGAGGCAACTCCGATCATGTGACCCCGTGTACTCTTGACAAGTCAATCCATTTTGGACCTTGAACTTATCAATATTAAAACACCGGCTAGAGTCATGTGAGAGCCGGCATAAATAGAGCTAGGATAAACCATGGGTTATCATACTCGCTTCATTGAAGCAAGACTTATTAACTGTTCTTTATTATTATTGTCACTATATATTCTTCATTCATAACCTTCCAGGTATAATGATATTCTTATTTCTGTCTCATAAAAAGTGTACGGGTTAAGAAATGACCGTCATATCATGACTAGTCCAATTATATATTCTACAAGCAATTGTTATGGAATGTTTTCAAATGGCGAGATTCTAAAGACCCGCCTATATTGAGTTCATAGAAACAACTGATTGAGCAAAGTTGGCAGAGATAGTAAAAAACCAAAGGGGTAACACATCCATTTTTAGGAGCTCTTTGGAAGTTTCAAAACTCTTAAGGGCGGCTTGGCTGCAGTGAAACAAGTGCAAAACGTGCATGAAGGCATGACAAAACATCTCAAAGTTTTTATCCTCCTATTATAGACTCGCAGCAATAGCCATAAGATAGTCAAGTCTTTTGGCCGAACACATGGGGGCTAGTTACTACTTGGCGACTCGTTTGCTTTTGAGAAGAGACTCGCCTTCATTCTTATTCGCCATCGGCCACCACAGAGTCTGATTCCTCTATCTCAACTACATCATCATCAACCCACTGGCCCTTGTGAAGCCACCGTATTGATTTCAACAACTCAAAATTTGATGTTCCTTTGACTATAGCTGATGCATTAACATCAGGAGAAAAGTATCTCGTATGTCGGGGCGACACTAGCTCAGAAGGTTCATCTTTGGGCATTCGGATGCACGCATTATCAACAGTATATACCGCATAAAAATTAGACAAGTTAATTTTCTCTGCCATAAGAGACGCCAGCCAATGGGGTATCCTTCATTAACGTGGCAACGTATTCATGCATAAACTCTAAGTCGTCCAGTTTACGCTCGGGAAATCCAGCCCTTAGAGCCGCCAAATCAAGCTCAGGCAAATATGACTTTGCACGTGCAAGAGCCAAATTTTCTCCAGCCCAAGCTGCTGACTTCCAGGTTTGACGGACCCATTGTGGCATGGTGGCTAACTGTTTTAGCATGTCTTTGATTTTCCTCGGTGGATACTCAATTTTTTGATAGCCATGATGGAATAAACACACCCGGTCAAGAGCTGCTCCACATATGTGAATATCGCTTTCATCTTCATAATGGGCAACCTCATAAGGCTGTCATCTTTTCGTCCTACATACAAAGACAAGAATAATCATAATTCGCCATTTTATGTTAACCAAAATATTTACAGAACCAAGCTATGAGTACATACCAAAGATGGCAGCCAACATTTCATTGATTTGCTTCAGTAGAGTGGCATAGTTTTCCTTTAAAGGACCAACCTCTCCGTCTGCCTTATCAACACGCTTAGCATGGCGGATATTTCCTCTTCAAATTTCTTCTTGTCCTGTTCCAAAAGATCATGTGCCTGATGTGCAGATTGTTCAAAACGAGCTGCCGCACTTTCAACTTCAGATCTGAGTTTTTCCTCCTGCATCACACGTTTTTGCAGATTTGCTACACAAGTTTCAGCATACCCTACATATCCTTGGCAAGTGCACAAATGTTACCAACAGTTGTTTTTACAAATTCTCAAGCTGCCTTGTTGAATCCAACTCAAATCATGAGGGCTATGACAGCTGAGGATTTCTAGAAGGAAGTCCCATGTTGTTGTCAACAATCTACACGACACTTGGGGGCTAATGTGTTGGATCTCACACTTATGCAAGCAACAAGACCCAACTATTTCACAGAAATAAGCTGGCCCTTGGGGGCTATGGGATTTCAAAACTTGCAAAAGACAAAAATTTACTTATGAAAGAAGACCCGACCCATCTCATGAAGATGAGCTGGCCCTTGGGGGCTACAGTTTGATTCTTCAAGCAATATTATGAAGACCCGGATCATCTCTTGAAGATGAGACGGTCCTTCAAGGTTAAAGGAGTTCAAGAATTCAAAATCAATATCAATTTATTATATAATAAAGACTTGGGTAACTCAATGAGATGAGCTGGCCCATGGGGGATGAACATTTGACCTATTGTTTGTACTCAAGCGTAAGTACCAACTCATTATGATCATAATGAGTCGGTCCTTGGGGGCTACATATACTTCTAGCATACATTTTCTTGAAGAGCCAACTTACCATTGGCATAATAAGCCAGCCATTGGAGCTTGAAGATAAGGTATAGAAGATAGAGACAATTAAGGAAAGAGTTTTTACCTCATATTTCTCCTCAAGAACATTGATCAAGTTTATCTCAATTTCCCGTCTATCATTGAGCCGGGCGAGATACTTCTGATAAATATTCTCAACTTCAAGCGCAGAAAGATTCGAGAGCTCAAACTTAGCTTTACCCTTGTCCAAAACCACCAGATCATCTTTGGTTATAACTTTGGCCAGAGTGGAGGAGACAACATGAGCCTAGAAGCTCTCCTTGATAATGAAAACCTCCGGAGCATTCTCCTCAACTGGCATTGTGTCATCAACACGAGTCGCCGGACTAGATGGGAGAACCGGTCTTGGAGGATGAGAAGATGGCTCGGTTGACATGCCATGTGTCTCAACTAGCGCGTATGCAAAAACCATCTCATCTGGTCTTGACATATCAACATCCGCCGAAGCCTCGACCCTAGCTTCCGAGTCATCTTTCTTGGAAGGATCAACTTTGGTAGTGGCCACCATTGGTGGATGATTTAGAATATTGGGAGTCATTCCACCTGAAGTTGACCCGGCGCCATGCTTTAACAAAGTGTCTATAGCCCTATGATTATCGAAAGTCAAGAATTACATCAAGAAAATTTACAGTTCAAAGTTAAATTTGCAAGTGGGAACAAAATTATGATTCACCCGCGATTCACATTCAAAGCGGGAAGCTGATTCGCCATCGAGTCATCAGAAAATGGGGGACATGCCTGATAATGTGACTTTGAAGGAGTAAGTGGCTATTTAAAAAGACCTGCTCTAGGGCAGGAAGACGTAGGGCGATGTGACACGTCAATACATGGTCTGTGACGTAGTGGAGCATTTGACATGCTAGGATCTAAGTCGTCCGAATTGCTTCGGGTATTGTGTTTTGATTGACCATCATGCTGAGTTTTCTTCAAAACAAAATTGGGATCTAAGTAAGCATCTCGATGAGAAAACTTAACCTTCCGGAGAACTCATCTTGGTTTTCTTGGGATAAACGTTTCTAAGGAACTGGAGGAGATTGAAATTACCTCAACATTGCCCGCGTCACTAGACTCGGACTCATCTTGGGTAGAAGGCACGTCAGCAAGTTCTCTAAATAAATGGTAAAGTGAATCAAGTTCTACCTCAGACTCCACTCTTAATTATGAATCTTGAGCCGCCTCCAGAGCAGTTTCCTGAGCAGTTTCATCCATCCGGCTTGAAGAAGGAGCGGACACTTTCCAAGTAGCTTTCCAGAAATCAGAGTCGGCCTATAGAAGAATGAGCCGGTTAACTAAGATGGAATATCAAACAAAAGAGAAGGAGAAAATTAAAAGTTCAAGTACAAATACATACTTGAGAACCTGGTTCTTTAGGTTGAATGGGGCCAGCCTGGTCAGTTTACACTTTACCTTAGAATACGAAAAGAACTTCTTTGTATGCATTTTGATAGTGGCGTTCCACAAGTTTCTTGCACTAAACCACTACACATCCTTTGAATCGCCCAAGTAATTACACATAAAATCACCTCTTACATTGACGGGTTGAATTCGCTAGGATATCCTGCATCGGATCATGTCAATCCCAATAATTCCATTGGCATTGAGGGCCTTCAATCTAAGCAACACAGGAGCCAACAATTTTCTTTCTTCGTCACTTGGCCAACCCGAAAAATAAGTAATACCAAGCCAGTCTATTCTGAAACCCGACACTGGGTATTATCCTTAAGAGCGGTATTCTTGCAATAAAACCAAGGTTTATTCCATCCTTTCGAATGTCTTGCTAGTTTGGTTTCAGGGAAAAGGTTGTACCATCTCTTCTGGCTAGAGATGCCATCAAGTTCTATGCTTGGACCATCCTTGGTCTCTGTTTGGCGATTCAAGTAAAAGAGTACTCTGCAAAGATCCAAGGATGGCTCAATATAGAGTTATACCTCACATAAAACATGGAATTGGCAGATGCTAGTGATTCAGTTTGAGCCAAGGTCCCGAGGTCGGAACTTGAAGAAATTGAGGAAGTCTCTATTAAATTTTGACCCAAGCGGTCGGAAACCCCTTCTCACGGGGTCGGCAAAGCAAACCACTTCTCCTACACCGGGTTGCGAGGCTGGTTCTTCCTCACGCGCTCTCCGACCTATTTCAGCTTGAGCCAGTAACAAACCTTGAGTCACAAGATTCTCTAAAGTAAGTACCGACTTATGGGATCTAAGCCAACCACATGCTTTGCTGGTTTTTGGTGGAATTATAATGTTTTTGACTCTGGATTACAAAGACAAAAAGGAAGAAATCTTATAAGATGGAATCTAAGCGGACGTATAAAATTGCAAGATCATCATCAAGTAAGGATCAATAAGCACAGGGCGACTCAAGTGACCTGGCATCATAATGTTTTCCAAAAGGACATTACAATTAGGGCTAAGAACACAAGCAGATGAACACTGAATTTTGAGCTGGGTTTTTAGCGCATGGAAGAAAGGGGATAGTAAAAGTGCCTCGGAGGACTTTGCTAAAATTTTCATGGACAACCAACTTTCTACAAAGGATGGAAATCATTTGGATCTGAAATATGCATGGAAAATTGTCAGTCCACTAGGACAGGGGTACCCAGTGCCCCTGACTTATGCACATGCAGTACTAGAAGAACCCATCAACACAAGTGCAAGCCAAACCAACACCCAAGACCAAGACTCCGACAGAGGCGCCTATGCAGGCTAAGCAACACCGGGAAGGTTAATGGAACGGCCTAGGACAGGGCCAGACCACGCCAAGCACGTCCCCGATGCCTATGGAGACCGAGGCGCATGCATCTGCAAGAATACTCGTCAAGCCATCCATGGGCAAGCGCAAGACGATCAGCCTCCGCTCCATCGCATCGCAACGCCAGTCACTTGTTGATGCCGTGTTGAGCCCCAGGTGGGTAATTGGCTCTCGCTAAGCATGTGGCGACACACTAGAGGATAGATTACGCCCCCTTGACACCCGTCTGGAGGCGTTTAAGATGTGGTGCCATAGTTAGCTAAAGCGGTGGTAGAAGCCTGCCGAGAATGCATTCCCGCACGCCACCTGGACTAGCATTTATGGCAATTTGTCCTAAGTGCCAGAGATAGGTATGATAGCACTGTTATCTATGAAATCGTCAGACTATGTCTGTTTTGCCACTGTGGTTGCCCCTTGAGCTATAAAAGGAGGCCCATGGCAACCTAGCTAAAGATCCAGACCTTTGGACACTTGTACTCATGTAACAACTCCCCCAAAGGCAACGCTTGTCAGGTTTGAGTGTTGCATGTGCTTCATTCTCCTCTGATCAGTCCACCAAAGCAGGAGTATGGTTTTACGCTTCTCAATGGCCAGAACATGGGTAAAACACCAGTGTCCCCATTGCCTTGTTGTCTCACTACATCCACTCTTTGTGCATCCGATGTCACCCTGCCAAACCACGAAGGGCCACGTGGCTTCATAGGTGGTCGAGTGCATCGTGCCGTGAAATCTTTGGCGCACCAGGTAGGGGGCGTCATTTTTGTGAACTAGAGATCGTGAGCAGCGTGTCGGTCTTGATCATTGTCTACTTCATCCATGGCTCCCAAAAGAACTCCGGAGAGACCACACATCCCTCCACTTTGAAGTCCCCATCGCAAGCAGTTGCGGATGCCATGGGCACCGAGGTGGCAGCGAGTGAGGTGGGCATCATGGGCGAAGCGGCTGAGGCAGGCGATGCCACCATCATGACCCCTGTGGCCGGAGCTGGAGCGGAGAACGCCGGAGAGGAGCAACAACATCAACATCTCGGCAAGCTTGGCCTCAATGTCGCGGGCGGTCGAAACGAGCAATCTCCACCTCCCCGCCGCACTAATTGCCACGGCCCCCACATCGGCGCCCATTCTAGAGTAAGGCATGACCCCCCCAGCTGCGCTCGTCACCGGCGTGGATATTTGGCGCATGCCTCGCCCAGAGCATTACGGAGGGCCGAGTGGGGCCGCAGACCCACATGCTTGACTACCTCCACATCAGACCGCCCCATTAAGCGGTGCACAATGACAAGAGAGACATGATACCCCTACTAGTTCCACCAGGAATCGAGCGACATTGTGGTCCGCCTCTCTAGCCTGCTCAACTTCCCGCCGATGACTGACACGATTGACGAGTGGAGAGCCCCCATCCAGAGTTTGATCACCTTCGTCGAAGCCAACAAATCCCAGCATGTTGAGCCGTCGCGACGCATGCGGACAGTGACATTGGCCCAGGCTGGTGGTCGTGTCGAGGGGGCCGTGCCGACGGTGCAGTCCCCTCCGGGACAGCAGATCCAGAGGCATCCAGAGCAAACTTCGCATGTTGACAGCTTGATGAGGCATATATGGCCTCGTCCAGTCCGCACGATCACCGGGACTAGCGGTGTGTCTTGGTAGACCGGCAGAAAGAAGACGCGCGCATCACCATAGAGCGACGCCGGGAAGCACACCGTCAGACTGACAGGTGCAATGACCCAGATGTTGGCGACCTCGCACCCAGTGCTGGTAGATGCCTGCCTTACGGAGTTCTATGCCATGCCTTCACTCGCGGGCTGCGACAGGTCTGCTGGCCATCGGCCCAATCTTTCAAGCCTAAACTGACAAAGAAATATGACGGAAAGCTAAACCCGGTGGAATTCTTGGGCATCTACACGAGAGCCATTCAAGCCACCGGGGGAAGAGATGAGAAGGTGCTCGCCAACTATTTCCCTTTGGCACTCAAGCCAAATGTGAGTTCTTGGCTGATGCACCTGCTGGAGAACTCCATTTCATCATGGGCTAACTTGTGCAATGAGTTTGTCGGTGCCTTCATAGGTGGCCACCAGAAGCCAGGACAGACCAGCGACCTGCAAGTCCTCCCATAGAAGGAGGGAGAAACCTTGCGAAAGTACATCCAATGATTCAGTCGAGTACAATGCAACATTCCGGAGATACACTCCATAGCCGTGATTGCCGCATTCTATTCAAACGTGCGCAACAGGAGGATGTGGGACAAGATGAATGTTAGACTCCCCTAGACTATAAATCAGATGTACACGTTGATGGACAAGAGTTATCGTGTTGAGGAAGGAAGGCAACTACCCGAAGAGGTGGCTGCCATCGATGTTGACTCAAACAACGACGACGATGCCCCTGGCCCGAAGGGGGAAATTTGAAGGTGCAATAAGAGGTGTAAGGTAAAGGAAGTGTTGGCTATTGAGAGCTCTAGTGATATCAGTGCCATCAAGAAGGCCAAGGTCGAGGCCCCCGGCAAGGGAGCTACCGCATGAGCCGATTGCTGGGAGGCTGCTGCTACGGAGAAAACTTGAAAATCCCATGGGCCATACTACAAAATCCACCGCACCAAAGGTCATGATCTCGAGGAATGCCGCCAAGTCGAGCAGCTTGCTGGGAAGCAGAGGGATGAATACGAGAAGCATGACAAGGAGAAAGACCAAGATGGTGCTACCGGGAAGGGACATGGTGGTAGAGCAGGGCACTGCGACAAGTCCCCGCAGTAGACGGAAACACCATCCAGAGGCCGTGAGAAGAAAGAAGGAGATGATATGAGTGATGATGAGGATGATGAAGAAGATTCTAGTGCTCGAGAATTCTAGAAGGCAACTCAAGGCATGGTGTTGATGGGGGTGTGTCCTTGCATTCCACTCATCGCTCGCTCAAGAAGTGGGCACGTGAGGTCAACATTGTGGAGCCAGCTGCAGAATCCAGAAGGCTGCTCAAATGCTCTCGCTTTCCTATCATCTTTAACAAAGAGGATCATCCTGACCGCACCACTACAGTCGGATGTTTGCCACTGTTGGTTTCCCCAACAATCCGCAACCTCAAAGTAACCAAGATCTTAGTTGATGGCGGGGTGGGGTTGAACTTGATCTCCCCTGAAGTAGTTGAAATGTTGCAGATCCCTGGCAGAGAGCTTAAGGCTACGGGAACATTCCAAGGAATCAACCTTGACAGGAGTCGACCCAAGGGAAATATCACTTTGCCTTTGATGTTTTGTGGGGAGTTGAACTACCAAACTGAAAATCTGGTGTTTTATGTGGTTGAACTCCGTCTGCCTTACAATGGAATTCTTGGTCGACTAGCTGTGGCAAAATTCATGGCAGCATCCCACTATGCTTACAAAACTTTGAAGATGCCAGGGCCCATGGGAATCATCTACATTCCATCTGATAAGAAGGATGCAATCATATGCATGGGCAAGATGTACCGAGACGCGGTAGTAGCTGAGGTTGTAGAAGCCCCATCTCCCACCAAGGAATCAAAGAAAGAGAAGAAGCCTAGAAGGGACACCGACAAGGACTTCGGGAAGCAAGCCTCTTTGGAGTGCGCTGCGCCTGTCGATGACCTGCCAGAGAGTTCTACTAGCAAAAGGTCCACCGTCACCTATCTTGAGACGAAGAAGATCCTGGTAGGGTAGGATGGCATTTGTGATACGTTCACCATTAGTGCCACCCTTAGTGACAAATAGGAAAGCGCGCTCATTGCCTTCTTACGCGTGAATCTCGATGTGTTTGCTTGGCAACCATCTGACATCCCCCGTGTTCCCATGCACGTAATCGAGCACCACATTGTTGTCTACCCTCATGTTAGGCCCGTCAAGCAAAAACTTAGGAAGCAAGCCTTGGAGCGACAGTAGTTCATCACCATGGAAATCAAGAAGCTCGTAGAAGCTGGTTTAGTCAGAGGAGTATTGCATCCAACTTGGTTATCCAAGTTGGTAGTGGTGTGCAAGGCGAATAGGAAATGAAGGCTTTGCATACATTACACTGACTTGAACAAATCATGCTCGAAGGACCCTTTGCCCTTGCTACACATCGATCAGATTGTTGGTTCCACTTCCGAGTGTTACTTGCTTTCCTTGTTGGACGCATAGTCCGGATACCTCCAGATATTCAAGGCCAAGGAAGATGAGGAAAAGACCACATTCATAACTCCCTGTGGTATGTACTGCTTTGTATGTATGCCCTTCGGGTTAAAGAGCACTGGTTCTACTTTTGCAAGGGCCGTGTAGATTGGATTTGAACCTCAGCTCCACTTAAACATGGAAGCTTACATGGATGACATAGTAGTCAAGACCAAAGATGAAGCAACTCTCACGGAAGACTTCAAAGAGACTTTCATGAACTTGCGCAAGATCAATTTGAAGCTCAACCCTGAAAAAAGTATGTTTGGTGTCCCATCTAGCAAGCTGCTTGGGTTCTTTGTATCTCACCGAGGAATAGAAGCCAATCTCGACAAGATCAAAGAAATCGAGCAGATACAAGCGCCCAAGACCGTCAAGGACATAAGTGTAACAACCCAAAATTCCATTTTGGAATGTTATGAAATATAGCTATGCATCTATCATCATCATTGCTTGAATATATGAAATTGTTGAAATGCTTCTTCTGACTTTCTGAAAGTCCTTTCTATTTTCAATGTGTTGCTTTCGACTATTTGAAAACCTTGGAAAAGTTCAAAATAAGAGGGGAGTAACATGACACTCCACACCAGGGTCATCTTGGTGATATATTTGAACAATAAGAACCAGGGGGTCTTTTGAAAAATATTTGCAAAAGGATTTAAAAGCAAATAGGCCATTTCTGAAAATAATATTTTTTTCAAAGTATTGAAATAACAGAATAAAAATGTTCATTAAATGGAATTTTTTATTCTGTTAATTTTGATATATAATACTCCTATACTTGGAATTGAATCAAATGCTTTAAGAGGGTCTTTATTACTCTCTTTATTAAAAAGGATAGTATTTAAACGAAACGGGCCGGCCCACCCGCAGTTAATGCCGAATCGCCTAATTCCCGGCCGACCGACAGACCTGTCTCGCTCCTTCTCCCACTAAGATTGGGACCCACCCGTCCAATCCCGCACGCGCCGCGGTCGCCTCCTTCCTCCCGCACGCGCCGCCGCCGCCGAGAATCCTCCTTGCCGGAATCCCCTCCCTTTCCTTTCCCCGACCCCCTCTCCGGCCCCATAAGTAGCGGCCCTCCCCCACGCTCCATTCCCCCCCCCCGAGCCCCCTCTCTCCCCTTTCCAGAGCCTTGCCACGAACTCGCCGGAGTTCCCTGCCACTCCCGAAGCTCCCCACCACCATGCCCGTCGCTCCACTCCTCCCCTCGCCGCCTCGGACCTGCCGGAGATCCCCTCGCCGGCGACCTCTTATCACTGTGAGCACCCCCACCCATTCGATCAGGATCTGACGATCCAGATTATAACGTTTAAGCCCTGAATCGTTTTTCTCTAGCCGTCGGCCGTCCGCCCGTAGCACCCGCACGCACGCGCTAGCCAGCCACTTACAGGTCGCCACGACACCCTGGCCGATGCGCTTTTTTAGTTATCTTTTCTATTGTTTTTAGTAACAAAATGTTTTAGAAATTTGTTTTGCTTATATCCTTTTATCTGTTTAGTATTTTGAGCTAATTATTTTTGCAATAGCTCACTTTTTTCATTTAGTTTCACCCTGTAGTTTTAGATTTTAAATTTGAACTATAAAATTTGAATTGAATCAAATTTGCTCAAATCACTCAAATCTGAATAACTAGAGTTTAAAAATATATTTTGATATGAATCTTTTTGCTAATGCTTGGTATTAATTAGGACTATCAGATTGCTTAGTTTGAGGATTTTTAGGATATATTTTTTTAGTGTTTTAGCTATAAACAGATTTTGCCTATTAGTTATTATAGTTTAGTTAATTTAGTTTTTAG
The DNA here is from genome assembly GCA_022496015.1 of Hordeum marinum. Lineage (NCBI taxonomy): Eukaryota > Viridiplantae > Streptophyta > Magnoliopsida > Poales > Poaceae > Hordeum > Hordeum marinum. The sequence continues at coordinate 121,262,711 of CM039675.1, forward strand.
TTAGTTTAAATTAGATTTAGTTTTATTTTTTTAGTAGGTTCTGTTTCTTAAACATTAGGTGTTCTACTTTTTGTTAATAAAAATATTTATTTTCTTAGTTTTATACTTAATATCATAGGAATCTCATTTCATTTTCAACTAGGTATAATTTGTTATAAAACAAACTAGTTTAGTAATAGATTCTTTTTAACAGAGTTTAAATAATAAAATTCTGTTTTCTAAGACAAGTTATTAGTAAATTCTTTTCTATTAGGAAAATGTTTTACTAATAAAAATATAGTTTAGCTCACTATATGTTTAGTAAACTCTAGCCACTTCATGTAGTAGTGTTTAACCAAACTTTTAAAACTTTACTAAAGTTTTTCTCAACAAAACTTTAATGAATTTAATTCTGTTATTAATAAAATATTTTACTGTTTTCTTTCTGTCAACTATTGTTTTGTTAATACAAGTAGTTTTATTATGTTAGGAGTGGTTTACCCATCACCTTTTTGAAAACAAAACTTTGTGTGTTTTCTTGCTTGTGATTTGTGCATTGTTTTGTCTTGATTGTTTACTAGTTCATTTCTGATTTTGTGAGTTACAAATAATTTTGTTGTATGCTTATTGAGTGCTCTTGTTTGCTTCGTTAGATTATCCGGAGTGCGAGGCTTGTTACCTAGAGTCACTCACGTACGAAGATCATCAATCAGGCAAGTCACCTTGACCATGTATACCTATGTTTTATTGCATTAGTTCTTCCATCTCTCCTAGTGCGTGCAAGTTAGGTTAGTTGGAAATTTGGTTACTTGATGTAGTATCATGTGGTAGGTACCCCAACCCTTTGACACTTTGGCCCCTGGAAAACGTTGTTTTACATTTTGCTATGCTACTAGTAGACGGGGTTGGTTCTATGATTCATGAGAGTTGTGAGATTAATTACAAGACCTACATAATGATCAGGACTTTAAGACTCCGAGTTTTCAACTTACCTCTGGGTGGATGATGGTTGAACGGCACCCTGGAGAAACCAGTGGATTTGCCTAGGTGTTGCTGGAGATGGCCAGTATTCACGCGGAAAGGTCCACCCAGGAACAAAGAGATGGATGGATGCTTCAAGACCCAAGGCTTACCTGCACAGCCACAAGTCATTATGGGCTCTAGCTTGGTTGGATATCGTGGTGACCCTGGACAGGCGGTGCTACGAGATGTAGAAGAACGATAGGAAAGGATGGGCACCGACAGAGTCGTAGGGAAACCCTTTGGAAGACCATGTTTTGGTCATTCGTTTCGCAAACACCCTGAAGTGCGAGAAATAAAACGGAGGCGACCAAATCTTGTGGGGAACGTGTGCAAAACTCTGCAGAGTACTCAAACCTAATCGATTAGCCGTGTCCACGGTCATGGACGACTTGAGCCAAAGGAACTGAAACTTCCTGAATTCTCAACACAATTAATATGATGATGTGGGTATTAATGACTTGGGTATGAAAATTGGTTGGTGGAACCATCTCATTAAACAGCCAACTTAGTAATAATTTTGCTTAGCCCTCTCTTGATGTAGGAAAAATTGGTTTTACGCAAAAACTTATTACCCCACCTGCCATATATGCATATAGATTAGATGATTATCTTTTCACCCCTCTCTTGTGACTTTGCCGGCATATGCAATATGCTGACCTATATGGCTGCAACGTATCATGTTGAAGAGTACTTTTCCGACCAGGAGTGAGGATACGCTCTACGCTCGGTGAGATGCCCTTGGAGTCAGATGGACTAATCTACCTTCGAAGCTTCCGCAAGATTTAGACATTCTCATGAGTTGGCCTTCAGCCACTTTATTGTAATCTTTATTGTAATAAAGGACTCGATAAGAGATTTACGAGTAATAAATGCTGTGTGATTTCCCTGTAATATATACATTGATGTATCGTGTGTGTACCAGCATGATCTTGGGATGGTACAGAAACACCAAAGACCCGACCTTTCAGGTCGGGTCGCTACAGAAATGGTATCAGAGCACACGCTGACCCTAGGACATAACCTCTAGGATTGGAAAGCCTTAGGACTTATTTCTCTTTGTCTTTAAAATTCTTATACTCTCATCTACTCGTTTCTGACTTCTCTCCGATTATTTCACAATTTATAGATGGCCACCTTCATCCCAGTGTTGATCACGGAGTTTTGCCAACCTGACGCAACGATGCCCTTTGGTAAGGAGCTGATGAGGATCGTCAAGGACATGAGGATTGCTTTGCCGAGCATAACCGGGACACCTATCATGTCTTTTCCACAAGATGGACGCTACAAGATCGAGTTGCACATTCTAGGGAAGACCTTTGGGAATCGGAAGGAATCCATCGACTTCAAGTTTGTGGCACCCAGCTGGATACTTGGGAGAGACATGGCCATTCATCGTGCCCTTGGATGTATTCAGGAGGAATACAGAGGTGGAACCATTTCATCAGGACTCAGCGTGGTTTGTCGTAGGGATGTCCATGGAAAAATCATAACCACTCCCACTACAGACACCACCATTTCCTATATCCAGACCTTGGAGACTCACATCAGAACTCTGGAGCTTCGAGTTCGTGCTGACACGAAGACGATCAAGAATCTGATGAACCGTGAGATTGACCTCGAAGCTTACTTACGGGAAGCCGAGTACGAGAATGAGTATGAGGTGAAGGATTTCTTAGAGAGGATCGACAAGCTGAACACTCGTATCGCCACTCTGGATGAACAAATGGACATGGGTCAAAATCTTCATCTTGAGGGAGACTTGGCTCCTTTCATCAGCGACGATGATGACTATGAGGAGAGCACCACTGGAGGAGGCTTAGTCACCATGTACTTCTGAGGAAAACTTTAGTTATACCCCATGTATCTTCATTTTTGTTGTTAAAGCGTAGGTCGATGTTTAGTTTGATTGAGACTTGTATTCCCAATGTTTGAATCCTTGATTGAATAAATGAATGAGTGTTTGGTGTGATATGTTTGTTGCATTGCATATGGGTAGTGAATTTCCCCTTTTAGGCCCTTGTTCTATTCTAATTCTCACCCCTCTGAAAACAGCAAGATGCCTCCACGACGTGAGTCTGACTTCACCTTCCCGCCGGAAATCACGCAACTCCTTCAGCAGCAGAATGCACTGATGCAGCTATTGATCCAGAATCAGACCAACAACCAGAACAACAACAACCACCATCCACCTCAGGCTGACAATCTCACCTGTTTTCTGAGGTTGAACCCTCCAACTTTCTCCAGCAGCATTGAGCCCATTGTGGCAGATGACTGGCTCTGTAAGATGGAGAGGGAACTCGTCACAGCTGGATGTACTGACGCTGAGAAGGTGTGCTTTGTCGCACATCAACTGGATGGACCAGCAGCTTCATGGTGGGAGAACTACACCACCACATATCCTATTACCGATGTAACTTGGGAGCAGTTCAAGCAAGCTTTCCGCACTGCACATGTTTCAGCTGGAGCTATGAGTCTGAAGAAGCGCGAGTTTCACAACTTGCGCCAGGGTAGTCGCTCCGTGGCCCAGTACGTGGACGACTTCAGCACATTGGCCCGTTATGCACCAGGAGACGTGGTCGATGATGCGGCCAAGCAGGAGAAATTTCTGGAAGGACTCAACGATGAGTTGAGCATGCAGCTGGTAGTGGCTACCTTCAACAACTACCAAGAACTGGTGGACAAGGCCCTCATCTTGGAGTGAAAACAACAACAAGTCGAGAATCACAAGAGGAAGTATACTCAGGGGAAGTTCAATTCTGGAGCTCATCAGAAGCCCCGCTACTCTCCGTACTCAGGGAATACCGGATCAGGGACCGGTAAGTTTGGAAGGCACACTCATGCCGTGCACAACCATGGAGGAAGTGGGAATGCCCGTCCCAACCATGGCAACTTCAAGACTGACAATGGGAATGGGAACAACAACCAGCACCGTCACGCTCCTACTCAAAAGGATCTGAGCCACATCACCTGTTTCAAGTGCTAGAAGACAGGGCACTATGCTACCGAGTGTCCCCAGAGCAAGCATGGAAATGGAAACGGCAACTCCGCAGCCAAGAAGCCAAATCCGTCTCCTCGTGCCTAGGTGAACCACCTCGACGTGGAAGAAGTCTATGATCAACCCGAGACTGTGGTTGGTAAGTTTATATTGCATTCACGTCTAGTTATAGTACTTTTTGATTCCGATGCAACTCATTCATTCATATCAAGGGTAGTTGTGCATAAATATGGTTTGCCCACCAAAACCCTTAGTCAGCCCATTAAGGTCAGTTCCCAGGAGGTATGATGATGGCAGGGATAGGATGCCAAGCCCTGAAACTTCACCGAGGAAACCATGTTTTTCCCACCGACCTCATCGTCTTAGAATCCCAGGGATTGGATGTAATCCTAGGCATGGATTGGATGACCAAGTATGAAGGAAATCTTGATTGTCCCAGCAAGTCTGTTTCACTCACCACCCCGGAGAACAAGAGGATTAAGTATGTATACCGACGCACACGTATGAGTGCTCAGTTAAATTCCCTCACAGGAGTTGTTCAGGAGGAAGTACCTGTGGTAAAAGACTTTCCGAATGTATTTCCGGAAGAATTACCAGGCATGCCACCAGATAGGGAGATTGAGTTCCTAATAGAGCTACAACCAGGGACAGCCCCAATTTCCAAGAGACCCTATCGGATGCCCGCAAATGATCTAGTGGAAATCAAGAAGCAAATTAAGAAGTTATTGGACAAGGGGTATATTCGCCCAAGTTCTTCACCTTGTGGAGCCCCAGTTCTTTTGGTGGAGAAGAAGGATAAAACCTTGAGAATGGTAGTCGATTATCGTGCCTTGAACGAGGTGACTATCCAGAACAAGTACCCTCTACCGATGATTAATGACTTGTTTGATCAGCTAGTAGGCGCCAAAGTATTCTCCAAGATCGATCTTCGATCAGGGTATCACCAACTGAAGATTCGTGAACAGGATATACCCAAAACAGCTTTCACCACAAGGTATGGCTTGTATGAGTATACTGTCATATCCTTTGGTTTGACTAATACTCCTGCCTACTTCATGAATTTGATGAAGAAAGTGTTTATGGAATATTTGGACAAGTTTGTCGTGGTGTTCATCGATGACATTTTGATATTCTCCAAGAATGAGGAAGAACACAAGGAACACATGCGTTTAGTTCTGGAGAAGCTGAGAGAACATCAGTTATATGCCAAGTTCAGCAAATGTGAATTTTGGCTGACGGAAGTCGGATTCCTTGGACATGTTATTTCCGGAGATGGAATAGCAGTGGACCAAGCTAAGGTTGAAGCCGTCACCGAGTGGAAATCACCCACCTCAGTTAAGGAGATCCGCAGTTTTCTCGGACTAGCCGGATATTACCGGAGATTCATTGAGGAGTTCTCAAAGATTGCCAAGCCCATGACGGAGTTGTTGAAGAAAGAGTCTAAGTATATTTGGACTGAGGAATGTGAAGCCAGTTTCCAGGAGTTGAAGAAATGTTTGGTCACAGCCCGAGTGTTGATTTTGCCCAATATTCGGAAGGACTTCCAGGTTTATTGTGATGCTTCACGTCAAGGACTTGGAGGAGTACTCATGCAAGATGGAAAGGTTGTAGCTTATGCATCCATACAACTACAACCTCATGAGTTGAATTATGCCACCCATGATTTGGAACTAGCAGCCGTAGTGCATGCACTCAAGACCTAGATACATTTCCTTGTCGGAAATAGCTGTGATGTTTACACTGATCATAAGAGCCTGAAGTATATCTTCAAGCAGAAAGAGTTGAACCTCAGACAGAGGAGATGGTTAGAGTTAATCAAGGACTATGACATGAGATTACACTACCATCCAGGTAAGGAAAATGTGGTAGAAGATGCCTTGAGTCGGAAAATCTATGTGAACACACTCACAGCGGGAGGACTACCTCAGGAGTTAGCCGATGACCTCAGAGAGCTCCGGCTAGAGATAATTCCAAGAGGATATGTTGCCACACTGGAGATCCAGTCCACCTTGACCGAAAGAATTCGAGAAGCCCAGAAATCGGACAAGGAGATAGCTGAGATAAAGCAGAGAATGAAAGATGATAAAGCTAAAGGTTTTCGTGAGGATGAACAAGGAACTCTGTGGTTTGAGAACCCAATCTATGTGCCCAATGACCCAGAGCTCAGGAGGTTGATACTTCAAGAAGCCCACGATTCTCCTTACTCGATACACCCAGGCAACACCAAGATGTACCTGGATTTGAAGGAAAGTTATTGGTGGACAGGTATGAAGAAGGATATTGTAGAACATGTTGCAATATGTGATGTTTGTCAGCGAGTAAAAGCGGAACATCAGAAACCAGTAGGGTTACTCCAATCTTTGCGATACCCGAGTGGAAATGGGAAAAGCTTGGTATGGACATCATCACAGGACTACCCATGACCCGTTCAGGTTATGATTCCATCTGGGTAGTGGTCGATCGTCTGACCAAGGTGGCTCATTTCATTCCAGTGAAAACCACCTATACCAGTGCTAAGCTAGCCAAGATATATATGACCTGGATCGTATGTCTGCATGGAGTTCCGAGGAGTATCGTGTCAGATAGAGGAACACAATTTACCTCAAAGTTTTGGCATCAGTTACATGAAACTTTGGGTACGAGGCTGGAGTTCAGTACAGCTTTTCATCCGCAGACTGATGGACAGACAGAGAGAGTCAACCAGATTCTGGAAGACATGTTGAGAGCCTGTGTGCTAGACTATGGGTCTAGTTGGGATGATAATTTACCTTACGCGGAATTCTCATACAACAACAGTTATCAGACCAGTCTGAAGATGGCCCCTTTCGAAGCTTTATACGGAAGGAGGTGCAAAACACCACTGACGTGGGATGGTGTTGGAGACCGAAAACTTTTTGGTCCCGACCTTATTCGAGATTCAGAAGATAAAGTCAAGTTGATTTGTGACAGACTCAAGATAGCTCAATCCCGGCAGAAGAGCTACGCTGACAACAAACGCAAGGAAGTAGCGTATGAAGTGGGAGACCGGGCATATCTTCGTGTGTCCCCACTTCGTGGAATCAAGAGGTTTGGTGTTAAAGGAAAGTTAGCACCTAGATTCATAGGCCCCTACAAAATTCTTGGACGTAGAGGCGAAGTTGCGTATAAGCTGGAATTGCCGGAAGGATTGTCCGGAGTTCATGATGTTTTCCATGTTTCCCAGCTGAAGAAATGCCATGCTGAGATGGCTGATATTCCCTTGAGAGACACCGTGCCCCTAGAGGCCATACAGCTTGACAGTGATCTGACTTACGAGGACAAGCCTATCAAGATCCTCAAGACTGCCAACAGAGTTACCTGTAGTAGGATCATCAAGTTCTGTATGGTTTTGTGGAGTCACCACACCGAGGAAGAAGCCACCTGGGAACGCGAAGAAGATCTTTGTAGAGACCATCCGCACCTATTTTCTAGCCAACCCGAATTTCGAGGGCGAGATTCATCTTAAGGTGGGTAGGTTTGTAACATCCCAAAATTCTATTTTGGAATGTTATGACATATAGCTATGCATCTATCATGATTATTGCTTGAATATATGAAATTGTTGAAATGCTTCTTCTGACTTTCTGAAAGTCCTTTCTATTTTCAATGTGTTGCTTTCACCTATTTGAAAACCTTGGAAAAAGTTCAAAATAAGAGGGGAGTAACATGACACTACACACCAGGGTCATCTTGGTGATATATTTGAACAATAAGAACCAGGGGGTCTTTTGAAAAATATTTGCAAAAGGATTTAAAAGCAAATAGGCCATTTGTGAAAATAATATTTTTTTCAAAGTATTCAAATAACAGAACAAAAATGTTCATTAAATGGAATTATTTATTCTGTTAATTTTGATATGTAATACTCCTATACTTAGAATAAATCAAATGCCTTAAAAGTGTTTTTATTACTCTGTTTATTAAAAAGGAAAGTATTTAAACGAAACGGGCCAGCCCACCCGCAGTTAATGCCGAATCGGCTAATTCCCGGCCGACCGATAGCCCTGTCTTGCTCCTTCTCCCACTGACATTAGGACCCACTCGTCTGATCCCGCACGCGCCGCGGTCGCCTCCTTCCTCCAGCACGCGCCGCCGCCGCCGAGAATCCTCCTCGCCGGAATCCCCTCCCTCGATGTCAGCCTTGCCATAAGTATGGCTGGAAGGTTTCAAAGTTATCCTGGAATGGAGCACTGGACAGCGGTCAAGATTGTCCTTAGTAACTAAAAGACTAAGGAGATGTTTCTCGATTATGGAGGTGATAAAGAGTTCGTCGTAAAGAGTTACGTCGATGCAAGCTTTAACACCAATCTGGATGACTCATAGTAGCAATCTGGATACGTATAGTGGAGCATCCATTTGGAATAGTACCAAGTGGAGTGTGGTAGCAGTGTTTTCGGTTTGACATAGAAATTTGCAAAGTACACATGGATCTGAATATCGCAGACCCCTTGACTATAAGACCTCTCTCACATGCAAAGCATTATCGAGCCCCAGAACTCATTGGGTGTTAGATTCATACCAATGCGAATCGCATGGTGATGTGAACTAGATTATTGACTCTAGTGCAAGTGGGAGACTATTGGAAATATGCCCTTGAGGCAATAATAAATTATTTATTATCATATTTCCTTGTTCATGATAATCGTTTATTATCCATGCTATAATTGTATTGATCGGAGAATTAAATGCATGTGTGGATACATAGACAAAACCATGTCCCTAGTATGCCTCTAGTAGACTAGCTCGTTGATCAAAAGATGGTTAAGGTTTCCTAGCCATGGACATGAGATGTCATTTGATAATGGGATCACATCATTAGGAGAATGATGTGGTGGACAAGACCCAAACTACAAACATAGCATATGATCGTGTTAGTTTATTGCTACTGTTTTCTGCATGTCAAGTATATGTTCCTATGACCATGAGATCATGCAACTCACGGATATCGGAGGAGTGCCTTGTGTGTATCAAACATCGCAACGTAACTGGGTGACTATAAAGGTGCTCTACAGGTATCTCCGAGGGTGTCTGTTGAGTTGGCATGGATCGAGACTGGGATTTGTGACTCCGTGTGACGGAGAGGTATCTCAGGGCCCACTCAGTAATACAACATCACAATGAGCCTTGCAAGCAATGTGACTAATTGTTAGTTGCGGGATCTTGTATTACAGAACGAGTAAAGAGACTTGCCAGTAACGAGGTTGAACTAGGTATGGAGATACCGACGATCGAATCTCGGGCAAGTAACATACCGAAGAACAAAGGGAACATCGTACGGGATTAACTGAATCCTTGACATAGAGGTTCGACCGATAAAGATCTTGATAGAATATGTAGGAACCAATGTGGACGTCCAGGTCCCGCCATTGGTTATTGACCATAGAGGTGTCTCGGTCATGTCTACATAGTTCTTGAACCCGCAGGGTCTCCACACTTAAGGTTCGGTGACGTTTCGGTAGTGTAGAGTTATGTATGGTGGTGACCGAAGTTTGTTCAGAGTCCCGGATGAGATCCCAGATGTCACGAGGAGCTCCGGAATGGTCCGGAGGTAAAGATTCATATATAGGAAGTCCCAGTTTGGTTTCCGGAAAAGTTTCGGGCTCATCGGTAGTGTACCGGGAGTGCAAGTAGTGTACCGGGAGTGCCGGTAGTGTACCGGGAGGCCTCCGGGAGGGATATTTCGACCCCAAGAGATCCATGGTCTGTGGGAGAATAATAACCAGCCCTTTGTGGGCTGGGAAAACAGCCACAAAGGCCCATGGCGCAGGAGAGAAAGTCCTAAAGCAAAAAGTGGAAAATCAGCCAATAGGAGGCAATCCTACTCCAACTAGGATTGGAGGTGAAGTAGGATTGCTTCTCACCTCCTATTTCGGCCGACCCAAAGGACTTGGATGCCTCTCCTCTCCTCTCCTCCTATATATACTAGTGGATTGGGTGGTTTTTGTACAGAATTTCCGGCGACGTGCTACCCGTTCCACCGGTGCATAGTTTCTCCTCTAGATCGTAGTTCCGCAGTGCTTAGGCGAAGCCCTGCTGGAATTGCTCCACCACCATCACCGGAGCTCCGTCACGCTGCCTGTGAACTCTCTCTCCTCTCCACCTCCTCTTGCTGGATCAAGGCGGTGGAGATCGTCATCAAGCTACACGTGTGCTGAATGCGGAGGTGCCGTCCGTTCGGCGCTAGATCGAAAGAACCGTGATCGAGATCGTGAGACGGTTCGTGATGAGATCGCGGGATGGATCGTGATGAGTTCGCAGGACAGACCGTGATCAAGATCGTGAGACGGATCGTGATGAGATCGCGGGACGTATCGTGATGGGATCGCGGGACGGATCGTGATGAGATCGTGGGACGCTCGGCGATTTGGATCGCGAAGATGTTCGACTACACCAACCGCGTTTCTTAACGCTTCCCGCTTAGCAATCTACAAGGGTACGTAGATCCACTCTCCCTCTCATAGATGCTCATCACCATGGATAGGTTTGCATGTGCGTAGGAAATTTTTTGTTTCCCATGCGACGTTCCCCAACAATGGCATCATGAGCTAGGTTGATGGTTCGATGAGATCTCGAGTAGAACTGAAAAGGTTTGTGGGCGTTGATGCTTAGATTGCTTCCTCCCTTGGTCAGATTTTGGTTCAGCGGGATTGTAAGATGAAGCGGCCCGGACCAACATTACTCGTACGCTTACGAGAGACCGGTTCCCTCGACGCAACTTGTTGCTTAGATGGCTTGCGGGTGACAGTTTCTCTTACTTTAGTTGGATCGGATCCGACAAAGGCGGTCCTTGAGAAGGTTGAAAAGCAATCTATGTATCACCGTTGTGGTTTATGCGTAGGTGAGAATCGTTCTTGCTAGATACCCATAGCAGCCACGTAAAACATGCAACAACAATTAGAGGACGTCTAACTTGTTTTTGCAGGGTATGTTGTGATATGATATGGCCAATTACATGATGTGATATATGTGATGTATGAGATGATCATGTGATGTATAGATTATCAGGACTTGCATGTCGATGAGTACGGCAACCGGTAGGATCCATAGGGTTGTCTTTAATTATTGTATGACCTGCGTGTCAATCATTAAGCGCTATGTAATGCTTTACTTTATCGCTACGGTAGCAATAGTAGTAGAAGCATGCAGGGCGTGACAACCCCGATGGCGACACGTTGATGGAGATCAAGATGATGGAGATCATGGTGTCATGCCGGTGACGATGGAGATCATGTCGGTGCTTTCTAGATGGAGATCAAAAGCACAAGTTCATGGCCATATCATGTCACTTATGATTTGCATGTGATGTTAATCCTTTTTATGCACCTTGTTTTTCTTAGGAAGACGGTAGCATTATAAGGTGATCTCTCACTTAATTTCAAGATAAATTGTGTTCTCCCCGAGTGTGCACCGTTGCGAAAGTTCGTCGTGTTGAGACACCACGTGATGATCGGGTGTGATAGACTCTACGTTCACATACAACGGGTGCAAGCCAGATTTGCACGTGCAGAACACTTAGGTTAAACTTGACGAGCCTAGCATGTACAGACATGGCCTCGGAACACAAGAGACCGAAAGGTCGAACATGAGTCATATAGTAGATATGATCAACATGATGATGTTCACCATTGTAGCCACCTCAACTCACGTGATGATCGGACTTGAGTTGGTAAATTTGGATCATGTATCACTCGAATGATCGGCGGGATGTCAACTTGAGTGGGAGTTCTTAAGTAATATGATTAATTGAACTCATTATCATGAACATAGTCAAAGTGTTTTTGCAAATTATGTTGTAGATTACTAGCTCACGCTGTAGCTCCCTTGTATTTTTTATATGTTCCTAGAGAAATAGAATTGAAAGATGATGGTAGTAATATTGCGGACTGGGTCTGTCATCTGAGGATTGTCCTCATTGCTGCACAGAAGGCTTATGTCCTTAATGCACCGCTCGGTGCGCCAACCCCTCTAGCGTCGTCTGTAGATGTTGTGAACATCTGATAGGCACGTTCTGATGACTACTTGATAGTTTAGTGCGTCATGCGTTACGGCTTAGAATTGAGGCTCCAAAAACGTTTTGAATGTCACGGAACATATAAGATGTTCCTAAGAGCTGAAATTAGGATCTCAGGCTCGTGCCCGTGTTGTGAGATATGAGATCTCCAACAAGATTCTTTGCCTGCAAGATGAAAGAGAAGAGCTCAATCATTGAGCATGAACTCAGATTGTCTGGGTGCTACAATCGCTTGAATCAAGTGGGAGTTGATCTTCTAGATAAGATAGTGATTGAAATAGTTCTCCAAGTCACTGTCACTAAGCTACTAGAACTTAGTGATGAACTATAAATTGCCAGGGATAGAAATAATGATTCCTGAGCTGTTCGCGATGTTTTGACACCGCGAAGGTAGAAATCAAGAAGGAGCGTCAAGTGTTGATGGTTAACCAAACCAATAGTTTCGAGAAGGGCAAGAGCAAGGAGGGAAACTTCATGGATAGCAAGTCAGTTGCTGCTCTAGTGAAGCAACCCAAAGTTGAACTCAAACCCGAGACTAAGTGCCGCTGTTATGAGGTGAACGGTCGCTGAAGCGGAACAACCCTAGATACTTGGTAGATAAGAAGGCTGGCAACATCGACAGAAGTATATTTGATATACGAGTTATTGATGTGTACCTTGCTAGTACTCCTAGTAGCACCTGGGTATTGGATACCGGTTTGGTTGCTAAATGTTAGTAACTCGAAATAAAAGCTATAGAATAAACGGAGAACTAGCTAAGGGTGAAGTGACGATATGTGTTGTAAGTGTTTCCAAGGTTGATGTGATCAACATCGCACGCTCTCTCTACCTTCAGGATTAGTGACGAACCTGAATAAATGTTATTTGGTGTTTTGCGTTGAGCATGGACATGATTAGATCATGTTTGTTGCAATACGGTTATTCATTTGAATTAGAGAATAATGGTTATTCTGTTTGCATGAATAATACCTTCAATGGTCATGCACCCAGTGAGAATGGTTTGTTGAAATCTTGATTGTAGTAATACACATGTTCATAACATTGATGTCAAAAGATACAAAGTTAATAATGATAGTACCACATATTTGTGGCACTACCGCATAATGTCATATTGGTATAAAGCGCATGAAGAAACTCCATGATGATGGATCTTTAGACTCATTCGATTTCGAATCGGTTGAGACATGTGAACCATGCCTCTTGGGCAAGATGACTAAAGGACCCCGTTGGATGGAGCGGGCAAGTGATTCATTGGAAATGATACATGTTGATGTATGCAATCCAGTGAGTCTTGTAGCGTGCAGTGGATATCATTATTTTCTTACCTTCACTGATGATTTGAGTAAATATAGTGTATATTTACTTAATGAAACACAAGTCTGAATCGTTTGAAAGGTTCAAGCAATTTCAGAGTGAAGTTTAAGATCATCGTGACAAGAAGATAAAAATAACTACGATATGATCGTGGAGGTGAATATCTGAGTTACGAGTTTGGCATACAACTTAAGACAATGTGAAATTTGTTTCACAACTAATGCCACCTGGAACACCATAGTGTGATGGTGTGTCCGAACATCATAGTCATGCTCTATTGATATAGTGCATGCTGTGATGTCTCTTATCGTTTTACTACTATAATTTTTGGGGTTATGCATTAGAGACAACTACATTCACTTTAAATAGGGCATCATCTAAATCCGTTGAGGTGACGACGTGCGAATTATGGTTTGATAAAAACCTAAGCTGTCATTTCTTAATATTTGGGGCTGTGACACTTGTGTGGAAAATGTTTTCACCTAATGAGGTCGAACCCAAGGCGGACAAATGCATCTTCATAGAATACCCTAAGATCAGTTGGGTGAACCTTCAATCTCAGATCCTAGTGCAAAGTGTTTGTTGTTTAAATGGATCCTTTCTCGAGGAAATGTTTTTCACGAAAGAACTGAGTGGGAGGAAGATAGAACTTGATGAGGTTGTTAAACCTTTGTTCAACTAGAGAGTAGCGCAGCGCAGAAAGATGTTTCTGTGAAGCCTACGTTAGTTGAAGAGGAAGTTAACGATGATGATCATGAAGCTTCAGGATCAAGTTACTATTGAACTTCGTAGGTCGACAAGGATGTTTACTGCTCCTAAGTGGTATGACAACTCTATCTTGGAGATCATGTTGTTGGACAACGATGAACCTACGAGCTATGGAGAAGCGATGATGGGCCCGGATTCTGACAAATGGTTGGAGGCCATGAAATCCGAGATAGGATCCATGTATGAAAACCAAGTGTAGACTTTGGTAGACTTGCTCGTTGGACGGCAGGTCGTTGAGTACAAATGGATCTTTAAAATGAAGACAGACACTGATGGTGAATGTCACTATTTGTAAAGCTCGACTTGTTGCAAAGATGTTTGTGACAAGTTCAAGGAGTTGACTACGATGAGGCTTTCTCACTCGTAGTGGTGCTAAAGTCTGTTGGAATTAGGTTAGCAGTTGTTGTGTTTTCAATTATGAAATCTGGCAGATGGATGTCAAAACATTGTTTCCTTAACTTTTTACTTGAGGAAAGGTTGTATGTGATACAACCGGATGGTTTTGTTAGTCCTAAGGATGCTAAAAGGTGTGCAAGCTTTAGTGATCCTTCTATTGACTGAAGCAAGCATCTCGGAGTTGGAATATACGCTTTGATGAGGTGATCAAAGTTTTAATGTTTATACAAGGTTTACGAGAAACTTGTATTTACAATAAAGTGAGTGGGAGCACTATAGAATTTCTGATAAGTATATGTGGATGACATATTGTTGATCGGAAATAATGTAGGATTTCTAGGAAGCATAAATGGTTGTTTGAAAAGTAATTTTTCAAAGGAAGACCTGGATAAAGCTACCTAATTGTTGAGCATCAAGATCTATAGAGATAGATCAAGATACTTGATGAGACTTTCAATGAGAACGTACCTTGACAAGATTTTGAAAGAGTTCAAAATGGATCAGTCAGAGCAAGAGTTCTCGCCAGATTTGTAAGGTATAAAATTGAGTATGACTCAATGCCCAGTGACTGCACAAGATAGAAAAAAGATGAGTGTCATCACCTATGCTTCAGCCATAGGCTCTATCATGTATGCAATGTTGTGCACAAGACTCGATGTCAGCCTTGCCATAAGTATGGCTGGAAGGTTTCAAAGTGATCCTGGAATGGAGCACTGGACAGCGGTCAAGATTGTCCTTAGTAACTAAAAGACTAAGGAGATGTTTCTCGATTATGGAGGGGATAAAGAGTCCGTCGTAAAGAGTTACGTCGATGCAAGCTTTAACACCAATCCGGAGGACTCGTAGTAGCAATCTGGATACGTATAGTGGAGCATCCATTTGGAATAGTACCAAGTGGAGTGTGGTAGCAGTGTTTTCGGTTTGACATAGAAATTTGCAAAGTACACACGGATCTGAATATCGCAAACCCGTTGACTATAAGACCTCTCTCACATGCAAAGCATTATCGAGCCCCAGAACTCATTGGGTGTTAGATTCATAACAATGCGAATCACATGGTGATGTGAACTAGATTATTGACTCTAGTGCAAGTGGGAGACTGTTGGAAATATGCCCTTGAGGCAATAATAAATTAGTTATTATCATATTTCCTTGTTCATGATAATCGTTTATTATCCATGCTATAATTGTATTGATCGGAGACTTAAATGCATGTGTGGATACATAGACAAAACCATGTCCCTAGTATGCCTCTAGTAGACCAGCTCGTTGATCAAAGATGGTTAAGGTTTCCTAGCCATGGACATGAGATGTCATTTGATAACGGGATCAAATCATTAGGAGAATGATGTGGTGGACAAGACCCAAACTACAAACATAGCATATGATCGTGTCAGTTTATTGCTACTGTTTTCTGCATGTCAAGTATATGTTCCTATGACCATGAGATCATGCAACTCGCGGATATCGGAGGAGTGCCTTGTGGGTATCAAACGTCACAACGTAACTAGGTGACTATAAAGGTGCTCTATAGGTATCTCCGAGGGTGTCTGTTGAGTTGGCATGGATCGAGACTGGGATTTGTTACTCCGTGTGACGGAGAGGTATCCTAGGGCCCACTCGGTAATACAACATTACAATGAGCCTTGCAAGCAATGTGACTAATTGTTAGTTGCGGGATCTTGTATTATGGCATGAGTAAAGAGACTTGCCAGTAACGAGGTTGAACTAGGTATGGAGATACCGACGATCGAATCTCGGGCAAGTAACATACCGAAGAACAAAGGGAACATCGTACGGGATTAACTGAATCCTTGACATAGAGGTTCGACCGATAAAGATCTTCGTAGAATATGTAGGAACCAATGTGGACTTCCAGGTCCCGCCATTGGTTATTGACCGGAGAGGTGTCTCGGTCATGTCTACATAGTTCTCGAACCCGCAGGGTCTGCACACTTAAGGTTCGGTGACGTTTCGGTAGTGTAGAGTTATGTATGGTGGTGACCGAAGTTTGTTCAGAGTCCCGTATGAGATCCCAAACATCATGAGGAGCTCCGGAATGGTCCGGAGGTAAAGATTCATATATAGGAAGTCCCAGTTTGGTTTCCGGAAATGTTTCGGGCTCATCGGTAGTGTACCGGGAGTGCCGGTAGTGTACCGGGAGTGCCGGTAGTGTACCGGGAGGCCTCCGGGAGGGGTATTTCGACCCCAAGAGGTCCATGGGCTGTGGGAGAATAATAACCAGCCCTTTGTGGGCTGGGAAAACAGCCACAAAGGCCTATGGCGCAGGAGAGAAAGTCCTAAAGCAAAAAGTGGAAAAGCAGCCAATAGGAGGCAATCCTACTCCAACTAGGATTGGAGGTGAAGTAGGATTGCTTCCCACCTCCTATTTCGGCCGACCCAAAGGACTTGGCTGCCTATCCTCTCCTCCTATATATACTAGTGGATTGGATGGTTTTTGGACAGAAATTCCGGCCACGTGCTACCCATTCCACCGGTGCATAGTTTCTCCTCTAGATCGTAGTTCCGCAATGCTTAGGCGAAGCCCTGCCGGAATTGCTCCACCACCATCACCGGAGCACCGTCACGCTGCCGGTGAACTCTCTCTCCTCTCCACCTCCTCTTGCTGGATCAAGACGGTGGAGATCGTCATCAAGCTGCACGTGTGCTGAACGCGGACGTGCCGTCCGTTCGGCGCTAGATCGGAAGAATCGTGATCGAGATCATGAGACGGTTCGTGATGAGATCGCGGGACGGATCGTGATGAGTTCGCGGGACAGATCGTGATCAAGATCGTGAGACGGATCGTGATGAGATCGCGGGACAGATCGTGATGGGATCGCGGGATGGATCGTGATGAGATCGTGGGACGCTCGGCGATTTGGATCGCGAAGATGTTCGACTACACCAACCGCGTTTCTTAACGCTTCCCGCTTAGCGATCTACAAGGGTACGTAGATCCACTCTCCCTCGCGTAGATGCTCATCACCATGGATAGGTTTGCATGTGCATAGGAAATTTTTTGTTTCCCATGCGACGTTCCCCAACAGTATCATGTGGTAGGTACCCCAACACTTTGACACTTTGGCCCCTGGAAAACGTTGTTTTACATTTTGCTATGCTACTAGTAGACGGGGTTGGTTGTGTGATTCATGAGAGTTGTGAGATTAATTACAAGACCTAAATAATGAGCAATACTTCATGACTCCGAGTTTTCAACTTACCTCTGGGTGGATGATGGTTGAACGGCACCCTGGAGAAACCAGTGGATTTGCCTAGGTGTTGCTGGAGATGGCCAGTATTCACGCAGAAAGGTCCACCCAGGCACAAAGAGATGGATGGATGCTTCAAGACCCAAGGCTTACCTGCATAGCCACAAGTCATTATGTGCTCCGGCTTGGTTGGATATCATGGTGACCCTAGACAGGCGGTGCTACGAGATGTAGAAGAACGGTAGGAAAGGATGGGCACCGTCAGAGTCGTAGGGAAACCCTTTGGAAGACCATGTTTTGGTCATCCGTTTCTCAAACACCCTGAAGTGCGAGAAATCAAATGGAGGCGACCAAATCTTGTGGGGAACGTGTGCAAAACTCTGCAGAGTACTCAAACCTAATCGATTAGCCGTGTCCACGGTCATGGACGACTTGAGCCAAAGGAAGTGAAACTTCCTGAATTCTCAACACAATTAATATGATGATGTGGGTATTAATGACTTGGGTATGAGAATTGGTTGGTGGAACCATCTCATTAAACAACCAACTTAGTAATAATTTTGCTTAGCCCTCTCTTGATGTAGGAAAAATTGGCTTTACGCAAAAACTTATTACCCCACCTGCCATATATGCATGTAGATTAGATGATTATCTTTTCACCCCTCTCTTGTGACTTTGCCGGCATATTCAATATGCTGACCTATATGGCTGCAACGTATCATGTTGCAGAGTACTTTTCCGACCAGGAGTGAGGATACGCTCTACGCTCAGTGAGATGCCCTTGGAGTCAGATGGACTCATCTACCTTCGAAGCTTCCGCAAGATTTAGACATTCTCATGAGTTGGCCTTCAGCCACTTTATTGTAATATTTATTGTAATAAAGGACTCGATATGAGATTTACGAGTAATAAATGTTGTGTGATTTCCATTTGATATATACATTGATGTACCGTGTGTGTACCACCATGATCTTCGGATGGTACAGAAACACCGGAGATCCGACCTTTCAGGTCGGGTCGCTACAATAAGACGCTTGACCGGATATATTTCCGTGTTGAGTAGGTTCATCACCAAATCCGTTGAATGTGCCCTGCTGTTTTTCAAGATTCTAAAGAAGGCCTGCCGAATGAAGTTGACCCCATAAGCAGAGGTAGCACTGCAAGATCTAAAAGCTTACCCGTCCTCCGCTCCCACCTTGCTCGCTCCTAAACCTCAAGAACCGTTGCTCTATACTTGGTGGTAATGAATCAAGTGGATAGTGTAGTGCTGGTGATGCAACGAGAAGTATACGAAGATGCAGCCGTTGTGACTGATGCTGCCGGGGACAAAACCGAAGCATTTGCGGCAAGATTAATACAAACATGGGGGACATCAGCAAGCAAGCGAAGGCAATTTCAAGGAAGTGGCAAAGAAGAACGTGGTGCACCAACCAGTGTACTTTGTTTTGTCCTTGTTACAAGGGGCTAGGTCAAGGTACTCTGGGCTGCAAAAAACTGATCTTCGGCCTCATCAAGGCCTCTAGGAAACTGCGCCACTACTTCCAAGCCCACGAGATCACCGTTGTCACCCACTTTCTGCTGCACGCCTATTTAGGTACCCCAAAGCCACCAGCAGGATAGTTGAGTGGGCACTAGAGATGTCAAGATTTTTCCTGAGATATGAATACAGTTCCACAATTCAGAGCAAGGCATTCACGGAGTTCATTTAAGAACAAACACCCACACCAGATGAAGAGGTTACACAGACAATTCTCCCTAGCAAAGAGCGCCCAGAGATTGGATCATGTATTTTGATGGTGCTTTCTCGCTCGAGGGCGTCGGAGCAGGCGTGCTCCTCGTCGCACCCATGGGAGATCACCTAAAGTATGTCGTTCAAATGCACTTTCCCAGGGACGAAGCCACAAACAACACCATTGAGTATGAGGGGCTCCTTGCTGGACTTAGAATCGTGGTGGAGTTGGAAATCAAGCAATTAATCATCCAAGGAGATTCTCAACTCGTGGTGAAACAAGTCCACAAAGGTTATCAGAGTTCATTGATGGAAGCATACGTGTAAGAGGTGAGGAAGATGAAGGAGCACTTTGATGGATTGAAAATATAGCATGTGCCACGTGAAAAAACAACTTTCCTGATCATCCATCGAAGTACGCCGCACAGAAGCTTCATGTGGAGCTATGAATTTATAACATCCAAAATTTTGGAATGTTATAATAAATATTAGAATGAGTGGTTGTTTGCTTGAGTGATTGAATTGAGTGAAATTTGAAACTTTTAAAAAAACTTTTGAACGAGAGGGAATGACATGACTTTCCCATGTGCCATTGAATTCAAATTCTTACATTTCAAATCAGTGAGAGAAGATGACATGACTTCCTCAATATAAAAAGATTTGAAGAGTGGATTTGAAACCATCTGAAAATTTTCTGATATGGAGTTCCTTTCATATTTAAATTTCCAATTTGAAGTTTGAAAGAATTCAAAACCCTTGACCAAAATTTGAGGGGATTAATATGACACTCCACACCGGTGAGTTCTCCCCTCCGTTAGATCCCATCCCAACGGCCCCGATTAGAAACAATGTACCCTTTTGGTTTAATTAAAAGAACCGATCGGTTTTATTTATTTTTAGTTAGACCGAACAGTTTTTCTTTAAGTATTGGCCAGCCGCTCGTTAGCACCCACACGCACACACCTCTAGACCAATCACAGCTTGCCACGTGTACCCCCTGTCCGCTTAGAAACATTTTTCTTTGTTGTTCTGTTTTAATTTCAATTTCAGAAATAGTTCTATTTTTGTTTTCTGTATATCCTTTATGTTTTTAATTATTTTAATTTTATTATTTTTGCATAATGTCACAAATTTCATCTAGTTTATGTAGATATAAAGTTTGATCATATTTGAATAATTTAAAATTGAATTCAAACAGATTTCATTCAAATCTTATTTTCTGAATATCTTGAGTTAAAATTTTTATTTTGAGTTGATTCTTTTTGGTACTTGTCACTAGTGACCTTAGTTATCAGTAGGAAGAATTTGCGAATTTTTGGAATAATGTAAATTAGTATTTTTAACAAAACAGATTCTGTTTTAGTTCTTGTTAGGTTTATTTCTAGTTCTTTTGTTTTAAATTGTTTCAATTTATTTTCTTTTATATTAGTTGACAAGTTTTACTTTTCTGTTAGTTAGCAGTAGTATTTCAACAAAGTTTATTTTTACGTCATTTGTTATGTTTATAGCATGAAATAAATTCTAGTTTCATAATAACTTGCAAATTGATTTCCTTGCTAGTTGGATTTCCTATTTGAAACTATTTTCATAAATTGTTTTATAAGTTTTATTTTCTGTTAACTTAGTTGTTATATATTTTGTTTTCTGTTATTTTAAAATTTTATTTGTTTTACTTGTTGTTAACTTATGGTGCTTAGTGTGTTGTTTTCATAGTTCTTACTTGTTCTTCAAAAGTAATTCTTTTTACTAAGTGAAATATTTACTAAAATATTTTTGTTATATTTGCTTTGTTTTTGTTTTGTTACTTTTGAAAATAGGACTTAACTATATATAAAACCACTTTTGGTTGATTTGATGAAGTTTTGTTGATTTTAACTTTTGTCTTAAGTGTTTCCTTCATCACAACCCTTCTGTGTTTGGTTTTGTGTTACTTTTTGATTGTTAGAATTGATTGCTAGTATGATTGCTTATATGAATGCAATTTTTGATTATATAGATTTTCATCGAAGAGTGACGAATAGTCTATCAAGTTATTTCTGAGAGCAATATTATCTTCATCAACAGTACATGCAAGTTCACTTTGACCATCTTAATCATACCTATCTTTTATTGCATGTAGTGACATCATTCAACATACCCCCTAGTAGTGTTATTGAAATTCCTGTAGTTGAGTAGAATGCATAAGGTAGGAACCCACCACTTATTACTAAAGCCCCGGGAACATTAGATATTTTTAATCTATGCTAAAGTAGACGGGGTCTGGTATGAGTGTTCATGAGTGGTGTGAGAAGGAGGACTCCACGTCAAGACGACAACTTCATGAAGGCATCTTCAAGTCCTGCATCTTCAAGACCTCAAGACTTCGAGACTCGAGAAACAAGTTTTTCAATACACACTACTGGGTGAAGGATGGTTGATTGGGCATCCCTGGAGTAACCAGTGGATGGCCGGGATGCATGGAGAAGCACCATGACATCTTGTGGAAAGCTTCACCCAGACTCAAAGAGACGGATGAATACTTCATGCTCGGAAGCTTACCTGTGTAGCCACAAGTCATTATGGGCTCTGGCTTGGTTGATCTTTGTTGTGACTCTGGCTGGGCAGTGCTACGAGATGTAGTCGACGTTAGGATTGGATGGGCACTGACAGTAGTTAGGGAAACACTCTGAAAGACCATGTTCCGTTCGTCCTGTTCTCAAACAACAGGCAATGCGAGGACTTACCAGGAGGGAAGGAATCTTGTGGGTAAAGTACACAACAATCTGCAGAGTTAAACCTAATCGATTAGCCGTGTCCCCGATTACGGACAATTTGAGCCTCTGGACTTGGATCTATCTCTGAACTCTCAACACTGGACTGATAATTAATTGTGGGCAACTTATGATACTTGTGGGCATTAAGATATTGGTTGGCGGAACCATGTCTTGTGAGGTAACTCTATAGTCAAACTCCTGATATTCCTTTGTTGTAGGAAAAAAAATAAAGTCAGCTTTTATGCAAAAACTCAGACACAGAGCCACAAAGCCTTACTGCATATAGAATATTTTTTATCTTCTATTCTACTATGGTGATCTTGCCGGTACATTCAATGTACTGACCTACACGGCTGCAATGTCTCATGTTGTAGATACTCTTCTTCGACGAGTAAGAGTATGATTCAGGGTTACGGTCTACACTCAACTTGCCGTTGGTGTTATTGGGACTCCACTCCCATTGACTATTTCTGCTGAGATTTTAAGGTATGTATCAGTTTTACGTTAATTACATGTGATTGCACTTTGATATATACATTGATGTACTATGTGTGCCAGCA
Source organism: Hordeum marinum (assembly GCA_022496015.1). NCBI lineage: Eukaryota > Viridiplantae > Streptophyta > Magnoliopsida > Poales > Poaceae > Hordeum > Hordeum marinum. The sequence goes on from CM039675.1 coordinate 121,285,469, forward strand.
TACTGATCCAGGGATGGCACAGAACACACAGAGGCTTGACTCATTTTGAGTCGGGTTGCTACAGAAATGGTATCAGAGCACATGTTGACTGTAGGACGTGACCCTAGAAACTGGAAAGCCCTTAGGAAACGATTTCTCGAAAAACTTTGTTTTCAAAAGACCATTTACTTCTCATATTATTTGAGCTTTGTCAAATGATCTCTCTTACCTCAAATAGTTAGAAAATACCCGTTACCCTTTGACCACACTAAGGATCAACTGAGACCACTTCGAGAAGGACAAGATATCGAAACAACTGATGGTCACTTCAAAGTAAAGAAGATTTCACCATGCATTAGAAGAGTTGAAGCTACACGAGTTGAAGACTGTGAAGACCCGAAGAAATTGAAGACCATGAAGTATTTCCAAGATATTATGCCCTAGAAGACCAAACCCCTATTGTATACTTACGTTAGATACGATGATTTGTGAGCTGTCATTTTTGTGTAAATTTTTTGACAGCCACCAACAAATCCCATTTTCAAAACAATATTGTTTGTATTGTGTGTATCTCTCTCGATCCCTCTCTTGTGTCTCATCCCAAACCCTTGGACCCAATAGATGCTGAATGAAGCTAGACTCGTGTATTCCGGATCGATGACTCGATTAGAGACAGAAGAATGGATTCAGAACATGGAGGATAATCTAAGGAGTAACCATGTTGCAAGGAACGAGATGGTCCAATATGTTTTCCGTACTTTGCAGAAGGTGCTGCACATTGGTGGAAGATGCATGAAGCTACCCATGATACACAAGCAACAATCACTTGGGAAGAATTCAAGATGACTCTGCCAAAATCTCATGTTGTCACCAACACCTAGAAGCCCCGTCTCAAATATGTGAAGAAGATTTACGCATGCAAGATATGTGGAGAGATAGGACACACCCAGGAAGAACACAAGGATGGATGTCCTTATTGTGAAGAAAATCACCCTGTTGAGGAATGGCCAACTAGGCAGGTGACATGTTCCTTGTGTGAAGGAGCTATGCATTACCCGGTTCAATGCCAAATGTACCCCAAGGTACAAGAAGTCATCAAGCAGCAGAAGGAAGCCATGAAGGAAGCCTTCAGAGAAAAATTAGGAGAACTTGTGATGAAGGAAGATGTTGAAGACCCTAATGGAGAAGGCCTAACCATTTTACTCCAATGCCTGCTATTATGTGGAGAAGAAGGACATTTCTCACAGGACTGTACGAAGGAAAGAAAAGAGTATCTGGGAAACTTTCCGACAAAAGAAGTGGAGTTTGATCCACAGGAAATTGAAAGTTTGATCGGAACAAAGAAGCCCAGGAAGAGAAACCGAAGACGTTCTCAGAACAACCCAATTTCTGCAAAGAAGGTCTGAGTCATATCATGTGTTTCTGGTGCAAGAAGTTAGGCCACTATGCTGATAAAAGCCCAGAGAAGATGGTTAAACATAAGTAGTTTGAGTTTTTGATTTTGGAAGTAATAAATGTAATTGGTAGCACTCTTACCATTTTGAAGTTGTGTACGAAGTCTCGGAGTTGGTAATAAAATTCATGAGATCAATGGAATTTATGATGTCATGATTCTCCTGTGTTGAATTATATGAGTTGCCACTCTAAGAACAAAGATCTCTGACCAATTTTAGAGGATATGAGAAAATATGGTCTATCCAGGCATGCATGCATTTCATTTTAAGTGTGGTAGCAATCACATGGACAAATGAATGAAGAAAATACCATTCATATTAAGGAGTTTGGACAACTGAATATAGGTGAAGAGAATGTGGAACCACCTCAAACTATCGAGATGATAACCTTTGAGACAAAGTGCTTTCGAAGCTGGAATGTTGACAAAAAGAATGATTGTGATGAAACCATACCCAAGGTTAAACACACCAATGGAAAGGAAAATGGATTCCGCAGAGTGGAATCTAAACAAGAATAAGTCTGTGAAGGGTATAATGGAGTGAACTGAAGGTAATGTTGGAATATGAAATGATAGTAACCCCAAGAGTGAGTTAAAGCTATTCAAATATTCAAGTGAAGCCACAACTCACTGACCTCAGGATTGTAAAGGAAGAAACTTGGAAGAAGCTATGAATGATCAGCAAACGTTTTTTAGGAGCATTACGAAAACCTGAGAGTTGTGAAGAAATGATAGATGTTTTTGTTTGGCTTGCAGAATAAATGGATTTATCCGAACTTTGTTCGTTGACAAGAGAAAATTTCCGCAATGCTTGTGAGGAAGCCCAAGTGTTAGAATACGAGATTCACTAAACCTTATACAAGGTAATGATTTCAGTGTGACATGGTTTGGCCACCATGACGACTTACTCTTATCATTCTCTTGCTATTCAGAATGGTAAACTGAGTGACTTACCCATAGTAAAGAGACGACGCTCTTTGAAGCCTTTGTTTAAGCCTTAGAATGGTATGAAGAAAAACCCCTTGTACATGGCAGTTGCTGTCCCACGTAGGAATTTTACGGTGAGTAATGAACCCAAGACCCATTTTACTACAGGATACCCACAGATGGTAGACCACCATGAGCTCTTCGATAAGTTATTTAGAATGATCGTGAGACTTGTCAGTTAAGAAGACCCAGTATCGGGGAAAGTGCATTTTGTTATGAGAACACAAGATTTTTATATAACGGAAGAGCCTCATCGATAGAGCTATCATAAAGAATGTGAAGATACAGATGCACCCAGAGGACTATCATGACTTTTGAGGGACCAGTAACTCTCCGTTTAAGTGTGGTAGACCCCACACCCTTTGGTCTAGCCCTTTTGAATCTCGAGGACGAGATTCATTTTAAGTGTGGTAGGTTTGTAACATCCCAAATTTTGGAATGTTATAATAAATATTAGAATGAGTGTTTGTTTGCTTGAGTGATTGAATTGAGTGAAATTTGAAACTTTAAAAAAAACTTTTGAATGAGAGGGAATGACATGACTTTCCCATGTGCCTTTCAATTCAAATTCTTACATTTCAAATCAGTGAGAGAAGATGACATGACTTCTTCAATATAAAAAGATTTGAAGAGTGGATTTGAAACCATCTGAATTTTTTTTGATATGGAGTTCCTTTCATATTTAAATTTCCAATTTGAAGTTTGAAAGAATTCAAACCCCTTGACCAAAATTTGAGAGGAGTAATATGACACTCCACACCGGTGAGTTCTCCCCTCCGTTAGATCCCATCCCAACGTCCCCGATTAGAAACAACGTACCCTTTCGGTTTAATTAAAAGAACCGGTCGGTTTTATTTATTTTTAGTTAGACCGAACCATTTTTCTTTAAGTATCGGCCGGACGCTCGTTAGCACCCACACGCACACACCTAGACCAATCACAGCTTGTCACGTGTACCTCCTGTCCGCTTAGAAACGTTTTTCTTTTTTTTTCTGTTTTAATTTCAATTTCATAAATAGTTCTGTTTTTGTTTTCTTTATATCCTTTATGTTTTTAATTATTTTAATTTTATTCTTTTTGCATCATGTCACAAATTTCATCTAGATTATGTATATATAAAGTTTGATCATATTTGAATAATTTAAAATTGAATTCAAATTTTATTTTCTTAATATCTTGAGTTTAAAAATTTATTTTGAGTTGATTCTTTTTGCTACTTGTCACTAGTGACCTTAGTTATCCATAGGAAGAATTTGGGAATTTTTAGAATAATTTAAATTAGTATTTTAACAAAACAGATTGTGTTTTAGTTCTTGTTAGGTTTATTTCTACTTCTTTTGTTTTAAATTGTTTCAATTTATTTTCTTTTATATTAGTTGACAAGTTTTACTTTTCTATTAGTTAGCAGTAGTATTTCAACCAAGTTTATTTTTATGTCATTTATTATGTTTATAGCATGAAATAAATTCTAGTTTCATAATAACTTGCAAATTGATTGCCTTGCTAGTTGGATTCCCTATTTGAAACTATTTTCATAAATTGTTTTATAAGTTTTATTTTCTGTTAACTTAGTTGTTATATATTTTGTTTTCTATTATTTTAAAATTTTATATGTTTTACTTGTTGTTAACTTATGGTGTTTAGTGTGTTGTTTTCATAGTTCTTACTTGTTCTTCAAAAGTAATTCTTTTTACTAAGTAAAATATTTACTAAAATACTTTTGTTATATTTGCTTTGTTTTTGTTTTGTTACTTTTGAAAATAGGCTTAACTATAGAGAAAATCACTTTTAGTTGATTTGATGAAGTTTTGTTGATTTAACCTTTTGTCATAAGTATTTCCTTCATCACAACCCTTTTGTGTTTGGTTTTGTGTTACTTTTTGATTGTTAGAATTGATTGCTAGTATGATTGCTTATATGAATGCAATGTTTGTTTATATAGATTTTCATCGGAGAGTGACGAATAGTCTATCAAGTTATTTCTGAGAGCAATATTATCTTCATCAAAAGTACATGCAAGTTCACTTTGACCATCTTATTCATACCTATCTTTGATTGCATGTAGTGACATCATTCAACATACCCCTCCAGTAGTGTTATTGAAATTCTTGTGGTTGAATAGAATGCATGAGGTAGGAACCCACCACTTGTTACTAAAGCCCCGGGAACGTTAGTTATTTTTATGCTATGCTAAAGTAGACGGGGTCTGGTATGAGTGTTTGTGAGTGGTGTGAGAATGAGGACTCCACGTCAAGACGACAACTTCATGAAGGCATCTTCAAGTCCTGCATCTTCAGGACCTCAAGACTTCGAGACTCGAGAAACAAGTTTTTCAGTACACACTACTGGGTGAAGGATGGTTGATTGGGCATCCCTGGAGTAACCAGTGGATGGCCGGGATGCATGGAGAAGCGCCATGACATCTTGCGGAAAGCTACACCCAAACTCAAAGAGACGGATGAATACTTCATGCCTGGAAGCTTACCTGTGTAGCCACAAGTCATTATGGGCTTTGCCTTGGTTGATCTTTGTTGTGACTCTGGCTGGGCAGTGCTACGAGATGTAGTCGACATTAGGATTGGATGGGCACTAACAGTAGTCAGGGAAGCACTCTGAAAGACCATGTTCCGTTCGTCCTGTGAAAGTCGCTTTATCTCACAGTGAAAAAGGAAATAATTTTCATTTCACAATATTATTATCCATATCCTACTTCTTTTGCATATCATAATTCAGCAAAGGTATTAAGGTGTGACACGTGATCCTCATTAGGACTTCTCGATAATTTAACTTTCATGACAAGATTTAGCAATGCAACATTAATATAAAAAGTCTGCACACTAGCGGTGGGTGGTATAAGAGGACTAATAAAATAATCTTATTAGTATTTGATAAGTCACACAACTTAGTAGTATCTTGAGACATGGTGACAGAACAAGCAAATCAATAAGCAAGACAGGTAAACTAACAAGTAAAGGAAAGAGAAAAGTAAACTAGTAACTGGCAGAGATAAATATGTTTGTATTTTTAATTTTTATGATAAAAACTAAATATAATAGCAAGTAAAAAAGAAGAACAAGTGAATGATAATTTTTGTGAAGTTACTTGATAGTTGGTGATGGTATTCCCCGGCAACTATTATCTGCGTTGTGATCTGCGTTGGGTTTTACGTGAAGAGGAACGGGTTACCAAAGCACAATGTGGGTAAGTATTTCCCTCACTTATAAAACCAAGGTTTATTGAACCAGTAGGAATACCAATCCTCAATCGTTTTCAGCGGTTGCACAAAAAAGAGCAAACAACTTCCACCCAACGCTAGCAAGAGGGTTGTCAATCCCCTTGGTCTCCTTATTTGCAAGAAAGTGAGTTGTGTAGATAATTGTAAATTGAAAAATAAAATAAAAGCAAAAAAATGGCAGCAAGGTAATAGTAGTGCTTGTAAATATATAAGTGAATAGACCCGGGGGGCGTAGTATTCTCTAGTGGCATCTCTCATAGAAATAGCATATGGTGGGTAAACAAATTATTGTTGGGCAATTGATAGAAAAGTGCAGAGTTATGCGATTTTCATGGCAATGTTCGTGTTTATACAGGCATAACGTCCATAAGCAAATAGGCCCACTCCTACCTGCACATATTACTATTACTCCACTCATAAACCGATATCCAGCATGCATCTAGAGTATTAAGTAAATCAGAGTAATGCTTGGATAACGATGACATGATGTAGATAGACAAACTCAATCAATATTACTTAACCCCATCATTTTACCCTTTCTAGTAGGAACACAAAGACGTATCTTGTACCCTACTTTGTCACCGGGATATAGAAACTCGTCAGGTTGAACCTACAACAACGCACCACTCCCACCGAAGGAATATCAAAATAGTTGGCCAAACTATCTCAATAGATCGGAGAGCATTACGTATCTATAATGATGATGCAATTAAGAATCATAGTAATCAGGTTTGAGTCAAATAATTTTCATGAATAATCTGAACATAAACCAACAATTCATCGGATCCATAGGTCTATGGTGTGATGAACATTGTATTGAAGCAATGATGTGATGAACATTGTATTGAAGATCAAGAGAGAGAGATTGTCATCTAGGTACTACCTATGGACCCATAGGTCCACGGTTAACTACTCACAAATCATCAGAGGGCAGCAAGGTTGATGAAGAGGCCCTCTGTGATTGTTCCCCCTCCGACAGGGTGCCGGAACGGAGCTCTAGATGGGCTATAGTCAGAACAAAGAGTTGTGGTGCTGTAAAAATTGTTTAGAGACCTCCTCTAGGGTGTGTGGGATATTAGATAATTTTAGGCTAGAGAGGGACTTCGGGAGAGCCACGAGGGGGCCACCACATATCAGGGCGCCCACATGGTGCGCCCTGATGTGTGGTGGAGCCCTCGTGCGCCTCCCAGCCTCCTTACAAAGCTTCCCAGTCTTCTTTTGCTCTAGAAAAATTCATCAAAAAGTATCGTGGCAATTTGAATTTGTTTGGTACTATAAACCTAAAAATTAAAAAACATGTAGAAAACAGCAACTTGCATTGGGCACTACGTTAATAGGTTAGTAATAAAAAATATTATAAATTGGTAAACAAATGCCCAAAAAGTATTCTAGAATGATAATATATTAGCATGGAACAATCAAAAGTTATGGATACATTGGAGACATATCAGCGCCCCAAATGGATTCCAGATCACCCCTCCGGAGGAAGAACAGGAGGTGGCGATGGCTCCGTCTCATAAAATGCGATGAAAACTTCTTTCTGATTTTTTCTCCAAAGATGTGAATTTATAGGACTGGAGTTAGAGTTTGAGGAGCCTCGAGGGCCCCACAAGCCATCAAGGTGCGACCTAGGGGGCGCACTGATGTGTGCTAGCCCCCTGGCAGCCTCCGTTCGATAGTTCTTTGCTCCATAATTCATTACAAATCCCAAAAATAATTCACAAAAAGTTTCGTCCAATTGCGAGAACTTTTATTTCTACACAAAAATAACACCAAGGTAGTTCTTCTAAAAACATCATCAGTCCGGGCTAAATTAGAGGTGAAAACCAGAGTAAAACTGTTTGAAAAATTAGATATGTGGGAGACGGATCATATCATGCCCAGAGTGTGGTACTATACTTCCGACGGCTCGAGGGCCTTGATAAGGATAGAAGCGCATTTCGGATCGCGTCGCAAGAATGGAAATCATCACAATACATTTAAATAAGAGATGAGTGGCCAAGGTGGCTGAGGAAGAACTTCGGGAGAAGTTGTCAAAAAGATGCAAGAAAAAGGCACATGATGATGTGGCCAAGGTTTCCAAAGCCACTGGAGCTGCACACAATTCCATAACATCCAACACAGGAGAAGGTGGCTTCAGTTGCCGAGTTTGGGAGATAGTTGCTCTGTGTTTGTTGAGTTTAGAAATTTCATTACTTGTAATATGCCTTCTTTGCTCCATAACCTGTATGGTACTTTTGTATGAAATCCTTTTTAACTTTCTCAAAAAGACATGGATATGGTATTGGAATCAGGGAGACTTCACATCTACTTTTATTTGTAATCATATGTTTCCTTCTATTAATATATTTAGCACTAGACCTTGTAGTACAGATTAAGTTGGTATGATATTCTACCAAAAAATCCTGATCATAAATAATACTGGTTATTCTAAAAATGGCCAATCAGGGTTTTATATCAAGGGATGGTCCTTGGTATTTCAAAAAGGCAAAATATTGGTTTTAATGAATAATAATAGATCTTGGAACATTTTGAATTGGAATGTAAGAGCGTTGAATGCACCAGAAAAGTTGTTGGCAATCAGGAAAAAAGTGGACGAAAGTGTTGTCGGTATTTTTTGCATACACGAAACTAAAAGAGAGAATTTTGACCTACCTTACATCAACCAATTTTGTCCATAAAGATTAAATAAATTTGAATATCTAACTTCCATTGGGTCTTCTGGAGGTATCCTTACTGTTTGGAATGGAGCTCTCTTTACTGGTGAAATGATTTTTCACAACAAATTCTCTGTTTCTTTACAATTCACTTGCAACACCAATTCCACAACATGGATTCTGTCAAATATCTATGGTCCTTGCAATCATGAAGAAAAGAGTGAATTCATTGATTGGTTTAGTAATATTCAAATGAAAAATGAAGTGGACTGGAATATCATGGGTGATTTCAACTTCATCAGATCACCTAAAAACCGAAATAGACCTAGAGGGGATGTTAATCAAATGCTTCTATTCAATTAGGCTGTAAGCAGCTTAGGACTGGTAGAATGACCTCTAAAAGGAAGACAATTCAGCTGGAGCAATAGACAAGAAAATCCCCTTCTTGAGAAACTAGACTCGTTCTTCACTTCTGCAACTTCGATAACTACCTACCCTGATACCACTACTCTTATTTCTAGCAAAACCAATTTTGATCATCTTCCTTGTGTGATTAAAATTGGCACAAACATTCCCAATTCAAAGGTTTTCAGGTTCGAGAATTACTATTTAAAGCACATCACCTTCAAAGATGTGGTCCAAACATCTAGGAATATTCCTTTGGGTTTCAATGATCTTGCCAAGAAAGTAAATGCTAAGTTTGAAAACCTGAGAAGAGCCTTGAAATTATGGGCCAAGTATTTGTCATGTCTTAAAAAGAGGATTGAAGATTTAAATGCCTGCATTTTCCTTTGGGATTTGATTGTGGAATATAGAGATCTATCATTGTTTGAAGGTAACTGGAGATCCATATTAAAAGAACTCCTGTTGATAGTGCTTAATAATCGAAAGACATATTGGAAATAGAGAGGAAGAATAAAAGGATTTAAGTTTGATGATGAGAATACAAAGTTCATTCACACTAAATCCTCAATTAACCACATATATATCAAAATTGCCATGCTACGGAATGATGACCAAGTAGAAATTACTGATCATGAGGGCAAAGCAGCTATACTTTGGGAAGCATTTAGACAAAGATTAGGCCAATCCACTGGCCACACACTGCGCTTTGATTTAAATGATCTGCAAGAACATAATGTGGATCCTGGGGTTTTCCAGGACCTTGAGAAACCTTTTATTTAGGATGAAATTGATACAGTGGTTAAGCAGCTTCCCACAGACAAATCGCCAGGTCCTGATGGTTTTAATAATGAATTCATCAAAGCTTGTTGGGACATCATTAAAGTGGATATAACCAAACTTATCATGGATTTTTCATAAGGCATTGTAAATCCTGAGAGCATCAATACATATTTCATTACCTTGATACCAGAGAAGGAAGTTCTAGTTTTCCCTAATGATTTCAGACTAATCTCACGACTTAATGGGGTTCTAAAAATAATCACCAAATTGTTGCCCAACAGACTGCAAAAAGTTATTCTCAAGATGGTACATATTAATCAATAAGGGTTTCTCAAAGATAGAGTGATACAAGATTGTCTTGGTTGGGCATATAAATATATAGATCAAGGCCACAAATCCAAAGAAGAGATACTAGTGATTAAACTAGACATTGAGAAAGCATTTGGTACCATCGAGCACGAAGCTATTATTCATATACTCAGAGCAATGGGTTTTGGAGAAAAGTGGATATCATGGATGCAATTAGTTTTCACATTTGCCTCCTCTGCTATAATGTTGAATTGAGTCCCTGGGAAAATAAGTCTACTGCATAAGAGGAGTTAGATAGGGTGATCAATTGTCTCCATTAGTTTTTATATTGGCTGATCACCTATTACAATCAATACTCAATAAGGCCATGATACTTAATTACCCCGCCACTTCAAGTGAACTCCTTCCCTGCGTTTCCAATAGTGCAATTTGGTGATGATACTCTGGTCCTTGTGCAAGCTAATGCTAGGAAATTGGTATGTCTCAAAGCTCTGTTAAACACAATTGCATCCGACACTAGACTCAAAGTCAATTATGGAAAATTAATCATGGTGCCAGTTATCGTTGCAGAAGACAAAAAAAGCATTCTCAACCAATACCTTGCAATGTGTCAGAGGACAATTCCCTTTTACCTACCTGGGATTGCCCATTAGAATTGATAAACCAACTATGGAACAATGTATGCCCCTAGTCAACAGAGTTGCTAAAAAATTGGCTGATATTTCTACCTTTATGACCCAGGCTGGTAGACTGTTCTTGGTTAAATCAGTACTTACATTAGTGTAAATATTATTCATGTGTTCTTGGACATACCTATAACTACCAAGAAACAGATCAACAAATATTTGAGATATTTCCTATGGAAAAGCCCTGACTTGGAAGATCACAGACCAACATTAGTGGCATGGCACAGAGTTTGCAGACCCAAAAGTCAAGGAGGCCTAGGAGTCATGGATATCTATTTACAAAACAAGACTTTGCCCATGAAAAATCTACACAAGTTCTTCAACATACATGATATTCCATGGGTTAATCTAATTTGGGAAACATACTACAGTAATGGACAACTCCCAGGAGATAATAAATTGGGCTCTTTTTGGTGGAAATCAAACTTGGCACTCACTGATCATTTCAAGGCAATTGCCATATGTAATGTAGGATGTAGTAAGAGTGCCTTGTTCTGGGATGATATGTGGCACCAATTTGTTTTGAAACACAAATTTCACCACCTTCACTCTTTTTCCAAGAATACAAGCTTAAATGTTCAACAAGTAATCAACACTTAATATCTCCAAGACCTCTTCTACTTACCTTTGAATACACAGGCTTATGAAGATTTTTTGGAACTAGAAAGCATCTCTATCACCTTAAGGCAATCTGAATATTTGGATGAAGTGGACACATGGAGCTACATATGGGGAAATGAATTTTAATCCTCCATAAAAGCTTAGTATGTGCTAATTGGGCACAAACAAACACCACCACACTTCAGATGGATATGGAACAACTCTTGTCAACCCAAGCATAAAGTGTTCTTCTGGATGCTGTTACATGATAGAGTTAATACAAGAAATTTGTTAAAAAGGAAAATCTTTGAGCTTGATGTATACAACTGTGTAGAGAGAGATTGTCAACAGGAAGAAACACTACACCTTTTCTAGGGATGTCCTTTTGCCATTCAATGCTGGGATTTCGTCTACCCAACAAGAACAAATAACTTGTCAGTGCTAGAACCATATCAAGACCTAAAGGACAAGCTCAACTACCCCTTCTATATGGAAATTGTCATACTCGGGTCATGGGCCAAATGTATATCAAGAAACAATAAGACTTTTCAGAACATAAATCCTTCTTTTCAAGGATGGAAATTTATCTTCCTGGAAGAACTCAAGCTACTAAACTATATGATGAAAGGAAAGCATACACATCAATTTGCTGCCTGGTTAGAAAACTTATTGTAACTGATAAATGAGGATAAGATTAGTTTTTTATTTTCAGGTTCCCTTCCTTTCTTAGTTACTTTTTACTCCTTCTCTATTTTTCTCTGTTTTGTACTTATTGTAGTTTCTTTTGTTTTTTCCGGGCTTATCTCAAGCCTTTCAGAATGCTGGTATAATACTTGCTTAATTTTCTAAAAATTGAAGTGGGCTTTTACCCTACTATTTATAGTCAAAAAAAGAAGATATGAGTATACGGATTTGTACTACACTCGCAACATGATACATCATAAAGATAGCAATACATCAATACATAACAATCATAGTAGAGAAGAGTAGGATCTAACTACGGATGAAATCAAATGAAAAAGAAGACGCCGCCGCCATTGATGATCCCAGAATGCCTACCTCGAACCTATCCAATGATCGATGAAGAAGAAGAAACTCCAAATAGAACAATCATTGCGCTCATATCAAAGTATCACTTTACCTTTACCTGCCCCTCTTGTTGTAGTAATCTGTGAGTGTCGGTGTGAAAACCGGGAGACCTCAGGGCAGGGGGTCCTGCGTTGTTGGTCCTGGATTGATCGTATCAGGAGCAAGGAGACGATGTTCACCCAGGTTCAAGATCTCTTGATGGAGGTAATAACCTATGTCTTGGTCTTGTTTGTACTGATAAAAAGTTATCAAGTATAGGGTTGATCTATCTCGAGATCGTTAGGTGTGTTCTAACTCTAGGGTTATGTGAATGATATTGTCTTGGTGTCCTCTATACGGGCTAAAACTTATGGATTATATATAAGCCAGGTAGGGTATCTAGGGTTAGAAGGTTAGTATCCTGGCGTAGAGGCGGTAGGAGTAGTCTTGGAGTATACGGCAAGCCATCGGCAGATGCAGTCCTAATCATGACGCATCGTGCAACTTCCAAAGTCTATCCTGAGAAGGAGGGGGCCCATAGGCCCAATCCGAGGACCCTAGGCTGACTAGGCTAGGCCCCCTATTCCAGGACACCGTCAGTATCCCTGAACAGCTCTTCTATGCTGAGCACGACGCTTTTGGACTTCGGTTCCCATAGTCTTTGGCTCGATTGGAGAGTTCCCTTGATTCCTCCTGCTTGGTTTCAGAAAGTCTTTGCCTTAGTCAGTGATTCTATCTGGTGGGGCCGACTACGTCACACGTGGCATCCAATTACTAACCATCATACCCACCTCTTATGGCTAATTGGACCGCTTTATGGCGAAATGTCAAAGCGTCGGCCTATTCCCCTTCTTATTGGAAATCTAGATGTGCAAATTTACCACACACCCCTGACTCCTTTCAAGAAAATCGCACAAGCACTTCCCTTCCCCCATGTTCACCCTCGAGAGTTATTCATGGAGAGCGACACTGGTTCATCGGGGCGCCTTCACACTCCTGTTAGAGGTGACTTGGGTAGTTGCACTGTCCCATGCCTTTAGCTAGAGCGCTTGGCCAAGCAAGCATATTTTCCATATTCAAATATGAAAGTGACCCGCTCTGCCTTGACATCCGTGAGCGAGCAAGTGCAAGAAGAGGGACACCCTTCTCCTCATGAGAGCGAAAGGGTATGCTTTGTTTCCTTCTTATTGCATGGCTTAGGGTTTCCCATTTACTCCTTTCTCCAGGGCTTGTTGGAGTTCTATGGACTACAACATCACCACTTCACCCCCAACTCAATTCTAAACATCGCATGGTTCGTTACCCTTTGCGAGATGCAGTTCGGATACGAGGCACACTTCAGTCTATGGAGAAAGTATTTATGCGTAGGGCCCTATTCATTAGCCGAGAGTTGTATGAGGTCAAGTGGCCGAAGTCTGTTGGATCGAGTAGACCGACTATCTATCAGGCATTCCTTGGGAGGACACCGATGTCTTGCCAACCGCGTGGTTCTATGTAAACAACGTTCCTCTCCTCGAGCAAGTCCAACCGAGACTCCCTTTGTTCTCTATGGTACCCCCGAGGAAGTGTTATAGCTGGAGGCTGCAGGTTCCCCTCTCAAGAGGAAAACACTGAGGTTACCACACCAGCAGCTCAGCTTAAGCAATTGACAAGAACCAGTCTTACTACAATAGATGTAATAGACAGGGCGAGGACCTGAAGATTCCAGCCACATTGGCAGCGTCCTCGTATTATATGCGAGTTCAACAGGATGGAAGAGACCTCATGAACAATCCAAGAGGACTTCTTTGACCAGGCAGCCATTGTATCAATGCTGGTTGGTATTTATCAGCGGATGGTGGAGGACTTTGCCAAGCAACAATTTTGGGATGGACTGTCTTGATACAATCCCGCCGACGTATTGAGTTCCTCCTTCTTCCATCGTCCATCGAGAGTATTTCATAATTAATCTAACAAACCATGCACTGGTTTTGAACAGACATGGAGGCGTTGGGTTGAGGTCATAAGTAGGCGGACACCCGAGCTAGAGTCGCACCACTGAGCTGAGGAACCTCTCTTTAACAAAGAAGAGTACCTAGCCCTTATGTACGAAGGGAGGAAATTTTTCTTGGAGATCCTTGATAGCTCAAGGGTGCCTGTTGCCCCCGACATTCCAGGGAAGAGACCAACTTCATCGGTAACACTCCCTCCCTCTAGTAGAAAGCGAGCCTCTCGCCCTTCAGCCCTTAGCCACCCGTCTCCTCCTCCAAAGCGATGGTGGTCCAAACGTCAATGCGGAGAGGTGGCTCTAAAAGGGGGTCCCAATGGAAAGTGCAAGATGCACATGCTAAGGTCATGGGAATAGTCAAAAGAGCCCCCCTAGTTTCCAGGTAACTTCTCAATCACTTCATGTGTTAAAGGTACTGCGTCAGGACCTACCCCTTTTAATTATTCGCTGGAAACTCTCACCTTGTTCTATAGCAGCGAGGGTCAAGGGAATGGCAAACTCGCATAGGGATGGGGAGGCACGCCCTACTAAGGGAGTTACTCCCGTGGTTCCATAGCCACAGGACTCATCCATCAGTCGCCTACTCCTATCGAGATCCAATGTGCCGTGAATTATTGGCGGCCAAAAACACCCGAACAGTCCAGGAGTTTGAGAACTTAAGAGCTAACTAGATGCGGCTGAATTGAAGAATCATCGAATGGATGATATGATTTCTAGTATGTAGTGACATTCAAAAATCTGTGATGAGGTTTTGTCGAGGCGATTAGCATGCTCACTTTTCTCCTTTCGAAGCTTCTCCGTCTGGTCTACCCCCTAACGCCCGAGGTCCGGTGTCCGAAGACATGACAACTCAACTGTCTATGGTGCACGGGAGTGTGCAAACATCGATGAGGACGTTTTCTGATTGTTAAGGCCCAAAGTGCTACAGGTGCCCAAACACATGGTTGTCCTAGCCGAACAACTAAAAGGAGCCTGGCGCTGGATCCATGCTTTGAAGGTGGCTAGCTGTCAGGAAGGAGCGAGGAAGGCCCGAGCCATGGTGAAGGCCCAGTATACAAGTCTTGATACAATAGGTCTAGCCAAGGTAGGACCTATGGGACCGCGCGGCAAAGAGATAACCACTAGTCTCATGTATGAGAGTATTACGCCTGGTGCTCGGTTTTCGTAGAAAGACTGCGCTCTAGACACCTTAATAAATGGACTAGATAAGGTGTAATAAGTATGTGTGACTTTATGTATCTAAGTACTTTGTCAATATTCAAACCACGCTTCTAAACTCTATCAGCCAGCCATCCGCTTCCTCCTCCCCTATCAATGGCCGAGGAGTGTCTCATACTGCTGGTCTAAGTAATCATACAAGATGCTTTAGGTGACAAGGCAATCTGGATATAGGAGGTGGAGAGTTAAGTTATATTACTTTTTGACGTCAGAAACATCTTCCAAGGAAAATAGTTCTTGCAAAAGCACCTTCCCTGGGTGATTGTGCCGAGCACATGTGTCCTAAGGCGGGTGACCTCGGGGGTAAGCCCTTGGTCAGGTTTCTAAAGACCCCTAACATTAACCCTATGTCATGGCCGTCCGATTTGTATGTTAAGAGTGCTAGCTTTTGGTTTTCTCTGTCTGAGGTACTTCACCGACTGACTCGAGAGTAAGAATCGCAACGGTTCTCCCTTTGCCCCTTAGTCGAATTACCAAGAACGTAAGGGGCAAGGATAGGGGCCTGGAAACCCATGTTGAACAAATCTTAAATCAAATTGATACATATTATGGCTTGAAATACAATAGTGTATAAGAGGTGGAACAATGCGTGTTTTCAAAAGAACAAGCGATATTATCTCAAGTCATTCAAAAGATGATCCGTGGTGTAGCCAAAAGAAAAGAAAGGGGTAAGTTAGATGCATAAGCAGTGTTTGGGGGTGTCAACCGTAGAAGCGTCAAAGCAGCACCGTGTTCAATGATTGGGCTCTAAACGACCATCCTGTGGATCCCGAATTCGGTAAGCTTCTCCGATTAGTACTTGGTCAATAATAAATGGCATGTCCCATCTAGGGGAGAGTTTGTGATTCTGCTTCTATGGATGTAGTCTCAGGACTAGGTTCCCGACGTTGAAGTCCTTAGCACGAACATTCCTGTAGTGGTAGGGTTGGGCTTGTTGTTGGTAGATAGCAGGCCGTGCCCTGGCGAAGTTGAGCTCTTCGTCAAGAGCATCCAAGGCGTCCTACCGATCGAGGTCGGTCTCCCAATCTTCATACATGCGTACCCAAGGTGTGCCATGTATGGTATCGCAAGGGAGTACTATCTTCGCGTCGTACTCCATAAAAACGGTGTGTATCTGAGGGATCTTTTTGGTGTGTTGCGCAAACCTCATAAGACGGAATCGAGTTCCCCAACCCATTTGCAATCGGCCTCTTTAAGAGAACGTACTAGCATTGGTTTGATGCCACAAAGGATTAGTTCATTGCCCCGCTCCACTTGCCCGTTTGACAGTGGGTGGTATACGGACGAGTAATCGAGCTTGATGCCCATTTTTGCACACCAATGTTTAACCAATTTGGCCGTGAAGTTTGACCTGTTGTCTGTAATCAAACTCTGTGGGATACCATAACGGTGTAATACCCCTGAGATGAAATCAATATTTCTTGGAACACTCGAGGCCCACGATGAGTCTACTCACATTTTCCATTGGGATTTGATCTAAATGGGCTACAATCCTTTAAGTGTGTTACCCTATAGGTTCACATACACATGGGCACGACCCGAGTCGATAGTCGGTAGCAGCTCCTAGCAGAACATGCCAACTTTGATGTGTGCGTAAAGTCGTTAGGCGAACCTTGACAATGTGTCATATACACAATTCCTTTTGCCTCATGATATAGGTTGTAGAGCTCAAGTTGAGTACTTGTCACCCTTGTGGTAGCTCAACATCTCCTCTAGGAATCGTCATGCAGATTCCTAATCTGGGTTAACACTTAACCCATGTCGCATGGCCATGCTTTCTGAATCTAATCAGACGAGAGGGCCAGAGAATATATCTCCTCATGGACGGGAAAATCCCATCTTGGTAAACCATGTCTTGCGGCATGGCTCACGACTCACCTGAAAGCTACCTTTATGAGGTCTAGGACATGGCGTATACATTGTACATGAGACTAACATATGACATTATATAGTTGTGTCCCAAACTGGGTCTGTCTGACTTGGTGATCTCAATCCACAAGTCCTTATTATTAGTTTAGCATCTCTATGCACACAACTTGTGAAACGTAGTCATCAACTAAATCATATACTAGTAAAGGATATGTGTCCACATAACCTTAGCAACCATGGACTATTAGAACAATCATCATACAATATATAGTCATAGAAATAAGTCACATACTTATTGATACACATAACAAATTATTTTCAAGGACAATACAAAATACTCATGAATAGATAGGAAATGAAATCATCACATGATTGCCTCTAGGGCATATCTTCAATAGTCTCCCATTTACACTAGACTCAATCATATATGCATCGTATTCCCATGGACCTCATGTGCACCTCATGCTTCGATTGTGGGAGAGGCTTCGTTAACGCATCAGCAACATTTGCATCCATGTGTATCTTGCATATGTTTACATCGTCTCTCTCGACAATGTCGCGAATGAGGTTAAAATGCTTTTTATGTGTTGGGTTTTATGATGGTTCCATGGTTCTTGACTTGTGCGATAGGACCTCTATTGTCACAATAGAGGTCCAACGGATTGGACGAGTCCTGAACCACTCCAAGATCAGAAATAAAATTCTTCACCCAAGCGCCTTCTTTTGCAACTTCAGAAGCCGCAATGTACTCAGCCTTCGTTGTAGAATGAACTACTTTATCTTGGTTGGCACTGCTCTAGGTCACTTCTCCACCATTTAGAATGAACACAAACCTAGATTGTGATCGACTTTAATCCCTATTGGCTTGGAAACTAGCATCAATGTAACACTTTACAATGAGTTCATCCTCACCTCCATAAACTAGGAACATATCCTCTATCCTTCTCAAGTATTTATGGATATTCTTTACCATTGTCAAGTGACTTTCACCTGAATCAGCCTGGTATATGCCTATACGATTAGATCAGAGCTAACATCGGGACGAGTACATACCATATCATACATGATGGACCCGGCAACCAAAGCATACGGAATCCCATCCATGAGTCTTCGCTCATCAGGAGTCGAGGCACTTTGAGTCTTGCTAAGACTAATGCCATGTTACATGGGCAAGAACCCTTTCTTGGCATCTTGCATGTTGAACTGCTTCAACTCCTTGTCTATCTACATACTATGGCTGAATCCAATAAGCCTTCTCGATCTATATATATATAGATATTGCTTCCTAGAATATAAGCTGCTTCTCCCAAGTCTTTCATCAAAAAACTATTTTTCAATGATTCCTTGATAGATTCAAGCATTTGGACATAATTTCCAGTAAACAATATGTCATCCACATACAGGATCAGAAATGCAACTAAGCTACCA